>OU862898.1:11604413-12873827 GCA_917880725.1 Selenia dentaria | reverse complement strand
GCGAAAGAGAGAGAGGGTCTCTCTCCCTCTCACGCTCCGCCGCCTCCCTCCGCGAGACAATAATCTCGCAGAAGGAGGCTACTGCCTCCCAACATCTCTCATCGGCGACCATCCTGGCTAGGATGGTCGGCAATGAGAGATCCGTCCCAATGACCGCGACCAGAGTCTGTCGCGGTTCGTCCTCTCCAGGGCACGCCTCCAGCGCGTGCTGGGCAGTGTCTGCTGCACAGCCGCACTGATGGCATGCCGGGGAGGCTTCTCGTCGGGCGATGCGATGCAGGTAACTCCCGAAACAACCATGTCCCGAGAGCACCTGCGTCAGCCTAAACGAGAGCCTCCCATGTCTCCGAGTGATCCACTCGCGGAAAACGGGCTGAATAGCATCGAGGAGCCGTCGACTACTATTCCCCCTTTGAATGGACCCATCTAGAAGTCTTTCCTCCCACCTTGCGAGAGCCAACGCCCTAGCGTTGTTGCGCCAATGCGCTAACTCTCGCGGCGCCGGTCGCTCGTCCCGCTCCCGCGCTCGCACTCTGCGGCGGTAGACCGAGGCCAGCACTTCGGCCTCAAGGTCCCAGGGGAGAAGACCAGCGAGGGCGCATGCCATCTCGTGTGAGAGTGTCCGATACCCCCGGCACACTCTCACAGCCATGGTCCGTTGGGCTGCAATCAGCAGGGCGGTCTCCCGCCGATCGAGCCCCCCGGACCATATGGGGGCTCCATATAGGGCCATCGAGCTGACCACCGCTGTATAGAGGCGGCGGCAGCTGCCCTCTCCACCCCCAATATTGGGGAGGAGGCGACTCAGTGCGCTGGCTGCCCCCAACAATTTGGGGGATAGCCGCCGCATGTGCGCCTCGAACTTCCACCGGCTATCAAGGACGACGCCGAGATATTTCAACGAATACTTTCTACCCTAATCGTACCAGTCTAAACACTGAAGTAATAATATATAGAGTATACAGACAGCGTCTCTACCTTAAGTATATGTCTGAATAAAGTTGTTTCGTTAATACATAAATATGTAAGACAACTTATTAAAATTGTAGATAATTTACAGTACTTTAGTCATATTGTAACTTCCAGTCTGAAGGATGACGCCAATATAGAACGCGAGGCACCTTTAACAATATATTATGGCATTGTAGCGCTTCTGAAATGTTCACAGCCCCGGGTTGGCTCATTTCATTCTATCCAGAGGAAACGCATAGCATCCTTCATGTCCAGAGTAGACATAAGCAACAACACTGGCATTAGAATTCTAGCGGATAGACTTGTACTGACTCCAATGTATACAAGATGGATGGAGATCGCCACCTAATCATTACTACTACCTATTATATATTCTATTCCATTCAATATTTTGTTCCCTACGTGTTTTGAATTATTGATAATGTGTGAAATAAAAAACTATCCATACACTAACATAGAGAAAAAAAACTTTGAACTATGTTGTAAGTAGACTCCTTATTTCCTATAGCCTATAGCATTACACTAATACATAATAATCGGTACATTTAAAATATCATCGTGTAACACAAATAATGTGACAGTACCTAAGCATATGGAATAGACTCTCAATTAGAATAGATAACTCTTTCAAGAAAAAGCTGCGTCAAATCACTAACATGAATACTGATGATCAGAATTAACACTGAAACTACTTTACCTACTCCTGAAAACTGAACGTTTTAGATTATATTTTCAGCTATTACATCAGTATATAATAATATTATTTTAAATGCGAAAATATTTATCGGTTCGTAATTAATTAGTTTGTTTGTTCTGCTCTACGCTTAATATAGTGAACCAATGTTCACGAATCTTGCCACATAGGTATCCCGTAACGGGAAGTCACTATAAACGTAAGAAGGTCTGCGGCTGAAAGGTAGTTTATAATATTTAAACCTTATCCGTAAATACTTGGATGTTGTAACATCGATTAAGGAATAAGATTGCATTAGCTCTCATGTGAGTGTTTGTACGTGTCTCTTGACCCCGTCGAAGCCTGTGTATATTGTGGACTGGTTGCAAATAGTTCAATCGTCAGCTGTGTTGCGGAGCCACAAATAATACATTTATATTGGTCAGTATAAATATCAAAAATATGAAATGGTCAGTTCGTACCTACATACATAATTAATAATCCATCGAACCTTCTCAAAGTTGTTTACTGTAAAAGTAGTCAATTGAACGTTTTTTTCAAATCAAGTCCTTCTCTTGATATTTATAAGGAAAAATTAAAAATGCTTGCTCTTTTTCAATCAGCTAAGTTCTTATTCTATAAGTATGATATTTTTATATGTATGTATGTCATTGCATTATACTAAAAGGTATATATATGGAGCTAAACGAAATATAGTAAGTACATTCTCATTACGTGGAGAATGTTTTACAATTCAATTGTATGTACAAACAGCGTTTCTACCATAAATATCTCATAAACTTTTTACAAATCGTAACGCCTTTTAAGACTTGGGCATCCATTTTGTTAATACGGTCTGTGTAAACATTATATATCATTTTTTTGTATTTCTTGTTTTGATTCACACGAAACTCATTACAAGTAAACTTTAAAATAAATATTTAAACATGTAGTATAAGTTTGTTTTCAAAGGATCCCTGGAGTTTAACTTTAGTAAAAGTAATTTATATGTAACGTAAATAATGATATACATATTTTAAACAAAACATACCATTATGTTCATGCTTACATATCTTAGACAGGTAGGTTCATGTATTTATCAAACACCCATACCAGGTACGTATTGGTCCCATACTCGTATAAGGCCTTTTGTCACCTACAGGGCAGTGTTCCAGACAGTGTGAATTTCTCTGTCGGAAAATTCCAACAACTGTCCTAACCGGGAATCAAACCTACAAACATTCCAAAGCCACCACTACACCAACGATAAATCTTAAAACAATATTTCTCATCATTGCTCATATTCATTCAATTCATTTGTGTGGCTTTGAATCTCGTAGACACTTTCTATAGGCACCCATCCAACCATCATTTTTTTTCTCTTAGTTGATTTTAACCGGTGTATGGGGATGTATTGCAACATTTCGTATATCTAAGCAAGCATTAGCACTTAAAATCATAATATTATAATAAAACTAAAGTATAAATACTAAAACATAACGCTCAATGTGTGGTTTCAGTTAAGTTTTAGGGTAAAATTCTTTGAACTAAATGTGGTAGGCAATAGTGTGGTAGTATATCATTATATCCCTATCTATATCCAACCGTAGGTTGATGCTGTTTATCCGTTTGTCCATCTGTCCGTATGACTGAGAGTCTGGTAGAGAAGGTCGGTCGTCCACCGATAATGTTGAAGTCGTACTAAATAAGGTCGCAGTACTATCTTGGATGTATGCAGGTTCCATCTGGTCCTGCCGTATGCATGTCTTCAGCAGTAAAAGTTTTACGTCTCATGTGATGATAAATGTAGGTAACCCTTGTTAGAAAATTTTATTATTCCATGTATATCGTTTCACATGGATGTATATATGTCGTAAAACCTACTAAGGAATTAGATTGCACTTCATTGTTCGGTACGTATTGGATTTAGTATGTACTAAGACAATTACCTTCTTTTAATTTTTTTCGGCTAACTACCACTACCATATAAATATACTTATTCCATCATCATCTTCACTTAAAGAAAACCAAGTTACGTATCAAATATACCTGCCTATCAAGTTTGACCTAGGGGACGGTCGCAGTGCTTTTTACTTCCATTCTTTGGCATTAATATAAATTAAGATTGAAGAACTTTACAACTTTCGTAACGTTGGCATTCATTTTATTCACGATGTACGTATGTTCAACCATGTATTAGAGTTTGTATTTCAGCTATAGTGGCTACATTTACGACAGCTTCACAACTTTGATATGAAACATTTTATTAATTCTATTGTTCCCAATCTTCATTTTCTGCCCTACTTTAAGGATCGACAAAACATCTTGACCATAAAAAGCCTACTCATGTTTTTAGTTTCTACTGTAAGTTGTTAACTTTATAAAACAATCAAATTAGTAATTGTGTAAACTCAAGTCCTTCTCTTGATATATTCCAAAGAGAATACAATACTACGTAAATATATTCAAGAACGAATGAAAAGAGATATACATTTCTCAATAAGCTGGGTTCTAGTCTAGTTCTAATTTAAAAAAAAATGTTCCAAGTGTGAACACCACACCACACTTCGTATTTATTTTAATTACATACATTGCAGCAAGCATCTCTACCATGACATTAAGATCTTGAACTTCGAAATCTGTGTATTATATCTGTGTACGTGTCCCCTTGAAAGGCCTATAAGCCGGTTATATATATTTTTATTAGCTTAAGGTGTCTTCATAAGTTTTCCAGCTAACTGTGACACTTCTTGTTGCACCCTTTTTATGTCACTGCGTGGAGGTTGTCTGGACTCAAGTTTTTAATTAAGAACAAACCCAAGTATACAAAGGAAATTAAACGGTTATTTGTAGCATGTCATATCAGTAGTACTCGTGCTAATAGTTTTGTTCATGATGTTTTTGATTCATTAACATTACCTATGTTAACATGTGCATTGAAAGTCATTGACATTTTGATATAAAGTTTGCGAAAGCTTGGCCTTTGAACTCGCCATGAAAGGCTTCTATTTCCTCGTGGGCACAAAAACCGCGCTTTGCTTAGAAGCATGCTCGGCCTTCGGCTTGGCTTCGCTTATAAGTACGCTCGGCCTTCGGCCTCGCTTTACTTAGAAGGACGCTCGGCCTTCGGCTTCATTTCACTTAGGAGCTCACTCGGCCTTCGGCCTCGTTTCGCTTAGAAGCACGCTCGACCTTCGGCCTCGCTTTACTTAGAAGCAAATTCGGCCTTCGTCCTCGTCAATATAGCTCGGCCTGCGGCCTCGCCATTTTGACCAATGCCGTCATCAAGAAACGTGTTTCATCTTTCTAATTGGGGACTTTTAAAACCCCTAGATATCGATTTTCAGTCGGATCAGGCCATTATTCAAAGTAGCCGCCATCTTGGATTTTTGACATTTCCACCAAATTGCATTTCCGGTCCTTAGAACATTACTACAAACCCCCGTACCTATCTTTAACGGTTTCGGCGTTATAAGCATTTAAATTTTGTATGGGCGCGATCGTCTTTTGTTTGGGAGGAGTGAACTTTTTAAATTTTTAAGAAATGCCCAGGTTGCTTGTCAATATTATTTTTGGCACTAACTACCTATCTCTTTTAGTTTCCGAGAGCCATCAAGCTGTTCCAACAGAAGATTTAGATTGAGCTCATTTCAGGTGTCACCTAAGGACGTAAGACCACTGTCTATACTTTTTACTTACAAAACCTTAGCGTTCCATCATGTAAACTTGTAGAAAAAAAACGAATAAATTTTCAGGAAAAACATTTGTATGGCGGCCATGTTGAAAAATGACGTCATCAAAAAATGGATTTGATATTTCGAATCGGGGAGTCTAAAAACCTTAAGATATCGATTTTCAGTCGGATCGGACTAATATTTAAGGTAGCCGCCATCTTGAATCCGCCATCTTGGATTTTAGACATTTCTGCCAAATTGCATTTTTGATCCCCTAATACATTAGTTCAAACACCCCGTACCTATCTTTAACGGTTTCGGCGTTATAAGCATTTACATTTTGTATGGGCGCGATCGTCTTTTGTTCGGGAGGTGTATTTTTTTTTTATTTTTTAGGAAATGTCCAGGGTGCTTGTCAATATTGGTTTTGGCACTTACCCCCTATCTCTTTTAGTTTCTGAGAGCCGTTAGGCTGTTCCATATCCAAGTTCACATTCAGCTCCTTTCAGATGTCACTTAAGGACGTAAGACCACTGCCTATATTTTTCACTTACAAAGCCTCAGCGTTCCATCATACCAACATGTCGAAAAACTACGATAAAATTTCCAGAGAAAAAAATTGTATGGCGGCCATGTTGAAAAATGACGTCATCAAAAAATGGATTTCATATTTCGAATCAGGGACTCTAAAAACCCTTAGATGTCGATTTTCATTTGGATCGGACTAATATTTAAGGTAGCCGCCATCTTGAATCCGCCATCTTGGATTTTTGACATATCACCCAAATTGCCCTTCCGGTCCCCTATCATATTAGTTAAAACACCTCATACCTATCTTTAACGGTTGCGGCGTTATAAGCATTTCCATTTTGTATGGGAACGATCGTCTTTTGTTCAGGAGGTGTGTTTTTTTTTTAATTTTTAGAAAATGCCCAGGGTGCTTGTCAATATTAGTTTTGCACTTACCTCCTATCTCCTTTAGTTTCCGAGAGCCGTTGACCTGTTCTACCTGGTATTCCACTTTCAGCTCCATTCAGTTTCTCCTAAAGTCACCTATCGTAACCCCACATATAACCCTACAAAACCATAATCCCCATCACGCCCACTGGGAGAAACGATCCATTAAAGATACAAAAAAACATATGTATGGCGGCCATATTGAAAAATGACGTCATCAAAAAATGGTTTTCATATTTGGAATGTGGGACCCCAAAAACCCCCCGATACCAATTTTGAGCCGGATCGGACCAACTTTCAATTCGACCGCCATTTTGAATCCGCCATCTTGGATTTTTGACACTTTTACCAAATTACCCTTCCGATTCCCTATGACATTTGGTCAAACACTTTATACTTATCTCAAACGGTTTAGGAATTATAAGCATTTACATTTTGTATGGGAGCGATCGTCTTTTGTTCGGGAGGCATGTTTTTTTTTTAATTTTTGGCAGTTGCCCAGGGTTTTGTTCATTTTTAGTTTTGACACCTACCCCCCATCTTTTATAGTTTTCGAGAGCCGTTGACCTGTTCCATCACACTTCCACATTTAGCTCATCCCGGACTTTTCCCTTTGGTTTCAGAACCCCCCCTACACTTTTCCCCTACATCTTCTATACCCCCCATTGCTCCTTCATACCGTACCATTTATGTCAGTCAGTCAGTCAGTCAGTCAGTGGTAATCCATCTTTATATAATGAGATTATATATAATATTATATTTAGATAGCGACAATCGATGTCGATACGCGATTTGCTTGGATTTTCACTCAAACGGTACCATAAGTCATTATTTTGACAATCGCCTTCGAAAATTTCGATAGACGTTAGCGACTACGCCACTCACGAGAATTTTGAGGTGTGGAATCGCGTGAAAGGGAAAATAACCTATCGAGTTTCAATTCAAAATACTTACATAATCAAATAAGTTTATTTGTATTACGATAAAAATGCCAGGAATAATTTATTTGGCTTTGAATATGGTGACAGCAGCTGAAAATGAAGATCAGCGACGAGAATTCCCAATTTCAAGCCTAAATGAGAAAACAAGTTGGATGTCCACTAAACCTTAGTGAAGAAAGCTTTAAAGACTTTCTAAAAGCGTCTTACCTGTGTATGCTTTTGAAGACATTTAATTGTGGTTTCAACAGATTTAATACCATCACAAAGAGTCTCACTAGGGTCTAAGGTAAGCAGTAAACATATTTATTTTTTACATATTTGAGGTTATGCTCACAACTTACAAATAAAACTACAGGCTATTTATTATTATTTTATTATGAACCCAGATAGGTATACTACTTTTTTTATTTTTGCATTACAGGTTTTATTTGCATTGCTGTTCTATGCCCGGCACGGTGGCCACCCAAAAAGTATTTGAAGCAGCAAATCATTTTTCCCAGGAGGCAGTGTCAGAATAATTAATACTCCGAGGAGATCAGTGTGGAGAATCTCCTGATTAGCTACACAGTAAGAAAACACCAAAACTGTTGGGATGACAGGAAGGACTGTAAACATGCGAAATCCATGTTTCCAATCCTAAACAAAAATACTACGAACAAATTACTATGATTACAACGTCAAGACCTTCGCCTAATGGTGGGCATTATCACTGCTCACAGAAATCAAAATTACCAGTTGCACAAGATCGGAGCTACGGACAGCCCACTATCTGGAGACTGTCTGCAGAAGGACAAGACTGTGGAGCATGTGTTGCTGCACTGCAGGGCTACGGAAGATATTAGAGCAAAAACAGGATTACTGGAGGTCTACTCCAGAACGCATGATGCATCATCAGCATCATCGACGATTGTTCATACAACATCTCAAACTACATTGCAGCAGTTGTGCCAGCGCCCCAAGGCCTTACTCCTCTATGTGAAGAAGTTAGGCTGGCTTGAGTAAATGTTGGCAGGGTGGAATGCACAAAACACGGGACGTCAGTGCAGGCCTCATCACCCCCAATACGAATAAGAATAAGAGATCAGTGTATCTAAATAGAAGAAATCACTGTTGCTCTAACTAAACCATGTACCTAAACATCTTAAATACAATCATCAAGTTTCCAAACACAAAAGAGGATAGGAATGTTATAAAACAACTGTAGCTTACTATATTTTTTTATATATAATGAAATTTCTATTGACTATTTTTATCAGACAAGCTGTTTTCAGATTTAATAGTAAATTTATAATCCCAAAGATAATTGGATGTGTTGATGGAAGACATTTTGAAATATTTACACCAAGCTTAAAAGATGAGCACTAATATTATGGCAGGAAGTTATCCAGGTCATTGGTAGTAATTCGCTTGTTAAGATCACCAAACTAAATTAGCAAACTAAAATCTGTTTTTAGTAAATTATCATCTGTTCTGTTAATTATAATCTGTTCATGTTTATGTCCAAATTCATATAATGTTTGCAAGTGACAATTCTTAAATTTGCCATTTCTGTTTAATTGTGGATATGTTTAGTGCAAATTTAACTGTCATGTAAGTTCGTGCTCTCTAAACCAGTCTAACTGATGTAAAACTACCCATATTTGAATAGAATAATCTTATGTTTATAATTATCATTGTAAGTGTAACACGAATGTGGATTTTAGTATTAACATAATAAGAACTACCATAGGGGTAGTAATATAATTATAGGGGTTATTCTTTGTACTATGAAGTCATGTTTCTCTAGCAAAAATATTCCTTGTGGTCTCTGCAATATCTCTTACTCACAAATTCATGTGCACACTAACAAAATTTCTTTCTTTCATACAATCCTACTCGTATGAACGTGGAGAAGTGGTGATGAAAGCAATAATTGCAGTGAACCGATAGTGTATAGGACATTGCATGATCAATTAGCTTGGAGAATAAGTAATATTATTTAGTGATAATAAATAACATCTTTATTTGTATTCAAAACGTTTTATTTCAACATACAACTTACATAATAGTTCAGAAAAAAACTGAGTGGCCCACATCATGGCCTACTCACCAAAAACATTAGTCTTACTTATGTAGTATGTATGTCTTTTATTTCACCTACCTTAAAACATATAGGAATCATATATCGACTTAATCTTTACTATCACATCATTCCGGTACAATGATTATATTTAAAAAGCTACAAACATGTATAGAAATGATTTATCTGCTTTTTATTTACAATTATATCAGATAATTTACTATGGTTGTTTTTAAAACTAGGATAATAACATTCACACGCATACCCCCATTATCTGTTCGAAGGTAGGGTCTAGCTAGGAAGGTAGAGCAACATGGTGGCTCGTCATGTACCTATATTATACAATATGAGTATGAGTTAACTTGTTTTATTGTTTACTAATCATCTATTACTAATCATCTATTACTAATTATCTAATTAAAACTAATATGTATAGGTAGTTGTGGAAACATTTGAGGAAGGCCAACTACAACACAATTATCGTTTTCCAATAACATCAGTTAGTTTTTCTCCTAACTCCGTCTCTCAAATCAAGCTGTCTCTGCATCTTGCTGGAAAACCTGCCGTTCATTGTCAGCTTTCACAAATGCCTGCTTTGCTAGTTTCGATTGTGAGGCTGGGTCCTCCTGCGGCTTGAAAAGGATGTGGTACCAGTAGCTCTAGTGGTCCATTAGCAGGCTTGCTAAGGTCTCCATTTCCTGTAAAGTATAAGTATTAAGTTTACAAGGAACATAATTTTAAAACAAAATACATGTAAGTAACTCATATAGGTGATGACTATTATAATAGGTTTACTTTATCTCCCAGATTAAGAAGCGAAGGCTAAGGCCTATGTTATTGTAGGAATTAACGTTATTATTATGTTTTTACACAAGTACGTATAGAGGTTATGTATGGTTACTATGCCTGAGAGAGAATCACAATACAATAATCCCTGTTACTTCATTTTTCACATCGTCATCGTGTATGATTAGAAAGCAACAGTACAGTAGATATCATTGTAGAAACAATGTAAGACAATTGATCAATAAACTAAATCGGGCTAAGTTACTAGTACTTACTAGTTCCATGAACTCCACCAGGATAAAAACATTTGGATGGGCTCATTCTCGCCATTTCTTGATTTAAAAAGAAACACTTTTAACTGGTTTTAATATACTATTTATTGTATGTACTTGTTACAAAACAAAATAAATATCTTCTTCATACAATTTTCTCTTTGTCTTCTTCTCCGCAAATACCAGTCGACAGAGGAGCTGTCAGCTACGTACGTATAATGAATATAAATTCGAAGGTAATGGAGTTCACAGTAAGTAATAAGTAAATTAAGCTTATTTTGTTTTGTTGGTTTATATTGACGTCATACGCTCTCCTTCTTACGTACGTTGATAGAAAAAGACAAAATAATACGTGTGAAGCTAGTTCTTAGATAATGCCAACATAAAGAAATAACCAAATCGACACGAGACCCGCTAACGAGTATCGAACTGTCGAAAGCACCTTTTTAACGACTCATGGTGCCAATTAAATCAGCTCGCAATCGACGATCGTGTAGACGCTAGCGAGTATCGGCTATCGATGACGTTTTACGTTGCCAACTCATGGTAGAGCTACAGAGCTACGGACAGCCCACTATCTGGAGACTGTCTGCAGAAGGACAAGAGTGTGCAGACTGTGTTGCTGCACTGCAGGGCTACGGAAGATATTAGAGCAAAAACAGGATTACTGGAGGTCTACTCCAGAACGCATGATGCATCATCAGCATCATCGACGATTTTTTATACAACATCTCAAACTTCATTGCAACAGTTGTGCCAGCGCCCCAAGGCCTTACTCCTCTATGTGAAGAAGTTAGGCTGGCTTGAGCAAATGTTGGCAGGGTGGAATGCACATAACACCCCAAGCGGGACGTCAGTGCAGGCCTCATCACTCCCAAAACGAATAAGAATAAGAGATCAGTGTATCTAAATAGAAGAAATCACTGTTGCTTAGAGTAAACCATGTACCTACCTAAACATCTTAAATACAATCATCAAGTTTCCAAACACAAAAGAGGATAGGAATGTTATAAAACAATGGTAGCTTACTATATTTTTTATATATAATGAAATTTCTATTGACTATTTTTATCAGACACTCTGTTTTCTGACACTTTGATTTAATAGTAAATTTATGATCCCAAGGGTAATTGGATGTGTTGATGGAAGACATTTTGAAATATTTACACCGAGCTTAAAAGATGAGCACTAATATTATGGCAGGAAGTTATCCAGGTCATTGGTAGTAATTCACTTGTTAAGAACACCAAACTAAATTAGCGAACTAAAATCTGTTTTTAGTAAATTATCATCTGTTCTGTTAATTATAATCTGTTCATGTTTATGTCCAAATTCATACAATGTTTGCAAGTGACAATTCTTAAATTTGCCATTTCTGTTTAATTGTGGATATGTTTAGTGCAAATTTAACAGTCATGTAAGTTCGTGTTCTCTAAACCAGTCTAACTGATATAAAATTACCCATATTTGAATAGAATTATCTTATGTTTATAATTATCATTGTAAGTGTAACACGAATGTGGATTTTAGTATTAAATAAATCTAAATATCTTCTTTAACTGACATTTGAACGAAAAGGATTAGTTGTAAAATGTGTTGTGGAAATTATGATTGTGAAGTTACTGTAATTATAGGGGTTATTCTTTGTACTATGAAGTCATGTTTCTTAAGCAAAAATATTCCTTATGGTCTCTGGAATATCTCTTACTCACAAATTCATGTGCACACTAACAAAATTTCTTTCTTTCATAGAATCCTACCCATATGAACGTGGAGAAGTGGTGATGAAAGCAATAATTGCAGTGAACCAATAGTGTATAGGACATTGCATGATCAATTAGCTTGGAGAATAAGTAATAATATTTAGTGATAATAAATAACATCTTTATTTGTATTCAAAACGTTTTATTTCAACATACAACTTACAGAATAGTTCAGAAAAAAACTGAGTGGCCCACATCATGGCCTACTCACCAAAAACATTACTCTTATTTATGTAGTATGTATGTCTTTTATTTCACCTACCTTAAAACATATAGGAATCATATATCAACTTAATCCTACTATCACATCATTCAGGTACAATGATTATATTTAAAAAGCTACAAACATGTATAGAAATGATTTATCTGCTTTTTATTTACAATAATATTAGATAATTTACTATGGTTGTTTTTAAAACTAGGATCATAATAACATTTACACTCATACCCCCATTAGAATTCCCCTGTGTCATGGAAGGCATGGACACTTGTGAAAAACAGTGACAAACAAGTTCCGGGCCAAATATGTCTGTCATTGCCAGGGATCAAACCTGGCAACCCTCTGTTCGAAGGTAGGGTCTAGCTAGGAAGGTAGAGCAACATGGTGGCTCGTCATGTACCTATTTAATACAATATGAGTATGAGTTTACTTGTTTTATTGTTTACTAATCATCTATTACTAATTATCTAATTAAAACTAATATGTATAGGTAGTTGTGGAAACATTTGAGGAAGGCCAACTTCAACACAATTATCGTTTTCCAATAACATCAGTTAGTTTTTCTCCTAACTCCGTCCCTCAAATCAAGCTGTCTCTGCATCTTGCTGGAAAACCTGCCGTTCATTGTCAGCTTTCACAAATGCCTGCTTTGCTGGTTTCGATTGTGAGGCTGGGTCCTCCTGCGGCTTGAAAAGGATGTGGTACCAGTAGCTCTAGTGGTCCATTAGCAGGCTTGCTAAGGTCTCCATTTCCTGTAAAGTATAAGTAACAAAATACATGTAAGTAACTCATGTAGGTGATGACTATTATTATAGGTTTACTTTATCTCCCAGATTAAGAAGCGAAGGCTAAGGCCTATGTTATTGTAGGAATTAACGTTATTATTATGTTTTTACACAAGTACGTATAGAGGTTATGTATGGTTAGTATGTCTGAGAATCACAATACAATAATCCCTGTTACTTCATTTTTCACATCGTCGTCGTGTATGATTAGAAAGCAACAGTACAGTAGAGATCATTGTAGAAATAATGTAAGAAAATTGATCAATAAACTAAATCGGGCTAAGTTACTTGTACTTACTAGTTCCATGAACTCCACCAGCATAAAAACATTTGGATAGGCTCATTCTCGCCATTTCTTGATTTAAAAAGAAACACTTTTAACTGGTTTTAATATACTATTTATTGTACCATGACATGTACTTGTTACAAAACAAAATAAATATCTCCTCATACAATTGTACAATTTTTTCTTTGTCTTCTTCTCCGCAAATACCAGTCGAAAGAGGAGCTGTCAGCTAGGTACGTATAATGAATATAAATTCGAAAGTAATGGACTTCACAGTAAGTAATAAGTAAATTAAGCTTATTTTATTTTGTTGGTTTATATTGACGTCATACGCTCTCCTTCTTAAGTACGTTGATAGAAAAAGACAACATAATACGTGTGAAGCTAGTTCTTAGATAATGCCAACATAAAGAAATAACCAAATCGACACGAGACCCGCTAACGAGTATCGAATTGTCGAAAGCACCTTTTTAACGACTCATGGTGCCAATTAAATCAGCTCGCAATCGACGATCGTGTAGACGCTAGCGAGTATCGGCTATCGATGACGTTTTACGTTGCCAACTCATGGTAGAGCTACTGTTAGTCTGTGCTATCGACTCACGATGCGTTTTCGAAGCGACTGTTAATAAAATAAACTTGTGGTGCCGATTTTAGTTCTACAAGTGACCGCAAGGTGGCACTGTTCTTTTTTCATACAAATTTTCGTCGACAGTCGCTAGCGAGCATCGATTGGTGTCAATATTGTCAACTCATGGTAGAGCTACAGGTAAAGTATCCTCAGACGCAAAATTGTTAAATGGGTCAAAAACTACCGATCATCTCGCTGCTTACCGATCATTCTCCATCGTTTGTTGTCTTCCTATCCGCGCGAACTGTTATTGGCAAAATTGTGGTTACGCCGCACAAGCCATACAAACAAGAAGAAGAAGAAGAAAGATACGGGTGTTTTATTTCACATTTGATTAGGCTTAATTCCAAGACGAAATAAGTAATTTTTAGAAAAGATTTGATTGCAATATTACTAACTTTTATAAATAAAATAAAGTCTCTTTTCAGCTATATATTGTAACATAATTTCATGATCAGATTTCATTGCATTAAAACCTTATTGTGTGTATTGAAAAACTATTTCTTTATTAACCTGCAACGTGACAAACTTTAAAAAAGGAGAACGATGATGGAATGACACAATGGGGACGTCATAGAGATTAATTTGGGATTTTGAGGAGAGAGGATTCCTAAAAGAAAAACGAATTATTATTTGGATGATTGGATTGATATTATAAAATAATAAAGACGTTTATCACAATATATCGTATATCCCATAGAAGAAAGGATAACTGGAAATCGAGTTACTTGACGAAGGTCCCATCAACCATTGAGCTATTGGGCCTGAGAAGAACTGGCTCGATGTCATTAAAGCCAATAATAAAGAAGAATTAGATACTAACCATTATAAAGGAAGCTGTGTCTTTTATATAGTTTCTTGCCTCGTGAGAAGAAGGAGGGACGCCATAAGTGAAACTGTTCAAGTCAAATTATAAAAAGAAAGACTCCATATGTGAAAGTTTGTCAGGTCACGTTATCTATTATTATATATTTATATTTCTAATGTTTCCTTTGATTTATTAGCTAGTGTAGGCATTCTCTTATAATGTAAGTAAACATATAATTTCATTACAATATCCTTTCTACAATATAAAAGGCACTTTCCCTTCATGTCGAATAGTCTTGGGTCGTTGATTTATGAAGTACAAGAATAACAAAATATTCTTGGTCATAGAATAATTATAATTATAACTATAGAAGTAAGGTTTCCTTAAAACCTCTTCTCTAAAACTAGGGTAATTGGCTGATGGGAAAATATTTCTGTAAAATATGTTTAAACAATATTTGTTTATGATAAATATAGTTTAAAAGTTAAGTTTTGCAAATACTTTATACTTAAAGCGCATATTTTAATTTATTTATGTATGTACCTACTTACAAAGAACGAACTGTAGGTATTTATAAAATCTTAATAAAAACCAACCAATAGCGAGCCAGACTCGCGCACGAAGGGTTCCTTACAATTGTCTAAAACTGGCCAAGTGCGAGTCGGACTCGCGCATGAAGGGTTTCATAATCTGTAAATCTCCCATACAACAGACATGATTTTTTTGCCATTTTTTTAAATAATGGTACTGAACCTTTCGTACCCGAGTCTGACTCGCATTTGGCCGGTGTTTAGTATTTGTTGATATAGCGGCAACAGAAATACATCATCTGTGCAAAGGACTTTCAACCCATCTAGCATATCGACCCACCGCCTTTTTGTTTTTTCTAAATCGCGGCTCATGATCGATGTGGTATGCATGAGTAGGAAACACAGAGACGAACAAAAAATTTCATGTACCTAACATGTTTCCTTAAAATGTCACGTTACCGAGATATTTGGAGGTAAAGATTGACATATGAGTACAACGACAATCATTAAATATATTTTATGATTGTCGTATCTTGAATCACGTAATAACTCTATTAAGTTAATTCAAGCGTAAGGTTGTATCCAAATAATCGTTGCCAGGTTGATTATTATTATTACTATTTATTGGATGAAAGTAGGTAGGTACATTACATACTACTAGATAACTACTACTATAAATAATAATTTCATTGAAGTGTATGAAGATTTAGAAACTGATTATAAGCTTACTCAATTTGGCATTAGCTCTTGCGAGCCAATAATTGAGGGCTATACTCAATTATTGGCTCGCAAGAGCTAAAATACAATCGCGACATCACCCACATTATTTATTATATCCCTCAGAATTAATTTCGTTTACATTTTGCTGGATAATAAATTACAAGGCAGAAATAAAGTCATTGGACAGTACTGCAACTGTCCTGTGGGAATGCGAACCCTTGGTTGCTGTCGACCATGTGGATTATTGAGTTCAGGGCTTGGGCTCACCATAAAAAGAGCATTATCCGACCTCCAGCTGAATTTATGGATTATGTAATTAGGCTGGATTCAGACGATGATCATTTATCTTGCATTGGATGTAATTAAATCCAGAACAACATATAGGTATTCTTATCGGTTCGTTAAATGAAGGTTTTTGTTTTATTGTGATTTCGGCAAACAACCTGATAGCCCACTCGAAGCAAAAATGTAGGTATGATACGTGTCAGATATACATTAAGATATGTAATAGAATTATTTTAGGTTTCTAATCTAAGTATGAATTACCTATCTACTCGTAATATTCGCTTAAAATTGTCACTGTACTTATAAGTAGTAAGAAATAAATGTTAACATCAATCACATGCATTTTTATTTGTTCATAACCGGTACCCGCCGAGAGCTAGAAGACGGCGCTGTGCACTCAACTGACGATGAGCATCAGACATGCTCGAAACCAGGCGAGACGTATTCGATCCCTAAAGTGAGAGTTTCGCCGGTTAATAGTAATAGTTTAATATGTGTCAAACTCACGAGAATGATATGAAAAAGTAATAATATTATTGGTCTGAGAACGAATATTTGGATACAATCTGACGCTTATAAACGTATAATAACTCTATTTTTAATTATTGTCGTTATACTAATATATCGATCTTTACCTCCAGATATCTTGGTAACGTGACACTTTAGGGTTTTTTTGTTCGTTTATATGACTTCTACCCATATACACCACTTTAATCGTGCGCCGCGATTACGAAAAAAATCAAAATGGCAGTGGGTTGGTATGCCAACTTCCATACAAACACCTTTCAACTGTCTACTATCACAGTAGTAGTATATATACCGTATAAATTGAAATCGGTCAAAGCAATTTAGAAATACGGTGGAATACAGAAACTAACTCACTCAAATACAAATACACATATTGTATAATATATATAGGCCTTGAAAACACAACTTCCTTTTTTATGCAGTCGTATAGTAAAACAAACAATATCATACCCTAACGGCCTTATTAATAAACTTGGCTTACACCCGGAGTAGTTAAAACATCTATCTGTAAATTTTTCGCTTGCAGTAAATGTCACGCGTGAAAGCAATACAAAGCATGTTACGCCTAATATAGGTTATATAATATAACGCAATGTTTATTAATAAAGGCCTAAGAGAATATAACGCTATGTCATACCTAAGCAACGTTTTAAACCTGGAATAATTTAATACATAGCTGGCAACATTACGTCTGAATTAGGAGTGGATAATTTGTATTTATTATTTTTTTGTATTTTAGACAATTTAAGCATTAAAATCAATGGCTTAGCTGTGAAATTTCACACCATAACTTTTATGCAGCTTTACTGAAATGTTGTGGCACAATTTCAACGCACATATAGTTTTTTTTTACCGAGCTGTATTCTCTGTCATCGGAATGAGAGCTCTGACATGGCTCATGTCCAGGAAATGCGAAAGCAGATACCCTCGCCAAAAATATAAATAGTAAATGATGAGAGTAATGATCTCTGCAAACCCTCAGCGATGGAAATACGTAATCTACTCCGTCAATATACTGAAAAAGAACAACAACACATTTGGGATAACAAAAAGGACTGCAAACAAGCAAATTCTATGTTTCCAACCTTGAACAGATACACAACTAATAATTAGTCGAAACTTCAACGACAGGACCTCCACCTAATGGTAGGCATTATCACAGGTCACTGCAATCTCAACTACCATCTATATAAAACTGGTGCAACAGATAGTCCACTGTGCAGAGGATGTTTGCAGGAGAACGAGACCGTGAAGCACGTGCTGTTGGAGTGCACGGCTACGGAAAATATACGGAACACTACCGGTCTACTAGAAGATCACTATAGTTCTAAATCATCATCAGTTTTAACACCTCAAATATCACTGGAGCAGTTGTACCAGCGACCCAGGGTCATACTCCGTTATGTATATAAGTTGGGATGGCTATTGGGGTGTATTGTGCCAGCTGGGTAGCTGGCGGGGGAAATGCACAATACACCCCAAGTGGGACGTTAGTGCAGAACTTAGCGCCCCCAATCAGAATAAGAATATGAGAGCTCTAACAGCGCGGGTGTCGTGTGAAGCCATTTCTGGCCCCACTTGACTACTGTGTACTAATAGCCAGCCAGGAATGTAGGAGCAGCTCGTATTCCGTGTACATGGCTTCGAAATGATGGGCTGTGAAATACAGGGTGTAGAATACGGGTCGTACATTATTTGGTTGCGCAATTATACTGGCCGTATTATACAGTGACTCATAATATTCTTGGTACCTATAGGAACACTGACTGTACAGCAAAGACCTTACACTTACTAACTTACTTATTAAGTGTAAGGTCTTTGCTGTTCAGAGATACTGACCGTTAGGATACATTATTTCTATGGACTGATCAGTCTGTGACACCCTACGTCCTTTCGTTTGCAGTATTACCAGAATGCTTTTAATGTAACATTTTATGTTACTTTTAACCTTACTATTTCGTTCATGACAATCGCGTATTTCAATTCATGTCAGCTTGGCCATTGCTTAAAATAACGATTTAATTTTTTAGGTTTTTAACCGAATCAAAATAGTCCACAGTGCGAATGTGGTCATGATTTTGGGGATCTGGACCATATATTCTTCTCCTGTCCTAATCACGACCGTGCCTCCTTTTATAATAATCTAATATCCCTCCGTGTCCCTCTCCCCACAAACATCAAATCTCTGCTCTGTACTATCAATCCTTCTATATTTATTATAGCTGATTATATTTTTGTAAATAGCATAAAATTGTAAATGTGTATATACTGTATTATATTTCAAATGTTCTTGTTAAGTTATGTAAGTATTCATAGATATTTCACGATATTATAATAGATCTTCCTAACAATATATTTGAACCTACCAATAATCTACTTCTCCCTGATCCTATTCTTATTACAAATGAAGTCTGATTAAAATTATAATAAAATTGTTTCATTCGCGAAACGTTTCCCCACTTTTAAAATAAAAGTCCATTGAGACAACATGTAAAAAACACAAATCAAGAAGATAAAACCAAAACTAACACGAAGTCAAGAAAGCAGATTACACCAAAATAGGAACAGAAAATAAAACTTGACACTGGCGGATGCATAAGAAGTGCGAGCCATAATTCCCTCAGGGGAAAAGGAAAAAAAAAGCAGGTTCTTTATTAACAGCTTTTTTGTATTCTTGTAATCATGTTACGCGGTTCTTATGCCAATTATGAATGAATTTTGATAATTTTTATTTTGTATGGTACCTATTCAGAGAAGGTATTACATTTTATTTTATTGAGATTTGTTAAGCACTTTTTGAATATAATACATTATCATGTTGTGTGTCTTTCTCAATTTTATATTTATTCAATTTAGGCATCAAAGACGCTCTTATGAACGTCAACTTTCCATTACTTTAAAGACTCTACCGCCGCGTTCCTAAATATATAGAGCCCACCGAGAAGAAGCGGCAAGTAACTCGGGCCTTCTTTTTATATAGATGTTTGCAATGTTTCTACTTAGGTACTACAAATATTACATTTTATGGGTGGCAGAGAGACAGCTTGCCAGAAGTGGAGTACTCGTATTCCAAGCATCTTTATCTTCTATATAATGTCAAACTTTATAGTAAGCTTTTTTTATTAAAACGTTTTTTACAGTCAACTTGAATTTGCCCTCTGTGAGCTCAGTTATGTGTTTTGGGATTTTATTGTAAAAAATGTGTTAGTAATTTGTGAACCGATTTACGAAAAACATTTTTGTTGAATGACAAATATCTATCATCAAAATCAGGTCTAATATTTATGAGTTCTTTATTAATAGAATCGAACACATTTTAATGTTTTATTTTTTAATTTTAACTGATAAATTTCCTGATTCAGCTGTATTCAAATAATTTCATTTAGACAGAACAAATTCAACGAATGTAGTAAAAGCTGTAGCTTGGTACTATTCCAATACTATCAGAAGAACTTGTATTAATTTAAAAAAAAAAACAAATCATACTAGGTACTACTACATAAGCTACATAAGACAAAAGACATAAGCGTTAACAAGCAATGTGGATCATTGCTTATTAACGCTTATGTCTGTATTCTCAGATATTAGCGTTATAAAGCAATGTTGATGAATTCTCAATTTTAACTAAATTCCTAAACACTATATGAAATTATTTCTGGAAAATAATCCGAAGAATTTACAAATAAGTTGGCTTGGATATAAAGAAGACACCTTAAAAACTTCGTTATTTTTGCTCCTTTCAACGCAAGCTAGGGTTGAGAAATACATTTGTTTTCAGCTACAAAGAACAATGAAACCAAGAAAGAGTACAATAGAGTCTACACTACTGTACTACACTATTGTAGAAATTGTTCTAAAAAAGATAAAACTGTGTATTCTACAATACAGAGTTTTTTGCAAAAGATATTATGGTAATGTTACTTTACTCTTTAAAATGTTATTTTTATAGCTGTCTCATGCTATTATTTAGGAGTGGGTCGTTGTCGATTTTTAAAATGACGAGGAGAGACCATTTCTTCGACACCGACAACCAGTCTTGAAATCGGTTTTCATTCGTCTTTGTCGAGACGATAAAGTACTCATTGCTTTTTAGACTGTGTTACTATAACGCGAAAGTTTACTATACTACGAGAAAAGAATCGTCAAAGTTATATTTACAAAGTTCGAGTCCGAGTGTTTGTTATTTATCTTTGCTTCCTATTGCGACTTTACTTTGTGGCAATAAGGATACTTTTTGCTACTCTTTATTTGAACGTCGCGTTGCAACGACTACGACAGCTTTTAACCATTGGATTCTCGACTGTGATGTCGTTTGGTAACGTTACAATCCGAGAACTGGTTTGTGAAACGAAGACTGCTACTGCCAATTGCATTATCGACTGATGTACAAGTGCCCGAAAGGTCAAGTGAAGTCAATTACAAGTTTACGAATGAACGAAATGAAATGCTAGATTGTATTTCAAAGTACGAGTTCGACTGTGTTTCTGTTATTTATCTTTGCTTCTTATTGCGACTATTAGTATAATATGTCTATAAGGATACTTTTTATTTCCTATCTACTATCTGTTTCTACATCGCGCTGCGAAGACGGCGGGCAACGCGACTGGTTTTAATAGCCAATGCATTTTCGAGTATGTTATGTTAACCTTAAAGTACATAATACAATCCGAGGACTGGCTTGCGCGACGTTGACTGCTTCTACTAGTATTAAAAAACGGTTCGATCGTTGTAGAACTAAAAACTGTCCTTAAAAACCGTTCGTCCTTGCAACTCTCACTTCACACCAAGTTATATTTGAGTATCTGCCACTGGCAGCACTGTTCGTTTGTGTTGTGTTTGTTGTGGTTTGCATAGTCTGTGCTGTGGTGGTTTGTGGTCGAAACCTTGCCGCTTGCAAGGCTTGCTGCCGTTTACACGGCAATTGCCATGTTACACGGCAATTTGGGTCTATTCAGCAATAAAACACGGTACACGTCAGTATATGCATTGCCGTGTTCTGAAACACGGCAATCCAGTTATTACTACTTTTTCTGATAATATGATAGTCGACCAGTCGTTACAACACATATCACATGACTACACTACACTAGACATAGTCATTTCTTCTACTAATAGATAAGTTTCCGACTTCTTATTACCTTTATTAAAATATCTAATGCCAGAAGAAGCAATCAGTGAGCAAATCCGGGAAACATTTCCCACATTAATGCCTGTAGTCAAAAAAATGCCTATAATTACATGAGATGAAGATCGATGAAATCATCAGAAAATCGATGACGAGTAGCGAATCCTCTTGTCTGTAATTAAATATTCAGATTAGAAGTATCGCAAATGAAGACTAACTAGGATAACTTTTGGTCAACAACAATTGGTAACAACCTGAATTCGATTGCAAAAATTTTGCCGGTATTGTCCTTAGTTTTATCCCTTCTCACGCCAATTCAGACTATGACAGTGTCATATTCTATATTATAAGATAGGTCAATTTGATAAAAACAAAAACTAAATAAAAATTAATACTGCCACAATAAATGGAACTTTACTCCTTAGGTAAGCACTGTATTCGCTCCCAAAAAAAATGTATAAATTTCAAACCGATAAAACAAATTAATGATATGAAGGAGCAAAATGAATATAAACGGAACAAAGATGAAGAAGAAATTTTATATACGATAAGAAATTTATATGACGACTGAAGAATAATCTTATTGTCATGTTTAATTTTACGTGTTAGTTTAAAAAAAAATAATATGTACACGGCAATTTTGTAGGTTTTATTCCAAAACACGGCAATCCAGATCCCAAAACACGGCAACTTAAAATTTTGAAGTGGTAACCCTGGTCGAAACTAAAGAGAATTATAAGCACTTCGTTTTAGTCTGAACACATATTGTCCACAGCGTTGCCAACCGTACGGTAATTACTTAATACTTGTACGGTACTTTACTACCGTATGACAAACATACGTTAATTTTGAGAGCTCTAAAATCGACAAAATGAACGGTATTTTTGCACATAATGACCACACACCTTTACAGATAAAAAAGAGTATCTATGGACTTTAGTTTAAACGAGTGTTTAGCATACCCCGAAAAAAAAAGTAAAAAAATTACGTTTCTTTTCTATCCGTTCCGTTTGACGCACATTCCAAATATGAAAGCCGAGAACATTTTGCTTGTTGATTTTCACCAATAAACCCACCAATCACGACACTGCGTGGTATGAAATGTTTTCGCTATCACAAACTTTGTAGGTACCTCTGTTCAAATCATTGATAAGTACTCTTTACACGCTGATCAGGCTGTGCGGAAAACAAAAAGAGTTGCATTAATTTTAAACCATCGAAAATCATGCATGCAAAAATGTGTAAAAAGTTTTTGTATCAAAATCAACTAACAGCTGAAAATATTGAGACGGAATCTTACTTATCCGATAATGAAGTCGTATTTTCAGAAACAAAACTGTTTTATTTGCACATCCTCAACTCTCACCCATACATCTAGATAAAACTCGAATATTAATTAATCATATTTTACACTGATTAAGTATGTATACTTTTGTTCATAACTAACGTGAACACCTAAACATCTCCCGCAGTATGTTTAAAAGGCCAAAATAAAACCGGGCATATAAGAACTAAGAATGTCAGTATTAAGTAAGCCTGTCGATTTTAAAAAAATTGGGCGTACGGTAATTTTGGGGAACATGTACGGTAATTATGGCAACTCAGGTTGGCAAAACTGTTGTCACATATTGTATGTATTCTCTTCGGTCGAATCGAAAATGGCTATCGGTGTTGATACGTCAAAATGGAAACCTAGAAGATTAAAAGGAACTCCTGCTGCTAATGTGCGCAACTATCTTGCTTTTGGAATAGTTGGACTTGGGATGATAAGCGGCCTCGCATTTCAGTACGTTTTATTTAATAGTTATTAGGAAATCATAAATATTTATTTTGAGGTTATTATTTCCGTTGTTGTTTATTTGCAGCTTCTCTAATGTAACACAAAACTTGAGAAAAGCTAGTGAAGGCCTCTATGAAGATCCAATAGAAGAAGTAGAAAGAAAGCTTTTGATCGCCGGCGATCTTCCAACCCGAACTGGAGACCAACTCAGAGAAATGTTAAAAAAAGAAAGTAGACCTGACTTACCACACAAATAATGAGCATAGATAATAGGTAATGTTATTTTAATTTAAATGTTTAAAAATGTAGTAGTTATAATAAAGATGTAAACTCAATATTTCTGTTTCAATTTACCAGCAAAAAGTCCAGTGAATGTCCAGTGCGAAGCAAGTACTTTACTGATAAACCTGGTATGGATGAGAGTTTATCTGACTTTCAAGAGACGAAAAAAAGTTGCGCTGGCCCTAAAAACACAGTAAAGTCTAAAAGCAGTAAGACTAAAAAGAGTACAAAGCGAATTCGAGGTCAGAAAGATATTAGAACAGTACTGAAGTCGAAAAAGAATGAACTGGAATCATATTCTAAAGAATTTGATAATGTATGCAAAAAAGCTGGTATAGATGTTGATTCAGAGCAGTTACAATTAGCAATTGCACTATCCAAATCACTTCAAGAAACTACATCAACATGTGAAGTACCTGAAAGCACGCAGTTGGTTACTACGCTGAATAGAATTGGAAAAATAAGAACAACTCTCCAAGAGTATGGTTTTAAGGTGCCTGAAGTAAAGATAGCAACAAATACTCGAAAAGTCCGGAAACTCAGAAAAAACTACAAATTAATATCAACAAGTGATATTGAAAAGAAAGAAATAATTGCTAATAAATATTCTCAAATTCTAATTCACAATATTACTCACTGTAGTTTGTACCATTGTGATGTTGATGCTATTAGCATACCTTTATATTATTTAACGTCAAATGTTCCTTACAGCATATTAAAAATTACAGATACTTTTTATGTGAATAATCTAATAGAGAGATCAATGACCACAGGGTGGAATTTGTTAAGGGACTGGTCTGAAATACCAGGAAGACCTGTGAGCCCGCAGGTTTGTCAATCAGTTGATATGAATTTCAGTGAAATAGAATGTTCCCAGGATGAGTTGGACATAGTTTTAAGTGGAACTTTAAAAAGCTGTAAAAACATTATTATCAACAAATGCATAGGTTTATTTAGTAGCAAAACTTGTAAAACAGTAGCTAATGAAGGGAATTTTGTGGATGAAACAACTAACACAAGTGAGCATGAAAATACTTTGAAAGATGAGAATAATGCAAAACAAAATATGGAACTCTCAGCATCAAAACAATACAGAAGTTTTTCGCCTGATATGTTTGATGGTGATGATGATGATGTACCAACATTTGATGAAATTAAAAATACTACATCACAAAAAATAAATAATATTGTTGCACAGGGTAGCATAGAGATTATGGATTTGACTGAATGTATTCAAAGCAAAGCTGTTAACTACAACAACCATATTGATGAATACTCCCAGAAAGATGTGTCAACTAGTAATATTACAAAAGGAAAATTTTATGACTTAATGGAATTAACAGAATGTGTTCAAATCCCACCAAATAATTATACTGTTTCAATGAATCTAGGAGAACAATTATCTCAAAAATCACTTAAGAGTAATAACACAAAAAGGATAAGCAATGATTTCATGGAAATAACTGAATGTGTTGCTACTGTAAACACAAATGCACGACCATTGTCTACTGATGATAATATCGATCTTACGCAATGCTCAAATGGTATTGAAGAAACTATAGAACAAAATGGAACTAACAAATCTGTCACAAATAAATCTGATAATTCAAAATTATCATTAAGAGCTGAAGCATCAGCTAAAAACATTGAAATAGATTTAACAGAAAGTCCAGAAAATTATGCTATTGAACTAAACAATGAAAAAATTGAAAATACTAACATGGACAACAAACATATTGAAAGTGTGGACTTGAGTCAGTCTTCAAATACCAGTGATGATCTACCTTTCGTAAGCTTGTCTGTTGTAAAAGACAATTCACCAGATGATACAATAATTGTAGATGTTAATGAATATGTTGACCTTAATAATAGGAAAACAACTTCACAGCAATTACAGGATCAAACAGGAATACACATTGACTTGACACAATATTCAGAAAAACGAGATAGGACATGTCATGACCAAAGTTTTTTTGAAGAGTACAACCACAATCATTCTGAGAATACTGAAGAGCGAAATAAAAGTAGCTCTAGTAGCACAGAGAAGGAACAATCTGATCCTGCTCAAGTATATCTTACTCCAAGTTCAATTAATAATCTAACTTTTAATGCAGGCAAGCATCATAACACTGAAAAATGCTTTAGTAAAAAACTTTCTATTAACGTACAAAATAACCAAAGTGACTGCATCAAAGTAGATCTTACACAAAATTCTGAAAGAAAGCCACAAAAGAACAGCCAGTTAAATAGTCAAACAAAATCTTCAAGTGATACTTTATCATGTAAATCTGCTGCTCCTATGCAAAGTCCCTTAAAAACAACTACTAGCAAACTAGATTATTCTAATATAATAGAAGAGCTTGTTAGTATAGATGATGATTATTTAAATTCTAATAATAAACAAAGTAAACTTGACAAAATAACACTAAGTCCAATACATGAACCTAATGATGATGAAATTAGTGACATAGATTTAACTCAAAATTCAAACTCCTCTGAAGAGTTGCATAGTATTCAATCTGCACATTGTTCTGCAAAGTCTGGAATCAATGTTTCTCAGTTTAAAGAGCCTGACAAAAATGATTCTAATGTAGAGGGTGAAGGAAGTACATTAAAAAAAGCACAAAGATGCAGTAGTCTAGGCAAAAAAGATGATATTTCCATAGACTATGATGATTTTACAGAGATCAATAAGCACAGCAACTCTAAAAGTGCAAGTTCACAATCAATCGTTTACGAAATTGGTGATGAACACTTTGAAAAATCTATAAAGAATAGTCTTGCGTCAAACTGCAGTCAAAATTCAGAAGTTTTTGAAATATCCGATAAAGAATTAGATTACTCTTTAAATCAATCTAAATTAGAAATGCCACAAGATAATTTTGCATTTGGTGGCATTTCAATTATGGATGAACTATCAAATTTGGGCACAACAAAGAAATCAATCATAACAACTGACAGTTTTGATACAAATAATCCAAAAGATGTTCAAATATTACCAGAAATGAGCGCCAAAACCTATAAAAAAACAAATAAAGGTAACGAAATAAGTCCTATAAAACATAGAAGAATAACAGAAATTGCTACACCTCAAAAAGCAGGCCCTAGCAATATAGTCACTGTAGTAACTCCTCAAAATAGCGAGTTGGTAATTAAAACAAACAATGTTACACCCCTGCCAGATTATGAATCAATGACAATGCCTGAAATCCATGAAGAGTTAGATAAATACGGAATTAAACCATTAAAAAGGAAAAGAGGTAAGTAAAACTCAAACTATAACTAATATTAGCACACAAATTAGTAAGTGTGGGATAAGGTTTTCATGCTACTTTGGGAACTGTCAACTGTAAATAATCTGAGTAAAAAGTATTTGTCTTTTTTTTACAATGGATGACTAGTAGTTACCCTATCATGCTCTCCTTTTCTTTGTCCTAAAATAAATTAGGTTTTTTAACATAGTTAATTTAATCCTAAAAGATACTAATTATTATTCACTACTTCTTATTCTTTCAAAATTTAAATGTCAGATGTTACTGAATATTTTTATGAAAATGATGATGTATAGAATTATTAAGAAAACTTCAATGTGAAATATATACTAAACGTGGACGAGTCTTCTTCTCGAAACTTCGTCTGCATGGCATACAGTTATTGCGACCCATTGGAAACTACCCATTGAACCGAGATAAAGACATATATAATCTAATTGAGAACCTCATTCTTTTATGTGTGTTAATCGTGGGTACCTATTAGCTATCTTTATTCCAAATTTTATTCAAATCCAGGGAATTTTTCAGTGTGAAAACTAACAAACACACACACACATTCATATTCTTTCGCATTTACAATAAAAGTGATGGCATACTTGCTTTTTTCAGCAATACAACTTCTCACACACATCTACAACCAAACTCATCCAATCATCGAAACATACGACGAAAACTTGGAATCACCACCTAAGAGACATAAGCCAAATCTTGATCAACCTTCCATATCACCTAAAATACACCATACACCAAAAAAGCTTTTAAGATCTCCCAGAAAAGATCTAGAAATGAATAGAAGAGAAGACAATGCTGTTATGATATTACCAGAAACTGACAAGGAAGATACCCATAAAAAAGTTCCAAATAGAATAGATGATAAAGAAAATGCAAGAAATAAGAGAAAAAGCAAAGGTAAAGCTAGTTCAGAAAGTAAAACAAGTAAAGTTACAGAAAGTATAGAATTAATCAATGATGTTGAAGTGACCACTAAGGTTCCTATTTTAAAAGAGATTGAATGTGAACCGGGAGATTGGGTGTTTCAGAAGAGAGAGAAAGCGAAGGTAAGATTTCTTACATGGACGTCATAATCGACAATTATTATCGACGCGCTCCTCGGTGCCGCGTGCTGACGGATGTTGATGATGGTCAATCAAAATATATAGGTACTTAGCCTATGCTCATAATCATGAAGGATACTAATGGTAAAAGATTTTTTTGAATCGGTCCAGTAGTTTTGGAGTCTTTAATTCAAACAAACACACATAAATAATTCCTTTTTTTAACATTTGTTTTGATTAATATGTTGTACATTCCTACTAGCTGCTCTCCGCGGTTTCACCCCCGCGGATATGGATGATGAATCTTATATAGCCTATGTTACTCAGAGTGAGTGTAGCTGTCCAATGGTGAAAGAATTTTTAAAATCGGTCCAGTAGTTTTTGAGCCAATTAGTTACAAACATACATACAAATCTTTCCTCTTTATAATATTACTATAGATAAGACGTCGTGCTATAAGACATTAAAAATTCACTATCATCCCAAATGTAGTAACTGTTGCTATACACTAGTAAGTTACTAGAGGTTACTATATTATTAGTAACCTCTACACTAGTATATTAGGCTTATAAGTTGCTATGTTAAGATTTTATATACCCACTGATAGCACTAACTATTGAAATAATTCGCGTAATTACTCCACTAATTGCTACTATGCCGACATGTTGGCCAACCACTGCTCAAAAATTGCTTATGTAATGAAATTGAACACCTTTACCTACTGGCCCAAAAAAAAAAGATTTTTGACGTGATAACATCCTATAGATCGATGAACGCCGGCTGCACGCACGAAAGAGTATGACTCATTGTCACGTTCCGCGTACAAGCGAGAGCGCGGTACAAGTGATAGAGAGGCACGATCGGCCTAAGCGTTCGGCTTGTCTTTGACGTTATCACGTAAAATTATCGTACTTAAACAGACTACACAGACAACTATTTTTTAATTTCTGTAGTACACTAGTAAGGAAACTTTTCAAAATATTTTCAGATCCATTCCTGCCGAGTACCACTTCATATAGCGTTTCATAACTATGTGGCATCCCGTAGTGAATTGAGAGAGGCCATATTGTGCTACGAACCCATTGAAATTGATGTCATACATAAAGATTTGGTGGGAAATGGCCATAGATATGATCCTAAGGTGAGACAAGATATATTTAAGTTTTTTTATCTTTATTTTATTTGAATTCTCTGGGTTTGTAAGAGCAACCCCCATGATTCTGAATGTTTATATGAGTAACCAAATCCAAATTCAAAATATAGGTAACAAAATTAAATAGTACAAGCAACATCAGCCATTTCGGCATACAAATAATAAATTTGTCAAATTATATTAAATAACATTAAATAAATCAATTTAAATGAAGGTCATATAATTTACGCCGGATCTACAGCAATAAGAAAAACAGTATGAAATTCAGTCGAACAGGTTCAAACAATTATAGTGTAAGAATTTAATTTGTAAAAAGTCATTAATAGAATAAAATGCACTGTCGATTAAAAAAATCATTAATTTATTGGTTTGGGGATGTTTTTATAAATTTTACGTGCCATAGTGAACACACTACATATGTATTTCCATAAATACTAATTTTATGATTGATGAAATTTAAGTTTCTTAAAACAGTACGGTTTCGAGACCAGCGGGGCTATTATGCATTTCAGTTGCTAACAAATGTTAATTGAAATCGTGAAAAATGGCGGCTGTGTCGCTTTTGACAACTCCAGTAAGCAAAAATGTTATTAAGTTGATGACTGGAGCTGACAAAAGTGACATTGAGCCGCCATTTTTTTCGATTTTAGTTTCGAGTTTAGGATTGAGTCGAATAGACATATTTCGTATATACAGCTTTCAGCTTTTTCCAAACCACACATGTCACAAATACAATGTTTTTGACATTTGAAGACTGAAAATAATGGCGTACCTCAGTCAAGAAGCGACATAACCATGATACCAAAGAGCATGATACAATACAAGTAAAGTTGAAATATTAACTTTTTTGACTAAAATGCATAGCGTCGGTCGGCACAAGGCGGATCGCGAATGATTGGAACTAGGACCACCAAATATATGTGAGTCTACGTGACCATCACAGAATCTTGATTAGTTAGTTTAGCTCAAGTAGGTAGACACCCTTGAGTATATACCTACCTAGCTAATGTAGACGCATAACTGTGGCTATGCTGCACACAACAGTATGGCGCAGGTGTGTTGGATTGCTGAACTAGTATTGAAACTCATTACTAGTAAATACATATAAAATTATTTTATCTGGACCTTGAAAAAAATTTCAATACTATCCCGGACCTCATTCAAAATTACTTGCCGACCTCTATACCGACTACAGACAATAAGATGACTGTGCTAGTTTTTGACAAATAAATCCTATATGGCTTTGCCATTTCAAATTGTAATCTATGTGTGTGTAGGCCTAAAAATTTTGTTTACATCGTTGTTTCGACAATTTGTGTATAGTATTAAATAGGAATACTGAGAATGTGATGAGTTTTTTGTTTGAAAGTGATAGTTTTGTTTTTCCTATATTCATGATTTTTTTTTCTAGCTAGTCTACTATTGAAGCTAAACTATTATTTATATCGTTCTGATTATTGAATAAAACCGCACAGTCATCTGCATATAACATCATCTGTTTGTTGTTTGATTTCATCATCATCATCATCTCAGCCGTAGGACGTCCACTGCTGAACATACGCCTACCCCATGATTTTCCAAAAGGAACGGTTGGAAGCGGCCTGCATCCAACGTCGTCCCGCGTTCAGTTCGTCTGTCCACCGTGTCGGTGGACGATCTACGCTGAGCTTGCCGGTCCGTGGTCTCCACTCCAGAACCTTTCGGCCCCATCGGCCATCTGTTCTGCGTGCTATGTGCCCTGCCCACTGCCACTTCAACTGGCTAATCTTCTGAGCTATGTTATTATATTCTGATTCGATCACGTAGAGAAACCCCGAGCATAGCCCTCTCCATAGCTCGTTGTGCAACTTTGAGCTTATCTATGAGGCCCATAGTAAGAGACCACGTTTCAGTGCCATAAGTCATCACTGGTAACACACATTGGTCGAAGAGTCTTGTCTTGAGGCACTGAGGTATTTTTGACGAGAAGACTTCGCGAAGTTTCCGGAACGCTGCCCAGCCGAGTTGGATTCGACGATTGACCTCTTTCTCGAAGTTGGACCTGCCTAGTTTGACTGTCTGTCCCAGGTAGATGTACTCGTCAACAACTTCGAGAACTGAGTTCCCAACTGATATTGGGGTAGGTACAACATGGGCATTAGACTTAATTTTCGTCTTATCCATGTCCATCTTAAGACCTACCCGTTGGGAAACTCGATGGAGGCCTTCGAGCATTGTACTGAGGTCTTCCATGGATTCTGCCATGACTACAATATCGTTGGCAAATCGAAGGTGAGTGATGTATTCGCCGTTAATATTGATGCCAAGTCCTTGCCATTTCAGAAGCTTGAAGGCGTCTTCCAATGTAGCGGTGAACAGTTTCGGAGATATAACGTCTTCCTGTCTCACGCCTCTTTGCAATGGAATTGCTTTCGAACTCTGTTCCTGTACTCGGACTGACATGTAGGCGTTTTGGTACAAACACTTCAGCACTTCAATATACCGATAGTCAATACAGCACCGCTGGAGAGACTCAAGCACTGCCCACGTCTCAATCGAATCAAAGGCTTTCTCATAGTCCACAAACGCTAAACAAAGAGGCAAGTTATACTCTTCGGTCTTCTGTATAACTTGCCGTAGCGCGTGGATGTGATCTATGGTACTATTATAGCCTTTTCGGAAACCGGCTTGTTCCGGAGGCTGGAATTCATCAAACCTGCGACTGAGACGGTTCGTTATGACCTTCGAAAACAGCTTATAAACATGGCTCAAAAGCGAGATGGGTCTGTAATTTTTAAGTAAAGTGTTGTCACCTTTCTTGAAGAACAGCACCACCACGCTTTTGTTCCATGCTTCTGGCGTAACCTTCGAGTAAGACGGTATTAAAGAGCTTCTGAAGGACTTAAGTACCGGTGTTCCACCCGCTTTCAGAAGCTCAGATGTGATACCGTCGTCACCAGGCGCCTTGTTGTTCTTAAGCTGTTTCAAGGCCATTATAATCTCGTACAGGCTGATGTCTGGGATATCTACGGTATAATGTCGGGTCAGCTTGGCTCTTGGGTCTTTGACCAAGCTGCTACCAGTTACTACTACTGTGCTAACAGTGTTTGATTTAGGGATGTCATTAATGAAAATAAAAAAAAAGTGGCCCCAGAACGCTTCCTTGGGACACCATAGCTAATGCATTGAGGAGATGAATTGCCATGCTCCACGTAGTCGAATGCTCTGGACATGTCCATGAATAGGGCATTTTCAGAATTTCAAAAAACGATTCGAATTTTAACAATATCATAGGCTAGTAGGTTATGTAAGGGTTATTGTATATATAGGTACTTGGTTATACAAAGCATTTGATTTGTGGTCATGTTAACATCATCGTTTTTATCGTTATCGTGGGCAATATACTAATGCATTATTTATTTTTTCATTACAACTACAAAGGTTTTCACCTAATATGGACTCACTGATTGTAGTTTATTTGTACAATTTTTGTCGACCTTAGTGGCGCAGGGGGGCGTTCCGTACCTCAGAGCGCGGTTGTTTAGTTGTTTTCTAACTCGCTGAGGTACGGAACGAAACGGTTGTTTTCTAACCTCAAATAGACTTTGACAGATCACTTGATCCTTACCTAATTTTCTTTGAGACGAGAGAAGAAGAAGAAGTTTGTTGTAGTCTGATTGGTCATAGTTATGTCAGATGCGGGTTGTAACCTTTTACTGATCGATTTTGATGGTTAAAAAGTTGCGACGCTCCGAGGTTCGGGACGGCGTTAGCGCGAAAAGTTGCACTCCGAGTGCGCTCTCACCGAGGTTCTGAACGCGGCCCAGCGGGCGAGAGTCCGCCTGCGACGCAAGAGGTTGCGGGTTCGATTCCCGCCTCAGAACAAGTTTGTGTAAGATCTGCAGAAGTTGTTCCCTTCGTCTGGGTGTTTTCTATGTATAATAAAAGCATATCTATGTATATAATGTATTAAATATATCAGTTATCTGGTACCCATTACACAACCTTTGAGTAGCTTACTTTGGTGCTGTGTGGATTGTCTAGCATTATTATTATTATTTTTAATACGAAAAACGGGATTCACTCACGTAAAAAAGTCAGATCTTTTCGACTGTAGTTTCAACCACATCCGGTGGTCGTTTTCAAGGAGAGTGCAGAACGCTCGCGGTTGCGTCTCGCCTCGCACTTCGGGCAGCAGCACGTACGAGTAGTGCGCGCGATGACATCATGTCGTGCGGGGGCGGGGGATATCTGTAGCGTCGGTGCAACGAATCGGGAGTCCTCTTCATCGCTGGTATCATATCCCGTGCTGGCGGGAACACTCAGGCAGAATGAGCTCACCACATCGCTACTGGTCACTCCTTGTCCACTACTGTGAGCTCCACAAAGACACGATCTCCAGGTAGAGGGCATCCTCCATCTCTATTAGAATTCTGGTGCCTATCAACCTCGATAGCCTCCCGGATCTTACGTGGAACGAAAAACTTTTCCCGCACTAACACCCGCGCTCTATCAAAGCGGATATAGTGCTATAGTCGGAAAGATCTAACTTTTTTACGTGAGTGAATCCCGTTTTTCATATTAAAAATGTGTACAATCCACGTTAGTTTTCATAATACAATTTTTATTATTATTCTTTTATTCACCAAATATCACGAATTTCATCGGGTCCTTTACAAAGGCATAAGTGGGGCTGTTGCCAACACTTAGAGGCCTGTTTGGTATAAAAATACAAAGGAGTATGAAAAACAGAAAAATATGTTAGTAGAAGGGTACTTATAAATATTACAAAAATGGGTAAAATGGCCAAGCTATTGCTATGAACTTATTAGTGATAAGGAAGATAGTCGGCTATGGATGAGACGAGGGCACCTTCCAATTTCAGTCTTATTTTAAAATTTTATTATTATTCCTTTTATTTGACATATTTCACGGGTTTCACCTGGTCCTTTACATAGGCATAAATGGGGCTGTAGCCAACACTTAGAGGCCCGTTTGGTATAAAAATACAATGTAGTATAAAAACAGAAACATTTTGGATGGATGGTTACATGGTATATCTATTACAAAAATGGGTAAAATGGGCATGGCTATTGATATGTACTTATTAGTGGTACGGGAGATAGTGGGCTATGGACGAGACTACGACACCTGCCAATTTCAGTCTCATCTGCCACCCACTAAACGGGCCCCCCATAAGAGCCACCATCAATGGTGACAAAAGGGGCAACGTTGGTGTGGATATCTGAAGGGTGTTGAGAGGTGTGCTGCGGTTTCACTAGAGCGCTACTACCGGCGTTATGCCCTTTAACACTTCCACCCTTGGAGCTTTTTGTTTCTTGCTCTTGCGTCTCCACCCCCAGACGACCAATTAAGGCAAGCCGGGTGTCAGGGGTCTCATTTAGCCCCAGGGAGAATCAGGGTCCGCGGTGTCGCCACTCACCGACGGCTCGCCACAAAGCCGCCCTACGGTGTTATTATTATTAATTTGTAATCTGTGTTGAAGCCTAAGCATAATAGCTTAAAATATTAGCAATATAGTTTTTTTTATTATTATAATCGAACTATGTTATTACACATGCTGCACAATTTTGTATTATGTATAAGTATTAATAATAAAATAGGGTTAACGTGAACTTACGCTGTTATTATATTACTGTAATACCGCCCAAAAGCCTTTTTCTTATAAGACTTTGATTTTCGGGGATCATTCGCGCAGTCAGTTTTACATGTTATAGTGCCCTTATAACAGTATTGTTTGCGCCAGGGTTCGAGGATATATATCAACATACAAAAATGGTTTAAATATGTGATATTATTAGGTAATTTTTTTTAATTGCATAGCTTCTATCGCGGGCCTTGAGCGTGGAGACCGAATCCAGAAATTCCGTAACGAAAATAACCTAACACCCCCCACTCCGACTCCATCTATCGATGAATAGCAGAACTTTTAATGACTTTTTGAAATATCACGCTTGTCTCTTTAGTTCAGCAACTCGCCTCTAGATGGCATTGGTTAAATAATTATAATTGCATAAGTTGATAAAAACAGCTATGCAATAGCTTTACCGCGGCAGTCTCCGAGTGCCACACGTCTTTTTTTCAGTTTGTTACTGTATTTCTACTTCCCAAATGTAGATGGCGTTGGAATAGAGTTAAAACATACTCCCTTAAAGTAAGTTTTAATCCTTAAATGGCAACACTGAATAGCTGGATCTCCCCGGCGGCGATTGACAGCTCTAGATTACGATCCGTTTAGCCTTTTAGGTGTGATAAGAACAGGCAGAGACAGAGTATTTTTTTCTAAAATAAAAGTAACCTAAGTTACTCCGTATAACATGAGCTATCTGCCGGTGAAAGTCCCATTAAAATCTGTCCAGCCGTTTCATCAGCCGGAACAAACAGACACAAAATTTTTAAATATTGATTTTTACATGTAATGTAAGTACCATATACACTTTCATATACATTTAGTGAAAAGCTGTTAATTTGGAATTACAAACAGTCAAACAATTTTATTTATCTGTCCATAGATAGAACAAGACTTATTTGATTTGATTATATTATTCTTGACTTATTATTTGTAATGTTTCTTATTTTCCTATAAGTTAGGTACTTATGGAAATGAATGAAGTTATAAACTGATTTAAAATTAAAGATTATATCTTTTTGAGTATATTTTTCTGATTGTATACAAGTACCTACCTAAATCAATAAAACACATATGCAAACAGTATACTTATAAATGTCAATAAAATAATAATACGGCTGTCATCTGCCATACAAAATGGATGTATATCACGTTTTTGATAAATATCCGATATTTTGATATTTATTATAAATATCGGATATTTTCGAACCCTGGTTTGCGCACAGCTTCGCGTATGAATAATGGCATATACTACTATATATACTATAGTCTGACCGCAACCACTGTACCGCGCCTTAGAGAGGAAAAGCCTTAATAACTATAGTAGAATCCGTGGCAGCTTTACGCGGGCGAACCCCTGCGCTTCACCGCGCACATACCTAAGGCGCGGTACAGCGAAAGCGGTCAGACTATAGTACACTTTACGTATTGTTTCAGGATTTATTGAAATTTTTGGACAAGAAATGTATAACAGTGAAAACTGCAGACAACGATGCTAGAAACCAGAAAAGATGATCATGTTATAGTGTTTTATTTTTATATTTACTGTAAATAATATATTCTTTGTATAATAAATAAATAATTTTAATATTTTTACCTGCAGATGCATCTTTCGACATTGTACGCGTTGAGTTAAGTAAGGGTGCTATCAGAGAGAGAGTGGTTACTCGTTCAAGCGTCCACGGCGGTCAGTTTTGCGTTCGTTGTGTTGTATTACGTTACATAGATATACCTAAACAGGAGGCGCTCTGACCGCTCTCTATCTGATAGCAGTCTAAAGTATACAAAAAGAGAACCATTGTGGCGTTACCGTGAACTAACTCACATTTTCACAAATCAGCCTAATTCTGCTATTTCGCTTTTCTTTTTGCACTGACTACCTACAGATATATATGTACAAGAGGTAACGCAAATGCGTGTACTTCCCGTGTCCGAACCCCGACCGAGCGTCACGGTTGGCCGCCGCTACTTACACTCCGCGCAGTTTTGTTATAAATTGCGTGATTAACTGCTATAGCCCAACAATTATTGACAGGTCAGTTGACGCGGTTAGTAGCACCCCTGCCTTCCGAGCCGCTGGTCCCGGGTTCGATCCCCGGACAGCATGAACATGTCTGTTTGATCTGTGTCTGGGTGTGTATATGTACTTATATAAACATGTGTATCAATCAGGTAATCATACAATACAATACAATACAAAAACTCTTTATTTGCACCAAAGTAAATACAATATAAGGAAACAACTTAAATAGTAGGCACAAATGGGCGGTCTTATCGCTAAAAGCGATCTCTTCCAGACAACCTTTGGATGGATAGCGATTACATGATTGACATGGACGGTGGTGCAACATCACGAAGAAATATATTATTACCTAGTATTACATGAAACAGATGTAACACTAGATAATACTAGATAAAAGGGTAAAATTCAAATTAATAAAAATACACTTAAATATAACAATACTTACACTTACCTACACGTAATAATAATATAATACATATATTATACTATAAACATACATGAACATATATACTTACACATACATAAATATCAATAATATAAAATAATATCAATCAATGAATGATGTCAGGGATTAACATTTAACGTGGAGAGATAGTAGTCTTTTACTTGAGCTTTGAAGCTATTCAGCGATTGCGCGCGTTTGATACTAGTAGGGAGGGCATTCCAAAAGTGAACTGCCTGGACTGTGAATGAAGAGTTGTAGAATATAGTACAATGTTCAGGAGTCGTTAGAAGTAAGTTTTCTGATGACCTAAGAGAGTAAGAAGAGCATTGGAGAAATCTAAATCGTTCTTTTAGGTAAAAGGGAGTAGAAGGATTAAACAATATGTTATACAGAATAGAGAGGATGTGAGAATTCCGGCGAAGGCGTATAGGGAGCCACTTAAGTTTACAGCGAAATTCGGAAACGTGGTCGTACTTTCGCAGACCAAAAATAAACCGAATACAGAGATTTTGTAGACGCTCCAGCTTGTTAAGCTGGTCCTCTGTGAGATCTATATAACTGGCATCAGCATAGTCAAGAATGGGAAAAAGGAGAGATTGTGCAAGTGCAGCTTTGGTAGCAGTGGGTAAAAAGTTACGCAATCTGTTAAGGGAGGCTGCTGATGCAAACATTTTTCGTGCTACAGATTGGATTTGTGGTTGCCAAGACATACAGTTATCCATGATTATTCCTAGGTTCTTAACTTGAGTGCTATAAGGCACACATATACCACCAAATACGATTTCGGGGAGAGTTGTGAAATCAATCTTCGATACTAATCTGGAGCTTCCAACAATGATAACTTGAGTTTTTATTGGGTTTATTGTCCGTGAGTCCGTAAGTCCGTGAGATCTACTCCAGTTAGCTATACGAAGTAAATCGCCGTTGACCTCATCAACAGCATCTGCTAAGTGATCCAGTGGAGCCTGAGAGTATATCTGAAGATCGTCTGCATAGAGATGGTAGGAAGAAGTAAGAAAGAAAGATATAGAGTTTATAAATACGGCAAAAAGAAGAGGGGACAGTCATAGTACATGCTCTGCCTAGTTTGGGATCTGACCTTTGTGTGGAGGTAAAAATATAATAATTTCGAACCACTAGGCAATGACATAATAATATTTCCTATCACAGGTAAGTTATTTTACAATTATATTATGCCTAAATTCATTTCATTAACAAGACTGCAGACTTGTTTATAATACAAACTGTAATACTTGTGTTATCTATTGTACATATATATCTGTGACTGCTCTAGGTTAGTGTCACACGAAAGCAAATTCGAGTGATTCGGTATGTCCGTTTGTAGAGTTACTGATTATTTAATATATGATTTTAATAACACTGACGCCTCCTTCGCGAGAGAATTTTAGAGAAAAATACACATCTTCGGACGGGATTCAAACCCGCGACTTCCCACAATCCAACCTTTTTCGCAAACAATTTGCTAAAAAGTATCGTAAGCGTCATCGCGTCACGCTTCGGCGTACAAATGCCGTGGTCCGTTTTGCGATAATTTTGCTCACAGTGCTATCGTCTACCAAAGCTGGTCCGAAACAAATATCGCGATTTTGACAGCTCGTGGCACTGTAAGCGTGTTGTTAATTCGGACCAAAGTTGTAGCAATAACGAACCATTTGCGCGCGAAAAACAAATTCATAAAAATATCGTGCATAGTGTGAAGGTTAACCATGTATTGTGTGGATTAAAAAGAAATAATGGAATGGATGGACCGACTTTTACAATTTTTACATCACAAAGAAGGGACACCAGTAAATACATTGTAGAAATAAACAAACACCTGTCACTTTTGACAGAACGCTCACGACGATTATGGTGTAGAGCATGGTTCATGTAATCGACAATATGGCGGCAGTTAAGACGTCATCGATGACGTAGCGTGGGCCATCACGCTCACGGTGAAAGGGACCGACTTTTATCGCGCTAATATCGATTATGGCCAATTGGGACCGCAGTGAAACTATGAGTTATCTGATCACCGTTGCCCTAGATAAATGACAGTTTGTACTGTTACACTTGAACAACACGTTACGTTACACTTACGTAGTTATTCGTGCTAGGGCCACATTTAAATGACATGATATGATATAAAGAATTAAAATTCGATACGGTATGCTTCAGTGGCCTTGTGGTCATGGCGTCTGACACGGATTGTCAGAAGACGTGGGTTCGAATCCCGTCCGAGGATGTTTATTTCTCTCTAAAAATTGCAAAGTTTAATGAAAATAAATGGGAAATTTAATAACAAACACATTCTTGTAGTGTAAAATATAGATTTCATTAATATCGCATCCATTGCTAACATAACAACAATAACAAACTTCATTATATATAAAACTACTTATAGTAAGAGCGGCGACATTACGAAATGTTTCATCATAAGACTCACAGGTTAAAAATCGATTAGTCAGGAACTAAGACTGAATAGATCCTGTAGGTATCCACTGAAAGCAAAAGGCGGACAAAAACCTATCAATGGCTATAATTGTTTTTGTTTAACATTTCTAGATTTGTGTTAGGTGCTTCAAGTTTTGACGTGTAATAGTGATGGATTTATAGCCGTTAAGTGTTTTTGTTTTTGCTCTTCAATCGTCGAAGAAAGTTTTGGTAATGTGTCCAGTGGGCCTAGCACGAACAACTGCGTAAGTGTAACGCAACGTGTATTGACGTGAAGCAGTAAAAACTCATTTATTTAGGACAACGCAGTCACGCTTCAGCGTACAAACTATGAGTTATCTGTGTCACAGTTGCCCTAGATACATGACAGTACTGTTTCACGTGATCGACACGTTTAGTTACACTTATGCAGTTATTCGTGCTAGGTTCTCAGGCCGCCAGAACTAACTTACAGGTGCCCCGATTCCACTAACAAAATTTAGCTTCAACTGCAACCGAACCATAGCTGAGCATAACATACATTTTATATTTTATACAATTTCTTATTAACAAAATATTTAGTGACACTTCCGCTGAAAAAAAAATACAATGATTTTGGCTTATTTGGGGGTGTGCACCACCCTCCCTCCCGCACAAACTGCTAATAGGAAGAATACAAAATAAAACCCAAATAAACCAAAAACGATTCGACACGTGTTTCGCCTCTACACGAGGCATCCTCAGGAGATGTTGACTCGTCGAGCGCTAAATCGACAGTGCTCAATTTCATATGCTATTGAAACACAGTCCAGCCTCATTTACGTTTAAAACTTTATATTATGCTAATTCGATAGATTATAAACGCGATGCCTACACATATTTGTATTTATTACCATTCAATATAATATAATTTTTAATTAGTGCACAATATCGAATGGGGCGATTTGGAATCCATAGCTGGTCATTATAGTGGAGGAAAAATGCATTTATTATTATGAAGCCACATTCATTGTTCCGCAGTTTATAACCATTGCGCGACTGAATGCACGCCACTGCATCACAGAGTAGATAACAGTGACTAAGCGAGACATACCTACCCACTTAGAATAGGTACAAACGACGTACGATGTGTACGAACCTACCTATAATCCGCGGCATATAACTCTAGCTCTGACCGTTATTGCGCAGAAGTCAAAAATTGGGACGAAGGACTCTTGTCTCTCTCTGTCACATCGAAGACGAGGGACTGTTGTCTCTCTCTATCTGCGCAGCTATCCCTTCCACATTTCGCTCAGAGCTAGAGTTATATGCCGCGGGTTATACTCGCGAATGTTTACGCAGCTGATGTCTATTACGACGGCGGGTCATCGTCCGCACGTGGTACCTATTCTAAGCGGCTAGGTATGTCTCGTATTTACTAATATCTATTCTGCGATGTAGCGGTGCGTCGGGTCGTTCGTTCAGTCGCAATATGGCTCTTAGCCGTGGAGCAGCGAATATGAGTTCGTTAGCGTTTCAGATACTAGTCCATTTACGTACTAATTTGTCTATAGAAATAGAATGGCTTTTTAGGTAATGATCGAACGACAACTGGAGTCGAACTGCAGTTGCAGCGAGATAGATTGTTGAACGTTGTCAAATAGTAGCATTGGCCTGTAGGCCAGATACAATACCTATCAGGGGGCCAACTCCCACTTTTTACGAAACTATCATAAATCAGGAGCGTTTTGTAATAAGCTTAGAATAATCATACTTACTATCGTACTCCCACTGACACAAAACGGTCGAACATATTACTTCAATACTATTTACGGCGTGTTCCTTTTTTAGCGGAAATCGATCCTAATGGTGCGTTCCAGGATCAATACCTATAATGCCCAACCCGAATAGAGCACTAACGCAGTTGCAGAGTACGCGACCTGAGTGCACTATTTGATAATACGTCATCAAAACGTCTGTCGTAATCCATTATTATTTTAAGCTTGCTATATTGACCTGGTGGTACCAAATTTAATGGTAAGATTTAAATATGACTACTTTAAGAGGTGGGAGTAGAGCTCCTGGCCTTTCTTCTTATTAACCACTTTTTTACCTGTCTATTATTATCTACCCATAAGTCATATGAGGGAATCTTTCGAGACTGCTACCGCTTGAATTATAAAATCATTGAGAATCATTTAAGTATTTATATAGATAAAAGGGAAGAACTCTCAAATTACATAATATTCAACAAAACCGTGTAGTGTAAATCTCGAAGACAGAATCTCGAAGTTATGCTAAGTGAACAACTTTATTAAAATGAGACGACATGTAAGTTGTTCGTCTTATGGTAACCGGTATACATGCCAATAACAGTTGCGGTGTCATCCGGCTGTTCTTAATCTATGTTTATTATTAATAGTAACATTATCTATACATAATATAACTATTACTGTTTGTATCAATAGTATTGAAGTCTAAAGCCTGTATTCCAGAAATAAACTCTATAATATAATAACATCTTGATTTGACAGATCTGCATGCCTAGTGCGAGTTTTATACGTCCTTTAACTGTGCTAGCGGTTCACGTATCACAAGATTATATAATAGTTCGTAGACAATGGGTGTGTTCCAATAATCGCCGTCAACGCTCGCAACTGTCGCGCCCCGGCTTGCCGTTCCCTTTGGTTCCCTAATGCGGTAGCGCAATAATAATAATAACGTTTATTACGAAACAAAAACTTATGCTAATTACTTACAAAATAGATTACTTCTTTTATCTTATATATTATAGTACTCGTAAGTTCAGTGATGATCACTGAATCCCACACTAGGATGGCCTGTGTCGTGAGATTCAGTAGTAAATGCGCGCCAAATTTTCTGTTGATAATAGAAAGAAACCACATATTTGATGTTTTGACAGTGACAGCTCCCACCTTCCGCGAGCGTTATCGGTGACGTCATCTTCGACGTATCGAGCTCGCTCATGATCACGATGATCGTGGGCTTGTAAGGGAACAGATGTGCAAACGACGCGATTGATTTCGGCTCATAAAGGAACACGACCAATGTCATAAATTAAAGCTAATCATCTTTCATAAGACGTATGTGAAAAACTCACGATAGCCCCGGACTTAGTCAATTTTGTATGCTATTTACTTTCAAATCCCCACTATGAGTAAGTCGAGATTCACAAGTCTGGGCCCAGCATGAAAATTTGCGTAAATGTGACATATATGTATCGTTGACGTATTCAGTACAAACTATGAGTTATCTGTGCCATAAATGTACTAGATAAATGATAGTTTGTACAGTATACGTCAACGATACTTTTCGTGCTAGGGCCCACCGAACGTATTCATGGAATACTGGCCTAATTAACCCTATGGTCCAACACCAACTAAACTAAGTTAGTTTCGCTTAGCTCACGTAGGTAGTAATTCGCTTGTTCAAAACACCATACTACACAAGCGAACTAAAATCTATTTATTGTAAATTGTAGTTCTTATTTTGTTCATGCTTAAGTCCAAAATCGTATAATGCTTGCAAGTGACGATTCTTAAATTTGCCGTTTCTGTTTAATTGTGGATACATGACTATTAAATTTGCACTAAACATACCCATGTTTAGTGCAAAATTAATCGTCATATAAGTTCGTGCGCTCTAAACTAGTCTAAACTGATGTAAAACTACCCACATTTGAATAGAATAATCATTCTAAATGTTACAGTTTTTTTATAATGGTCCATCAAAGTGACTCCCTCTCGTCTGATGGAAAGTGAAGATGGAATCAAGAAGCAATGACCATTAGTGCAGCTGTAAGCTGCAAAAATCGCCACCCCTATGATGGCCTGACAGATGCTTTTTCACGCCCCGCTTGAAAGACCCAGGGTCATAGCTGCAAGGAAATACGTGCGCCGGCAAAACATTCCACAATTTACTTACACGACAGAGGTATTTGTATTAACATAATAAGAACTACCATAGTTTAGAGAATTTTTGTTTAGTGTACAAGCAAATCTGTACCATAGTTTTTCCGACTTTCTCTTCATACTTGGCCTTCTATAATATTTTTGATTTGCGTAATATTATTCCTAATGCAATCAGTATCATTAATAGTGTCTTAAATTAAAAGGATGCTCATAAATAAAAATCATTCTGTATAACTACACTGTGTCAATCATCGATAGTATAAAATATATTTTTTTATGTTTGAGTCCTCATAACTTTCGATTGGGTGGACCGATTCTCAAAATTCTTTTTTCGTTTGAAAGCTGGTGCTTCCCGTGTGGTTCCATTTCAATTTCATCAAATTCGGTCTCGTAGTCTTTTAAGTTAGTACTCCAATAACTGATTTTTACCAAAGTAATAGAATGGAAGTCGGTATTAAATTTTTCAAATTGCACTTGTACGTAGCTTAGCTGACGTAGTTTGCGGTGGAAGCACATGTATGAAAATCTGGCTCAACTATGTGACCTAAGCTAAACAAACTTAGTTTAGTTGACGGTGGACGATCAGTAAGTATTGGCGTATTGTCATTTCTTCAACAACCCCGCTTGTAGCAGTACTTGTCGTGTCGCGTTGTTGATGTGCCGAAATCTATCCGGGCCTAACTGTATGCCTCCGTACCTGAAAATAGACGATAAAAGATTTAAGGTTTGTTCAGCCGAATTTGCATTCAATACAAAATCAATGATTTTTATGCAATAGTCACAAGTCAGTCTAGTCGCCTGATGTTAAACACTATATAATAAGGAATAAATTTTGTACCAAAAAATGGAACCGACTTCAACGCCAAGCAGTGTGAAATAAGTTGTTGATGTCGGTACCATGATAGTTCAAAAAAAGGTACCTATTATCACAATCTTGTGCGCATGGTACCGACTTCGACAAGTTATTTCACACTTTTTGGTGTTGAATTCTGATCCATTTTATGGTAAACAAATTTTTTCACCATTTTTTGTGACCCTCGCTACTTACAGGAGCGATCGTCAATGATGATATCATCAAGATAAATTAACACTTTTCAGTTTTTGGAGTGTAACTCAAAAAGTGCTCAACCGCATTTGATGAAATTTAAATGGGACAACATCGGAAGTATACTCTATTAAACAAAAAAAAGAATGTTGAGAATAGGTCCACCGATGGGGGAGAAATCGGCTAACATACACATAAAAAAATACATAGACACGAACATATAACCAAGTCGGTTAAAAATAGTAGTTCTGCAAACAGTAGACCTCGCGAGCACAGTCTTAACAGAGGCAATCATGACCGAATTTTACCAAAATCGTCCAGTTTATAATCATTGCAACCACCTCGGAAACCACTTGACCAATTAAGCTCATATTTGAAATTCCTCTTTAAAGTCAGTTAGCTAATGAGTGTAGCAAATTTTATCGAAATCTGTCAATAGCGCCGCAGCAAACTTCCCCCTTTTTACCAAAGTCCACCCCTCCAAAATCTCCGACGACAAAAAATATATTAAATAGTAGAACATGCATACCAAGTTTCGTCAAGATTGGTTGAAATTGCTACTGAAGGACAGGTATAGGTACAGGAATTTCTAAATTGCATACAACCTAACAAACATACGGACAGATGAAAGTCAATCTGTCCAGTTAAAGCAGAGACGCTTCGCTCGGTCGGTCAATTATATGACAATGTTTGAAATTTTTAACCATAACATTCGAAATCTGCAGTGCTAGTATGGATCCACAATAAAGTAATATCGATAAACTGATTTATGTATATCTATCGTATCTTGTCTCTAGTATGGATTTAACAGCGACAGCAATATCACGCGCTGTCTTTTACCGATAATTGCTGTCAAATTTTATCCTATCGACAATTCGCAATCGCAGTGCTGGTCTGAAATATTATAACAGATTTTGCAATTTTAGATGAAACTTACCTTGCCTGCTTAACGAAGTAAAATATACTGGTCAGCAAATAAACCGAGCCACCCGCTGCCTAGGAACTCTGATTCAATTTTCTCAAAAAGTATAAAACTTATAACTATCAAAGTTATACCTACAAAAAGACGTCAGAGAGTACATCGTCGTTATTTTCAGTGTTGCATCGAGGAAACTGTTGCTTATGGAGGAGGATCTGTAATGGTCTGGGGCTGCATCTCGTTAACAGCACATACAGCGTTAGTTTTCATCGAACCGACGGGCCGTACATGTGGACTGACTTCTCATCGCTACATTACTGAAATCCTCGCAGACCATGTGGTACCTTACGCAGGATATATCGGACAGGATATGCAATTGATGCATGATAATGCACGGCCTCATGTTGCTCATGTGGTGACCCAGTATCTACGCGACGTCAGCATTCGTACAATGGACTGTCCAGCTCGAAGCCCGGACTTGAATCCGATAGAACACTTATGGGATGAGCTGAAACGTCGGGTTCGAGCCCGAGTACCTGCTCCAACAAGGCTTCCAGAGCTGCGAATCGCAATTGAAGAGGAGTGGAATACAATTCCTCAAGATTTTATCGTCAGGCTCGTAAGGTCGATGAATACAAGGATGCTGGCAGTTATCCGAGCAAGGGGAGGGAAACGAAATATTGATCAAAAACTTTTTTTTGATTTTATCTTTGTTTTTGGCTTTAATTTTTTTTTCACTTTATCATTACTAACGATTGTCACGACTGGAAAACGACTCTTTTTTGTAAAATCCTTAATAAACACTGAAATATTGATTAAACCCAATGAATTTCCTTTCATTTTAACCACCATGAAACGCACTTTCTGTAGGTACAACTTTGATATTTGTAGGTTTTTTAGTTTTTGAGAAAATCGAATTAGAGTGCCTAGGTAGCGGGTGGCTCGGTTTATTTGCTGTCCAGTGTATTTAAAAGAAAATCTCAAGGGTTGTGACGTCAATACGAATAAGTGAAGTTTGTGTGTTAAGTACCCTTGACTTAAATATCCACTCTCGCCATTGGCTGATCAGTATCATAATAAGCGTAGATAGTTACACATACACTGACTCACTCAATTACGCATATACTAAAGTGAGTAAATATTACTCAAACCTCGATTTGTCAAGTCATCATCGCGATATCTACACTTCTACACTAATATTATAACGAGGAAAGATTTATATTTCATTAGCGCCGGTAAAACTAGGCCTCGTTATTCGTACCTTGTGTTAATCCTTATCTACTCTAATTAAAGAGGAAAGATTTCATAGTTTGTTTGTAACGGATAAACGCAAAACCACCTGGTTAAAAATCTTTCACTGGTAGAAAGCTATATTATTCCTGAGTAACATACGCTATATTTGATTCATCATCGTCATCATCCATCACCGCGTGGGTCAAACCGCGGAGCGCAGCTAGTAAGATATATATTAAATCTACAAAGTCAATTTCAATAGATAAAAAATCCACCCAATTGAAATGCAGCGAACTGCACTAGTTCCATTATAGCGTAAATTACAACTGATATTGAGTGTTTAGAGTATCTGCAAAAGGAGTGTATATGTGTGGTTTGGTAAGTGTGAGTAGGAGTGTTACATCGCATAATGATGTACTTAACACTCATAATCACACTACCACAACATACATAAGTTATGACGGCAACAAGAGCATTCTTCTGCGAGTTTGAGTGTAACGTAGTTACGAGGGTGTGTATGGTAAGTGTATGTGGGTATGTATGTGTATTACATTATATTGATCATTTTAAAAAACAATATTAAAAGATATATTTAGTGACCTTTCCGCTGGAAAAATGCTTATGACCGAGTTGCGGTGTGCGCAATCCTCCCTCCCGCATACAATGCAAATAGGAAGTATCAGAATAAGCAACACACAAAACAACCCAATCAACCAAAAACGATTCAACACGTGTTTCACCTCTACACGAGCCATCCTCAGGAGACGTTGACTCGCCGAGCCCTAGACCGACAGGGACTGTCTTGTTTTTTTTGGTACATTTGATAGAAGATTTTTCCAACGGAAGTTTAATTAAATATTTCTTTTAATATATTTTTTTTCTATATTAAATCTACACTGATATCGAGTGTTTAAAGTATCTGCAAAAGAAGTGTGCGTGTTGTGGTAAGTGTGAGTATGAGTGTTACATCACATATGATGTACTTAACACTCATACTCACACTTACCACAACTTACATAAGTCATGACGGCAACAATTGCATTCTTCTGCGAGTGTGAGTGTAACGTAGTTGCGAGGGTGTGTATGGTAAGTGTATTATATTAAACTCACCATCTTGAGACGACAACGAGTACATTCTTCTGGTCCAATATCTGCAGGAGATGCAGCATCCTTCCCCCAGCATGCGCTTCGCCGTCATCATCACAATCCTGCAATATACTCGCGCCTTTGGACGTTTTTCGCTCTATGCGATACGCGTACATATTGTGTGTAGCATTTATGTACTTTTTGTTCTGTCTTAATTTTGCTAGTACAGTCCTGTAAAGAATTATTTTTTTTATTAATAATGTACATAATTATTTTAATTGATTGAATTATGAAGAATTTGTTTTTTTTCTTTCATAATAATAATATTTGTTGGCAATTGTACTTATATTTCTTCTTGTTAAAGTGCCTCTCCAGCTAGTGGAGGATGGCGATCAGCGTGGTACAGTCCTTCCTGTTTTTGGTTCGGCGGAACAACTAGACTCCCCCGATATTCCACTCCACTCTCGGATATTCCGCAACCACGACTTCTTTCTTGTCCCCTTTACCTTTCTTTATTCAGCAATTTTACCCATAATTACCAGGTGCAGAAGGTATATCGCTGATGACGGAGGACATGACTTATACTTATATTTGTTTTTCAGTAATAGTAAAATGTACTTACGTGACATCGTCAAGACTGTGAACTTCCGCTGCATGGCCTTGGAATGAACTCTTTCTGTCTATGATCACTTCTCCGTGAGTTATGTCTGGACAGTTAATATCCAACTGAAAATTTGTAATATTACATCATATGTAAAATATATAAAGTATAAGAAATTTCAGTTAAAAATGATGGATGTAAAATAAGAAATTATTAACGTCCTAAACTAATTGCTGTTTTATATTGATTACTAGCGACTGCCCGCGAGTTCGTACGCGTAGTAGGCTCGGCCTTCGGTCTCGCCATAACTTATTTTTCTTGGTTTTTTATTCATAAGAACCTTCTCCTGACAATAATTAAGACAACAAAAACAGAATTAGCGAGATTGTTACATCCATTCTCAAGTTATAGCGTGACCAGGAGAAATAGGGGTTAATTTTTATATATTTACTAGCGAATGCCCACGAAATCGTTCGCGTAGTAGGCTCAGCCTTCGGCCTCGCTATAACTTCCCACCTTTTCTTGGTTATACATTCATAAGAACCTTCTCCTGACAATAATTAAGACAACAAAAACAGAATTAGCGAGATTGTTACATCCATTCTCAAGTTATAGCGTGACCAGGAGAAATAGGGGTTAATTTTTATATATTTACTAGCGAATGCCCACGAAATCGTTCGCGTAGTAGGCTCAGCCTTCGGCCTCGCTATAACTTCCCACCTTTTCTTGGTTATACATTCATAAGAACCTTCTCCTGACAATAATTAAGACAACAAAAACAGAATTAGCGAGATTGTTACATCCATTCTCAAGTTATAGCGTGACCAGGAGAAATAGGGGTTAATTTTTATATATTTACTAGCGAATGCCCACGAAATCGTTCGCGTAGTAGGCTCAGCCTTCGGCTCGCTATAACTTCCCACCTTTTCTTGGTTATACATTCATAAGAACCTTCTCCTGACAATAATTAAGACAACATAAACAGAATTAGCGAGATTGTTACATCCATTCTCAAGTTATAGCGTGACCAGGAGAAATAGGGGTTAATTTTTATATATTTACTAGCGAATGCCCACGAAATCGTTCGCGTAGTAGGCTCAGCCTTCGGCCTCGCTATAACTTCCCACCTTTTCTTGGTTATACATTCATAAGAACCTTCTCCTGACAATAATTAAGACAACAAAAACAGAATTAGCGAGATTGTTACATCCATTCTCAAGTTATAGCGTGACCAGGAGAAATAGGGGTTAATTTTTATATATTTACTAGCGAATGCCCACGAAATCGTTCGCGTAGTAGGCTCAGCCTTCGGCTCGCTATAACTTCCCACCTTTTCTTGGTTATACATTCATAAGAACCTTCTCCTGACAATAATTAAGACAACAAAAACAGAATTAGCGAGATTGTTACATCCATTCTCAAGTTATAGCGTGACCAGGAGAAATAGGGGTTAATTTTTATATATTTACTAGCGAATGCCCACGAAATCGTTCGCGTAGTAGGCTCAGCCTTCGGCCTCGCTATAACTTCCCACCTTTTCTTGGTTATACATTCATAAGAACCTTCTCCTGACAATAATTAAGACAACAAAAACAGAATTAGCGAGATTGTTACATCCATTCTCAAGTTATAGCGTGACCAGGAGAAATAGGGGTTAATTTTTATATATTTACTAGCGAATGCCCACGAAATCGTTCGCGTAGTAGGCTCAGCCTTCGGCCTCGCTATAACTTCCCACTATTCTTGGTTATACATTCATAAGAACCTTCTCCTGACAATAATTAAGACAACAAAAACAGAATTAGCGAGATTGTTACATCCATTCTCAAGTTATAGCGTGACCAGGAGAAATAGGGGTTAATTTTTATATATTTACTAGCGAATGCCCACGAAATCGTTCGCGTAGTAGGCTCAGCCTTAGGCCTCGCTATAACTTCCCACCTTTTCTTGGTTATACATTCATAAGAACCTTCTCCTGACAATAATTAAGACAACAAAAACAGAATTAGCGAGATTGTTACATCCATTCTCAAGCTCCATGACCAGGAGAAATAGGGGTTCATTTTTATTAAATAAATATCAAACAATTTAATAATGCAATAGGTATATATATATATATATATATATATATATATATATATAATGAACACAAGTATTTACTATTATAGTTTATGCACTTTTGCCTTGCTTATTGGAAGTTTATTGATGCATCTGCTTATTTATTTAAGTGGAATAATTGATACAATGTAAGTGTGATAATTTATATAATATGTGTAAGTGAAACAATTTATTTATATAATGTAAATGACATAACTCATATAAGTGTTAAATTTAAAATGAGAGTCAAATTACGTTTTACTAGTTTTCATCTTGTTTCATGACCTAGTATTGTTATAGGATACATAAGGATATGGATTATGGTTTTGATAACATGTTCGGTTTTATAAGTTCTTGAAGATTCTTTACATTATATTGGGCACCAAGTAAATACACATCTTCTAAGTTCTTCTATAAACCCATAAGAAAAACAAAATATGACATCCCCTGTCTTGTATGCCTTCACTACACAACATAATGTGTAGTAAAACTGGGTTTATACACTTTTTATATACAGTAATACCAAATGACAAGACAGACATACTTTAGCACATAAAACCTTCTTAGCAGTGCACAGTAAGTGCATTACAGCTTGAAGGGTTTTCAATTGGGTATATTCAATTCTGATATTAGGCACTGCATTTTCATCAACCAGAACAATTGTACAAAAGGCCTGTTAAGGACAGAGAGCTGGACACGCAATTAGCGTAATTAGCTTGAATTGTACTAATGTACCTATAATGAAATGCGAGCAGTATGTAATAGTTGCCAGGCTCATCTAGGAATATAAGCAAGCTAATTTTGTAAAATAAAGGTCAGTTTTTACTATGCAAACACGTCTTTTATTTGGAACCCTAAGGAAGAGCCGAAAAGGAACATACAGTCCACAAAGTGGCAGAACTGCCACAAGGTCTCAAAAAGTATACTGTTTACTATGTTTTTATTCCTTTGATGGAAAGCTGTGAGGGCATAATATTTACCTATATTTTGACATAAATTAATTACCAAGGCTAGGTCCAAAGATGCCACAGCAGCTGGTTTTTCTTCGGCTTTCTGCTTGCTGTCTGGTGGCTTAATGTTTTGCAATATTTCTCGTATTTTCTCAACCCATTGAAACACCACCATTTCACCAATGTTCTCTCTGAAATTGTTGATAATAATGCTTATTTTTATTATATTATTTAATTATCCTGCGATCAGTCTATCAACTATGAGCAGATGTGGCGTATGTATGTCTGGGTGGGGTGCTACTCCCGTTAGAGTCTGCCTTTTCTTGATGAAAACCAGTCTTCGTGTTGATAGATCTCGTCAAAGATATCTCATCGCTTTTTTGATCGGCAGATACTTTCCAGAATAGAAAGCTGCCCTGCAAGCTCATTCAGCCTAAGCAGTCGAGTTTTATATAAGGCTTATATTTATTTAATACGATTTTGAAAGCACTATCATATTTTTAGTGAGACCAATCTTTGCAATTTTAGAATGAAAAATGACACCCTCATACGGGATTCAAACCAGCGCCTTGCGACAGTACATTTCAGACATCCATGATCCACCAAGGCCACCTAGGTGATCCGTCCGATTTAAATACATATACATACATATAAGATGCTGGAACATATCCTAGGACTGGACTATATCTCATAATTTGCCAGATAATTCATCAAAATCCACCATCCATTTATTAAAATACATTTAGGCATTAATCTACAAAATACACTCACTAAAACATAATCTGCCTATGGTTTTTATTTATTCCTACATATTATTTTAGGACTTTTCATGTCTCCTTCTTATTCTGATTGGGGGCAATAACTCCTGCACTGACAGCTTTAATTTATGCATATGAAAATTATAAGGAGTTTCTATTAATTAATCATCTTGGAGCACATCCCATAAAGCATTGAAACTCACACTCACTCATAGAAATGGTTTTTGGTAAATGAAAAACCCCTTCGATAGGCTTAACCCAAAACCAGGTTGTACAATCCCTTTTATAACATTAGATTTTAACATCCACATTTGTCGTTTCCTTATTTAAATGCAAGTACCTGCCTCTTTAATCTAAGATCATTGTCAAAAAGTATTTATTTTGACAGCCTGCCAACCAAGTTAGATGTCTTCTATAAAAAGGTTTTACATTACTTCGCTCTATTGTAAAGTTTCTGCAGTGTACATGATATAAGGATTTCTAAAGTATTATTTTCACACCTTGGGTATCAAAGTTATCATACGGATCTCAAAATTTTTGGAAAATATCCTATAGCCATGTTCATCAGGGATAATGTAGGATTCTAATGGAGAAACTTTTTTTCTAATCGGTCCAGTAGTTTCGGAGCCTATTCAGTTCAAATAAACAACAAGTTTCGTCTTTATAATATCAATGTAGATAATCATTTCCAAAGCAAACAAGGGTAAACATTTAGAATCGTGGCGCCTGAATTCGGGGGGAGGGGGGGTTCGGGTAGTGCCCCCCCGCAAACCCCACCCGCCGGAGACCATTAGTTTTCGAGTTATGTTTGTTTAAGTATTTTGAGGTTAAGTACTGCATTTCGATCTACTACCACCCCCGCGTCGGCTCTGCAATCCGACAAGACTGCTTGAAATCGGGGTGCTATGAGTCGGTTCTGTCACTGACTTCGACCTATTCTAACTAACTATAACTAACCTATAGGTATGTCACAGACAAGTGACTTTGCCAATTCATTAGATAGCTACTGATATACTATTGTGCACAAATTTGGAACAAAAGTAGTTTGATGAAGCCTGGTGGGTCACAGTTCAAACTTAACCTAACCTATAGGTTTGTCACAGACAAGTGACATTGCCAATTCATTAGGTATTAATATACTATTGTGCACACATTCCTACTAGTATGGGTCTGATAATTAAAATTGAAAAACAATTTGTTATTTTTAGAACTTATATTTTATAGACATAATTTATAGCATTTATAGTTTCGATGAATGGGTCTTTTTTATTTTTAGTCACATTTCTTCTCCATAAATACTCTATGATGGAGTTAGTGAAATTTTCAGTATTATTATAATTGTCTTTTTTAAAATAACGCTTCACTGCTCTCCATTGGGACTCGATGCGTTGAGTATGAGTCCCATCACTACTTACAAAAGGATTGTCCGGGTCAGAGTGATTCACCTTTTTATGGATGTAACCATTTTCTGCCAGACAATCATATGTCAAAAAAGGCTAAAAGTTACCTAGAAACGTTTCGTTTTACGCATTAATGTCATTTATGTCACCTGTCACTATCAAAATTACAGTGTTTTATTGAAACTTTAAAAAACTATTTAGACTATTTTGGCGTGTCTCCGGCAGCTAAAATGTTGTAAATACGCTTTATACAAACCCCTTCAACCCACCCACAGTTTTTGTTTCACCAAATTCAGGGGTCACGATTCTAAAGCCAACCCCAAACAAGTCCAGAGAGTAGCAGGTATAAAAAAAAGATAAATACCTACAAATAAACTTCATCCAATGTTCCATGTAGCTGCCCTTTGACTTTTCTATCCATCCATGGAGCAGAGATCTCGTATTTGGGTGGTTCTGAACTAGGGTACTCCTCAGGCATGGTAACATACAATATCACTTCATTTTTCCCTTTCTCTATAACAATGCTGTATGATCTTGTAGCTTCACTTTCAGTCCTCCAATCATCACCGTAGATCGAGCTCAATGCTTCAATTTCTTCAGCCTGTGTCAACAGCCAACATTCAGGATTAAATACAATGTGAGTATATCTCTGTAGCAATTTGTAACCAAAAATAGTTAAAATCAAAATCAATGATTTAGATTCTTTGTGTATGGCCCCTATCAAAATCAATGAATTTTACCTTTATAGGGATACAATACCACAAAAGACTTACCTGTTTTGTCAAGTTATCTGGGTCCATTTTACATGTAATAAAGTTATTGGCATATAAGAAATAACTACTTAATGCTTTTTAACGTTAGCTAAGGTACAACTGTAGGTACTGTAAAATTTTATTAGTGTTTCTGCACATATAATTTTGCACACATAGTAATCTACTCTTTATTTTTCCAATTATTTATTATGCCGTTGCGAAGGTGAAGATGAGTTTATGCTTCTCGCACAGGTCCACAGGCGACAGCACATTAACTTAACGCTTAAAGTATCACTAATTCACTATCATATCAGATCAACAGAATAAATAAAGCATTATTATAAAAATAATCCAATTTTGCAATTTCTACTTCTTCTTCTTCTTTTCAAAGAGAATATAAACATGCGTTAGCATCTGTTAGTCTGTGATATCCTACGCTAGACTTCTTATTGGATGGCTTCCATCGTCCATAGATTAGAGTATGTACATGGCTTCTGTGACTATATTGTCACAATTCTGTCAGTGTTCGTACAAGTACGGCCGACTGTTCGCGCACGTACAGTTGTGTGAAAAAAATTGTTTACCGAAACGAGATATCGAGCACTAATTTTATGTTTTAAGTGACAGGCTTTTCGTTATATATTATTATTCTTCAGTAAAATTGAGAATAAATAATTACTAACTACCTATACATGTTCTAAATCCGCTTTGATTTCCCAGTCGTAACTATTTTGATCCATTAATATTTATCAAAATAATATGAATCATAACATTTATGTATAATGCGTAAACTATTTTAATTATAATTGGTTTAATTTATAGAGCCTAACTTTATATCTAAGATTATTTTTATTTTTCATTTAAGTACTACATTTTCTTCAAATATTATTGCTTTTTTCAATTAGAATTTCTCGAGTTCTGATTTTCCCTAATGAAAACTTAATTATTCTGTTATTGTGGCTAAACAACTACGATCTCCTTAAAAGTTTTAATATTTTTTAATTTCGACCATTCATGTGATGGAATTTCATTTTCGGATTTATAGAGGTTATGTATTATGCGTTTAACTACATATTTATCAAAGTTGTCTATGCCTGTAACAGGTTTTGAACGGAGTTTTATCTTGCCCGGAGTACGAAAGAATGAGACATACTCGCACTTTTTATCTTCTCCAAGGATGAACGGTGCGTATGGATAACACCATACCGTTTTGTATAACACATTAAGTTACTAAAACTTAATGGGTTTATTTTTTAAGCACGTATTATTTTTCTTGCCCGGCGGCGGCGTAAAACTACATTGCACCGTGGCATTCCGCGTACTAAACCACTGATAACAAATTAACCTAACAAAAAATAAATAATAACAAATTAACAAAAACAACAACCAAAATATAATACGAACTAAACTTTACAAACTTAAATATGAAAACATCAATGACAAAAATATCCACAAAATCAACCGAAAAACGAATATTTCTGTTAAAGAGTGTACCACCCGGGAGAAAGAGTAACAATCATGCGCCAAACGTATACGAGTGACTGAGACACATGATCGCCGATTTCAACATCAGGCCATGCGAATAGTGATGAGGTATAAGTGTTTTCACTAGTCGATTGATGAGACACTAGACTCGGATGATTAAATTCGATGTAGAAAATTTTAATACTTATTTATTGTATGATATTAACTAGTGGCTCTGTGAGCAGTCGACTATGCGATTATGTCTTCGCGCAGCTTAAACTGAATAAATATTCACCGCGGACTTAAAACAAAAACCTTCAAACAATCTCACCTTGCTTGGTCTGCAAGTCTTTATAGTGTTTTTATGGAGCCATTGATCTAGTTTCATTTTAGGATACCTACTAAAAACATATTAATCAAATGATTATCGATTAATAAATGTCAATTTAAATCACTAGCACCTTGTAAAAAGGGGCCACATCACTAGCCCGCCTCGCGCCCCGCCGCTTACCTCGGTTGAGACCCTAAATACGCTTGTGCGCAGCCATCTACGCTACTTCACACGCTACTTCAGACCGGCATTGATCCGTCGGCCGTATTGTATATGCTAGTGTCATAAACCGTGAGGAGTTTGTAGGTTTTTATCTAAGAATATGATCGGTGATTAAATAAAAAAGATATTCAAACAAAATTAAAAAAACCCCTATGGTGACTATTTAAAACAAAATACCTACAACATCATCATCATCATCATCATCTCAGCCGTAGGACGTCCCCTCTCCGAGGTGCTTCGTGAGCCGACGGGCGATGACCCGCTCAAAGAGCTTGCCAGCTTCGTCGAGCATCACGATCGGGCGATATGCGGAGGCGGACTCCGCGGGGCGCCCGTCCTTCCTCAGAAGGACGAGCCTGCCCGTCTTCCACTGAGACGGAAATCGTCCCGTCTTTAAACAGGCGTCGAGTAAGCGCCGGAACCGGTCCTCAAGGGTTCCGAGAGCGATAACTAAAGCGCGCCCGGGAATGCCATCTGGGCCAGGGGCTTTATTGGCCTTTAGCCTCAGTATGGCCGCCCCGTTTTATCCCCTAAGTCATCCCTGTCACTAAATATTGATATTATCATTTCAAACTGTCCAAATGCTAATTTTCACCACTCTATGTTCGAAAACACAAAACTTTCCATACAAACTTTCACCCCTCCATTTCACCCTCTCAAACCATCACTATCAAAAAAAAATTAGCCCAACATTTTTTATTTTGAATGACCTATCCAAATACAAATTTTCACAACTATAAGATCAAAAACAAAGGAGTTTCATACAAACGTTTTCACCCCTTTTGACCCCCGGGGTTGAATTTCATATTGATTTTTATTTGCCCCTTTTGTTGATGTTAGCTCAATAAATAAAAGTTTTCTACTTATCTACTTGTTTAATCATCCTGATCATTGTCAATTAAAAATCCTTTTAAAAAAATACCTATGGTGCGGCCCGCTGTGCAGAAAAACAAATTTTTGGCCTTTGATTTGTAAAACGTTGAAGACCACTGTTGTAAAGTAATAAAGTATTTATCTATATATATAAAAGCGAAAGGTCACACTCACTCATCAAAAATCTCAGAAACTACAAGTGCTAAGAGTTTCAAATTTAGCATGCGGGTTCTTTTTAGATAGGTAGGTGCTCACTAAAGGGGGATCCCAATAATCTATCTATCCACAGTTTACCTTACTACCGATAGAAATTTGACATAACGTCCATACAAATAGTGTCAAATATCTGTCTCTAGTAGGGTAAATCGACGATAGATAGATTATTGGGACCGGCCGTAAGGCGGGAATTGGACCTAACTTGTCTGACCAACAGTTTGGTTTCCGGGGGGGTCGCTCGACTATCGACGCAGTCGAACGTGTCAGGACCCTCTCGAATGAGGCGACAGCCCACGGCGGGGTGATGCTAGCGGTGTCACTTGACGTCGCTAACGCATTTAACTCTATGCCGTGGACGTGTGTCGGGGAGGCACTGAAGTATCATGATGTGCCCCCTTACCTCTGCCGGATCGTTGGGTCCTACCTCTCCGAGAGGTACATTTCGTACTTAAGGCGCGGAGGGCAGGAGCAACGGCGGGAAATGTCGTGCGGCGTCCCACAAGGATCGGTCCTCGGGCCGCTCTTGTGGAACATTGGGTACGACTGGGTGTTGCGGGGCAATCTCAATCCGGGCGCCCACGTAATCTGCTATGCAGATGACACGTTGGTGACTGCCCGGGGCGAGACTGTTGAGGTGGCTGCCCGTCTTGCCACGGAAACGGTGGCATTGGTTGTCGGCAGGATAGAGATATTGGGACTCCAGGTCGCGCTCCATAAGTCGGAGGCTGTGTGTTTTCACGGCCCTCGCAGGGCACCACCTAGGGGTTCCTACATCTCTATCGGTGAGACCCGGATTCTGGTCGAGTCCTCGATTAAATATCTCGGGCTCTTCCTTGACAGCAGGTGGAATTTCCGCGAGCACTTCACTCGCATGTCCCCTCGGTTGATAGGGGCAGCCGCTGCCTTAAAGCGGCTGATGCCTAATATCGGGGGACCGAGATCGAGCAGCCGCCGCCTGTATTTGGAGGTGGTGCGGTCCATGGCCCTTTACGGGGCCCCCATCTGGGTGGATGCCCTGACGGAGGCAAACGTCGCCCTGCTGAGGAGATCTCAGAGAGTGATGGCCGTCGGGGTTATACGTGGGTACCGCACCACCTCCTGCGAGGCAGCGTGCGTATTGGCGGGGTCTCCCCCCTGGGATTTGGAGGCCGAGGTCTACGCGTGTATGTACGAGTGGCGCTCGCAGCACCGAATCCGAGGCGAGATACCCCCGCCAAGAGAAGTGCAAGCGTGGAAAAACCGCGCTCGACAGTCCCTTATTGGGAGGTGGAGGGAGCGGCTGGCCGAACCTAGGGCTGGCCACTGGACTGTTGAGGCTATCCGACCCATCCTTCAGGACTGGTTGGAGAGCACGGGTCGCTGACCTTCCGGTTGGTGCAGGTCCTTACGGGCCACGGGTGCTTTGGGAAGTACCTGTGTCGCATCGCTGGAAGAGAACCGACAACGGAGTGTCACCATTGTAGCTGTGACGAAGATACGGCGCAGCATACGCTCGAGGAGTGCCCAGCTTGGGAGAGTGAGCGCCGTGATCTTGTCGCAGTAGTGGGGGACGACATCTCGCTTCCGTCATTGGTCAAGGCCATGGTGGAAAGCGAAAGGTCGTGGAACGCGGGCCTAGACTTCTGTGAACGGGTCGTGTCGCAGAAGGAGGCTGCGGAAAGGGAGAGAGAGATCACCTCTACTCTGTCGATCCGCACCCGGAGACCCGGGCGTAGGAGGAGGGCGTATCAAGCTCTCCTCCATCCCCCATAACAGAGGTCGTGGTGACGGATACGGGGGTGTCCGTTGCCGCCAATCTATGACCTCGAGGTGGCGCGCGCGGTGTTTCCGCGCGCCCCTTACATGTGAGGATGGATGGATGGGATGGAGTGACTCCTACTCCATCCGGGATGGGGTCCTCATGGGAGGGCCAACGCTGCCGGGACTTCGGACGATTGCAATAGCGTGCCCGTTGTCCCGATATAAAGGCGCCAGGAGAAACACCGTGTGGTGGTTTAGTCGGTATGGTCTGCTTGCTGCTATGGGTGCAGTTGGCGCGTAAAGGACGAGTCCGACATACCCCGTCAAACCCCCCCGGGTCGGACGGGGATGTGTAAACGCATTCCCCACACGTTAATAAAAAAAAAAAAAAAAAAGGGGATAAAACGGGGGATTTTTTTTAATTTCTTTGTTTTTGGAGCTACAGTGATGAAAATTGATAACTGGATAGGTAATTTAAAATAAATAGTGATGCTTTCAATATTTTTGTCAGGGATGACTTAAGGGGGTAAAACGAGGGCTGTAAAACTACTACATAAACAGTAGAGGTCAAATTTCTGTACAATGAAAACTATGCTAAAAACCGAGTCAGGGGATGTAAGGAGTGAAAAATAAGTTCAAATTGTTTGTGTCTCTGTATGTTTGTCTGTCTGTTTGTACGGGCTAATCTCCAAAACGACAGGACCGATTTAAATGAAATTTCGTATGGTGGTAGCTTATATCCCTGATCAACATATAGGATATTTTTGATCCCAGTAAATTAAAGAGTTCCTGTGCGATAATTATAAATCTGTAATTACCGTATCCCGCGAGGCCACGTGAGTGTAGCCGCTGGCGGGTCAGCTAGTAATCAATATGGACATCCCTACATCGCGTCGATGACGGGCCCATATTGATAGCAGTGTCGATAGTTGAGTTTTAACACTTTCTCTGGCCGAGCTGTCTATTATATGTGCTGAGTCTTTAGCAGTGCTGCCATTGTAGTGCTTTTGGCACTAGAATTAGTGCTTTTTTGGCATGTTTAATGCCGTAGCTAAAAGTTTAGTGCCTAATGGAAAATCCAGTGCTTTTTAGGCTCTAACCCTAGGAACTATACTGCTCTCTACCGTAAGATATGGTCGTCACTTGACGTACTACTTAAGTATGTGAATAACTATTTTTTAACATAGGCCGTTGGTGACTAATGGTTACTAACCATTAGTTTTGTTGTTCGTCCGTTCTCTATCCATATGGGGAATATGTTAATTATTTTGTTTTAATCCGTGGAAATGAAAGATTTTATGGATTGGAATTACTTTACTTTTTGGCTCCATAATTGACAATGAACAGAGTATCCTAATACCACAGATAACATAAGGTATACATACATAGCATAGGGTGCGTTCTTAAATTAATATTTCTAACACCCCACTTCGATTTACACATCTTTAGCATTTAAAATCGGTTACTATATAACTACTACTACTATACAGTATAATCGACTAATCTAAACATAGTTTACCAACAAAATTGAACAATTTCTTATCATATTATAACCTTGCATTTATATATATGTAATAAATTTTCAAAACAACTGTATAATATGATTTCAGTATGCTACTTAGTTCACCAAAAAGAAAATATTTACATGTACATACTAAAGGAATGTTAAGGTAACAATAATATGTGTATTCCTTAATTAATACAGAACACTATATTTCTTTTTAAGAGTTTAAAGAATGTTGAGATACTTTCTAAACAAAATCAATTTATCTTCAGAAAAAGATTTAGTAAACAAATCAGCCAAGTTTTTGTCTGTAGGTATGTAAAGTGATATTGTAAAAAAAAAGTGATATTGTTTTCAGTGCATCTCTGATTTTGGGGAAATCTGTAATCGAGACGTATTTCGAATAGAAATCAAGCAAATCAACATCAAATTTATTTTTTAAGGTTGAATTGCACTGTAGCTCTATCAATTCCATTTGAAATTCTTCCGGAACTTCTTCGCCCGAAACGCTGAATGGACGAGCAAATAAATTCAGGTACTTTTGGTCACTCCGAAAATCAAGGAATCGCGAATGGAATTGTGTTTTCAGATCCTGAAGCGCAGAAATATATTTGTCCATATTCGAAATCTGGAATAATGACAAATGAGGAAAATGCGTCGTATGGTTTTTTTTTTGGATTTGGCTGATCCATAGTTCGAGTTTTAATTCAAACGCTTTTAAAAAATCAAGTAATGTCAAAAAAGTCATGAACTAAATTATTTTTTTCTTGTAATTTCTGATTCAAGACATTGAGTGATGTGATATCGGTAAGAACACCCAAATCGGCCAGCCTTTCTTCATCGCTGAAATGCGGCACAGCTTTATCTTTACTTTGCATAAAATCGGCAATTTCTTTGCGCAAGTCAAAATCTCGTTTTAACATTTTACCTCGGCTCAGCCAACGAACATCGCAGAAATAAGTTATGTCATAGTATTCAGCATTCTCCTTTAAAAATTCCTGAAACTGCCTGTGATTCAAGGCTCGAGATTTTAATAAAGTTCACAGTAGTCAGTCTTCAATATATAATATAGTAGCATCAATCTTCTCGTCTGTCCTCATCGTGACTTGCGATGTTATGTGTTACCAGAGCCAATCGTCGTTTTTGAGGGTGGTAGCCGGGCGTTGTCAAATTCATGGTTAGGTTCCTTCGACGGCACCCGCGGGAAGAGTTGGAGGGGTAAAATTCTAAGCAGTCACCCCACGGCTTTTCCCCCCTATGTTTTGATTCCCTTGTGAGATCGCAAATATGTGAATAAAAGCGACATAAACGGTCATATCTTATGACATTTTTCACAGCTGAAAGAAACCGTAGACTCGAGTATTTTATATTACTGTTAATTTGATACCTCTACGCGTTCCTGAGAAAAAGGGTTTTGACAGACAGATGGACAAACTGACAACATAGTGGTCCATTTTCCTTTTGAGGTACGGGACCCTAAAAAGAACTAAATATGTGGCTAAAACGTAAGTTTTTTTTGTAACTGTAGGGCTACGAATAATAATAAGTCAGGAACAGTAACTGCGTTAAAAAAATGACCCAACAAAAGTCGTGTTCAAGTAGGCGGGGCTTAAAAGTCGTGTTCAGTACGTCATCAGTCGGACATTTTTCTTGCAAGCGAGCACCCGTGAAATCTTCGCATACACTTTAATTTTTATCATTGTGAACTACAGCTGTGAATCATCATGCCAGCATGTGTTGTGAAGTGGTGCAGGATCCATACAAGATTAAAATGTCCAGGAATCACTTTTATTAGTACGTAGTAGCAAAATTATATATAATTCAAAGATGTTCAAATACGTATACAAACCGAGATGGTCAATACTATGCAAAATAAAGTCAGTCTATTTTTGTTTAATTTAGGATGTATTTTTTTCTTCAGGACTAAATATTGAAATGTATGTAATGTGCAATGGTTTTGCTTGTTATGTTTTATTCTCGCTTGCTTGCCGATTCAATGCGGCAAAAGAAGTGCCTAGCTGCACTTTAGCTAGAAAGACAAGAATATGACTGCCTGTGAAAACCAGCATAGTTATACTACGTTAATTTTGACTGAAAACAATAAAATTATAGATAATAAAAAAATTATGGACCATGTTACACAAAACCTACCTACCAATTGGTACAGTAAGTACTTACTGTTTTTTTTAAATTATATTATATAAAATATCATATTTATCTTTTATGCTGATGATTTGTCCCGAAGAAACATCAACATCTTTAAGAGCCTTTATTCTGCGCAGCGCTGCGCGAGTTTAGGTATTTTACATTAGCGAGTTACTTACTAGCGCGCCCTGCGGCAGTGGCCTTACCACTTGAGCAAAATAGTGCGCATTAATATTTGGATCTTTTTTTATCTACTTTGGTTTTTATGTCACAAATAGACGTAGGTCAAAAAGGTGAAATCACGCAGGACACATTTTATTTTTAATATCGACATTAATTAACATAATATGATAATTATTAATCAAGTACATGTTATCTACAAGAGCATAGTCTAGAAAAAAGTAAGATTTAACTCATGTAACTACCAAAAAGAGATGAGAATAGCAAATAAAACAGCCATCAGGTAGTTCCTGATACCTACCAGTTTCTGGATTCAGCATCAGGTCCTGGTCACCAGCTAGAAAAAAGGTATCGCGAAGACGATTTATACGATCCCAAACACGGTGTGTCTACTATTAACCATCACATAGTTCCTGCTATCAGTTTCCAGCTCCAGCATGGATTCCTGGATACCAAGTATAAGCATAAGAAATTTGGTTAATAGTAAAATACTTGCCTCTCAAGGGTCGATGTCATTATAACAATGAAATTTCTATTGTGTCTGACCTTTGATGCACTAGATGTCATATAAAATTATTTGTTAGAAACCCACTTAGAAATGTTAACTCAATAAGTATCAGGAAATTTTGAGCGCACTAATATTTAGTTGTGTAAGTGCGGGCGTCAGAGCGATATGTCCTCTGACCTCTCTCTTAGAGGCCTCAGCCGCGTCTGACGATTCGTGACTGGTGCGACCGAGTTTATGATTGATTTTAAAAACGTGTGTGTGTAGAAACAGCTCGGCAATAACAAACTAATAAACAATTTCTAAATGTAGTCTATGGAACTTGAACTTGTTAATCAAATAATGTTCTAGTACATCAGGTAAGAATAATTGACATAATATACTATATTAATCATTATTATGTGACCCTTCAAACACTCAGCAAAAACGCGAATTGGCGCTTCCAAAGCGTTTACGCTCTAAAGAGATACTACAGACAATGAACAATAAAAGATTGCCTACAGTTGGTATGTAATATAGGTAACTATATAGCATTAAAAAAACAGTTCATTGTTTGGTCAAATTAAAGCACGTTTAATTTTTCAAGCTAATGAAAATTCACCATCTGCAAATTTGAAAGTGGTTTAGCTGAGTTGCTAATTAATTTGTCAGTAATATCAACACAGTGCTTTTCTAAAGTAATTCTATAAATTGATTGAATTTTCTAAATTGATAATGAAGGTATTCTATGACTACTGAAAAACATCCTGCTGGCAAATAACGACTTATTTTTTTTGATAAAATGTGTAAGCCTAAAATCTTTCATAATCTTTCTTTACTACATTGCGAAGAATCTCTTCTAATGTCTTCTAGACAAAAACTTAATAAATTTATATTTCGCGAGACATACGAGATTTACGATTGATTTATTATTATGTTGGTCCAGTCCACTTGTTGCATAATATCGTCCACGCCGCTATGACTCTGCTGTCATTGTAGACGTTGCAGCACGCGTGTAAACCAATCCTTCTGAATTTAAACCAATCACCGGACTTGTCTATTTGTAACCTCGGAAGTAATTTGTATTTGGAATCATACGTTGTTTTGATTTGAAGGGCCACTTTTTGTGTGGAATTTGTTCTGAATTATGCTTCCTGACAATTATTTCTTCGTAGGTGTAGGGTTATACATTTGCCATTCGTCAAGTTATCTAAGTACGTATTTATTTGCATCTGGTTAAATTTGTATTCAAGTATTAGTTATTCTATAATCCCGGGGGGAGCACGGTGTTTATGTGGGAGTCACTGCCAGAAGGGCAGCATACCCACCAAACCTATGCGGTGTTCCGTCACTGCCGCTTTTGGCGGGAACGCGGGACAGATTTCCCACACGACCGCGAACCCGCCGTGGCTCTCCGTTGCCGGACCCTTCTCTCTTGCAGCACGCCAGAACACTTGGCATGACGCAACCACCTCGGGGGACCAAACTCGCAAATGGACGCCAGACTCCCCCGAGTCCGGGCGCCCCAAGTCCCCCCACGATGGGTCAGGTGAGCAGCCCCACCGCCCGCCACTTCGGCCGCAGAGGATAGGGACAGCGGCGCCTCTCAACACCGACAGTCCTCCTCCCCCGCGACCCCTCCGCATCCAACGGTGGCGGCCCCGTCAATGCCGCGGAAAGCAGGGAGAGCGGCCCACCGCAACACCAGCACTCCTCTCCCGCCGCGGGCTTTAACTCTCCTTAACCCATGTGGACTTGGAGGGCAAAGTCCACAGGGGCGGTCCCACCTTGGGCCCGCCAGCCATCGGCCATCACTGGCAGGCCCATTGGTTCCTCTCAGCTTCACCGTGGCGACCAAAGCCACGGCTACAGAGCCCCCCCGCCACGACATGGCGGAAACCCTGTTCTATTGACTTGCCTAGTGTAACAAATGCAGCTATAAGGCCAATAAATAAATCTTATCTTATTCAAGTTAGTCTTATTCGTTACAATCGTAATATCTAAAATGTGTAAGTATATACCAACCAATTCTCAAATATCTTTCAAAAGTCACACACAAGTAGATAACGAACAAACCGCTCTCTTTTGACGAAATAAATAATACTCCATTTAAGTACTCAAAGTTGAATTACGAAGATGTAAGTATATAAGCTATACTTACTAGAGCTGCAAACAAAAACACATAACTACAATACAAAACTGAACTAAACGAAGTGACATAACAAGGAAGTCACTATGCGCTCGCTCGTAAAGATCGCGGCATTAAGTTGAACTATGTCAGTACAAACCCTTCCCCCAAGTCCCTAAACACTTTGTCTACGCTAACTGGTCATGATTTTCCCTTAACAACAATGACTATGACGCCTGTGCTAATGAAGAACTTGATAAGTCTCTAATGCCTTTGCCTAACCATGCATTGCGACAAGAATATATAGAATTAACAGAGAGAGGAGAATCATCACCAGCACCCGCGGCAACGTTAACATTTTACACCTTTGCAAATTAGACCCATACCAACGATGGCAGCTCCAAAAACGAATCACAAACATAAACGGCAAAAATCAGAGATATTGACATCCACTCCTGTTAAAGAAAAGTAAACTATAAAGTATGTGCAGCAAACAACAAAATGACAAAAATATATGAATTAGCAAAAGTCCCTCAGTTTTATACAATAAAAAAATACCTATTCTGAAAACTTTTAATGCTGAACTTAAAGAAGAGAATATATTACACTGCGAAGGGAATATTTAAGGCTGTTGTTACACGCCCTTGTTTTTAAATTTAAGAATTGACCTAAAAGGAAACTCTTATGTAAATGCGTCGCTTAACGTTTCAAAATGCTGGCAAGCCAAGGATGTAAATGGCGTGCTATCTCATATTGGTAAAGGAGACCGTTTGATCACCGTACATTGTGGACGTGGAGGTCAAACTGGATTTGTAGGCGGATCACTTGTGATATTTAAATCCGAATGTAAAACAGGCGATTATCACGATTTATATGAATTTCGTGAGTTTCAGTAGGTAAATGAAGAAGTGAATAGCTGATGCCTAATATTCCACCAAATTCTATCATAGTGATGGATAACGCAGCTTATTGATTTTTGATTTTATTAATAGCACTCAGGACGACTCTGATGATTCGGATGATGGTGGCTTCAAAAGTGAAGAATCAAGTTCCACCGATATTATTGACTGATTTATAATTTTGATAATTATATGTATATAATATGTAATTAATAGTACAACAGTTTATTACCTAATATTTTATTTACTTACCTACCTATTAACTTATATGTATAAGTTACTTCATTCAAATATTGTACTATCATCATTTCATTTTCATTTAATAAATGACTATTTCTTCATAGCTAACCACTATTACGTCATATAGCTTAGGTAATATCTTGGCCCATTTATTCTCGTGTGTATCATATTAAGCGCCTCGCCGCCCGTACCTCTCAGTCCCCTTTGTCTTTGATTCTCGAAACTACGGATTTTAGAAGGAAGTGGATGTGTTGAGAAGGTGTGGTAGGTACGTATCGCAGCAACAAGTTCCGGAGAACTTGTTCATTCCACATGTAAATACAAGAATTCACCATAATTCAAATCGAAGCTAACAGAGCTAATGCTCTGAATTCGACATACAATACAACACCACTACTCCCTTCATTTAAAGAATGATCGATTGATCGCCGACGTCTGCCACGCAACACAACAAATGTAGACAAGATCATCGCGTATACCCGTACCAAAGTACCTACCTACTTGGAGCGCGCGGCCCCCAGTTTATAATAATAATAATAATAAATCTTTATTTCAGGTACACCCATATACCTACTACAAAAATATATATTAAATTACATGTTTATTAACAATAGATAAGATTAACAAACAATTAAAGTATAATAATAGAGTATATATATATATATATATATATATAAAACTATTTACTTTATATATATATATATATATATATATATATATATATATATATATATATATATATATATATAAAGTAAATAGTTTTTTTTTTCATCCACAAGTGTTTGTGGACGAAATCGTCATTTGCGATTTTCGCTCTGGTGCACTGCAATCCATGACCGATAGATAGGACTACACAGGTCTTCAGACAGGCACTGCAGTATGGTATTATTCGATCTCCGTATTCTATCCCAAAAAGATGCAATACGTGATCGAATAACCGCAAAGAAATCAGGAACCCGCGCATCAGCAAACATCCCCGACGCGCTGCAGAACCTAGGCTTTTTCATAAGGATGCGAAATGCGTCATTATGTTGCACCCTTATGGTATGATAGGCTAGTCTGGTATACTTTACCCAAAGCTGACATGTGTATAAACACATGCAGTAAGCTTTGAATAAAGTAACCTTGACTTCATGGGAGCATTTAGCAAATCTGCGCGCGAGCATGTTACATCTGATTGACAGATTCCTTCTCTCTCGCTCCATGTCCAAGTTGTCAGTCATATCTTCGGTCATTATATGACCGAGATACCTAAACCTTTTCACAACCTTTACTGGCGAATTCATCAACATTACATCCGGTACGATCTCCGGACCCTTACCTGCGCGAAATACCAGCATCTCTGTTTTGGCTACGTTATATATTAAGCCGTTCTTTGCAGCGTATTGATCGCATACATCCAACAGTTTCCTTAGTCCGCTGATCGAGGGGCTGAGAAGCACCATATCATCTGCATAACTTAGGTTATTGAGGCACACACTACCAATATGGCATCCGACACTGGTGCTTCTCAGCTCATTTAGGTCATTTATATAAAAATTAAAAAGGTCCGGAGATGTCAAGCCCCCCTGGCGAACTCCGCAGTCCAGTCTATACTCACTGGAGGTCGTGTCGCCCCATCTCACTACGTTGGTTTGGTTACCGTACCAGTACTTAAATATGTTTATGACGTCAGCCGGAACCCGAGTCGTGGTCAATTTGTTCCAGAGAATATTATAATTCACCTGATCAAATGCCCGACTCAGGTCCAGGAAGCAGGCATAGACCAATGTTTCACGTGAGAGATAGTAATTGACAGTGTGTTTCACACTGAATATAGCCAAGTCTGTTGATAACTCTGGACGAAAACCAAACTGCGCGTCATCTATACTTAGATTATTCACCAGTAAAGGCTGCAGAAGTCGCTCAAATATCTTACCTATCACAGTTCCCAGAGAGATAGGTCGGTAGTTAGCTGCATTCCCTAAGTTGCCGGTCTTATTTTTCACTATTGGTGCGACTACAGTTTTCATGAGGCTCTCCGGCAAGTACCAATATTTATGGCACAAGTTGTAGAAATCACATAATTTTATATATATTGTAGGCCCGGCGCTGAGAATGTGCTCGAGACTAAGGCCATCATGTCCTGGCGACTTGCCACGCTTCATTTTACGGACAGCTTTAGCCACATCTGTAGTACTAAATATTACATTTTTAACACTAGAGATGTGAGCATTCGATGATGCCTCCGTATTTACGTGCAATTCCGGTTGGACTTTAAATCTATTCGAGAATAACTCTGCTATGTCTTTAGGGTTCTTCAAGCCGTCAACCGTCACTGGCAGAGTCTTTTTTTGATTTAAATTCTTAGTTGAGTTCCAAAATTTTATGAAATTGTTGTTATTTCTATGAGAAGCTAGTATGTCCATTCTAATTTTTTCTTCATTAGTCTGGCACCATTTTAACTTATTTTTAAATTTACTACGCGATTTTTTCATACTTGTATATATCTCTCCAGTTGACGGTCTACCAGCGAGAACCCAGCAGTTAAAATGTATCCTCGCAATTTCGTGGCTACTTTTTACATGGTAATTCCACCCCGTCACTTGTTTTTTTTCTTGGATGTCCACCAGAGCGAAAAAGTTTACCTACCTACTTACGTTTTGGTAGTTACACAATATTTTTATCGTAACAACGCGACACAAATATATATATGTATATATATATATATATATATATATATATATATATAATACTCTACGAATGCACTGAATCCTGTTACGGTACATGGGTAGTCAACATTGTGTACCTGAAGGGATATAGGTACCTATACTTATCGATACATTATGCGAATATTTTGTTGTATCTTGGCCCTACCTACGCTAGCCAAACAGTTTATTATTATTATCACAATATTAGTTTTTTTGATGAAGTGATCATAGCGCAAGTGTAATAAGGGTTGGCCACGAATTCGAAGGCCGCTGGTACGATCCCTATCTCAGGATTGAGCATTCGGTTAAAAGTTAACATCCCCTCCCTTCCTAAATCCATGATCCCATATAATACTTTCCATTTCATAAAATTAAAAAAGCTCTAACACTAATTTATTTCTCCAGTTCATACTGTAATTGCATTGTACACCAAAAATCACACTCTTCCATTCCGCTCAAAGTCTGAACCGCAAATGAAATGGCAAAGTGTAGCCAGTTAGTCACGCATCGTAAGTGAATATTGCCACGACAAAACCCTTTGATACGCGCCAGTTTACCGACAGTGCCGCGATAAGCATTTGTCATCGCTCAGATACTACGATGCGATGCGACGAACTACCCGGCCACATTGTCGCGATAACGCAAATATTCGCCGTTTCCCGTTAATCTATCCCTAGTTTTATTATAGGAACGTATCGTACAGGCACAAAATAACCCTGTTAACTCCTAAAACCATAGAATTCTGTACGTATGGTACCTTGGGTAATAAAACGACTGACTAACATTAATCTAAGACATGAACAATATACGATTTCCAAGAAAAATAAATGTTACGAAACAAATTACTCGTACTGTAAGCACGAGTTACGTTAATTACACGAATCGGAATGAAATCGACCGGTATTTGGCGTGTGTAATCGCATACACTATATGCAAATGATAGAGTAATAGATATATTATGGAAATGCGTCGCGGCGGCCGGAAACCATATAATTTCATACATTCGCGTTGATACGGGCATATTAGTAGTTAGGTAATATTATTCCCCACTTCGCACGACATATTTTTCTTTTGAATCTTAGATGTAATATGCCGGATAATTAGTTAAAGCTGTGGTTAGAGTAATAGGAAACTTAATTTATTTGTGCACCTTACAATATCGTATACATACTCGCAATTTGCAAGAAGAAAGTAGGGTCAAAGTACTACTTTATGTGCACGTGTATAGCGACGCTTACAACTTAATTCGATATTTTTTATTAGTATCTATCTATAGCTTTTATATTACGCTTATAGTACGCTTACAACTTAATTCGATATTTTTTATTAGTATCTATCTATAGCTTTTATATTACGCTTATAGTACGCTTACAACTTAATTCGATATTTTTTATTAGTATCTATCTATAGCTTTTATATTACGCTTACAACTTAATTCGATATTTTTTATTAGTATCTATCTATAGCTTTTATATTACGCTTATAGTACGCTTACAACTTAATTCGATATTTTTTATTAGTATCTATCTATAGCTTTTATATTACGCTTACAACTTAATTCGATATTTTTTATTAGTATCTATCTATAGCTTTTATATTACGCTTATAGTACGCTTACAACTTAATTCGATATTTTTTATTAGTATCTATCTATAGCTTTTATATTTAATCACAAGCTACTCGATCAATTTACATTACACAATACATACCAAAACTGTGCTCGATGGTATAATGTAATTTATATTGTTTAACCATCACAAATATTGCAAACAGATTAGTTTTTGACCACTACATATCCAACTCTTACACACGAAGACAGCATACAGAAAAAAAGATGTGATTGTACTAAGGAGTGTGATTTATTGGGAGCAAGCGTTGCTATGGTTACACACGGCCCCTCTCTGCGCATTCATGGTCATAGTTCAAGTAACGCGCCCTGATCTGTTATACATTTGGAATAAAATACGGTGTTTGGTGTTATTTTAATAACTTCCATAAAATATTATAATTTTGAACATGGTGCATGTAATTGTGCCGAAATATCGGGAGCTCCAAAAGCAACTAAATCGTTATCTACATCTCGTGAGTACAAATTATAACTTAGTTAACAACCGCGAAAGTCTAAAACCGTGTTTTCCATAAAATGTTCCTTCCAAAAATATTACTATGTCCCTCCATAACTCGAAAAAATGTGTCCAATTTGACTATTAACTATTAACTTATTTTACTTTTTACTAAATAACTGCTTTTTTATATAGCTCTGAGTTTTTATTGTCTCGCAGTAGGTATGAAAAGTAGAGTATGCTGCTCGAGGATAAAGCCTGTCTTCGTCTTGGGCGGCTTGAACCCCCCGCTTCACTCAGGACTCTACACAGCTCCCTCGCTTCGCTCGAAAATTAAATTTTGTTCCCCTCGATGCGCCCAGGGATTAACTCTAGAGGCCCCGTTACACTCAGGGTTCAATATACCTACCACTCGTAACGTAAGACACTGCTTTACTCCCTCGGAGCATAATATACTGTTAACAACGACATCGTTATTATCAAGATGTTATTATAATATAATATAATGCCTATTTTATAGAGTTCCTGCGGTACATAAGTTCTTTAGTAGGTTATCTCGAGCGATTTTTTATTATTTTAGAGAAAAAACAATAGGTACTTTAAGATATCTATAAATTTATATATATAGCTTAGGTATTATTTTATACGTAGATTAATACGAACCAAGGGGATAGAGCAATGTCTTACGTCACGGGTACAATATTAAATCACAATATTGCATTCAAACACGCTCAAGACAAAGAAATGAAGAAGTTAGGTATTCAACCATAAGTAGGTGCGACACTTAAAGTATACATTAACTAATGTAGACTTACTCTAAGTGCGAGGGTACTTTACATCGGAACAAATTCAAATTCAAGTTCAAATTGTTTATTGTTCTTAGACATCGTACATATAAATATTAAAAGAAAACACATAGTAAGTAAATGATTGTGACACCTTTGCCATTTAATTTACATAGGTATACATTAATTTCCTCAACAGAAGAACCCCTATCGTTACTTACGATACTCGATGTACTTTTTAAATATGCTAGTCTTTATTCTATCTATAATTATGTTGTATATATTATGAACAAGAACGTAGCTACAGCTAGAAGTGTCTTCAACGACCGCCAGTGGAAAAGTGTTTTTGCTTCCCGTTCCTGCTCCGCCTCGCCATAGTCACGTGGTATTGACGTCACATCCGCTTCGTTCGGAAAGAGCTTCGTTTAGAAAGCGCTTCGTTCAAAAACTGATTGCGAGTACGTTTAAAACGAGTGCGACAACAATATAGGTTACCCTGCCTGCTGCTTTAGCGTAAGCTTGTAACTATACCACCTCTCTCAAAAGAACGAACTACTCTCGTCATGTTTTGGCCAAATGATCGTCAACCCATACGTTATGTAAATATAAGTAACCTTGGTCCTTTTAGAGTTGTAGAGACTTCCAAGGTAATTAATGTGTGCGTATATAAGTAATAAAAAAATTTTGTTTGTTATATAAGATTGAGGGCCCCATCCATCGCCCACAACTATGAGTGCCATCCAATGTCTGCACCCCCTTGGAGGGGAAAGGATAGTATAGGAATGGTTAACTTAGTGTATAACAATAACCATTCAACTCTGCTTGATGGAACTTCAATTCTGTTGCACTAGCCTCGACTAGTATTGTAGTAAAAGGACTAATTGTCCTAAGTTTGTAAATTGGCACACAACAGTGGCCTAGCAATCAATACGATTATAAATCGGTGTTCTGTTGCACTAGCCTTGACTAGTAATGTAGCAAAAGGACTAATTGTCCTAAAATTGTAAATTGGCACACAACAGTGGCCTAGCAATCAATACGATTATAAATCGGTGTTCTGTTGCACTAGCCTTGACTAGTAATGTAGTAAAAGGACTAATTGTCCTAGGTTTGCAAATTGGCACACAACAGTGGCCTAGTAATCAATACTCATTACGACTATAAATCGGTCATAGTTTTATACCTGTATTATAAATACAGTCAGATATATCTCCTTGCCTCACAAGATGAGATAAAAGATTATTATTTTGGGGTTCAAACCAATCTGGTTATTCATGATAGTAATCAAGAACCATATCATACTGAGGTTTATTACAACCAAACTGTTTAACAGTTAAAGAAAGTTAATTTCATCTTGAAATAATAATTAGTTCTATATGTTTCATATAATTATTTTCTCACATAGAACTTAGTATGTGTATAGTTTAAGAATAATTAATTCTATACTCATAAGTAACATCATGCTAGGGCTGAATAGTTTTATTCAATTACTTGTAATAATATCAGTTCTCCTTTCTAATATATAGGAACAGAAGGGTAGGAAGTGATTAAATGGATTAGGGTAGGACTTCAACCTCCCGCGATCAATTAATATTAACCCAACCATAATTCGATGATGTCGTGTATAATGTTTGTAAATGGTTCAATAAATAAATAACTCTTTGGCCGTAGAGCATCCTTTATCGAACCTATGTCCAGTGTGGGGAAAACTTCTCACCGACGTGTATAGTACTTATGCTTGCAGTCGAAGCTTTCCAAATTAAGCAATCATGCGAGGGAGTTTATTAATCCCGGGGGTTGTGAGGCCCCAAAATCGCAACTAGCTCAACATTTATTACATAATTATAAAAGCACTCCAGTCTGATGAATTTATCAAACTATTGTCAGGTTAAATATATCACAATTTAAATACTTGAACGAATTAACGAAAGAAGGACTTAGGGTTTCATAGTTAAGTTCAATTAACAAGAATCTAATTTAATCAAGTCAAAGGCAACCAGTATTATCACAACCGAATTGATTATGAAATATGATTTCCGAGTCTTGGCACTCAATAAATGGTAATTGAACAGATACGCCTTAACTGCATTAACTTAATTATTCATCTTAAGAGACAGAATGATAACAAAGCTGGGCTGCAATACGTTACTCTGAAAGCAGATTACTTCCGGTCCCTGTTCATTTCTAACTCGTAAGTGAATCTATTTACGCTTAATTGCTTATCGATTAAAGATCAATATATTAAGTCAAGGCTATTCCATATATTCCCCATACATTCCTGTAAGAGTAATAAATTCCAAGCCAAGAACACACTGACCCCTAAGAGTCGCCTTATTTGCTGTAACTTTAAAAATATCTTGTGAATATTCTACCACCCGCTATAAAGCTTAGGTAAGGTAGGATAATATTAACTATTCCGTAAAATGATTAAGTCTCCTTCGAAAAATCTATAACAAATGGTGAATACGTCAAACATACTCATATTAATAATATTCCGCTAGATTAGGTAGTTTTAATTAATCGATGTGACAATCTCTGAAAATTGGTTAATTAAAGTTCAATATAATGTTCCATTGACATACCTATAAAAAGTTGTGTAACCATAAAACATAATATAAATTAATACCAATTAAACAATGACCATCTCTGAAAGAATTTGGTTAAACAAAAGCACATAAGTTCCCTTGATATACAGTAGTATTATGATATACCTAGAAGTAGTGATCACGTCAACATATACTTAACTATAATATACAGCAAGATAATATAAAACATATATGTAAACATCCCTGAAAACAAAATGGATAGACAAATTCATCGTATTTCCTTGTTATACAATAAGTGACTTTGTAATTATTTACTGTTAATAAATTAAATGTTGGCAAAGTAATAAGTCACCCATTGTATTAATTAGGATTTCCCATATCGGTTAAGCATACACAACGTTTCATCTTGAGAAATGATAGTTATATTAGAAATAATATATTCAAAATATATATTTTTTTAGTAAGACAATTATTTTAATTAAAATATAATTTTAATTTTATAGTACAACAGTTGGATGTAAACAAAACCGATATGGTGAGTTTATAATAACATGCCACAAACCTCCGAAGACTTCTTTTAGACTGTGAGTCGTCATGTAATTCAACCTGGAAATTTACCTAATAGTACCAATCTATCATTTAAACCTTACTACGCTTGAATTTACGTTGAATATTATTTCGTCGACTTCAGAAGAATGATTTGTATTTTGGAATAAAATAATTCAAGTTAAACATCCAGTAAATAGTTACTTGCTTTAAGATTCAATTACGTCGATATGTCTTAGTAAATCTCGTTTAATCAATGGATAAAATTTACACATCTGTATCTACTCTAGTACACTACTAGTTTAATACGTATTTTCAGTATTGACGATATTAGAATAATTCAATTCTTTACGATAAATCTACATGACAACCCACAGTTCGGCAAACAGCTCTCGAACTTCCTGTGTTCTGGAAGAAACAGAATTATCACCCCCCCAAATCGAAGAAATAACGCAATTATTACAACTATATAAATAGGAATTTACCGCGGAGGAGAAAGAAGAAGATCCCGACTGTCCATCACTAATGGTTTCATGTTTCTAACTACACTTAGGTCTAATTAAATCTACACGTGGACGCTGAAAGAAAAAGTTATTAACTTAAATCTACATGAAACCTCCGGCACACGTCATCGGGTATCCACGAGTTTGATTATTTTTTGTCACTTTCTCCTCTTCATTACTTTAAGAGTATCAAATCCAATTTCGGACATTTTTGATATTTCCAAAAGTAATGTTATATTATTTAACTTCGACAGGATTTTATTATTTAATAATTTTAAGATTATACTCGCGTCTGTGTTCATATTTAATTACCAAATGATTATAGTTATTAAGTGCATTCACACATAAAAAACCTAATTAAAGATTATGGCTTCTTACTTGCAAGGGAAATAACTTCATTCGAAAAGCAGTTGCCCTTGTTAGCACTTTGCTCTAAATAACGAGCATACAAACTAAGTTTCTTGTTATGTAACACAGTCCCTATTAAATGCCTAACTTCCCACTTAAACTAGCTGAAAACTGGTGAACCACTCATATGTATTTATTTAAATACACAGAAGGTGTATTTTACTAAATTCATTATTACAGAGATTTAATCTCAAGCCTTGGTTTAAGTACTGCCCTAAATCTTAAAAACTAAAATCGAAAGACCTCTACAAACAGTCTTGTACTACTGACTTAAACCAATAGCTTTAAAATTGTTGTTAAGTAGTGTTGTGTACTTGCGTGTTGTTATTTATGAACAAATTTGAATTTTGACACAAGGGATGTCGATAGGATAATCAATAAATTGAAACCCACCGACAATGCAAGATTATTTTGATATCGTCTGGATAATCTCGATTCAATATCGACCAGTTAACACCATTATCTTAACCCTTGTGCCACAATACAAATAATTTAATACAGACGAAATTACAGTTATTCAATTATATATGATGTCAAGGCTCCCTTTTATCTTGGTAAATGAATTATGGTGTGTAATTTATGATGTAAAAATGTGAAGGTAACTACTTATTTCTAAATGTTACTTAAATTTAAGCTGTGTTAATTTTATGTTGTCACAGTTTCATGATTTATTATATTCTCCTAAGAGTAATAAATCATTACTTTTATTGAGTAAGCATTCCCTAAAATTCATTTAGATCCGTGGATTATATTAATTCACGTCCAATTGAATTTAAATTATATATTATAATGTAATGTGTAATTATATGAGTGATACATCCAAACACAAGAAATAAAATGAACAATACAATAAAAATATGATTATGACAGTAGTAATAAAACACTCATTAAAATATTACTTTACAACAAACAATTTTTGATATATTTAATGAATGTTCTACCCTTTCAAATGCATAAAAGATACCATCACTCACAGACAAAGCTCAGAAGGGTTTATAATATTAATAATAGAATAATGAATATGTTCTTCTATGCTAAGTTATACTAGAATTCGATTTAAACTAACTACATCATTATTAGAAAACATTTAATTAATTGTGTATTGAATCAATATTATAATATATGTAAATCATTTTATCATACAGTAATTATTTAATTATTTTGGCATGATAGTGAATTATTAGACAATTTTTGCTATGTTTTAAATGACAAAATTTTATAAAAGACCATAAAATCATAGGAATTATCCCATTAATAATAATCACTAAAAAAAACAGCAAGCTTCGAAATATTAAAATTTAAATAATAAATCTAATTTTAAAACAAAAACCCACGGAGTTTCGCTGAGAGGTTAAAACTAAAGAAGCACTTACATAACCAGCCTTGGAAGACACTACACTTCACTTCACTCTAAAATAAATATATTATCTCTTAAAACGAACGCGCGACCGTCGTTTTTAGAATCCCGGTACACACCCTGACTTCAGAATATTTTCCAAACAAATGCGCGCGCGTCCGACTTTCAAAGAATTCGGGTTCGCACTCTTGAGCACCGCCGATCTCTGAAGCAAGCGTCCGTTCGCTGGTCTGCCCTGATTGGTCGACTGCACCTGTTTTTGCCGACCTCCCGACCATTTTACTCTATGCTTTGATAAGCAAAAATGTGACCTTATATTCTTAATAATAGAATTTAATTCAGTGTGAACGTTTATTTTTTAACCGCAATTGATTATTTGTAATGCACTCGATCCGTGTTTACCCTATAGCTATCTCCCTTTAACTCTTCTATGTGTTAAAATTGACGATAGGTACAAGCTGTGTTGCAGCAGTCAGTGGAACAACTGCTAAAGTTATATCAAGTCAAGCACAAGTTTATTACTTCTGTTGAGCAGGTAGGTATGTATAAGTAAGTAGGTATATCAGTCATCTAGGTCTACCATGAGCTTACAACATTGACACCAATCGAAGCTCGATATCGACTGCCGCGAAAAAATGTATGAAAAAATGAACAGTGCCCCCTCGCGATCAATTGTAGAACTAAAATTGACAGCGAGTACGCCAATCACAAGCTTAATAGGTAGGCGAGATCGAGTATCGACTATAGATGACATTTATGTTGCCAACTCATGGTAGAGGTACATGGCAGTAGGTCTGCCACGAGTTAACAAAATTGACGCGAATCGACGCTCGCTATCGACAACCGCAAAAAAAAAAATATGAAAAAAAGAACAGTGCCACCTCGCGATCAATTGTAGAACTAAAATTGACAGCGTGTACGCCAATTACGAGCTTAACAGGTAGGCGAGATCGAGTATCGACTATAGATGACATTTATGTTGCCAACTCATGGTAGAGGTACAGTAGGTCTACCACGAGTTAACAACATTGACTCGAATCGATGCTCGCTATAGACTGCCGCAATAAAATTATGAAAAAAGAACAGTGCCACTTCGCGGTCAGTTGTAGAACTAAAATTGACAGCGAGTACGCCAATCACAAGCTTAATAGGTAGGCGAGATCGAGTATCGACTATAGATGACATTTATGTTGCCAACTCATGGTAGAGGTACAGTAGGTCTGCCACGAGTTTACAACATTGACACGAATCGATGCTCGCTATCGCCTGCCGCTAAAAAAGGTATGAAAAAAAGAACAGTGCCCCTTCGCGAACAATTGTAGAACTAAAATTGACAGCGAGTACGCCAATCACAAGTTTGATAGGTAGGCGAGATCGAGTTTCAACTATAGATGACATTTATGTTGCCAACTTATGGTAGAGGTACAGTAGGTCTGCCACGAGTTAACAAAATTGACACGAATCGACGCTCGCTATCGACTACCGCAAAAAAAAAATTAAAAAAAGAACAGTGCCACCTCGCGATCAATTGTAGAACTAAAACTGACAGCGTGTACGCCAATTACGAGCTTAATGGGTAGGCGAGATCGAGTATCGACTATAGATGACATTTATGTTGCCAACTCATGGTAGAGGTACAGTAGGTCTACCACGAGTTTACAACATTGACACGAATCGATGCTCGCTATCGCCTGCCGCAAAAAATATATGAATAAATAACAGTGCCACCTCGCGGTCAATTGTAGAACTAAAATTGACAGCGAGTAGGTACGCTAAACACAAGTTTAATTGGTAGGCGAGATCGAGTATCGACAATAGATGACATTTATGTTGCCAACTCATGGTAGAGGTACAGTAGGTCTGCCACGAGTTTACAACATTGACACCAATCGATGCTCGCTATCGCCTGCCGCATTAAATATATGAATAAATAACAGTGCCACCTCGCGGTCAATTGTAGAACTAAAATTGACAGCGAGTAGGTACGCTAAACACAAGTTTAATTGGTACGCGATATCGAGTATCGACAATAGATGACATTTATGTTGCCAACTCAAGGTAGAGGTACAGGTTACCATAGTACAGGCTCTGACTAGTTTGGGATCTTGAAGACCTTGTGTGGATGTTGATGTTGTCCCCATATTATTATTTATATTTGGACGGCTCGGCAAAGTATCAGCTTGATGTTTCGAGCTTGTAATTTTCTGATTTACATTTGAAGTAGACTGTTTAGTTGCGGAGACCACCAATGCAGACTCCTTCATAAGATGGCTACCTCCCAGTAAGTATAGTAGTAGGTATCTCTTGTTACGATTCGCAACCCAATGGCGAAGGGTGGATTCTCTAACTCCGCTCCCCATTGGTTAAGTAAATCAAGTCAAACTGCACCTATCTATATTTTTATTATTTTTTACTTGATAATATTTTGATGAATCGAATGTCCACAGATATTTTATATGCTGTTTCACCACATCAAATGAAGGGTCCCGCTGCCTGGAAAAAAATGTGACTCCCTCTCGCCTGATGGAAAGCGAAGATGGAATCAAGAAGCAATGACCATTAGTCATAATAATCATATTCGCCACAACTATGATGGCCTGACAGATGCTTTTTCACGCCCCGCTTGAAATACCCAGGGTCATAGCTGCAACTGCTGCAAGGAAATACGTACGCCGGCAAAGCATTCCACAATTTACTTATACGACAGAGGTAGGAACTTCCAAACTTTTTGGTTCGTGGTATGAAGTTTTGAACAGTATATGGATGCAATGCTAGGCCGGAACGAGTAGTTCGGGATCGGAATGGTGAGGAAGGAATGAGATTAAAAAGCTCTTCAAAACATTCGCCATGAAACAACTGGTAAAAACGCGTAGAACTATAGCAGTTCTACGCATTTGTAGGGGTTCTAGGTGTTGAGTGACTTCAGTGTCTCCAATAATACGGACAGTGTGAAAGTATTACTGGGTTTAGATTTTAAGAGCACCAGAGCACGTAAAAACTTATGGAAAGCACGCAGCTGTTTTATAGGCGGCTGTGATGATGGGTGTGCGGTGAGCCGTCATACTTATATTGTTCTGTTTTTTAGTTTTCTGTTGCTTGTTATAGCGGCAACAGAAATACATCATCTGTGAAAATTCCAACTGTCTAATTCATGTTCATAATCACGGTTCATGAGATACAGCCTGGTGACAGACGGACAGACAGATAGAAGGACGGACAGCGGAGTCTTAATAATAGGTTTCCGCTTTACCCTTAGGGTACGGAAACCTAAAAAGGAACAATGTGACAAAAGGAGCTGTTATGGGCGGGTGCCCAAGCTTAACGAGATACTAGGTATATATACAAAAAAAAACACTATACACTTTTTGATAATTTGGTTTAATTTTAAGAGCCTTCTCTACACTTAAAACCTGGTAAATAAATATTCATAAAATATTTATATTGGTTTTATTAGAGATGAATATTCTACAAATGTTATAATAGACTTGAAAATTACAAGGCTTTTTTGGATAATTCTATTGATTCTAGTCGTATATAATACTAACCTAAATCTTAATAAATTACTATTACATAATGCGTAGTTACAATTTTTACTATTTAAATTCACTTCACGGATAAAAATTAAGCTATTTTATGAAATTTTATTGGAATTTATAAATATTGATAATATTACTTACCATACATAATAATAATAACAAAATTGACTATTAAAAGAATGTTTTATTTGTCAAGTCCTTAAGAAGTAACTTTATAATTTATAAATTTTACTTATATACTTACTTCAAAACTAAACTGTTCAATTCATATTCAATTATAATTATATATACATTTTACTATAAATAGTTTCTTACTAGAATATCACAGAACCATAATAATAATTATTTAAGATAGAATTCATTAGAGTGTGTGCCACCGAGTCATAACAATTAAAGAAATGGATACTTAGCGATCTTATTTTCTACGGCACATTTTAAATAATGTGTTAAGGCGCGCTCGTATCCTGATATTAGTAAAAAGCAGAATCTTTAAACATCTAGTGTAACGAAACATGTCAATAATATTGTATGAAAAAATTACATAGGTTAGAAAAGAAACAGGCAAAGAGTAATAACCGAACAGAATTAATAAATATTACCCGCTCTCCGCAGAAAAAAATCCTGAATAGCTCCATAAAAATAAACTTTGACGTCCAAACTCTCAGAATTTTCAGCACTATAACTAGTTCTACACTATATTTTTTATTGAGTAATACGTAGCTAACATATAGTACTAAATTAGTAACCAGCAGTTTTTTCAATTGTGTTAGTATATATCGAAATATATTAAGAAAACGTAAAAAATTAATGCATATTCGCATGACATCGTCCAATATAACAAGCGATTTTCAACCTTACGTAAAGCATCGTAAATTATTTTAAAATTGGGGTTGGACCGCGTCTTAACTGTTAGCTATAATTGATTTTGACAGTATCTAGAAAGGTATAGAAATACTTTATTATATATTATGAAAGAAGTTATTAGATCATTAATACATCGAAATTATAAAATAAGGTTTCCTCGAAACAACTATGTAATACTAAAATTATGTATTTGAATAGCAAAAAAGTACTATGTAAGTTTATCATACGTTCCTAGTTCCTACTGACTTTTCACTAACATGTCTATCGCCGGTTTACCTTACTAGAGATAGATATTTGACACTATTTGTATCGACGTTATGTCAAATTTCTATCGGTAGTAACGAAAACTGTGGATAGATTATTGAAAACGACCGTAAAAGCAGCGCATATCTGCCAAAAGTATCTTTAATCAGAATAATCTAATAGAATTGACAGTTTTTCTTTACGTGCTATTACATTTATAATTTCATAATGTGGGAAATTATTGAGCTATTACCGATATGTAGTAGTTTTTTTTTAAACTGAGCGGTAGGAACATATCCTCCAAGAGAGGATTGTACATAGCGTATGCTTTACATAGGATGAAAAAGAATACCAAACGCACCTGAGGCGTTTCAGACAAAAGTTTACAGGTACTAACATTATTAAAATGTTGCCAATCGAATAAGTTAACCTTGTGTTGACTCGTTGACCAACTCAATATAGGTACCTCTTCAATAAATATTTATATAAGTAGATAAATATTATTCACAAAATATTACAATATTTATAAACAGGAATATAATACCTATAAGTACCTAAATTAAAATTGTTTCTAATATGTAATTAAGGTACTAATCTCTACTTAAACTACTTCTAACATTAAACTAAATTGTACAATAACTAGATAAATAGGTACATTACAATATTTAAAATATCAACGATAACGTACATTAACACTCACCGTGTTACTTAAATAATAAATTGTGTGAAAAACAATAATATGGGCACAAAGATAAACTATGACAACTCTTAATTATGGCAACATTTGAATCTCAAATTATGAACCTGGCGAACATCTTACTGAGTTTTGCTTTTTACGGAACAACAGGCAACACCTTCTACCAAAATTGTATCTAAGTTCTGTTAAAACTATTAATAGGTTAGGTTGTGTTAAATTCGCCAGTGCGTATACTAATAAAATGACGTTTTTATTTAATTTCTCGCCTTAAGTTCAGGGCTGCCAGAGTCGACGAAGCAATCATTTGAAACGCTTTGAGCTGAACAATAACTGGCCGGAGAACTTCTATTGCTTACATCTTTTTCTTGACTGTGGTAGTCGATCATACTTCCACTTGGCTGCCGAAGAAAATTCTGGAAAGCGATCGGTGCAACGTTCGGTAACTTATCCGGCTTTTTTAGCAGTTCTTCGATTGAGTAAGGATTTTTCTTTTTCTCCTTTTCTTTTTGTTCCTGCTCGTCATCAGGTCGATCGGTGCTGTCATCGCTTGCTTCCACGGAAATGTGTTCCGACTCCGTTTTGACATCATCGGTGTTGATTCGCAGGAAATCATTGTTGATGTTTGCGTAAGGGATAAAGTTTTTCGGATCAGTATGGTAAGGCATCATGATTCTCTGCCAGGGGGAGATGGGGTAAGGTTTGAGTAGTCCTTGAGCTTGTACTTGATTAGCTAGGAGCCAAGATGTTGCCAGTCGTCGATCGTAGAGATGAGCATCGGTTGGTTGAGGTGGCGGCACTCGGATGCCGGAATGAGCGAAGTATGGCTGACTTTGAGGCATAGGCGTTGGTGGTAGAGATGTTTTGAGTGACATGTAGTCTATTAGGTTTGGTATCTCCGGTTGGGGGTATGGTTCTGCAAATAAATGAAATTGATGATCAGTAAATAAATTTACTCGCATGTATCTCTCAGCGAAATAATCTAGGGTTATTCTGAGGCATTTAACTTACATATGACATAAATATGAAAAGTTAACTGTGACGGGTAAAAGGTGGAACCGATAAAGTCCTAAAGAAAAATAGATATATTACAAATAACATTTATATATCATTTCTATTCATGACACGTGCTCTGAACAGGTGTAGCTTCACCAAACAAGCGTTTATCAAAATGTCACATGATAAAACCAAAGAGTCAATTAGAAATTAAAGAGTGGCTAATAAACTAATAGCTTGTATGATAATACTCGACTCTATAACACATTGATTGAACTTTGTCGCAGTTAAAAATATGTCTGATAGCATACTACTAGAGGGTGTTATTCGTTTTGATTATTGTGCCATGGTCCTCAATAGTTGATAGCAGGTGCCGGATGATCATAATGCAGTTAACAAGGTTTAAATTAATTTAACTGAAATCGAGTTACAAGTTTTAGGGACACTTGTACAGGATTCGTTTATATTTCATGTTCGAATTAGGGAAATTAAATTAAAATGCAAGTAGCACGAACAGCCATAGGTACACCTGCTGTAACCAGATGTCACTAGATTTTTAATATATTTATTGTTGTTACATCATCTATATATTATAGCCATATCTTTGTGTTTATCTATGGGTATGTATAGGTGGGCACAATTACTAATCCAAAATACCTTCGTTAAAATCTATCCAAGATGTATACTGCTTATGGCACATTTTACGAGGGCATAAGCATAGGTAAATAAAACAAAAACAAGCAGATACATTAAGAAGTTTGCATAGCTAGTACTTTCCATACTAAAAGAAAAAACTCTTTTCTACCTCTTGACATTGTCCGATTTTAGTGTTTTTTTTTCATGGAATGATTACATTGTTTAACATGCCCGTACGTTTAATTTTTTTAGTTTTTTTTTAAGTTATAAAAAAGGAAATGTATAGTACTTTGCAATACTGAAAAATTCAAAACGTACGGGCATAGTAAACAATGTGTACATTCCATGAAAAAAAATCACTGAAATCGGACAATGCTAAGAGGTAGAAAAGAGTTTTTTCTTTTAGTATAGAAAGTACTAGCTATGAAATCCTCTTAAGGCGCTGCCAGTTCAGAGCTTCAATTCTTTACATTTTTTTACTTGAAATCAAGCAAGAGCATCGTAAAAACGTACATAAAGTCATAAAAAAATAATGTTCACTATTTAATAAAACTGTATCCGTCAGTGTATGTGTATTAAACATTGCTATTTTATAATATGTGTTTTTTATCTATTTTATTAATTTAGGGATGTTTAAACATCGTGTTTATGACAGTCCCATCATAGTAATATGTGTTTCGGGACAAATAATAAATAATATTGCGAATAAAGAGCAAACTGTTTTAAAGGTGAAGGCAAGTGGTATGTTTGAATTTTTTTTAATGTGCTCTAGTATGTTAAAATATGTTTTTAAGTCTGTCAATGTGTACATTAAGTACCTACTTAAAAGTCTTAGAAATGTCATATTATTTTTTGTAATTTTAAGTAAATCGCTGCTAATGACAAAAAAAATATTTAAAAATAATTCAAATTCACAGCACTTGAAGAGGGGCTTAGTATTTGGTTTTGTTTTTCTCAGTAGTTGACACTGCTTTTACTTAGTATAGCCAGTTTAAATGCATAACGGTTCTCAAGAATAAAATAAAAATATATATATAATAAAATCTGGATGAAGCTTCCCGCCGAGGTTTTCCCTCTGCGCTACGATATGGGGTTGTTTTTAATCAGGACGTCATAAAACTTCTTAGAGGCCAGCAGCACGTTGGCAACACCATTGGTGTTGCAAACGTCAATACGACCACTTTCCATCAGGTGAGCCGCCCCTGTCTATCTACTTTTAGCATTAAAAAAAAAAGATGGTGGTTGTAATAGATGTCGTCGAATGGGTATGATGAAACTAACAAATGTCCGCACTGTGATTCCCTATGTCGCTGGAGACATGGACACATGAGCACATCACAAATAACCAAAATCCGAGAACAACAATTTCTTATCATCACACAAATAGTTGCCCCAACCAGGGAGGAAACCTTGAAGACAGGGTCAATACCAACTAGGCCATTTTCGCTCCTGCACCTAAATCCTTCTACAGAAGAAAACCGTTAGCTTCTGCTAGTTTCAGGCTACGATTCTCTTAACACACACATTACTACACACACATACTAGGATTTCAGAGAAAACTATTATATTATTGGCCAAATATGGCGTTTGGCAAGTCAACGGGTATCGCCTCTCTAAGTTTCTTTTCCCCTGAAGCATTAGTAAGCAATGATTCAGAACAATTAAGCTTACCATGTCCGATCCTTTCATCGTCGCTCCAAGCCAGCCCACTGTTCCTCAGTATCCTGTTAACGGAAGACACCGAGGGTATGGAGTGGGGCTCGCACACTCTCGCACTCAGCAGCCTCTCCCTGATCTCCCACGCAAACATCCCAGGATTCTCTTGCTTAAGTCGAAGGATTTTCTTCACGACAGTCGGGGTTGCCACTTGCTGGAAGGAAGAAAAGGAACATGTTACTTTTGTAAAATATATTGGCGATGGTTTTTAAAAAAATAGCACTGCGAGTATATACAGGTTGTTTGGTGCATGGACCAACAGGATTTTTTGGGGGGTTGGGGGGGTAATGCACTAGTTTTCCCCGATAGATCCTATGTCTTAAGTGTCACGGTAGTTTAGATATGTTATTTTTTAATCTTGCCTTTAAACTGTCATAACTTTTTTGTTCGTGGTGTGGTGTAATACCACAAAATAACTTACGCTTGTATTCTGCAATGTATCCTTATTCTAAATAAATTATTACTTTATACAAATAATATAAACAAAAACTTCTGAGCTTTCAAAGTGGGAATTCTGTGTAAATATGATGAAAAGTTGACACAACTTTTAAATTCATTACAAAAAAACTAAATGCCATTTTGATTTGCCTTTCTAACGATATAAGCATATAATAAGAAAGCTCGCGATAGCTATATCATGATACGACATAGATTCACGGTACGACAGATAAAAATTAGTATATCGACGTGACCAGTTGATCATGGATAGATCCACGCTCACACTTCTGGTTTGGCAAACTAAGTAGTACTAACCTACTTATTCAAAAGGATATAGAAGACGATTTTACAATAAAATCCAAAAAAATAATTATAACTATGAAAACGTTTAGTAACAGATGGTTGATGTATGGAGTTGCTTCCCTTTTCCACTCGGTAGTTCCTAACTCTTTTTATATAACAGGCAGCATGTTTAAAAGTAGAGTAGATAATAACAAACGCCCATATAATATTATCAATATTGGTAGGTATCTTAATGGAACAAATAATTGCATATGGTGCGTAATTTAAGACATTAATAGCTTTATCAGCTAATTACGTTACCACTGCTAGAGCAACCTCTTAGGGAAATGTGTATGTAGGCAAAATCCACCACACACGCCTGGAGCAGCGTATTTAGGAATAAAGCTCATCAAACCATCATGATTAACAAAGTGATTATCTTGAAATAACGCAATAGTCTCAACCATTGATTCACACTCAGTAGACTCCATTAAATTCCAGGAAAATGGATACTTAGGGAAACGTACTCAAATAAGCCTCTGAGAGAAACGTTTCCTCCTACACTTTTGGACAAATACATACTTTAACTTCCAAAGCAGGTACGTAGTTGAGTTAGCTTGCGTAAGCACCAAATGTCTCATTAGTGAGGTACATAATATAAAATAAATTAGAATAACTTCTGCACTAAGACCTAATATCTATCGTAAGTCCATCATTTTTAACCGACTTCAAAAAAAGGATGAGGTTGTATGATTGTGTGTATGTTTTTTTGTTTGGCCGATTTCGCCCCATTTGTGGACCGATGCTCACAATTCTTTGATCCCATTTAAATTCCACCAATTAGGTCAAGCAGTTATCAAGATAAACTCAGAAAACTGAAAAGTGTTTCGCCTATCTAGCAGATATCATCATTGTCGGTGAATGACAATCGATCCCGTAAGTAGCAAAAGTGACTAAAAATGATAAAACAAAACTGTACCTAAAAATGGAACCGACTTCAATATCAAAAGTGTGAAATAACTTGTCGAAGTCGGAACCATGCGCACATTATTGTGTTTAAACTTTTGAGGTATCATGGTACCAACTTCAACAAGTTATTTCACTCTTTTTGGTATTGAAGTCGGTTTTATTTTCTTACCATTGTTAGTGACTTTTGCTACTTACAGTACAATTGTCATTCACCGTCAATGACGGTCGGTTTTTTTTTACATATAACCTCTTCTCATCACATAACTTGTGTTAAACACATCAACTCATAGCTACGAGTAGGTAACCAATACAGTCACACAGTTAACTGTTACAATTTCAAAACAACATTGAAAGTGTTAAAGCACTAGCGTAAGCCGTCGGTTAATGACTATTTAATACTGTCCACCTCCGATGATACCGGTTTCTTACTGGGAATCATTTGTTCTTAATATATGGCGTAGTGTGAAGTCTTACCATGACAATCTAATGGGAACAATACGGGATTAACTCTATGCTACTCGTATTATAGTTTATCAGACAGTTACGCAGTAGACACTATAAGTAATAAATAATAACTTTCATAAATACTTGGGGCATGATATTAATATGCATGCACATTGGCTAAAACTAGGTAGATTTTTGGCCTACCTATTAAATAATAATAATAACTAGTGGCTCTTTGAGCTGTAGAGTATGTCTTTGCATAGCTTAGACTGAATAAATATTCATGGCCCACCTTAAAACAAAATCCTTATATTATATCCCTGAAATCGTCAAATTTTCATAAACTGAATCGACAAAAATAAACTATACTTATTATCAAAGCTGCTAACAAAATTTCACGAGAGTCGGTTGAGAAATGCGTCCTTTAGAGGAGGAAATCCGAACATCCTAACATTTTATTCCTCATATAGAAAACATCGTAAAGCGTGCATCTAATATGTTGGGATTTATTATTCGAACAAGTAAAATTAAAACAAGAACAGTCTAAAGTCTTACTATTATATTCAGTGTGCAGTGTGTGTTGAATATTGCCCTGTTGTATGGAGGACCTCACTATGCTGCTCATACACTCAGAATAGAACGCGTCCAGAAAAGGTTCTTATGGCATGTACGAGTATGTTATGCTGCAATAATTCACAAAAACAGAATGTCATACGCCGAAAAATTAGATCGCTTTTTGATTTCTTCTCTAGAGAAGCGAAGAAAACTTCTGGACCTATTATTCTTATACAAAGTTCTCAACAACCATAATAGATTGTCCTTTAGAACTTTAGAATACCACGTCGCCCAGTTTCACTGCTTGTCCCACCTTCTCACTCCACAGTTTATGTCAGAAACTCTCCGATTCCTAGATTGTGCAGAATGTTAAATGAATGGTTCGGTAACGGACCAATGGATATTTTCTCCATGCTCGCGAAAATGATGTAAGTTAACATCATTTTCGCGAGCATTTGCTCTAGAACATTCCAAACTAAAAATCTTGTTAATTTTATTAAACAAAAAAAGCAATGTCAAATGTTATTCCTTTTTTGTAAATTTTATTGAGCATGCTGTGTTTATCTTTAATTGGTTGTGCATTTAGCAATATGTACCTCTACTACGAGTGTAACTCTAACCTAATATAACTGTTTTGTTAGTTATACCTAAGAAACAATGTAACAATCGTTGGTTAACCAAATCTATAAAAAAATAACCCCTATTTCTTCCGGTCACGCCATAACTTGGGATGGAACAGTTTCATAATTCTTTTTTTTTTGTGTTTATTATTGTCAGGAGAAGGTTCTTATGAAATAAAAACCAAGAAAAGATGAGCGTTTATGGCGAGGCCGAAGGCCGAGCCTTCTACGCAAAAGAAGTCGCGGGCAGTCGCTAATAAATAAATAAACACCCAAACAAACCCGAAAGCATATTTGGCCAAGTTATTGCAGAGGCGCTCCGCACCTGCGTGGTGATAGATGATGACGATGACGATGATGAATTTTTTTTGTTGTGTATGTGTATTTCTCTGGAATATGATCTGTCTTTTTGTCTAATTTCATTAGGTGCCTAAAACCCGTTCAGCCATTTTATTCGTGATAAGGTAACAAACAAACAGAGCTACTATCGCATCTGTAATATAGGTACTAGCATTTGCTCTCGACTTCGTCCGCACAGACTATTTTTGTTTTATTGAGCGCTATGTTTTGTTTTATTTAAGCTTATGCTCATCAGTAAGTCTGATATTTGTGAACAGTTTATATAAATACACACAATTCAATTCACAATATTTCTTTATAAATTAGTTTTCACTAATTCGGAAGCAGGCACTAAAGTAACCACGCTAGTCGGAAAAGCTTCCACGTGAATAAGCCACATAGAGCTGGCCGCGGGAAAAACAGTCCTGCTGCAAATCAACTTCAGCAAGTTTTAGAGTTTCATATTTTAGAACTATTTAAACGTGAGTGTTTACCGGTTAATAGTTTAGTACTAGTATACAATTCCAATGAAACGTAACCAAACCTATCGTATCAATTGTATCGATAACTAAAGCCACCTTACATCATATCAATTTCCGCGATAAAGGAAACAACAACGATAACTATCTACGAGTACTTCTATCTACCACAGTTTATTAAGCGGGTGCAAAAACACAACTTTATTAGTGTAGGAATTTTCATTAGCACGTATCTGTAGTATGAAGCGTTAGAGTGGTGGTAATAACAGCTAAATGAAGTTTCGTGCGAACGGTCAGCTGGACGGTGAAATCAAGCCACTGTTTATTTTTGTGGCTTTGCTTGCTATAGACTGGTTCGCTGATGATTTCGGCCTACCCACGCTAGGGGAGCTAATAAACTGATCGAGCATCGAGGTTTAAAGTGCAAGTTGGTAGCCGGCTACACGTAGCAGCGGCAGACGACGTGTCGTCGCTTCATGTTGCTGGAGTCATGATTTCGAACCCGACTGCAGACGGCAACTGCAGATGGCATCAATAGTTTGAAAAGCGATACGAAAGGTTTAGTGTGAAAGCTTTTCATTTGTTTTACTAGGTAGATTGGTACCCACGAGCGGTACTACTGATCTGCGGTCGGGCGACACTGTCGTCTGCCGCTCGACGACGCGTATTCGTAGGTATTCCATAGAAATACATAGAAACCAGTAGTGTCGCTGCTAAACGTCGTTTGCTGCGGCTTCATGTAGCCGGCTACCAACTTTCACCTTAAGAATCACTCACTTATGGGGGATCCCAATAATCTATCCACCATCTATCCAAATTTCAATACTATCGACAGAAATTTGATATCAGTGGGCCGAACACGAAAATCTGTTTAAGTGTAACGTAATCGCATCGTTAACGTATTTAGTACAAACTGTCATTTATCTAGTACAATAGGGGCACAGATAACTCAGTTTGTTCTGAATACGGAAACGATACAATAACGTTATACTTTAGCAGATTTTCGTGCTTTGCCCAAAGGTCCATACAAACAGTGTCAAATATCTATCTCTAGTAAGGTAACCCGGCGATAGATAGATTATTGGCACCGGACGGCGGCCGTTACTGGGACCAATACTTTGACGGGTTATACAGGCTCCGCCCGCACGTCTCTCAGTCCCCCTTGTCGTCATACCCCTTCGCCCCTGTACCGCGCAGGCGAGGACTACTATACTTAGACACCCTAATGAATTACCCAAGGATTATGTTTTTAAAAAAAGTATCTACACATAAATATATAATATTATAAAGAGGAAAGATTTGTTTGTGTGTTTGTTTGATATGAATTCATAGGCTCCAAAACTACTGGGACGATTAGAAAAATTCTTTAGTTAAAAAAATATCTAATTAGAATTCTACATTTTGCCTCTTGAACATAGGCTATACAGTATGTGCAAAAAAGTTAGGGATCCGTATGAAAACTTCGATAATATAACCCAAGGTGCGGAAAAAATTCCAAAAAAAGTTTTTAAATCGCGTATGCTGCGATAATTATTCACCATATAATATCAGTCTATGATATTGACATTAGAGTAAAGTGCTGACAGGGTCCGATTCCACTAACTAAATTTGCCCCAACTGCTATTGAACCGTAACTGATTTACACACATTCTTATTCTGCTATTGAAAAACAGTGCAGCTGTGCAGTTACGTTTCTATTGTCGCCAGCGATCGAATAACATTTTACATTATGGTAACTCGATAGATCATGAACACGAGGCTAATTCATATTAGTGTTTAATATTTAACTATGTATTATATAGTAGCGCAGAACGCTTCCAAACGGTCCTTTTGGATTTTTTGGGGGAAGCCTATGTTCAGTAGTGGACGTCCTACGGCTGATGTGATGGTGATGATGATGATAGTAACGTTTACGATACGTTTACGTTTTAGGTACAACACATCAGACTGAAAGTGTCCTCTCTTTTAATCCTAGAATATCAATAAATCAAATTGACATACCAATTGAGTCTGAGGCTAGAAATTTGGGTCTGGTCTACGATAGTGAGCTTAGATTCATTACACACGTAAACGAAAAAATTAAAGCCGCTTTCTACAAAATTAAAGTTCTCTATGGCATCAGGAAATATATCTCGGAAGAGATAAGAATGTTGCTCTGCGACCTTCTAGTTCTATCACCTTTCAACTACTGCAGCGCAGTCTATGGCCCGAGGTTGAATGTAAAAACAGAAAAAGCCATCCAGAGAGTACAGAATGCATGTGCTGGGTTCTGTTTTTGCATTCCTAGAAAGGAACACGTAACTCCTTATCTAGTTAAAAATCATGTTCTGAATATGAAAGCACGTAGAGAGCTTCACCTCGCCTGCATTACACAAACAAATTTGTGGGGCAGAAATTCCGAATACCTGTTCCAAAAGTTAACGTGGATTCAGGATATCTACTCTCTTAACACCCGATCAAAATTATTTCATGCTCTCTCGACTCCTAAGCACAAGACCACCAGATTTAAAGGTAGTTTCAAATACAGCGCATCCAAAACTTGGAATACCATCCCACCTCCTATGAGGAAGAAAATGAGTTCAGTTGTTTTTAAACTAAAATACAAAGCCTTACTGTTAAATCGCCAAAAAAGTACTTTTGTACTACAATACACCTTTACACATAGGTATCCCCATGATCCAAGACTCTCATGAGTCTGTTGATACAAAGTGATACCATCACGCTTTAACATATCCTGACACACTGTCACACATATTCACACACCTACATAACGTACCCCGGTATGCCCTCGTACCCGGACTCGTTAGAGGGCTTGTGATACGAACGGTATACCGGTGATACGGATACCACACACCCCACCATACACACATAAACTCACACACATGCATAAGCTCTAACTTAAGCCGGGTCCGCAGCGCCAATTTTCTAACAAAACATGTTATAAAAATAAGTTCGCAAAACATGTTAGCAAAAGTTGGTATTATATACAATCAAGCCCGCTTCTAACTTTACCCTCGACTAACATCGCAGTTCGAGCAAAGGGGTACACTGAAAACCAGCCCTGCGTAAACCGCGGTTTACGCAGCACAGTGCTGAGCGTATCCCTATTGCCAATCAATGAAGCATATTTAGTTTAGTTAACATCTATAATTTTGTCTTTGAACCTTTGTCGGTAATAAATGATTTGACTTTGACGTTGACGTTACGTTCCAATTTGTCTACAGAAATAGTACAATGACATTTAGGATAATTATCGAACGGCAACCGGAGTTGAACTGCAGTTGCAGCGGGGTGGATTGTTGAAATTTGTGAAATAGAATTGCCCCCCAGTTTTATAGTAGACGTCGATATCTACAAAGAAGTCCACATTACCATATACCTAACTATTACAGTTATGTCAAAATGAATACTTTTTCATTTTGAAATATGCATACTACTTAACTGATTAAAACAATTCGTTCACGAGTAGGTATAAAGCTACATTATGCCTGAGTAACATACGCTATATTTGATTTATCCTCATCAACATCCATCACCACGCGGGTGAAACCGCGGAGCGCAGCTATTAGTATATCACCAGCATAAAAAATTATAATCTCTTAATCTAAGTTCCTAAAGATTATTCATATTATCCAATAAAAAAATAACTGTGCTCCTCTCTTTGCAAGTATACCTACTATACATTATATATAACGCAATAACAATATATCGTTTATTTAGTTTTAAAAGACTTTTGAGAATTTTTGGAAGAATTTAAGATTTTTATGATCAACGCTTTTCTAAATAGAAATAATTCTTTTTCAATATATTTTTTTTATTTGATTTATTAAGTGTTCCCACAGAAAAACACCAGATTTCCTTTCGGAAGTAAGGTGTGAAACAACAGCTGTCTGTAATAGTTCAAGACCCTGGCTTTGCTCATTATCCGATAGTCAAGTGTTTCCATCAATATCAGTCCCGAATCTACTAGCGGGGACACACTATCTACTCTAATCTATGGAAAATAGAGTTATTTGGAAAAGTACCTTATTGAACGCCCCGACAAGATATTTATGAATACCGTAACAAGTTTAATCTGTGACCGGACTGTCTCTAATACTTTGTGATACGATAGTAGCGTCGACATCAATATACACGATTTCCATACGCCTAAGTATAAGAATAAGAATAAAAACAAGACTAATGTCCGTTTTCACCAACATTTTAGGTAACACCTAAACCTGTTTAGGTGGCATTTTTGTACTACTACGTTTTCACCAACATTTTAGGTAACACCTATGCCAGTTAGGTAACACTTAGCAGTACAAAAATGTCACCTAAACAGGCTTAGGTTTTATTAAAAATGTTGGTGAAAACGGGCATAAGAATAATTTATCAGCAAGATTACAGAGAATGGCTTAAAAAGTACACATCCATGGATCAGCCTGCATGCAGGCGTACCTACAAATATTTAAAAATGTTCTTACTACAGCGTATACATTCATTGATATTAAAAAAAAATTTCAAGAGCAAGTCACGTAAAAATTGCTTAAAATAGAAGCCTTCCAATATTTGGATATCCTTTGGTAATTATTATAAATGTAGGTAGATAGGCATATATTAAAATATCCTTCATAAATATGCCTTTGTGATATAAGTTTTTAAACTGACTTGGTGACTAATGCAAGAGTTAACGTTAGCACCCGCAGATACTTCATATATACTTCTTTTACTCATGAACATGGCACATGCAACTGTGCCGAAATATCGAGAGCTCATAATAAATATCCCGTTTCTAACGTTAATTCTTGCCTTTGTGATAAATAAGATTGGCAAGCTTCGTTCCTTTTTGCCGAGTAATTACTTCGTTATGTTTCCTATACTGAGGACGTGATTTGACAAAACCTCTTTTATGTGATACAAGGCAACATGAGGATGTTAAGTCTATAAGTTAAGTCTTAAACAGCGGTCTGCAGCTGTCCAAGAACGATGCTGTATTTATTACACGAACGCAGCGCTTTTGAACGCATCTTAAAAATTGTCATTGCTCATTGTCCACCGAGTTTCCCCATACTAGAAGACCTCATTAGGAGCAGTGTTGCCTGCAAGCTCTTGTCGTCCAATTTGGGATCTGAGGTAGCCCAAATCGCCCAAATTTTAGTAATTTATATATTTTTACATAAAAACGTCGCAAATATTATTTTTTACCAAATTTTAAGGTTAATGAATATATCTTCGTATTAGTTATTTATTTTGTTAAGACAATAATTGAGTAACAGTCTTAGTCTTAGTTATGGTAAAATTGCAAACTGCATGAAACATTATAATTAAATATTACCTTTTCGCTAATATTTTTATTCACGTGCGATATTGTACCGTTTTTTTAATTTTCCCTACTTTCCTATTTTAACACACATTAAACTTTATTTGATTTTTATTCAGCCTTAAATTTCAACAATTCTATTATCGAAATTTTAACAATTCTATTGTATTGTTACGAGAAAAATATTTTGTACTCTCACTCATCTCACATAATTATAAAGAAGGTCACAAAATCGCGCTAATATGTAATACTAATAGACTGAAATCCAGTTTAGCGCATTCAATATGTCATTAATATTGCTGCCTCGCTATATCTTTATATTAAATGAGCAAAATAGAATGGTAAATGTTTCATTGCACGTATTGTTATAAAAAAATAATAAGTGAAAAGAAAAAATTTGGTCGTTAATTTATTTGGTGTCGTCCAACGTAATTTTGAGATAGCCCAATTGGCGATATAATCACTCAATTTGGCAACACTGATTAGAAGTTAAGGGTTTCAGATGAATAAAAAAGTAAAAAGTGTTGTCATGTACTACATTACATCAATTAAATTTTGATATTTTTTCTTTATTATCTTATATTTTACATGATCAGATAATTTGTATGGAAAAGATGGCGTGTTAATCAACAGTCGTTAGGTACTTAAGTATATAAATAAAAATACACTCGACTGTAAACCTCCTCGTTTTTGAAGTCGGTTTAAAAATACGGAGCTCACGTAAATATTATTAAATTTATTGCGATCAGTGTCGCACAGTTTCGAAATCAGATAAAGAAATATTTTTTCATTTCTCATACTCGGAAAGTAGTGTTGTTTTGATCTGATTATTGGTTGGAAAATGCTGCTTCCCTCCATAGAGAGGGAAAAACTCATACAAATTACTTCCCACCTAAGGGCCGGAATGAACTTTAAAAATAGAACTGCAGTCAGCTGTGAAGAGTATCATGTAAAAAAACTACTTAAAAAAATGCTGCGGCCATGTGGCTTTCTAAACAGCCAGCGTGAACTTCATGAGTTCTATATTTAAAATTTAAAAAGTCGACATAAATTGGCGGGATACTAATCTGTTATGTATCTGTGACAGAATTAAAAAAAAAATAGGTAATCATCTTTTATGCTAAGATTTGAATATTAAAAATGAGTTCAAGCGATTCTGAAATGTTAATACCAGATCCAATTAAAGACTAGGCAAATTGTGTTATTGAAAATCTTTTGCCAGAAATCTCAAAAGAAAGATATATAAACACATACAATGATTTTATGAAGTAGCGAGCAGAGAAGAATATAAAATCGTTTACCGAAAGTGTATTTCTTAGATATTTTAATGGACTGTGTAGCAAACTACAGCCTTCTACGCTATGGAGCCGATATTCAATGCTCAAGAGTACACTTAGTGTTAAGCACAATGTAAATGTGAAAAAAATCCATAATTTAACATCATTTTTGAAAAGACAGTCTCAGGGGTTCAAGAGTAAGAAATCTACAGTTTTCACCTCTCATGAAGTGTATTTTTTTTAAATGATGCTCCTGACGAGATATATTTGGCCGTGAAGGTAAGTTTACCTAAGTATTTATGGATTTATTCTAAAAATGAACGTATTTATTACACAAATACTAAAAATTACATGTTTTTCACAGGTGGTATTGATACTCGGTATAAGCGGCGCTTGCAGAAGCAGTGAACTCACAAATTTGACAATTAAGGACATTGAAAGTCAAGGCCAATTATTACTAGTAAAACTGACTAAAAAAATATATATTGAGCACTCGTTTGTAGTACAAGAAGAGTTTACACAAATAGTAAAGAAATATCAAAAAATGAGACCCAGTGATGTAAAAACGGACTGTTTATTTCTCACAACCTCAGACAAAATAAATAAGTCAAGACAGAATGTTGTGAACAGAGAAGTGAGGCCGGGTGAAACTACGCCTCGGCGTGTCCATACATATTTACATACAAAACCAACAACGAAACTACGCCTTGGCGCGTCAGTCGAACTATCGCGGCGCGTGGAAGCAACACGTAAAGTTTTAAGTAACATTTAATTTAAATTTATTAATTATTGATATTTTTTTAATAACTTTAATATCATTTGAATTACCATGACAGTTCCGAGTCACGCACATGTAGTTTAGAAAACCGGCCTCACTTCTCTGTTCACAACATTCTGTCTTGATTTTTTTATTTTGTCTGAGCTCACAACTATCAGAAGGGAAAATGCTATAAACAAGTGATCGGTAAATATAAAATCTCAGATATGCCGAAGCAGATAGCAGCATTTTTGAATTTACCAAACTGTGAGCACTATACCGGACATTGTTATAGACGAACGTCAGCAACACTTTTAGCCAATTCTGGAGCAAACATGACAACCTTAAAAAGACACGGAAGCTGGAAATCCAGCACAGTCGCCGAAGGCTACATTGAGGATTCAGTCCAAAATAAAACTAAAATTTCAACCAAATTAACTGAAACTATAAAAATACGCCCCAATTCGCCTCAGCCGACCACATCCAGGGAGTATCCGCCATCTAATCCATCCTGTGATGAAATACCAGAGTCTCCTACTTTTACAGATATCCAGAACAGCCAAATTTGTCATAATATATCAAACAGCATAAACATTCCAAACAAAAATGTAACTTTTAATTTCACGAATTGTCCTAATTTGACAATTATTTTCAAATAAGTACTACTAATATTATTATATATTATCAATGAACAGTTTAGATAAACAACTAGTTTTATTTTCCTCATATTCGAAATGAAAAGTAGAGTGTTTAACACGGGTAAAAGAATCAATTCCTACTCGGACTATAGCCGTCTAAATACCTCGGGAATTGATTCTTTCGACCCTCGGTTAACAATCTACTATACCTTTTCAAAAGTATCTCGTGGTATGTACTATTCATAAGTATCATTTAAGTTGCAAAAAAGGATTAGGTTCTTAAATTTTATGTATGAGCACGCTGAACTTTTTTACTGGATCTTCAGATTTTGATAAGTATCTTTTTTTATTAGGTCAGGTTAGGCTCTTGTTTGTTAGGTTTTGGTCAGGTTTTAAAATGGGAATTTAAATTCCGATTGAAGATTACTTGAGGTTATGAACACAGCAGTTGTTAGCACCGCACTGAGCATGAGTGGTGGATGGCTTATACTTCTCTTTTCCTCTATTCCAAAGAGAGGTACCTGTTTCCCAACAGTGGGAATATTACGATGGGCTGATTATGTATGCTATATTAAAATTGATTATTTGAATAAAAAAAGTTGTAAAAGAAAGGCCATAGAAACCTAACAAAAATATTACTATAGATAAAAACAACTTGCAATAAATCCAACAAATAAATAATTGGAAATATTATGACAGCGGCAACTATGAACGCATCATTAATAATTACAGGTCACACCTGTAACACGAACGCACTCTCAGATTAGAAAAAGTTAACAGAAAAAAGAAAAATAAATGGCGCCAAAATTGAGCGTTCAATAGTAAAGTAATCGATCTCAGACCAAATTCGAACCTTTTTGGTATCGATCGAGTTCTAATGTCGTAATTATAAGGTTTCCCGCCAAAATTGACGCCTTGAACGCAGGACGGACTCAACACACCCCCGCATCGAAGCCTACTATTTACACATTAACTCTGACAGGCTACTTAAAAGTCCTATAATTATTTTTTAAGCCACACGCATGAAAGGAAGTTACATTTAGGCGGCAAAAACTGGATGATAATGGATTTGGTAGTAGTTTCGATAATTGTTTAGCGGCTTTGCTATAGATTCAATCAAACAGATGCTACAAGATCCAGGAAATTGGTAATGGAACTGAAAAAAAAACGCGAGTTATTATTAATTTCAGATACTAGCGAGTATCCTGTCTTTTGGGGATATGTCTTAGATGATGATTAGGAGATTTTGCAATTTATCGTAAATGTTAGAATCGCAGTAACTATCCGCACTTCACTAAAATTAGATGTGTTTAGAGCTAATTAAAGTTAAAATATTGTTTGTGTTCATTTTGATGCAATATTTCGGAGCCTATTGAGTTGTGTAAAACTTCCTAGAGTCTATGTTTGTATATGTATGAACACTTCTACGGTATGAGTTAATTTTATTATATCAATTATATATGTTGACAGAGCATTTCGTACGACTAAAGCATTAGTACCTAAACTTAGTATCTAGTCCTAATAAAGAATTTCGTATAAGTTGTCTTTTACCTAATTCTACATTTCATTAGTCTAATCATATTCCCAACTGACCGAACGCAATATATACCTCCCTGAAAACTAACGTGATATTGCAGCAGCAATAAAGTCGGAAGTGCGGATTGTGTTCATTCTTATCAGTCTCCGATTCACAATTTATTTCTGCTTAGCTGCCGTGTTATGTGTGCCGACACAAGGAAAACGCACTTTCAACTTATAGGTATATTTATATTTAAAAAAAGGTTGTCTGTTAAGTCGGTTAACGGACTATAATTTTACGTGATAACGTCATAAGACAAGCCGAACGCTAAGACCGATCGTGCCTCTCTATCGCTTGTTGCGCGCTCCCGCTTGCAGGCTCGGCTCAGGCGGAACGTGACAATGAGTCATACTTTTTCGTTCAGCCATTTATAAGACGTTCTTCGTCGTCACGCCACAAACTTTTATAAGCTTAGGACTAAGTAGATAAAATTTTAAGCACATAAATAGGTCTAGACGTTTAGCATCTAAATACAGTATGTACATGCATTAACGGAAAAATAAAATAAGTTATCAAAGTTCATCCACATATGAGCGACGAATGGAATTCACATACTGTACGATTTACGCGATTTGTTTTGCTTAACACCATCGAAATGTGAAATAAGCTTTCGCCTTCAGTATTTCAGGGAGGCTACAACATGGGGCTCTACAAAAGGCGAGTGAACAGTCTTAAAAGTTCGGCTACGTATTTGTGCTGACCCGAGTGTTACACATATCCATAGGCGACGGTGATACCTTCCCATCAGCCGGCCCGTCGGCTTGTGTGCCACCTATGCCATAAAATATAATTAATGCCGGGCGGTCTTTGGGGACTGCCGATACGAGTGAAAACTATTCGAATTATTTTTAACACACACAATCAACAATCAACAATGTCTAAACAAGTTTTCACTTCAAAACTTCATTGTCTACGACAAAGCTTTCTGTGACGGTGACGATGACACGAGTTCGTTGATTTTCCTTCACCCAAAAAGCGTTACGTTTGGTGACCATGACGCGAGTTCCTTGATTTTTCTTCACCCAAAAAGTGTTCAACACGCCTAAAGAAGTTTTCACTTCAAAAAAAGAATTATCAACGGTAAAAACAGTTAGTGTGCTCAAGATTTACTAAAGCTCCACACACACTAGGCCTATCTAACTCTTTACCCGTGTAATACAGTAGCGTAGTCTTGTCGTCGTTTCCCGGTCGCGTAACGTCACGGCCCGTTCCATTCACCGGTTTTTGCGCGTGCGCACCGCGCATCCATCATTCCTTGACACATCCAATATCAGTTTTTGCGCGCCACGCCGCAAAATGGCTACCAGTAACTGTCCAAGCGTGTGCGCGATTAACGTTTCTTATTACCGATTTCTATTAGACTTTCCACCTTCCTGATGGGGTGAAAGATAATGCTGGGGCGTGAGACTGGCTCTGAGACCGTTGCTTTAATGACGGATTGATTCGATATTAATAAGAGGAAGACTTGCAGGTGTATGGTCTAGCTGACTGCTGACATGTTTTTTATATGGGTCAGAGTATGAAAGCTCATTATGAATGTCCTCTATGTAGGAAGTTCGTAATTACATGGTGCGAGTAGGAAGCGAATTGTGATGTCTACGACATTAGCGAGATTTTAATGGAACGCGGTTTGCATCTGCTGAGCATTGATCGCGTTTGGTTCAGTTAACGTGTCAAAGGTTTTTTATTGCATTAATCTAGGCCTTGTCAAGAAAGTTAGTTAACTAAAAATGTTATAAAAACTAACGTGGTTTTCACTCATTTTTAATTAGAAATACGGGATTACTCACGTAATATTTATCGGATAGTTCCAACTTCGGTCTTTTTCAAAAAAGGCCACCTGTTAGACCTGTATTTGTATTATCAAGAAATAACTATGATTATGAGTTAATTTCTGCCAGAATTATGCACTTTATAGAGAGTCTTTATTTTATTATTAAAATAGGTACATTACCTACTACTAGCTAGGTACTTCACTTTACGAGTCAGTTCCTTTTTTCCCCGGGAATATCTTTTATAGATACCACCGCCCCCGGGGGAGCACGGTGGTTATGTGGGAGTCCGTTTACCCACCAAAAAACCCGGGGTGTTCCTCCAAACGCCTTTATGTCGGGACTACAGGAACGTCGTAACTGAATTAGCCTCAGTTCAATTCTAAACACAAAATAAGCCTTTAGTCGTGATATTTAATTTATACACTCTCAATTTAAATAGTAACTCTCAACATATTTATAAACCTATCTTATAAATAATACTTTTGGTATTTGTTTAGTATTTAGAAATTGACACAAATTCTTAAAATACTAACACAACAAGAATATATTTAGAGAGACAATTTTGGCGTAGGTTTTTGCCTATTTCTCCCCTTTTTCTGTTATCACAGAGAGTGTGCGTAAAGGCTGGCCCTTCCTGAAGAGTTCTACCACCAGAATTTCAAATTGTCATAAACATTCTTAAATATTTAATACAAAGCTCAGCTCAGGTGCTAAATATGTAATTAATCTTGTACGGACGAATGCAAAGCTGGCAGGAAGATAACAATTTACGTCATACTTTGCTCGTCAATTCTTATACCTACTCGTAGCCTTGAGCGAATCAAAGATTTCCTCTGACCTTTATGGAATAACAAGGTGAAAATGTGTAAGGTGGTGTATTGGCAAAATTGACAGAATTATATTAAAACATGTAAAAGCTGCTTGACAAATGCATTTTCTGGATTTGGATATACATTTTTGAAGAACCACTTAGGTAGATGCAAGTAGGTACTTCGTGTTAGAGAAATTACTAAGTATGGTTCGATGTCGTGCAACGAGTTCTATGTACCTAGCTATATCTACTAATTAATACTATTAGCAATACCACAGTCTAAACGATATTTATGCTGTGGCAAAACTGTGTAAAACAATCCTGGAGATATAATTAAAATCTTTTGCTCACCGGTTTGCTCTAGAAAATCGGTGTAAAATCATTGAAAGAGAAAACTAACAGAGTTCCTATAATATCAGAATTAAGTAACTATAAAAACCAGTGTTTGTAGCGACTAATGACGGTGAGACTGGTTCATAAGGTCAAAGAGCTATGAAGCGAACAATGCTCAGAATGTCTCTAAAGGATCGAATCCGAAACGAGGAGATTCGACAGAGACCGAGGTAACCGACATGGACAAAGAATCAGTAAACTGAAGTGTCAATGGGTCATTCACATATCTACTCTCTAGAGCATAGTTTTCTATGGTCACATCACATCCGGGTACTCGAGTGGAGACCAAGTGTCGCCAAACATAGGACGCCATTCAGCAAGAAGCGACGATCTGAGCAAGGTTCTGGCAGGCACTGTATGAGCTGAGTCGAAAAGCTGGCTCAGTAAGTAGCATGCTTTATTAGAGGCATATGTCCAGCAGTGGACACAGGCTGTTTATGATGATGAGTGAAGATAATATTTTGACATGAATTGATCTGTGCACGAAAAGTCTCGTTTATCTTAATACATCGAATAAGACAGGTATTACACACAGATCACAGAAACAAGGGAGATATGAAAAAAGGGGCGGGGCCGGTGTCGCAGTAATATGCCCAGAAACTGAACACATTGCTCGCGGCGGTTCGCAACTGCTTTTGATTTAAGCTTGATTTAAAGTTGCAGAGTAGCAGAAGTCTACAACTTTAAATCAAGCTTGAATAGAATTTCGCCACTTTAATTCCGTCGTCTGTGGCATTAAAGAGGTCGTCACTTGTGCAGGTGGTAGGGCGCATAAGGGATAAACGAGTAAATGTGTCATCGCTTGAGTGGCGAAACCGCAATCGCAAACAACAAACAACTTTTGTATTATTATTATGTGATAGAACGTCGGTCGCGATATTGCACGTAAACAGTTACAATGCTGTAGTTACGAATATTCAAACGTTAAGTTTCCGCAGTGGTTATTGAACTTATTGAAGCTAACAGAATAGGTATACCTACGTTGAATCGCGGAATACGACCGCTGCTTGTAACGCTAGCAGTGCTAGTACCGAACTTACCGATCCATAAATTTGAGTCTTGAATTCGTCATACTACGAAAAAACTGGCTATATCAATCTTGTGTCGCTCATTGCAAGTAAGTAACAAAATTAAGCGATCGGTAGACAAGTTCGATAAGCTTTTACGATTATAACAATAACATGGACTGTTAAATTACGTTTGGTAAGCTTTGAAAATGACCTCGATATAGCTTATCGACAGGCGACGGGAATGGGGATATTGTTTAGTTGCGTTTGATCTTACTAATATTATAAACGCGAAAGTTTGTATTTATGGATGCATGGAGGTTTTTTATTCTCTTACGCTCAAACGGCTGGCCCAATTTTAATGAAGTTTGACATGGAGGTAGATGGGGCGTTGAATTCACACATAGGATAATTTTCATCAACATCGTCATCATCGATCACCATGCGGGTGTAACCGCGGGGCGCAGCTAGTATTCAATCAAAAATAGACTTTGCCCTTTTGATCGTAGAAGAGCAAAATGCTCGTAGATATCTTCAAATGATAGAAGGACGCGTTGTGGAATGCAACCAATTCGTAATAATGATATACTATCGACAATTTGACGATCGTATAAGTCGTCGATATGACTTCCATACTTGCTGGGGGCGATATTTTATCGATCTTAGCGATTCGACAACGACTATTACGGTACTTGCACTGCAGGTTTTGTACTTACTCAGAGCACGAATTGGCATCTCTCCAGAACTCTATGGATACATTAAAAGTTTTGTAAATCGGGACATCACAAAATATTACTTTCAAAACGTAACTGTAAATTTTGTGGGAAATACAATATGTACTCGTAGATAGGTACTAAATATTACACGAGTTCATATAACAATTTGGAATGGTAAGCTCGACCATAATTAGACCATCCAAACACAATCAGCAGCGGGATCAGGCACGATTTGTAACGATAATGATGTGATTGGTCACCGAGGGCGGCGGGTCATGGGATGGGGCTGGGGACACCTGTCAAGCGGCGGTCAGCCTGATGCTATCAGGCACATAATAAAGGTGCAAGGGCGGGAAATTGACAGTATTCAGGGTTTGGGAATGCGTTTATGAAAAAAAACCTTTGCAGACCTATGCACTGGCCTATTTCGCGAACATACTTATTTATCTGTTTTCATAATGTAATTTCGATATATCTATTGACTTGGAATTGTGTTGTACATGTGTGTTTTTGATACAAATTAAACACATTTTATTAATTACTTATTTATAAATAGCGACTGCCCGCGATTTCGTTCGCGTTGTAGGCTCGGCCTTCGGTCTCTCCATAACCTCCCATATTTACTTGTTTTTTTAATGTAAGAACCTTCTACGAAGTATTGGAAAAAAGGTAAATGAAATCGGTAAAGCGTTTCTCAAGTTATAGCGTGATCAGAAGAAATAGGGGTACGTTTTTGTATATATATAGACTAGCGGCTACCCGCGACTTCGTTCACATGGTAGGATCGGCCTTCGGCCTCACCATAACCTCCATCATTGCTTGTTTGTTTTTCGCATAAGAACCTTCTGACAAAAGTTAACACAACAAAAAAAGAAGTAGAGATTGGATTGAGATACCGAAGACTGAAATAATACGCCATGCAACATCAACGTCAGTTTCCTGTGGGCTTAGCATGAGCGTAAATTATAACGTAATTGCATAGCGAACGTCAAACAATTTCAATTATGTTGGCCTTGCACGAATAACTGTGGACCTAGCACGAATAACTGCGTAAGCAACGTGTCAAGTGAAACAAAACAAACTGTAATTTATCTGTGCAACTGTGACACAGATAACTCACAGTTATATGTTGAAGCGTGACGCATTGACGTTTGCGATACGAGTACTTTTTCGCAAATTGTTTGTGCTACGTACAAATATTCATTTATCTACTACGATGGTGGCACAGATAACTGAAAGTTTGTATGACGAATGCGGTGTGATTTCAATTGCTTATGTTTACGATACAAAAAAATCAAACAGGTACTTTTTTCGAACGCATTTTTTCACTCTGTTTCAAATGCACGCAAAGAAAACGGAACGTTCATAATATTGTACAGGTACTATTTAAACTTGTAGTTGGTTATGGTCACACCAGTTATTGGGTTCCGTTTCACGTTTTCCCGTTTGGGTATGAATCATAAATCAGGCCACGTTTATTTATTGTGTCACATACAATTACGTGAACTGGAGTCTAGCATAAAACTTACCTAGGTCTAGTCTAGTCAAGAGAAAGTTATTATATCCAGTACTATAATATTCGTAATAACAATTTACCGCTTTAAATATTATTGACCATCAAACGCCAATATAAATACTTTAATAACCGATATTGGCACGGCAGCCATATCGAATGGGATCGGCTGGATTTTCGCAACTTAAGTCGGATTTGTACCGATAACGCTGACTTTATGGGTATCTCTGGATTATATTGTCAATATTATTACTCGCTCTTTAATACCGTAAAGCTGGTTTATAAAACATATTGGAAACTACTACGATATCGACGGTTTATCGGAAGATTTAGATTCGCAGCACCAATGTGACATGATAACTCAATCTGTTCAGCTTTATTTACGGGTATTTGAAGGTAATAACTGTGATCTGGATTATGGGGACTGGATTAATAGATACGTCACCGTTATGAGGCCATAGGTTGTGTATGACAGTATCTAATAATTCAAATACTAACACAGTAAGGGTACGTTCCGGTAAGCGCAGTCAAGGCTCACAACTGTCGCGCCCCGCCGCCTTATTGTCTTCGCATTCCCATTGATGGTTTCAGCCAATAGGCTTGCAGGGTTTCCCCTAGAATGGGGTTCAAATGTCAAAATGAAGCCCATTCCCACTCTCCGTAAAGATAGACAATAAGGCTGCCGGTTTGCTGTTCCCTTTGGTTGACAGTGACAGCTCGCAACGACCACGTAAACCCACCTTCGATCCGCGAGCGTTGTGCTCGCGGTGTGAGCGTTTTCGGCGACGTCATCGATGACGTATCGAGTTCGCTCAGTCGCTCACGATAATCGTGGGCTTGTAAGGGAGTGGGTGTGCGAACGCCGCGAGTGCTTTCGGCGCTTTGTGGAACGTAGCCTATGCCTATGTAACATTAAATATACTTATGCTATTAGAAGCACTTTCACTTATTTCATTGTACGGGAAAGAAGGCGGTTGAAAATAATCTTAGGCTCAGTCAGCGCAGTCAAGTAATTAGTCACCTCAACTCTAACAAAGGGTTAACACGATTGATTAGTATTTTTTTTAAATGACTACCCACACTGTTTAGCCAACCTAAAGTAAGCGTCCTAGGTGTTCTGGTTTATGTTCATTTTAACTTTTTTTATCACATTCTGTTGGGTTGTAGTAATAATACATTGTCATTTTAGAGAAAAATATTAATATTTCATCGGATACTCGTAAGTAAGTAAACAATTTAATTTTCGCTGTTAGTTACTAAAAAAATAGGGGAGACCGGACAAAAGTAAACGCAGGTTGAAAGTAACAATAAAGTACCTAAATAGTCGGAACGAAGCGCGAGACCGTTGGTTTGCACCGGCCCCCGCTCCGCGCATGAGTTCAGTCTCCGCGCCCGCACCAGTTTTGTTTTGGCGACTTTCGAATTGACACCATGTCACATTCATCTTAAATCCCACGTTGTGCTATTTAATATTTAATTTAAATAACTTATGTTTATAGTTGTTTGTAATTAAGAAATATTTTCTGTTTTTTTATCTAATATCTGCTAATAATCATCAAGACTGATTATAGACTAATAGAAACAGGGATCTCGAGCTAATCTTACGAAAAAAGTTTACTATTTTGTACAATATAACTTTGAAATAATAATTCGATTTAAAGTTATGTTTTTTATTGTTATTGTAACATAGTGGATAATTTATACGGTGTTTCTTTCGACTCTGTTACTATCGCCCTAACCATGGATGGGGTCGAAAATAACAATCTTCATTTTTTTGGTAGCTTAATAATTTTCAGAACATATATATGAAAAAAAAAAAATATAATGTAAAATTATAGGCTATAAACGAAAGTGTATTATGGCTATAATTCGTTTATCATAAATGTTATTACTAACGAGAAATCTGGCCTGGAATACAAACTGTTACTTTTGTAGCAGTCTCCCCTACTTACCTAAGAAGTATCTAGTTTATTTTATACTCAGTAAATTACACGCAAGAAAGCTGTAGTAGTACCTATAACCGTAGCACATAATGGCACCATGCTTTTAAGTGACATTAATATTATTGCCAGCAGATTTAAACTAATAAGATTGCGTTAAAATATTTAATACCGAAAACATTAAAATATCTACCCAATTAAATCTCTTTATTGCTCATTAAGAACCATTAGCAGAAAACTTTACCTATGGCCAAACGTTTGACTTGTCTCCATTGATAGCATGCATAAAACCATTAAACTTAATTTACACTATCAGTTCACAGGAATCGCATTAAAAATGGCCACACATAGATTAAAAAACATAATTCCCGCGCTTCGGTGTTCCTCGCCATTAAAAGTACGTATAGGTTGATAATGTGTTGCCAGCGCTGAATATTTGATGTTGCTACGTTATGTTGTTTGACAAAGCTGTTAATGTCACTTTAGCATGTCATTGTGGTCAGATGGTTATCAATAGACTTTCAATAAAACTGGAATATTGATCAGTGATAAATTCATTTTACAATATAGTTAATATAAATACTCGTACATACGTAGGACGAATTCGGTGAAATGTATCTTTTTCTCTGATTTTGGCGCCATTATATTTGCCATTCTGCCGCCTAGTCATAATGTGAATAATTGCAGTAGGTAGTGTATACCTCAAATATACGTACTTACTTAAATAGGTACTTATTTTGATAAAATATTCTTATACTTTTTACGACTATTATACATCTAAAACCTATAAACGAACAAATATCGTACATAAATCTACACATAAATAATTAGATATATTTTGAATTTCGGAAACGGCTCCAACGATTATCTAGAAATTTAGTATGCAGGGGGTTTCGAGGGAGATAAATCCATCTAGGTAGTTTTTATTTTTAGAAAACTTCGTTTTATCCGTGTTTTCAGGCAATTAAAAACTGCTTAAATATAATTATGGCAACTAGGGCCATCAGCTTAAACAACAACTAAACTGTTTTACCGACACAGCAACACTAAATCTACTTGACAATAGATGGCGTTGTTGAGCAATACTAAGCCAATGAGTGTTTGTTTTTTTTACAGCAAGAACATCAATTCTTTATGAAAGTTAAATTCTTTATAAAGCTATCTTGAAAATAGAATGCAATGTGTTGAAATTACTAAACTGACAAATTGTGGAAAACTAAAGTCATATAAGTCTAGCTTTAGGGTAAATACTTATGGCGTGTCTCAAGGTAGCATTCTGGGGCCACTCTTATACCTGCTCCTCATAAACGACCTTCCGGAAGTCACCAGCAATTGTGTATATTAGTCGCTGATGATATCTCCTTAATAATGACTTGTAATAATAAAACAGACATTGTTAAATATACTTCTGACATAAATAATACTATTGAATCTATAGTGAAAAAGCTTGACGAAAACAATTTACATATAAACTTTAAAAAAACTAATTATGTTCAATTTGGAACGTATGGAAGAAAAACCAAGCAGTTAGATATTAAAAACAGAGGTGTTACTTTAAATGAAGTAAATTCAACTACATTTTTCGGTGTGGTTATTGATTAAAATTGCAACTGGATGTCTCATGTTACAAAAGTTTGCAGAAAATAAATAAATGCGTATACGTGCTGCTTATGATCTTACTAAAACATCAGCACGTCAAACGGTGTTATCCGCATACTATGGCTATGTTAACTCTGCTTTGAGCTATGACCTTATCATATGGGGGAACTCAACATACATAAACAGAGCCTTTATTGCACATAAAAAATGAATTTGAATTTGAATTTGAGTTATTTGCAACCGCTCAGCAAATGTACCCCACAAACACAAGACGTCCTGATAGATTTTTTTTACCTAAGACCGCAATGTATCATAAAAACTGCCACGTGATGTGTGTTCGTATTTATAACGCTTTGCCCAATGACCTTAAAGAACTACCTATAAGATTTTTTTATTGAAACTCATGTTGTGGTTAACTAACAAAACTTTTTATTCTGTACTTGCTGCTCTCCGCAGTTTCTCCTGCGCGGTGATGGATGATGATGATGAAACTTATATCGCCTATGTTACTCAGGGTGAATGTAACTTTCCAATGGTGAAAGAGTTTTTGAAATCGGTCTAGTACTTTTTGAGCCAATTCGTTACAAACATACTTACATACAAATCTTTCCTCTTTATAATATTAGTTCTGTATCTGACCTTTTTTGTAAGCAAAACTTCTTATAATGATAATTTGAAAATCTTGACTATTAAGCTTGACTATGTAAATACTACAGTTAATATATATTTCAATTTAAATGTATAATTATAATCTAATTTAATACTTAATATGCTTCCATATACAGATAAGCGTAATTATTGAATATAAGACTTGAAACTAAGACAAAAATACTATTTGCATGTCACTAGCTATTATGATTAAGTATTATTTTATATAATACATATGATATAAATTGTACCAATACTTATAGCAAATAAATAATTTCATTTCGTTTCGTTTCATTTCGTTTCGTTTCGTTTCGTTTTGTTTCGTATCGTTTCGTTTCGTTACATTTAATTTAATTTCATTTTGTTACGAGAAAAGTTCGAATCTTCAGGTAGGTATTTGTAATTAAATAAAATAATATATTTGTAAGAGTTTTGTGTGGTAAATTTTTGCTTAGATGTGACAGCATATCAATACTGTGTTACGTACAAATTCTTGTGATAAGTAAAATTATAAATTTATTTTATTATAACAGCTTAGTACTTACCTACAATTTTCCAATACTATTTATATGTATATCTTTCAAACTACCATTTCGTTGAAAGTAATGAAATTACTAGTTGGAAACGTAAAAATATTTTACAATAATGTATCCGTATCGAACAGTAATTCATGGTCAGCTGCAGACTAGATGACGATTGTCTGTACAGTTGTAATTTTTAAATGTTATATTTCCTCTTCCTCCCTGCGTCGATTCCCCAATGCTGGTCATGACCTATCATGGCATTAGCCTCTCCCGTAGGATGTTTCTCCATCTATTCCGGCTTCCAGCTGCACGAACCGCTTCAGTGAAATTCAATTTTATATTTAATCAACCATTAGTAAGTCCTAGTAGACATCTAGAGGGTAAAGTTCAGTTAAAATAACCAATCAAATAAAAAATAAAAAACGTTGCAGCTCAATGGTAATGAAAAAACCAGAAGTCTCGAGAACACCAGATCTAATTCAGATACCACAAATGACCGTTCTTCTTCTTCTTCTTTAAGTGCCTCTCCATTACTGAAGGTTGGCAGTCAGCTTCTTAAATTTTTCTTTGTCAATCGCCAATCTGAACAATTGCTCCATGACCGTTCCCCACTGACCGTTCACACACAGGTAAAAAGAAAAAAAACCCCAGGGGACAATTCGAAGTATTAACATGTTATTAAGATAAACGGTGTCGCGTCGCTGTCCACTGTCCTACTATTAGGGGACTATGTCATCAATAAAAAAGTCCCTTTTAAAACTCTAACACTTAGACATAAGGTTTATAAACGTGATTGTTTCAGGCTCAATGAAAGCGTTATTTGATTTTTAATTTTGAACTTTAATATATTTTTTTTTAAATAATTTTTTTTTTTAACTTTAAATATTTTTTTTTTTTTTTTTTTTTTTTTTTTTTTTTTTTTTTCGGCGGTAGGTGTCGTAAAATAAGCAACAACTTGAAAGAGCTTAACACTTTAATAAATAGTTAAAATTAGTTCTAAACAACTTTTACATGAAATAATACACTAGTCAGATACCTCACCTGCCAAATTGTGTTATCCCTGCAACAATCACTTAAATCAACAAAGTATTATCACTTCACAAAGCAGTTCAACTATTGTAGGTACCTAACCTCTAAGATGGACAATATTCCTGAACAGATGTCATTGACTGAACTGACTGCAACTTTTTTGCAAAGAATGGAGAGTTTTGAAGCAAAACTCGCAAACAAACAAAATCCCACTCCTTGTGTTGAAGAATTGGCTGCTGAGTTTGTGGCCTTCAAGACTTTTGTTCTGAGTTCCCTGCGAGCTATTCAAAGCCAAATGGTATGTTTGTCTACTACTGTCGATCAGCTGGAGATGCAAAGCAGACGTAAGTTTCTCCTGATCCACGGCGTTGCAGAAGATGCACAGGAAAATACACCTGGAGTTGTAGTAAAGGTTTTGTCGGAGCGGCTGAAGCAAACTTCATTTGTAGTTAGTGACATCAGCCGGAGTCACAGAATGGGCCGCACACTGGTCGCCGGTAAGCCACGACCGATCCTTTGCAAGTTCCGTGACGTCAGCGTGCGCGATAAGATCTGGTCTGCCAAAGCTGGTTTGAAGGGATCTGGTGTTACTTTATCGGAGTTCCTCACTAAGGCTCGGCATGACGTATTTATGAAGGCTCGCCTACGCTACGGTGTGTCAAAGTGTTGGACGCGTCAGGGCTTTGTTTTTGTGCTGGGATCCGACGGAGTTCGTCACCGCGTAAGCTGCCTTAGAGATCTCGATGGAATTCAACTAAAGGAAGTTACCACACCAGCGCCGGTGGTAAAGGAAACCGCTCCATCGAAAGCACTCCGCCGAGTAGCAGCCTCAAAAAAGTAATTGTACAATTCCAATTTTAAAATTGACATTCCTTTCTATACGAGCTGTGTTTTTAAGTTAATCACAAAGTGGGTATATAGGTACGTCTATTAACATATTTTTTATTTCGAATCGCCGTCTTCTAATTTGTCTAAGATAACATATTTTATATGTGTTCTAATCAAGGTTTTAATCTATACTATCTTTGTTTTGTTTGTGTTAGTAACGTAGGTAGGTACCTTATACCCACAGACTAATAGATTCTAAATCTAATATCAAAGAGTATGATAACTGTCCTATACAGGAAGGAACGTAATATTATTAGTTGTAGACATAGATGATTATGTCGTAGAGTAGAAAGTTTTTTTTTTTTTTCTCATGACAGAACATAGGTAACGAATTATTTTGTGTCGGAGCTGCGTTCCATTTCACTTACAAATGTTATAGTGTTACGCTATTTTTATCTTATTTTTTTCCTTAGTACTAACTCAGCTGGCGAATTTTTATACTATGTTATTTTTTTTTTAATATTGTGCACGCTTTAATCCACAACAAAGTTTATTCCAAGCGTTCTTTACATTATTTATTTATTTATTTTAGAGAAAAGAGTGACTTGTTACGAGTATCTACTTATGTCTACAGTTGAATTTCTTTGTAGCTGTTTTTTTTTTAATATCTTTGCACAGCACAATTGGCAGGTGGATTTAAAATGCGCCTGGTAGTTACTTTATTTTATTTTAATTTTAGTTTTAATTATTTTAAATTTATATTTTTATTTATAGTATTTAATATTTATTTATGATTAGTAGTGATAGTGAATATTTATCTTTTTCTTCCTCTGATGAAGTAGAAAGTAGTGTAGACAGCTTTAGCAGTATTCCTAGTCTTTCAACCACAATTGAGTGCTTATTCAGTGGGGTAGCAAAAAATTTTAATGTTATACATATTAATGCGCAGAGTATTCCGGCCCATCACTGCGATATGTTGGCATCATTTGAGATTAGAAACATTCATGCTATTCTTGTTTCTGAGACATGGCTAAAACCATGCCTACCCACTATATCGTATTCGTTACCTGGCTTTCGATTAATCCGTAACGACCGCACTAGCAGTAGAGGTGGTGGTGTTGCCATATATCTTCGCGAACATTTTCCTTTCACCATTGTAGATATGTCAGCGCAACCACCTCCGACTGATGCTGGTGAACATCTCTTCGTAGAAGTTTCGTTATGTCATACTAAATTACTTCTTGGAGTTTTTTATTCCCATTCTTCGCACGTTAATTACTTTGATTCATTTGAGAAGCTTCTGGAAGATTACTCTCCTTCTTACGATCACACTATTATAATGGGCGATTTCAATACTTGCTTGCTTAAAAAAGACTCTCGTTCGTCTAAACTCGAATCTATTACCAGATCTAGCAATTTAACGATTCTACCATCAAATGCCACGCATTTCTTTCCAAATTCCGCACCCTCACTTCTTGATTTAATCATTGTCTCTTCATCAGAACACGTTGACATGCATGGTCAATGTGCGGCTGATGCTTTCTCTTGCCACGATCTGGTATATCTCTCTTATAAAATCCGTCCGCCGAAAGCTAAGCCTAAAATCCTTTTACAGCGCAGTTTTGGTGGTATTGATCTAAATTGTTTGTGTAAAGATGCCTTAGAAATAGATTGGTCCGATGTGTTCGATGCAATCACTGTCGATGAAAAAGTAAACAGATTCAATGCCGTGTTATTAAAGCTATATGATAAACATGCCCCTCTCCGACCAGTTAAAATCAAGCATCTCCCTGCGCCTTGGCTTACCAATGAAATACGATCTTTAATGCATAAAAAAGTAATAGCCAAGGCAAAGCTTAAGAATCGGGTGACGGACTTGAACAAAGCAAAGTATATCTATAGTCGTAATCAATGCAATAGGGCATGTAGGAACGCACTACGCCAGCATATTCATCAATCAGTTAAAAATGAAGATTCATCTAAGGTTTGGAAGTTTCTTAAAACGTTGGGAGTAGGAAAACAACGCCAAGCTCATTTCCCTAATCATCTTGATATAAATTCACTAAATCAGCATTTTTCTAATTCTTGTACTTTCGATGCGATAGTAAAGGCATCTACTTTAAATAAACTTTCTTTAATTCCAACTCCTGACTACTCATCATTTTTCTTTCGTCAATTCACTGATAGTGATGTTAAGAGAAGTATATTGTCCATCTCGTCCAATGCAGTCGGTAGCGATAGTGTCAGTCGCAATATGATCATGCTAATACTTGATGAAATCCTTCTAGTTATTCAACATATCCTCAATGCATCCATCACGAGTGGTACCTTTCCATCAATATGGAAAGAAGCCCAAATAATTCCTCTCCCGAAAAAATCTAATCCAACCTCATACACTGATTATCGTCCAATATCTATTTTACCCTTCCTCTCCAAAGTCCTAGAACGTCTCATACACCAACAACTTAGTTCCTTTCTCAATAGAAATGATCTTCTCAACCCTTTTCAATCCGGATTTCGTCCTGGGCATAGCACGGTATCAGCTCTGGTTAAAATTACCGACGATGTTCGATATAGCATGGCTAATGGCCAAGTGACAGTATTATCCCTTCTTGACTTCAGCAACGCTTTTAACAACGTGGACTTTGACATCCTTCTAGGACTCCTTCTTTCTCTTAACATATCTCCTACAGTGATTGAGTGGTTTCGCAGTTATCTGCATGGGCGCCGGCAGCGTATACGAATTGATGATTCTTTTTCTTCATGGTGTATTACGACTGCAGGTGTCCCGCAAGGCGGCGTATTATCTCCTCTTCTGTTTGGTATATTTATTAACTCCATTTCTGATCACCTTACTTCCTCCTACCACCTATATGCAGATGATCTCCAAATATACAGGCATGCACAAATAGATACATTACCTGAGGCAATAGATTCCATCAACTTGGACTTAGGAAAAATTCTCACGTGGAGCAAATCGTACGGTCTCAGCGTAAACCCTGCGAAAACTCAAGTGATAGTCATCGGCAGTTCTCGTATGATTTCCAAAATCGACTGGTTTACGCTCCCACAAGTCTTATTTGACGGCACTCACATAGAAGTTAGTGAATCTCTTAAAAACCTTGGAGTAATTTTCGATAGGCATTTATCATGGGAACCTCAATTAGCGGAAACCAGTCGAAAGCTCTTCGCCTCAGCAGGTTCTCTCCGTAGGTTACGAAATTTTCTTCCAACTTCCACTAAAACTGCGCTAGTTCAATCTCTTTTACTCCCGATACTAGATTATGCTGATGCCTGCTATTTGGATCTCACAGAGGTACAGCTTAATAAATTAGAACGTCTGCAGAATTTCTGTATTCGCTTCATTTTTGGTTTACGAAAATATGATCACGTCTCAGAATATCGTCATAAGCTACAATGGTTACCTATCCGCCTACGCCGGAATACTCATATACTTTTCCTCCTTTACACCATACTATTCTTTCCTTCTACACCCTGCTATCTCAAGGAGCGATTTGAATTTTTATCTTTTGCGACTTCTCGACCTTTACGCGTCTCATCTTCTCTAATGTTAAGGACTCCTGTTCACTCTTCAAAGTTTTCTGGCAATTCATTTACTGTGCGCGCCGTGCGGCTATGGAATGATCTGCCTCTACCTATAAGACAAGCAAAATCGATAGGGATATTTAAAAAGATGGTTCAAGATCATTATTTGTCCTCTGCCTGCTAAACTGCTTCACTTTTCCTATGATATATTAGGAATATGTTTATGTATTTGTAGTGTATATATCGTATATATTAATAAATTATTCACATACGACTGAATAATCTCAATTTATATGAATTTCCTTTATGTATTTTTAAATATATATATATATTAGTTTATAATATTATAAATATTATATTATTGATATTTGTGTAGGTATTTAAGTTACCCTCTCATTGTTCTTCTTTGAAATATTCTGTTTAGTTTTAACTATTATCTTGTTGCACTTTTATTTTTGTCCAGTCCATTCAAAGGTTGTCTGTAAGAGATTGCATTAGCGATAAGACCGCCAATTGTATTACCAGCATAGATCTAAGCTCCTTACTTGTAAGTAGATTAATTTGTTAATTTACCTACTGTTTTTGTTTGTGTGGTAAGCAATAAAGAGTTATTGTATTGTATTGTATTGTATTCATATAAAGTCTATCCAAAGTTAAAATTTCCATTGTACACGAAAAATGCTTTCCCCATTTTTTAAGACATTTTGTGCCTTAACTCTTTGACATAAAAGTGACATAAATGTGAAGTGTTCAGTTTACACCATTGAAGGTTATGTCTACGGATGACAGATAATTGGCTTCATTCGTGTGGGGTGTTGTTTATTCGTGTAATGAACATTGCCCGTCTCGTCATGAAATTTGTTTTGTAATCGACAGGAACTAATTTGCAGGCAAATGAGGGGTATAGAGTTAGGTTATTAAAAAGTGATGACCTAATTATTGCTTTTACAAATTTTTAAGGATATATATCATCATCTCAGCCGTAGAACGTCCGCTGCTGAACATACGCCTCCCCCATAATTTTCCAAAAGGACCGATTGGACGCTTCCAACTTGCATCCAACGTCGTCCTGCGACCTTTATCAGGTCGTCTGTCCATCGTGTCGGTGGACGACCTACGCTGCATTTGCCGGTCCATAATATGGTCTCCACTCCAGAACCTTCCGGCCCCATCGGCCATCTGTTCTGGAAGTAATGAACTCGGCGTCATTCATATTAAACCGTTATACTTAGGTGTTAAAAGTACAGTCAGGATTAATAGAAAAGATACCAGCATTCTCCAAACAGATGCGACAAAGTCATTCAAAATTTGATTTCTCTGGAATATAGATGTCTAACCGTTTTATTGTTTCAACAGTTCAGTAAAGGTCTAAATGTCTTGGGTTTCGCGATGAAGTGCAAACTTCCTAATTGGCTATAAAACGGGTGGTGGGTTGTAACCATGTCATTGTGGTACCTCGGGTGTCATTTGGCATGGAGCGCAAATGTGTTACAAAATGGCCATAAAAATTGTAAAGGTTGCAGTTACAATATATGGGCATAGGTTGGTCATCTCTCCGCGTCGTGAACAAATACTGCCGTGCGATTCTCTAATGATTCGTCGACGAGCTCACCGATATCAAATACCTACTTTATGAGATATACATAAGGTACCCCTTTGTACATAAGGTTGTTTTTTCCAACGTTTCTTGTCATCTCGTCATTTGTTTCACGGATGTTGTCAAAGATACAACGATGTTTGCTCTTATGCCCGTTTTCAATAAACGATCTATCGCCGGTTTACCCTACTAGACATATATATTTGACACTATTTGTATGGACATTACGTCAAATTTCTATCGGTAGTAAGGAAAACCGTGGATAGATAGAATATTGAAAACGGCCGTTCGAGAATCGCACGGCTGAATGCACACTGACAATTCTTAAATTATTAAGAATTGTCAGTGTGCATTCAGCCGTTTATACCTATTAAGGTATGTATTTTATATACTCGCTACGCTCCGCGGTTTCACATTGTTGGTTGGGGATGTATGAGTTGCATGTTCATCAGGGATAATGTAGAATTCTAATGGTGAAATAATATTTCAAGTTGCTCCTTTAGTTTAGTTTTTTCAATTCAAGCAATCAAACAAATATTTCCTTTTTATAATAAGTATTGTATTAAGTATAGGTATATATAAAAATCAATCCGAATTTCCCTTGGTCATAATTTAAGAACGTCTTTACTGATTTCATAACTTTTTTAGGTTTACTAATACTTTGAAGAAGGTTTTACGAAAAAAACTAAGAATATTGCGTATTAGAAAGTTTAAGAAAATTCAACGACTATATATAATAATCACCACGCGTGTGGCCGAATGCTCATCTTCAGGCCGAGTGCGCAATGGTGTCTGTGAGGTGCTGGGACATGATATGCTGGAAAACCGGGTTGACGTGTTCGATCCCTAACGTGAATGATTTGTCAGTTAATATTGTATAATAATCTTTATAACAATAATCTTTATTGAAAATCTTTACATAGGAGGTTCTCGTATCTCTGCCTTTTGTGTAAGTAAAAACTGTGTTACAAAAGGCAGTCTCTTCCATGAGGTTCATTTAAAGTTTAACAATGAAAACGACATAAGATCAATAATAATAGGTAACAAAAGGTATGTATTCTTATATTAAGTCTCTATCTATAATCAAACATTCTTAGAATATAGTAAAGTAATGTGTGGATGGATTGTACATGATGATAAAGCTAATTAATTACTAGTAAAAAAGTGTGTGCGTGATGATAATGTATAATAATATAATATGTGTCAAACTTACGAGAACTTCGATATAAAAATAGTAATGCAAAAAAGAGCAAAGTTTGAATCTCGAGAGAGCCTAAGGTTCTATATTTGTTTCAGCGTAGCAAGTGATTCTCATAATAGTAATGAGAATTCTGAGCTCATTAAGGGATAGAATAAGTGGGATATCAACGCAACAGAAATCAGTTAGCTCTCGCGTATACCTACATACAAGTTTTCACCATACTAACGAGAAAAAGCACAAGATGTAAGAAAAGAAACAACAATTGTAAGTAAATCATACATTAATTTTGACAAAATTGATTTTTAATTGGATTTAAACAAGAAAACCCCCATTTCAAGCTACTGAGCTAAAAATATAACAAGAAATCGCGAACAAAAAGCAATTTAAAAATTACATATCAAATATTAAAAATGTATGATGTCATTATATAGTTTTTTTTTTGTTATTTTATACCGTGTAAGCAAAATTGATTTTGCATCGATTTTATACAACAAAGGCACCCATTACAGACAAAAAACTAGTTTCTAGAAATCGCGAACAAAAAGCAATTTAGCAATGATATATATTGTAACTAAATAATGCATTAAAATGTATGATATGTAAGAGTTATTTTATACCGTGTATGCAAAATTGATTTTGCATTGGTTCTAAACAACAAAGGCACTCACTTCAAGCTAGCAAGTTAAAAAAATCACGATATTGCGAACAAAAAGCAATTTAAAAATGATAAATTATATATTAAAAATGTATGATGTAAGAGTTATTTTATACCGTTTATGCAAGAATAATATTGTTCATTGGTTTTAAACAACAAAAGCACCCATTTCAAGCTAGTGAAATAAAAAAATCAAGAAATCGCGAACAAAAAGCAATTTAAAAATGATATATCTTTCGTCACTGAAAACAGCATCCAGTTTTGCATGGTCCGCACCTATCACCTTTACGACGCTGCGTTTATGATGGATGGCCGTATAGCTGCATTTACGGCCAAATAGCTGTAATTAGACGGCCGCTACAGCGCTTTACGACTGGGCGGGCGTACACTACACCACTTTCACACTGAGTTTTAGTTTGCGCCTTTGTGTTTGTTCTGGTGAAGCATATGTTATTAGGATTATGCGTTATAGATTGATAATTGCCTATCGTAGTTTATGATTAGCTTCATATTAGTTTGATGGGAAAGCCGGAAGTTTTGAATATTAATTGTAGGAATTAATCTGCGATGTTATTAATACCTTTTTTTGTTTTTTTTGACCCGGGAAAATCCTTTATGGATACCACTAGCCCCGGGGGAGCATGGTGGTTATGTGGGAGTCCGAATACCCACTAAAAACCCGGGGAGTTCCATCTTCTCGACATATGACGGGGGCTCGGGCCCGCTATTGCATTACTCCGCAGCTACCGTCAACGCCGCTGTCCGCCTTCCGGCAGACCCATCTCTGGGGAAGTCGTCCTTTGCGACTCCATTCGCAATAGATGTCCCGGAACTCGTTGGGCATCTACGCCTTGTGTAGGCCTATGTCTATTGGGTGTCGGATGCCCCCGCATCCGGCACCACAGGCCTTCCAAGCGGAGATAGAGACCGGGCTCGATTAGCCCTTCTCCGTGGCCGCGCTCTCCGAAGCAAATCAGAGAGACGGTCCCTCTCTCTTTCCCGCTCCTCTGTGTTATTAATAGTGAGTTAAGTGCTTTTGGTTTATATATGCACTTTGATTTATAAGCACCTAGATTGGTAAGTGCACTTACCGTCTACGCAAAAACATTTTTTAAAATAAAGGAAAGACCAGTCAATAAAATAACCCTTTATTGTACATGTTTTCAAAATTACATCAGCATTTACAATTAAACCTAATAATAACATTGTACAATTGGCAGCCTTATCACTGATAAGCGATCATTACCAGACTCAGACAAAATAAAAAAGTCAAGACAGAATGTTGTAAACAGAGAAGTGAGGCCGGTTTTTTAAACATGTGCGTGCATCGGTGCTGCCATGATATTTCTAATTAAATTAAAACTCAAACATTAATCAATAATTAATCATCACTAACATCCAGTTACTGGAACGTCAAAGTTCCAGGTCTAGATCAACTAACACACGGAATACTGACTGCTGATTGGTCACATATCACGATATAGAATACCATTTGACCAATGAGCGTTTAGTATTTAGTTGGTCAACTAATCGAGGCTTTGACAAACGTTTTAGAAACTGGGGGTAAGTGACTGTGATTGTCTGATAGAGACGGCAATGCATTCCACAAGCGGACAGCATCAATCAATGTTTTTTTTAATTAAACGTAGATACTTCAAGTAATTATCCATGATAGGTGTCATGCTAAAGCTCTGAGCCGCACTGCATTGCGCTCATCACATCCGAAAGTAAGTTTTGAAGTTCCATTCGCCTAATAATTTAACTTACAACAATGCCGTTCAACATAGTGACGTTTGTGCATAATGTGCCTAGCGCGAATAACTGCTCAAGTGTAACGTAACGTGTCGTTTTAGTGAACAGTACAAACTGTAATTTTTCTAAGGCTGCGTTCTAGCAAGCTTTTGACCAGATAATGTTCGTCCAAGATTTGATCGAGCGTCGCTAGAACGTCTTTTACCATTATCTGTCAACTTTATTATTATATACTGCTATTGTAACTTCGAGCTTAGTACAAATAAATAAACCTGTCCATTCGTCCTGAAAATGTAACAAAATACCTTGTTACTATCAACACTCTGTCACTTTTGACAGCCGACCAAGATTTGGCGCCTTCAAAAGGTTGGAAAAATTTTGGCCAGTCGGCACAAAATTTGTGCTGACAGGGTGTCGTGAAACGGGTGTGATCAAATCTTGATCCGTGCAAATTTTGGCCTATAGGCGTCGTGGACCGGCTGTTTTGTCAAATTTTGGCTTGTCCTGTGGCTTGATGGAACGCAGCCTAAGGCAACTGTGACACAGATAACTCCCAGTTACGAGTAGTACGCAGAAGTGTGACGCATTGATGTTAACGATACGAATACTTTTCGCAAATAGTTTGTGTTACGGCCTCTGTAAGTTCGCAGCAGAATATATGGCGCTGCGGTTAGTAAGATTTTTAGCTCATGTTAAAAAGAGTCATGCAACACAATAATATATAAGTATATAATTTACGTAGGTAGGTAGAAGTTATCATTGATCTGTGCCACTACGTACACAACTCAACGCCAAATAGAATATAAAACATCATCAGAATTTTAATTACGCTAATTGCGGTATCAAGAATGATACCGAAACCATCAGCGATTCATTCCGATCCAAAATAATTAAACAGAGATCGTGTTAAATTGTTTGATTGGTCAGTTTGACCGGACCTCGGCTGTATAAGGTCAAAACCATAATTCCGAAGGCACCTTCCAAATTACTTATATGATGCATATGAGGTTTTGTACCAAATAAAAATTTATGTCGTTTTTCCTTAAATCGTTGAGATTTTTTAAATTGAATTATAAACTTTATTGGGACATCGACCTTGGCAAACAAAAGCGAGTGGCTGTATATAGGTAAATACACATTTAAAATTACCTAAATAATAATAGCGCATCTAATAGGCAGTGTGTTGTATTATAGTATTATTATAAACATCTCTATATATCACTTATTACTATGACATACTAAGTTGGTATAAAACTTACCAGCTTGTTGAATAAATGATAAATGAGAATCTTATTTTAACTCAATAAGCTGGTAAGTATTATACCAATTTAGTATGTCGTTGTAATAAGTGATCAATAGAGAAGTTTTTAAATGCATATTAAGTACCTCCAGAATTGCTAGTGGTTTTTTTAGATCACTGTGAAAGTTGAACTATGAGGTAAAATTTATTTCATTTTTTCACTCTATGAGCTCAAAATCAGTTAGTGTTCACGCGAAAGCGTGACGTCACCTCACCCACAGTGCGTCCCCCGCTACCCGCCGGTAAGGGGAAGCCGCCGCGTCAAACGCGGCGGCTCTCGCACGCCACGACTGAGCGACACGCACTCTGCTCGCGCGCACGCAACACTAAGTGAAATCCGCTCTGCACCGCCGCCATTTTGCCACGAGTCGGAAACGCCCCCAATAATTTTACCGACGACACCTACGCGTACGCGAGTGCACAAATAAAAGGGACACTGACAATACAAACATTAGAACCAAGTGACAATAGTTCTTCAGCTCATTCAGCACGCCGTCGACAGCAGGACGCCTCCACGAGGACCCACGGTCACCAGCACTCACCAGTTCCAGAGTCTCCCGACATACCCCACGGAACCCAGGTACCATTAATTCTCCCCTAACTATCGTATGGTGGCATATTGCCTCACCATATTTTCCTTCGAGCGCGGATATCCGGCAACATATTTTCTTTCGCTGCCGGATAAAAGAACCAGTGCTATCCCCTCTTGTCAAAAATAATAATTCCCTTTAATACAGTCCACCCCCCAAATCAGCCCTATTTAATTTACAAACTACTTCTTATAGATATTGATTTAATTTAAATCCCTTCCGTCATACAAATCACCTAATTAACTCAGGTATTTGCTTATCGAACAAACCCCGACTAGCGATTAGAAGCTTAGCGTTGTTCGTTTGACACAAGCGCGCCCCAGAATAAATGAGAGTTGTCTCACATTCCTGACTCAGTCACGCTGTGTATTTATTTACGATTGTTATTAATGGTGCTTGCAAGAAAGTCTTGTAATTAAGAACTAAAGGCCAGGTACTTTGTTGATTTTAATTATAAAATAATACTAAGTACTGTTAAAAGATTTACTTGTGTTCGTGATTATCATGAAATAATTAATGTAGGTTAATTGTTTACATATAAGAGATCAGCACAAAACGTCTTAGGGTCCCGTACAGAATTTACGTAAATAACATAACGAAATTTACGGAATATAATTAATTAAGTAATTAAACCATCAGCTCATATAAGGTTTATTTAGGCGTTATTTTAACCGACTTCCGAAAAAGGAGGTGCGGAATTTCACCGACGAGTAAATAATTTAATAATTTTAATTACTTTTTCTTTTGTTTTTCTCTCCTTGTGTCTGACTTCGACGTCGACGTTACGATGCCTTCCAAATCGCAGGCCGCTCGTTTTAGAGAGGGACAACGCGCTTTAATTGCCCTTTCGGAAATTGCGACGTCGTTACGAGAAGGGAAACAGAAGTATACGAACGCAGATTTCAACGCGAAGGTTGCGGACGTGAGAACCATGCGTGATAAACTCGACGCCGTATACTACGAAATATTAGATACCGACGATTTGTCAGACGCCCAGGAGAAATTCTACATGGAGCAATACGAACGGGCAATAGAAGCCTATGACGCGATTCTGGTTGCACATGTAGATATTAATATATTGCCATCAGCCCAAAGTGACGAGGTACCATCAGCACACAACCCGGGAAACGTCACAGTACCAGCTACGGTAAACTCGGTTTTGCCCCAAATCGAGTTACCCAAATTTACCTCGCGACTCGAGGACTGGCCCTCCTTCATATCGGTATTTAAGAGCTTGACCGATAACATGGCCAACCTTACGGGTGCAGTAAAACTGCACTATTTACTTTCCTGTCTGGCGGGGGAATCGCGGTCGCTCATTGCACACTTAACGATCACGAACGAAAATTACGTAGTAGCTTTGGATATCCTGACTCGAAGATACGAAAATCGACGGCTGCTCATCGATCGTTTCGTGGACGTAATTTTCGATCTGCCCACTATATCGTCGCGTTCGGAAATCAGGAGGCAGTTCCTAACTCCGCTCATATCCGCACAATCCGCGCTTGCCAATTTAAACTTATCTACTACTGGAGATAGTGGATATATTTTAGTGTCGATCGTAGTACGAAAACTCAAGGGGGAACTTAGGTCCTTCTTTGAGCGTCAACACGGGTCATCTGACCGACTCCCGACCCTAGCCGACCTCGTCACCTTCCTCGAGCATCACGCACGCTGCAACGAGGTCAGCGTATCGACCGCCATAGCTCCGCCCACGCCCGGACCAAACGCAAACCGAGCGTCACCGTCCGGGGCACAACGCGAGCGCAAGTATCACCACGACTACGCGCAGGCTCGACAGGTACATACTGCGAACACATCCCCGACACACTCCGAGGATTCGAACCCGCGACCTCAGCGTTATGCACAGGCGTTAACCGCACGACCCGCGCGCTTCTCGCCCCCACCTCGGCAGGGATCGAACCCGCAACCGCCGCGCTATACACAGGCATTGACACCATCACCCGCGCGCTTCTCGCCCCCACCTCAGCAGACATTTTCTAGAGGTAATCATTACTGCCCGTGGTGTAATGCCCGGGGCCACAAGCTACGGGTGTGCCCACAGTATAACAAGCAACCAGTGCAGGGTCGCTGGGATTTTATCTACGCGCGCAACCGCTGCGCCAAATGTCTAGGCCCGCATTATGACGATGAGTGCACGTCAACGGGCCTATGCAAAACATGCGGCAGTGCAAACCACCACACGACCCTGCACAGGTTGGGGTGTACCTCACCTACGCACAATTCCGCGCATTTACTACCCGCACAACAGCGCGAGATACCACGCCGCCGTCACTCACCTGATACGGACCGGATGGTGTCCTTCAGACGTACTCCAACGCGCACTACCTCGCGTTCGCCTCCGCCCCCTAGGCAGTGACTAGGGCGGCACCATCAGCACATATCAGCCCAGCTAACGGTTAATCATCAGCACACACATCAGCCCGAAGCTAATCAGCACACATCCCAGCGCGAAGATAATCAGCACCCATCTCAGCGCAACATTAATCAGCACACATCGCAGCGCGCAGATTATCGGCCCACAACTACACACACAACACGACGACAAAATGTCGTCGCAAACACCTTGAGTCATACTGCTGACATCTCAACGCCAAACAGTATGCATAATAGACCTGTACTACTACCTACAGTCTCACTCGAGATAGCAGACTGCAAGGGCAATTTTCACCAAGCACGAGCGTTATTAGACTGTGGCTCTATGATAACACTAATAGACGAAAACATAGTAAAGCGACTTTGTTTACCTACTCAGCGCACCCAATTAAAAATAAAAGGTATAGGTGATCAGCACTCAGAAAATTCTTCGTCATATGTCGACATTACTTTTCGACCTGTACATACGGACAGGCCCGTAATAAGGACAAAGGCATATGTGCTCAAAAACGTAACGGGAGTTTTACCGCACACTAAACTGCCTGGTTTGGATGAAAGCACCAATTACGTTCCACTAGCAGATTTTTCTTTTAATATACCTGCACCGATTGACCTCTTATTAGGGTCAGACATATTAGGTAGCATCTTAGACGGTACTAAAATTTCTCTAGGGCCCGGCAGACCCATAGCCTTCGGCACGATATTTAACTTCACGTTATTAGGCCCAGTATCACAAGATACGGGCACTCAGCCTCAAATCAACTCAGCTCAAATTGACCATACTGACTTGGCACTACAGTCCAGCCAAGACATCCAGTCAGCTCTAGAGAGATTCTGGGAAGTAGAAGAAGTCAGTAATACCATTCCCGATGGTACATCAGCGCACGAAGAGTGCGAAAAAATATACCAGTCCACCACCACGAGGGACCAGTCTGGTAAATATATAGTCGCGCTACCATTTGTTACGGATGCCCCCGAACTAGGGGCTACGCACGCTATAGCACTTCGGCGGTTTCTCAACCTCGAAAAGAAACTCCAACGAAACCCCGAACTCCGCTCAAAATATGTAGCGTTTATGCAGGAGTACCTAGATAAAGGTCACATGAACCCCTGCCATCCAAACACGTTCCGCGATCAGCCCCACTGCTACATACCGCACCATGGCATTTTCAAGGCCAATTCAGACAAGCTACGTACAGTCTTTGACGCTAGTTGTAAAAGCGCAAATGGCACTAGTCTCAACGACACCTTACATACGGGACCGGCCCTGCAGCGAGATATCACGGATATCATTTTAAACTTCCGAACACACAAGGTCGTTTTCAGCACAGACATACAACAGATGTTCAGAAACATTATGATTCAGCCCGACCACAGACGGTTTCAGCTCATTCTCTGGCGTTCATCGCCAGATCAGCCCTTATTAACATATGCATTGTCCACCGTGACTTACGGATTACGCTCCAGCCCATTCTTAGCGAACCGCACCATCCAGCAGTTGATCGCGGATGAAGGGCAACGCTATCCCAGAGCCGCTCAGGTGCTCTCTAGGTCAATATTTGTTGACGACGTGCTCACCGGACATGATACTGTCGGTGAAGCCATGAACTTACAAACCGAGTTGATTAGCCTACTCGCACTGGGGGGTTTCCAACTGCGTAAGTGGACATCCAACTCACGCCAGCTCTTAGAAAGGTTCCCAGATGACCAGTGCGAGATGTCGAAAGATTTTGACGTTAGCCCAGACGATAACTCCATCAAAGTCCTTGGCATACAATGGATACCACAAACTGACGAATTTACCTACAGTGTCTCAGTACCTACGGTAGATGGATTCACCAAGAGGTCAATACTCAGCACCATAGCGCGTCTGTACGACCCATGCGGTTGGATCAGCCCCGTCATCTTCCGCGCTAAAACCTTGATTCAAAGGTTGTGGACCTTAAAACTCGATTGGGACGAACGAGTACCCAGTGATGTCACTCTTGAGTGTCAGAATATCTATCGTGACCTACCACGCCTCTCAGCGCTCAGGTTTCCAAGAAACGTCTGCTCAAACAAGGCATCCACACACACCCTTCAGGGATATGCGGATGCTTCAGAACTCGGCTACGCCGCGGTTATTTACCTCCACGAAACTACACCTGATGGACAGGTTCATGTGCACTTGCTCATGTCCAAATCAAAGGTAGCTCCTATTAAAAACCGCCAAACCATTCCTAAACTGGAGCTCTCAGCCGCCCACTTGTTGGCTAAGCTCATGGCCCATGTCTCGGCCCAGTTATCAGCTCACATCACCGTTCGTCAGCACATATGTTGGTCAGACAGTACCATAGTACTGGCCTGGCTGAACACGCCTGTACAATCGCTTCAGACATTTGAAGCCAACAGAGTCTCCTCAATCAAGGCAAATACATGCAATCTCACGTGGAGACATGTACCCTCCGCCCTAAATCCTGCTGACTGTGCCAGCAGGGGCATGTCAGCTCAAGATCTCTTGAAGCATGACATGTGGTGGTCACCGTCCTGGCTCAAGGACCCGCCACAAACATGGCCAGCCCTACCGCCCGCGTTGGGCCATCACGCCCTACCAGGCCTCAAGCCAAAGAAGGCCGTCGCCCACATAGCGGTACCTGACCTCGACGAGACTCTGCTCACACGATTCAGCTCACTAGATAAACTGATAGGTGTAACGGCGTGTATAAAACGATTCATACACAATTGCAGACAGAGCCGCTCTGCGCGTGTCGCTGGGCCCATTACGGTTAGCGAACGAAAGGAAGCCCTTTTACATTGGGTGCGCTCAGTACAACACAATTGCTTTGCTGAAGACATACATCGCTTAAAACACAACAAAGAATGTACGATACGTGTACAACGCCTGTCACCATTCTTAGAGAACGACTTACTGAAAGTGAGTGGTCGACTCACCCAGTCTGCTCTGCGTTACGACGCTCAGCACCCACTGATATTACCCAGCTCGAGTCCACTAGTTGATCTCATTATAGACTACTATCATAAAATTTACTGTCATCCAGGGGCGGACACTCTGCACTCACTCTTACGCCAGCAATTCTGGATATTATCAGCCCGCCGCGTTATTCGCCATCGAGTATACAAATGTATACATTGTTTTCGTTTCCGCGCTAAAACTAAGGCCCCGTACATGGCCGACCTACCCGCCGACCGCGTAAACGTTCAGCCCGTATTTAGCAAAGTCACGACGGACTTTGCTGGACCATTTTTGATAAAATCCAGTACACTTAGAAACGCCAAGCTATTAAAGGGCTACTTCTGTGTTATAACATGTCTAGCCACGAAGGCGGTCCATCTCGAACCGGTATCTGAGTTATCCACGGAAGCGTTCCTTGCGGCATTACAGCGTTTTGTTTCTAGGCGCGGTGTACCGACGTTAATTAGGTCTGATTGCGGTACAAATTATGTAGGCGCTAGGAATGAACTTAGGGAAATACAGGCCTTTCTTGCAACCAATAATGACAGTATCGCACATACGCTTTCTAAACAGCACATAACATGGTGGCTAAATCCACCAAAGGCACCCTGGTTCGGTGCACTTCATGAAACAGCGGTAAAGTCAGCTAAACAATTACTGTACCGTGTGGTCGGCGAACAACGCCTCACATTTGAAGAGTTTTCAACTCTATTAGCACGCATTGAAGCCGTGCTCAATTCACGCCCTCTCAGCCCACTCTCTTCTGACCCTGCGGATCTTGATGCTCTCACCGCAGGTCATTTCCTTATTGGCCGTCCGCTCACAGCCTTACCTGAATATTCGGTAGAAGGCCGAGCCATTTCTGCACTAAAAAGGTTCAAGCTCGTCCAATCCTTATCCCAACACTTTTGGCGATCCTGGTCCAAGTCCTACCTGCACACCCTCCAAACCCGCTCCAAATGGACTTCCCGATCCAGCCCACCTCAAGTCGGGGAACTGGTACTGATAGTGGACGACCAGGTGCCGCCTCTACACTGGCGCATGGGCCGCATCACCAAGACGCTCCCGGGGAGGGATGGCGTCACCCGAGTGGTGGAACTCAAGACGACTTTGGGCATACTGACGCGACCTGTCCTCAAGATCGCCCGCCTGCCTATCGATTGAGCACCACACCACACCTTTGCCGCGTGGGGAATATGTTCACGCGAAAGCGTGACGTCACCTCACCCACAGTGCGTCCCCCGCTACCCGCCGGTAAGGGGAAGCCGCCGCGTCAAACGCGGCGGCTCTCGCACGCCACGACTGAGCGACACGCACTCTGCTCGCGCGCACGCAACACTAAGTGAAATCCGCTCTGCACCGCCGCCATTTTGCCACGAGTCGGAAACGCCCCCAATAATTTTACCGACGACACCTACGCGTACGCGAGTGCACAAATAAAAGGGACACTGACAATACAAACATTAGAACCAAGTGACAATAGTTCTTCAGCTCATTCAGCACGCCGTCGACAGCAGGACGCCTCCACGAGGACCCACGGTCACCAGCACTCACCAGTTCCAGAGTCTCCCGACATACCCCACGGAACCCAGGTACCATTAATTCTCCCCTAACTATCGTATGGTGGCATATTGCCTCACCAGTTAGTTAGCTATGTTTTGTATCCAATTTTGCTTTGCGTAGCCTGAAGGTGTATTAGAGACCAAATTCAACTAAAACATCCGGTCTAAATAAAAGGTCAAATGTTATGGTGGTAAATAGGTACAATTTCGGAGAAAAAGGAAAATGCACAAAAACAAGTTAAAAAGAATTGGGGGGTCGGGGATTTTTTTCGGCTAACTTGTATTCTCCAAGTGGGCCCCTGAAAACGCTCATTTGGTTTGTCGGAACCTCTACCAAACACCCTGTATAGTGTATAATATAGTGTAATAGTATATTATATAGTGTTATATTATTATTATAGTAGGGTTATCAAATACAATATCACTAAGAGGATTTACAATAATAAAAAAAAGGTTTTTTTTTTAAATTTTAAAATTAAAAAAAAAAAAGGTTTCGATATAAACTGAGGAATACAGAAGAAGTATTTGGTTAAGACATCAACAACGGTCGTATATTAACGTCAATGATTAAATGAATGTCCTTTAAAAATATTCTAACAGCGCTTTCTATAATAAATAGACTTAACACCCTCAGTGAGAAGAACTGACCTGATACTCAGGTGCCAGATGATATTTTTTTAGAAAAAAATACTTTAAGCATATTTATCTTCTTAATAGTGTCTTTCCTTTACGGGGGGCATTGCCATCGTTGAAAAAACATAAGTCTTAGTTAATGATATGATATTTTTGTAAAACATCTTTACAGCTTTTTTATCTTTCCAGGGGTTCTACTGCTGTGGGGTTTCTTTGGATAATCTTAGAAGTTTTTAATATTATAAAACTAGGTACTACTACAGCTTGAAATGTAAATAACATGTTTATGGGGAAAATATAGCGTGTCATCATCATCATCATCTCAGCCGTAGGACGTCCACTGCAGAACTTATGCCTCCTCCATAATTTTCCAAAAGGATCGGTTGGAAGCGGCCTGCATCCAACGTCGTCCTGCGACCTTTATCAGGTCATTTGTCCACCGTGTCGGTGGACGACCTAAGCTGCGCTTGCTGGTCCGTGGTCTCCATTGCAGAACCTTCCGGCCCCATCGGCCATCTGTTCTGCGTGCTATGTACCATGCTGTCTTCTGTAAATAACATGTTTATGGGACACTAGATAGTATTATTTAGGATATTAGGGATAGTAGTTCACTAGAAATTATTATTATCAATGTTAAAAACGTTCTGGCTCGATCTATTTTTAATTGTACCTAGTCCTTTCAAAAGTATAATTTATTTTCAAATTTTTCTACCGACTTCCAAAAAGTACTCAATTCGACTGTATTTTTTTATGTTTGTTACCTCATAACTTTCGATAATCAGTGAACCGATTCTCAAAGTTATTTTTTTGTTTGAAAGCTGGTGCTTCCCGGGTAGTCCCATTTACCCCATTTTATCAAATTCGGTCCAGTAGTTTTTGATTTACACTCCAAGAAGTAGAAGTCCGTTTTAATTTTTTCAAATTGTAATACTTGTATAATGCATCAAAGGTCGCACGGCCAGACACAATAGAAATATCATTGTTATAATCTACCCTTGATGGGTTAATCAATAATCAACAATCCTCATAACAGAACAGGTGCACCAATTGGATGTTTTACCCTGTAGTACTTAGCATAAAATAACATCAAGCCGTATTATCTCCGTAGAGGTCAGTATGAGAAAAAATTCACACGGTGCATTTGAAAATAAAATATTTAATCGATTGATACAGTTTTAAACTAAACAATTTTAAGGTAATGGACAATTGAACTGAATCTTCCCGTATCCAAGTAAAACTATAGTAAAGCCTTCACGGAGTACGGGCGTGTCTAAGCGGATCCAAAGTAAAGCAAGCATGTAGGTATCGCGAGAATCTTACATGATACCATTCCGCCGAAACCAATCCATAGTGTGGGAAACCACGATACCTATCCGTTTTACCGACAAATATTTACCGCTATAGCTACAAAGATGTTAGGTTCGACTATGAACTCACCTACACACCTGAGCGATTAATGTGTCTACAAGCAGTATTAGTGACCCCTAATCTACGTACGGGATCGATTGCCATTCACCGTCACCGATATCAAGATAGACGAACACTTTTAAGTTATAGGAGTATAACTCTAAAACGGCATAACCGAATTTAGTTAAATACAAATGAGACCACCTCGGAAGTATACTTTTTTTAATAACAAGAGTTTTGAGAATCGGTGTACAAATAGGGGGAGAAATCGATGAACATACATAAAAAATATACAGTCGAACATATATCCGCTTCCTTTTTTTCTACGCGTAGAAGAAACTGGACTTTTATTTCAATCCCGTACATTTCCTTCATCATCATCATCTCAGCCGTAGGACGTCCACTGCTGAACATAAGGCCATTAATTTTCCAAAAGGACCGGTTGGAAGCGGCCTGTATCCAACGTCGCCCTGCGATCTTTATCAGGTCTTCTGTCCACCGTGTCGGTGGACGACGTACGCTGCGCTTGCCGGTCTCCAGAACCTTCCGGCCCCATCAGTCATCTGTTCTGCGTGCTATGTGCCCTGCCCACTGCCACTTTAACTGGCTAATCTTCTGGGCTATGTCGGTGACGTTCGTTCTTCTACGGATCTCCTCATCTCTGATGCGATTACGTAGAGAAACCCCGAGCATAGCTTATAGAGTCTTCAAAATGAATAACGCTTGAAATATTAAACTCATATGTACTAACATTGCAATAAGAGGAATTATGTGTCATGATATTTGGGCATTCTATTTATTGGCAATAAAATAAGTTCCGCTGACAGAAGTGTTTGTACTATTTTGAGTGTTGTGGAATCATGACTTATATTTAAAGTTGGTGCGTGATTCCAGTCTCATTTCGTTTGCCACAATCTACAATGTAATAATACGACCATGAAGAATTCCCACGGATAATATGCTTCGCAGTTAATTCCTGAATAGATGTTCACACCATAACTAGTCAGCCGTTTTAGTGGATACCAGATAATCTGCCTCAGAAAAGTCTTACAGAACTTTTCGTGTATTTCAATTTGATGGGAATTGAAGTATGTAAAATTACTGCACGACTATGTCATAAAACTATAAAAGGAAGGCAAACGCAATGCAGTGGTGAGGGTTTATCTTTATTTTCCTGGGCGGAGCTACACACAGTAACCTTACTTATAAACCCTGTTTAAACATAAATAATGTTTACTACTAATAAAGCATAAACTAACTAAATAACGTCATTTAAAGTTAAACAGCGTTTACAGGCCGTAAGTGTAGCATCATCAGTTGAACCTCTCAGAGAGCTTGATGTTAAATAACTAAGGTTAACAAGAGGAAACGATTATAATAAATATATAACTCTGCTATGAAGCTACATAGCCATATAATCAATGAATTTTATGATGAAAAGGAAACAAATATGCGCTATAGGGACGACCCCACGATCGGTTTAGCAGTCATGTATAACGCGCAGGTATGTTTTGTAAAATAGCGAATACATACCGATTTCACGCTCCAACCAATCAGAGTTCCCTATAAGACACGCTTTTCTATAATAATCGGTGATCGCTACAGAAGCATTTATTTCTGATAATACGTGGTAATAACGGCTCCCATTTTTACTGCAATTAAAATTTAATAACTTAGAAGTTTTTTGGTTAGTTAATTTTAATAGTTACTGGGGAAAGCTTTCGAGCAATTCGTGCATTTCAATTTAGACGGGGGAAGACATACATTTGTAAGAAAGTGTTTGTAGTACAGCTTGGTCTTTTAGCGTATTTTGATGATATAATGAATGTAACTGACTTTACAATATGTACGAGTACATAACATAAAATGACTTGCGTCGAATAAGGTTAACAAGATCCTTCAGAACCTACCGTTGGATCGGGAGAAAAATATGTTGTGTTCAATCGTGGATATATAACTTTATAGTAAATTTTCTCGAAACCCATTGAGACGTTTCAGTATGAAGAAGTAACAATAAACTCACTCACTCAATCAAACTCTAACTCACATTCAACTTTCGCATTTATAATATTAGCGTCAATACAGGTAGCTATTCAGTTCAGTCATAAGTTAAAAATTAGACGTTTAGCGCTAATGAAAGTTTAACTTAGCTGACAGTCTAGCGCTCGACGTGTCAACATCTCCTGAGGATACCTCGTGTAGAGGCGAAACACGTGTCGAATCGTTTTTGCTTGATTGGGTTGTTTTGTGTGTTTATTCTGTATACTTCCTATTTGCAGTTTGTGCGGGAGGGAGGTTGGGGCACACCGCAACTCGGCCATAAGCACTGTTTTCAGCGGAAGCGTCACTAAATATTTCTTCTAATATCGTTTTTGATAATGGACTTCCGCAAAGTAACTCCTGAATCAATAAATTATTGATTATTCCCCTGAGTGTAAACATGTTTTTTTTCTTTCGTTTGACATCTGATAGAGCTAGAATGACGAATAAAACACGATAAAAACTATGATAAAAATGTGAAGTAATTGTATTTAGTTAATCTAGTGCAAAACGGCATTAAGCAGAAGAGTTATAAGTTAAATATATAATTAGATGTGGAGTAAAAATTAATGAATTTTACAAAACCTTCAAGCTTTCAAATGTGATTTAGATTTAGAATGAACCCTAAAACTTTCCAATATTTGGAATGCCGTGCGGTTGCCACATCAATTTACTTTTACTGAACAATTTAATAAAGTAATTTAATGTAAACGAATATGAACTCAAAATCCAAACATTTAAGCATTAAGTAATAATACTGCGAATTTCATTATTTTCAGCCGTGCGATTCTCTAAGAACAAACATAGTTGCATCATTGACAACATCCGTGAAATGACGAGATGAAACGTTGGAAAAACAACCTTATGTACAAGGGCGATATCTTATAAAGTATTTAACATTGGTGAGCTCGTCGATGAGCGCAACGACCAATCATTAGAGAATCGCACGGCTGATTAGTATCGCTAGATGAAGATTAATTTCTACTCCATTTCCATATTAATTTTGATTTCAGAATTTTTCTCCATCCGATTAACGAAGACAGAGGCTATGCTTTTCACGAGCACCTACGTTTGTCGATTTATATACAAGCACCGCAAAAAGGAGATAAAACAAATACTATATGTATGTAGTATAATATTAATATATGTACCCGTTTCGGTTTTAATTTGCCTACCCGTGCTCACTTCAATTCATTAATGATGCCAATATTATGAAAATGAAGACTAGACAGCAGCTACACTTGGCTATACTTTGCTTTTTGATGTAACAAGAACTATTTGAATAATTACAATTTGAAAAATGTTATATCCACTTCCATTATATTCAGTTCATGGAGTGTATCTCAAAAACGACACTACCGAATTTGATGAAATTACCACCAGCTTTCAAACAAAAAAAGAATTTTGAGAATCGGTTCACCCTATGAAAGTTATGAGGTAACAAACATTTAAAAAAATACAGTCGAATTGAGCACCTCCTCCTTTTTTTCGAAGTTGGAACCTCTCTGAACTACCTACTGTGGGTATACGCATACTCAGCTCATCGGCCATGTGCTAGATTTTTGATACAAAAGCATTAGACTCAAGCTTTTAACCACACACGTTGCAGTTCCTGGAAAAGTAGGTTGATTTCTACGAAATCTATTGTATGACCTATTATTTCTTCGTAGCCTATGACTACTAAGGGCTTGCTCTTATACGGATTGTGGTAGGTACCTACTAATACTATAGGAGTAATCTACCATAGTGGTGTAAAAGTAATCCCATGCAAAATGTTTACATCCTTGTATGATCATTGTATATGCCCATTGTATATTAAATTTCATTTAAACACCTTTTAAATTAAATCATTTGGAACAGTTTATCTGCCCGTACACTTTTTGTAAGAATTTTTGAAATATTTTTTCGCATAGGAGTCTTAGGTAGATGAAACGTCTATCCTAGGAAAACAGTCAGTCTAAAAAGTAACTGTTACTTATTCTATGTCTAGAAAACCAAGTTCAATTGTTAAATTGTTCATCTGATTCAGTTCACCAATTCAGGCTCAAGAGGTAGATGCGTTATGTATCTACAAACCTTAACAAAAGAGTGTTGGAGTGTTACGTAGATGGGACGTCTGTCCTAGGAAGACAGTCAGTCTAAAACAGTAATTTTGACTTATTCTTTTTGTAGAAAATCCTTGTAAATTGCTAAATTTGTTAGATGATTCAGATCACCAATTCAGTTTAGGTACGGCACATAAGTTAGGGTGCGTCATGTATCTACAAACTTTGTCAATAGAAAGTAGGAGTCTTACGTAGATGGAGCGTCTTTCCTAGGGAGACAGCCAGTCTTAAATAGTAATAATTACTTATTCTATTTTTAGAAAATTAAGTTGAATGGCTAAATGTTTTAGATAATTCAGATTACCAATCCACGCTCTGTGGCTGCAGTCTACAACTAGCCACAGAGCGTCGGATTCTTATGCAGATGGAATGTCTATCCTAGGGAGACAGTCAGTCTAAAACAGTAATTATTACTTATTCTCTCTGTAGAAATCTTGTTCAATTGCTAAATTTGTTAGATGGTTCAGATCACCAATTCATGACAGGTACGGCACATGAGGTAGGGTGCGTCATGTATCTACAAACTTTGTCAATAGAAAGTAGGAGTCTTATGTAGATGGTAATGATTACTTATTCTATACCTAGAAAATCAAGTTCAATTGCTAAATGTTTTAGATAATTCAGATTATCAATCGACGCTCTGTGGCTGCGGTCTACAACCGTAGCCACAGAGCGTCGTATTCTTACGTAGATGGAGCGTCTATCCTAGGATATTATAATATATAATATAATAAAACAGGAATTATTATTTATTCTATCTCTATGAAACAATTTCAATTGCAAAATTTCTTTGATGATACATATTATCCATTTAGTTTAGGTACGGCACAAGAGGTCAGTGCGTCATGTGTCTACAACCTTAGCCACGAGGCGTCGGCCGTTCGTACAGAATCTCGAACGTTGATTAGTAGTCGATTATATGTTCCCATAACAGCACCAATAAAAGTTTTCGGTGATTTGGATGTATTTTGTTGTAATCAATTTCTGTCGGCGTCCGTCTGTGTAAGAACAAATGGTCGTTTTATTGGCGTACCGAATCCAGTGAGGTCGATCTCGAATACGCTTACCGGACTTGAGATTGGGGTTCTATTCAAGTGTACGGAAGCTCTGGATGATGTGTCAACGTTTCCACCATTTACTGTTTTAAATTCAGTAGTTACTATCAGTAGAAAGTAACAGCTAAAATTTTTTTCAGTGAATTTGTTCTAACGAATACGGTTTAGTAATTTTTTTTTCAGTGAATATTACTACTTATAGTGTATATTTTTTCAGTTAATATTATTCCGATAATTCCAAACAATTTGTCTATAATCATTAGGGGCTATATAATATAGTACCCTCGCTCACTATTGGTGATGCAATCAATAAAAGTAGACATGGATTTTTTATTGCCTTTAGTCTTTTAATATCATCAGAGACAGTAGAGATGCAGTACAAACTCTCATTTCACCAGTCATATTACCATCTTGTGTACAAAGCTAGTCTAATAACATTCTATTCCGCACCCAAATTTCCCTACTATTATATGTGAGCAGTCAAAAAACACAAAATATGTAATTTTCTACGGGACCACTTTAATTTATTCTGATGCCGTCCTTGCTCCCGCAGCCGTGTCGAAAGGCCATCTCAAGAAGCCGAAAGTCGCTTGCCGGTCGAATTTTATAGTTTATAATTACTACTGATTGCCGCCCGCGCCGTGACCCGCCGATTCGCTCTGAGAGTCGGGGATCGCTTCTAGATTGCTTTGCCCACAACACCTACACATATCCGATTTCTTCTTTTTTGAACGTATTTTTCCTCACCGCGTTTAATTCGGAGATTTTGGACTGTCTTTGTTATCATCGTCGGCATCAGTGGACGTTTACTTATAAACATAGGCCTCCTTTGATTCTCCTTACCTTAGTTTTACTTCCGACAATCGAACCTGGCCTTATAGATCATCTTGTAGAACCTAGTTAAGATATACACACCCATGGGCGATCAGTAGTTGCCTACTCATTTGGTAAATTGTGACGCCCATGGTAACGAAACTAAGTTGTACAGCTATATAGATTATACTGTAAAATGTTACCTTAGTTTTACTTCCGCCGATCGAACCAGGCCTTATAGACCCTGTCTCGTAGAACCTCGTCAGGATCTTGGACACACACCCATGGGAGACCAACAGTTGCCTGCTGATGTCACAAGGCCTGACGCCCATGATGGCCAGCTCCACGATGCGCTTGCGCACTCCATCGGGCAGGGGTCTGCCGTTTACGAACACCCCGCCTAGCTGGTTCACACCAGCTTGCCCTGAGAAAAAAATATGATCATTATAAATATGTTTGCCTAAACTATGTCAATTCAAAGAGAAAAAAAAAACGTAGGAAAAAAGTAACGATCAAAACTTTATACAAAATGATAGTAAATTATTTAACAATAATGATGATGCTAGTATATTGATAAAATATTACTATGAATATAGCACTTGTCCACGCATCCCATACGAAATACACTCAGATAAATATGTCTGTATGATAATGTCTGCAGATCAATTACAAAAACAGAAACTCATCACATATATACCAAAGTTTTTTGTTTCATCATCATCTCAGCCGTAGGACGTCCACTGCTGAACATAATTTTCCCTTCCCTCATAATTTTTCAAACGGACCGTTTGGAAGCGGCCTGCATCCAACGTCGTCCAACGACCTTTATCAGGTCGTCTGTCCACCGTGTCGGTGGACAACCTACGCTGCGCTTGCCGGTCCGTGGTCACCATTCCAGAACCTTCCGACCCCATCGGCCAACCTTTCTGCGTGCTATGTGGCCTGCCCACTGCCACTTCAACTGGCTAATCTTCTGGGCTATGTTATGGTGACTTTCGTTCTTCTACGGATCTCCTCATTTCTGATTCGATCACGTAGACAAACTTCGAGCATAGCCCTCTCCATAACTCGTTGTGCGACTTTGAACTTACCTATGAGGCCCATAGTAAGAGACCACGTTTTTTGTTTACTTGATTGTATTAACCACTAACTTACATGATGTAAGAATATAGTATAATATGGGACACCATCCACACAAGGTCTTAAAAGGCCCAAAACTAGGCAGAGCCTATTGTAACCTCATGACTGATATACATACAATTGAGCACGACATATTGCAAGCCCTAACTAACATACGACGGGCACCTTTGAAACTGCAACAGCGGTTAGTCCCGTTACCTTGCATGTACAAGAAGTTTGCATATTTGTAAAAGAACACCCCTAATACTTTGACAAGCAATCGGATATTGTAAAACGAACAAATAGAAATATAGACAAACCTTATTTGCCAATGTGTAATGTTGTAGATATATTAAAAAAAACTTTTTAATGGCTATTAAAATTTATAATAAACTACCCTTAGATATAAAGACATTGTATAAAAATAAATTCAAACAAAAGTTAAGCTCTTGGTTACTAGAAATGTTTCTATAGTATTAATGAATGTTTGAAGTTTAAATAATTGTATCAATTTTAATAATGTAATTTTGACAAATTATTTTAATTTATAATTAACATTTTATTAAGTAGTGACTTCAGTAGGGAATGTTATATTATTGTAATGTTGATAACGAAGTCGATAGTAATGTGAATATTGAACAGCTGTAACGGAACAGGCTCTGGATGAGGATTCCGTCACGATTCACAAATATAGATACATTTAAAAAGCATCTTGGTATGAACAAATATTGATGAAATTTAGACAATCAAAAGTAGAAGAAAGCGATAATGTGTAATATTGAGATTTAGATGTTAGGTATTTCTTATAGCAAGACTATAGGTACTTACTGAAAATGATAAGCAGCTTAGAATATTTAAGCTATCAAGATATTCTATGTATTAACCATTTAAATCGATTGTTCAGATAGAACTGATAAGTTACTTCAAGTAAAAGGAAATGTTGAGTAATCCTTTAAATACATAAAAGTTACAAGCAAAATAAATAAAATTACCATGAAAATAAGCAGCATTGATATTTCTAACCATACAAAGTTATGTGAGGAACATATTTTCGTTGTGTGTCCGTGTATTTGAGTTTGCTTCATCAAAATGAACCCTAAAACAAATGAGTATTGACGCCGATCTGAAGCCGATAGAAAGGGCTTTGATTGGATCTACGTACCTCTGATCGGCGTCATACGAAATTCAAAATATGTGTTGTCATGAGCGGATTTTGATGAGATTTTGAAATTAGAATAGGAATGCGCTGGAGAGCTGAGATTGGCTGAGGTGGATCTGAAGCCGTTTTGACGCCGATAGAAAGGGCTTTGATTGGATACCTATCGGCCTCAAATCGGCGTCACTGTCAAGTTTGAGAAAGTATATAAGCAGTAGAAAGACCGAGAAAATGCTTATTAAATTCTCGAACTTCCGTGAGGTAATATATTCTGCTACGGACATGGTTCCGGACGTGGGTTGGATACCTCACGGTGACAACTAAGATCCACCTCGATAGGGAACGCCCAATCCTTAGAGTTGGACACTTTTGGGAGCGAGCCAACAATCGCTTTAACCTATTGCAATGGGTACGATTAACTGCTCCTCACTTCGATTGGAAAGAATATTCCAGTGGAAGTGTCTTCTATTTATTATATGTATTTATTTCCTCTCATACTAGAACGTCGCTCTGCAGCCTTCCATAGCTTCGGCTATAGCGGTATAGTCGCGCGACTATTTCCGTGCGTGGAGTTGGACACCCTAGGGGCCATAGGTTCGATTCTCGGCTTGGCACCGAACTTTAGAGGCTAGTTAGGGATCAAACTTGAGCCATCCTATCAGGGGGATGAAAGCTCATGCGCAATTAACTTTGGGGGGTTTGTTGGGGACTTACACACACTTTAGCAGACTAGGAATTTATTTAGGACCGAAGTAGGTCTAGAAAATAGTATTTTTGTTTACCGGGTTATACATTAACTTCGTGATGGTTCAATCGGGAACAAATAAGTAAATTCACGAGCTAGTAGTATCTACCACTAGAGACGTAGTTTTCAATAATGACTTCGTCATATCAATACAATCTATTAGTATGCTAGACTTAGAAACTAAAGACTAACCACGAAATAAAAATGACAAAATAAATGTATTTTTAATCAGTATAAAGTAAGGAATACAGAAATATTTGCCTGCAAAGGAATATAGAAATATTAGTTCGAATGAAATGTAATGTATTTGTTGCAATAATATATTATATATTTGCTAATGAATCGAGTTTGGGCTAGATTGTCTACCCTGATCCTAGCATGAGAATGCGGTAATAAATTATAGCAATTGAATTATTTGCTGAAAGTATCAAATGTAATATTTAGAATCAAATGATAATTCGTAATGATAAATAATAATATTAAGAAGAGATAAATAAGATTATAATCGCTTATAGATGCAAACTCTACATTTGGAAAACTACCAAACGGACTTATAGTAGATCCAACCGTTTATCCTCTTTTTGACAGATCTAATTTGTCAGTTAAAGTGTTGTGACCAAGTGATTATAGTGGACACGATTTCGATTCATTTTTCTATCGAGTCTGTGCGGAAAGAGAATAGTCCTAGGAATGGCGCCATGACCATGGCTATTGGCCATCTAGAAATACGTCAGCCAATGGGGAATGTTGAAAGGGCGTGGACAGGCCGTCATGGCATGGCCATCTAGAAACGCATCAGCCAATGGGAAATGCTGACGCATTTCTAGATGGCCATGCCCAGATGGCGAGGCCACGCCGTCCGGTTACACCCGTGTAGTTTCCAAGGTAAGCTATCAAATTCTGAGTTATAAGTTTTCACTTCTATCGGCAATTCCTATGACTGCCAATTTTTTTGTCTATGGGTAAGCAGTAGTATTTTATCAAGGTAGTAAAACTCAATGGTCCACCGCCGTTTTGTATTTGTCACTGTCACTCGCAACAAGACGCCCGTGCTAGTAATTATTTGCTGAGTTTTATATTGGAACTATAAAATGCCGAAAGGATCAGTGCTGAAAGGACAGACGAGAGAAATGGTGATCAAGCTTCGTAATTACTTTGAAGCAGAGTATCAAAATGGCGGCCCGCTTTTACCATTGTCGCAAGTGAGAGAGCGCGTTGCGGCCGCGTTAGGTATTAGTGCATCTACGATTACAAAAATTACTACCGAAGCCTACGGAACAAGCGGCATGCAGGAGAATAAGCTTCGTACGCCGAAGAAAAAACGCCAACCACGTCGTGTGACTTCGGTTGACAACTTTGACGCAGACGCTATACGCCGTCATATATATAACTATTACTTACGTAAAGAAGTTCCAACACTTAAAAAACTTGTTGCTTCTTTGCGTGAATGTGATTTGTTCCGAGGTCAAAAATCGTCATTGGTAAAGGTCTTGAATGAAATTGGATTTACTTATAAAAAATCGGACAAACGCAAAATATTGATGGAGCGTCGCGACGTAGCTTTTGCTCGTTGCGAATTTTTGAGCGAAGCCAAAAAAATTACAGATTGGTCAAATGTTGTTTTCACTGACGAAACTTGGCTGAATGCGAACCACACAGTGTCTAAGAGCTGGACTGATGACACCGCTGCTTCCACTACCTCAGTACCGATGGGAAAAGGAGAACGTCTAATCATTTGCCATGCAGGGTCTGTGAAAGGATTCATGCCAGATGCTTTGTTGGCCTTTAAATCCAAAAAAACAGTTGAGTACCACGAAGAAATGAATTCTGAGGTTTACGAAAGTTGGTTTAAGGAAATGGTACAATCATTGGAAGAACCGTCAGTTATTATTATGGATAACGCATCCTATCACTCACGCCAAATTGATAAAATGCCGACCCAGGCCGACAAAAAACAAGTAATCATTGACTGGCTTCAACGACATGGTGAAAATGTTGATAACTCCTTACTAAAAGTACAATTACTAAATATATTACGAACAAAAAAACACTTCCCAAAACGATATGTGATCGACGAAATAGCTGCAGAACATGGTCATTGGGTTCTTAGACTTCCACCCTATCATTGTCAATACAATGCCATTGAATTAATATGGGCTCAAGTTAAAGGACACGCTGCTAGAAATAACACAAAACCCCCATTCACGGCAAACAAAATGGTAAATTTATTAAAAAATGCATGTGTGAAAGTAACTGCGGAAAGCTGGCAAAATGTAATTCAAAAAACACAAGAAACTATAATGGCAGATTGGGATAAACACGTGGCGATAGATTATATGAGTCAACAATTAATTATAAATGTCGGCAATAGCTCGAGTGACAGCAACGATGAATCTGATTTTGATTAATAAATAAATAAAAATAAAAGATTAGATTTCGTTTGCTTAAATTGGAATTGGGGTTGCTCAAACTTTACTATTTTCTGGTACCAAACGGCAGACTTTAATGTCTGCCATCCCCAGCGAGCAACACGGAAGGGAGTAGCCTTAGCTAAAAAATATTGTTCAAATCTTTCTGTCATTTCTTGCGGGAGGGGAAGTTGCACACTAGCGCAAAGCCGCACTATTACATACAAAACATACCTGTACCGATCCATTGCCGATCATACTCACACAACCAAATCACTAACACATAAAAAATAAAGCACCATTCACAAATCTAGCCCCGCCCTCACCCCACAGTATATTATCAAACTCCATGGTCCATGCGGACTTGTACTTTGACAGAGGGGAAACGCTGTGTATGCCTACTCCCTTCCGTGTTGCTCGCTGGCCATCCCAGATTTAACCGGTAACAGCTTCGTCAAGTATGACTTGTACTTGTAATCATCATAGTCATCATAACCTTGTTCTTTTTTGGATATACACCAGGAGATAAACACGTCTTCAAATAATGCTGTATGTTTTCCTGAGGCGCATCAATATAACGGTTTTACATAAAAATAAATCCGATATTATGTGCCGAGAACGGAAAACACCCGTGTAAAAATAGTTCATAAACAATATCGATATCTCAATCGTAACTTCGTAACATCACTATGTTGATAGCCATAGAACGTAATTTTTTAAAAACGTTTGTTATTTTATGGAATTTATAAAAAAACTACTGCACTTATGGACTCATTTTGTGAAAGATGATTATTATACGGGATCAAGGAGCAAATTTAAGCAGTTGTCATATTTTTAAAACCTCGCATTTATAAGTTAACTTTTGCGTAACATCGTCATGTTACGTTCTATTGGTGCTGTCAAAAAGAGGATAAACGGTTGGATCTACTATAGTAAGGCCTTACTAATTTTGGGGTAAATAGAAGAGGATCTTGGCATGATGGAGAACATTTGTGTCACAGTAAAGAGCAGCTCTTAATCCAGCATTCGAGTTGTAAGCCTTGAACATGCCAAGAATCCTACTTCCTAAATCATAATAAATCTAGAATTCTACGGCAAATCTAAAAAAAATCAAACTAATTACTTACAATATGAAAATTAATAAAATATATTATATCTTTAAATTGTAGAGATATCTATCACTATATCTATACTATATATTAATAATTTACTCGGCAAAGTAAAGCTAACTATTATAATAATCATCATAATAAATATATGGCTGCTAGTTTTGAGCTAACCAATACAACAAAGATTCTGCTAATACTTAAGTATTTAAAATAATTGCTTTTCCTACAACGGTTCAATAGATGGCATGTCATGTAAAACACTAGTAATCTAAGTATAGCAATCTCGTATAAAAAGGAGATTTATGTATGTGGTAAATCTTATCAAACTTGGTCAAGCAATGCAGCACCTTGAGAATTCTTGTAAACCACAAACAAGGGTCTAGAGATTTCTCTAAGTCACTGATATTATTTCCCATATATTGCTTTCAGTAAACAAGTAAATGATTAAACTTGAACAATTGAACTATTCAGGGAATAGTGGCTGATAATATTTATCTAAAGGAAGTGGATAATCAGCGTAGTAGTTACTGATCACAAGAGATTTCTAAAGCGCATATAAAGCGAGTTTTTACTTTACTTTTGTTATTTATTTCCTAGCAGTTTCCATAAACGAAACAAATAGTACATATTATAGAGACACTTAGTCTGCAAGAGATTATATCAATCTTATCAACAGCTAAATGCTCATAGCAACAAACATAAATCTATAAAGATAGCTAGTTATATAATTAACAGGTTTATAACTGTTATTAATAATAACGAAAATCATGCGTATATCTGATATTATTTAATGGAGTTGTTTATATATTATTTCACTAATCAAAACTGATTTATCATATTTAACAGACAGTTTTGCAAGCTAATAATTATATAGTAAAACTTGCAAATAACCTACTATTTCTATGTTCTATGGTCAAATAACATAGACCTTAAATTCAGAAACTTATATTGATGATTAATATCTTCCACGATTAGAAGTCAAATCAAGTACATAAGCTAGAAATCTAGGATCAGCTCAGTCAGTCAGTCTGTAAGAACTAAGTATTTGCAATCTAGTATGTTCATCGCAATTTTTCGTTATCAGCTAGCAGTTTAGTAATGTAGTAGTAGGTTATCCATCGTAATATCAGAATACGTAGGCGTTGCTTTTGGTTTCTCTAGGCATCTATAGTTTTGAATAGTTTTCTCTGTTTCAATTCTTTCCGAAAAGAGCAAGGTTACAGCAGCGGTACACAGTGTTAGGGTCCTCCTAGACTAGACGATCATTGGCCAAAACGAATATTAGAATAAAAAAGGGGGGGGGGGGGGGGTTGTTACAATTGGTAGTGCCGTTACCAGGATTGGAATAACGTTACTACGGAAGTTTTACTAAGAATTAGTTGCGGTCAACCGCACAATTTGTTGGCGTAAAATGGATAGGATTTTATTGAAACAGAGATGCTATTGCAATAGCTGACTTTTAAGGGCTAAATAGGTTACTTTATATAGGTAGATACTAGGTAGGCAACGGATACTATAATGAGGTGATGATGTTGTTGTTCTAGGCTACAGTAGTAGATTTCTACAATAAACTAAGAAATAAATAAGCCGGATATGCAATTTTAGGAATATTACTAAAATACTGATTACTACGAAGCGCTTAAATGATATTCAGGGAAAGATAAGTTGTATGCAAGTTTCATGTATGTAAAGTCTGCAACTACCTTTGTCATTTACGTGTACCCCATAGTCGATCTCTAGAATCCAGAAGTACACTTATCATTCGAAAGGCAGATTGCGTGTTGTGTTTACGACTAGGATACTCTCCTGGAAGCACACGGTAAATAGTCAGTATCGAACTCTACTCAAAGTGACCCGAAGGTTTTAAGAACACTTTTAGTATCGAACGACTTATGAAACTCACTTGGGAGCCAAGAATTGCGTTATAGAGTACTGAAAGAGTTCTTGTATAGTGTTAGGAAAGGAAGAGAGTTTCTAACATGTTGAAAGTGCCGTCGCTGCATTTGCATCACAAGGATTACATTTGTAACCAGCAACATACAGCGCAGATCGTGGACATGTCTGTATATAATCGGTGTTTGTTATGTTCGGAAGTATTAAGAATATAAAAATGTGTGAATATTAATAAATGGCTTACCTTTTTGTTCGATGAAATTTATGGTAATTAAATGATAGTAAAAATCTACATACGTAATTACTTCTATTGTATTTGCGAAGGAAATAAATAGGATTACAATAAAATGCAAAGTTGGGCAACTTTAATTGAGCGATGATAAGTCTTGTTAGAAGTTTTGTTGAAATATGTTTAGTCGTAACATTGGGGGGTTGAATTTCTCATTCAGATGCTTAGCGTTGTGAAAATTATTATAGACAAGTCAGATATGGTTGTATAGTTATTCGTAAAGGTTAAATAAATCAACGTTATGCAGATTTAATAGACAAACATAGTAAGCGCCGAATTTAAGTATAAAAAACCAATATTATAGCTAGGTAGTGATGAGTCTTCGGAATGTAGCTGGTAAAGTTTGACAATGTATGCAGGCTGAAGAGGAGCGCCGGATTTCAGAAGCTTTGGGGCGAAGCGGCTGGTCGAGTAGTGCGTCTTGACGAGATCTGCAAATATAATAGGGAAAATTAGGGAATGGTGAGCAAAGCCGGGTTATCTATCTAAATTAAAAATAATGGAAAAAAAACAAACATTATGTAAATCAAAGTGAATAAGGAAACTTTTCTTTAGGGCACAATAATAATTGTTTGGATGTTAATAGTTATGTATGTATTTATGTTCTTATGTAACATAATTGACATGTAAGTAGTACGCGCAAAGTATATACACAACCTTAAATTTTAAATCTGAACTCGGTATACATCGTCAATTTCGGTCGTTGAATACTAGTAGACTATATACTATATACTAGTAGAACTATATTAGAGTTTAGGGCAATATAAAAAAAAACCGGTTCCATGCCATGAAAATCGTAGGAATTGTGGACCTCATTTAATCAAGTGAGAGGTTATTACAGAGCAACAGACAAATATACAAACGTTCATTTCATATATTACCGCTTGCGGTCGCGGATGTACCCGCATGGAGATAGCTGATGATGGTGGTGATGATAAAAAGTTATCTATGCGTAAATCTAGTATCATCTATTTTTATACCAAATCTCATCAAAATTAGTCCAGCCAGGACTGATGTAATAAACATTCATTCAGACATACCAGCATTTGCGTTTATAATACTAGTACCTAGGTACCTTGTTAGGATAATGATGATAATGATGAGGAAGAGTATTTTATAATATGTAAATTCAAAGCTACATCTACTTTCGTAACAATTTTCATCAAAATTGGCGCAGCTGTTTAAGAGGGATGGTGAAGCAAACATTCATTCTTACGTACAAACGTCGTGTTTGTAATATTAGTACCTAGAAAATATTTTTTAGGATACTAACTAAATAAATATCGAAACTTGCGTACCTATCAATCAATGATGAGTGGGTTATGTGAGCTGTAGAGCTTGTCAAGCTTCACTGTGGTCTATAACAACACCACAGTCGGCAGGCAGGGATCTAGAATTAATGGAAAACTATAAAATATACATAAACATATAACGAGTAAAATATAGAATCAGTTATTTCATCAATAATCTAAAACTAACCGAAGGTTGTATATCAGGGCGCGTAGAAATATGAGAAAATCAATTGTAGCTTTGTTCACAGAAATTAGGTATCTATCTTAAAATTGCTATTGAATAAATAAACAAAGGTAGAAAAAGAAATATGTAAGCAATAATAAAATCAATCAAAATGACATGACAATCAACATTTATAGGTTACAGAACTTTACAGAAAGGTAAACACAAAAGAGTTCTTTGCTTTTACTTTTGAATGTAGTACTGAGGGCTTGCTGTCATAATGTAAAGAGAATATAAACACTACGTTTTACTATAGTATCACGTAAATAAGAGTTCTAGTGGTTAATGCCTAGGTATTTTATAGATGTTTATTGGAATCTATATAAAAGGGAGGTGTTTATGGTATATGGTGGGTATGCAACTAGGGAATCAATGTTGAGTCATGTTGTTTGGATTATTTGCCTGCAAAGAGTTTGACGACATAGCTAGATAATGTAATATGAAAAGTTCAGTTGTAACAAAATACGATAAGTATGTACATAATACACTGGTAATTTCTATGTAGGTATAATCTGTAGGAAGTATGTAGATATGAACAGGGAAAAAGGATGTTTGGTTGGAGCAAAGCAGAGATGAACAAGTCTAAATATCATTATACATACATACCTTGCCAGATAGCTGGAGTGTAGTTTCGTAGGAATATATATACCTATGTAAGTATATAATAATATGTAGGTATAACTAGTTGTTGAATTTCAATCGGAGTTGTTGAGCAAATGTATCGTGCATGCGCTGCTTACATTTGTTCGCAAATTGAAGTGATTTCGTCATGGACTCTGCAAAGATAAACGTAAATAAATGCTACGATAAATAGAGTTACAGTATAATTACAATTAGAGTACAACGAACGTGTATAGAATTTGCGAAAATCATATTTTTGACGTGAACTTTATTTCCTTTATTTTGACAGCGACATATTTAACTATCTGTCATAAGCACATACGTGTATATCCAAAGAGTTCGTAACAAATAGAAACCATGTTCAAGGTTTGATATACCTAGCTATAATTTAAATGCTAAAGTTATATACTATTATAGATATTATTATAATAAACGGTATAATTAGGTATAAGCTGGAATAAGAACTTACCTGTGGTCAACAAATGTCCATAGCTCTTTGAGATTCTGAGATAACGAAGTCTGCTAAAGCGCAAACGTAACAACATAGGTATTGTAAATATTTGAGGTTTATATTTTTATATAGGGAACAGCTTGTGGAAAGTGGGATTTTAAGTAAGTGTCCATGAGTCTTGAGGAGTCTGGAAAAAGGGAAAAAGAGTTAAAAGGATATTTTCCCTAGGTAGCAAGTCGTGGAAGAAGGAATAGTTTATGACTTACGGATGAAGGGGGAGGTAAATCCTCAAGGAGCCAATCAGTACTCATTGCAAGATGGTCAGGAGAACTAGGAATCTGGAAACAAAAAAGAAAAAAAAGTAGAGAAGTGTTTTTTTTAGTGAATTAAAAAAAATAAAGGTAGAAGACGCTTACAGGATTTGGAGGAGGAGCGGAAAGGGCCAGAAGTTCGGCGTGAGACCAAGGAAAAGCAGGATTCTATAAAAATATAAAAATGTGTGTGAAAAATAATAAACAAAGAGAAAGAAGACGAAGCAAGTGACGAGTAGTTTTTTTTTTTTATTAGAACTGTAAAGAAAGTATTTATCATAATTATATATATATTAAAAGAAATGATAAGAGTTGGAGTGTTGAAATAGGAAGTGAGGAAAAATTGAAATTAACGTGAATAAGAGAATTAAAAGTGTTATATAAGTAATATAAAATATTATGCAATAAAGTGGGTTAAGTAAACGTTCTTACCGGTGGAGGTGGTTGGAGACTGAAAGGTTTTGGAGTGGCGGAGTGAGAAATATGACAATCATGGGTTAGAGATGAGGAGGAGGCAAGGGAACGAACTTCTTCAAATAGTGCTAACGATTTAAGTTGCTGGGTTGTTGGTAAAGAGGAAAAATTGGGGAAAGGGAATAAGATTTGTTCAATGGTAGTAGATGAAGGAGTTTGTGATGAAGCTGGATGTGGCGAAGCGGGAATTTTCTGGAAGGAAAAGGTGTTGAATATTATTATTTTGTTTATATATCTAAAATAGTGTAGAGCTAATGGAAAGGAACTAGAGAATAGCTTTAATTATACATTTAATGAAATTTTTAATTTTGTATCTTGTTAATTACTAACGTTATTATATAGAACGAGTATTTTAGTGGGTTTAAAGAAAAGCTATTGTAGAGCGTCGTAGATAGAATCTTGCAGAAATGGGTCACATTATGTAAATAGTAGGCTAAAAAAAAACCGATATGGAATGCAAAAAAAAAATAGCACGTTAAAGAGTCTAGTTGTGTATTATGTATGGTATCTATGGAAAACTTACCGAATCATTAGTTTTGGGTTTTTCACGGCGTAGTCGTTGTAAATAGGATTTTATTTTGGTTTTAAGGATTTTATCGGTCAAAGGGGGGAGGAATTTTTCATTATATGCTTTTAATATAGAATTACGGCAGAGGAGCTTAATAGATTTTGATGAAAATTTTGAGTTATTGGAGTCCCAAAGGGGCGGATATTTGTAAATAAGGGCGTACAGTTCAGGGGAATACATTATTTAAAGGCTTATTATGGAATAAAAATAGGTTTTGGAGTAGAGAGGAAAAAATGTGCAAAAGTAATGATGCGAGGGTTTTTTTTTACGAGTGATCGAATGAATTTAGGCCGTCTGAAGTAGAATATGTTGCAAGAAGTTTTGGTAAGTCAAATTACTGTCAGATCCATTATCTATGAGATCGGAAAGGAGAAGAAGGCCGATTATAATTAAAAACATAAGAATTATACGAAGGTTCTTTGTGAATTGGATAGATACTTTTAAGCAAAGAAATTATTATAGATTTGTGGTAAACAAGGTTTATTCAAGGTAAATGGAACATTAAGGATGTAGAAGATGGGGGTTGGAGCTTTAAAATTGAACAACAAATGGAAGTAAATATAATCATTCAAGTGCTTTATTGGTATGTTACGAACTAAATAAAAACATAAATTCCATTTAGAGTCCGTAGGTTATAAGGTAAAGATAAGGAAAAACCTGCTTAGTTATATCAATCTAGTCATTTTTCAGCAAGCATCAAGCATAAATATGCATATATATAAGTATATATTTATAATAAAGCAAATATTTTATTTGTTTAGTTGTTGGTTTATAGAAATATAAATAAATTACTATTTTATATGCTTGTAATGGGTAGGCTTGCGGGAATTTAATAGGTCGGTATTACATCTATATCTTTCTAATCGATAATGTTCAGGAAAAACATATTGGGTAGCAAATTACATTAATACTCAGTATACCTACATCGCAAGTTCTAGTTACGGGATACCACTAGTTTACTAGTTCTTCTGAGGCCTAAACCTATTAAAACCTATTATTAGTGTCCTCACCTATTGTTTGAGTATTCTAATACACGGCGTGTCGTTAGTTTGGTTGATAGATAACTATAGTCTGAAGAAAGGGGAAAATGGGGAAAGCTGAGCACAGGGGTGTGTTGGACTGGTTATTATATTGTAGTGACTATGGAGCTGCTAGTATTAGAGTGTTATTATTGATTAGCGTAATAAATTGTAATTTATGGATTACATTAAAGAAAAGACCAAATAGTTATCGGTAGTAGAGATCAGGAAATGGAATAAAAAAGAGAGAGACATTCGTGTGTTTGACGTTTGCGTATAATATTGACAACAAGCGATAGGTGGCGTTAATAAAAGCAAAAGAAAAGGTAAATAGAATATTGTTTATGTTTATAGGGCATTTCCCTGCTAACTAAATAAACCGTCGTAGCGAGTTTCTTTTTATATTTATGAGTAGCATGTAGAGGGAGAATGAAGGATTATTGTAGGTATATCCTGTTGGAACTAAGTATCTAATATTGACTGATTACCATCATAATTAGTTAAGATTAATTTGTGTTGAACAGGAAAGGGTTGATGCAGTTGTTCATGGAAAGTAATAATGCCACAAATATAGAAAGGTACCTATCATAGGAATACAGTATCATAATCATTATTAAACTAGTTTCAAAACCAAAAATTGAAATTAATAGCAGAAGTAAAATACTGTGCAGCTATTTCTAGAGAAACGTTTTGAGCAGTTATCTTTGAGTTGATATTTTGGTACCTATATAACTAAAAAAACTACTAGTATAGTATAGAAGGTACATAGATAGTTATGTAGACCACAATGGAAATGACATAAAAACATCATGTTTGGAGTATTGCGGTAGACAGTACATGTAAAAGCGAATGATTTGGTTAGAGTTAGGTATGTCGAGTTGTTATTTTATTCAGACTGATCTACTGAGCTGATTTTGAAGATAATCTGCGCGCTAATGAAAATTATAGATGGAAAGACACAATTTTGCCTTAGCTGAATGCGATGGTTTAGTAGGTTATAGTAAGGGTTTGTAAAAGCAGGAATTTTATTGTCGTTGATATATAATAATATAAGATATAATAGTAATCAGATAGTTTAGAGTTTCATAAAAATCGGTTCCAGGTATTGAATGATAATTAAATAATATTTAACATTATTATTGCAAAATGATTATTTCATGAAAAGTCGTGCATTTTGCAATTGTGAAAGTGAGTGATTCAAGCTTAGACAGAATAACATATACAAGGTAAAAATTGTTGATAATGAGAATCAGAATTTTGAGGATTTACTTCCAATTACGTATATAAGAAACATTAGGAAAACAAAAAAATAAAGACACCAAGGTACAGCAATATTTAATAAAACTTTATTACAATATTTAATAAAACATTATTAAAATTAAACAAAGATGTTACAATCATTTAATAAAGAGCGGGCGTAAACCTCATCAGGGCGGGTTTTGTTACAGCTTTTCCTATTTTATTTTTGACATAGGGTTTAAAAAAACTTATAATGTAAAGGGGCATATAGAAATAAAAGTCAGAAATTTCATTTGGTAAATACGATTTATTGTGAGAACTTATTCGTAGACTCCAGACAAAAGGATTGAAGGTTTATTTAGGCAGTATGCAGGGCAATGTAAGAGAAGAAAGATTTAAGCTATAATTAAAGGAATGGGAGAAGATGAATGGAATAAAGGGATCCCAGGGAGAGATGCGAGTGGCAGAGTTAGTATTGAATTTTATTGAGGGCCTCTATGAATCGACAATACCGACTGGAGTCGATTTGTTAAGTTTTGTTTTCAGACAGACACACACTATTCAACGAATGATTTATGGAGTACAAATTGGAGATAGGTTTAGGTCAGAAGACACCACATCAGTATTTACAACTGAATTATTCCATAAAGAGTTCGTACTTTACAGGTAGCCAATGTTTAGCCATTACACTTACATTCACCGAGTTATTAGGCGGTTGCTTGTTTGATTTGATTTGAAGAGGGATGTATCAGCCATGGAGAATTATTGCTTGTTAGCTATTAACGAGATCTGGAGTAATAAAGGGTGGCGTAGGTTCTACTCCACATACTCGATCCCAAACGAAAAATTGGTTTGGGTGGTAGCACGTATGCTGAATTATTCGAATTGACTAGGTGCACAATTTGGCACAATACTAGTTCCCTTTCGTTATTTCAGATTGTCCTTGTGAGAAGTCATTTTTACTCATGGAGGAGACATTGAGATCGGATATATCAACCCTTACAGTAAATTTATTTTTAACTCGGTCTTTTAAATACACTCCACTAGTGAGTTCACGTACTCATATCCTTGTTTGAAAACGAATTTTAACAAATTAGAATAAGCACACGTTCAGTTTTGGTGGGACTATATTTGTGAAGTTGAATATATGGAGAATGGGAAAATTTCCTTCGGTAAATTATGAGAACCTGCGTAAATTTTGGGGGTTGGCTGTAACGGAACAGGCTCTGGATGAGGATTCCGTCACGATTCACAAATATAGATACATTTAAAAAGCATCTTGGTATGAACAAATATTGATGAAATTTAGACAATCAAAAGTAGAAGAAAGCGATAATGTGTAATATTGAGATTTAGATGTTAGGTATTTCTTATAGCAAGACTATAGGTACTTACTGAAAATGATAAGCAGCTTAGAATATTTAAGCTATCAAGATATTCTATGTATTAACCATTTAAATCGATTGTTCAGATAGAACTGATAAGTTACTTCAAGTAAAAGGAAATGTTGAGTAATCCTTTAAATACATAAAAGTTACAAGCAAAATAAATAAAATTACCATGAAAATAAGCAGCATTGATATTTCTAACCATACAAAGTTATGTGAGGAACATATTTTCGTTGTGTGTCCGTGTATTTGAGTTTGCTTCATCAAAATGAACCCTAAAACAAATGAGTATTGACGCCGATCTGAAGCCGATAGAAAGGGCTTTGATTGGATCTACGTACCTCTGATCGGCGTCATACGAAATTCAAAATATGTGTTGTCATGAGCGGATTTTGATGAGATTTTGAAATTAGAATAGGAATGCGCTGGAGAGCTGAGATTGGCTGAGGTGGATCTGAAGCCGTTTTGACGCCGATAGAAAGGGCTTTGATTGGATACCTATCGGCCTCAAATCGGCGTCACTGTCAAGTTTGAGAAAGTATATAAGCAGTAGAAAGACCGAGAAAATGCTTATTAAATTCTCGAACTTCCGTGAGGTAATATATTCTGCTACGGACATGGTTCCGGACGTGGGTTGGATACCTCACGGTGACAACTAAGATCCACCTCGATAGGGAACGCCCAATCCTTAGAGTTGGACACTTTTGGGAGCGAGCCAACAATCGCTTTAACCTATTGCAATGGGTACGATTAACTGCTCCTCACTTCGATTGGAAAGAATATTCCAGTGGAAGTGTCTTCTATTTATTATATGTATTTATTTCCTCTCATACTAGAACGTCGCTCTGCAGCCTTCCATAGCTTCGGCTATAGCGGTATAGTCGCGCGACTATTTCCGTGCGTGGAGTTGGACACCCTAGGGGCCATAGGTTCGATTCTCGGCTTGGCACCGAACTTTAGAGGCTAGTTAGGGATCAAACTTGAGCCATCCTATCAGGGGGATGAAAGCTCATGCGCAATTAACTTTGGGGGGTTTGTTGGGGACTTACACACACTTTAGCAGACTAGGAATTTATTTAGGACCGAAGTAGGTCTAGAAAATAGTATTTTTGTTTACCGGGTTATACATTAACTTCGTGATGGTTCAATCGGGAACAAATAAGTAAATTCACGAGCTAGTAGTATCTACCACTAGAGACGTAGTTTTCAATAATGACTTCGTCATATCAATACAATCTATTAGTATGCTAGACTTAGAAACTAAAGACTAACCACGAAATAAAAATGACAAAATAAATGTATTTTTAATCAGTATAAAGTAAGGAATACAGAAATATTTGCCTGCAAAGGAATATAGAAATATTAGTTCGAATGAAATGTAATGTATTTGTTGCAATAATATATTATATATTTGCTAATGAATCGAGTTTGGGCTAGATTGTCTACCCTGATCCTAGCATGAGAATGCGGTAATAAATTATAGCAATTGAATTATTTGCTGAAAGTATCAAATGTAATATTTAGAATCAAATGATAATTCGTAATGATAAATAATAATATTAAGAAGAGATAAATAAGATTATAATCGCTTATAGATGCAAACTCTACATTTGGAAAACTACCAAACGGACTTAGTAAGGCCTTACTAATTTTGGGGTAAATAGAAGAGGATCTTGGCATGATGGAGAACATTTGTGTCACAGTAAAGAGCAGCTCTTAATCCAGCATTCGAGTTGTAAGCCTTGAACATGCCAAGAATCCTACTTCCTAAATCATAATAAATCTAGAATTCTACGGCAAATCTAAAAAAAATCAAACTAATTACTTACAATATGAAAATTAATAAAATATATTATATCTTTAAATTGTAGAGATATCTATCACTATATCTATACTATATATTAATAATTTACTCGGCAAAGTAAAGCTAACTATTATAATAATCATCATAATAAATATATGGCTGCTAGTTTTGAGCTAACCAATACAACAAAGATTCTGCTAATACTTAAGTATTTAAAATAATTGCTTTTCCTACAACGGTTCAATAGATGGCATGTCATGTAAAACACTAGTAATCTAAGTATAGCAATCTCGTATAAAAAGGAGATTTATGTATGTGGTAAATCTTATCAAACTTGGTCAAGCAATGCAGCACCTTGAGAATTCTTGTAAACCACAAACAAGGGTCTAGAGATTTCTCTAAGTCACTGATATTATTTCCCATATATTGCTTTCAGTAAACAAGTAAATGATTAAACTTGAACAATTGAACTATTCAGGGAATAGTGGCTGATAATATTTATCTAAAGGAAGTGGATAATCAGCGTAGTAGTTACTGATCACAAGAGATTTCTAAAGCGCATATAAAGCGAGTTTTTACTTTACTTTTGTTATTTATTTCCTAGCAGTTTCCATAAACGAAACAAATAGTACATATTATAGAGACACTTAGTCTGCAAGAGATTATATCAATCTTATCAACAGCTAAATGCTCATAGCAACAAACATAAATCTATAAAGATAGCTAGTTATATAATTAACAGGTTTATAACTGTTATTAATAATAACGAAAATCATGCGTATATCTGATATTATTTAATGGAGTTGTTTATATATTATTTCACTAATCAAAACTGATTTATCATATTTAACAGACAGTTTTGCAAGCTAATAATTATATAGTAAAACTTGCAAATAACCTACTATTTCTATGTTCTATGGTCAAATAACATAGACCTTAAATTCAGAAACTTATATTGATGATTAATATCTTCCACGATTAGAAGTCAAATCAAGTACATAAGCTAGAAATCTAGGATCAGCTCAGTCAGTCAGTCTGTAAGAACTAAGTATTTGCAATCTAGTATGTTCATCGCAATTTTTCGTTATCAGCTAGCAGTTTAGTAATGTAGTAGTAGGTTATCCATCGTAATATCAGAATACGTAGGCGTTGCTTTTGGTTTCTCTAGGCATCTATAGTTTTGAATAGTTTTCTCTGTTTCAATTCTTTCCGAAAAGAGCAAGGTTACAGCAGCGGTACACAGTGTTAGGGTCCTCCTAGACTAGACGATCATTGGCCAAAACGAATATTAGAATAAAAAAGGGGGGGGGGGGGTTGTTACACACCTCTAAATGGGTAAGTTGTAAGGACCATTTGAATGATTCATAATTGTTATACCTTTACCTAGCTAACAATTTGCAATAAATAAATTTGAATTTGAATTTGTAATTCTTAGTAACCACCTGATACCGAGATTTTTGCACAGCCTTGTGCTAGGAAATATTACTGATAATCGGTTACAAATACTCTGTGCTGTAAGAATATGGCTGATATAAGTCTACTATAGACATACTTATATATACACACAATGTTACCAACTCACTATTGACTTAAAGACTCCTTAATTATACCACTCTGTGTGTAGTGCTAGGCTAGTACCGGTATCAACTGCTGCAAACTAGTATGATGGGTAAAGCTGCAGATAAACGGAATGTTGGTAGAAGACAAGTGCAATTTGAAAAATTTAATACCGACTTCCATTCTGTAACTTTGGTAAAAATCAGTTATTGGAGTGTATCTCAAAAACTACTGGACCGAATTTGATACCACACACATAAATGGGACCACACGTGAAGCACCAGCATTCAAACAAAAAAAAAATTTGAGAATCGGTTCACCCTATCGAAAGTTATGAGGTAACAAACATTAAAAAAATACAGTCGAATTGAGTACCTCCCCCTTTTTTTGGAAGTCGGTAGAAAATTGTCCTGGCTTCGCAATATCCGACGATGGACTGGGATGAGAAGGGCTGAAGATCTGTTCAGGCTTGCTTACAAAGAAGAGTTTAGAAGGATGATTGCCAACCTCCAGCAGTGAAAAGGCACCCAAAGAATAAGAAGTGTGTAGTTTAGCTTCAATTAATGCACCTATGATCACCGTTATCAAATAAATATTTAATAAGACTTTTCCATAATGTAATTAAGACCGTATGTCACTTCGTTCTCATTCCCATTGATGGTTCCAGTCAATAGACTTGCAGGGTTTTGCCCAGTGGGATTCAAATATCAAAATGAAGCCCATTCTCCGTAAAGATAGACAATAAACCCGCCGATCTTAATATTAGAAAACCTGTTCTTTACAACCTATTTTACAATGTATATATTATAATTTTTATTTTATAATTATATAATTTTTATATTGTACAATGTATTTGAACGTAGTCCGCCACCTTATCCTAAATCACATAACTCATCGTTCAATAGCAAACACCACGCAATCAACAACAGAAAATAAAATTAAAATGTCTGTTTCACTAATGACTTTATACAAAAATAAGTTACCACGTTCCTTAAGCACACATTGACGACTCAATTGTTGACAAAAGACTCGTCGAAACGTAAATTATTGCAAGGATACACTTCCACCTGCCCTTATTTAAGGTTAATATGAATTTGATTGCCAAATTCCCTCCGTCCAACGTCAACTCAAAAAAAAAACTATTTTGTACCAAATATTTATGTTTCTAATTAAAAAAGTAGAGACGCTATCATTTTAGACGGCAGTAAATAATTTTATGGGGCATTCTGAAATAGATCGACAAGTTAAGGGAGTTTTATGTGCTTAAATATGCTTTTAATAGGAGAAAGAGGGATATGATATTAATATGGTAATCTTAACTAGAACTCGATTAATTAGTAGATTATTTTATAGTTGAATTTTCGATCGTTTTAATTCAGATCTTTGTCGACGACTGCTGCCTCTTTCAAAAACTTCGAGGTTGTGCTCGCTTGTTTTTTGTGAAGTGAAGTCAAGGCCCTGCAAGAGCAAACTTTTAGGTACTCGTATTTGAGCGGGTGAAGCACTGGTCGTGACAGGAACAATTAAGCGTGCGTCTGTAAACACGATAACTTTTCTGCAGTTTTAATTTGTTTGAAAATAAAAGAAGCCACGAGGGTAAAAAAAATCTAGATTTTTGATTACAAAAAATATAGTAGTTGTCGCTCAAAATATTGAGAAATGCGAAACGAATGATTTTTTCCGTCGTTATTTGCGATATTTTTCTTCAAGGTGCCAGAGAAATATTGTGCAATATTATTATATGTCTTTTTTTTAAACTTATAACTATGCGCTGTATTTTTTCCAATTTTGTATCAATAACTGTGCGTCTAAACTGTGTGACGAAAAACATAGCTTTTTACGGTTCATTGGCTTTGGGCCGCGCCTTAAGAATTCCGCAAAAATGCGTAAATATTTGTTGGATGGACGTTTGTTATACGCGCGTACAATGATATGCTAAACTCTGATGTCCCTAGACCACCTTCAAATCTCTTTTAATCTTGTTTTCACATCTTTTATTTATGTTTTAGAATTTTATTTCATTAAAATTGACTTGTAACAGTGAACTCATTTTCAGCTTTTTACCATAGCAGAGTAATGTTTTCCAATGTTAACAAGCCAAAGAACAAGTACAATTTGAAAAAGTTAATAGCGACTTCCATTCTATTCAGTTATTGTAGTATATCTCAAAAACGACCGAATTTGATGAAATTTAAACGGGACCACCAGGACACAGGAAGCACCAGCTTTCAAACAAAAAAGAATTTTGAGAATCGGTGCATTGGTAAAAATCATAAAATAAAAAATACAGTCGAATTGAGTACCTCCTCCTTTTTGGAAGTCGGTAGAAAAGAAGAAGAAGTACTTTTTCTAAATACACCGAAGTGTTATTTTTGCGAAACTAGCCAATCTTAAACATTCGGAGATTCAGATATATCTAGTTTATTAAAATACGAGTACTTTACAATTGATACTTTTATGTAATCGAACAGGGTTGTAGGCATTGGTACTTATCAATCTTACTCAGACTACTTAAGTAGTTTCGTGTCGAAATGGTCACTCTACGTTTCTGAATCCTGGTTGCCCAGACCCACAGACCATATAACCACTTGACTGCGTGTAGTTCAATTTCTCCTAAGAACACAAGTCACCACTGCGGGTCGGGGGGCTACGTACAAAAAAGGATTTAGATTGGTCGGCTTAAAATGTAGCTCTACTCATAGTACCTAAATAGTGTTGTGGTACAGCATTATGTAATCACCTTAGTTGTCTTACACTTATACTACTGTACACTCTTAATATAATGAATATTGTATAGAAGAATTATTTTCCTCACAGTCGATATATACAATCGATAAATTGCCAGTTAATATTGGAGTACCGCACTAATTTACACGTGCCAGTGAATAAAAGAGACGGCGTTATATACAACTGCAAAGAACAGTACGGGATGGCAAAAGACATCAACGCGTTCCCATATTTTTTTTATTTTTGAGTCACTCTTTAATTACTTCATTTGTGTATTTTGTTTTCTTCCAATAATTAATAAACTAAAATTATCTGTGAAATGTAATTCCATCCTTTGCATACCTGGATGTCTACCTGTTTTTTCGGTACCACTTTACTGAACAGTAAGGCATAATTGAATTTGTTTTAAATTTTTTTCATCCGCTTGTTCTCCACGCTCAGTCAAACTGGTACTGACGTGTTGGTTCGATACGTTAGCTTTTTATTGTCATAGTCTTGGCAGCTGAGGGGAAGCCGTTTGAGCAGTCAAGTGGTTATATGGTCTGTGCCCAGACCCCACCCTGAAGTGCACAATGTCAGAGTTTCAGTTGCATTGCTGTATTTTAGCGTAGACACGTGATAAGTGTGTCACAGCGTCATGGCACGTCGATTCCGATTACGTTACGATTTCAAATCGATTTTGTTGTAGGTAGAGTCCGTGGTGTGACCACCGGCAGAAAACCGCGGCGCTTACCAACGACTAATAAACTATTTATCGTCAGGTCCAGTAAGCGTTCACCAATCTCATTAATACGACTTGTAGAAGGCTATCTCAGGCCGGCACCTACGCACCGGCTACCGTTAAAGCCTCCATTATAAAGCCATAAAACAATCGCCTGCCGAGCGATTTATTGCCTTAATGCAATAAAATTAGCGTTCTAATTTGTTTGAAGCAATTTGGATTTACGGCGATTCTTTAAGGGCAATGCAGACATGCCGCTTTTTGTAGCAAATCTCGCGATATGTAGCTTTTGTGCTCAAGTTGTATGAATAATCGATGATATAAATTTCTGACTTTAATAACCCTTTCAATACTTATGCTATAAAAATTATTGGAAGTATTGTCAATAATAGTTTACACGTTGGTTACATAAAAATACTTTAAAAGAACTGTGTTTTATAAAAACATATCAAACATCGTATTCAATGATGAACAGACATAGACAAAACAAAACAAATTCAAACAGCGGAAGAAATTGGTGGCCTAATAGATATTAAAATATGTATTTTGGTTTATTACCCCGAGCGACAACTCGTTGGCACTTACGTAAGTCCTTCCACACTCATCATTTGACACCACAATCGCTTCGCGACACAAAAACTGGCACGTCTGCTATCCGTTAAGGCGCTGTCAGCTGAGCGCTTGTCTACGTTCAATTTCCTTTACTTGAAATCAATCAAGCGCATCTCGTAAAAACGTACAAAATTCATTAAAAAATAATATACACTCTTAAATAAAAATATAATCCGTCAAAGTATGTGTATTGAAAGTTGCTATTTTATATGTGTTTCATGACAAAATTATATAATAGTGAATAAAGAGAAAAACAGTTTTAAAGCTGAAATTAAGTAGTATGTTTAAATTTTTTTAATGAACTTTGTTGAGTAATTTTTTTTTACATTTGGTAAACAAGCATTTGACCACAGTCTCACCTGATGGAAAGCGATGACGCGGTCGACGGTGGTACATACTTGCCTAAAAGGTACCTATTCACTCTGTATTTGAAGACTCCCAGATTGTATGTGTCGAGAAATATAGACGCTGGTAGGTTGTTCCATACTTCAGCCGTACGCATTATGAAGCTAGATTTGAATCGCTTCGTGTGTATTTTTGGAATTTGGACCATGTACGGATGACGTGTTCCTGTGCGTCTTGATGTTCGATAAAAGAAAGGAGATAAGGGAATAAGATTGTGAAGATCGATCGCACACTCTCCGAAGTGAATCCTGTAAAACACCGATAAGCTGGCAACTTTGCGTCTATGTTCAAGGCTTTGAAGTCTAGCCTCCACTAAAGCATCGTCACCAATGAGTTTCCTTGCTCGGTTACCTATGGAGTCCAAGGCTTCGAGTTGGTATTTAGCGGAACCATCCCAGAGATGGCTGCAGTATTCCATACAAGATCGGACTTGAGCTCGATACAGGTTTAGAAGCTGTCCCGATGTGAAATACCGGCGCACTTTCCGAAGGACTCCCAGCTTTTTTGCGGCTCCTTCAGCCCTGGACTTGATGTATAACCCAAAATTAAGTTTCGGTGTAAGTGTTACACCAAGCAGCCTAATATGTCAGCCAAAATATGTTTTTAATTCCGTCAATGTGTACTTAGAAGTCTTAGAAATGTGATATTATTTTTTGTAGTTTTAATTACTGTTTAAGAGATAAACTGCTTTAAAAACCATAATTTTTATCGAAATCATGATATGACAGCACCTTAAGGGCGCATCGGCACCCGCCGAACGCCATTTCACGGTGATGTCGCGCAAAACGAACCATTCCGACGGATGCAAATTACTTTCCTTGCTTTACGATTGCTCTTTCTTGGCCGCTCTTTAATGACGGACACGTGATCACACTAAAACTTACCTTACCTCAATAGCTTTAGCAATAGTTTTCGTTTGATACGCGTGAATGTCATTAAAAGTATCGGAAAGATCGCATTAGTGTGATGGTAGCGAAGCGATCGTTCTGCGAAACGGAATCTAATCTCGTAGGTTGTTTTGATTACGTTGCTATAGATCAGTGGTTCCTAACTTTTTTGGTCTGGCTACCCCTATGACTTATCAGGAAAACTGGTTTGACCCCCGAAGAAAACAACTCCTGCATACTTATAAATGGCTTTTATTAATCAAATAATCAATTTCTATGTTAGTCTACGTAGATGTAGGTACATTTACATAAAATTGTTATAAGTCTTGTAATATTATTGTATAGTTATATTGGGTTGGGTTTGAGCTTAGGCCTTACTCGTGTCATTCGAATATTGCACACTTGCGTTTTTTTTTACAACACAAAATTTTCTAATACCATCTAAAAATTGCAGCATGATTATCCCTGCACAATAGCAGTTTTACCCCCGAAGGGGTAAATACCTCAGGTTGGGAACCAATGCGATAGATCGATGGTGTACTGAGAGAATTTCGTAAAAGGAATTGATTGGAGTAAGTGCGGATGAATGCGGGATGCATGTTTAAAAAGTTACGGTTTCAGAGAAACGATTTAATGGCCGATGCTTTGAAGGTACCTAATAAATATGGTTCTAGATAAGTTCTACAGTGTGGAATATTCTTTTAGAAAACTAAAAAAATATTCCAGAGAGCGATGGAACTGAATATAGAAAAGCCTTTGAGATGTTTTTTTCCCTAATACCCACTCTATTTTTTTTTCTTCATTTTAGTTCAGTAGAACTCTTTGTGAATGAGTTCGTCCGGGGTAGTACTGCCACCAAACCTTTTTCTACCGTGAAGCAGTAATGTTCGCAATACTGTGTTCTGGTTTGGATGGTATGGGTGCCGGCGAAAAAATCAAACGTGTACAAATAGATGACGGTATATGTTAAGTCGCATATTTTCGCGTATTTTGCGATTTTGCAAGGGAATTAAAACGTATTTAAGCAAAAAATCATCACCACACTTTTAATACTAGAAATAGAAATAGGATAGCTGTACCTAGTTTTAGACTTACGAAGACTAATAAGTAATTCCTAGGAAATTGTGTGCGTTTTTACAATAAAATACCAAAACACATTACTGAGCTCACAGAGGGCAAGTTCAAGTTGACTGTAAAAAAACGTTTGAATAAAAAAAGCTTATTATAAAGTTCGACATTATATAGAAGATAAACATGCTTGGAATACTCCACTTCTGGCAAGCTGTCACTCTGCCACCCATAAAATGTAATATTTGTAGTACCTAAGCGTAGACACATTGTAAACATCTATATAAAAAGAATGGCCCCGAGTTTCTTGCCGCTTTGTCTTGGTGGGCTCTATATATTGTGGAACGCGGCGGTAGAGTCTTTTAGGTACATTATATTGAAAAGTTGACGTTCATAATAAGTTTGCGTCTTTGATGCCTAAATTGAACTTGAATAAATGATTTTGAATGCCTTACAGCCTTGCGATTCTATAGTGATTCGTCGACGAGCTCACCGATGTCAAATACTTTATGACATGTCTTGTCATCTCGTCATTTGTTTCACGGATGTTTTCAATGCAACTATGTTTGCTCTTAGAGAATGACACGGCTGTACAGCCGTACGATTCTGTAATGATTCGTCGTTGCACTCGTCGACGAGCTCACCGATGTCAAATATTTCGCCCTTGTTCACAAGGTTGCTTTTCCAACGTTTCGTGTCATCTCTTCATTTGTTTCACGGATGTTGTCAAAGACGCAACGATGTTGGCTCTTAGAGAATCACACGGCTGTACAGCACATTTACCGGCAGCACACTTAAAGCAAAAACTTGAAAACTGTAAACCTATGCTATTTGCGGTTGGTGCAGAAACCGTGTTTATGGATCCAAACGGTAAAGTTAAGTTTTTCAATTGACCTAGATTGTCTTTTAGTTATAGCAATAATGCTAGATGCTCTCTTAATGTACAGAAGTACTGAGGCGTGTGCCCAACTTGCACTTGGTCGGTTTTGGGTGATAAGATATATTATAGCATAATATTTTTTTCAAATGACATTACACTAGTTAGCCTGATCATGTACAACTAGCCTTACAGAACTTACATTGTCAAAATTATAAGTACAAATTTCCAAAAAATATAATTACTAAATAATAATAATTGTTCTAGTTAAGACATATTCACAACCCTAAGTTATACTATTATACTATATCTATACTAATATTATAAAGAGGGAAGATTTGTAAGTATGTTTGTAACGAATTGGCTCAAAAAATACTAGACCGATTACAACAATTCTTTTACTATTGGAAAGCTACATTCACCCTGACTAACATAGGCTATATAAAATTTATCATCATCATCATCATCCATCACCGATCACCGCGCGGGTGAAACCGCGGAGAGCAGCTAGTAAAGTGATAAAGCGAGACTTTCGATTAAATATTTTCGTTATTCCAGCATAGCTCTATTATATAAAATTTTATCATAATACGTCTAGTTAAAATAATGGTGTTACTATAATGAAAAATTAATTCGTGGTCCCATTGGTGTTACAGCTTAATGCGACAAGTCAAGATCACTCATCAAAATGTAAAATTGCAATTTGCTTTACTATAAAACTATTATTAGTATACCAGGATGACTGAGTTCGTAAGTAAACAACTGATTTTCTTGGTATAACTTCAAACCAAACAAAACGGGAAAGAAAATCGAACTGAACCGGACTGTCAAGCAGAGAAACGTCGCGTACCTCGGACATGTTCTACGGCATGATCGGTATTCTCTCCTGCAGACCATCACGATGGGAAATGTACCCGGGAAGCGCAAATCGGGTAGACGAAAGAAGTGTTGGCTCTGTAATATCCGAGAGTGGACAGGGATTAAGCCCGTGGAGCAATTGTTCAGATTGGCGTTTGACAAGGAAAAATTTAAGAAGCTGACCGCCAACCTTCAGTAATGGAGCGGCACTTAAAGAAGAAGAACCTCAAACCAAACACTCATTGGCTTAGAGCTGCTTAACAACGCCATCTATTTTCAAAGTATAGCATATAATATATAGTTGTTGTTAGCATTTCCCGCGTCAAAAAAAGAGTTGGAATGTATAATCGTAACATTAAACTCGCTACTTCTCAGTCATCATGTATTTCTGACAAACAACTTTATAGGCAATTTCTTTATAGGCAAATCGCTTCTTAGTCAATTTAGCAAATTCAGGCATACTGCTTCTTAGGCATTTCACGTTAAAGGCAAACAGATTCCTAATCAACCTCTTGGTTGGTAGAATGGTGTCATTGGCACCTTGTTTTTCGGGTAATTCGATCATAAAAGAAGCTGATGACCCTAGTGGCCTATTAATATTGTAGCAGTTTTCATTGCCTGAAGACACGGATAAAACGACGTTTTCTAAAAATAATAATAATAATAATAAATTTATTAAGGTCAAACATAATGGTTACAAAATAAATGTAAAGAAGCACCTGGTTTCTAAACTTTGGCTCGATACCCGTACTATAGAACCCAGGACTCTTTCGTCGGAGTAAAATGCAACTATCTAGATCGATTTATAACCCCCGAAATCCCCTACGTACTTAATTTAATGGAAACCGTTTCCGTGTTTCAGATTATATCTATACTAATATTATAAACAGGAAAGATTTGTATGTATGTTTGTAACAAATTGGCTCAAAAAGCACTGGACCAATTTCAAAAATTCTTTCACCATTGGAAAGCTACATTCACCCTGATGCGCTAACAAAGTCTAAGCTTAGTTATACCTATAGCTATCCCTTCAGTAAAGTACAGACATTTATAACCCGATCGCATTTAACACTCTCGTATCTCGATCGCTAAATCCCTAATACGCTTCCAGTTTAACAATAGTCGTAAAGTCGCAGAATACGCGCCAGTCGGTGCGTAAAACGCGCCAATTTTTTTATATTTATTCTTAAACGAATATATCGGCAATATATCGGCAAGGTTATGGCCAGTTTTACAGCTTGTGACTGAGTTTACTACGCCGACAACTGGAGACGATGGCGTCGTTTTAGGGTTAAGAGCGTACGGCCATTTTGTGGTGTTCGGCTTCCGATGTTAGGATACTCTTTAATTTAAAAAGATAATGGTTTGGTTCTTACGGGGTACCCTAATAATAATTCAAAAGAAAAAGGAAATAAAGAAAGAAAAATCGTTTATTTGACACACCAGGTAAAAACCAATGGTGAGGGGAGCCAAGTGGAGGGATGGGGTGTAATAGGTAGGTCTACCGTTTAGAAACAATTTAGCTTGTATCTTTTATGAATGTTCTTGCATATTTTTTTATGAAGTTTATGTCAAATAGTTACCTAGTAATGGTAACCGCTGATATAGTGACTTGCAGGGTTAAGTATCTCAGTTGCAACCAAATGTGGAGAGAAATTTAAAAAAAATGGCGGCTTTAGGTCAGTTTTGTGAGCTCCAAACAGCAACTTACTAACATTTTTGCTTGCTGAAAATGACATAATGCGGCCTTTTTTTAAGATATCAAACATTTTTAACATTGGATTGTAGGTAACTGAGATACTTTCGTTATTGTCCTGAAGCTATCGGTGATTAGAACATCGTGCTGGAATAAACTGGTTGTATTGTAAACTGCTCGAATAGACTTATATGTATAAAGTCAGGATTAAGGCTTATTTGCGATTATGCATATCTAAAGAATCTTGTTTGACTGTAGAACATTTCTATTATATAGCCAGGAACTATTGTTTTATATGGGACTAGCCGCGCTCCTCGATTTCACCCGCGTGGTGATGGACGATGATGATGAATCAAATACGTATAGCCTATGTTACTCAGGGTGAATGTAGCTTTCAAATAGGGAAAGAATTTTTGAAACCGCGGCACTTTAGTTTTTGTGTTTATTTATTACAAACATACACACACACACATTATTCCTCTTTATAATATTAGTGTAGATTTCATGAATTATCAAAGGGACGATAACAAAAGTAAGCGTTTTTAAATTTATTTCTTGACACCTACCCACCTACTTACTTGCAGATTGTCCGCATGAAATTCTTCTTCTTTTTCTATATATTTTTAACCGTGAGTCACTTTTCAGCCAGTTAATTCGCCCTATTTACGCAGGTCTCGTTAGTTTATTTGGAAATGTTAATGTTTAATGTAGTACATATAAGAAACTATCATGCCACATTACTGGTGTATACAGGGTGTTTGGTAGAGGGACCGACATACCAAATGAGCGTGTTCGAGGAATACAAGTTGGCCAAAAAAAATCCCAGACCCCATAATTTTATTAAACTTTTTTTGTGAATTTTCCCTTTTTCTCCCCGAAATCGTACCTATTTACCACCATAACATTTGTAAAATCTGCTTTAGACAGGATGTTTTAGTTGAATTTGGTCTCTATACACCTTCAGGCCAAGCAAAGCAAAATTGGATACCTGGATTTTTAATTGGAGTTAAAAAAAAAAGTTAAAAAAAATTGGGGGGTCTGGGATTTTTTTGGCCAACTTGTATTCTCCAAGTGGGCCCCCGAACACGCTCATTTGGTATGTCGGTCTCTCTACCAAACACCCTATATATGAAACAAGTCACAAAGGCCATTAGGTTAAAATCTATTTACATATTCGGTTTTTTATATTTTTTATTTATTTATTCAACTTTATTTTGGATGAATACTACAAGAACAGATAGCATAAACTGCTATGGTTACATATTTAGTCCAGAAAAAATACTCATATATAGTAATATTTTTGGTACATACCTACTTTAGGTTTTAGGTATTAGAGGTACATCTCCAAATTAGTTGAAAACAGTTTTATCTAACAAAACTCTTTGAATTATTTAGGCTATACGTCTTATGACTTTTTTGACATTGACATTTGGCTACTCGTGCCCATATATTCTGATTAATCTATGCTCGTACCAAGCCCACGCGTTTATATTCTAGTTTTATTCATTTTATTACCCGTTTATATATTGTAGATCCATTTATAACTTTGAAGATGGACCGATGCCGATGTGCAGATTACAAAGCTGCGGTAAAGAAGTTGAGATTGTATACTGTCGGAACTTTGAGGCCAGATAATATTGAGAACTATGATAGTAAGTTAACTTATGATTTACCATAGACTAGCTTTTGTCTTCGACTTCCTTCGCGTAGAGATTTTTTTTAAATGACTAAATACAATTTTTACACCAATAAGTTCAAAACAGTAATTTCCTTACAAAGTTTCACCTCTATTTTACCTCTTAACCCTGTCAAAAAATATTTACCTATAACAATATTTTTTATTTTAAATAAGTAAATTATTTGTATACTTACAAATTTCCACTCCTATAAATTCAAAAACAAATGTCTTTCATCCAAAAGTTTTCACCCATTTTTAACCCCTTAGAGGTTTTCAAAAACCCTTTTTTTATTTTTTTATTTTATTATTTTATTTAATTAATTTTATTAAAATTTAGTATTTCTAGTTCCACAAGTTCTTCTAATTTTACATAATAAAGATTACTTTGGCACCAAGCTAAAATAATCCTGAAGACTTGGCTGTATGGGCATAGTTCCCTTTGCCTACCAGAATGGGTAAAGAAAAAAAAAATCTCTGCTTATATTCTACGGTTGGCGCCATTTTCCAGAAATTTTCTTTGCGAGTTTATTTTATTAAATTGATTCATTTTTTCGCAACTTGTAATGAAATATACTAGTGTGTGTTAGAGAAATAGTGGTTATTTCAATAAATCTGACACCGGAAAGGCCTAAAGAACTGATTATGAATGTTATTGCTCTTCTATAACACACTCAGACAAGACAGACGACCTGATAAAGGTTACAGGATGACGCTGGATGCAGCTTCCAACCGATCCTTTTGGCAATATATGGGCAAGGCCTATGTTCAGCAGTGGACGTCCTACGCATCATAATGGCTCAGTTGGCCTATAGTTGGCAGTGCGTTTGAAGCTCAGGATTCCAGGTTCGATTTCAGCCCAGAACAAATAATTGGGTAATGGGCAGAATGGTTTGTTCTTAGGTCTTGGATGTGTATCTATATCTCCCGTGGCACAGGGAGTTCTAGTGCGTGTGTAAACATATTTTACTTTTCCGGAATCTGGTCTCATCTCTAGATTAGGTTTTCTGACACACTCTTCACTCTATTATTTGTGACCTGTATCACTTTAATGCTAAATCAAAGATCTAATGCAAAATTTTCTATTAGTAACTATAGCTCGCGGTTTCGCAAGCGTGGCATAAAAAGTAGACTGTCCACGGATGGAAGTTTTACGGATATAACCGCATCCTGACCGCAGCAAGCGTTGCTTAACTTAAGATCGCATCGCATCACATGACTAATTCATATTGTGTTGTATTTCCTTAGGAACAGGCTACGCCGTGTCTTGGTTCAAAACGGGCATATCTCACGACGACCTGAATTTCGTTAGACCCAAGGCACGGAAGGTGCTGCAATGGCATGAATATCCTGAGAACCGCCTCTCGAAGGAAGCACGGAAGATTGAGCAAATGTGGTGCCCGTTCATGTCCCCTTATGTTCCTCATGCTCCTGTAAATCATGAAGCTGGTAGCAAATAGGTTATTGCGATCAAAACACTGTCTTTTTTTATTAAAATTTTTAGAAAAGGTATAAATGAAGAGTATTAATTGTTTAGAACCTTTATTTTCATATCACGCATTTTCAGCCCAAGCTGAAGAGGTCGTCAGTGGCCGTAGCACAAACAATTCCCAAAAAGGTATTCGTGTCGTGCACGTCAACGCGTCACGCTTCCGCGTACAAACTGTGAGTTATCTGTGTCACAAGTTGTTCAAGATACATGACAGTACTGTTTCACGTGAACGACACGTAACGTTATAATTACGCGGTTATTCGTGCTAGGTGGTGGTTATTTGCACCTACATTTTGACAAAGTAAGCTATCATATTTTACAATTTTATAAGGGTTTTAATTTTCAATGAATGAATGCTGTTGTCTTAGAATAACTACGTGAAACTAAGGACATGGACTAAATTTATGCCGTTTATTTGAAGCCATTTACGGCTCACTTTGCTTCGCTGCGTTGGTACAGCAGTATACGACTTATACATTTTATAAATACCGCTAATTCTGTATACTTTTAATACATTTATTTAATTTTGTGTTCTTTTTTAAATCAATATATGAAACACGTTTTTACCAATCAAATACCCAAATTTTATGGGAAAACATTTTAATGTTTGCGTCTCTGTGTTGACGAGGCAAATAAATACAGCACACAACCAATTTGTAGCGCGCGTTTTGAGAAGACGTTGTTTGGAAACCTACCTTCCATAGGTAGTTATTATATGGCTGTTGATAGAATTAACAAGTGACAGACGATTTCCCACACAACTTTGTAATTGTGTAAAGACTAGAATATACTGTTCTGTGCAGTGAGAGTAATTACAAGTATCGCTTGACAGAAATAATAAACTCAAACTTTATTATAAAAAAAATATTTGCCTAGCACCTAACGTTTACTTTCTACCCTTATATTATTTAAGACCTCTTTATTATTTGCATAGTTTTGTTTATGTTATGATTGTGTGTTACAATGCATTTTTCTACCGACTTCCAAAAAAAGGAAGAGGTACTCAATTCGACTGTATTTATATTTTTTTTTTATGTTTGTTACCTCATAACTTTCGATAGGGTGAACAGATTCTCAAAATTCCTTTTTTGTTTGAAAGCTGGTGCTTCCCATTTAAATTTCATCGGTCCAGTACTTTTTGAGTTACACTCTAATAACTGAATGGAATGGAAATCGGTATTAAATTTTTCAAATTGTACTTGTTATATTGGGCGATTAAAAAACCAATAAAAATAATTTAACTTATATTTCTAACTTTGCCAGACCAAAGACGTAGAATAGTGCACTAGTCCACTATTATAAACAGACCAAAATGACATATCAAACCGAGAGGAAAAACAAAAGAATTTATTTATAACTCATATTAAATCTACTTTAAACTTGAATATGACTACAAAAGAACTAGTACCAGGAATACATAAACACCTACCAGTAGCCACATGTACTCCTTTTAATTCCCACACTTAATGAACATTTGAGGGCACCAAAACATTACAAAACCGAACTTATCCTGTTTCCACCGTTTATAAGTTTACGATATCCCTAAACTAGTTTTTTTAGTTAAATTAATTAACAATAATAAAAGGAAATAAAGTTTACGATATAAAATTGTAACACAGTTGTAAACATTCGACTAGAAAATCGAATCTGATGTTTTAGATCCATTTGATATGGACCCGTCGTTTTAACTGTTACGGATAAACTAATATGGACATGACTTTTCTTGATTGTTCTTGATGTTTTTTCTTAGTTTTTTTTTAATGGACATGTGTCAAATGGTTGAGTTCATAGTTAAACTGAGTGAAATAGGTCGTATTTTGTTCGTTTGTAACATGTCATTACAGAGTTAGTTGCGTGCCGTAAGATACATAATACTATGTACCTATTACATTTACTATTTATTATACATTAATTTGTTAACATGCGATAAAGTCATACATTTATTAATATTATAGATAAAATGTATTCTATGCAGTATATACAATTTAATGAGTTTTAAAGTTTCTCTTATTTTCTTTTAGAGTAGGCCTGCCGGGCTATTATGTATCTCAGTTGCTAACAAATGGTGATTGAAATCTGAAAAAATGGCCGCTCTATGTCAGTTTTGAAAACTCCAGTAAGCAAAAATGTTAGTAGGTTGATTACTGGAGCTGACTAAAGTGACATAGAGCCGCCATTTTTTTCGATTTCAATCAACATTTGTTAGCAACTGAGATACATAATAGCCCTACTGTAAGGGTCACTATTCTTGATTACTACAATATAGAGATTAGATTAATAATACATTGTAAGTCGTAGGAACTACTACACTACTCACCTACCTACTACACTACCACCTACTACACTACTCAGTACCCTGTAAACTCTGACACTACTGCACTAAGGTGTGGCTAGTCTATTATGACGTAATCAAACAGAGGCGTGTCCACTCAATCCTTTCGATCATAAGTGGACAGTGACCGCCCAAGCCCACCGCTCAATATTCTAATTTGGCGTCAAAACCGTCTCGCCGCACGTTGACATGCTTCACAGAAACCACTGCTTCTTTTTTTTGGTGATCTTTGGTTATGATAGACACAGGTGTAAGACTGAGAAAAACAGGTATTTACCTTGTATTTCCCCCCTTTCCTTACTTACTGTCTTTGGTATACAAATATATGTCGCACCACACTAGAAAAGGGTGCAAAATATATTTAAACCAGGAAACCAAAGTCAATTTCGCTCAAGAAGTAAATCAATATTTTAATATTTTACCTGGACAGAAATAAAAAGTGACGCGTAATTTTAATGCTACCAAACATTAGACGTAAGCTGACCGAAGTAGGTACCTTATACATACCTACTTCATGTATTTTGTTTTATTATCATTTGTATTTTAATTGTAATTTTAGTGTAACCTACATTAAGGGAATTTATTACCTGAAATAAAATATTATTATTATTATTTATTAATTTTTATTCACAGATTTGTTATCCGGTCCTTTACAAAGGCATAAGTGGCCAACACTTAGAGGCCTGTTTGGTATAAAACATACAAAAGTGTATAAAAACAGAAGAATAATTTGGGATGACGGTGACATGGATTATCTATTACAAAAATGGGTAAAATTATAAGGCTATTGTTATGAACTTATAAAATGATAAGGGAGATATAAGATTATGGACGAGACTACGGCACCTGCCAATTTTAGTTTCATAATAAAAATATTTAGGCAGGTGGTGACTGCCACCCACTAAACGGGGCCCACCATAAGGGCCACCATCAATGATGATAAAAGGGGCAACGTTGGTGTGGATGGCTAAAGGGTGTCGAGAGGTGTGCTGCGGTTTCACTAGAGCGCTACTACCGGCGTTATGCCCTTTAAAACTTACACCCTTGGAGATTTTTGTTACTTGCTCTTGCGTCTCCACCCCCAGACGGCCAATTAAGGCAAGCCGAGGGTCAGGGGTCTCATTTAACCCCAGGGAGAATCAAGATCCACGGTGTCGTCACTCACCAAAGGCTCGCTACAAAGCCACCCTTGCGGTTTATATTTATTTATTATTATATTAAATATAATTATTATAATATCCAGGATAATTTAAAAAATGCAGTTTCAAATCTAATATAGCCATGACGCGGCTTGCGTATTGTGTGAATTTCAAAGGCATTATTTAAATGATTACGGGTAACTTTAGTCCAAACGTCAATAGCCGTAATTTTGTAATAAAGTTATTATGCATGCGATTCTGTAATGATTTATCGATGTGTTCGTCGACGAGCTCACCGATGTCAAATACTTTATGAGATAGTGCGCTTGTACAGTAGGTTGCTTTTCCAACGTTTATTGTCATCTCTTCATTTGTTTCACGGATGTTGTCACAGATGCAACGATGTTTGCTCTTAGACAATCGCACGGCTGATGTTAAAAGTACCATTTGTTACAATGATAATGCGACAAAACATCCACCAAACGTTATAATGACAAAAAGTTAATTTGTTAAACTGATAAAATGTCAATGCGTCAACAAATCCAAAAGTCTGAACGGTTAAAGTAGGCAGTATGGCCAAATATTAAACATACATTCATTCTACACACCACACAACAAATTTATACATTTTTGAACGCATCCTTCCCCTACCAACGCATCGACGATCTGCGCGGGCGCCGTGAGCGCCATCTACAGAAGAAGTTTACTCGTCCGCTTGTCACCGGCGCCTCGTTACAAAATCTCGAAAATAGAAAATTCGGTATCGCCTAAAACAGTTCTTCGGACCGTGCGTAGTAGTGTGCAGTGTATAAATATATGGAAGCTATCGAAGAGTTATAATAAGCTGATCCAGCTCAATTCAAAGGGTTCCTCCCTTTGAATTGCGTCGCGTACGTCGTCATATCGAGGTATCTTTTTTCCTATATCCTTCACAAAATATTTACCAGTAGGTAAGTACATAGTTTACTTGGGCGCGTAATATAAATAGTAATTGCACAGAAGGTTTACATATACTGTGGTAATTGTGCGTAACTTTAAAACACCTTGCTTGATTGCCATGATTTTTCATACGGTCAGTATAGCCTGATCAAAAAAAAAGTTTATTATTGCATCTCTGGCGTTCATTATATATACCTACTATATAAATACTATAACAACAGACTCCTTTTTGTGAGTGAGAACTTTATTTGTTTCATACAACATTATAGTTAGTGTTAGTGTTTTTTAGCTGGTAGTGCCACGCTGTAACCCCACAGCAGGATGGGCCGGCACGACCGGGGAAGTAGGTACCACACTCCTACATAACACCGACGAGAAGTAACATAGCTTGCTATTGCGTTTCGTCGGTTTGTGGGAGGTTCCGGAGGCCCGATTCCCCCCCTTCCCCATTCTCCCTCTTCTTCCCCTCCCACTCCCCCTCCAACCCTAACCCCTTCTATCTCTTCCTTCCTCAAAGGGCGGCAACGCATCCTCAAGACCTCTGGTATTACGGATGTCCGTGGGCGACGGTATCACTTACCATCAGATGAGACGCTAGCTCGTTTGTGAACTTATTCCATAAAAAAAACATAGATTTTATCTAAATTGTGGTAAGTACGTCAGTTTTTCTTTTATTTTCTTATGTAAATGGACTCGTACGTTTACGTTTTTACATACACTTGTGCACCGATATGAACACTTAGTTAATATAATCTGCTATTATTATATGGGTAAAAAATAAAGACATATCTTGGATAATTAAACAATATAAGGTATTATTTCCGCCATCCTCACGGTTTTCTTACATCACGTATTTTCACGCTAGTGTGGTGGAAAGTTGTAAAGGTACTAAACACAAAATAATACAAAACAAAATTCTTTATTAATCACCAATCGTGAAACCATCTATATTATATAAAAATGAACCCCTATTTCTCCTGGTCACGCTATAACTTGAGAACGGCTTTACCTATTTTATTCATCTTTATTAAACGTTTTCTAATACTTTGTAGAAGGGTCGTACATTAAAAAAAATAAGAAAAGATAGTTAGGAGATAGGAGGTTATGGCGAGGCCGAAAGCCGAGCCTACTACACGAACGAAGTCGCGGTCAGTCGCTAGTAATACAATAAACACCGCTACAGTAGATTGGACAATTGGCGGCCCTATCCATATAGCAATCTCTTACAGGCAACCTTGCGTGGAGAGGATTCTTATATTAGTAATGCGTTAGTAGATGGTATAGAAATAAAAATTACCAAAAAATTTAAACAACTTGAAATTACTTTTTGAAGTCGGTACCATGGTAATTTTAAAGTGCAATACAGTATTGTGCGCATGGTACCAATTTCAACAAGTAATTTCACACTTTTTAGTGTTGAAGTCGGTTCCATTTTTTAGTATTTTTTTCTGTAGGGGAATCATGTAAACAGCTGTCTGTTCCACTAAGTTCAACTATGTTCAACTGGTTGCACTTATTGGACAAAAAACGTCCATTTATTTCAACTTTGATATTCTATTAATAACAGTAGAACTTACTGGACAATTTTGACCATATTCGTTCAACTTTCTATTTATAGTGACAGCTGTAAAAGTGATAGTTAATGACGTATTTTATGGTTTTTATTTTACTCTTAGCTGAGAATATAATTTTATCAAGCTTTATTTGCTATTTCGGAAAAATACTTTGATATTCAATATAATCAGACGAGCAATCAGCGTGCATGATAATATAATACGTAAATTATAATAATAATATTCAAATTAACAAAACCGGAAACTTCGTGTGTGATCTTACAAAAAGGTTAGAACACCATCAATAATTCTAATACGGTTTGATATCATCACATTCACAGCAGTTACGAGTTGCGAGATATGTATCAATTTTTAAAAACTGTTTTTGTTGCTAATAATAAAATATGAAGATTTTTTTGTCTTATTCCGAATAGAATAAGGTTGAAATTTAACAAATTTTGTGTTGATTTTGGATGCGGTGTCAGTAGATGTTAATAAGCACCGAATGTGAGTGAATCATGTATAATGTATTAGAGCAGAGATGCTCTTACTATTATTACATTCGGCCCGTAAGGTTTATTTTGCAGCGAGGGTCGAAATACTTTCTGTATTATTCATATTCATTTTCATTACTTATAATTGTTTGTATTATTAAACACTTTTCATAACATTTCAGTACTTATTATTCATAATAAATGCCACAAAAAGTCATAAGTAAAACGAATTGTAGCTCTTATTTATTGAAATGGGCAAGTTTTCAAGTACCTACCTGCCTTGACCATAAGACGTGAAGTAGGTATCTCTTACAACCATATGAACTAACTGCAAACACGCTTGGGTAATATTGAAAGCAAACCTTATAGATAAAAATGTTTGTGCACTGCTTAGAGGCAGCTTATCTGGAACAGTGATGGAACCGATCAGAGTGGCATCATTCAGATGTAGGGCAATTAAAAACTAGGTTCTGTGTGAACAGTAGACCTCGCGAGCGTCCATGACCACTCAATAACCGACACTTTTCCTTTTCCTTTGGCTTAGCTAAGCTTTTTTAATCGAATTTCAGGTGCTTGAATTTTCCAATAGGCTACCAATAGGTACCTATGAAGACTTTTGACTTTCATGGGTGTACATTTTAGTTATTACTCGTGTTTCTTTGGTCCTAGAAGGTGGAATCTGGTGTCCACGGGTTCGTCTCGTAAAAGCGGAGAGAACTGTGTAGTTTGCTAATTGATATAGGTAAGAACACGTTCTCCGAAAAAAAATTTAATCTGAAATTAATCCAAACATAAAGTAACAGCACTTTCCTCCTTTTCCCCCTCGACTCTTCCTTTTGAAATTTTTTTTGCACATTTTTGTTTAGTATGATGTCTTTAGTGTGCCCCTTAAAATTGCTTGAAATCCGTTGATAAATAACACAACGGGAAACATCTCCCCTATTTCCCCCAAACAAAAATCGCTACCGAATAAAACAATTAAAGAAATCATGGAACTTGTGTGACAATTTTCGTCAAAATCGTTTGAAAAATGGGATCTACAGGCGAGAATAGATATACGGACAAAATCATTTTTTGCCCTGTCTCGAAACTGAGATGCTTCGTTCGGTCGGTCAAAAGTTTTGCTTCCTTTCATATATGCAATTATGAATCCATAGAGTGTTTGATTACACTATGGATCCATGCTCTAGCCTAAAAAAAAGACGTGTGGCACTCGGAGACTGCCGCGGTAAAGCTATTGCATAGTTGTTTTTATCAAATTATGCAATTATAATTTTTTAACCAATACCATCTAGAGGCGAGTTGCTGAACTAAAGAGACAAGCGTGATATTTCAAAAAGTCATTAAAAGTTATGCTATTCATTTTATTATTTAACCAACCTATTATTATTTTAGAGGCGAGTTGCTGAACTAAAGAGACAAGTATGATATTTCAAAATATCATTAAACGTTCTGCTATTCATCGATAGATGGAGTCGGAGTGGGGGGTGTTAGGTTATTTTCGTTACGGAATTTCTGGATTCGGTCTCCACGCTCAAGGCCCGCGATAGAAGCTATGCAATAGCTTAAAATATTATAAAAGTGGTTGTTTACACTCCTCAGTTTGAGTGGTAAATGGGCTACCTTCAGACTTACACACACATATCTGAAAGCTACGATAAGCGGTTCGCAAGATGATCATTTAAAGGGTCGCATCACATTAAGCTGTACCGGCCCGGTATTGAGACATCGCTGCATTAGAGAACAGGTTGCCAGACGCGGGTGGCCTACTCGATACGGATTCGATTTTATCTCGATACGAGATTTGGCTTTTGATTCTCTTAATTACCGTTAATGGGTCTGCGGACAGTGGTAAGGCACCAGGGTTGTCACTGATGCTACTGTTATGGTTAAAACTAAAAATAGGTTACATTTTTAAGTATTGAAGACATGCTTTTGATTGCAACTCTATATATACTTTTATTCGCAACAAATATTAATTCATCTAAAATCTGATATGAAGAACAAAATTTTTAAATCTTATAGTAGGTACCTACGTAATTGTCCTAACTCATTATTCATCTACACTTATTCTATATAATATTATAAAGAGGAAATTCTTTTAACCATTAGAATGATTCTAATAGAATCCTAATACATTATCCCTGATAAACATAGGCTCTATATGTCATCATCATCATCCTTGACTACGCGGGCAAAAACGCGGAGCGCAGCTAAAATAAATAAGAAAAATTAAAAAAGAAACTTCTAATTGTCAACTTAACATAAAAGTGCTTGTTATGAGTTTATTAATTTACTACCTAAATGTTTAAAAAGTATCCGCTTCACTATAGGTGAAGGTAGAAGTTCCGTAGGTATAGGCAACCCTAAATAAGGGTTCTTTGAAACGCTTATGATTTCAACGTATGAGGTAAATTCCTGTCAGACTGATAAGTGCGGGTTCCCTCGCTTTACCCTTAATGTCGACAGTTAATGTTAATTAAGATTTGAGCTTTGTCGTTTTTTAATGGGATAGAGCTACCGAGTTGATTGTATGATACGTGATAGGAGAACGGATAAACAAGCGATGAAATATACATAGTATATTCCAGTCATTCTCCGCTGCACTACCAAGCTGCGCTACTGGTAGTACAGAAGGGCATTTTAGTAGAATTCTAAATTGACCGTGAGTGGGGATTGAGTGGGGAATTTAGAATCTGGATACATTGCCGTTCCCCGCTGCACTACCAAACATTATTTCATAAATATTCTATTCGTTTATAGGGTTCCGTGTTGATGTTTGTCATACTAGCTGTGTTCCGTGACCATGCCCGTGTAGACAATAACTATCCCCAAAACTGTCAAAAAAAAATGGAGTTATCACATTGTTTCCTATGCCCGTACGATTTGATTTTTTCAGTTTTTAAGTTCAAAAAAAAGGAAACATATAGTACTTAGAAATACTGAAAAAATCAAAACGTATGGGTATAGTAAACAATGTGATGATTCCAGGAAAAAAAGATCACTGAAATCGGACAATATTTACAGAGGTACAGAAAATATTTTTTTTGCATTCTTAAAACAACGTTTTTGTCTTAAGCCACCTCACCCTTGGCTGAATTTGGTACAGCTAGCATTATAATCGTTATCTGATAATTTTATACTTCTTATGTCTGCTCATCGACACAATTATTTAAAGAAATATCAACTTATATTAATTTACCTGTATGAGGCATTTTGTCGAAGACCTGTACCTGCAACAGAAAGGAAAAGTTATTTATTCTGAAATTGACATGTTTATAAACTAGACTAAACTAAAATTTAAATGTATACTCGTAGATTACCTTGTTCATATTATAACAATAAATTTTCATTCAGCAGAAAGAAAAACTATTTCACAAAAACACATCGCTCCTACAAAAATGGCAAAGATATCAATCGCGTTCCGTGATCGGCCCCAATTTCACAAAAAGCGACCAACGCGTCCAATTTTAAAGCACGCATTAAAAATAACAATAAAACTTATTTTTTTAAATTTATACGAACATAAAGCTCGGCTCTCTCGTAAACGTGCATATCTTGCCAAAAAATCAGTTAAAAAAGTTCCCGAAACACAAGAAACGCTCGTACCGCGTGACATCTTTATCGCGGTGACCACAGAATATGCAACAGTGTGTATTACCGCGGCCACTTTTCCACGACAGTTTTCGTGTACAAAAAAGTCACAATTCCACTGTGACATTAAAGCATGAAAGCACCACGGTTATGATTACACCCGCCCATTAATACGCGATAACACCCTTAAATCATAATTTATTCAAATTAAAAATACTTATCAGAATATGATGCGGTACTAAATCAGGAATTAAGTGAGTGGGTGCGTGTGGTCAGTGGAGATGTTATCGCGGTGGCTGGTCACCGTGAAAATCCAAAAAAACTTGAAGGATATGGCGGTTTGAGCACGCAAATATCAGTTTGAAATGCGATGATGTTCAGCCAGTGGCGTACTCAGCATAGTAACAGCTAGCAGTGCTGAATGAGTGTGGTGGAATAGTAAGGCGCTCTCAGCTCAGCGCTTCATTTTCCTTTACTTGAAATCAAGCAAGCGCATCTCGTAAAAACGTTAAAAATTCATAAAAAAATAATGTGCACTCATAAATATAAAATAATCCGTGAATTAAAAATTGCTATTTTATGATATGTGTTTCATAACAAATATACTAGTGAATAAAGAGAAAAACTGTTTTAATGGTGAAATGAAGTGGTATGTTTGAATTTATTTTAATGTACTCTAGTATGTTAAAATCTGTTTTTAATTCCATCAATGTGTACTTAGAAGTCTTATAAATGTCACATTATTTTTTGTAGTTTTAAATTAATCGCTGCTTATGAGATAAACTGCTTTAAAAACCCTCATTTTTATTGACATCGTACTACGACAGCACCTTAAGGCGCTGCAAGAGCAAACTTTTAGACATTTCAGGGGATGAAGCACTGACCGTGACAGGAACAAGCGTGCGTCTGTAAACACGATAACTTTTCCGCAGTTTTAATTTGTTTAAAAATAAAAGAAGCCACAATGGTAAGAAAACATGTATAGTTCTCCCGTAGACTCGCCAATGGCCATATTCGGCCAATAATACAATTGTTTTCTCAGAAATCATACTACTTTTCCAGGAGTTGAGACATGTGAGGTTAAAAAAAAAAGAAAATTTATCAAAAGTTTTCTTTTTTTTTATTACAAAAAATATAGTAGTTGTCGCTCAAAATACCGAGAAATGTGCTACAAATATTTTTTCTGTCGTTTTATTTACCTTTTTTTCTACAAGTTGCCTGATATAAGTATATTGTGTAATGTGCAGTAAGTATTATTATAAAAGTGTTTTAAAGTCTTAGCTATAACCTGTTTTTGTTCAAGTTTGTATTAGTTACTAATAGATCTAAATAAGATCTTTAGCTTTAGACAGCGCCTTAATATCTTATCTCCCGTTTGCTTGGAAATTTCTCCATTATTCTTAATTAATAAACAAATATTTATTGTTATACATATTTTTTATAAATTGCAATACTGCGCCAATGTTCTGCAGAACGTCAGTGTGACAGCGTCAAAACATTCTAGTACTCTATCTATCTCTATCGTCATCATGCCATTACTTCCAATTTCTACTTTCCCAATACATAATTACATTTCGCCCACTTCTAACATTAGGAATGGGTTTGCACATGAGCAATTATCGATAATCGAGCGTTATCTACAATTATCGATACCTATTCGAGGTTCAGTAGCAATTGGGCGTCATTATTAAAGTCAGAAGTGGCACCTCTGATCACGCGAGCTTACTAGAATGTTCATACAGAACATGTTTTTGTGGCATTTTATTTAGATTTTACTTTGACTGATGTGATTTTGTAATCTAGAGGAAGATTAATGACTATGATTTTTGAAAAACTTATTGATACTTTCATCGAATGTACAAATTTTTTTCAGTCATTAAACCTTGTAGAAATAACAAACACAAACTTATTATTTCTGATTTAAATCAGATATCAATCCTAAGATATCAGTATTTCCCTTCTCTAAACTAGAAATCTAAAGTAGCATCCCTCAATATTTATCGACGATTTATCGAAGTTTATCGATAAATATTTGTATTGTCAGATAATTAGCAAATAAACCCCATTTGTGGTTGTCAAAAGAATACAACACTATCTATCATTATTCCGTCATAATAATAATAATGATGAATCAATAAGTAGGTATATGTCTATGTTACTCAGGGATAATGTAGCATTCTAATAGTGTTTTTTTTTTGAAATCTGTGCAATGGTTTTTTAGTTTATTCGTGTGCAAAATACAAATTTTTCCTCTTTATAATATATATAGACTAAAATTCCAGGGTTTAAAACAGGTAGTTAAAAGAAACTACTTTCAATACAAGTTTGAAATAAACCTGGCTACGAGAATTGGAATACTCGAACAGAACTCTCGTAATTAGGGAAACCCGCACAAAGACTTCGACAACAAAGTAAGTAAACGCAAACACAAAACAAATTAAAGGCTAACCGCGACCCGAACACAGCGGAAGCGAGGGCCACCGTATCAAAAAATATTATAAAAACTATTACCATAATATGGTACGACAAAATGCTTGAATTATGGCTTGGGTCATAAGCCGACACGCTATCGCAAGAGTGCCGGACTACCGAGCCACTGAAATCAAGGTTAGTTCTATCCGTAGATGTAATAAAGGCATCGTAAGGACGTGACCAACGATACTTTGAAAATGGGTTTAAGTTTAGGTTATAATTGTACTACAGTATTATACGATTAGATTTGAATTTGTATTAGTATCCAACGGAACTAATTCAAATCATACAAAAGCTGTGAAAAATAAATGTGTATCTGCGGTAAAATTAATCGCGTAGAATGATTTGAGCATTTGAACGTAAACTTTTGTTTTTATCTGTGAAAAGCTTTAAATAGTTGTTTGAAAGAGACGTAGCGGATGCTATAAAGAGATATTGACACATACACTTTAATAGTGTATGACATTATTTTAATCTGATTTTTAAATCTTACTTTCTTTCATCCATAACATAGATCATGTCATTTTTCAATATATTCGCATTATAATAAGGAATTTTGATTAGGTATAAGTACAATATAATTTTAGGTACAATAAATATAGTTTTTAATTGTTACAAACATGACTTTAGGAAGCCTTTAGCTACGGGCCTGAACTAGACGAAATCCAGTGACCAAGTAGTTTCCTTGACAAGTACAATTTGAAAAATGTTAATACCGACTTCCATTATATTCAGTCATTGGAGTGTAACTCAAAAAATACTGAACGGAATATGATGAAATTAAAAAAAATACAGTCGAATTGAGTACCTCATTCTTTTTGGAAGTCTGTAGAAAATACAGTTGAATTGAGTACCTCCTCCTTTTTTGGAAGTCGGTAGATAAAGTACGATGTTTCTTTGGCAGATAAAAAATTAATGCTTATTATTTTTATCTAATACAAATTACTAGCAAATTTACTAGCACAAATTGCTAGCTATCTATTATTTTACAAACTATTATGGTTACATATAACTGATAAAAAAAAATTATAACTACGCCGCTGAATTATCAGTTTTACAATAACTTTTTTCTAATTGGCGTATTCTACTGGTATAACAAATCATGGCGTAACACCATAGGTTACAGCTGGCCTATTTCACACGTAATAGCGAACTCACAATATATGACAAGTTTCCCCTTCCTCTGCCCATATCCTTGCATATATCTACCTTGCATATCACCTTTTGTTCTATCTCAATCTAAGAAGGGTGGTAACGGAACGGTAACCATTCGCATTTTGCGTGAAATGAAACGTGCGTGTCAGATTTAATTTGTGCATAGTTTAACGTTTTAATGGAGTTTGTAAGCGCACTCTGGTTAGAGTTAAGTTAGTATTAATAACTATAGGAAGACAGAATATAAAATCAATAAGAATATTTATGATATTCCTTACAGTATTAACTATAATATTATTATTATATTATTATCCTATTATTATATTATTATATTCCTTACAGTATTAACTATAATATTATTATTATATTATTATCCTATTATTATATTATTATATTCCTTACAGTGTTAACTATAATATTAAATATATTTGTATTTGTATTAGCTTTCGTTCGACTATCTGACTTATTTAAAAACGTGCAATATAGGCGGTCCTCAGTTTAAACCATGGTTTAAGAGATTTTCCTATATGAATATTGCTTAACGTATGGTTTTGAACTCGGAATTATATTTAGTCCACGTTATACAATGAGGCGGTAAATCTTTACGATCTTTTTTTTATTATTTTCGAGTTTTAATATGTGAGCTTTGACTCTGACTGGTGATTTCAATTACAATTATTTTAAAGCGAAAACCTTCATAAACCTTTTTAAAATAAAAAAAAAGTCGACAACCTCCTCGATTCCGACGGCACTTTCTGCCTCACACTACCACTATGGAGACCAGCTGCCACTTGAGGAGTTTCCGAACAGATACGACTTGGGAACCTTCAAGAAGAGAGCTTATTCCTTCCTCAAAGGCCGCCGACGCACCTTCGACACCTCTGGTGTTGCGAATGTCCGTGGGCGACGGTGGTACCTACCATCAGCCGCCTGTTCGTTTACCAACCGATCTCAAACAAAAATCAACGTTGACACCTAATTTAATATCCTAATACTTATATAATTATAAATAATTTTATAATAGGTATTGTATTATGTAAGATATAGGTACTTAATACATTTAATCATCATTATCATCATCATCATCATCATCGTGACTTCTCAATACTTTGTTCTAAAAGGCTCCATTTCCCCATTAACGGGGAAGTCTAATGGGGATTATGACACTAAAGGTGCAAGTTGGTAGCCGGTTACACGCAGCAGCAGCAGACGACGTGTCGTCGCTTCATGTCGCGGCAGTCATGATTTCGAACCCGACTGCAGACGGCAACTGCAGATGGCATCAACCATTTGAAAAACGATACGAAAGGTCTTGTTGAAAAGCTTTTCATTTGTTTTACTAGTTATGTTGGTACCCGCGAGCGGCACTACTGATCTGCGGTCGGGCGACAGTGTCGTCTGCCGCTATGATTATTCTGTGGCTTCGTGTCGCTAACTACGAATGGTGTTTCATAGAAATATACATAGAAACCAGTAGTGTCGCTGCGACACGTCGTTTGCCGCGGCTTCATGTAGCCGGCTACCAACTTGCACCTTAACCCGGTGAAACCGCAAGTTAAAAGATGCGAGATATTTTTGATTATATTTTATTTAACTAAAAACTGATAGTCGCGCTATAAGAGACTGTCTAGTCTAGTCGATACAGAACATTTTAATAACATTCGCGAAATTGAATAACAAAATTAATTAATAGCTAAGTAGGTCAATTTATAATTGAAAAAGATGAGATTAAGACACATATTGGCCAATAATATAATTATGACTTTCTATTATAAGTGCGTACATTCATACGACTGCCACTATGCCATCAGCTACTGCTTGGATTGCTTGTGTAAATTTAAAAAAAAACCCGCGTGATGATGAATGATGATGACGACGAAAGCATCCTATGTCCATCGCGGGATGTAATCTATCTCCTTGACACATTTCATTACTATATGGTTTTAATGTTCTAACTAATTGATTGTTATATGCGCATCAAAATAAAAAATATTTATCAGCCATGAACTGTTTTGTGAAGACATTTTCGCATTGTTATGTCTCGGAAGATTTGTAGACGGAGCTAAGTTAAGTATTTCTATCTCAACCAACCTTCTGTCCGCAGCATAATAAAAACAATGATATATCCATCTCTTATTATCACGTTAACAAGTTCTTTAGCTAGTATGAACTGCTGTATTTTTGTCACGGTTGCTTTTTGCTTTAGTAATAATTCTATACGTATGGTCATTATGCATATTAATGAGCAATAAAGGTCCTTTTTTTCATAGCGGCCAGATGTTCTATAATAGAGTTATACGTACACGGCCTTATTAATAAACTTGTAGTAAACCCGGAGTAGTTAAAACATCTATCTGACGATTTTTCGCTTGCAGTAAATGTCACGGGTGAAAGCAAGACAAAGCATGTTACGCCTAATCTATGTTTACGCAACGTTTATTAATAAAGGCCTCAAGGTTTATGAAGTAGGGAGAACAAGGCTATATCATGCAAGTTGCAAATAATTAAATTATTTTGTAAATACACTGGCACCGTCGCATTTTCCAGAATCTTACGCTCAGGCTAGTGTGACGATGAATGCCGAAAACTTTAAACAGCGCAAATATGCAAATCTTGATGAAAGTTATATAATGTACCGTTTGGGGTAGACACTTTGGGTCCGTGGGGTCTAGGCGCATTCCAAATTTTCAAGGACTTTGCCAAACATTTGAAGCGCCAGGTGACCAGCATGCTGGCTCATATTTTGCACAAAAAATTGGCATAGCTATCTCTAGTCTAACCTTGTGATGTCGTATTCTCGGAGAGCAGCATTGACTTGTTGAGCTCGATGGGCGGGCCCATTATCGTCGACCAGTACAAACTGGTGCCCATGGTTTACTCGGAATGGTCTGACAATTCCATCAAGAGCAACTAAATAGACGAAGAAATCATAAAACATCTACCGTTACAAAACATTCAACGTGGAAATGGAGCCAGAATTCTGGACACTTTTCCTTCAACTAAGGCTTACTAAATTTTGAAGTGAAAACTTCTTTAGGCGCGATAATGGTTTCCATGACTACCTATTGTTGTTGATTGTGTGTCTTAAAAATAATTAGAATAGTTTTCACTTCTATCGGCAGTCCCCAAAGACAGGCCGCATGATTTTTTAGTGTTTTTTAATCTTTGACCATTATTTGTGTTATTTCATTATATTTATGAAATAAAAGCGGTTTAAACTATTTAAATAAGGCAGCGTTCCGGAAACTTTGTGAAGTCTTCTGGTCAAAAATACCTCAGTGCCTCAAGACAAGAGTCTTCGACCAATGTGTGTTACCAGTGACGACTTATGGCACTGAAACGTGGGCTCTTACTATGGGCCTCATAAGTAAGCTCAAAGTAGCACAACAAGCTATGGAGAGGGCGATACTCGGGGTTTCTCTACGTGATCGAATCAGAAATGAGGAGATCCGTAGAAGATCGAAAGTCACCGACATAGCCCAGAAGATTAAACAGTTGAAGTGTCAGTGGGCAGGGCACATAGCACGTAGAACAGATGGCCGATGGGGCCGAAAGGTTCTGGAGTGGAGACCACGGACCGGCAAGCGCAGCGTAGGTCGTCCACCGACACGGTGGACAGACGACCTGATGTCGCAGGACGACGTTGGATGCAGGCCGCTTCCAACCGGTCCGTTTGGAAAATCATGGAGGAGGCCTATGTTCAGCAGTGGACATTCTACGGCTGAGGTGATGATGATGATTTAAATAAGAATTCAATACACATTTTGTACTAACACTGTTTTGAACACATCGTTTTTCTTTCTCGTGAGAAACTGGCCAAACTGAAATACTGTCAATTTCAGAAAACTGATACCTTTAGGAAACCGTTCGAAAAATCTGTCGATTTCTGTTAGCCCTGCGATTCTCTAAGAGCAAACATCGATGTATCTTTGACAACATCCGTGAAACAAATGACGAGATAACAAGAAACGTTGGAAAAAGAATCTTGTGTACAAGGGCGATATCTAATAAAGTATTTGGCATCAGTGACGAGGCCATCGACGAATCATTACAGAATCGCACGGCAGTTTAATGAAATTGTCGATCTCATCTCAGACCATACGGCTGCGAAACCCTCAAGCTGACATTGCTACGCAGGTAGCTTCCAACATGTTAAATTCATTCATTTTTACAAACATGTTTTCCTTTAAGGTCAAAATAACACATCCACACAAAATTAAATAAACAAACAAGTAACGCCCAACGCGCAAATAAATTAAGCGCTACTAAAGGCGCCTAGGTATAAAATACAGCATAAAATCCAGCGAGATCGAGATAAGGGCTTGCACACACCCAGCGCGAAAAGACAAGTGACTTAATTGAGAACTGACCCACGGGGGGTCTCCGCTTACGTTTATGCTAATCAATTCACCACTAGTTTGTTTTTTATCAGACGCCCGGTATCGGACCCTTTCCCCTTCTTGCCTGGGTTCTGTGCATATTTGTTTATAAATATTTAGTGAATGGTGATTTTTGATGGCATAATGGTTTCCGTGTAAGATGTGGCATTATAGAGCACAAACCTGAGACGCTGTTAGCTCAGCGCTTCATTTTCCTTTACTTGAAATCAAGCAAGCGCATCTCATAATAACGTAAAAATTTCATAAACAAATAATGTGCTTTCTTTTAGGATGGAAATTAGATATAAGATTACTAACAGCGTTCATTTAGGATTGAAATTAGATATAAGATTACTTACAGCGTTCTTTTAGAATTTATATTAGTTACAACATTACTTACACCATTCTTTTAGGATTGAAATTAGATACAAGATTACTTACAACGTCCTTTTAGGATTAATATTAGATATAAGATTACACGCAGTGTTCATTTAGGATTGAAACTAGATATAAGATTAATTACAGCGTTCTTTAAGGATTGAAATTAGATATAAGATTACTAACAGCGTTCATTAAGTATTGAAATTAGATATACGATTACTTACAGCGTTCTTTTAGGATGGAAATTAGATATAATATTACATGCAGCGTTATTTTAGGTTTGAAATTGGATATAAGATTACTTACAGCGTTCTTTTAGGATTCAAATTAGGTATAAGATTACTTACAGCGTCCTTTTAGGATTCAAATTAGATATAAGATTACTTACTTGTTCTTTTGGTCTGTATTTAAGTTTGCCGTGAGGTTACAGCACTGTTCCATAGCCGATTTAAAAGTATTTTACCTGTTTCTACATTGTGACAGATATATAATATAATGTAGCTTTTGTTTGCAACACAAACGCTAGCAATAGTTATATCTCGAATAGTTTCAAAATCATTGCATCAAAATACGTTCAGTCTATAATAATTTATTATGCTCATATAATATTGTAATTCGATATTATGTGATGTTAGAATTTAATAATTAATTAAAGTAGGTTTATTTTAGTAAAAGAATTTGGTTTTTACATGTATTTGTGATTATTATTTACCGAATCATATTTATCATGAATTTACTTATGATTGAAAATAACATCGTAAAATATTTATGTTTGTAATAATGCAGTTTTATTGAGTCCATGACTATTTTAACAAAGTTATTACCGCTATTCAATCCTAAAACTTAAATCGATATGATGCACCAGCCATTAAAGTTTCCTGGTTTAGAACAGAATATATTACTTTGTGTTGAAAGCAATACAAAACATACGCTTAATATCATCACATCACGGTAACGATTGAATTCGCTTATATATTTACAAATATTATAATAATGAAATATAAAAAAATAATGAAATATTACTTTGTTCTAGTGAAGGGAATAATTAATAAGAATTGGTAATTTGCCTGAATGTATTTTAACTAAAATATAGATAGTTATTTAAAGTTACATCTTCAAAATGTAAATCTAATATACATAAATAGAAAAACTGAAAATTACTCGTCTCAATAGCTTCTAATTAAGTAACATCAACGTCAATTGGTTTCGTTTTTATAACAAGTTAAGTTACAAGTTTATTTAAGTATATTATAATTAAACTAGCAGTTCTTGTATATATAATCTGGATGTCGATAACGGCACCAGTGATTTTTATGAAAATTAGTATCCCCTGCATATTTTTTCGGGGGGGTTTCGGAGGCGATGAATAAACCTAGGTTTAATTTTTAGAAAACGTCGTTTTATCCGTGTTTTCAGGCAACGAAAATCAACAGTTTGTTTGCTGCGTTCAAACTAGATGGCGTAACAGTCACATTGCAAAATCCTGAATGCCACTTGAGATCACGCATTCGAGTAGTGACCTACTTGAACAGCTTTTATCATAAGTCCAACCAATATCATATCTACAACTTAAACAAAAAAATTATGAAAGATTTGCGTAGTATTATGTTCATACTACAAATTACCTGTATTTGTTTATACTACACCCAAGCATATTTTTTTCAAGAAATTGTGAAGTTGATCGTATACCAACGTAACTACTCGTAGTTATATATATTTTTATAAATAAGCTTTGTATTTCCCGGCCTACTTGAAATAACCACCACAATGAGGAGTTTATGTATCGTGATACAGAAACAAAGCCTGTAAGAATTCTGTATATCCGAATTCATTGTAACATTTTTGTACGGATCTCTTATTATTCGTCCTTTTTTCTGGAAGCGTATAATTCAGTCGGTAGCGAAGAGTTAAGATATAACTCGGGTGTGGTCTTCACTCTTTATTTAACCCGTTGATACGATTCTCCGAAGTGATTCCAGTATCAACAGGTAGCATACATTTCGAAGTCAATCATATCTTCTCCTTTACATAGTATAAAATAAAGTCGCTTTCCACGCTGCCTATATATCCAGACATCATCCATTCCAGATATGCCTGGAAGAAATTGCTTTTATTGACAAGGCCGCCCATTGTGACACTCTTCACAAAGAATCACATCTTTGTAATTATTAATTTAAGTTCCCATATTGTAATGCTTTTCTATGCGATAATAAAGTATTATATATCTACCTATGTATATCTGCGAACTTCTAAACCACGCAACAGATATTAATGCCGTTATCACCATTAAATATTTTTTCACGGAAGGAAAAATGTTCTGCGCCGTACTAAATGACGTTTGTTCACAGGAAAATTGTTCTGCGCTAAGTGACGTTACTTAAATTTAAGCAGCGTTTATAAGTAAGGCTGTAAATGAATAAAATGTGTGGTGTCGAGGCGAGAGGAGTCGTTCGAGTAGACATCCGACACTTTAGCAATAATGTAATATATCAATAATTGTACATAGATTACTTATTTAATTGTTCATAGGTTACTGAAATGTCCGTGTACTTGGTTTGGTAGTAGGAGAGGCGTGAAGCAGTATCCCATTATAGCACGATCGCTCCTTTTCATGGTAAGGATGAATATATCTTCATTACACTAACTAGTAACACGGAGCGCGAGAGCCACCTTGCCGAGAATTGAGGTTGGACGTCTGTCAGACGGTAGTGTAACATTGGGTCATATTATAAATATTTGAGAGATTTGGTAAGGGAATAGTATGCTTGATACCAAGAGAGAGATCTCTTGGTTCGCACTGTTACATTGGCATTTAGACTCACTTTCAGAGTTTTTGCAATGGTATCTATATACTAAACTTTATTATAATATTATAAAGAGGAAAGATTTGTATGTATGTTTGTAACGAATTGGCTCAAAAAGTACTGGACTGATTTCAAAAACTCTTTCACCATTGGAAAGCTACATTCACTCTGAGTAACATAGGCTATATAAGATTCATCATCATCATCATCCATCACCGCGCGGGTGATACCGCGAAGAACAGCTAGTGTAAAATAACAAGGAAAGTGAATTTGCAACTCAAACACAGAAAACTCAGTAAGTAGTGCTTGTGCATTTGAAAACATTGGTAGCAATTCACTGGTTCAATTAAATTAAACTAAACTACCGAACAAAAAATGTACTATGGTGGTCCTTATTCTTTTATATATAAAATCCAAAATCATTTAACACTTAGAATGACACTTCTAAAAATAGGATATTTTTATTCAATTTTTGGTTATTTTAGGTTAGTTTAGCGAGCACCAAGTTACGTGACGACTAAACTGTCTAAAATATGCCCACAATTGAAGAGAAATGTCTAATTTTAGTGCTATCATTCAAAAGTGTCATACTAGTTTGTATTTTAGCCTAAACAAAATAAGTACTGTAAAAATTAAGAGATTTTTAGTTAAGAGAATGCTTACAGAATCTGCAATAATAACTGGTACTGTATACTGTGTAGTATATATTTAGCATCTTAGGGATTAGGGCCGCCTTATTAATGACTTTTCACTGACTCCGTTTTATTTAGTAAGTGCTAATCACTTACTAAATAAAACAAGTCTATAGCTCGTCTATTTGGTCAATTTAACCTTTTATTAGTAAGTTAATGGAGACAGACACGTTTAAACGCGCCTAACGCTAATTTTAATTAGTGACTAGCTGCGGTTACACCCACATGGTGATGGATGATGATGAAAAGTATCCTATGTTAATCCAGCGCCGTTTTTATCCCACCAAATTTCATCAATATGGTCCTGCTGTTTGAGGGTGAAGAAGAATATACAAATAAAAATTTGCTTATGAGTGTGATTGTCATGCAAGATGACCTAAGTGAAGTTTCTAAATGATTAGAGCAAAACACTGTTTTAAACTATCACGGTTGTTCACTAAAGTTATATGATTATTAACGGGATATTTACCGTGGTAAGGTTGTGGAATGAGCTCCCGATATTTCGGCGCAGTTACATGCACCATGTTCACGGGAAGACTGAAGAATGCAAGTTGGTTGAAAAGTTAAAAAGTTAGGTGCAGACATAACACACAACATTACCACGGTAAATATCCCGTTAATAATCATATAACTTTAGTGATTAGAGCAAGTTGTTAGTAACTCGTTACAGATCGGTGTCACAGGCGGCCACAGATAGAGATAGCGGGGCCGGACCAGCATTTGCATTTGCGCGCCACACAGCGAGACCACCGCTGCGATGCCTCTTGTTTTATTTCTAGGGTTTAACACCTTTAGAAGTTATAGAATTAACTCAAATATAGCTATTTAAATGAAACCATGTCAGTGTTAAATAACTATCGTCTTATAAACGCTGTTTAATGGTAAATAACATTATTAAGTACAGTCACAATCACTAATAAGTAAACGTTTCCAAAGTTTCAAATTGACGTAACGATATGATTTGGCAGAAATAAGGACACTATATCATCATCATTATCGGCCGGAAGACGTCCTCCCCCAAAGAACGCCATTAGGACCGGCTACTCGCTTTCAACTAAGGGCAACTATATAGAGTTTGTAAATAAGTAAACATCGAATTCAGACTAAAATAATAATAATAATCTATCTATATTATAAGAATTAACCCCTATTTTTCCTGGGGCCTTACTATCAGCTCTGTATAAACCATGCAAGTTCCGTGCAGTTATTAAACATGCGGTCTTATTGTCTATCTCTACAGAGAATGAGAATGGACTTCATTTTGACATTTGAACCCCATTCTGGGCGAAACCATATAGGGTGTTTGGTAGAGGGACCGACAAACCAAATGAGCGTGTTCGGGGGACCACTTGGAGAATACAAGTTGGCCAAAAAAATCCCCGACACCCCAATTTTTTTTAACTTTTTTTGTGAATTTTCTCGTTTTCTCCAATATTGTACCTATTTACCACCATAACATTTGTAAAATACGTTTTAGACCGGATGTTTTTAGTTTTTACAAATTTTACAAATGTTATGGTGGTAAATAGGTACACGAACACGCTCATTTGGTTTGTCGGTCCTTCTACCAAACACCCTGTATAAGCCTATTGGCTGGAACCATCAATGGGAATGAAATGACATTTCATTCTCAATCAAGTCAAACAATAAACCTGGCTTTAACAGTTTTGAATGAGATCATACTATGACGCTCATTTAGGTGAACTGTTTGAACTTTGTTCTCCTCAAAGGTGAACGGATAATATTATCTCTGGTGTTATAGCTATTCATTATAACCAACAATGCAGATGCCTAGGTATTTGTAAGCTGATAAACATGTTAACGAGAGTCATACATAAGAACAGGAGAACTGTTATTTTGCGGTTCATGAATAGTAGGCCTGTTATAATGTTGTCATGGTAATATTAAAAGCCGGTTAGTTTTCTAGAAGTCCTGCTTTAAGAGCTTATATTAAGGCCCCTGGTCACGCTATGACTTGAGAACGGATGGAAAAATCACGCTTATTATAATTTTTTGGTTTTATTATTGTCAGGCGAAGGTTCTTATGAAAGAAAAATCAAGAAAACACGGGAGGTTATGGCAAGCCCGAAGGACGAGCCTTTTACGCGAACGAAGTTGCGAGTAGTCGCTCGTAAATAATCAAATAAATCATATAGTTACATGAACTTGAAACTTTGGAAACTTTTACTTGTTTGTGCTCGTAAATGTACTACGCACAGAAAATTTTTAGTGTGCAATGCTAAATGACACCACCCAAACATAAAAAAACATTTTCTTAACAAAATATTAAACTGAATTCCATGCTATATACCCGATGTTGACGATAGAGTAATAATAATTAAAAAAAATGGTTACAAAGTTGGTTGGTTGGTTTACGGACGGTAATGTTACGTGATGAACGCTTAGGCACATCGTGCCTCTCTATCGCTTGTTCCGCGCTCTCGCTTGCACGCACGGCTCACGCGGAACGTGACAATAGCGCACAACTTTTCGTGTGTGCAGCCGGCGTTCATCGATAATTTGTTATCACGTCAAAAAAACTACTGGTCAGTTCTTGATCAAATGGGTACTTAAATAGGACCATGACATGATATGAGAGATGAGATGACATGAGTGACTTTCAGCTTTCAAACAGAAAATCTTTATGAAAGTTATGTAGTAACACATATATAAATATAAAACTATTTGAGACTTCCTCCTTTATTGTAAGTAGGTGGAAAACAGTACCTAATTAACAAAGGGTACCGAACCTTTATTAATTAGGTACTGTTTGCTATAAATATTATGTTGTTTCGTACGGATTCCCATTTAATTTAAGATGTATGTTTACGTTTTATTTTTAATACGTCATCGGTCACCTATTCCTACCTTTAAGCAGAAATGTTTGCATTACTGTGTTATTGAAGGTTACGGGTGCCTTTGTAATTACAGACACATGAGACTTACAAACTTAATATCTTAGCGTGATGGGCGCAGTGCAGTTCATCAGTTGCGACAAAATGCATCTGTTATCGGCAGAGGTCCCCGCTTAACACCAGGTAGGTCTCGTGCTTGTTCGTGTTTTTTTTTCTACATAAGTAGTTATTCTTACCTACAGTTATTTGAACTATATTTTATTTTAACAAGCATAATAAACTCTACAATGCATTAAAGTTACCATAGAATTCCATTTAGGTGTCACAGAGTGTTAACGTTACTGAAGAATTTCATTAAAATTCAACTTTATGATTAACCCTAGCTTTTGTACTGATAGTGAATCATATTCGCTAAAAATTCCTAATTAACTTCATATAAGGACCAGGGCTGGAGCTAGGTTTAACATTTAGGGGTAAATAGATTAAGAAAAAGCTGAACTAATGCGAGTATGCGAAGAGCAAAATGAGGCTTCCATACAGACAACAGAAAGATAAGTCAGATTAAAGGACAAATTTAACTGTTTATTGACAATTTTCAAGATTCTAGGTTAGCAGGATATGGTAGTCATTCCCTTATTCAGAACATTAAACTAAACTAGCGAACTAAAATCTATTTTAGTAAATTATATGGTAGTTCTTATTCTGTTCGTGCTCAAGTCCAAATTCGTATAATGCTTGCAAATGACAATTCTTAAATTTGCCGTTTCTGTTGTTTAATTTTATTGTGTTTAATTCAAATTGTGAGTGAAAAAGTGATATTTAGTTCAAATTTAGCCGTCATGTAAGTTCGTGCTCTCGAAACTAGTCTAAACTGATGTAAAACTAGCCACATTTGAATAGAATAATCATAATCTTTAGAATTATCATTCTAAATGTTCACGAATGTGAATTTTAGTGTTAACATAATAAGAACTACCATAACTTAGAAAATTTTCGACAGGCGAATCAATACCAATAACCCTAGTGTTTAGATTTTTGGCGCGTGGATTGCAGTATCACCGTCCGTATTGTTTAATTCGGTTTCATTAAAACATTTATTTATTCAGTTATACTATATAAATATTTTTATATAAATATTTTTTTTAATTTAGCTACAGGAGATTGTAGACCTAATAATTAGTTGTTAATTTCAAACTGATTGCTCCGTGCATTCCTGAGAAAAAAAGTTTTATCCCTTGAGCTACCGAAGCTTAAAAATATTCAATACCTTTTTGTATCTAATATGAACTAAATTAAGTAATAATCAACATAATTAATACGTGTTATGTGACGTACAGTCAGTAGTGATACGGATAACAAAGTGCCTCTATTCTAAATTTGGTTATGATAATTTTAAAACAACAGTTAACCAGTAATTTGAATTAGGTTTAGGTTTAAATAAATGTACGCTGCACTCAAATTGTACCCTGATTACGACACTGAAAGCTCGTAGTGTGCAAAAAACAACTCATTATTAACTTTGACATCGGAAAAATAAGTCGGTGGTCAAATTTGCATTTTCGTGCGGCATGAAACTATGAAACTGCTCAGTACTTGCACGGTTTTAAAGCACAAATTTTTTAATGAATTCGCACAAAATTTACATTCTCACCAAAGATCTAAAACCTTTTGTAGGGTACTTTTTTGTGCTAGAGACTTGTATCCATTATTATAATTACTGTTTAGTTATTAATTAAATGATTACGATTTAAATATTTTCAACTGACTTCCAAAAGGAGGAGGTTCTCAAGTCGTCGCGTATTTTTTTTTAATGTAAGAACACGCATATTTTTACATACATATAGTTCGATTTTGATAATTATTTTTATGTTTGGTGGAGTATACTTCCATTTAAATTTCATCAAAATCGGTAAAACGGTTTTTTTCTTGTTTAAGTCGGCACCATCATAGTTCAAAAGTACCTATTATCACAATATTGTGCGCGGGGTACCAACTTTGACAAGGTATTTCACACTTTTTAGTGTTGGTTACTTGGTAAAAAAAACTGTTCCTTATACTTGGTAAAAAAATGTTTCATACTTTACATTACATACCTTTGCTACTTCCGGGATCGATTGTTATTCACAGTCAATGACGATACCATCAAGATAGGCGTAACAATTTTCATTTGTCGGAGTGTAACTCAAAAACTGCTTGACTGATTTTGATGGCATTCGACCTCGGAAGTATACTCTACCAGACAAATAAAGAATTTTGAGAATAGGTCCACAAATGGGGGAGAAATCGGTGAACATACACAGAAAAACATACAATCGCACATATAATTCCAGCTTTTTTCGGTTTTAAGTCGGTTAAAACGTGACTTACATACCCAAGTATCCATTCTTGGGTATGTAAGTCAACATACCCATTTGGTGTCTCTCCTGAAAGTTCGAGACACTTCTAGATACGTTTAAATCTATGGTAATGCCTTAAAATGTTTAGTAGGGCTCGGTGCTCCAGTTTTGTAATTAACACGTAGGTGTTACGTGACGGGGACTGCTTTATGACGAGTTTAGACGTTTAATTTCGATACGTTTAATATATAGGTACTATAGTCACCGCGTTACCAACTGAGTCGTGCGGCCATAAATCGTTTCACTATGTCTATCTCTCTCGCACTTGTGGGTCTTATGGAACCGCATAGTGATGTGCGTAAGACGGTTATAGTAGATATATCGATAAGAATAAAATACAAATAAACACTGAAAAGGGCCGTTTGTAATGAATGATAAATAAATAACGTTTATTTTTCCTCATCGGAATCTTCGTCTTCTGTATCGTTCTGTAGATTGATTATGAATGGTGCTATAAATGGTGACTGTAGTATGATGTGATGACTATAGTAGGTCTACGAACGATAGACCTCGCGTACAAATAGTCTGATCAGCGGCAATTGCGGCAACACGACTAATTATGCTCATATTTGAAATTCCTCTTCAAAGTCAAGTACCTAATGTGTGTACTAAATTTTATCAAACTTTGGTCGGTAAATAGAGCCGCGGCAAACTTCCCTTCTTTTAAGGAAAAGTACCCTCCACTCAAAAATCTCCGAGAACAAAAAACATATATTGAATAGTAGAAATGAAAGTCAATTTGGCCAGTTAAAGCAGAGACAAATTATAATATATTGCCTTGTCTTGCAGAGGTAAAATAAAAACATCCAGGAGCACACGTCCAAAATGAGTACGTAACCCAAAAACAAACGAAAACAAGGTATCGACAAATAATAGGATATGGGCTCTACAATTACCAATAAGTCATACGTCATCAATGTTTATTACATCCTCAATTTGGTAAAAAAATATGCATTGTTTTCTTCATCACGAAAATTTTGAAGACATCATGACAACATCCTTAGACATCCCTAAGTTAATCAGTACCATAATGCATTGAAAGAAGGTTTAAAGTGTTGAGAATTTCGGGTTGCTAAAGGTAAAATAAGGTTGGCATTTGTTAGCTATCTTGTTTAAGTAATCGGTGAAGATGAAATGGCCCAGAGCTTTTCGGTTCGTGCCATACGCGCGTGATCAATGGACCCTAAATTATATGGATCCATTATTTTTGTTCGGGCGTTGTGTTTGGGCAGCGTTCAGAAAACTTCAAGAAGTCCCTAAATACCTCAGTGCCTCAAGACAAAAGTCTTTGACCAGCGATGACTTATGGCTCTGAAACTTGAAGTGGGACGTGTACATGGTTCAATAAATTACAATGCTGTAAAAACTATAAATATGGTCATACTAATTCTCCCTTTTGGACAATTTTCTGAAGGATTTCTTCTACAGATGTAGTAGCTCTGCCTCAAAACTAGATTGTTAATTGTATTAATAAATCGTCTTCTACTTAGGATGAAAATTAATGATGTTAATTAAATATCTTAGCTTAATATATTGTTGAACTCGTGCTATTTAAGCGTAGGAGGTGATGATAAAGCTTAGCAAAGTGAAACACGTAGCCGATTTCAAAAGGTGTGACTTTATGGTAGACAACTTCTAACTAGCTAATGAAGTTAAGTTATGTTTGTACTTCCTGTGAAAGACACACTTCATGTTTTATATTAGGAGTTGGATAAAGTGTGTTATTCAATAAGTAGGTACAATATGAAAAAAATGAATACCGACTTCCATTCTATTCAGTTATTGGAGTGTAACTCAAAAACTACTGGACCGAATTTGATGAAATTAAAATGGGACCACACGGGAAGAACCAGCTTTCAAACAAAAAATTTTGAGAATCGGTTCACCCTATCGAAAGTTATATAGTAACAAACATTAAAAAAAACATTCGAATTGAGTACCTCCTCCTTTTTGTACATACTTATTTTAAATATATGTTTCTGTATTTTTTTTATTTGGTGTCAATAAATGTATTTGTATTGTATTGTTAAGTATTTATTGATTTAAGACTAGTTTTCATTAGTTTTTGCTGTCTACTTAAACACATCATCTAAGACCTAAAGGCCTGATGATGAATTTCCTTCCAATAAAACCTGATGAAAGTGCCGTATATACCCTATGTTGTAACAAACATCAACACGGAACCCTATAAACGAGTTGAATATTTATGAAATAATATTTGGTAGTGCAGTGGGGAACGGCAATGTATGCAGATTCTAAATTCCCCACGGCACTACCAGTTGGTAGTGCAGTGGGAAAAAAAATCTCTTCCTTGGAATGACTTATATATATATATATATATATATATTGCAATTTCATTAGAATACTTTGAGAGCGGTTGTTTAGACAAAATACTAAAACTATTTAAATTTTAATGGAAACTTTTATGATAATGATTATACGTTTGAACACTCGTACCTTCGAGAACCGTCATGTACAATAGGATTCCCTGTATTTCTAAATACATGGGCACAAACATTATACACTTTACAAACAAAGTCCGCGATTAAATATGTCTGTTCATTACACTATTATTTGCCCCTAGCAGGAACCGGGCTTGACACCAGCAGTATATACACTCGAGAGCAATGAATCCGGGTCACTTAAAGAATCCTAAAAATCTCGGAAACTAAAAATGCTAGGTTAATGCAATAAATTGTATTTAATAGACAATGTAATACTCCTTAAATGAAGGTATTAAAACTTCTTAGTTATTGTAAAGTTATATCATAAAAAAATCAAATTTGAAAAACGGCCACTTTCGAAGATGGAACTACGAAATTACAGCATTTGATTTTGCTTTTGTTTGTAATCTGTCATTTATGTGGGTACATAAACCATGTTGATAGTGCTCTATATTCATTATTCAAGCTCAAATTATGTCGCTGACGCCTGAAGAATGCACCAGAATACTTACAATGCTGGAAACCGGCCGGAGTCAGCGCGATACAGCCAGGACTGTCGGTGTGTCGCTGTCAACAGTACAAAGAGTTCTCCGACGTTACGAAGAAACTGGTTCTAACCTACGCAGACCAGGAACGGGCAGAACCAGGTGTACCACAGCACGAGAAGACCGATACTTGGTGAACACCATGCTTCGAAATCGCTTTCTCACAGGAACTGAACTCACAAATCAGTTTCGACGCCTCGGAGGAAGTAACCCAAGTGCATGGACAGTAAGACGTCGGCTTGCTGAATCTAACTTAAAACCCCTTAGACCTGCAAACGGCCCTAAACTGGAGCGTGGGCATCGTATTTCAAGACTAAGATATGCCCAGAGCCACGTAAATTGGAGTATTGAAGATTGGTCAAAAGTTATGTTCTCCGACGAATCAAAATGTATGCTCTACAAGCACGATGGAAGACACAGAGTGTATCGAAGACCAGGGGAAAGATTCAAGCAAGCATGCATCGAAGAAAAAGTAGCCTACGGTGGTGGATCTGTACTTGTGTGGGCCGGAATTTCTTCTGAAAGTCGCACAGAGCTGGTGATCATAGAAAACGGCTCTTTAACTAGCGAAAGATATGTGGAAGAAATCCTCAATAATCACGTTGGTCCATTTATGGTCAATTTAGGTGAGGATGCTATATTTATGCATGGCAATGCCCGACCTCATACAGGTAGGATTGTGAATGACTACCTTCAAGAGATGAACATTACTCGTATGGAGTAGCCAGCGCGCAGCCCGGATATCAACCCGATCGAGCATGCTTGGGACGAGCTAGGCAGATGCGTAAAACAACGAAACCCTCCCCCAATCACGCTTCGTGAGCTCAAAATTGCTCTCACAGAGGAATTGGAAAATATTCCCCAAAATCGTATAAGGAACTTGGTATACAGCATGCCAAACCGCGTAAACGCAGTAATGGAAGCACGAGGAGGCAATACGAAGTATTAAAATTCAAGAAAATCGTAATAAAGTTCAAAAATTTCATGTTTCCTATTTTTGTTTTAAGGAGAGATCAGCAGTTTTTTTCTTTATGTAATTTTGTGTTAATAAAATGTATGGTGACTCATATATTTTTTACTTTCATTTAAGGAGTATTATTTTTTATTAAATTTGTCTATTAAATACAATTTATTGCATTAACCTATCATTTTTAGTTTCCGAGATTTTTAACATTCTTTAAGTGACCCGGATTCATTGCTCTCGAGTGTATTTTATACCAGCATGGATCTCACGATAAATTTGTCGAGTCGATAAACTGACTTTTATCAGCTATCTTACCTGGTCTCTAGTATGGATCTAGCTGCGATAGATATATCGCGGGATGTCTTTTACTGATAATTTTCGATAGTTTTATCTTATCGACAGTGTATGCTCGCACCGCTGGCGGCTTAAAGCTAGGTCACCCGAGCTAACGGGCCCATCAAATGACATGAAAGTAAAACGTCTTAAACTTATTTTTTATCTCTCTCCGGCAAAAAATTACAGATACTTAAATTTTTTTGTTGTTAGATTGTGTCTTTGATTTTGACACTGAAAGTGCGTGAGTTGATTCATAAGAATTGGCACCAGTGAGCCAACGAATAACTGCATAGTTACATAGCATTCAAGTAACACATAATAACTGTCATGTATCTAGGGCAACTGTGACAGATAACTCACAGTTTCTACGCCGAAGCATGACACGTTGATGCTTACAGTATGAATTCTTTTTCGCAATTGTTTTGTACCTCAGGCTGTAGCACAAACAATTTGCGAAAAAGTATCAATGGCAAACGTCAATGCAACAAACTATGAGTTATCTGTGGCACAGTTGCCCTAGATAAATGAGAGATTGTACCTGTTTCATGTGCACGACACGTTAAACTACACTTACGCAGCTATTCGTGCTAGGCCCACAGTTATCATCATCTCAGCCGTAGGACGTCCACTGCTGAACATAGTTCTCCCCCATGATTTAAAAAAAGGACCGGTTGGAAGCGGCCTGCATCCAACGTCGTCCTGCGACCTTCTTCAGGTCGTCTGTCCACCGTGTCGGTGGACGACCTACGCTGCGCTCGCCGGTCCGTGGTCTCCACTCCAGAACCTTTCGGCCCCACAGTACATGCCCGAAATCTAGGTCGATAACGTCTTCCTATAGGAATAAATAACCTTCTATACTCTCCTAAATATATTTAGGAGAGTATAGAATCTGTTTCGGTATTATATCTTCTTCTTCTAGTGCCTCTCCAACTAGTGAAGGCTGGCTGTCAGTTCCGCATATTTCACCCGGTCTTTGGCGAGTTTGAATAGCTCCGCGACACTTCCGATTCTGGTCCATTCTCGGATATTACGCAGCCACGACTTCCTTCTACGTCCAACAGCTCTTCTTCTGGTTTCCGGCGGCTCATCTTGGTATTATATATCATCGCATAATTATCATTACGAACCTCCACTACCACGATCGAAACCTCCATCATTAAGGGGTTTGAAAAGTAAAAAGAAAACTCAAACCTTTTTGGAACAACTCCATATCCGATTTTACGGAGAAGTTCCGCAATCATGTTCTACGAATACCCCAAAGCTACAACTTGTGTTCGGGTAATTTTGTGTCTTCACAGCTGTCTTTACAAGATAATTTTCACACTTTCTCAAAGGCAGTTAGTTGACAAGCTGCTCATACCCTTCGGCAGCCAGGAGCTTTGTACTGCATCACACCTTATTAATTTAAAAACTTAGCAAAGGAGAGTTTATAATGAGATACGTTATATAATAAGGAACAATATCACATGAACATTTTCAATGGTTATGAACTGTATCTAATTATTACAATAAAACGTGTTTTGGTACTGTTGGCTTCAATATATAATATAAAACAAAAGCTGCCTGTCTGAACCTATGTATGCTTAGACCTTTAAAAACTACGCAATGGATTTTGTAAATAGGTAGAGTGATTCAAGAGGAAGGTTTTATGTATAATACATGCATAATGGAGAGTAGAGAAACACTGATAATTGCTGATAAACTGATAAACATATTTTTTGCGCTTACATTGCAAACGCGAGATATATCAAAATAATGTACCACAGTAATGTACACCCTAAAAAGGTCTACAAAAAAGTCCGCGATAATATATGTCTATCTCAGATATCCCACAATAATCATTTGTTATCCTTTACTTTTTACGAGAAATACTGGCTTATTTACGAAGCGATTAACTCTCTCGACACTAAACCAACACAAAGCGAGCGAAGCCGCTAGCAGGTCAACTAGGTGGTTCATAATAAAAATCATTTTAAAAGTAACTCCATCATCAGATTTAAGAAGCTTCGTAATTATTTAAAGACTATGGTTATTCACGGTTTCGCAAAAGCTATAGTTGGGCTGCGTATATCCGTTGGCAGTCAGGATTTGGGCTTGACAAGTACCTACTTACTTGTGGTGAATTAATATAATAATATAATTTAGTAAAATAACATTTTAGGAAAGGTTAGGTCCATAAAGAGTAGGGTTAGGAACGAAAGTTCGTGTCAGTAAAAAAATCCGTAGATATAAGTCTACAAAAATATTAACATCAGTACATACAATAACAAGTATCATTCTTAAAATTTTGTGAGAGGGAATATTCTGGAATCAAAATGTGGCACTTGAGATCTGTACTAAAACTAATATGTATATCTACATAAAAGTAAATCTCTATTTCGCTTGATCATCGCATCACGCGTGAAGAATTTAAAAATTTTGCAATTTTTTTGTTGTGTAAGTTATTGTCAGGAGAAGGTCGTTATGAAAGAAAAATCAAGAAAATATGGAAAGTTTAGCGAGGCTCAAAGCCTACTAAGCCAACGCAGTCGCGGCAGTCGCTAGTATGTATTATTAAAAAAGGAAGGTTTGTTTGTTAGAATTGAATAGGCTCCAAAACTACTGGACCAATTTGAAAAATTCATTCACTCTAGAATCTTAATTTGGAATCCTAAGTTATCCCTTATAAACATATTTTCTATTCTAATATTATAAAGAGGAAAGATTTGTATGTAAGTATGTTTGTAACGAATTGGCTCAACAAGTACTGGACCGATTTCAAATATTATTTCACTATTGAAAAGCTACATTCACTCTGAGTAACATAGGCTATATAAGATTCATAATCATCATCATCCTTCACCGCGCGGGTGAAACCGCGGAAAGCAGCTAATTTGCTATATTTTTGGGTTCATTATCATCTTCATCTAACACTATACAGGTGAAACCGCAGATTACGGTTAGTTATTTATAAAATGAAAATGGCATCACATAATATGAACATATGATTATATCATACACTATATAATACTAGTATTTGCCCGCAACTTTATCCGCTTGCGCAATACGATTCTTCGATCAAACGCGAACCCATAGAATCTAAGGAAGATATCACCAAAAATTTATAAAAATAAATATAGACATTTTTGGTTAAATTTTTCACAAGACCAAAGGAAACAATATTTTAAAGACAGTATATTGACTACATTTTTATACGAACAATTGTCCACCGTTTATAAAGCGGTTCTTATACACAACACATCATCTAATTTATTTAAAAGCCTTAATTAGCGTACCTCTCACTTCCTCCCACTCATTAGCTACGTGCAAAAAAGGGACAAACGATACCAAGCTAAAATAATGGAAGAGTAATATTACGGGTAATACCTCATTGGAATCTAATTACGCCGAATTACAGGGCATCGTGCGTTCCCGAAAATTAGGTGTTAAAAAGGCCACAAGGTTGTTTAAAAGTGTAAAAGTGGGGTGTTAAAATGTGCAGATTGGGTGTTAAAAGTGCAAAAGGCTTATTAAGGTGTAGTTATGTCGGCGTATGTTGCGCACGCGACGATTTTGTAGCGTAACGGTGCTGTTAACTGACTAAATTCGGGACATTGGCAGTCATCGATGGTGATGATGAGAGCAATTCATCATCTTCAGTGGAACTTGACGAGAATACCAATGGGCTGCCTTCGGGCTTTCAGATGAAGACTGCTTAGCATGTAAGTACGTTATACTTAACAAAGTATACTAAATTACACACCTTAGCAAGTAAGGTTTGAATTTAGTTGACTAACTTGGCATGGTTTTCCTTTATAAATTATCCTATCTCTTTTTTATAATATGATTTTACGAACACTAACGCCTGCTTAGCGATGCAAAACATTGCAAATTAGAGAAAAAATTTACGTCCTCGGATGGGATTCGAGCCCGCGTCTTCCGACAATCCGTGTCAGACGTCATGACCACTAGGCCACCGAGACATGACGTCCAAGCATCGAATTTTAACTCTGTATTTGATTTTAACCGTCGTATGGAGACAATCCTATCTTCTTAAGGCGCGCTCGTACCCTGATAATAGTAAAAAGCAGAATTTTTAAACACCTAGTGTAACAAAACAGATTGATAGTATATTATGAAAAAAATTAAAAAAGTAATACGAAAAGAGTAATAACCGAATAGAATTCATAAACATTTACTGTTACTTACTCTTATACTCTTTCAGCAGAAAAAATCCTGAAAAGCCTGCTCCACATAAATAAACTTTCACGTCCAAACTCTCAGAATTTTCAGCGATAACACTATATTTTTTTAGGTAATATATAGCCAACGTGTAGTACTAAAGTAATAACCAGCAGTTTTTTCAATTGTGTTAGTATATATCGAAAAATATAAAGAAAACGTACAAAATTAACGCATTTTCACATTATTTAACTAAACTAAATTTGATTTTCAACCTTACGTAAAGCATCGTAAATGATTTTAAAATTGGGGTTGGACCGCGTCTTAAAAAGCCATTTATAAATTATATTATTAACAGCCCCTTTGACTTGGTAATGTAATGACTCAACCTTTGAACCACGATGGTTCGATCTTTAGCCGGAGCAAATATTTGTATGGGCAGAAATGTTTGTGTTGTTAAGTGTATCCATACCTCCTGCGAGACATGGCGTGCAACTGCCATATTAACTTTATCCAGACCAATGTAATACAACTGAAGAACTATAAAACCATTAGCTATTCACACAATATCTAAATTCCTAGATTCCTTTCTTTTCGTGATATGCAGACATTCGTTGTGTATGAAAATACATTGCATTGCATTGGTTTAACAAGCGCTAAGATATAGCGTTAAGTTGGGTAGGCTTACTTTGACGAGCGGACGCAAAGTAGAAGACATAGCGATTTGTAGTTGAGAGAATTGGAATGCTATAGCAAAATTGCTATCTCTTTTAAGCCTTGTTTCAGAGGGACAAGAAAATAAGTCATAGTCAAACTCGCGGTCCATGTGGGTTGGTGAATTTGTATCGATAGAAACCGGATGATATTTCTAAATCAATTACATCAGTTTTGCGAGCATTTGCTCAAGGAAATTCCAAACTAAGTATCTTGTAATTTGATCTTATTAAACAAGAGCTATGTCAATTGTTACTCCTTTTTTGTTAATTTAATTTAGCATGCTGTGTTTACCTTTAATTGGTTGTGCATTTAGCAATATGTGCCAACTATAACTCTATTATAGATGTTTTGTTTAGTTATAAGAAACAATGTAACAATCGTTGGTGAACCAAATAAATAAATAAATCTTTTGATGCCGATGTAAACAGTAATACACACAAAACATGAACCCCTGAGACTCGAGCCTTCTTCTCACAGACAAAGGTTAGGTTATAACCACTACGCGGGCCGCAGTGGAGCTGTGGCCAACTCATGTCGAAGTTTCCAAGCCGCCCAAAAGGCTTCGACATAGCCTAACGACTGTTGTTCTAAGACAAACAACCAGGACCGACGGTGCCCTCCGCGCACGAAAGCGCTCAGTTGTATAGTGCCACTAGCGATCACCCATCCAAATCCTGACCGCGGCGTTGCTTAACTTGTTGATGTCGGTTAAGATCGCCAAGACAAGCTCTGCTGTGAGCGCTTCGTACACGTAATATTGATAGTTAAGGCAGTTTTTCACGATAGTCTCTTTAAAATTTTTGCATAGCATTTCCTACATATTAAACATTACATATATAAATGTCATAAATTGTTGTTTGATTTTTATTTTTCGCGTTACTTTCATGCTAGTAAGGTGAAATACGCTGTCTTTCAGACAAAGTAATTGCAAGTCAGTAACTAAGTAGGCGCTGAAACTTAAAATCGCTTTATCTCATAACTTAGACTCTACACTTTTCACACACAAATTTATAAATAAGACCTTACACCATCCTAACAAGGGCGATATTTACAACACATAAACAAGTACCCATTATATTTTATCTACTAGATAATTATGATCCCACGATGCTGCACTGCGTGACGGACACGCTACTTGGAATTATAAATTATATAAACTTTATATACAAATAGTTTCATATCATACTTTACACGTTATTTTACATGTGTATAAATATATACATACTAATTATTTTGAACTGTAATTGAGCGAGCTAATCTTCGGAGCGGGGACCTTGGAAGGGCTACTGGCCAAATTGACTTTCATCTGTCCGTATGTTTGTTAGGTTGTATGAGTACGTTTTCCTGTACTGCCGTGCGATTCTCTAATGATTCGTCGATGTGCTCGTCGAAGAGCTCACCGATGTCTATTACTTTATGAGATATCGCCCTTTTACATAAGGTTGTTTTCCAACGTTCCTTGTCACCTCTTCATTTGTTTCACGAATGTTGTCAAGAATGCAACGATGTTTGCTCTTAGAGAATCGCTCGGTTGTACATAAGGTTGTTTTTCCAACGTTTCTTGTCATCTATTCATTTGTTTCACGGAGTTGTCAAAGGTGCAACGATGTTTGCTCTTAAAGAATCGCAAGGCAGGTCGCATCTTGCTACCAATCTTGACGAAACTTGGTACCTACCTAAACATTTTCCACAGTTCAATATAATTTTTTAACCGTAAAACTCCTTAAAAGTTGATTTAATTTTAGGATATTAAATTACTATAAATTAAATTTTATTTAGAAAAAATATCCGTAACTGAATCGATAAAAAATCTAAGTATATAATTATCGACTGCTGTGCAAGCATGGATCTCACGATAAATATGACGAGTCGATAAACTGATTTTTATCAGCTATCTCATATGTCTCTCTCATATCTCTAGCTGCTATAGCTGTATTGTGGGCTGCCTTTACTGAGGCCGTAGCACAAACCGTTTGCGAAAAAGTATTCCTCGTAGTAATTGTGTCACGCTTCGGCGTACAAACTATGAGTTATCTGTGTCACAGTCGCCCTAGATACATGACAGTATGTACTGTGTCACGTGAAAGACACGTTACGTTTTAATTACGCAGTTCGTGCTAGGCCCACTGATTTATAAAACTTACAAGGATAGGTGTATGGATTAGAGTTGTTACCTAAAGCAACAATGTGTCAATGACAATGTTGACCTAAGTACTTTGAAACCCTACTCCCACATCTTAAAGCAGTCATGTTTCAACCTTACCTTATTTCACGCAATTCGCATACTTTTTCATGACTTTATACATTAAGTTTCAATTTAGTTTAGTTAGTTTAATGTCAAATTTTTGAAGATTCGTACTCCCATTTCATAAAGTGGTCATATTGCAATGCAACGTTATCATTAAATTTGGTTGACCGTTTTGTGTCGGTGGGAGTACGATACGAGTACGATTATTCTAAGCTTATTACAAAACGCTCCTGATTTATGATAGTTTCGTAAAAGATGGGAGTAGGAGCGCAGTATTGAGAACATTACTGTTTCGCGGTATAAATATGTCGGTATGGTGGCAGGGCTACCGCGGGCAAACTCCAAGGCGTTCTGCTGCACTATAATTGATTGAAAATCAATCAGAAAAAAGAAAATCGTTTCGATGGTTTTCTACCGACTTCCAAAAAAAGGAGGATGTACTTAATTTGACTGTTTTATTTATACCTATATGTTATATATATGTTTGTTACCTCATAACTTTCGACTGAGTAGACCGATTCTCAAAATTCTTTTTTTTGTTTGAAAGCTGGTGCTGTAAGTATATATTACTAGCAACTGGCCGCGACTTCGTTCGCATAGTAGGTTCGCCCTTCGGCCTCGCCTCGCCATAACCTCCATCTTTTCTTGATTTTTCTACCGACTTCCAAAAAAAAGGAGGAGGTACTCAATTCGACTGTATTATTTATTTATTATGATTCTTACCTCATAACTGTCGACTGGGTAAACTGATTATCAAAATTATTTGCTTGAAAGCTAGTGCTTTCCGTGTGGCCCCATTAAAATTTCATCAAATTCGGTCCATTAGTTTTTGAGTTACACTACAATAACGGAATAGAATGGAAGTCGGTATTACATTTTACAATTGTACGTGTTACTCAGCTAAGCTGCTAGTAATTTGATATAATAATATTGCTTCTTTTATTTATGTATAAGAAAATGAAATATAATTAGATGTAAATTTAGTTACGTCAAATAATAAATGTAAGTATATAGTAGCGTTATATATCTATACTAATATTATAAAGAGGAAAGATTTGTATGTATGTTTGTAACGAATTGGCTCAAAAAGTACTGGACCGATTTCGAAAATTCTTTCACCATTGGAAAGCTACATTCACCCTGAGTAACATATGCTATATAGTGTATTAGATTTATCGTCATCATCATCATCCATCACCGCGCGGGTGAAACCGCAGAGAGCAGCTTGTATAAAATATGCATGAAAAAACACCCCTAAATATCTTTTACTATTGAAGGAAAACTGTCCGAAACATAGGCTGCATGTACACGGTAAATAGCTATTTCTGTTTATATAGTTACTTTTTTTGTACAAGCTACTGAATTCTTCATAGTAAGCTTAGCCCCGTCGGTCTTAAAGTTTCTACTCCAAACGGAACAAATAAGTATTTAACCTCCATTGGCATATTTGTTTTACATATTGTTTCAATTCTTTAATATTATATTATGATTTTTAACCATTAATTGTGTTTAAATTCTTGTTCTTGCTCTTTGTTCTTTGTATACATTGTTGAAATTGGATATACTTATTAAAATAAATCTAAGTGTTATTCTGATTATTTTAACTAGAATTTAGGTATAAAATTGGGTAGGTACCAAATGAACCGAAAATCATATTTATGATTTTCGGGTTGCGTCACAGCTTTCAACGCGTATTTTATATTCCTTAAAATAACTGTTCACTGAGTAAATTGAAACCAATATACCAGTTATAATAAAGAAAGCAGAAATAGGCCTACTAAAATTTTAAAATTCATTGTTCATATATATTCAGCAGAGCTATTGACGCTTTGGGAAACCTAGTAATTAATGTAACTTAATTAATTTTATTTATGATTAAAATTTGTTATCAGCCATTGTAAATAAATCTAGAGTAGATAATAATTCACTTTAAAATAAATATATAGATTTAACAAGTGAAATAAGATAATCGCTAAAAAAAGCGCGCGCGTTGATGTCTTTTGTTAGGGACAGATGTTATCATTCGAAAAAAGTAAAGTTTTATACATACAATCAACTTCATTTTAATAATATTATTCCTAACATTTGTTTAAATTAAAAACTAAAATTTCTCAAACTATATACCTATCTATTGTTTTAAAAACAATTACACCTAGGTACTATGCAAAATAATCACAAAGTATTATTTCTAAAAAACTATATTTTTGTACGAAACATAATAAATTACGAATAATTAACTTTTTAATGTTACGAAATATATAGGCGACAAAACTTACCCCTAAAACCCGTGAAACTTTATCTTCTCAAATCACCATCGACAAAAAACTAGGCATAATAAAATAAGATACCACTTGCTCTAAAAAGTTCCAGTCAAAAAAGTCCTTATTAAAATAAAAATTACAACACTCGAAATTTAAAAATGGGGCGAAAATAGCGCGCGAAAGCCGTTCCAGAAACGGAATCGGAACGCGTGCCGTTCCGTTGTACGCGGGGTGACTGCGCGAGTCGCGGCCTGCTTGTAGCGACTAGCGACCGTGCCGGCCCCGCCTACCGCAACGGAACGGTGGGGACGATACACCTCTTAGCTTCTTCACACTTCCCTCATACCTACTAGAACGACCAATGCTGAGAGAGCTTCGAGACCCCCCACTGCTTTCTCGCGCGCTTTACTCTAAACGCTTCTGCGGAGCTCTCGCTAAACTGGTCATTTACATCTCTCATTCTTGTGCTCCTACATTCAATTCTCAACTTTATGTCTACGAATCAAGAGTAAATGTGATTGTAGTTTTATGTTGGCGAATAGATGTCTCTGGTATTTTGCGGGGCGGAGAGCCAAAGAGTGTCAAATAGATAATTCGTATAGGTATGGGAGTGGAAACGTTTAGGGCTTTGTTAGTTGGATTAAATTCTGTTAACAGTTTGTATTGTTGCGTACTCGTTTGGGTAGATAAGTGGAATGGTTTGAGCTGTCTATTTTAATTATGGAATTTATTGTAATCGTTCTTTGATGGCTAGGAACGTTAATAATAAAGTTGATATAATGATGCTTTTTTACTGATTATTAGTATGTAGGCTACCACAGGTTAATTTAATATATTTCAAAGAAGAATCCACATGCACTAGCAATATAAGAAATATCTGGAAGCCTAGGTTGAATTAAAGAATAGGTACATGTTCAGTATAGGTACCTACCTAGTTATTAAAAATCAGACCAAGTCTTTATTATTGCATACCTAATTTAGGTATGGTTTATAGTTTATATACGTTAGATATAGGTTATAATTTATCTTAGTCTATATACGTTTACTTAGTTAAATTAAATATACGTCAGAAGAAACTCTTTCACCTGTGTTTTACATTATCAGTTTTGCCTGTGGTTTCACTCGCCTAGTGATGTACGATGATGATTATGATGATGATGAATCAAAGTATGTTACTAAGCAGGGATAATGTAGCATTCTAATGAAAAAATATTTTTTTGTTATCGGTCCATTAGTTTTTGAGTTTATTCGTTAAAAACATACAAAAATACAAATATTGCCTCATTATACTTAATATTGTAAGTCTACGTATAAGTATAGATATTATGCGTTATACTTAGAAAAAATACCTAAGTATAGAAGGTAGGTTTCTAAACAAGTATTCTCAAAACGCGCGCTACAAATTCGCTACCTTTGTGTGCTGAATTACTTGGGTCAAAATCTTAAAATTAGTCGCCTGAATTTGGTAGATTGGGGGGGGGGGGGTTATTTATGATTCATTCTTATTCATCTAAGTAGGTACTTATACTTATAACAAAGAGAAAAATCTTTCTTATTCCCTCAACATCGTAAAATAACTAAGTACATTTCTAAATCGTCATCCTTCTATTCCAAGATCACTAATGCTTATGATCATCGTGGTACAATTTCAAGGATGAGATTTAGCGGGAATGAGTACCAAACATCCATCCATGCATTTCTTCTTTTTTATATTTTATCTAATACATATCACTTTCTCATTTATACCTAAATTTATTTTTATTATACATAATAATGTACCTATGATTATTAAAGCACTAACGGCTGCTTAGGGAGACCAAACTTTGTAAATTTAGGGATATTATTATACTCGTAATAGTTTTTTTCACAGATCACAGAAACAAGGGAGATATGAGAAGGGGGCGGGGCTGGTGGTAGCAATGTGACCAAAAACAGAACACATTGCTCGCGTTGGGTAACTTTTGTATAATGTGACTGGACGCCCGCGCCGGTCGTGATATTGCATGTAAACAGTTTAGAATGCTTGCTCTGTACTTACGAATATTAAAACGTTAAGTTTTAATACCGCAGTGGATAATGAACTTATTCAAGCTAACACAATATGTCTCGAATGAATCTCGAAGTACGGCCGCTTTTTGCGACACCAGGTTTTGTACTCAGCGCACGGATTGGCATCTCTCTAGATCTCTATTGTTTTTTTTAAAGGTCCCATCCGTTGACGCTGTAGACCATCCGGTGAAGCTGTAAATTCCGATAGAGGCCAAACAACAATTAGCCCGTTCGAAAAAAAAGTTTTTATGACATAAGCCATGCACCTAATGGTAAGCATTGCGCTTGCCAATGGCAGTTGCAGTGCCACCCAGAGCTGTAGTAACGAAAGGTAATTTACGTAACTGCACTGTGCTTCTCACCCCGAGACATTGTTTTATATGTGTCTGTTTTGGCCAGTAACATCACTAGCTACAGATGCTTGTACACTATTGCTCCGCTGTAATCTGAAATCACCACACAGATAGCTGATAATCACAATACTTTCGGAATTTCCTGAAATACTGTAGTATCTATAGACTATATATCTATATATCTATAGACATATATATATTACTCCTTTTTTTCTAGACGGAAAAGTTTTCGTTTGCAATAAACAAATAGAATTATACGTTATTATGTGTTACCACGAACTTAATAGTCGGGTAAGCGCACAGCAATATCCACAGCGGTGTCACCGAGAAATAGGTGGTTAATGACTGTAGCGTAAATACCGTGACTGGCCTGTGTCCTACCAGTGGGGGACAGACGACAAACTTATACCGTCTTATTATGGAAGGACTAAAGATTTAAGTCCCAGCCAATTTCTTATTATGCAACTTTTTTTAATATGGAATTCCCTAATGCATCAAAGGTCACACGGCCAGACACAATAATAATTTCATTGTTATAATGACATCGACCTTTGAGGGGCTAACTAAACCAAGGTTTAAATTAGGGACTATCTTTAGTCCAGGTTTCATAATAAGACGGTGAGAAATTGACGGAAGATAGTAAATTCTTCATTACTATACTTTCAACATTTTCAACATTTTCAACATTTTCAACATTTTTAAAACCGTTTTTCAACTTTTAATGTTCAGTTAAAGTTAAGTTAAGTTTATTAATAAACGTTGCGTAAACATAGATAAAGCGTAACATGCTCTGTCTTGCTTTCACGCGTGACATATACTGCAAGCGAAAAATTGACAGATAGATGTTTTAACTACTCCGGGTTTATTACAAGTTTATTAATAAGACCGAGAGATATTATAGACATATAACACATAGTCCACAGTCCCACACATGTGTAGGACTGTGGGCTGCCATGAGTGGTTAAATGTACTCTTAAATTGATACTTCAAAGTTTAAATGCACACATAATCTGCCTATTATTTTCGTACTGCTGGAACTCGAGCCTTCATCTCAAAGAGAGGATTTGGTCCATAATCCACCACGCGGGCCCAGTGCACATGGTTAATAGGTTAGTGGCCAACCCATGTCGAAGTTTTCAAACCACCCGAAAGCCTTCCACATATGCTAACGACTGTTGTTCTGCTGAGACAAATAACCAACGGCTTAATGTGCCTTCCGAAGTACGGAAGCGCTCAGTTGAATAATGGCATTATTCAACTAGCGGTCAAATCCTGTTATTGCTGTTGCGATCGCAACTCTAGGTCTAGTCTCTACAGTTCAATCTCTGCTAATAGAGTACAAGCATCTGAAACGTGATCTGCCCTCTGAAAAAGTGTCTTTAATGTCATAGTACTAAGTTTTGTTTTTGGGTACGAAATCCGTAAAACGCTTCTGTCTGCTTTTTGTGCCATAAACAGAGAGACAGACGAGCGTGTCGTCCCATGACTGGTGCACTCCAGTGCGATTAAAGTATTCCCTGTGAGTTTTACACTCGATAAAGTATGTTCGTGTCACGTCATACATGTCAAAAGGACACCGGTAGATGGCGGATGATAAGCACCCTGCAGTTATAAATGGCATGATTAGGGAGTTGGACTTACGGTGAAGATGTCCAATCAGAATAACTGCCACTTTTAAATGCGGAAACCAGTACATTTAGGTATATGACACTGTTTAAGTTTCTTTTTTAATAAATATTTTTTTATTCATCATAATTTTAGGTAAATTATCAACTTAGGCACTATATATAATAACTAGCTATATCAGAGGAAACAAAATATAGGTACGAGTGTTACGTGCTAGCTTTGTAGCTGACCACAGTTTTTAAACTAGTCAGGAGTAGTGTATAATTAGGGGTTCTGGAGCAACACTATTTATATATATTATCTCCATTATAATCACTTACAGAACTGATTAATTGAACTTTCTTTTTACTGCTACATATCAAGAACCAATAGTGTAAACTGATCATCTGTTATTTGTTTGATTTTCATCAGTTTCTAGGTGCTGTTCTAGGCTGTTCAGTAAACTGATGCAGTTCCTTATCTAATGAATACACTATCCAGTTCGTGTTTCGTGTTCTTTGTGTCGTGTTGTATTATGTTGTACATAGGTCCCACACTAGGATTCCCTGTGTTGTGGGATGCTAGTATCTTCCTGTTGTTACAAGAACTGTGATGTAGGTACCACAGTCACCCAGATACAAAAAGCAATTTAAAATTCCGCTACCTACTTAAAAAAAAATATCAATCTAAACTATTGAAATAAAAAAGATATGAAACAATTATCAAAAGTCAAAAAACTAAATTATCTCCTGTAGTATAAGTAGTTTACCTTCAGTTATTTTAGAGTAAGTTGATGCATCTTCAATTCTGTTCAGTTCAGTTCAATTTTTTAGCTAAGTTATAATTAGTACTCACGGAATGTGACTACAATGTACTACATTTTGGGTTCCAGATATTTCGGCACAATTACATCCATCCATGCATTCCGTGTCGAAATATCGGGAACTCTAAAATCAATTAATCCTTCCTATAACGTGATAATTAAAACAAAAGATTTATGAATGACACTGACGTATATATACGTCTCTCGGACGCAAAAGGTTAAATCGTGTTCTACATACCGTACTAGCACTAATTATAATTCAGTATATATATATGGTCTGGTTAGTTAACCACATAAAAAATCTATGGTATAATATATATGTACATAGGTTTTTGTGTAAAAAGTTTGCAAGTACAAAGGCTGGGCCATTTAGAACGGTCAGTAAGGGCAATACTAAAACTATAAGATACGAACACATACAAAGATATTTTCTTAAGAACCATGTTATCGATTTTATTTTAGTGATAACAAAAACTGCATTCATAGATTTAAAAAAACTTGTACTCAGTTCGGGAATTGAACCCGAATCGAATTGGAGAAAAAAGTACATTATTTCTATTGCGATATCGATCGTTTAAAAATAAATAATAATAAATAAATAACAATAAATATTTATAACAGTACTAGCTGCTCTCCGCGGTTTCACCCGCGTGGTGATGGATGATGATGATGATGATAAATCTTATATAGCCTATGTTACTCAGGGTGCATGTAGCTTTCCAATGGTGAAAGAATTTTTGAAATCAGTCCAGTACTTTTTGAGCCAATTCGTTACAAACATACTTACATACAAATCTTTCCTGTTTATAATATTAGTATAGAAGTATAGATGACAGTTAATACTGTTTTTTTCAATTCATAGATTCACGGATTATTTAACATCCTTTGGTGTTCATTCGATCCTGAGCTCTGAAGTTGGTATAATTTTAAAACAGTTGACACCAATATTTCAATTGCCCTTTTACTGTTCAATATAAGCCACACTTATTAAAGTTCTTATTTTTATTTTATGATGTGTACTAAATAATGAATTGCTGTTGTCCGAAATGTTTTGTCATATCAAGGCCGGCTGTGTTTGGCCATTGCATAATTGGAGCGCCAAAGGGTCCGTTGATCCATGTGGACAACGAAGAAACGTATGACTGTTTGTGTGGATTCTCAAAATGATTTAGTAAAGTATAGACTGAAATAAAAATTAATTGAAGACCACACATTCATACATTCGCACTAGAGGTCGCTTTGGTTGTTACCAGCTCCATGCCAGAAGCCGTAGCACAAACAATTTGATAACAAACACAATTTAAAAAAAAAAACGACTTTACTTTTCCTTTTTAACCGATTCTATTTAGTTATTGGATTGTAACTCTAAAACAGCTAATCCGAATTTGGTGAAATTAAAATGGGACCACACGGGAAGCACCAGCATTCAAACAAAAAAAGAATTTAGAGAATCGGTTCACCCTATCGAAAGATATAAAGTAACAAAGATAAAAAAGAACAGTCTAATTAAGTACCTCCTTTTTGGAAGTCGGTAGAAAACAAGTACAATTTGAAAAATTTAATACCAACTTCCATTCTATTCAGTTATTGGAGTGTAACTCAAAAAGTACTAAACCAAATTTGATGAAATTTAAATGGGGCCACACGGGAAACACCAGCTTTCAAACAAAAACTAATTTTGTGAATCGGTTCACCCTATCGAAAGTTATGAGGTAGTAAACATAAAAAAGTACCTCCTCCTTTTTGGAAGTCGGTAGAAAATACAGTCGTTATTGAAAACCCCTTCCAGTTTTGGAAGTTGGTTGAAAAGCAAACGTAGCTGACCCGCTTTGTTACGCAACAACTCGGACCCAAAGACCTAGATGTCTTTGGGTTCGAGTTGCGTAGATAGAGATAGATAGATACATAGAACTATGTATACAGAGAAGTCTCTGCTTAATATCCGTTGCTTGATGCTTAAAAAGCAGACAAATCCGGGAATCCTGGACGTGTCCAAGCCATTCGCAATTGTCAAACCCAGGTGTAAGTAATTAGCAGAAGGCACCAAAGCGTTTGCACTTTGTGTGCACCCGCGGTATCTGCGATCTGCCCGCACCCTCAAATTATAGGGAGGCACTGGACATTGCGTAATGGGGACTCTCAGACTGTGGACTTGGCGAATATTCTGAAAACGTCGTTATTTTCTAACTACTTCCAAAAAGGAGAAGGTACTCAATTCGACTGTTTTTTTAAGTTTATTACCTCATATCTTTCGACTGGATGCACCGATTCTCAATATACTTGTATTAAACTTTTGAAATTGTATTTGTATATTAATAAATACTGCGTGAAGGACGGAGTTATAACTTCCCCTCCATCATCAGGATTCGAATCGTAAAAGGCGAGAAAATCCGTCTTACTAGTTGGTGCACGAAATCATCTCGTTTGGTTAGTTCTTTCTGTTTTTTTCTGCCCTCTGTTTTTTCTTTCTCTTTTTTACTTAATTTTATTCTTTTTTTCGTTATAATCTTTTATTCTATCTACTTTCTTTTTTTTATTTCCGTCGTTTTTCTTTTCTACCGACTTCCAAAAAAAGGAGGAGGTACTCAATTCTGTGTTTTTAACGTTTGCTACCTCATAACTTTCGATAGGGTGAACCAATTCTCAAAATTGTTTTTGTTGAAAAAGCTGGTGCTTTTCGAAGTCGGAATTTAATTTTTCAAATTATACATGTCCATTTTTCTTTTTCAATATTTATCACTTTGCCAAATATTTTATTTCAAAGCAATAGAGTGCACACGGTGCTGTAAGGGTTCAAAAGACACTATAACAAGGAATATTACTGAAGGTATAAAACTCGAACGAAAATGTCTCGGTGACGAGTGCAGTATACCATATCAAAACTTCAGTTATCCTTAACATCAGGCGAACAAATAGCCCGCCACGTCAACTGATACTTTAAAAAAAATATAACCTTATTCTGGAAAATTAAATTAAATTCTATAAATTTAGCAGCCCGTTGACACGCGATTCATCATATTTGGCCAATAATACAATAGATTTCGCAGAAATCAACCTAGTTTTCCAAGAACTGCAACGTGTGTGGTTAATTGGTATATTGTTTACAAAATAGTCAAGTCGTTTTTTTTTTATTTTTGTAATCAAGAGTAACATAAAATTCAAACAGACATACCTTATTAATGTGATGCAAATGTAAGTTCAACCTTGTTAAAATACTTTTAAAAGCAATGTGGGTGTTGTAATTATCGAACACTATCTAATTGACAAACAAAAATTTGGACATTATAACGTCACGACATTTAGAATTAGGCTTTTTGTCATTGTGACGTCAGCCTTAAGGCCCTGCAAGAGCAAACTTTTAGGTATTTGAGCGGGTGAGGCACTGGTCATGAAAGGAAGAAGCCTTCGTCTGTAAACACGATAACTTTTTCGCAGTAATTTGTTTAAAATAAAAGAAGCCACAAGGGTACAAAAAAGCTAGATATTTCTTTAATTAAATTTAAATTCTTCTTAATTTTTTAAATTACATTTTTTCTGGTTACAAAAAATATAGTATCTAGTTGTCGCTCAAAATGTTGAGAAATTCGAAACGAAAGATTTTTTTCTGTCGTTTTTTTTGTGATTTTTTTACAGATAAATATTGTGCAATATTGTTATATAAGTCTTTTTTAAAACTTTTAACTATGCACTGTATTATTTCCAATTTTGTATCAATAACTGTAAGTCTAAACTGTGCGACGAAAAAACATAGTGTTTTACGGATCTTCGGCTTTGGGCAGCGCCTTAAGTTACCCGTAATCGTTTAAAGAAACCATTGGTTGAGTTATAGAGACAGGGAGAACTAGTAATATATTTATAGCACTCTTATATCGTACAAACGAAAGCGTGACGAAACATCCTATCAGAAACTGGATTGGATTTCATCCTACGTAATGAAAGTCATAAAATTATGTTTTTATGGGAAACTTACAAGGTTGTAATTACTTTTTGCTTATTAAGTTCATTATAAATATCCAATAAACAGTCTTGTTCGATGTAGTCTTAAAAATCTCTTGGATCAGGAATATAAATAAACTAAAAAAGGTTATTTGACTGACTAAGGCATCACCTGTGGCCCGAGCACGAAAATCTGTTTAAGTGTAACGTAATCGCATCGTTAATGTATTTAGTACAAACTGTCATTTATCTAGTACAATAGTGGCACAGATAACTCATAGTTTGTACTGAATACGTAAACGATACGATAACGTTATACTAAGCAGATTTTCGTGCTCGGCCCACAGATCATGTTAGATATCAAACCTTTCTAAGCTTCTTTTTCTTTTAAGCAGTAATGTTCGCATTACTGTGTTCTGCTTTGAAGGGTGTTGGTGCCGGTGAAATTACATGAGACTTAACAAGCTCGGGGTGATGGGCACAGTGCAGTTCGTTACTTGTGATGAATTGTATATTAATTACCAATAAATTATATAAATATTAAATATTATGATAACATATAATATACAAGTTTCTTAGTAAAATATGAAAATGGACAAAGATTAAAAAACACTGAAAAACGAAGTGAGCCATTTGTTAAAGGAAAAGTGCCCAGAAAACATTGATGTCTGATTTATTCAAAACAAAACTTCTATATAGGAATAATGCGTGCACTGTCCAAAAACACACCAAGTCCGCAGTTTACTTCTCCCAGAGTTGTTCTCGTGAAATGTGAAGCAAAGTCACACGCATCTGCCTTCCGCCCAAAAGTAGTAATTACAGGGAAACAACAAGAAACATAACGATTTTAACAACTCTCTTTTGGCCACACGTCGCAAAATTAACCACCCAAATTGCCTTCATTGTTCCCAAAAGCGTCTCCTGTTTCATATTACATCTTTTGGAATATAAATAAAAATAATTTTGACGGTGTAATAAAACCGCAAAACCATCTTTCCTACGGTACTTTAACATACATTTTAAATACAGGTACGCATATATTAATGTTACTTTATGTACTATTTTCTGTTTATTTCAAAATGTGTTTTTGGAGAGGAAAACATCTGTCAATATTAATCGGTTGGTTATTTAAATTCTGAAATATACGAGGGTGAATCAAAAAGTTCTTAGAAGTGCATAATATATATGAAACCTTTTTGGATCAAGTTCGATATTCAAATTAAAGAGTGTCTATCACACTATATTTATGCAGACTGTCACTTGTTTTTTTGTCAGTTCGTTCGCATGTAATAATTTTTTTTGTGCAACGAGTTGCTAAAAAGTCAAAATTATGGATAAAAGAGAGTTACGTGCGGTGATAAAATATCTCAGTTTGAAAAAAATGTCTAAGAAGGAAATTTTTTTGGACATTCAGCAGACATTAGGGGGTGATGCTGTACCCTATTCTACGGTTGCGTACTGGGTGGCTAAATTTAAAAGAGGTAGATCAAGCTGTAAAGATGACCCGCGTTCTGGGCGGCCATCAACCTCCGTTACAGAAGAAAATGTCCAAAAGGTTGAGAATCTGGATTTGGAAGACAGAAGAATGACTATAAAACATATAGCTGAGATCCTAAAGATATCTTTTGGTAGCGTTCAATCCATTTTAATTGATTCACTGGGGTTCAAAAAAGTGTCTGCAAGATGGGTGCCACGAATGTTAACCGACGAAAACAAAAAGCGACGTTTGGAAATTTCCAAGCGTAATCTCGAAATGTTCCAGCGTGATTCGGATAATTTTTGCCGTCGTCTTGTCACCATGGATGAAACGTGGGTCCACCATTTTGATCCTGAAACTAAAAGACAAAGCATGTCTTGGAAACGACCATCCTCTCCATCCATTAAGAAATTTCGAGTTGCTCCTACCGCTGGCAAAGTTATGGCCTCTGTGTTCTGGGATAGTGAAGGAATCCTTTTTATTGATTACATGCCAAAAGGCCAGACGATTACTGGACCCTATTATGCAAATTTAATCCCGAAAGTGCGTGAAGCGATTAAAGAAAAACGTCGTGGAAAACTGTCGTTGGGAGTGTTGTTCCTTCAAGATAACGCTCCTGCTCATCGATCGGAAGTTGCGCTCAACGCAATCCGCTGTGCTGCTTCAATCTCCTTGACCACCCACCATATTCTCCGGACTTAGCCCCAAGTGATTTTCACTTATTTCCAAAATTAAAAGAGGAAATTCGTGGAACAAAATTTCACGATAATGACGCGGTTATAGCTGCCGTAGAGGACTTTTTCGAGAGTCAAGAAAATATTTTTTTTTCACAAGGAATAAGGAAGTTAAAACGCGTTATTCTAAATGCATTGCATTGGAGGGAGATTATGTAGAAAAATAAAATATTATTATTTAAATCTTTGCATATTTTAATATTGATTCCAAGAATTTTTTGATTCACCCTCGTAATTTTAATATTTTAGGCAATGTAATAAAAGGAACCATGTGCCTAAAACGCGTTTCAAATTTGGTTACGCATATATTACTGTATCTTTACGTACTTACCTTCTTTTTTATCTGTTTACTAGCTAGTACTTGTCCATACTAAAAGAAAAAACTCTTTCTAAAACATTGTCCGATTTCAATGATTTTTTTTTCATGCAATCAACACATTGTTTGCTATGGTACGTACGGACAGACGGGTAAACGTACGGGACCTTTTGATTTTTTCAGTATTTCAAAGTAATATATATAATTTTTTTTACAACTTAAAAAAAATTATGGCATGAAAAATTTTTTTACTGAAATCGGAAAAAGGTAGAAAAGAGTTTTTTCTTTTAGTATGGACAAGTACTAGGCTATGTAATCCTCTTAAAAGTATTGTGTATCCTTCCTCAGACTATTATCTATACCCTTGCCAATTTAGTTACGATCCGTTAAGGCGTGACAACGTAACAAACAAACAAACTCAGTGTCACATTTATAATATTTTAAAATAAGTTACAATATCACTTAATATTTTATTCTCTGAAATAGGTAAATTCTTTAAAAAATTTAGACAGCGTAATAAAACTTTCCGATTTATTTTTCTACCACTTCCAAAAAAAAGAGGAGGTCCTCAATTCGACTGTTTTTTTCAAATATTTGTTACCTCATAACTTTTGACTGAGTGAACAGATTCTCAAAATTCTATTTTTGTTTGAAAGCTGGTGCTTTCCTGGGATCTCATTTAAATTTCATAAAATTCGGTCCCGTTGTTTTTGAGATACATTCCAATAACTGAATAGAATGGAAGTCGGTATTAAATTTTTCAAATTGTACTTGTATCTCGTCACTAGCGACTTCCCGCGACTTCGTTCGCGTAGTAAGCTCCCGTCTTTTCTTTTTTTCTTCTTTCTTAACAACCTACTCCTGACACTCAATAGCACAAGAAATAAAGAATTAGCGAACGGGTGGAACAATCGTTTCTCGCGTGATGCGATGACCAATGGAAATAGAGATTCGTTTTTCTAAATATAAAAATTTGATTGGTTTTTCTTGTTGAAAAAAAATATTTGGGAACGCCCAAAAAGTCTTCTGTTAAATATTAAGTATAATTTTAATGTTTTAAAATGTAGCAAAAACGCGAAAGATCCTGTCATGCAGTTTTACGTTTAATAGCTTTAATTTGAGGTGTGGTTTATCAAGGATCATCTGCTTCGTTTAACATATTAAATCCAAAGATTTTAAAATACATTATTTAAGAAAATGGGTAGTGTTTTGGTAGTGTTTTAAAACCGCCAAAAAACACATATGATACTGACTTCAATGCTTTAGTTTCAGGTGTGCAGTTAAAACAGGATCATCTGTTATATAAAACAATTAAGAAAACAATTGTGGTAAAATAAACATCGCTTACGAAAGTATATTCTTAATATTTCGGTCTGATTATTTCGGCTATCAAACTGGTCACAGCCTACAGTAGACATGAAGAATAAAATTAAAAAAGAAGTGTTTGACGACATGCCAATCCATAAAAGCTTCAAATAAAAAGGTGATATAAACTGACGTTACTTTGTAGACTACTAAAAGCTGTATTGGTGCAAGATAAACTTTAACTGCATTATTTAGCTTGCATTCCGAGTAACGGAGACCAAGTGGCCTAAGCGTTGAAGCTCTGAGAGTTACTGCACTGAGTTTGTCGGTGCTGTAGTTGTACTACCCAAGGCTTACTTGCAGAAGAGTCACGTTTAGAGGTTCATTGAGGGTACCTTCCAATGGACGCGGGTAACTCAGGCCGAGTACCCGTTACTAAAGTTTTAAAGTTAAGCGACTCTTGCTAGGATAAAAATCAAATTTAAATAAATCATACTACTATGAAGAAACATTAACACAAAGTATGGAAACACTGTTAGTAGTAGTAGTTCGTATCCCGGAGACGGTCATTAGCTATTGTCAATTTTTACGTCATTGAACGTTTCAATTGAAGGTGCGTCAATTGCTCGCCCACATTTACTTCTGACTAGCCGTGCGATTCTATAAGAGCAAACATCGTTGCATCTTTGACAACATCCGTGAAACAAATGACGAGATGACAAGAAACATTGGAAAAGCAACCTTATGAACAAGGGCGATGCCTCATAAAGTATTTGACATCGGTGAGCTCGTCGACGAGCACATCGAATCATTGGAGAATCGCACGACAGTACGAAAGGTAGACGAACGATGATGTCGAATTCACATCCGCAATGATTCTAGACTAGCGAGCGAATGACCGCAATCTGTCAATTGCAGAACGAGACGTTCAATTGATTACGTCATTCGCTATTAGCTTCATCAAATCCAACAAAACTTCCATCATTCGCCTTCGATCACGTAGTTGCGAATGACAATGGCTTCAATTGCTTATAAAGACGATCAATGACATAAAAATTGACAATTGCGAATGAAAGTCTCCGGGGCACTTTAAATGATAAGAACATTTGTGCCCACAGATTGATAGATGTTAAAGAACCGTATTCGATCAATCTATCATTGCGGCATTCTATTAAAACTTCTTCAAATTGAATGATAGAGACAGAGAGGATGACACACCGATGAGTAAAAAGGACAGTTATACTTTAATCGATACCGCGTCGAAGGGAAGGCGTGTCTAAATAGATAACTGGGGATTCGCATTCAAACACGGTCGTTCTTTTATTGAAACGTTTCGGTTGAATTGAAAAAGGTTGCTAATTGGACTCTGGGTTTTAATTCAATTATAAATGTATTCTGAATAATTCAAGTGTCGACGATTGTGTTTAGCCTTAACATAGCTTTTTAAACTATGGTAGCCGCGAAATTTGCCAAATTAATTTATGTTCAAATCTTTATGAAGGGACAGGGATTGGAAATTCTTTTGGCAAGTCATTATTTCGTCGAGTTAGATACACTTTTTAAATATTAATAAATCTTCAAAATATTTCATGACTGTGATATAATTTTTATATAGGTACTTACTTACATACGTTAGGTACATAGGTAAATTATAGACACCCATATTTTGCCTTTCATGCTTTTCGGTTACGGTTTAAACAATTTTTTTTCGCAGCACAATAAATTACATATTTCACTTATGTGAGAAATTAATCTAGGTTAGTATATTAATAAGCTTCGACATTCGATGGACTTAATAACTTAATATACGAGTACTAAAGTGACAAAAGATTACTGTCTAATATTTAGTTAAAGATGAACGCATACTTATAAAGTTATTTATCTTGTACCCTCCACTTTAGTTCAATATTATTTGCATAGTACCTTTTGGTACTTATACCTAGTAAAGTCAGATCAGCGATTCTGTAAGAGGAAACATCGTTGCATCTTTGACAACATCCGTGAAACAAATGACGAGATGACAAGAAACGTTGGAAAAACAACCTTATGTACAAGGGCGATATCTCATAAAGTATTTGACATCGGTGAGCTCATCGACGCATCATTAGAGAATCGCAGTAGAGATACGTAAATGGAAAATTACGTCCCTTAGTGTAAAGCTATGCTGTGGCTGCTGTGAAATAGTCCAGCACTAGTTGAACTGAAGTTCGCACAGGCAGTAATGTCGAAACGCGTGCTTTTACAATCGCAAAGACCAGCAAAGGCTCTCCATCATCAGACCAGGAACAACATGCTGCCATATCTTGAAGCTTTATGACCAAAGTTACATAGGTATTTAAAAATAAATGTAACATGTATTACAAACTTTAAAATAAGACAAACATACGAATGAAGCACGTTAAATACAAGCTTGTAAAAAACACAGCAAAACTTTAACTAATATATATACTACTTATACATATATCGCCTAAAGACAACGATAAAACAAAAGTTACCGCCATTCCAAATTACCCATAAAATGTGACCCTCAAGATCATTAGTCATGTCCATATGTTTTTCTCATTCTCCTAGACTTGTCAACTTTTTTTATGGGACACGTGCGACGAAATAAAAAATGTCCCATTAAACATTGTACACCTTTTGAAGCTAGTCGACTAATTGATTATAAATTACATACTGTTTTGATAATAGCTACTACTTTATAGGCAGGTAGTGATCGTGAGGTTTTATAGTAATTTAATTATTGCTAATGACATTACTGATTTACGTAAGAATAATGGGTAAAAATTAAACAATGAAACTGGCAACAATAATTTTTAGATGAAAGTTCGTGGTTGTATGTGAAACTAACGAAACATGTTTTCAAGAGACATTCAAACATGTGATGTACTTTGTATTTTATTATCAAAAACATGCCAATTTTCACCTGATTAAGCTTTGCCAAATTGTACGAATTGGTTTTTGCATTAAGTTTATTCGCCATGCCTCATTATTTAGGAATCTGAAGCAAATCAATTTGGGACGTCCGAAGTTGCCATAGCAAAAAGCACGCCATCTCGTAAAAATCATCTGTCAACGAACTGTCACCTGTCAAATGGGATATTTTAATTCGAGTTTTTAGTACTTCCAAGCTTTGTATACTTATTGAGGTTCGGTCTGGCAGAAAGCGTCTGGCGATCTTCCTATAGGTTGTTAAGTTAAGGTCGCGGGTCGGGTGGTATTTTACCTAACTTCAGTTAGTGTTATATAGAAGACTAGCTGACTCGCCAGGAGTTAGAGTTTGAAAACTATCGTGAATATCACACATTGTAATAATATAAAGACACCGGCTTCACTCACTTGGTATTATGTCGGTTTAAGTCCGACGACGTTTCGAACGTGTAAGACGATCTTTTTCAGGGAGTGTTCACGCTTGGAGATCGATTTAAGTTATTGACACTACCATGTGACCACTTCATTATCAGTGAAACGACCAGTCGTAAAAGCAGAAACCTAAGACCTAGAAATGTGACTGATCTGAATGGCTATAGCTGGATTACACTACGAAATAATGTTCCGTAATTTGACAGCTATTTATTTATTTAATTCTCTTTAAATATTACAAAATAGAATATGAGAAGGGCAGAATTTCAGATATATTAGCGAGAAATTTTGTTATACCTGAAAGATAATGGAAAAATCTTACAATGCCGTTTTTCATTTATTTTTAAAAGTGTATTTAGAGTAATTGAAAGAATTACCAATTAAATTCAATTTCTTGTTGATAACATTTTTAAATTTGATTATATGATTAAATGTTATTTATTACTTTATTTAATTATTTAATAAGAAAATATTTTAAATAGTAGGTATAAATAGTATGTATAGTCTTTATTATTTTTATGTATTTTAATATAGCTTAATTTAATTTAATTAGGTATCAAGTATAAAATGTGTAGGTGTCGCCTTATCGGCGTATGCCTCCCCCAGTTTCGACCATAAATTTCTGTCTCTTGCTAACCTCATCTATTCTTTCCCATGTCTCTGTGTGAAAATACCATACCATACCCGTAGTTCACCGGTTTAAATTAAACACATTGTGTAACTACCTACTTATTAAGTTATAAACTTTATTCGTATTCTTACTCGTATTCTTAACTAATATGTAGATAATTCACCTTATATTTTGTCGCTAGCAGTAAGACCGCATCTTTACCAATAGCAGTTTATGCTGGTATCCCAGTTAAGGAGCGTTTAGGATGTTTATTTTATTGTTATGTCCATTATTGACCATTATTGAAATAATTATAATTAATTAGAATCAAAGGCACCTGTGCGGATGCGCTCGAAGCGTGCCCTTTCTTGTGCGCGTATTTCTTGTAATTCTATTTTAGGAATTTAAATTTGAATTTGATAATTTCGAGGCTTTCGAGTTCCATTCTTTTGATTTACTGCCAAACGATTATTGAGCAAGCGAGCGTCTCTGCTGTATCTGGCCAAATTGATTTTCATCTGTCTGTAAGTTTGTTAGGTTGTATGTTGGTCCTCCTGCCGTGCGATTCTCTAATGATTTACGATTCTAATGATTACTCGTCAACGAGCTCACTGATGTCAAGTACTCTATGAGATATCGCCCTTGTCCATAAGTTTGTTTTTCCAACGTTTCTTGTCATCCCGTCATTTGTTTCACGGATGTTGTCGCAGCTCGCGAAACTTAGTATAAATGTTCTACTATTCAATGTATTTTTTTGGTTGGCGGTTTTTGAGTAAGGGGGACTTCATTTATTCATATCATTACAATTATCTGTATTTTTGTTTATGTGTATGTTACACATAAAAAAATTCACACGGAGATATGACGTCCTCCATTTTTGAAGTCGGTTAAAAAGGTATCCGACAAGTATTCGTGAGTAATTCTGTCATAATATCATAATCAGCCCATTTTGTTCCCACTGCTGGGACTCGAGCCTTCCTCTCAGAGTGAGGAGTCGAGCCATAATCCACCAAGCGGGCCCGGTGCGGATTGGTGGATAGGTTAGTGGCCAACCCATGTCGAAAATTTCAGGCCGCTCGAAGGCCTTCCACATAGCCTAACGACTGTTTGTCCTAAGACAAACAACCGGGACAGACGGCATAACGTGCCCCCCGAAGCACGGAAGCGTTCAGTTTAATAATGCCACTAGCGGTCACCCATTCAAGTCCTGACCGCAAGTGTTGCTTAACTTGTTGATCTGTTAAGATCGGCAAGTCGAGCTCCGCTACGAGCGCTGCTTCTTCTTCTTCGAGTAATTCTGTATTTCGCAGTAAAGATGTCACAGTACATAGGCGACTTGACCTGTCCTTGAGGTCCTTCAAATTACGCTATATGCACAATATTTTGTATGCGAAAGTTAGTGCATGTGTATTATGTTTTGTTCACACTGAAACAGCTTAATAGATTGAGTGTAATATGGTAAGTAGATAGTAAGTTAAAAGTACCCTGAAATATATAGTATAATTTAACCTCTCATCTACGGACTAACAATTATTCTACGCAGGCAAAGTCGTACGTTATACAATTTTAAAATAGTAGAAGTTTGCTATAGAAATGAACTACACAGCTCTTTAAGATGTGACTATGACTATATTTCTATGATGAATTACAGCAATTGCCGGTAGAGGTAAACAGCATTTAGCCTGTTCGAAAAAAAGCTCTCTATGCGATTCATCCTTTGCCTAAACAATAATAAGCAAGTAGGTACTTACAACGCGGTCACATTAACTCGACGCATCGCTGGAATGCGGGTCCCCGCCCGCTTCCCCCCGCATTCCCTTTTCTCGCCCGGCAAGTGTCACTACGGTCAGCATCTTTGTTACCGATACACGCGTCGATAATTTGGCTAATTTTCTTGCTAAATTTGGCTTGTTTTCTGTTTTAGTTATATAGTTTTTGTTTTGATAAGTTTTTTGTTACTGTTGATTGTTGAATATTAACTGTTGAACTGTGTTCAAACCAGAATAACATGGGGAAAGTTATACACAGTGAAGGGAGAAATCTCGTGTTAAAAGTGCTACAGTTCTTGGAGAATGAGAAGAAAAATAATAGTTTTTCCACACCGGTGGATCAGGTTGAAAAACGTACCTGTGCCACAACTGGAATATCACAAAGTACTCTTACTCGGATAAAAAAGAGGCTAAAATGGCACGTGTATCATCGCCGCGTACTTTACCTTTCAAAATAAATAAATATATTTTATTCATTTGACAAACTTAATTTTTAATCAATTTTACTCGATCTTAATAAAGGCCACTTGGCCGGGTTTTTTTGCACACCGTACTTGAGCGCCAAAATGACGTCACATGGTCAAGCGTCTAGTTAATGTGACCGCGTTGTATTTTGCGTTTTAGACTTCAATACTGAACAGTGTAAAATAACTTGTTGAAGTCGGTACCATGATAGTTAAAAAGTACCTATTATCACAACATCGTGCGCATTTTTGCTGTGTTCGATTGTTATTCACCGTCGATAAGAATATCATTAATATCACTTTTCAGTTATTGAATTGTAACTCATCATTCTCATCACTCATCATCATTGTAACCGCTTGACTAAATTTGATGAAATTAGATGGAACCACCTCGGAAGTCTTATCTATCAAACAAAAATAATGATCAAAACTGGATTACTCTGTAAAAAGTTATGTGTGGTCAGACTTTAAAAAAAACTCGTGGGCTTGAAGACCTCTTTCTTTTGAAAGTCGGTTGAAAACTGCATTGTCAAGGCTCCAAAATTACTCTCATTGACCAGCATTAACATCTCCAGTCATAAAGAAATAAAAAGTACACTCGCGTACAGTGGTTGTCCAATGCCCTGAGGGCAAGGACACTTGCGCTCAAACTGCTCAAACTACTCAAATCGCTCAAACACGGCGTTTATTTGCGTAATGATGATCACGCGCATGCGCCCCTGCTTCAGGACACGCGCCGGGCGCACCGCCACAGATTACTTATTTTGCTTTTTTTTTCTTGGACGTTCAACGTTGGGCATAAGTGAATTGGCATTAATTTTATAATTTCAGTCTCATTAATTTGTTCATTGGCCTGTATGTTATTTCAGCTAATTAATAAAAGAAAATTATTCATATGGTTTGGCAGTTCCTACTTCTGTCGTGTGAGTAAATTGTGGGATGCTCTGTCGGCGTACATTTTTCCTTGCAGCTAAGACCCTGGGTCTTTTAAGTGGGGCAAAGAGTAGCGAAAGAGAGCGGGGGTAAGAAAGCAGTCGCTCTTGTGCACAGCGGCGAGCGCTGGCCACAGCACGTAACTGGCGCCGCGACGGTCGCGCTGTCTGTCAATTTTTTTCCGTCCGAACTGTCACTTGTCACTTGTCACACAATGTCACTTTCAGTGTCACTGATGTGCTTATTCGATTACTTAACATAATTTTGTTATTACTAGCCGTTGAAGTTCATAGGTGGGTACATCATCTCTCCAGAAGAGCAAAATACAAATATATCAGCTGTGGTCACCATGATCTTGCATCGTAAACTCGTTGACGATTGGCATCGGACATTCATAAAACCCAGATGAATAACGCTGGAATATCAAATATATTAGAGACTGAACATGAATCCCTAACTGTACTAATCTAAAAAATATATATGTATGTTGGTCTGTAAGGTATGTGTTTTCGTTATGGGCCGCTTGTATTTTATAATGCGTAACTGTACTATTGCCTGAAATAAAAATGATTATTTTCTTTATTTAATTTTTTCACGGATTTCATTCGGTCCTTTCCAAAAGCATAAGTGGGGCTGTGCCAACACTTGAGGCCTTTTTGGTAAAAAATATACAATGTAGTACATAAACAGCATTTGGTATGAATGTGAAATGGTATAGCTATTGCAAAATTTGGTAACATAGTAGGGCTATTGACATGAACTCTTAAATTGATAAAGGAAATGCCTATTGACGAGACTACGGCACCTGCCTATTTCAGTCTCATCTTAAAATATTTAGGCAGGTGGTGACTTGCCACCCGCTATTATTATTAGCACTTTGCGCTACCTTTATCCGTGACTGAAAAAAGTAATGCTGTGAAATTGGAAAACGAATAGGGTACTTTGTAGCTCACCATTTAACCCGTTGACTCGCGTTTCGCCATATTAGGCCAATAATACAATAGATTTCGCAGAAATCTACCTACTTTTCCAGGAACTGCAACGTGTGTGGTTAAAGATCACTCCTTGTGGATGAGTTCGTTTGGTAATACTGCCACCATACCTTCAATACTGCGTTCTGGTTTGAAGGTATGGTTGCTGGAGAAGTTACAGGCTCGGTTACGGGCTCAATGCAATTAGTCGCGCGTGACTAACTGCACTGCGCCTGTGCATCTGCCGTGCGATTCTCTAAGAGCAAACATCGTTGCATCTTTGACAACATCCGTGAAACGAAAATGACGAGATGACAAGAATCGTTGGAAAAACAACCTTATGGACACGGGCGATATCTCATAAAGTACATCGGTGAGCTCGTCGACGAGCGCAAGGAAAAATTAGAGAATTGCACAGTTGTTCTAGACAGGCAGGCAAATGCTCGCTAAAATTCTGTTTCTTTCTAACAACCCAATGCAATACCATTATCCAGCTGTGTTTATATCAAGACGACTTAACCAACATTGTATCGCACCCAAACTGGTTCTGTAGTAAGTATTTATGAGTCAGCATTAAGGCAAATGATAAAATTGGCCTCCACAATTACGACCCGAATTGCCAGTAACAATATTTATTATTTTATTAGTGGCAACACCGACGTTCAATTACTTTTGTTCCTCATCTGCTAATGAACGGAAGTGGAGATGAAATTAGAGGATGCGATTACTTTGGGAACTTTGTGGAGATTACTGTTTTGGAGTTCCATGATCAAAGGGCAAACCGGATCCCTACTTGTATGTTTACAGTGTGCCTGTCTGTCAGTTCCGTAGTCCAGGGGCAGGGGTCTCCAGCCGTGCGATTCTCTAATGATTCGTCGATGCGCTCGTCGACGAGCTCACCGATGTCAAATACTTTATGAGATATCGTCCTTGTACACAAGGTCGTTTTTCCAACGTTTCTTGTGATCTCGTCATTTGTTTCACGGATGTTGTCAAAGATGCAACGATGTTTATTCTTAGAGAATTGCACGGCAGCTCGTAAACGACATGAAAATTATGAAATATTTGTATCATCATACTATTAATATTATAAACAGGAAAGATTTGTACGTATGTTTGTAACGAATTGGCTCAAAAAGTATTGGACCAATTTCAAAAATTCTTTCACCATTGGAAAGCTAAATTTACTCTGAGTAACATAGGATATATAAGATTCATCATCATCATCATCCATCCATCACCGCGCGGGTGAAACCGCGGAGGGCAGCTAGTTTATTTATATACTAGCTGCGCTCCGCGATTTCACCCGCGTGATAATGGATGGTAATGATGATGAATCAAATATAGCGTATGTTACTCAGGCATAATGTAGCTTTATGAAGAAATAAAAAAAATGTGTTGTTTGAATCAGTTAAGTAGTTTTTACGTGTATCCATTACAAACAATCATAGGGTAGGCCGAGGCGAATCGGATCGCAAGGCGAATCGGATCAAAATAAGAATTCCATTAATATTTACAATATCACTTAGACACGGAACGCAAACGACTGGTCTCTGACGACCCCTGACCACCCCTCACCTCCCGCCATCGGTAATGTTTCGATCCCGCTTCTACAGCAGTCAGCAGTGCCAGTGCTGCTCGCCAGCGAGTAGGTTGTTTGAGCGTGTTAAGATTTTGGCGCTCATATAAGGTACGTACTTACGATTTCTTTGTGTCTTATAAAGAACTTGTTGTAAAACTTTAAATACAATGGCTTATATTGTTAAAGAAATGGTCTATTTTAGAAAATCTTTTAGTTTTTTAGCGCAATATTATAGGTTAATGGGTAATAATTTTTTTTAAGTGTTTCAATATGGGCTTATTCGGATCAAGTCATTGGAGGCGAATAGGATCACTTTTTTAACTGATTTATTTTGTGTTTGAGGTTAATGACATTTAGACATTGCCTGTTGGTCTAGTGGTTAGTGACCCTGACTGCTATGCCGGAGGTCGTGGGTTCGACTCCCACCCAGGACAAATGTTTGTGTAATGAGCACGATCATTTGTTCTGTGTCTGGGTGTAATTTATCTATAATATTTATGTATTTAGAAATATATAAGTATGTTTATCAGTTGTCTAGTACCCATAACACAAGCTCTGCTTGGCTTGGGACTAGATGGCGTTGTGTGATAGTTGTGTAATATTTATTATTTATTATTTATAATGATTCATATTTATTTCTTTGAAGATGATTCGCACGTACAAAAGGAAGACTATTACAGGAGAATGGTTACAGGAAAAAAGAGAAAAGTCGCAAACAAAGTCCTAACCAAAGAGTTAAGTTTACGTCGGGCTGCTGAGTTTTACTAATTGCCTTAAACGAGTTTACAAAGAAGAGTCTGTTTCTCCAGAGGTGCCATTAAGAGACGTGGTGGGCAGCCAGCTTTAGAAGAGAACGCAGAAAAGAAGAAAGAAAGAAGCAAAGAAAAAATTAAAATAAACAAGAATGTTTTATAAAAGAGAAAAATATTGACAACAAAGTAAATATGAAGAAGAAAAATAAAAATAAAAGGCCGGGAATCAAAATTAACCGTTCATTTATAAAATAAAGAGATTTGCATTGCATTTACTGTTACGAAAAATTCATTCATCCACCATTAGGAAGTTGGATACAGTGCCGTGCATGTGAAGAATGGTGCCATGAAAAATTTACAGATATGGTAGGGAAGAAAGGGCTGTATTTATGTTTTAATAAATAATATTGATATCAATATTCATTACTTAAAGTTTGGCAATGATTCCAAGGGATTATAATTATAAATATTTTTTAATTTAGTTCATGTTAAGTATGATCCGATTCACCCCGAGAATTGGGGCGAATCGGATATTTTCGTGTTTGAAGTTTTTATTCACTACTTAAGAGAATTGATAAGCAGTTTAAGTTTTGAAATGTTTTTAGAATAGCTGGATTGTTAATGCATGCTATTTTCTTAATAAAAGTTACTTAAATTAAATTTTACTTTCATATACTACACTCCAAAAAAAAATGATCTGATTCGCCCCGGCCTACCCTATATTCTTCCTCTTTATTATTACAGCCTTTCGCTATACTCGGAATAGTTATTCGTATCTATCTGTCAAATGTGTATAAAGACATAAACATTCTAACTGTTGTCTCTCAGTTTATCAATGAAAATCTATCCGTACATGTAACGCGTCTCCACAGAATAAGTCATTCTTTTATGGGACAATGTATACGATTCTATAATAAAGTTCCCAATGTTATCCGAGATTTGCCTATTAATAAGTTTAAAATTACTATTAAAACTAAACTCTGTCAAAAAGGTTATTACAAAATTTCGTATTACTTGGAGGATAAAACAGCTTGGGACTGATCACTCCAGGATCTATCTACTCGTGTACTAAGATGTCAAAGTGTAGCGTGTCTTGCCCTACTGATACCATTATTATGTTCTCTTTTGTAAGGCAACACACTGGAGCTAATATTTGTAGTACCTAAGTAAAAACATTGTAAAAACATCCTTATAAAAAGAATGGCCCCGAGTTTCTTGCCGCTTCTTCTCGGTAGGCTCTATATATTTTGGAACGCGGCGGTAGTCTTTAAAGTACATTATAATGAAAAATTGACGTTCATAAGTGCGTTTTTGATGCCTAAATTGAATAAATGATTTTGACTTTGACTTTGTCAATTTTTAGCTTACAGTAATTATACAGTCTATAGTATAAATACAGTCACGCGTGAGAGCAAGACAAATAAAGTTACGCCTAGTATAAAGTTTACGCAACGTTTATTAGTAAAGGTGTTAGAGTATAAGGATTAATACCAATGTACGAATAATGTAATAATAATAAACACACACACACACACACACGCACAAACACACACACACACACACACACACACACACACACACACACACACACACACACACACACACACACACTCAACCCACCCCTTTCACACACCCAACCTACATAGTTTTGTTCAAAATGTCCAATTAAAATACTTCACTATTTAGCTTTGATATTATGTAATTAATTATTATATTAGGATACATATATATAAATATAAATTGTGTATGTATAAATTTATTAACTAGCTCTTACCTATTACCTTAATTGTATTTTTACTAAGGTAGGAACATACCTATATGTATTTGTTTTAAATTGCTAACTGTTGAATATTGTATAACTTCATACCCTGTCAAAACTGGCAAACTTCCTAGTAAACCGCACCCAGAGTCTCAAGATACGGGCTCTCGCCTAGTTTGAGGCTCGACGCCAAATCTGTTTTTATTTGAAATGTTCTACTTGGAAATAAATTATTATTATTATTATTATTAATGTGGCCAGCAGGGCTATTATGTATGTCAGTTACTAACAAATGTTGATTGAAATCTTGATAAATGGCGCGTCTAATGTCACTTTTGGCAACTCAAAAGTGACATAGGGCTGCCATTTTTTTCTGATTTCAATCAACATTTGTTAGCAACTGAGATACATAATAGCCCTGCTGAATTGTACCGGCGTTACTATTGCATATTTTAAAATGAAAAGTATTTATTGTGACATAACTGTAATAGTTAGAGATATGGTAATGTGCACTTCTTTGTGGATATTGACGTCTTCTATAACACTGTAGTACATCACTTTGCGCTATTTGTCAATAAGGACTTTATTTTTGGTATTTTTCCCACACCTTGAGTTACATTATCGAAGTTTTCATACGAATCCCTAACTTTTTTAAAAGATTATATAGTATGGGTATGTTCATCAGGGATAATGTAGGATTCAAATGGTCAAAGATTTTTTCTAATTGATCCAGTAGTTTCGGAGCCTATTCAATTCAAACGAACAAACGAAAAAATCTTTCCTTTTTATAATATTAGTGTAGAATCTACACTGTAGATGTAAGTATAGAAAAACAATATAATATATCCAGCAGTCTGTCCTTTTTCACCTCACCATAGGGCATTTAGATTAGTTTCTTTTTTAAACGTATTTTATAAAATGTATTTTTATGATATTTTGTAAAGAATATTGAAACAAAAACGAACTAACAATTATGTATGTTTTTCATCTGAATTGTACATGTTTTTTAATATCTTTACTTTCTCATATTACTAGAACTATAAGTAGTTTATTACATTTATTCTTACAATAATTATTTGTTTATAATATTATATTTAATCGCATCAAACGCAAGATTATCTATATACTCATATAATAATTTTATTAAAAATGTTATACATACGTGCGTAATAGCAGTATTAAGTGCGTACCAGCACTTCGTATACTGAATTGCATTTTATGGTGTGATTCATTTAGAGGTATTTTTTTGTCTATAGATTTTTCGACAGAAGAAGCGTGAGTCATGGTAACCTTTTATGGCATTTTTGTTCAGTATAGTTTGACATTTAATTATAGAAAGACTTCGCACCGCACAGCGTCTACAAATTATTCAGCTGTATTACGAAAATCAACATTCTGCGAGGAATGTGCTTCGTGCACTTAGAAAAACTTATAGTATCGGCCTACCGACGCGACGGTACGATTCGCTATACCACCAAAGTTAGAAAGCTAAATTACACTATGAGACACACTATCAAATAGACCACATATTGAGCAACTGGAAGCCAACATTGGTAGTCGCGTTATTCGCCAAATACCAATCGAAATGCTCTCGGACGCGTCATCGAAAATTGGAACAGCAGAATGGACTATGTTAACTGGAGTTACGGCCAACATTTGGAAGCAATAATCTTTAAAAATAAATTCTAAAAAAATTGTTCTTTAGTGTCATAACAAAAACTACCCAATAAAATTGTTTTTATTAAGAAATAATTAGTTTTGAAATATTATTATTTATAATAATTAATTTTGAAAGAAAAGTACCTCCCAATGAATCACCCTATACAGTTTAGTTTTGCCACTACAAGCTGTTAAACATATCATACCATATAACAGCTGTATTAACACCTCGGTGAAAATACAAAATACTAAAATGTATAATACAAAATGTATAAAACTTCGATATTTATAATATCTACCCACATTTTACGAAAACCTATGAAAAGTAGTAAGTAATTAAAAAAAAATTAAGTAAAGTATTTTAATGAAATAAACTTTATTTTAGACTAGCTGGTGCCCGCGACTACGTCTACGCAGGATTAGTACTTCGAGTAGCTTATTATTTCTATTCAAGGGCATATACCAAAATGTCAAAAAATATGTACACGCAATTGCTATAATCATATTTTTTGAGTACATTTTATACTTAGTATATCAATCAGTAAACATTAATAATAAAATAAAATTAATCACCATGGAAAAAAACTGTCATTACATTTCATCACCCTTGACGGTCGCCGAACACGTCTAGTGTATCGAGCTGTCAAATTGACTTGGCTTATGACTGAGCTATCAGAAACTTACACAAACTTTGACAGAGCTGTCACCATTACGATATTGACGTAGGCGGAGATCTTATTATTTTGTCTATGCTGTGCCCAAGCATATTACGTTTTTTCACCCGCTTTGTGATGAATGTTGATGAAAAGTATCCTATGTGTTAAACCAGTGCCTCATCTACCTCCATACCAAATTTCATTAAAATTGCCTCAGCCGTTTGTGCGTTAATGAGTAACAAAGATCCACACATCCACGCATGCATATTGCATCCATACTAACATTTTAATTTCAAAGGATGGACTGGACAGCAAATATTTTAAAAGTTATCACATTTTTATAAAGGATCTGTTTTCTTTTTGACCCAGTGTAATATGGTAAATCTAACTTCTGTTTCCCGACGGACCAAATATAATAGTTTTATTCTAGGGACCTATTCCCTATGACTAAGTATATGGATGCAATAACGCGGCACGCTACGAATACTTTAAAAGGAATGATAGTAAAACTGTATTGACTTCACGATCATTCCTTAAAGATATTGTAACGCAGCGCTTTACATATTTCACTGGTCATAGCAAATAAGGCCCCAGTTCTCATCGGCGGACCACAGCATCCAATCCCTCCGGATAGTACCTATTATCTAATCAATATTTACAATCCAACCTCCTTCTACCTGTCCGTCGCCGACGAGCTTATCTAAGCTATCTCAATCGTTAAAAACGGTCGCCCGGTGTCCAAACCACACATTATCGGAATCGGTTCATCACTGGGACCCGAGGGTGTGGTGGCCAGTGGAATCGTTGAGAGACAGTACCTTAGCTTACCTCATACTCGCTTCAATTTTAATTTACACAATCTTATTTAATTATCATAAATTTTATTATCTATAACTATTATACAGGCAGTAACGCTAACTGCACAGCACAGATAAAATAATAAGATCTCCGCCTAAGTCAATATCGTAAAGATGACAGTTCGGTCAAAGTTTGTATCAGTGTGTGATAGCTAAGTCAATACCTATAAATTTGACAGCTCGATACGTTAGACTTGCTCGACGACCGTCAAGGGTGATGAAATGTAACACAAATACCGTCAAGGGTAATGAAATAATAATGACAGTTTTTTTCCATGGTGATTAGTTTTATATTTGTATGTGCGTAAGCACTGTATTTTCTACCAACTCCCAAAAAGGAGGAGGTACTCAATTCGACTGTTTTTTTATGTTACTTATTTTTTTATAGTTTTTTTAAATTCTTTTTTTAGTTTGAAAGTTGGTGCTTCCCGTGTGGTCCCATTTCGAAGTTCATCAAATTCGTTTTAGTAGTTTTTGAGTTACACTACAATAACTGAATAGAACGGAAGTCGGTATTAAATTTTTCAAATTGTACTTGTATTATTAGTGTTTACTGTTTGATATACTTTGGATATCTAAGTATCTAAATTTATTCATAAAATACTATTATAACAATTGCGTTTGACCATGTAAATATCTAATGACTTTTTGGCATAAAGATAGATATGGCCTTGGAGAAGATATTAAGTTATTTGAAGTACTATAATCCTGTGCAGACGAAGTCGCGGGCACCAGCTAGTAAGTAACATGTATATTTATGTGATTGATATACTTGAATATTTTTTGTTTAAAATTGATCTCACCTCACAATTTCTCTAGCTTTGTAACTGGAATGCATATCACCCTAGGCCCCATGGCGCATGGGTGCAAGTGCGAGCGCGGTCACCTGCTCACGCGCACGCGTTGACAAAACCACAGTAATTTGAAGTAATTTGCCGTGTGTATGTCGGTAATACCCCGATGTACTTAACATTAAGTTAAGTGATCAGCTAATTTGAAAGGAACAGCTTTTACAGTCGACGCAGAGTCGACTCCAAATGGAATGAATCAAATAATTTAAACCCTTGAGCCTCACGAGCAAACGGAGGTGTATGTTAATAAGCCTTTGATAATGCCTTTGATAATAAGTGCACAATATTGGACGGAGTGGTTTGGAATTGATAACTGTAGGGCTATAATGTAACTCAGTTGCTAACAAATATTGATTAAAATCGAAAAAAATGGCGGCTCTGTCACTTTAGTCAGCGCCAGTCATCAACTTACTAACATTTTTGCTTACTGGAGTTGTCAAAACTGACATATAGCCGCCATTTTTCAAGATTTTGATCAACATTTGTTAGCAACTGAGCTACATAATAGCCCTGCTGGTCATGAAACTGGAAGAAAAAATAGCATATATTTTTAATATTATGAACCCATATTCACCTCTCCTCACCATAGTGAGACTTACGCGACGACCCCTGACATCACAGAATAGATAGCAGTAACTACGCTCAAGACAAGAGTCTTCGACCAATGTGTGTTACCAGTGACGACTTATGGCACTGAAACGTGGTCTCTTACTATGGGCCTCATAGAAAAGCTCAAAGTCGCACAACGAGCTATGGAGAGGGCTATGCTCGGGGTTTCTCTACGTGATCGAATCAGAAATTAGGAGATCCGTAGAAGAACGAAATTCACCGACATAGCCCAAAAGATTAGCCAGTTGAAGTGGCAGTGGGCAGGGCACATAGCACGCAGAACGGATGGCCGATGGGGCCGAAAGGTTCTGGAGTGGAGACCACGGACCGGCAAGCGCAGCGTAGGTCGTCCACCGACACGGTGGACAGACGACCTGAGGAAGGTCGCAGGACGACGTTGGATGCAGGCCGCTTCCAACCGGTCCTTTTGGAAAATCATGGGGGAGGCCTATGTTCAGCAGTGGACGTCCTACGGCTGAGATGATGATGATGATGATGATGATGAACTACGCGAAACATACCTACCCACTTGGAATAAGTACAACGACGTACCAACCTACCCACTCGCGAATCTTCCCACTATAGTATTATAAATGTGAAAGTTTGGATGGATAGATGTATGAATGGATGTTTGTTCCTTATTCGCACTCAAACGGCGGGAACAATTTTGATAAATTTTGGTATGGAGGTAGATGAGGCGCTGGATTTTGCACCTTGCATTACAGAAGTAATTAAAAAGCATTGGTGGCAATTCGCTTGTGTAGAATATTATACTAAAATTCTCTAACCTTTGGTAGTTCTTATTTTGTTTATATTAAAATCCACAATTGTGTAACACTTAGAATGTCAATTCTAAAGATATGATTATTCTATTCAATTGTGGGTAATTTAACATCAGCCGTGCGATTCTGATTTGATTTGTCGACGAGCTCACCGATGTCAAATACTTTATGAGATGTCACCCTTGTAAATAAGGTTGTTTTTACAACGTTTCTTGTCATCTCGTCATGTTTCACGAAAGTTGTCAAAGATGCAACGATGTTTGCTCTTAGAGAATCGCACGGTTGTTTAGGCTAGTTGAGATACCACGAAGTTACATAACGGTTATTTTCACTAAGCAAAAAAGCCACAATTTAAAAGAAATGGCAAAATTAACTGTCATTCGCAAGTTAACGAATTCTGGCTTTAGCATTAACTGAATAAGAACTACCTTTATTTGCTAAAAATAGATTGTAGTTAAGCTAAGTAGTTTAGTTTGGTATTCTGAACAAGCGAATTTCTACCATGGGCTCAAAATATTTAGGTTTGTTCTCCAATTACAAATAGAATTGGTGACTTTAATTTATTTTAATACATAATATAATGGATTATTTTATTTCTTTGCAATTGTAGTGAAAAAATACACGTTGTTTTTTAGCGAAGTGTATTTGTTTCAGTTTTTATTATATATTCTGTTTCTATTTACTCGCTAAAGTTTGGGAGTAAAACTACCTCTTATATAATGAGTCATTTTAGCTTCTTGTATAAAAATGTACTATTAATAGATACTTCAAATAACAACTTTTAGGCGACTTTTGCCCTGAAAAAGGGTTTGTCCATAGTTATTACAAAAGATTGGCCTAGTAGCACCCCAGAGGTCAGTGTGTCGCAGAAATGAACTCCTGTGGCCTGAGCACGTAAATCTATTTATTATTTTTTTAAAGCACAAAACAGATCACAATCAAAATAATATAAAATATAGATTCTATTACTTTTAAAGCTGGATTGCAATCCAACTACATGCGCTTACAGTACATACGAATTATAAATCATGCGTGTGTGTTCGTAGCTAGTAATATTGCTAATATAATAATACTAAAAGAAAACCTTAAACTAACAATCAAATTATGTTTAATCAAACAATCTTTCAGACAGACGACGCGTGACAGCGCCGATCTTGTCTGAATTATCTTTTACAGTTTTGATGTAAACACTATTTAAGTGTAACCTAATCGAATCGTTAACGTGTTTAGTACAAACTGTCATTTATCTAGTACAATAGTGGCACAGATAACTCACAGTTTGTACTGAATACGTAAACGATACAATAACGTTACAATTAAGCAGATTTTCGTGCTGGGGCACAGCTGTGGATACCCCGCTCCCGTACGAACAACCGTGCTAATCCTTTCTGATTCGGGCGATGAAAACCTTTAACTCAAACTTCTCCAAACATAGTGATTTATTCATGATGAGGCAAAACACTTTTACAAACCTAATCACACTAAACACTTTTAGACTCACTTGTAACGATACAAGTTACATAGACATAAACATATTGCTACTTACGGGATGAAAACCGTGGTAATTATTTAATTGAGCTCCTGATAATTTACATAGACATGTTTTCATTGAGAGTTATCTCAGTGAGTATTGGGGTTTCCAAGCGACACTTGTTTATTAATGTTCTATAAGTGAAAATTAAGACTTATAGTTTCGCAGTTTCCTGCTAGCTATACGCTCGATGATAGGGGGGGGGGGGTAGATGCGGTTGAGCAGTTTCCTGCAACCAGAGAATAGGTAAGGAATAATTGGGATGGTAAATACCTGCGGAGGTGAGCTCTGTGTCTGATGAGTGCTGGTGACCGTGGGTCCTCGTGGAGGCGTCCTGCTGTCGACGGCGTGCAGAATGAGCTGAAGAACTATTGTCACTTGGTTCTAATGTTTGTATTGTCCCTTTGGGTTGTGCACTGGTTTACGCGGCGGGCTGAATGCGTGTGTACACACGTGCTGATTTAAGAGTAGTGTCTGGTTGGGCCGAACACACCCTGAAGGTCACTCGCGGCGAAGTCATTCGCGGTGACTCGTGCTGATATAAAATGGCGGTGCCATGCGGTTGCTGCGCGGCGGTACACGTCCGCCGGTCGCGAGTACAAAAAGGTGACTCTTGAGCTGACGCGTAAACGCGGGGCTGATATTGGCGGTTCCCGATTACGCCGTGCGGACGCGACGGCGCCGAAAAGGTGACTGTTTCCGCTTCCTTTCGCTGCTTGCTTGTCGCCTGACAGCTGCAGGACAGCGGCGGGGGAACGCGGGGGCGCGGGTGCGCGCCTTGAGGTTACGTCACGCTTTCGCGTGAACATATTCCCCACGCGGCAAAGCTGTGGTGTGGTGGTCAATCGACAGTCAGGTGGTCGTTCTTGATTTCCACCACTCGGGTGACGCCATCCCTTCATGGGTTCGTCTTGTGGCTCATGCGCCAGTGTAGAGGCGGCACCTGGTCGTCCACTATCAGTACCAGTTCCCCGACTTGAGGTGGGCTGGATCGGGGAGTCCGTTTGGAGCGTGTTTGGATGGTGTGCAGGTAGGGTTTGGACCAGGATTGCCAAAGGTGTTGGGATAAGGGTAGGACGAGCTTGAACCCTTTTGTGTGCAGAAATGGCTCGTCCTCCTACCGAATACTCAGGTAGGGCATTGAGCTGACGGTTTAAAAGGACATGACCCGCGGCGAGTAATTCAAATTCCGCGTGGTCAAAAGAGAGTGGGTTGAGAGGGCGTGCATTGAGCTTGGCTGCAATGTGCGCTAAAGGAGCTGAAAGTGTAGGTGCGATATTGTTATTGTTGGTTGCAAGAAAGTCTTGTATTTCCCTAAGTTCATTTCTAGCGCCTACATAAATTGTACCGCAATTATATCTAATTAACGTCGGTACACCGCGCCTAGAAACAAAACGCTGTAATGCCGCAAGGAATGCTTCCGTGGATAACTCAGATACCGGTTCGAGATGGACCGCCTTCGTGGCTAGGCATGTTACAACACAGAGGTAGCCTTTTAATAGCTTGGTGTTTCTCAGTGTACTGGATTTTATCAAAAATGGTCCAGTAAAGTCCGTCGTGACTTTGCTAAATACGGGCTGAACGTTTACGCGGTCGGCGGGTGAGTCGGCCATGTACGGAGCCTTAGTTTGGACGCGGAAACGTAAACATTGTATACATTTGTATACTGATAACGTCCAGAATTGCTGGCGCAAGGGTGAGTGCAGAATGTCAGCACCTAACTGACTTAAGGTGTTTGCGATGACAGTTTGTCGTCGTGTTGTGTGTGTGTGCTGATTCTTTGTGGGCTGAGTCGGTATTTGTTGGATGTGCCGTCCTAGTCATTGCCTAGGCGGCGGTGAAGGACGCGAGGTAGTGCGCGGTGGAGTACGACGGGAGTACACCATCTGGCCCGTATCAGGTGAGGGACGGCGCCGTGGTACCTCGCGCTGTTGTACCGGCAATAAGCGCACTGGTAGTGCGTAGTATCGTGTACATACCCGAGGCTTGTGACCCTTTACATTACTACATGGGTAGCAATGGTTGTCACCATAGTGAGGTTGCGGGTTCGATACCTGTTTGGGTCTTGGCGCGGAGCTGAACGGTCGTGCGTTCGAACCCTGCGCATAGCGCGGAGGTTGTGGGTTCGAAACCTGCTGAAGTGGGGACGAGAAGCGCGCGGGTATAGTCGCGGAGCCGATAGGTTGCAGGTTCGAATCCTGCTGAGCAGATGACGAGAAGCGCGCGGGTATAGGCGCGGAGCTGAGAGGTTGCAGGTTCGAATCCTGCGCATAGCACTGAGGCTGCAGGTTCGATACCTGCTGAGCTGATGGCGATAAGCGCGCTGGTATAGGCGCGGAGCTGAGGGGGTGCAGGTTCGAATCCTGCGTATAGCACTGTGGCTGCAGGTTCGATACCTGCTGAGCTGATGGCGATAAGCGCGCTGGTATAGGCGCGGAGCTGAGAGGGTGCAGGTTCGAATCCTGCGCATAGCACTGAGGCTGCAGGTTCGATACCTGCTGAGCAGATGACGAGAAGCGCACGGGTATAGGCGCGGAGCTGATTGGGTGCAGGTTCGAAACCTGCGTATAGCACAGAGGCTGCAGGTTCGATACCTGCTGAGCTGATGGCGATAAGCGCGCTGGTATAGGCGCGGAGCTGAGAGGGTGCAGGTTCGAATCCTGCGTATAGCACTGTGGCTGCAGGTTCGATACCTGCTGAGCTGATGATGAGAAGCGCGCGGGTATAGGCGCGGAGCTGATTGGGTGCAGGTTCGAAACCTGCGTATAGCACAGAGGCTGCAGGTTCGATACCTGCTGAGCAGATATTGAGAAGCGCGCGGGTATAGGCGCTGAGCTGAGAGTGTGCGGGTTCGAATCCTGCGTACAGCACTGAGGCTGCAGGTTCGATACCTGCTGAGCTGATATTGAAAAGCGCTCGGGTATAGGCGCTGAGCTGAGAGGGTGCAGGTTCGAATCCTGCGTATAGCACTGTGGCTGCAGGTTCGATACCTGCGGAGCTGATGATGAGGAGCGCGCGGGTATAGGCGCGGAGCTGAGAGGGTGCGGGTTCGAATCCTGCGCACAGCACTGAGGCTGCAGGTTCGATACCTGCTGAGCTGATGATGAGGAGCGCGCGGGTATAGGCGCGGAGCTGAGAGGGTGCGGGTTCGAATCCTGCGCACAGCACTGAGGCTGCAGGTTCGATACCTGCTGAGCTGATGACGGAGGGGGCGCTAATGACCATGTTTTTTGTTCCAATTCTACAACGAGAATCACGTAATAGGCGTCTATTGTCCTTCCATACTGCTCGTTGTAGAATTCCTCCTCGTCGTCTGATAAACCTACGGAGTCTAAAATTATATAATATGCCGCGTCAAATCTATCGCGGGTCAATTTTACGCCTGCGGCTCTGGCAGCGAATCCAGGGCTATAGCGCCTAGGTTTGCTAGACCTCAATGATAACGCTTCCAAATTAAGCTTAATAATAGCGATTTGTAACTGTCTAAATCTGGCTACCTGTGATTCAGAAGGCATCGTTAATCGTCGTAGGCGAAGTCAGGCACAAGGACGCAAGCAAAATTAAAAGGAAATAAAAATATTAAAGTATTTAATCGTAGGTGAAATTCCGCACCTCCTTTTTTCGGAAGTCGGTTAAAATAACGTCTAAATTAATAACGTGTGTACGAAACCTTATATGAGCTGATGGTTTAATTACTTAATTAATTGAAACCTGTAAGTTCGTTCGGTACTAAATATTTAATAACTGCGCGGAACCCTAATTTACATATAAGTAGTTAACCCAATTATAAATAACATATGTAACCTAATTAAGTAGCATGTCTAAATGATTTATGAGTGTTGAATCACAACAGCTAATTACGTAATAATTTTCACGGAACTCCAAAATGGTGTGCGGATCTCTATTAGGTAAGGATATAGTTCTTGAAATAAAATAAATTGGGCTGAATTCCAAACGTTCGACTATGGACGAATTATGATTATTTAATCTCAAGAACACAAGCAAACCCGTCTAACAGTACTTAGTATAATTTTATAATTAAAATCAACAAAGCACCTGGCGTAGGTAGGTACTTAGCCTTAAGAATTTTAATTACGAACCTTTCTTGCAAACAATTAGTGAACAATCGTATCGGCAGTCGTTCCAATTAGTAACAAGGGTCAGTTTCGCTTGGCAATATGTTTGTTCCTAACGAGTGGAATTTTTTTGCTAGAAGCTTCGAATCGCTAGTCGGGTTAGTTTGGCTTGGCAAATCGCACTGCCGGTTCACTCGTCTAGAAGCTTCGGATTGATTTGTATGACGTAATTGGGGTAATATTAAGTCAATAAAATGTAGTTTGTAAATTAAATAGGTCTGATAGGGATTGATATCCGTTATTTGGGAATTAAATTGAGTTTATTGTGGGCTGATTTAATGGACTGTATTTAAGGGATAGGGGGTGATAGCACTGGTTTATCCGGCAGCGAAAGAGATTATGTTGCCGGATATCCGCGCTCGTGGGAAATGTGGTTTATCCGGGTACCCGGTTATATCCGGATAACCGGATAAATCCGGCTCGGAGGAAAATATAGTTTCGCAGTTTCCTGCTAGCTATACGCTCGATGATAGGGGGGGGGGGTAGATGCGGTTGAGCAGTTTCCTGCAACCAGAGAATAGGTAAGGAATAATTGGGATGGTAAATACCTGCGGAGGTGAGCTCTGTGTCTGATGAGTGCTGGTGACCGTGGGTCCTCGTGGAGGCGTCCTGCTGTCGACGGCGTGCAGAATGAGCTGAAGAACTATTGTCACTTGGTTCTAATGTTTGTATTGTCCCTTTGGGTTGTGCACTGGTTTACGCGGCGGGCTGAATGCGTGTGTACACACGTGCTGATTTAAGAGTAGTGTCTGGTTGGGCCGAACACACCCTGAAGGTCACTCGCGGCGAAGTCATTCGCGGTGACTCGTGCTGATATAAAATGGCGGTGCCATGCGGTTGCTGCGCGGCGGTACACGTCCGCCGGTCGCGAGTACAAAAAGGTGACTCTTGAGCTGACGCGTAAACGCGGGGCTGATATTGGCGGTTCCCGATTACGCCGTGCGGACGCGACGGCGCCGAAAAGGTGACTGTTTCCGCTTCCTTTCGCTGCTTGCTTGTCGCCTGACAGCTGCAGGACAGCGGCGGGGGAACGCGGGGGCGCGGGTGCGCGCCTTGAGGTTACGTCACGCTTTCGCGTGAACAACTTATGTTTTTTTTTATTCATTATTCTGAACTTATGCTGTGAACTAAAGCTGTTTGTTTTCCATGTAAAAAAAAGTAAATACAATAAAAAAAATTCGCTACATTTTGCGTACCCCAATACCCTTGCAATACTGACACGGCGCGTGGGCTGCCTGTCTGGCACGCGTACTGTGGGCGGGCGCAGTATAGACTTTATAGGATAATACAATTATTCGAGTGGATAATGTCAGGGAAGTGTTGACATTTGTAATCCGCATCTAAAAACTAGGGTCAAAAACTGAGAGTTCACACGACCGTGTGACAACATACTTTTAAACTCACTTGCTCGTAGTGAGCCTTATTGCATCGCTTTCAGCGCCATACACCGAGCTATAACACACACGTGGATAATAATATATACCTAGTGCATAATAGAATTATCCCTACAAACCTTACTGCAAGTTATAGGCGAGAATCGGAGCATTTTTTATTTAATCGGGTCATACAGTTATTGTTTTTAGTAGCAACGAAGAGATTTTATAACGCTGAAATACCATATGCATTTTTGGAATAAATCAATGGTACGTCCTTAATTAAGTCAAACAAACATTAACTATCATCTAACTATTGATATTTTACAATATTTAGATATACAATATTATCAAAATATTTGCATTTTTTCACTTAAAATTATAATTTGAATTAGGCTGTATGTTAACTCGCATTACAGTGGGCGCGTGAAAAAAAAACTTACGCGCCATTTCCTTTTTTCATATTTTGTTTTTATTGTGTTGGCGCTGTGCGATGCAAGCAACAATGATATGTTTGTTTTTTCTTCGCAAATGTGTTGCTTTGCTCACTTGTATCTTGCATATTATAATATATATTATTATATAGGTATTATATTATTTAATATTATATTATCTTACATATTACATCAATTATTCTCAACTTGGACCCGGAATACATATGGGACGAATACCATGAAGTCAAAGTAGAAGTTCTGGGCTCATAGTGTGTGACAGCTAATACTATATTCAGGGTGTGGGAGTTCTTACAGGATTATACGATCAGCGTATTGCAGCCCTGGTGTAGAGATATGGAAGAAAATAATTTATGTTGCTCCCAGTTGCTCCATACTCAATACCCTTAGGATCAGCCGTGAGTTGCAAATGCGTCTGATCGTTTGGAGATCAGCGGTTTTGAATGCCCAAGCTTTAGAACCATATAGAAAGATGTATTGTACAATATGTTATTCCACTAGAATACAAAATGTATTCTAGTGGAATAGCTGTGTCTTTATACCTACAGCAATGCTCCATGGAAATCCCATAACAGCCATAAAAATGAAAACTCTTCTCTTTTTAACAGTTTTTAGGTAATTCTTAACTTTGTTAGTTTACTGTATGATTATTACACAAAACATTTCATGCAGGCAGTTATATAGACAGACAGATATTAATAGTGTTGTACAACAGACGATCTTCTCGTGGTTCTATCTGTTCTAGGTAAGTATTCTTCCTATTCAACTTGCGGGCGACAAGACTCTCGCTTCTATCAAAGCCGGTCCAAATCCTAAATGTAACTGAGAATGGCCGTGACCAGGCCTAGACAAAATTCAAACAGGCGTGTTTCCGCACACGCTACAGGCAAAAATGTGTCTACAAACTTAGCATGACTTTTCCACAGGTAATGTCAACGCCATATATTTTGAAGTTGCGTTTGGCGTTAACGATAACAGCAGGCGTAGACGAAATTCAAACAGGCGTGTTTCCGCACACGCTACAGACAAAAATCTACGAACTTAGCGCGACGTGACGTGACTTTTCCACAGGTAATGTCAACGCCATATATTTTGAAGTTGCATTTGGCGTTAACGATAACAGCAGGCCTAGACAAAAGATGTTTCTGTTAACGTTAACGCCAAGCGACTACTCCAAAATGTATGGCGTTGACATTACCTGTGGAAAAGTCACGTGACGTCGCGCTAAGTTCGTAGACGGGACCCGGGAACGTTATGCCTGTAGCGTGTGCGGAAAAACGTCTGCTTGAATTTTGTCTAGGCCTACGGTGACGCAACTGCCCCAGGTAAATACATCTGCTGCTATAATTAAATGAGAAGTGTTATGAGGATTAGCTATACAAATATCTAGCGAAGTATCATTGAAATAACATGGCATTTAACATACCTAACAACGGCTCATTAACTTTATTTTTCAAATTGCGTATAGAACCATAGCTTCTCTAAGCGTTTTCTACCGTTTGTTTCATGGCGAATGTTCCGAAGAGCTCTTTAATCTTATTCCTTCCGCTTCAGATCCCGAACTACTCGTTCCAGCCTAGCATGCCATTCACACTGTTAAAAAATTCTTACCACGAACCAAAAAGTTTGTCAATTCCTACTTCTGTTTTCCTTGCAGCTATGACCCTGGGTCATTCAAGCGGGGCGTGAAAACCATCTCTCAATTCATCATAGGCGTGGTGATTGACGCAGCTTTCGACTGCATTTATGGTCATCGCTTCTGGATTCTATCTCCGTTTTCCATCAGGCGAGAGGTAATCGCTTTCATGAAAAAAATATTTAAAAAAATGTACGAGTTCGTTCGGGGATGTAGGTAGTACCACCATAGGTACTTATGTCTTCCGCAATAATCAGCCGGCGATATTACAGGCACATGAGACTTAACAATTTAATGTCTCAGGGTTACGGGCGCAGGCAGTTCGTCAATTGTGACGAAATGCATCTGTTCTAGGCAGAGGGTACCTACCACTTAACAAGTTTAAGAATTATATTAAGAATTAAGAACTATTTTTTCAACCACCAATACCTAATGATAACATTCCTAAAACTAGTAAATTTACATAATATGTAACAGTTTTTTTTATACCCTGGTCTCCACACTAGGATTGTGTCGTGGAGTTCAGATCCTCACAAATTGATCTTAAATCTAGTTGCGTTACATGTATGTACTTGAACTTTTTGTTAAGGTTAATTATAATTATATATATAATTATAATATAATATTATATATAATATAATTATATATATAATTATAATTATTAAGGTTAAGTGATAGAAATTACTTAAAATAATATGTAAAAGTCCGAAAGTCTAAACAATATAGTTCATATAACTATGCAGTTGATACATAAAGCAACATTAAATGATTTTAAAAAACAATACAAAAAGAATATAACTAAATAGAAAAAAATAAATAAAATTACACTTTCACTCATGAACTGTTTATTAAATTTATATTGTATAACTATTGTTATTAACTAACTGGTTATTCCGTAATTATAGGTATCCTCGCACATATGTTTTTTTAATTTGGTAATCAACAAATCTTAAATAGTGTGGATAGTGTTTAATTACTATATTATTTTATCTGTGTTGTTATTTATCAATTAGGATTATCTGTTCATTTTGTTCATAGCTTAGATTCAATGGCCAAAGCTTTACCGTTTGTTTACATTTATATCGGGTAAGGGGTATTAAGAAGTCTGTTAAGCTTAGTGCACTCGTATATGTGTATGGTGCCGTCCAAGAGTAAGCGCGTCGGTAGAACTCAGAATGTCTAGTTGGAACTTTCCATCGGATTTATCTGCGACGGATAATAACCTTGTTTGGAGCAATTTTATAGTACCTTAAAATAACAGACAGTATGTGAAGCTGTCTAACCCTTAAATATGCCCTGATAGAGATCGTCAATAGAGTAGAGCGTGTTTTCTTGTAAGCTAACAATACATAATACTCGTAATATTTAGTGTAGCACCGCTTTGGTTAATAAACTGTAAAGGTGTATATTACTATTGTAAATAAATAGCACGTTGAGCACGTTCAAGCGGTAACAAATATGATTTAAACGCACCACCCCACAATAGCAAAGAATTGATTGGCATAAAGATGAGTAAACTTGCTGTATTACTTCAGCATCTGCTACAGATCTCAATCTTTTAAAAATAAACATATGTTTTCTGAACCTGCCTGAGACGGTATCAATGTGTTGCTTCCAGCAGAGAAATTGGTCTATGATAGCCCCTATGTATTTCAAAGAGTATACTGGCTCGAGTGTGATACAGTCGCAGGTATTGCTAGAAATATCTCTGCAATTATGTATTTTCACTACAAGAGGTTGGAACGGTGCTGTTCTCATATGCTATTAGGAATTATTTGATACCACAGAATAAATAATAGTAGGATTTACGTACTAATTCGTAAACACAGGTGCCAGGTTGTAAAACAAACAGCAATCGGGAGTCATCCAATTATCTTGTTCGAAGTGCCTCAAGACATATTAGTAACATATAATCTTTGAGCCCTGCATTCGATCGAAAAGTTAATTGAGTAATAAAATTAGACGAATCGTTTTTGATTGTTGAGTAATATCCAGCGTACCTCTTGTAAAGGTGAGGTCGGCGACAGTGGGGCGTAGAACGAATCGATGCTCTTGATAATGAAATAACACAGCGAATTGGAAGCAAAAATATGTCAATATATTTCCCAAAAACAAACAATTATTTTTATATATATTGTGTTTATAGTGTCATCATCATCATCATCTCAGCCTTAGGATGTCCACTGCTGAATATATGCCTCCCCCATAATTTTGAAAGCGGCCTGCATCCAACGTCGTCCTGCGACCTTTATCAGGTCGTCTGTCCACCGCTCGTGACCACGATCAATGCAACTTGATCGAAACGTCGAGGTAAATAAATACTATTACTAACGCGATTAAGCCCCGTTAATATAATATAACTAAGAGTCTTCAAGTTTATAGTGTACATTCAAATAAATTTCAACATCCCTAATATTTCGTAATGTTTTGCAGTTTTCTTCTTCTGTGTATTCTGTACCTATATCTCTAAAAGCATTTTTATACAGCTATGTGACGAGGCTGGCAACTCGTGTGTCTGATGCATTACTCTTACCCATAACAGTTGCAGTGTCACCGAGGGCTTAGAACCGTAGTTTTGCATAGCACTGCACTGTGCTTGTAACCCCGAGAAAGGTTGGGAAGCTTGAGGTTTTGGTCTCTTTCACCCAGTAATGTCACTTACTACAAGTGCCCTCCACACCCTAACACAGTAATGCTTGCGCGCAATTGCTTCACGGCAGAATATCTGGCACTGCGGTGGTACCAACCATAACGGCCTCTTGCACATAAGGCCTACCACCTAATTACGTTTTATAAGTCACTAACTACAAATCACATGTAGGTAGTTATTGTCACTCATTTACAACCGGCTTCCGAAAGAGACGGAGATTCTCAAGTTGACGCGTAAATATTTTTTTTATGTATGATCAGGATAACTTATTACAGAATAGTCCGATTTTGAAAATTCTTTTTCTATATGGTAGAATATACTTCCGCAGTGTTCCCATTTAAACATCAAATCGGTCAAGCGGTTTTTGAGTTACAATCCAATAACTGCAAAGTGTTTCGCCTATCTCGATGACATCGTTTGACTGTTGTATAACTGACGGTAATGATAATCGATTCCGTAAGTAGCAAGGGTCACTAAAAAAGGTGAATATTTTTTTACTAAGAAATGGAACCAACTTCTACACTAAAAAGTGGGAAATGACTTGTCGAAGTCGGTACCATGCCCACAATAGGCGTCGATTAGTCAGATAGCCGATAATTTTTTGGAATCTTTTAAGAGGTAGTTTTACTTTTTAGTAACATTAACATGCAAATCAAATCAAGTAACTTTATTGCATTGTCACAGGTTAAAAGTATACAGTTCTTACAAATACGATTAAAAGGACTCTGTAACATACCGAGATGGTGAGCAATATTGAATATACATTGGTTAATATTGAACGCACCCAGAACGCCAAAATCATAAAATGTGGGTACTTTGGTAACTCCTAAACACCTCCCTACCTTTCCAAACGTCAAGTGACTGACAAGAACCTTTCCAGACTTCAACCATACAAGTCGTAGTAATTTTTAAACTTTCGCGATTTGAACACATGTTTTAAATGTTTATCGGGACTTATCACGTATTATTTAATATAGGTAAAAATATGTACCTTTCGCTCGACGTTTCGACCATGGTCACGAGCTGAGTCAGCTCGTGACCACGGCCATTGTAACATGGTCGAAACGTCGAGCGAAAGGTACATATTTTTACCTATATTAAATAATACGTGATAAGTCCCGATAAACATTTAAAACATACAAGTCGTATTTGTTCCGTGTGCATTATCCGCCATTTTGCCCAGCAGCAGCAAAAAATTAGCCGATCTACATAGCCGCGTCAATCTATCGGTCATGCCTTGTATCGCCGCGAACTTTGCTCGCATCAACATCTTGTCTAACAAGAAAACAAACCGCGCGTCGCCGCCTAAACCTTACTCGCCATCAGTGCAGCCGCATGATACGGGCTCGAGTTCGTGACCGCGTTCAGCGGCACATCAGTGCCCATCCACCTGAAAATCATCTAGGAATAGTGGAGCCTCAGGCGAAGGAAGACAGAATCACTCGGACCAGCGCCATACCTAAAGGCTATCGAAGAATCCCGGGTGATCTTCAAATTTCCTCTCTGAAGTTCCACCATACATTTTAAGTTTATAATTTGTTACTGATTATAATTATTCTGAATTGACAAAATAACACATGCATTAACTAATAACGATACATAAGTAATATGAAATTGAGCACATTTTAATTATAAATATGGTCAATGAATTAATTCCTTAACCATATATAATAAGAATGGATTTAAATTATGAATAATTAATAATTAAATAAAATATTATATCATAATAAAATTGCTCATCACTGCAATTCGTCGTCAATTTTGTCAATAAGCATTTTCTTCAGTTTCATTTTAAAATTAGTAAAGTCCAAATCCTTCATGTTATATGGCAAATTATTGAACACCTTGGTTGCCATTACGTAAATACTTTTAATAAAAAAATACAGTCTTTGAAACACAATGCGGATTTATTTTGATTTTCTACCGACTTCCAAAAAGGAGGAGGTACTTGAGTACCTAAAAACATATTGTCGAATTGATTCGACAATATGTTTTTTTTTGTTACTTACCTAATAACTTTTGACTAGGCGAAACGATTCTCAAATTTCTTTTTTGTTTAAAAGCTGGTGCTTCGCGTGTAGTCCCATTTAAATTTGTTCAAATTCGGTCCAGTAGTTTTTGAAATACATTCCAATAACAGAATAGAATGGAAGTCGGTATTCAATTTTTAATTGTACTTGTGTTACGAGTTTTACGTTGCCGCTTATTTCTTTCTGGGTAAATAAACTAAGGTATTCCTTTACAAATATGCATGCTTCGTATATGTACAGGGAAGGCATACTGTCATCACATTCAGTATTTTAAATAACAATTTACAACTGTCTCTTTGAGAAGCTCCAAACATTGCTCAAATCTATTTTTATGTGATTTAAAAGCAAATATACTATCTACAGCATTACCCCATTACATTATTCCATAGCGTAAATTTTATGAAACAAAACCAAAACAAGAAGAGATTTGCGTCATTGTCCGCACTGAGCTCCCTCTAGACCATCGCTGAAACACATACATAAACATATTTTTTTTAATAAATTCTAAGAAATTAAGAACTAAAAAAAAACAAATTTCATCTTCATTTACAACTGTATAGTTTAAAAGGCTTGTAAAGGATTAGCTCAGACGTCGTATGTAGGTGCATAACGGCTTTATAAGTATTATGAGATTTTTTCTTTTTCATGTTTGCCATTATGTATTATTAAGTTAAATAATGAATACATAAAACTTCATCAAGTATTCGGAATCAAGTCACAATCACATAAATAAATCCCTCAACAAGTCACTGTCCTGTCTAAGTTACGTTCTAGTAACGAGGTGGATCATTTTCAAGACTTTCTAAGGGGATGTCGAGGAAAACGCACAAATAACGTTTCGTAATTCTGTTTTTGAAAAAATCAATCAATCAATTATCGGAAAAATAAAACACAATCGACGCCATTGTTGAGTTTACTAGCCACCATCCCGATTAAGAGGTTTGTTGGACTACAAACGAAATCTTTACAAAGAATAAATAGTAACTAAACATTTAGTATCTGTTAGTAGGTCAATTCTCGCCCTTCGACATTCTCTCATAAAGATATTGTCAATATGCTACAATAGGCGTGAATGGACTAGTCAATTAATACAAGATCATGACGAAGGTCTACAATTGGCTTTATTGGCAATTAGACACAGAGAATCCTTATTAGGGATCAAGGCAAACACCTTTTTCACTGGACATCCATTACAATGTTCACAACTGAACCAATCTTGTATCACCAGACACCAACGGGTTGTGAAATCATGGACAGCAATCAAAAGACGTCTCGGTCTAAGCAAAAACTCACTACGAACTGGTCTTGTCCCTTTTGGAATATTTATAAGAATATAACGAATTTCTACATCAGCACATTATACGGTGCCGTGGGGCTTCGCTCATTTATAATTTGAAAGAAAAAGTGCACCCAAAATTTGACATAATCGATTTAGCTTCGATCGTCGTCGAGTCATTATGCCCCATCTTCGTAACTAGAAGTGATTTGTTTGACGCAAGTTTGACGCTTCGCTTACGATGTTTGCTTTCATTATGAATTTGAATTCGTAATTTATTGCGATGCAATTTGTGATAATGTTGGAAACGGGTTAACAAGGCAGTACGTGAGGAGACCTCAAATTGTTTGGGTGTCTACATTGTCGCAGGCATGAGATATTCTGAAAGCTGCAAAAAGTCACACATTCTCGGTGTCGGGTTGTTGATTGTTCAGTTAAATATAGCAGGTGTGTAGCGAAATTCGCTATAGTCCATCAAAAAAGAATGAAAGTGTTAAAAAGCGCTGTCACTTTTGATATATTCAGTATATACATTACAATGTTTATATGCAAGTATACCATATGATATGAGCGGTATATAGATGGATGGATATTAGTGTTATTTTTTTTCATAAATATAATTAAGTAACAACTATAAACCAAGTACAATTTGAAAAATTGAATACCGACTTCCATTCTATTCAGTTATTGGAGTGTAACTCAAAAACTACTGGACCGAATTTGATGAAATTTAAATGGGACCACACGGGAATCACCAGCTATCAAACAAAAAATTTTGGAGAATCGGTTCACCCAATCGAAAGTTATAAGGTAACAAACATAAAAACAGTCAAATTGAGTACCTCCTCCTTTTTGGAAGTCAGTAGAAAAACACTCAAAAATGAACATTTGTTGAAGGAAAAGTGACCAGAATTATGGACGCATTTGCACGTTACATAGCTCTGCAAATTTTTTGTGTAAAATATGAGCCAGTATTCATCTGGGTATTCAACCAAACGTTTGAATACTCAGATGAATTCTGGCTCATAAAACCTGAATACCTGAATATTTCTTATACATCTCTAGATGCATAATAAATATTCAGGGACTTGGCCAACGACCCCACGGACCCCACGGACCCAAACCCGTATAATATTAAAAGATATATTTAATGACACTTCCGCTGAAAAAAATGTTTATGGCAGAGATGCAATGTACACAACCCTCCCGCATAAAATGCAAATAGGAAGTATACAGAATAAGCAGCACACAAGAAACCAATCAACCAAAAACGATTCGACACGTGTTTCGCCTCTACATGAGGCATTCTTTCCTGCAGACCATCATGATGGGAAATGTACCCGGGAAGCGTAAGATAAACGAAAAATGTCTTGGCTCCGTAATATCAGGGAGTGGACCGGGATTAAGACTATGGAGCAATTATTGTTTAGATTGGTGCTTGACAAGGAAAAATTTAAGAAGCTTACTGCCAACCTTCAGTAATGGAGAGGCACTTAAAGAAGAAGAAGATGAGGCATCCTCAGGAGACGTTGACTCGTCGAGCCCTAAAACGGCATGCATTGCACTCTGCATCTCTGCCAAAAGGATTTCTCTAGCGTCACTAAATAGTTATTTTAAATATCATTTTAATACGGATATCCGCCAAGTAACGCCTTAAGGCGCGGTCCAATCCTAATTTTAAAACAATTTACGATGCTTTACATAAGGTTGAGAATTGCTTACCAGAATGGACGATGTAATGCGAAAATTCAATTGAATACGTGCTAATACTTTTTATATTTATTTCGTACAATCAAATGATTAAATTTTATTGATAACGGAGTCCATAGTTCACTAGTAAATTTCATTGGGAATTCGAATAAGTACATTCATTGAAATATATTTTCCCATAATTGAATAAAAATGCTTTTTCCCACGAAGCACGTAAGAAAAATTGCAAAATTTAGGGAATGTTACCGATTTTTTTCTATCGAGCCAAGTTTGCTCAATCGTGTATTGGCTCCCATACTTCATAAGGACGTATATTCAATTTACACTAAGTTTTTATTCGATCTTTGGTTATTAGGTTAAGGCGTCGAAAAACTAAGTTTTCGCGAAGTCGAATCATGAAATTTGGAACTCTTTTCGCCTTAATCAATAAATTGTACACTAGACAGAGTACCTATACTGTATTATTCATTAAGAACGGTCCACGGATACGCTTTTGTGCATACTAATGCTAATTTGCTTCCTACTTGCATCTGTGTTCATATGCTGCATTATGATATCTCTAGAACCTAGTAGGTTGGTAAATTAATATTATTAAAAAGTTTTTGCACACTGCCACAGTTACAGTACAGCACAGGGGGCCTTCTCCCACCTTTACGAAACTGTCATAAATCAGGAGTGTTTTGTAATAAGCATAGGTACTATCGTACTCCCACTGACACAAAACGGTCGAACATGTTATTTCAATACTATTTACTACGTGTTCCTTTTTTAGCCAAATCGATCCTAGTTCCAGGATCAATACCTATAATTTCCATCCTGAATAGAACACTAACGCAGTTGCAGAGTACGCGACCTGAGTTCACTATTTGATAATACGTCATCAAAACGTCTATCGTAATCCATTATTTTAAGCTTGCTATATTAACCTGGTGCTACCAAATTTAAAGGTAAGTTTTAAATATGTCGACTTTAAGAGGTGGGAGTAGAGCTCTTGGTTGCAGTTAGAAGAAATAATGTCAGGAAGCATAACTCGAACAAATTCCACACAAAAAGTGGTCGTTCAAACCAAAACGACGTATGATTCCAAATATGAATTACTTCCGAGGATACAAATAGACATGTTCGGTGATTGGTTTAAATTTTAGAGGGATAGCAGGGATTGGTCCACGCGCGTGCTGAAACGTCTACTATGACAGCTGAGTCATAGCGGCGTGAACGATGTTATTGATTTAGCACGACATCTATTGGGTCATTTTTTAAGGCAGTTACTCTTCCTGATATTATTTCTTCGTAGAGTGCAGCATATATCCTGTTGGCATCTCATACAACTCCATAATCAGATTTCACAGACAGTAAGTTTTCAGGAAATTCCAGTTACAAGCAGGAACAACCATTTAAGATAAAATTATTCTAAAGAAGCAATTAGCCCAGCGTAAATACGAGTTATGTTGACCACCCTGTGTGATTACTTGCTAATTTCAGCATGTTGGTAGCACTTGACGCCGCGGGCGACGCGCTGCGCACGCGACTCGCGCGCGTCCAATTACTGGCATGCGACCAATAACGCAGGACACTGATTTGAAATTGGAACTTATTAATCTATCTTTAGTACCTACGTGTTTTAGTGAAAACGTTTAAATTGAAGGGGTAATAAGAAAGGACTTAGGGGCTAAAGAAACCTTCATGATAGTTATATCGTAATATTATACCAAAACAGTTAAAGAAAGACGTGCTGTACTGTAGCATGCGTTCGCCGCTGTGCACAACATTGACTCCTTCATGAAGAGCTTCAAATATGTTCGAAACTAGTCCGTGAAAATTTTTCGGCAAATATCACACTGAAATCCATCGAAATAAAAAAACGGCTGGTCCAGCCATCTTTTACAGATTTGATGAATTATATTATTATGACACATATAGCTTTTGCTACATTGTTAACCTTTTTTTTTTAATTGATAAATGTTTTTAGTTTTGAATTATTACTATTTACTGCTGCATTCCGTCGCCATTGTTGTCCTATATTTCATTGTTTTAATATTTTTAATGTAATTTTATTATTTTCATTTTACTAAGAGTATTTTATACTTATAAAAAACATAACGTAAAATAACGTTTCATTACTAAATATTTATATGAAAAACTGTAAACAATATGCCATCAAATCTCTACCCATATTTTGAAACACTAGACTACTAGGTGTTCCACTATCCATCTCATTTGATGGTTAGGGACGATGCAGTCAAAGGTCAAAGTCAAAGTCAAAGTCAAAGTCAAAATCATTTATTCAATTTAGGCATCAAAGATTTATTATGAACGTCAATTTTTCATTATAATGTACTTTAAAGACTACCGCCGCGTTCCAAAATATATAGAGCCTACCGAGAAGAAGCGGCAAGAAACTCGGGGCCATTCTTTTTATATAGATGTTTTACAATGTTTTTTACTTAGGTACTACAAATATTAGCTCCAGTGTGTTGCCTTACAAAAGAGAACATAATAATGGTATCAGTAGGGCAAGACACGCTACACTTTGACATCTTAGTACACGAGTAGATAGATCCTGGAGTGATCAGTCCCAAGCTGTTTTATCCTCCAAGTAATCCGAAATTTTGTAATAACCTTTTTGACAGAGTTTAGTTTTAATAGTAATTTTAAACTTATTAATAGGCAAATCTCGGATATCATTGGGAACTTTATTATAGAATCGTATACGTTGTCCCATAAAAGAATGACTTATTCTGTGGAGACGCGTTACATGTACGGATAGCTTGTGCTTCTTTCGCGTGTTGATGGAATGAGCATCACTCTTTTTATCAAAACTGCTAATGTTTTTCTTTACATACATTAGATTTTCATAGATAAACTGAGAGGCAACAGTTAGAATGTTTAAGTCTTTAAACTTCTGTCTAAGGGAAACTCTGGGAGCTAAACTGTAGATCGCTCGTATAGCCCGTTTTTGCAGTATAAAAATGGAATTAATATCTGCAGAACATCTCCAGAGCAGTATTCCATAAGTCATAACGCTATGGAAATAACTAAAATAAACTATTCTAGCTGTGTCTACATCAGTTAATAGTCTAATTTTTTTAACAGCATAAGCCGCTGAACTGACCCTACTAGACAATTTTTTTTATGTGGGGACCCCATTGCAACAATTGTAAACAATATCCCATCAAATCCCTACCCATATTTTGAAACACTAGACTAGTAGCTGTTCCACTATCCATCTCATTTGATGGTTAGGGAAGATGCAGTCGAAGGTAGTGTGATACTATCCCTACTATGAGGACTGGTCTCAATGACAGCCGGAAGAACACACCGCTAAGTTCTTAGCAGGTTTTCAATTTTGTGGTTGGAAAAAATCCACCAATGCAGGTGGCTGAAAGTACCATATCACCATGCCAAAGAATAGATACTGCGATGTCGATTTTATTACAATCTTACCTTCACCAAAACTCCAAGACTGAGGTAGGGATCAGCGGCTGCCAGGTTGGCGACTAACCCTCATTTGCCTTTGAATATGTGAACATTCAAGTCAATTTCACTCTTTCCGTTCAATGTTCATTCTATTTTGCATGAGGTAGGGATCAGCGGCCGCTAGGTTGGCGACTAATTATTTTCATTTGCCTCAGGATTATGTGATTTATTCAAGTTCAATCCTTTAGTGTCTGTTCAATGTTCATTCTGTTGTACATATATTTTGTATGGCTAGACGCCTTCAGTTACATTATGGAATTTATAACAATATTAAGAAAAAGTTACGGAAAAAATATTCTCACTTATTTTTACTCACGTAAGCTAAGCGAGGCGTCATCGACGCACGTGTCTCGAGACACTCCTTGAGAAGGACCATCGGATGTGGTCAAAACTGTATTCGGATCTATCCGGCAAGTATTACCGGGGTTATCCCGTACTTTTCAGTAAAAATTAGTGAACACCACGTTAGTTTTTATAACAAATTTTTGGACATTTTCCCAGAAAATAGTCAGTCTAAGAGAATTACAAATTACTGCACCTGATATGCTTAAGCTAATAAAGAGCAAGTAGTAATATTATTAAAGTTGCGTGATTCGTACAATAAAATTGCCTATTTAATAATCTCTCAGAAGTACAGGTATCGAGTTAATAGAATAGAATTATCAAATCATTCCGATTTTCACACCTTGGTTAAGATAATAGTATAGCAATTTGAGCCTTTTTCGATAACATGGAAGTTCCCCCCATGTTATCGAAAATGGTTTAAATATTAGTAATCACGCAACTCTTTTGAAACCAACTTCAAAAGAGGAGGTTATATGTTCGACTGTATGAATTTTTTGGGTATGTTCACCGATTTCTTTCCCATTTGTAGACCAAGTCTCAAAATTATATATATTTTTATAATAATATATTTTTTGTTTGGTAGTGTATACTTCCGAGTTGTTCCCATTTAAATTTCATCAAATTCTGTTCAGCAGTTTTTGTGTTATACTCCAAAAACTGAAAAGAGTTTCGTCTATTTTGATGATATCATCATTGACGGTGAATGACCATCGATCCCGTAATGAGCAAGGGTCACTAAAAAGGGTGAACATTTTTTTTAACGTAAAAACGGAACCGGTTTCATCACTAAAAGTTGAAGTTGGTTCCATTTTTTATTTATAAAAAAACGCTATTTTTATGGCTGAAATCGACAAATATTATGGATTAAAAGGGTATTGATTTACAATATGCACAGAACGTTTCACACTAGTATAAAACAATATCAAAAAATATAAAAAAGTATTGAATATCTTCTGTTCTGAATTACGACATTTGTTATATTAGTTTTTGTGCGAAACAAAAACGATACCTTCTTTGTCGTCTTAAGTGCGAAAAAAATAAAAAAATAAGTGAGTCTTTAGTGCAAGATAAGAAATCAAAGAAGCTTTAATTTTCCCCGTACTTAACCGTGAATAATTTACTTATCAAAGGAAAAAATAACACCAAAATATGTAAACCAAACTCGGTCTGAGCTATTTGTAAAATATAAAAAAAAAAGATTTTTACAGCGTCAAAAAACATTAACCAGATTCAACCTGTATTTCCGTACGTCAGAAAACCGCAAAGAATTAGCCGCCCGTCCAGATAAATACATGAAATGAGCGCCGAGCAGGCCCCTCGCGTGATATGGAACGATCCAGTTTTGACACATGCTGCCTAAAACACCGCCGGTCTTTGTCTGCCGTTTATTTAGAACGTGTCCATGAGCTGAGAAAGTGTAGGATAAGCTTTTTTTAACTATAAACTAGTCTAAGAATACATATAAATAAATGATTTTTTTCTCATTTAAGTGTTTCATCAACATGAAAAGATCCACATAATGACATAAGGCTATAAGGGAGTCGACTGTCGGCGTCTTTGTAGGTATAACTTCATTTTAAATAAGTAACAAAGCAAATGTAAGGGGCAGAGGGATGTAAGGGGCGAGCCAACATCTTTTGACCCAAGTCAACCTCACCTGCACGCGGTACATCCTGCTGATCGACGAACGAGGCTCTGACAACCGACCGATGGCGGTATACCCATCCCAACAGGCGTCGCTAAATGCAACAGGCCGGTGACGGGCAGCAGCGTCACCGGTGCGAGAAGCTACGCCCTGCGATCGCCAACCCGCCTGCCCAGCGTGGCGATTACGGGCAATATCCTCCAATGCAGGACAACAAAAAGCCACGGCCCCTAGTTCCCGGCGGCCCCGCTATTCCTGGTCATGGTGGCGACCATGGTAACGGCGGGGCGAGGGGTGCTAAGAATCTCCGGGCTACGGAAGGCCACCACAAACAACTGACCCTGGCGACGTATAACGGACGCACGCTAAGGCTTGACTCGCATCTGGCGCAACTCGAGGTGGAACTTGGGAAAATTAGGTGGCACATACTGGGGTTGAGTGAAGTCCGAAGAGAGGGGGAGGACACCTTAACCCTAGAATCGGGCCACCTTATGTACTTCCGAGAGGGAGACCAACAATCCCAAGGTGGCGTTGGGTTTCTGGTAAACAAGTCCCTTTCTGACAACGTTGTGGAAGTGTCCAGTGTGTCGAACAGGGTAGCGTACCTTATTGTGAAGCTCACCGAGAGGTATAGCCTTAAGGTGGTGCAAGTGTACGCACCGACCTCAACACACTCGGACGATGAAGTGGAGGATATGTTCGATGACATATCGAGGGCCCTCCACTTCACTACAAAGACCCAGTACACCGTTGTCATGGGGGACTTTAACGCTAAAGTGGGAGTACAGAATTTCAGCGAATCGGTAGTAGGATGCCATGGCTTTGGAAGCAGAAACCATAGGGGGCAAATGCTCGTCAACTTCCTCGAACGGGAGGGGCTCTTCTTGATGAACTCCTTCTTTAAGAAACAACCCCAAAGGAAGTGGACGTGGCTAAGCCCCGACACTAGGACTAAAAATGAGATTGACTTCATCATGACGAATAAAAGGCACATATTTAGAGATGTCTCCGTGATCAACAGGTTCAATACCGGTAGCGATCACCGACTTGTCCGAGGCTCTCTGAATATCAACTTCAAGGCGCAACGTGTCCGTCTGATGAAGTCCAGGCTCCGACCAACACTGCTCCAAACCATTGCAGGATCTGAAACATTCCAGTTAAACCTGGAGAACCAATTCGCTGCCGTGGAAACCACCACAGACGTAAACCAGAACCTCGAAAATGTGACTCGGGTCCTCAGGGAAGAAGGTACGAGATTTTGTTACATGCAGCGTAAGGGCAAGAAGTCCAAGCTTTCAGAAGAGACTTTGGGGCTAATGAAGGAACGACGTGAAAACCCACCCATCACTTCGTCAGAAAAGCGGACTCTAAACCGAGAGATCAACAAGAACGTACGACACGACCTCCGGTGCTTCAATACTCTTTCGATCGAAAGAGCGATCGAGCAGAATCGAGGGTCAAAGGTGTTCGTACAATCTCTTGGAAGAAGCCACCTGACGAAGTTGACCACAGCTAGTGGAGAAGTCGTTGCTTCGAAGCCGGCAGTCCTTTCGGAAGTGGAGGACTTCTATGGCCGATTATACGCATCGCATGCATCTCGACCTGATCCCGAAAATGATCCTAGAGCCACGTTAACACGCCATTTCACCGAAGACTTGCCAGAAGTCAGTATTGGCGAAATCGAGATCGCTCTTAGACAGCTTAAAAATGGAAAAGCCCCTGGAGAGGATGGCGTTACAACAGAGCTACTAAAAGCAGGAGGTAAACCCGTACTGAGGGAGCTCCAGAAGCTTTTTAACGCTGTCCTGTTCGAAGGGAGAACTCCAGAGGCGTGGAGTAGGAGTGTGGTCGTCCTGTTCTTCAAAAAAGGAGATAAGACCCTGCTGAAGAACTATCGACCCATATCCCTTCTAAGCCACGTCTATAAGCTGTTTTCAAGAGTGATCACGAACCGTCTTGCGCGTAGACTCGACGAATTCCAACCACCCGAACAGGCTGGGTTTCGGAGCGGATACGGCACCATAGACCACATTCACACAGTGCGGCAGATTATACAGAAGACCGAAGAGTATAATCAGCCCCTGTGTCTAGCATTCGTGGACTATGAGAAGGCCTTTGACTCGGTTGAAATCTGGTCTGTTCTGGAGTCCCTGCAGCGTTGCCAGATAGATTGGCGATACATCCAAGTGATGAGATGTCTTTACGAAACCGCCACCATGTCCGTCCAAGTACAGAATCAGCAAACAAGTCCCATACCGTTGCATCGAGGAGTGAGACAAGGGGACGTTATTTCCCCGAAATTGTTTTCAAATGCAATGGAGGATATGTTCAAGACGCTGAACTGGAAAGGAAGTGGCATTCATATCAACGGCGAATACATCTCTCACTTGCGATTTGCTGACGATATCGTCATCGTGGCAGAGACGCTGCAGGACCTGCAACAGATGCTGAATGACCTGGCTGACTCTTCTATACGCATCGGCCTACGGATGAACTTGGACAAAACCAAGGTCATGTTCAACGAACATGTTCTACCGGAACCGATTGCGATACACGGCGCCGTTCTCGAAGTTGTTCAAAAATATGTGTACCTCGGGCAGACATTGCAGTTGGGAAAAAACAACTTTGAGAACGAGGTGAATAGAAGAATTCGGCTGGGCTGGGCAGCGTTTGGAAAACTACGTCGAGTCCTTACTTCGCCGATTCCACAGTGCCTGAAGACGAAAGTCTTCAATCAGTGCGTCCTACCCGTCATGACATACGGAGCCGAAACGTGGACACTGACGGCTCGAATGGTCCACAAGCTCAGAGTCGCTCAGCGGGCTATGGAAAGGGCTATGCTCGGTGTTTCTCTGAGGGATCGCATCAGAAATGAAGTGATCCGTCAGAGAACCAAGGTCATCGACATAGCCCACCGGATCAGCAAGCTGAAGTGGCAGTGGGCTGGCCATATTAGCCGTAGAACCGACAACCGTTGGGGTAAACGAGTTCTAGAGTGGAGACCGCGTCTCGGCAAACGTAGTGTAGGACGTCCTGAGGCACGGTGGAGTGACGATCTGCGCAAGACGGCTGGCAAAAACTGGATGCGAGAAGCCCAAGATAGACCTAAGTGGCAATTGGAGAGGCCTATGTCCAGCAGTGGACTGCTACAGGCTGATGATGATGATGAACAAAGCAAATGAAAATAATTTGCTAATCTGGTTTTGAGATACTACCCACAATAATAAAAGCTAAAAAGTTTCAGTAATGTAGTCGAAATATTTTCGATTTATTAAACTTTTAAATTCAAATTGCAGTCAAATGGTTACTCCCGTCTTTCCAGTGTTAAACCACTTCAAGCGATATATATCAGTTAACTTGTTCGATAAACTGATAACCGAAGCTCGATTTACACTTCAATAAGTGCGGTAGCGAGTTAACTTGTGACATCGGCGAGTTAAGTTGTTATTGTCGTTTGAACGACACAGTTAAGTAGTAAGTTGTTGATTAAGTTGAGTTGAGTAGATAGCGATCCTATTTTTGGCAAGTCCAGTGCAAAGTAGGCCCCTCTCTTGGGTCTCCCGCACCCCGCAAACTTAACTGGGCGGCATGACGGGCGAGTTTAGTACAGTCAATAGATTTGTAGAGAAGTAGTAAGTAGTAAACATAACAACCGACGCGACTAGTCTTCTTCTCGAAACGGTGACAGGACTAGTTACTCGCCTATGTTTTAAACGCTAATTATAACTTACTACTTGTTACTTAACTGACTGATTTCTTGTCTCGCTACTTATTGACGTGTAAATCGGGCTTAAGAAGAAGAACCGTTAGCAGACCCAGTAGATTAGGTAGATGATGGACCGATGTTTGCGATAGTCGCGAGGTATCGATAGTGGCAAATGGCAGACAAAGGTGGAAGGCAGCAGTGCATGTCATATGCATGATGATAATGAAACAATACCATGTAAATAGCATTTTGGGAAGCGTTTAGTCGCTTTTACATTTATATATGTATATCGGATTCCAATAACGGCTTTCCTTTTAGTTGTATACTTACATCATTAGCTCTTAGTTTACTGTAGCTATTTTGTTTTAAACGGTATGCGGAACTATATAATTCCTATACAGTAGATAAAGCGGTAACCAAAGCAAATAATATTGACTTTCCCTCGAAATTAAATGATTCGCTTAGCCCTTCGTATTAAATTAATTTATTATTTCTTTTAATACGCAAATTATTATTATCTAAACTTAGTATTCGCATTCAATATAGAATACAAGATTTAAGTAGGTCCAATGTATTTTTTTTAGTATTAAGTACAATCTATAAGTCTCTAGAATACTGAGGCAGCTCAATTCTTGGACAGCAATTGCAGGAAATAATTTATTCTGGTGGCCGCGCTGCCCTCGAAACAATACTGGTTAAACAAATATTTTGTCAATAGAGTAGATATCTATGTATTTTACACTGGGAATTAGAATACAATAGAATAGAATACAGTTTATTTGTCACAGAAAACACATTAATTAATAATAATTTGATTATACATTAAAATACCTACTTAATTAATAAGTTTGTTAAATTAATTAGTTGACAGTAAATTGATACGTTCGTATTCTCCCTACGAAAATGTACATTCACGGCCAGTTTTTATATTCTACCGATTGTTTTCCTTACGGGCGATAGAAATTTGAAACAGTTTGTATTTGTATATACTCTGGCATGCTTCAATGTCTATGAACTTGAATACATTTTAATAAAAAATACATAAGAATATCCCGCAGTGGATTATATATTAGTTACTATGTATTAACCCTTTGCCAACCAGAGACGTAAATTTAAGCCAGTTTTGTTCATAAATTTTTTGTTTTAATTATCACGGTATAGGAAGGATCAAGCGTCTTTTATATAAGATGTGTGGGGGCAAGGATTGCTTACGCGGCGGTTTGCGTTTGCGCACCGCCGCCCGCACCTTGCCCACACAGTCGTCTCCCCGCTTTTGTCGCGCAACATTGTCCTTATATTTGAATAATAAAAGTGTTAAATTGGAACATAGTTTTTGGCCTTATAAAGTAGATCCCACATCATAGGTAGTTCGATACGCATAGGCAGTCTCCCACCTGCTAACCATCCCCAGGTTTCGAAAAGATGTAAGCATATTCGCAAATTTTTTCACTTTCTGGACTTTGAAAATGGTGACAATATTTTTTATATGAAATAATATATGTATATACAAACGAGTAACTATTGCTCACACTGCACGTAACTGTTGTGCTAATTATAACATTCGTAGGTCTTAAAATCAGCAATCACCTTGCTTGTATGACATAATATCATCAAAGTCTAAATGATGGTCACCTCATAAGAAAATATCTTCCAAATTGCTCTATGCTCTCTGTCGGCACGCTTCCACGCGCAAAACGCACCCGTGTGTAGTCACGACATTGTGGAGACCGAATAGAGCCGTAGCACAAATAATTTGCGAAAAAGTATTCGTATCGTAAGCGTTTATTTGTTGTGGATACAATTTCTTTAAAGCCTTCTTATACATGCACTTAGTTCTATGTATAATTTAAAATTCTTCTGGCAAATCATTTACTTACTAATTGAGGCACAAGATAAGTAGTGACTTTAAAAATGTGCAAGATCTTTTAATATAAAGAGTTGAACAACAAAAATAAATCTGAATGTATCATGTATGCAAAATTTTCAAATTAATTCTGAAAAATGATACGGTGCCTTTGAAATAGAAACTTTGTTTTTTTCATACGTTTTGGTTGTAATAATCTTTTTCAACACACTTGCACATAAAGTGGCTCTAACTTTACCGCAATTACGCAATACACCTGTAATCAAACTTTGACTTTTTCATTGCTATTATTCACAAGTGAATTATATAGTTTTATTTATATATTTTTGGTTGAGTTGTTCCTTAAAAGTTTCGATACAAAAAAGACCGTGTTCAAAAGCACAAATAAATTAATGTATGTATTGCTTGCTCATTTCATGCCACTTCGTATTTAAATAGATAATTACAAATTAATAAAATTTTCACTCAAATATAACTTTTGATTTCTCTGTAATAAAAACTAGAATTTCCTCATTTTGTGCGTGGCTAAAATGCTATCCGTGAAAAACAAAAAAAGAAACCTCATTATTCTAGTCTATGGCCGATCACCATTGTTAGATGTGAGCGCATATAGGAAAACTGATTAATTTTTCCCGCTACTAAATATCCTGATTTTTTAGTATTATTTTCTTCACAAATGTGTTGAAAAAGTCGTATGATACACGTGTGTATTGTTGATTACCGTCCTCGGCTCTCTTAAGGTCCTCATCTGACGGCTCGGGTCTCAATGGCACATCAGCGGTAATCACCAACATTACACACTTGTACCATCATGTACTATCATAATAGAAAATCTCCCTATCTACAAGTTTTGGTTACTTGGTTACGAAGTTACCTATATATTCAGTAGCCAACTTAAAAACACAAAAATAATCGAGGTAGGGCTACTTATCATATAATTATATTCGCAGGGACAGGTTTCTTACCGTAGCCGTGTGCACCCTAGTCGCACTCACTGGCTTTTTTTCTCTAGTTGTTAACACCTTAGACCTAACTTAGTCTCGCATTACTAACCCCCATATAATTAATGCCACACATGTATCATCCCGCATATTTAAGACCATCTTTATCGTTGCCCTAATTAATACTTATACAGACACATTTAATATTAATAAGCATTTTTTGCGTAGGTAGTTATGTTTTATATCATGAACACAACGACTTTTGCATTTACAGGCTTTTATTGGGCTTTCCATATCTGTCACAATCTTGTGATCTAATTGTGTTTTCGCAACTTTTATTTTTGTTATAAGTAATTGTATTGAAGACAATATTTTTTTAAATATAGGTTCATCACAGTCTCGCCTGATGGAAAGCGGAGATGGAATCGAGAAGCGATGACCATTAATGCAGCCGTAAGTTGCGTTAATCGCCAACCCTATGATGACCTGAGAGAAGATTTTCACGCCCCGCTTGAAAGACCCAGGGTCATAGTTTATATTATTTATATATTGTTTATAATGTATGTGTATTTTGTTTTTTATTTTTATTATTTCATATGTCTGTAATGTGATGTTGTGTGTGTCTTGAATAAATGCGTTTTCTTTCTTTCTTTCTTAGTTGAATGAAATAAAGTACGCCAGCAGAGCATTTCATAATTTAGTTATGCGACAGAAGTTTTTGGCAAACTTTTTGGTTCGTGGCAAAAATTTTTGAATAGTATATGGATGGCATGCTGGGCCGGAACGAGTAGATCGAGATCGGAGTTTTGAGAAAGAAATAAGATTATAGAGCTCTTCGAAACCCTCGCCATGAAACAAACGGTAGAAAACGCTTAGAGAAGATATAGTTCTACGCAGTTGTAGGGGTTCTAGGTGTTGAGTTACTTCAGAGTCTCCAATAATACGGACAGCGCGACGTTGCGAGGCCATCCATAAGGTACGCGGAGGATCCATCCCAGAGGTGTATTCAATATCCGTATGTAAGAGCGAAACATTTATATGACCACTCTACGGTACTGAATCGAATTAAACAAATATGAACCTACTGCCCGCGGTATCCGGTGTTCCTGTAATGTAACTGAAAGCAAAGTCAGCACTCACGGTTCGACCCATGTATGCGTAAAGATAGGGCAGAAAAAACACTAATTAAAATTATATAATTTGCGAAAATCGGAAATAAATATCCATAATCAGTATGGATGATATAATACTCCTTCTTTTATAAAAGTCGGTTTAAAATAAATTTATGCAAAGATAGGTTGCGCAATAGATTACGTAATGAAATTCTATTACATTCATCATCATCATCATCTCAGCCGTAGGACGTCCACTGCTGAACATACGCCTCCCCCATGATTTTCCAAAAGGACCGGTTGGAATTACTATTACATTGTTGTAGTGGAATTGATAGGTACAGAGGTTTTAGTGAGGGTGGTCTGAAGCTGTTAGCCCAATTAAGGCCAGCCATACCTCGAGAGGCTATTCGTCATTAACTACACCATATATAGCAATGGGTATAAATTAATTTACCGCTTATTAAAACACTTCAAATCGCACAATTGAAACGATACGTTGTAGAAGGACCTTTATAGTCTTCGATTTAAATCGTGTCGTATCGTAAGGAATAGCGGTGATAAAAATATCAAAATTGAATAAAAATAAATCACGAAATAAATAGTTATAAGTGTGGCATTTTATTAAAAACCTGTATAAAAAAAGAAAAAAATAATAGCTAGATTAAGTATATAAATTAAATTATTTCATCAACTGTTTAGTACCTAGATAACCGAGCTTTGCATGCTCGATTTAGATACGAATACAAAATAACAACACATGTTCCGTGAGAAACTTGTCACCGCGATTCAGGATTTTGCAATGCGATTTATCGCCCCCGAAACCGCATGCTAAATTTCATGAAATTCACTGGAGCCGTTTCTGAGATCAGATTATATATATACATACCTACAAGAATTGCTTCTTTAAAGTATTAGATTTTGGTGTAATGAGTTAAATTTATCACATACTAGTATCAGCTCGTGAATTAGTTTCGTGGAATAAGGTTATCGTAATCCCTCGGGAACTACCCATTGTAACGGAATAAAAAGTAGCATAATTATGTGTTAATTTTGGATACAAACTAATATCTTCGGTCCAAATTTCATTCAAAGTATGTCAGCCGGTTTTGCATGATTGATTTACAAACATCCCTATATCCAATCAAGTGTTAGAAGTTAATAAGGAGAGTAAACAGAGGCATGACGCGTCACTGGAGAAATTTAACTCACTTTTATTTTTTATAGTGGCGTAGTATAATAATCAGACTACACCTACATCTTCAACCACACACGTTGCAGTTCCTGGAAAAGTAGGTTGATTTCTGCGAAATTTATTGTATTATTGGCCAAATATGGCGAATCGCGAGTGAACAGGATAGTATAGTTATTTGTGTTACAAAGAGTTTAAGCGATATTTTACGGTAAGGTCGTTATTTTGAATTCAGAGCGATGCGAAGGCTTGTATAGTAGAATCCGAGCACATCGAAAAATCCTAAAGTAGAATTTTGAGCGTAGCGAGGAATTCTTAAGTAGAATCTTGAGCATAGCGAGGAATTCTTAAGTAGAATCGTGAGCGTAACGAGGAATTCTTAAGTAAAATCTTGAGCTTAGCGAGGAATTCTTAAGTAGAATCGTGAGCGTAGCGAGGAATTCTTAAGTAGCATCTTGAGCGTAGCGAGGAATTTATTATACCGTATATTGAATTACACAAAATACTTTTGCACCGAGTGACATACTCTATTTTCATCTCTAACAATGAGACAAAGAAAGAGCTACGTTTTGAAACTCGTATTTATATACAATTCGGTTGACTGTATAAATAAAACACAAATAAGTATGAAAAAAATTTAATACATACAGTTATATGTTTATATTGGATTTGACACTTTGTGAATGGATACGTTTAAATAATTTTCTTTTTCTACCGTGCGATTCTCTAATGATTCGTCGTTGCGTTCGACGACAAGCTCACCGATGTCAAATACTTTATGAGATATCGCCCTTGTACATGAGGTTGATTTTCCAACGTTTCTTGTCATCTCTCCATTTGTTTCACGGATGTTGTCAAAGATGCAACGATGTGTGCTCTTATCTAACTATCTAACTATCTTATCTAACTTATCTAACTTATCTACTTGGTGTAATACATCTGCTGGTGTTCCTCAGGGCGGCGTATTATCACCTTTATTATTTGCTATTTTTATTAATTCTATTTCTCAAAACTTGTCTTCTTCCTATCATCTCTATGCGGACGATCTACAGATTTATACACAGGCCCCTTTAGTTCAATTACACACTGCTATCGATACAATAAATAAAGATTTGGAATGTATCTCTAACTGGAGTAAATCTTATGGTCTCAACATAAACCCATTAAAGACGCAAGCTATTGTAATTGGAAGTTCCAGAATGATATCTAAGATTGACTGGTTCTGCCTCCCACAAGTTATTTTTGACGGCAATACTATACCCTTAAGCAAAACGGTCAAGAACTTGGGTGTCTACCTTGACAGTCATTTATCTTGGGAACCTCAACTTGCTGAAGTCAGTCGAAAGGTTTTTGCATCAGCAGCATCACTTAGAAGACTCCGTAACTTTCTCCCAACTGCCACCAAAACTGCGTTAGCACAGTCCCTCCTCCTTCCAATACTTGACTACGCTGACGCCTGCTATCTGGACTTAACTGAGGAGCAGTTAAATAAACTAGAGCGCATACAAAATTTTTGCATCAGATTCATATTTGGTCTGCGCAAGTATGACCATGTATCTGAATTCCGGTCTAAGCTCAATTGGTTACCCATCCGACGTCGCCGGGATTTACATGTCCTTTCCCTTCTTTATAATATTCTGTTCTTCCCTCCGACTCCATCTTATCTTAAAGAACGTTTTGAATTTCTCCATCTCTCTAATGATTTTTCTCTTCGTTCTTCCTGTACCCGTCAGTTGAAAACCCCTACTTCCTCGACAACATTTTATCAAAATTCTTTTACTATTCGAGCTGCCCGTCTGTGGAATGCTCTTCCCGTTGATATTAGACACGCTCAATCAATTAACCTATTTAAGAATATGGTAAAGAAGCATTACATGTCTGAAGGCTGCTAGTCATAACTCTTGAATATTTTGTATGTATAGCATTGTAAATCTAATTTCTTTATTTATTAACTGATCCTATAGTAGGTATGTTTATATTATATAATATATATACGAGTATATAATAAATATGTATTGTATGTATGTGTGTATTGTATTTATGTATCATATTATTATATATGTACCTAATCTGTGTATGTATGTGTTATTTATATGTATATATTTGATTGTGTCTGAGCAAACGAAATATTTTGAAAAGTAATATGGTAACAAGGCATATTTTTTTTTCTTAAATAATCTATGCACTAAGTTAAAATTGTTTATTTATTTCCATTTAACACCACCATGCGCCAATTCTAATGTATATAAATTTCTATCCATCCCAAGGTTGCCTGTAAGAAATTGCTTATAGCGATAAGGCCGCCCATTGTACAACCTGTTTTGTAAAATATTCTTATTTGTTTTCTTTTATAAGCTTGGTGTTCAATAAAGTATTATTGTATTGTATTGTATTGTATTGTGCTCTTAGAGAATCGCACGGCTGAACCGCAGAGGTCAAACACAACATACAAACAGCGACATAGTCATCGATACGTCTACGTATCTAGAAGACTTTCGAAATTTCATACCTAAGCAAGCGAAGTCGCTGTTGGGTCAGCTAGTTATCTATAGAACTGAATGCATGAAGATTGTTTAAATTGTATGAAAAAGAATTATTCCATGTGTTCGTTTTGAGTTATGATAACACTCAGTAAACAAGTACTTACGATTTGAAAATTTTAATACCGACTTCCATTCTATTCAGTTATTGGAGTGTAACTTACAAACTTAAAAACTACTGTACCGAATTTGATGAAATTTAAATGAGACCACACGGGAAGCACCAGCTTTCAACAAAAAATAATTTTGAGAATCGGTTCACCCTACCGAAAGTTATGAGGTAACAAACTGTTTGTTATTATTGTATCTTTTGTGGCAATAAAAAAAATGTTCTTTTTTTCTTTCTTTTCAAACATAAAAAAATACAGTCGATTTGAGTACCTCCCCCTTTTTTGGAAGTCGGTAGATAAAAGCCACTAGTTTTGAACTAGTGGCTTTTAATTTCACAAATCTACATCGATAGCAAAAACATTCAAAATAATCACAAAAACCTCTTAAACTCGTTTAGTGTAATCGTCATTTATAAGTCTCCCGAGGACTTGACACCACGTTCCCTACTCAATCGTACAACGTTCGAGTTTTTTAGTTACGCTCACAATCGGTATTTTCGCAACAAAAAACACCGAATCAAAATTCTCCGATACCGCATCTTTTATTTATTCGAACCGTTCCGACTAACAGGCGTAATTTTTTCCGGTAAACAATCAGTTTTGCCAGAAAAATGCGAGACGGGAAGAAGACATAAAAAGGTCGAGGAGCGATCGTATTGTTGGCGACATTTTTTAGGTAACTCTTGATTCTCGAACTCATAAATATCACGTTATGATTGGCGAGCGGCCGCGGAGGAATGACCGTCGCGCGCTCGCTTTAAACTATGCTATTTTACTTACTTGGTGTTTTTGGAAAAAACGAGCCGATTGTCTTTTGTTTGGCCATAAACATCGTCGCTATGAGAAAGGAGAATCCGTAAAAAGTTAAAATTGCCACTGGCAAAGCAGAGGAATTTTGGAAGACAGACAATATTGGGTTGGAGGCATTTCGTGATCGGCTTCTTGATGTGATTCGCAATGGACTACTCAATAGGTATCTTTCAAATATTTATGGACAAAATTCTGCTGATTAACAAATCAAGTCGTCATTCCAAAAACTGTATTGTTTTGTGTACAGGCCCATGAAACACGTTTATCGTGATGCTGGTCAAATAATTAATGTGTAACTACTGGTGCTTGGATACTTTTTTAAATACGACAAATATTAAAACAAATTTACTGGGCCCATAACCTTCTACAGATATCTTTTTCAAAATTTTACTAAATGATCACTAGCTCGTGTGACATTTAAAAAATAATTTATACGTTATAAGTGTAGATAGAGCTTATTTTATTGCCAGCAGAACAGCTGAGCATCAGAACCCATCAGCAACCAATCAAAATATCGCGTACAGACACCGTGACCGCAAACTGCATATAATATAATAATATACCGGTCCGCAAGAACACCGTGGAATATTGTCGTATGCACTAATGATGGGCTTTTCAAGCTTTAATTGCGATGAGACACAATCACAAACATATTCCTATACGTTTCAAAACCTTTAACGGTACAATAATAAAGTTGAAAATTAAAGATTCGGTGCGCAGAGTTAAGTTTGCGCGTCAACTTTACCAGTATCCGTTGCGATGAAAAATGTATGAACTCTCATTTCAAAAAGCGGGTAAAAAGTGCGTATTGAAGTCGATTTTGATCTGTACTCTTGAAGGGCATCATAACAGACGAGGTAGTATCCATAAAGGCGCTGTAGATATAGGATTCTTCGCTTATTAATTTTTTGTCACATGATGTGTACACTCTGAAGAAGCAGATTTTCCCACTATCCAATATAAGGTAAGCTTTCCAGGCTAGGAGAGATAAATGAAACAAACCGGTAAGCATTGCCAATTAAAACAATATATTTGTAATGATTTCTTAGATCTGATAACCCAGAGGTAACATGGGACAACCGTCGAGTAGATGGCCATGGGTTTGATCCCCACCTCAGGCTTGAGCTTTCGGTGAAGATAACATCGTGATGAAATCCACAGCATGGTGGTAGGGCACTTCTGGTGTCCGCCTCTGGTATCAGCTAGCTACAACCCTTTAAAATTCGTCGCTAACCACCTAACAGTGCATTCCTGCAGCCGTCCTTGAGAGCCTGTCTTTATTCTAGGTCTTCTAAGTCTACTGTGATAACACCTTCGACCGCAACATCACTGACCTTCAAATAAGATAGTGATCGACAACTTATGCAAAACAAATATTTGTAAACACTTCAGTGAACATCACATGAACCCGTCCAATGTCTTTAGTTTTTTCGGTTTCTTTCCGAACTACGCATAAATTATCAGTTAAAAATACTATTCTGGAATATGTTGACCAACTAAAAGCAAGTTTATACCGGTGAAGTGCATAGGATCTGATAAAATTTGTAACAAACAAGAGGTATAATAATGTAAATAGACTTCGTGTACGCGCGACATGGCTTAGCACTTTTTTGGACGTACACATGGTGTACGCTAGACACTTAGTGCGTTCGAATAGGTAGATCACTTCTGCGCGTTTGTAGCGAAAATAACGCTAAAAACGCTCACAAGGGGCGTTCGAATTGAGAATCTGTGGGTGAAAATGTCGTTCATGCCTCTTTTTGTTCAGCGTTCGGAAAGCTAAAAAAGAGGTGAGATTTTTGACCCACGTCCGGAGCATGGTTGTTTGTGATCGTTATTTGACAGCTATGTATTTTACAGCATAATCATGAGATTTTAGGTCTTATGTTCAGTTGAGCGTTCGAATAAGGTGTGGGCAAAAGTGGCGAAAGTGGCAAAAATAACGTTTTTGAGCTTTACGAACGCTTTAACAATAGAGCAATCAATGACAACGCCACCAACACCCTCATAAGAACGAACGCACCTACTATGTCTATGTCTGTCTAGCGCTTAACGTGTCAACATCTCCTAACCTCGTGTAAAGGAGAAACACGTGTCGAATCGTTTTGGTTGATTGGGTTGTTTTGTGGGTTGCTATATACTTACTATATACTTCCTATTTGCATTTTTTGCACACCGCATCTCTGCCATAACCGTTTTCCCAGCAAAGTATGCACTAAATATTTCTTATAATATCGTTTTTAAAATGGATTTCCGCCTGAGTCAATAAATTATCATCTAGGATTCTAGACATTCGGCTTGTCTTATGACGTTACCACGTGAAACTATCGTAAATTGTAGGTAAATCGACTTTACAGACAACCATTTTTTTCCTAGGCAAAAAGCATATTACATAATACTCGTATCTAAACGTAAAGAACTATATAATTTTGGCCTGCTTTATAACTAGTAGTTCTAACCGTAACTACCATAAACGTAAAACATTGCGACGTGCCAAATTTCAAATTTAACTTATTAACTATGATAAAATATGACGCAGTTTTGAAAAGTTTATTATCTTTCATTAGACACCTTATACCCATGATATTTCCTATTTTCTTATAAATGAATCTTGTTGCAATGTTATGGCAACGCCTCAAATATTGAAATACGATTAATTTAACGAAAATCGTATGATTATGTTTACAATGCACACTTTTTTGTTAATAATGATGCGTTAAATGAAGCGCCATAGACGTAGAACGTAAAATGTGTGCGTAAATAGGCTTGAATCATGGCACAAAACTGTAACTGAGTGCAAATCTAGTTTCAAATCTGGCCATTGATGTGAGGATCGATTTAAATCTGGATTCAGCTAAGACTAGTTTGAAAACGCTTCTGGAATACAATCAATACTCAAGGCTAGATTCATGACTCAAGCTTAGATCAAGTGATCAGAGATCAAATCCTGTTTGAACGTAGCTTCTGGAATACGGGCCTCACTCAACTATGTGAGCTAAGCTAAACTAACATAGTTTAGTTGGCGGTGGACGATCGGCTTACTCTTATTAATTGGATTCAAAATTATCGTATTTATGTCACTAATTTAATAATGATAATCTGAATTAAATTAATCCTTCCTATACCGTGATAATTAAAACAAAATTTAATTATCATGGTATTTATGAATGAATCTGACGTATATATACGTCTTGGGACGCAAAGGGTTAAGCTTATTATTTAACTAACTTAAATTTATAACTTTGTGTATTAATGCTAATAATATGGATAGTTAATAGTCTGATTTTCTGTTTGATTTTAAGATGGCATGAAAGCTAGGATGTTTACAGGTAACTTAAAGACGAAGTAAAGAGCACTATTTGGTATCAAACATGAATATATTGTCGAAGATTTTAAACGAGTTGAGAACAATGTTCAAAAGCCAGTTTTTATAGAGTATTAGTTAACGAAAAAGGCAAGACGTGCGGGTGATGGCAAGTACTACACTTGCCAATGATATTTGCAGTAGCATCCAATGGGCCTAGCACGAATAACTGCGTAAGTGTAACGTTACGAGTCGTTCACGTGAAACGGCACAAAACTGTCATGTATCTAGGGCTGCTGTGGCACAGACAACTCATAGTTTGTTCGCTGAAGCTTGGCACATTGGCGTTACCAACATGGATACTTTTTCAAAAATTGTTTGTGCTACGACCTCTGTGCGCCTAGCACGAATAACTGCGTAAACGTAACGTAACGTATCATTCGCGTGAAACAGTATAAACTGTCATTTATCTAGGGCACACTGTGTCACAGACAACTCATAGTTTGTCGCTGAATCTTGACACATTGACGTTACCTACATGGATACTTTTTCAAAAATTGTTTGTGCTACGACCTCTGTGCGCCTAGCACGAATAACTGCGTAAACGTAACGTAACGTATCATTCTCGTGAAACAGTACAAACTGTCATGCATCTTGGGCACACTGTGTCACAGACCACTCATAGTTTGTCGCTGAAGCTTGACACATTGACGTTACCTACATGGATACTTTTTCTAAAATTGTTTGTGCTACGACCTCTGTGCGCCTAGCACGAATAACTGCGTAAACGTAACGTAACGTATCGTTCGCGTGAAACAGTACAAACTGTCATTTATCTAGGGCACACTGTGACACCGACAACTCATAGTTTGTTCGCTGAAGCTTGACACATTGACGTTACCTACTTGGATACTTTTTCAAAAATTGTTTGTGCTACGACCTCTGTGCGCCTAGCACGAATAACTACGTAAACGTAACGTAACGTATCATTCGCGTGAAACCGTACAAACTGTCATTTATCTAGGGCACACTGTGTCACAGACAACTCATAGTTTGTCGCTGAAGCTTGACACATTGACGTTACCTACATGGATACTTTTTCAAAAATTGTTTGTGCTACGACCTCTGTGCGCCTAGCACGAATAACTGCGTAAACGTAACGTATCATTCGCGTGAAACCGTACAAACTGTCATTTATCTAGGGCACACTGTGTCACAGACAACTCATAGTTTGTTCGCTGAAGCTTGACACGTTAATGCTTACGATACGAATACTTTTTCGCATATTATTTGTTCTACAGCCTGAACTTTGAACTGAAGCTATGCGAGGCACTGCTCTGCGCTGCTCACCGTGCAATATCAGTTTTGAGTCTCATTTGCCCAGTAATTTCAGTTGCTTTAATATACATGTCCTTTACAGTCTAATACAATACAATAGTAGATTAGTAGCCATGGGCTGTAAGGCATCAATTGCAGCCCGAGATATTTCTATAAGAGCCTATAGTTTGAGGATTCAATTGATGCTTACACCCGGCTAACTAATCTGCTTTACATCTCGATTGTAAGGTAAGTAGAAAAACCGGCATTACAAAAATAAAATTGATGACTATTATACTCATACGAAGACAAGGCTGAATAGCGAAGCGAACTCTCGTGTCATTGGGCTGAATGCATGATGTCTATTGCCAGGATAGATATACGCGAACTTTTTGAAAGATTTAAGAAAAAAAAGTGAAAGAGTGTTTTTTTTATTACTTACCGCCCTAGGGCTTTTCTAGCTACATTATTACCCTAGAGCGCTAATTGGTCACCTACAAGCCCCATTTGTGTTTTTTAAAATTACTTACCGCCCTAGGACTTTTCTAGATACATTATTACCCTAGAGCGCTAATTGGTCACCTACAAGCCCCATTTGGGGGTAATAAGAATCTACTTACCGAATATGAGAAATGTAAAAATTATTTATTGCACTTTAACAAAATATACAAAAATATTACTTACAAAGTATACTCTTAAATTAGACAAGTGCAAGGGGAGGTCTTATCTCTTATCAAGATCGCTTATCAGCTGTCGTTAATTGAGATAACAATTTATATAATTATTGATATAAAGATTTTCTATTCTGTCTGGTTACTGATACAGCTGAAGGCTTATAAAGATTTCTTACAGACAACCTTTGTATGGACATTGTCATATGAATTAGTAGACGGTGGTGCGAAATATATTACTTTAACTCTAATACTCGTACATAAATACTAATAATTATATAGGTACTTAAATACAAAAATGACAAGGATAAAAATAATAACAAACAGTGTTACATAAGTACTTGATACTAAATACTAAGTACATGAATAAACTATAAGTACTAAGTACTTAAAGTTTATTCATGTTATTTTTGAAAATTGTCATAGAATAGGTACAGTATTATGCTTGAGTATTATTGCTGTGCTAAAATATCAGCCATCGCGGATATTCCTACCAAGACGGGCTTATGCACAAAAACCTACAACCACCAGGGTTTCCTCGTCTATTACGATTCCCATTTCTTAAATTCTTCTTGATGCCCTCAGGCTTAAACTTTATTTATCGGTGGTCCATTATAAATAAGTTCCGCGTGTCTGCTTTAGGCATAATGTTTGCCATGAAGTTAGGGAAGAAAGTATGGATAAGCCAATGGAGGACTATTTATTACAAAGTACTAGGATTATTCTAATTTCAGAACAAGTAAATAAACTAAACTATATAAATAAAACAAAGTCAGTTCGGTGGTAGTGCCACCCTGTAACCCCACAGCGGTCCGAATGGGCCGGCACGACCACAGTAACACAAGTACCACACTCTCACATAACAACGACGTGAAGTAACATAGCTTGCTATTGCGTTTCGTCGGTTTGTGGGAGGTTCCGGAAGCCCGATTCCCACCTTCCCCGTTCTCCCTCTTTTTCCCCCTCCCCATCCACCCTAACCCCTTTCATCTCTTCCTTCCTATTATTCTTCCTCAAAGGTCGGCAACGCATCCTCGAGACCTCTGGTATTGCGGATGTCCGTGGGCGACGGTATCACTTACTACCAAGCCACTTGCTCATTTGCCAACCTATCCAATAAAAAAAACAAATACATTTTAATACAATAAGATGCTTCGACAGGTTTTGATGACATTTGGTAGGTACGAAGGCACTTGATTAACACATAGAATACTTTTCATCATTATCATCATCAGTATTCATCAATACGCGAGGCGCAGCTAGTAGGAGTATAATCTAAATAAAGAATTCATTGATATGACTACAATTTTTTGAGTTTTATAATTATTCCGCATAAACGAAGTTGCCGGTATAATACAATATTTTTGGGCCTAAAATCATAAGTCCAGGCTATAAGCCTTTTCAAATTTTAATCAAATCTGATGAATCGTTTTGGCGCGCAGAAGTAACACACTCAATTACAAACATTACCATAATATTAGCTTGAGAGTATAATTTACAGTAGTATGATTATAATATATAAGCACCAAAACTTTTTGTTCTTGTGTACTTTTCTACCGACTTTCAAAAAGGAGGAGATACTCAATTCGACTGCTTTTTTATGTTTGTTACCTCATAACTTTTGACTGGGTGAACCGATTTCCAAAATTCTTTTTTGTTTGAAAGATGGTGTGGTCCCATGTAAATTTTATCAAATTCAGTAGTTTTGACTTACACTCCAATAACTGATTTTTACCAAAGTGAAAGTCAGAAAGAATGGAAGTCAGTATATTTTTTTTTTCAAATTGCACTTGTTTTGAGTGATTTTAAGTATGTTATAATCCGTTATTTATGCACAAACAAAATGCTTCTAAAAAAATTGTCTGAGTTTATTTGTATTATTTATCTGCATATATGCGCAACATATACTAAACATTGCAGTTTTATGAAAAAATCCAGCTTAACATTGATTTTTCTGGCTTGATATAACATCTTTGAGGCAATCAGACTGGCGTTCATGAAAAAATCTGTTTGAAAATAGAAAACAGAAAATATGAACGGTTTGAGAATATTCCATACTCACAGCGTCTCCAACCGCATCGTCTTTCATCAGGGCACTTTTGCACAAAACGAAAACCTTCACTACGAGCATAGGTTGTAGATAGGAAATTTTGACAGTAATTAACGATAAAAGACAGCCTGCTGTATACGTCGGGCGTCCCGAGCACGAGCACCCCTTTTTTACATTAAAAGTAAACTTTTCATGTTAATAATGATAATGATGATCCGGTGATCAATAATACATATTATTAAAACACATTTTTATACTATTCAATATGGCTGTGTTATCAACTTTCTATTAAAAAATACGTAGTAAGATATTATCATTGGTTCTTTCTCATCAATTTTAGAGTGTGTAGAAGCCGTCTCCTTACTTTCTTGCCCACCACCCGAACAATATCAAAATACAAATTGGTCACAACACACTGATTTAAAACACAGCCCTTCCAAATTAATACACAGGTCCACCCACATTAATACATAGGTTTGTATTAAATCACAGGTTCAAATTAATCAGCTGGGTCCTTTACTCGCCGCCCATTCATTTTGGGGTTAATCAAGCGTCGGCTTTTAGCGTTGAAGTTAACTGGTAGGTGAGGTAAATTAAAGGGTTTGCGATTGATCGCTTTGTTACATGATTTATGGGTGTGTGTAGAAATTGATGTATATGACTGTCACGTATATTTTATTTATTTATTGGTGGACTCGTACGTTTGTGCATTTGCCATTACTTAAGCTATTTTTGTGAGCAATTATACGTGCATCAAGTTTTATTGTTACACAGTCACATAAGTACTCATACTCATTTATTTCATATACAATGTTACATGTCAATTGATTTGGGTATAGTACAAACTAATAAACATACAAAAACGAAATTTACCAATGTAAGTTTTATTCAGTTACAATACTTCAAACTTCTGTGCGTACGAGTTCGTCCCGTTTGCCGTCGAAACTGCGGGCTCGTGGGAATCCGATGCTAAAACTTTTGTGGCTGTGTTGATCATTTCAAGTTAAATATTTATTAATTTATTTAGTATCAAAACTGATCTAACTCACATCATTAGCCGACGTTATCGACCTAGGTTTCGAGCATGTCCGATGCCCATCCTCAGGGAGTTTAAAACTACCTAAGGATGATAGCTTTTGATAATGAAATATGTGTTAAACACACAAGAATTTTCAAACAAAAATTCATTAATTATTAATAAAATGCCAACTTCCAAAAAAAATAGGAGCTTCTCAATTAGTTTTTTTTGTTTATAGGTTTTTGTGTTGTATTGTCTCAATTTTTTTTTAAATTAACCGATTTGATGATTTCTTTCTCATTTGAAATCTAAAGCTTCTCGTGTGGTCCCAATTTGGTTAAGATCTGAACAGTAGTTTAAATAAAAATTTATTGTACTGACCCTTGAAGTAGCTTAAAAATAAAAATATTTTGGCGCCAAATCGAACGGAAAAAGCGCGCGAAAATTCACTATTTAAAAAAATTGCGTTGCAAACGTTTGCAGGAGTAAAATCGTAGTAAAACAGCTATTTGTTCTATTTTATATCTGTAAACGGCGTAAATTTACACTGGTTACCCAGTACATCTTCCTTTATTCTATTATTATGTTATCTGTTTCTTTTTAGTCAAATTATAGAGGTAAAGTCAACCGAAAAAATACATACAAATTTGAACCGCAACAAAAAAAAAACAACTGAAATAAATTCTACAAAGACCAATGTCATCTCTCAAGCAGATGTAAAAGGAGTAAACATACAATCACAACAGTATAATAGACTTTGAAAACCTACACTATCTATTTTATAAATTATCCATAATATATCCACAAATTGTCGTACAAACATATACTCTAAAGCTAACCAAATAGATCTCAAAATCGTAGTCTCACGCGTTATCAAAACAATATGGCGGCTGCCTTTATCAAATTTCGGGAATTGGTCACAAAACCATAATATAAGAGTATTATAAGCTATTTCTTAGGTTTTTACCTCGAAATGGTACTTATTCACGAAATCAATACACTAGCATATGCACAGCATGCGAAAGTTTAAGAGATATGGTATCGACCCCCATTGTTTTTTTTTACTACCCTACTGATAACCAAAATAATTTATATTTCTATGTAAAAATGATTTCTAGGTGCTTATTAGTATTAAAAACCTTCTAATAAACCGAAATGTATTCTATACTTGAACAGTTAACGTTTATGTTCAGTCCTGATATAGGTTTTGACTGCGGTACACCGGTGTACCAGCGCCGCTTTGTGCAATGTATAGATTTGGCCACCGGTGTACCGGCGCGTGTTTATAGGTTAAGAATTTTTCGTTTTAATTTATTAGTATTTTTGATAGTTATTTATCACCAACGTCAGATTTTACTAGTGAATGGATGTATAAAATTTAGTTTTAATAGATATTACGAGGGCGGATCAATAAGTCCGTGACTTTTGGAATAAAACACAGATTTTTTGATAAATAAATCATTTTATTTTTCAACGTAGTCTCCCACTCATTCCAGTCTCCAACTCACTCTCCCTTGAGCTCTCCTTGATACACTTTGTCCAACGCTTCTCCAATTTTTTTATCCCTTCCAAAAAATATGATTTGTCGAGGTCCACAAAATAGGTCTTTGTTTGCGAGATGACTTCATCATTGGAGTCAAATCTTTTTCCACCTAGCCATTTCTTCAGGTTTGGGAACAAGAAGTAGTCACTCGGAGCCAAATCTGGAGAATAGTGCGGATGAGGGAGCAATTCATAGCCCAATTCATGGTTTTTTTTCTCGTATTAAATCAAGAATGGAGCTCGTAAGCTCATCATTTCGTATCGTATATCATAGTTTTTATTCTAAATGTGTCAAATGATTTTTTAAAACTAACCAAGCGTTGATGTTAACAACGTTGCAGGGAAAACGTAAAATGTTAAGCAACGTAGATACATGCCAACGAAATAGCGAAAAGCTAGCACTACTAATTATGAATTCAATTGATCGTCAATCAAACAGGATTTACAAGGGTATCCCACCATAGGCCTAATTCGCAATGCCATTCAAACATATAACGCGTCGCGTTACGATGTCTTCAAAGAATGTCAATAAAATGAATTGATGTTAGGATTATTCCTTAAAGGTATCATAGTGCACCATGCTTGAATGGTCATAGCGAATAAGGCCCCGGTTCAATTCTTCAATGGATACTGCGTACCACTCGTGCCAGATATTCTATTTTCTACCAACTTCCAAAAAGGAGGAGGTACTTAATTCGACTGTATGCTTTTTTATGTTTGTTACCTCATAACTTTCGACTGGGTGATCCGATTCTCAAAATTATTTTTTTGTTTTAAAGCTGGTGCTTACCGTCGTGTAGTTAGTAGTTAAATTTTATCAAATTCGGTCCAGTAGTTTTTGAGTTACACTCCAATAACTGAATAGAATGGATGTCAGTATTAAATTTTTCATATAGTGCTTATAGTACGAAATTTTGATATTTTTTTGTTGATAAATCCGAATGTTGGAGAACACGGAACGTTGAAACGTTTATGTTGCTCCGTTCTAAATTTGACTGGTTATCGTGAAGGATATGTTACTTTTTCAGAAATCTGATTATGGCAGAGAGTTCCTTGATTCCTCCGCTGGGCATATTTTGCAAAAAGAAATTTTCAGTGCAGTTTAAAATAATTCTAAGTAGAACTGCTTTTGAATACTTTCCATCAACTTTGTATCGTACCCAAATTAATATCCTTTAATCAGTAACATAATGACCAAATAAACCTTAATCCATCTGTCTTCGTATCATTAGGTTGTACTATAAAAGCGGCAGACAAAGCAAATGATAGCCCACAACGAAGCAATAACATAATTGTGTATTATTGCACCCGCCATCCAAATGTAGCTGCCAAATATGGCATAGTCTGAGAGCCGATCGCAAAAATGCTTCAGGTGTAGCCTGAGAGCCCGTAGCAAAAATACTACAGACATTTCATCTCCATTCGTCATCTGATAAGTGTGGATAACATTCCGAGTATTCCAACTTAGTCTTTGTGAAGGTGAAGACAGTTTCGTAGCACATAAGAAATGTTTTGAAATTATGTTAATTAGAACACATACTTTGATCGATGTGGGTGATGATAAAGTTGAGTTTTTTGGAGTTAAGACGCGGTCCAACCCAAATTTTAAAATAATTTACGATGCTTTACGTAAGGTTGAAAATCGCTTGTTAGATTGGACGATGTAATGTGAAAATGCGTTAATTTTGTACGTTTTCTTTATATTTTTCGATATATACTAACACAATTGAAAAAACTGCTGGTTATTACTTTAGTACTATACGTTGGCTAAGTATTACCTAAAAATATATAGTGTTATCGCTGAAATTTCTGAGAGATTGGACGTGAAAGTTTATTTTTGTGGACCTGTTCAGGATTTTTTTCTGCTGAAAGAGAGTTATATTTATAAATTCTATTCGGTTATAACTCTTTTTCTATTCCTTTTCTAACCTATTAAGTATTTTTTTCATAATATACTATCGATCTGTTTCGTTACACTAGGTGCTTAAAAATTCTGCTTTTTCTTTAATCAGGGTACGAGCGCGCCTTAACTTCGTGTTTAATATTCATAAATGGAATATTAATTGTCTTTGTTCTTGAGAATCATTAAAGTTTATCATTCGATCTTAATGTATTTCACATGGGAATATTCAAGAAATGATAGTCCACTATGCGAGTTCCTTACCGGTGTCAGAGTGACAGTGAAACCTACATACGAGTAGTTTCTTTTATAGAATAATGTGACTAAACTGACAAGTAACCAGCCGTGCGATTCTCTAACGACCGGTCCCAATAACCTATCTATCGCCGGTTTACCTTAAGAGATAGATATTTTCCACGTTAAAAAGCCACATAAGAAGAAGAAGAAGATAGATATTTGACACTATTTGTATGGACGTTATGTCAAATTTCTATCGGTAGTAAGGAAAACTGTGGATAGATAGATTAATGGGATCCCCCATAAGAGCAAACATCGTTGCATCTTTGACAAAATTCGTGAAACAAATGAAGAGTTGACAAGAAACGTTGGAAAAACAAACTTGTGTACAAGGGCGTATCATAAAGTATTTGACATCGTAGTAGCGCTCATCGAAGAGCTCATCGATGTCAAATACTTATGAGACGGTTGTTTTTCCAACGTTTCTTGTCATCTCGTCATTTGTTTCACGGATGTTATCATAGATGCAACGATGTTTGATCTTAGAGAATTGCACGGGTTCGAAAGAAGCACTACATTAGAAGCTTCATTTTGGGCTTTACCACAGTATCAAACAGACAACTATCATTTGATAGTCGATATTTTAAAAAATCAAACCTTGCACTTCCTTTATTTTACTGACTTCAAAAAAGGAAGAGGTTAGTATTATGTTCGATAGTATGTATATTATTTTTGTGTATATTCACCGATTTCGCATTAGTGGACCGATTATCAAAACTCTTTTTTTTGTTTGGTAGAGTAATACTTCCGAACTGGTCCAATTTAAATTTCATCATATTCGGTCAATTAGTTTTTGAGTACACTGAAACATGTTATACCTATCTTGATAATATCATCGGTGGCATTTACGGTAAATGACAATCGATCCGTCTCATCGAGCAAGGGTCACTATACATTTAAAAAAAATACATTTGACTAAAAAAGCTCCAATAGCAAAAAGTGTGAAGTATGAAGTTGGTACCATGCACACGATATTATGATAATAGGTACTTTTGAACTATTATGGTACCGACTTTAACAAGTTATTTCACACTTTTTGGTGTTACCTCAACACAAAAAAGTGTGAAATAACTTGTTTTCTATCTTTTTTTGTTATAAAAACTAACGTGGTTTTCACATACTTTTAATTAGAAATACGGGATTACTCACGTGATATTTATCGGATAGGTCCGACTATAGTTTCGACCACATTCGGTGGCCTTTTTCAAGGAGTGTTCGGGACGACCGCGTCGATGACGTCTCGCCTAGCACTCTATCTTTCTATCTTCTTGTGTTTCCATTTCTTGTTTTTTTTTTATTTTAGGTAATGAGTACTAACTTGGTTACATTATTTCTCAATTCTAATTTACCACAAACAAAACTAAATCCAGTACACGCGATACCCTAATCCAATTCGAGTGGGGTCAAACCAACCCTCCATCACCGCACCGGTCTGTCCGACCACCCTCGGGACATCTAATCCGAATTAAACTATTAAAAACGTTCACTAGTTGGCGAATGCAAGAAGAGATAACGGTTATTATTAGGGTTGGTACATAAAGAAAATAAATATTTTGGTTTAAAAACTATGTCTGTCCAATTTTAAGAGAAGAGGAGGTTCTTTTTTTGAAATTATTTTTTATGCTTTATTATGCCCCTTCAATCTAGATGTTTTTTGTAATGCAACAACATTTTATTGTTTCTCTTATTTTTACTGTGTTGTATACGAAACAATTTTATAATAACAGTATTACAGTACAGTTCAAAACTGCCTACTATTTACTAGCGAGTAAATTATATTCGTGTTTGATATATGTTGTTGATTAAGTGTTTTAGCTTGCTTTGGACTTATTCAATTAAAGAAACATTCAAGTAATTTTCTGGTTCACTATTGTCTACTCAACACCTATCCTGGTCAATGAATAATAATTTTAGATATATGTAGTTATATAGATATGTATTTTTGCGTTAAATATCAAATATTTTTTACTGAGAATTACGTGATTACTCACATAATACTTTTTGAATGGATCCGACTATGGTTTCGACCAGTTTATTTTGTTCCAGCAGACAAAAAAATAATTTTCGTATGCTCATATGCTTTGCCGTATATGCTTCTATGAAATAATTTTATATTTCGTAAAAAGCAGCACGTACTCGTATTATAACTTCATTATACATTAAGTCTTTAGTAATTATAAAAGTAATATGGTAACAAGGCATTTTTATTTTTTTATTTTTAAATAATCTATGCACTAAGTTAAAATCGTTTATTTATTTCCATTTAACACCACTATGCGCCAATTCTAATGTATATAAATTTCTATCCATCCCAAGGTTGCCTGTAAGAAATTGCTTATAGCGATAAGGCCGCCCATTGTACAACCTGTTTTGTAAAATATTCTTATTTGTTTTCTTTTATAAGCTTGGTGTTCAATAAAGTGTTATTGTATTGTATTGTATTGTAAGTCAAAAGTTATTTTGGCATTACAAACAGACCCTTCAGTTTTGTTTATTTTTATAAAGTACAGACGAGAAAATTGTCTGTAAAAGTACATACTACGTAACCGCTGCCGCAGCAGGCTAATACTTATAATATTGTAGGTTGTAAGTGCGAAAGTGAATACGCGACACAACCCTAACGACTCAAATTTCGAATTATCAATGATCGGGATTACACAAAGTTAATTTGGTCGCGTGGCGTCTCCATCGTGATCGCTTAAGCGTTTTGACACAAAAAACTCTGTCAGTCAGGAACAAGTGGAGTGGAACACTTGGGTTTGTTGACGTTGATGAGAAATGGGAGTGTAATAGGCATTGATATGAAGCGAAAGATTGTGATATTCCCACTGGAATTATATTTGGCTGAATATTTTCGGATCAAAATTAAATATAAAATGAATTGTTATTTTGTTACTGTTTTTGCAAATGACACGTGGCGTATATATATATAGTATATATTTATATGTAGGTAGGTATGTCTCGCGTAGTTACTGTTATCTATTCTGTGATGTAGCGGCGTCGTATCGTATTATGGTATCATAATAAAAAAAATTGTCCCTTGAGTTGAATAACCAGTTTTATATTCCAAGCTACCCCGTTCAATATTGTGCACTAATTAACAAAGCCTTATATACATATTTTTTCTAGTAAAATAAAATGGTGGGGTACTTAAGTGATAGCTTGTACAAATGAATTACAGAGAGCTGTATGTACAGCCTGTATGTACAGCAACTCTAACGCTGACCGTTATTGCGCAGAAGTCAAAAATTGGGTATCACAGGGGGGCTAGAGGGACGAAGGACTCTTGTCTCTGTCAAATCGAAGACGAGGGACTCTTGTCTCTCTCTGTCACATGTGCGCGACTATACCCATGCGCAGCTATCCCCTCCACATCTCACTCAGCGCTAGAGTTACGTGCCGCGGGTTATAAGTGAAGTTGATTCAATTGTTTATGTTGATTAGATTACTTTCTTTCAACTGATACGTGCTAGACACACTGTTAGATCTAATCTCAGGTTCCAATTGATAGTTTTTATTACTGTCACTCGTTATTTTTAAAAATCTAATAAATAAAGCTTGTAAATAAATAATTTACAGACATGATGCGTGATGCGGTGAACCACTTTATTCTACTTTCCAATGCCCAATAGCTTCTTATCCACCCACAAAGATAATGTTTCAAATGTGGCATTCCCACTAAACTATTTATAAGACCGTATTTATATTATGTAATATCCAGAAACAAAATTATATTTTCAAATTCATAATGCATCCATTTTATTATCTGATGATATTATTGTTATTGAAATTATCTTTAATATTTTATTAGTTTATATTACTGGAAAACTTTATATAATTCAACATAAAATCGTGATTTTATGTTCACGATGATGTTAATAGATTTATAATCATAGTATTTGGAAAACAGTTTCCATAAGATCCCAAACTAGGCAGAGCCTGTAGTACCTACTATTGTAACCTTTTGACTGATGTACATACTTACATACATATACAGGGTGTTTGGTAGAGGGACCGACAAACCAAATGAGCGTGTTCGGGGGCCCAATTGGAGAATACAAGTTGGCCAAAAAAAATCCCGCACACCCCAATTTTTTTGTAACTAAATCAGTTAGTTAGCTCTGTTTTGTATCCAATTTTGCTTTGCGTGGCCTGAAGGTGTATTAGAGACCAAATTCAACTAAAAACATCCGGTCTAAAACAGATTTTACAAATGTTATGGTGGTACAATTTCGGAGAAAAAGGAAAATCACAAAAAAAAGTTAAACATATTGGGGGGTCGGGGATTTTTTTTGGCCAACTTGTATTCTCCAAGTGGTCCCCCGAACACGCTCATTTGGTTTGTCGGTCCCTCTACCAAACACTCTACATAGACCCAGCAGTGCAAGTACCGAACTTACCGATTGATAAATTTGAATCTTGAATTCGTCATACTTCGAAAAATATATCGATATATATCGGTATATCGATATATGTCTTTTGTCAATCATTGCAAGTAAGTAACAAAATTAAGCAATGGGTAGACAAATTTGATAAGTTTTTACGATTATAACGGTAACCCTAGCATGGAACTGTTAAATTACGTTTGAGATCGTCTATCTCTATTTAATCAATTTTAACGATTGTTTTGTCAGCCTTGAAAACGACGTCGATATATCTTATCGACAGGCGACGGGAATGGGGATATTGTTTAGTTGCGTTTGATCTTACTAATATTATAAACGCGAAAGATGAATGGATGTTTGTTATTCTCTTACGCTCTAACGGCTGGCCCAATTTTGACGAACTTTGGCATGGAGGTAGATGGGGTGCTAAATTAACACATAGGATAATTACCGTCATCATCCATCACATTTTCCCAGCTGCGTACGCGCCTGAACTAGCGCGAACGCAACCGGGTGCGCACGTACTCCATGAAGAAGTGGCCCGGAAGGTAATAACATTAAAATGTGTAATACTTACGAAAGTTTCAATCGAATCATCCATCACCATGCGGGTGTACCCGCGGGGTGCAATTAGTAATCAATAAAAAATAGTCTTCGGCCTCCTTTTTAATCGTAGAAGAGCGAAATGCTCGTAGAAACCTTCAAATGATAGAAGGACGCATTGTGGAATGCAATCAATTCGTAATAATCGACATACTGCCGACAATTTACGATCGTAGAAGTTTTCGATATGACTTCCAAACTTGCTAGGGCTGGTTCGATTCTTTAAATTTATCGATCTTAGCGATTCGAAAAATTTGACGACTATTACGGTACTTGCGCTGCAGATAAGATAGGTCAAGCAGACATGTTTATGTCACACTAATGTAATTACATTACGCAGGTACACTATATTGCGTACAATAAGTTAAAATTATAATGTTATATTATAGTTATGTTTCCATAATAAATTGCCTCTACTAAAATAAAACATTTGCTATAGATTAATTTCAAAGCACAAAGTTGAATCATCAAGTTCATTAAACACACATTTGCCAAAGTCATAAACAGATAAACAATATTATACAATAGCCAAGATCATCACAGTATTTACAACTTGTCACCACATCTGTGTACATCACGAATCCATTATAAATAGATCTTCTGGCTCCCTTATCATAATTAAATACCGTTGAAATAAGTACGCATTGAATAACAACAGGGGTCAAAATAGCATGGTGTCATCCTACGTGACAACCATTGTAAATAGACCTACGTAAATCTTTCAATATTTACGATGTGATGTAAAAATGTGTGGGTAAATTCAAAGCAGGGGTCAATATGACCTGGTGGTGTTGACGAGAGTGTTGATCAAATGACTTGTCGCACATAAATAATCACGTAATTGGGATGCTCGAATCACAACAATGTGGTGAACTCTGAGGGTTCCGCACAATTACAGCAGTTGGAATAGTGTGGATATGCAGGTATATGGTGCAAATATTTTTGTGTGGCACATTCGCCTATATTTAGACTATGCAATTTTAGAGAGAAAAAGTACAATTTGAAAAATTTTATACCGACTTCCATTCTATTCAGTTATTGGAGTGTAACTCAAAAACTACTTTTGATGACCGAATTTGATGAAATTTAAATGGGACCACACGGAAAGCACCAGCTACAAAAAAAAAAGAATTTTGAGAATCGGTTCACCCTATCGAAAGTTATGAGGTAACAATCATAAAAAAATAAAAAATATATAAAATAAAAAACAGTTGAATTGAGTATGACCTCCTTTTTAGAAGTGGTAGAAAATGATACATACTCGGACGGGATTTGAACCCGCATCTTGCTACAATCCGTGTCAGGTCAGACGTCTGCCCAGGCCACCAAGGCGATCTGTCTGAATTCTAACTAATGTTACGGAACCCTTCGTGCACGAGTCCGACTTATACTTGGCCGGTTTTTAGTATTTCTTGTTATAGCGGCAACAGATACACATCACCTGTGAAAATTTGATTGTCTAACTATCACGGTTCATGAAATACAGCCTGGTGACGGACAAACAGACAGACAGACAGACGAACGGACAGCGGAGTCTTAGTAATAGGGTCCTGTTTTACCGTTTGGGTACTGAACCCTAAAAAAGATTTGCTATTTATTGCAGCGAATTGGCGCCATCGCGCATTTAAAGAGACATACTTTAGGATATGTAAGGCTTGTGGATCTGAAAGTTACGTCAAAAGAAATGTTACGAACTAATCTAATTATTAATATAGAAAAAATAGGGTGGGTCTATATGTACGCAGTTGTACAACCAACACACCACGTCATTCGGAAAAATAAAGCATTATTTTTATAACACGTAATTTTTTTTATCGTAAAAAATATTTACACCGTATATTTTTATATGATACGCGGTAGTACATTTTCTTTAACACCGAAACCAGAACGTTAAATAACAAAAAAGGGTACAAACAACGAATACTGATTAATCGTAGGCCACAAATCATAAAATGGCAATGAAAGTAAAATTGTATTAATTATGGAATTGAATGGTTGATTTACACACACTTCAAAATAGAAATTTGGTACAGTACAAGAAAGTTTTATTATCTCTGTTAATCCATCAAAGGTTGGTCATTGGTCATCATGTGGCCAGACACAATAGAAATTTCATTGTTATAATATAACGACTCTTGAAGTGTTAAATATGTTATTAAATTACTCAGTTCAATCACATCCATACTATGCTGTCATCATGATTTGATTACAATAAACATTATCAAATAACCACAAGGGTGGGGTAGCTACAATACGGTAGCATGTTGTAATGGGTACCATACTGCGATGGCTATTATCCGAAACGTGTGCGCTCACCCTAATATTAGATGTGTCACTGTTACACTTGCACACATTGTAAACAAGTGTTAGACAAAGAAACCGTCTTAACTTCAAAATAGTTAAATATCATATTATTAAGTTTGTCATTGAATAAATAGTTATTTGTGCAACAAATAAAAAAGCTAAGCCGTTTTTAGCTGCGAGTGCTTATTTTGAATCCTGAGTGTGGCGAGGGATGCAAAAAACTGCTCTCGTGTAACACATAACTTTTCACTTCAGCAGCGAGAACACTTTGGGAGATAAAATAATAAACAGGAATAGATTGATATAACTATTTATTGTGAATCGAAATAATTAACATTGTAGGTAGAGGTACCAATTCAATAAATTACATTAAAAGACAACTAATTATTTTTGCAAAATTTCTTTAGTTAGTACGAAATTCCGAATGTGTTTGTTTTTGAGGTCGAATTCAAAATCGGAACTTCGAAAGGGCTGCTCTTTGTCTCTCTCTCTCTTTCCAATGGCGGGAAAGAGGTAGAGTGTGAATGTTTCGAATTGTATGATTAACCCAAGGCTGAATAAGATATGCGAGGGTATCTGAAAAAAATTATTAAAGTTACTTTGTCTTTGTACTTGTCTTTGTCAGTGAGCAAAATCGCATTTTGCTCTCTGATTTCAGGCAGCAAAACCTACATGTTTGAGGTACTGAAGTGAAAAAAATACTTATGACATTCTTACGTAAATAATATAGTAAGGGTGTTATTTAAATGGTTAGCATAGTATTAGTATTTATGAAAGAAGAAAAATATTATCTGTCAGCAGAAATAGCTAATTGGTCAGCAACTCATGGCCAGCAAACATTTCAAAATCAATCAGCAATTTATGTCATTCTGGATGGCTGTTATTATTTTTGTACTGCATATTAATTATATAAGCAGCCATAAGCTGTTCCTGTTTTATAATATTTGGGTAAGCACTCAGTCGTCGGCCGCTGCCGCGGCACGCTCGCTTCGCTCGCTCGGCTCGCGCGTTGTAGTCACAAGTAACCTAACACTCCTCCTCGCTACGCTCGTCGTCGTACCTATATATGACTTTGCCCTAGACTAGTATAATTACATATGGAACATATAGACATGTTTTCTCTGCTGATCAATCATAAAATCTTGCTGACCAAGTAGTTATTTTGCGGACCGAATGTTTATTATGCAAACTCATGGTATTGTTATGCTGCCTATTAATGATTAAATTTTTGACCATTATTAAAATTATCTGCGGAACAAAGATTGCTGCCTGATTTTTACTATTGCAGACAAAATCTTTGTATGCTGACTAAATCATTTCAATGCTGGTTTGGGTGAGCTCACCAAATTTTATAATTGCGTATCATTTAATTTAATTTGAAGTAGGCTGTTGTTCCCTTGTCTGTTGCTGTATGTTCACTCAACATGCATGACACGCGTGAAAACAAATTGCGTGCCTTTTCCTATAAGTTTCATATTTTGTTTTTATCGTATTTGTTGCTGTGTGGTAAATAATAGTTAAAAAGACAAGTTTTACTACAGAAAATGAACAATTGGTAGATATCACGCCAGAAATACTAAATGCAGCATAACATGCAAACGAAAGCCTAATACCTACATACGAGTACGTGAAAATCTAGAGAAAGTACGTAGCTACTTACGATAGTTACCTACAATGGAAGAGCTTAATCTACCCAGTCTTAAACGATTTAGGTAACAAACATGTTACATGAACAAATACATGTTTGTTTTTTCCTCGCAAGTGTGTTGAAAAAGTGCGTATGAAACTCGTGAGCAACTCGCTCACTTGAATCATAATATACTATTAGTATTAAGTGCGCTTATAGTGCGTTTTTATATCATAATTAACGGCATATCGGCCCGTTACTATACAAAAGACTCCTCTACTACTGTATTTTCTATCTATAATAGAGCCTCAAAATAAGCGTCATAAATAACCCAAAGGCAAAAAGGCCCATTTGGACTAACCGTAGATTAAAATACGTTGTGACTTGAACAGTGGCAGAGCCCCCTGGTGTGATCCTGATTCGGACAAAAAGGCTGTTCCGCCGGTGGCTCCCTGGGCAGAGTATAAAGACGTTAAATTGTGTTTTAATAAGTTATTCTGTTCATTTGTTAGTTAGTCCCGCCTGCGGTTCCAGTCGTGTGTGGTTAGCTATAACGACACATTCTTCGAACATGCTCTAAAATATGGCCAATAAAAAAAAAGATCATAAATGTTAAATATTAAAGTAAAAAACAAATAAAAGCTGCGATTTCTTTGAAATTCAATAATGGTTATTCATAACGAAAACAACTCGCGAAAATTTTAATGTGTAAATTTCAGCGGCGCGCGCAAGAGACAGTGTTTTGCAGATGCTCAGAAAAACGATAGATAGTTAAATACAAGTTTTGAAAGATAATATAATTGTGAGTATGATATGGATATTTTTTTGCATTATTATGAAATGTTCACAAACTAGTATAATAACTAAAAAGGTTTAATAATTGTTTGTGTACATTCAGTTCACTCAGAACAAAAGTCAGTGCTTAAATTAAAGTTACTTACACAATTACTTCACTAGCCTTCAGAAGCAGATTTATTCTAACACAAGAAGTTGAGTCAAGTTGAGATAAAAGCCATTATGGCAAGTTTTTCGGTGGTAGTGCCACGCTGTAACCCCACAGCTGAACTGACCGGCACCACCGGGAAGTACCACACTCCCAGTCGGTGTTATCACCGACGGGAAGTAACATAGCATGCTATTGCGTTTCGTCGGTTTGTGGGAGGTTTCGGAGGCCCGCTTCCCCCTTCCCCGTGCTCCCTATATTCCTCCTCCCCTCCACCCTCACCCCTTCTATATCTTCCTTCCTATCATTCTTCCTCAAAGGTCGGCAACGCATCCTCGAGACCTCTGGTATTGCGGATGTCCGTGGGCGACGGTAGGTATCACTTACCATCAGGTGAGCTTGCTCGTTTGCCAACCTATCCTATAAAAAAACACGATGAAATTAGCTTTTTATGAAATTTAACTAATTTTAATAATTAACGAGTAGTGCGTGAAAAATTAAACTAATCCACAGGCTTCTAAGTAGATGTGAAACATAACTATGAATTAAGGAACTAATGGATTTTTCAATCAAATGAATTTTGAAATTGAAATAAGTTGAAATTTCATATTTACAAATTTATGATATTTTGGTATTGAAATTCTCGGAAGTTTTTTTTTATTAGATCAATAATTAAATTCTTGACCCTAAAATACAAAACATACAGCATAACTTGAAATAGAAACTTGGGAGCAACAAATAATTAAAATTGACCTCTAAAATCGACCACATTCTTCAATTTAGCGTTGACATTATCTCATCCGAACATAAAATACGGTGATCGTTTCCACCCCCGAAAAAAGCAAAAATACGACGACCCCCGTGCACCGCTAGGGTGGCTGGTGCATTTTTTGCCCCCCAGGGGGTATGTGTGACGACAAGTCCCCCGTCAGACTCTTTGTTATGTTAATTCTAATGTCATTATTAGCTACTTTACCATGTTGCGTTGGTGATTGTCATTCCGAACATTTATTTGACTTGTGTTTGGAGCATTTGTTAACTTTTTTCGGTTGCTGACTGGCGTTGGATCAAGATGTCATTTTAACTTACAGTATCGTTTATTTATATTTGATATTGCACTGCTGTGGGGTTATGATACTAATCTGGACTATGTGTGTCACATATTACACACATATGCACATAGACGCTTAAATACTCAAATACTCATTTATTCATAAACTTGTTTACACGTCAAAATCATTTTGGATCAGGTAGAGTAAATTTAATACATAACGAAACTGTATACACAATAATATACAGTGTCCTCAAATAAAAACATGCTCAATAGTAAAAATTTAAAACTATAATAATATAAATAGGTACCTATATATTGTGCAGGTAGATAACTTTCGGGAGCGCGGAAGTATGTTTTTAAAAATAAAACTATTTTATTTTACGAGAGGAACAAGAGTTTATTGTTCACCACTCGGAGCTAACTTACAGACTGATTCACATAAAGCATCACATCATCCGCTACAATTATAATTAACAATTAAAAATGCTTAGCTAGTGTCTGGGATGCCACCCACGTACGAGTGCAAGCAGCGGTGGAATGCTATGTCAGCGCCTTAGCCATATCGCTGCATAGAGAAGGGAATATAACGCCTTCCCCCTCAGACCGAAGTTATCGGAAAATTGTTTTTACGAGAACTTCGTTTACATATGTTACGGATTAATACTATTCTCGCATCAAAAGAGGTCTAGGATTAACTTCTAAGTTAAGCTCAATATCATTATTTTCTTGGTTATCTTGCTTATTAACAGTTTTTCTTATGATTATAGTCTTACATTTAAATAATACCACCAATATAACTGTAATTATGATAATTACGTACAATACTATTGTAGCAATACCAACACTATTCACTTGATTGACATTATTTTCACTGTTTACACTTATAACACTTTTCTTCAATAAGTAGTTTAAATGTTGTATGTCGTCTAAATTGACCCCTTTAAGGTCGATAGGTTCCAAATCTATTTTATCTGGTTTTCGATCGTAGTCTCGTAAATCAGGTAAGTTGAGTACAGGTATATGTTTATATTCAGATGACAAGGAATGAAAGCGTCCTGTATTGATCTGTACAGTGTCGATAAAAACCTCACATTGATTTTCTATTGTTAACATGTATGTTCCTCTTATAGGTTCATGTACGACATCTTCGCCACATTTGTGAGAAAGGATTTTCTCAAATTTAGAGTAAAGAATCCAAATAGTTGAAGTTATTTTTTGGATTTTGAGGTTTTCTGAGTGAACTCGTCGTGGAGAACACATAGAGAGGTTTTGCTCATATTTCATTAATTGTTCTATGCACGTGACACTGTTATCTTCGGTAAAATATACTGCGAGATTACTTTCAGAACATAGATAATCTTGGGCGGTAATCTCTCTGCATCTTTGGGCGATCGGACGATATTTTGTTCCTTCTACTATTAGGTAAGGAAATGGGGGAATAATGATGAATGTTTCATTACTAGGGTCGTGGGATACAGGGAGAGAGTACAATTTGTAATAACTAAAAGTAGCATTATTAACTAACGGAACACCTATAATAAACCTAATTTCATTATATTTCATATAAGTTTTAACAGTAAACGCTTCCTCTAAGTTTATTAAATTTTGATCATTAACAGGATACATTAAACTATCGTGAACACTAATTTCTCTTAACAAATACATCAACTCGTTAGAATCCAGAACAGTTTTATGTAAAACTGAGACTTTGCTAAGCGCAAGCGCCGTCTCAATATCAGAAAGTGTTAATGAAATCGTTCTAAAATTAACAATAAACATATTAAAGACACTTAGTAAGTAACTTAACATAAAATATTTATTCTCTTTTTTCGACACATCATTTAGGAATTCTTCTATTCTAGATAATCGCTCATTTAAGATTTTAGTATTATTATCTATAACTATTATTGAGTCTACAACGTGGTCCAACATTTCGGATACTATAGTAATTTTATTAGATATTTGTTGTTCACGGGTTCGCATACCTGAAATCAGTTCATCATAACGTAATGCGTCTTCATGATCGAGGTTTCCTGTAATTACTTTAATTAAAGAGCCAATAGGGTTAATAAGCCCGCGCTTAAACCTTTTCATAGGAATTAATTGTTGTAATTTCATAATAGCTTCATCTCGGATATATTCAACTTGAGCTTTCATATCGGATACTTCATTCAGGTAAGAATTATTGAAATTAATAATTAGAAACTCAGAATATTTTTGAATATTAAAGTCTAAATCAGATGCGATTCCGTCAAACTTAATAGTTTTAACAATTGTCCATTCACTATGCTGAAGAAATGCTCGACCTTGCTTAACTGGTAGAACACCAGGGTTCTGCTTAATTTTCAGTACTTGAAGGCCCGGGCTTAGGAGATTTTGATATTCGTGGGCCTGGATCGTCGATGTCCATATCATCAGGAGTAGGCACCACCTGCGGAGGGCGTTTGACATTTTTAAGTGGTACTTTTGTATCTCTATCTCTCGCGTTTATAGGCACAACATTTCGCGTTACCTCACCAGTTACGATAGCCTTCTGGTACTTAGGTTTGTCCTTAGATTGTCGTTTATTTACAACTTTTGCGTAAACCGTTTGTCCTACTTCTAGCGCAGGCCCAATCTCGCCACCTCGCTTCTTTCTAACCTTCTCCTTCGTAGTTCCCATCTTTTCTGATAAATACCTATACAATGCATGTGTTCTTTTCTTGTGATCTTTAATTAGCTGTTGTCTATAAGCCTTATCAAAATTTATGTCATATGCAGAATTTAAGTCGGTATGCCCAAACACGACTTCGAAAGGTGTCAATTCTGTCATGCTATGGATAGTGTTGTTATAAGCCATGATAGAATATGTCATAACTGATGCCGCATCGGCAAATTTTCTTTCAAATTTAGCAAGACGATAAATTTCTGTTATTGTTGAATGGAATCGCTCAATAATACCCATAGAGTTTGGGTTATTGGGCGTTCCAATATGGAAGTTTATCTTATAGAGGTCTGTCAGTTCTTTTAGAAGTTCGTTATTAAATTCTGTTCCAGGATCGCTATTTAATTTCTTTGGAATGCCATAGAAGGAAAAGTATTTTATCAGTGCCCTCACTACTTCCGGTGTTGATCTGGAGGGTATTTCGAAAGCTTGGCCTAACTTACTAAAGGCATCAACTATAGTTAGGTAGTACTTCGATTCTATTGAAAAGATATCGATGAAAATTTCTTGAAACGGGGCACTTTGAGTTTCAGTAAGCTGTAAGGCTGGTTTAATTGGTTTTCGGTCATATTTTGAAATTTTACATTGTTCACAAGCATTAATGATAGCAGCCACTGTTTCTTGCATATTATGCCAGTGATAGTGACGCCTAATTCTTTTCATAGTTTCGGTTATCCCACGGTGACAGGTTTTTCCATCATGAAATTTCCTGACTATCGCTTTTTGTTCATTTTCATTTTCGATATAAACCACTCGTTCCGTACATTCGTAGAAATTAACAGACCCCTTTTTAAATAACGTAATTATAGCATTGCTGAAATGCCGTCTGTGTTCAGAATTTTCAAAGTATATAAAGTATTTGATTTTTGGCCGAACGTACCGCTTTAGAAACTGTTTAATAAGTCCCTCATTATTTTTAAGTGGTAAAAACACTTCAAGTACCTTTTGGTGACTATTTGACAAGTCTTTTACTTGTATGTCATTGTTAAACCAATGGAATATCAATATTTGGTTAGGCTTAGTATCCACGGCTTCATTTAATATTGGTATGCCAGTTGCCTCGAGATCTTTAGCTGAATGTATTGTCTGAGTATCACTAGAGTCCGATGGAATTGGATATGTCTCTTCTGCGGTATCTGTATCTGATATAGTCATTGGGCTATCTACTGATGCAGTTCTTTCAGAATCAGATATTGTGATAGTTTTAGAATCGTCCGTTGTTCGTCTCCTTGCTATATTGGTAATTTCTTCTACTACTTCTTCCAGCTCTCTTTGTATCCTTCTGTCACTTTCATCAATGTTTACGACCATTGACCTGTCATCTTCTTCTGTGCCTAGCACATTTAGTTTGAGTCTGGAAAGTGCATCTGCGTTAAGATTTTGTTTGCCATTTTTGTGTATGATGTTAAAGTCATACTCTTGCAAACGCAACCGCCAACGAGTCAACTTACTACCAGGCTCTTTTAGCTGGTACAGCCAAAGTAACGGTTTATGGTCAGTAACAATGTTAAATTTGTGGCCATATAAATACGGTCTAAAATGTTTTGTGGCCCAAATTATGGCTAGCAGCTCTCTTTCAATAGCACTGTATTTTCTTTCAGTCTCTGTCAAAGTGCGGCTAGCGTATGCCACTGGCTTATCGCTGCCAATTGAACCCTGAGAGAGGACAGCTCCAACTGCTACTTCGGATGCGTCAGTAGTAAGTACAAATGGTTTATCCATATCCGGATATTGCAGAATAGGTGCATTAACTAATAATTCCTTGCATTTCTCGAATGCTTCTGTATACTTTTCGTCAATAACAACCTTTCTACCTTTCTTTAAGCAAGCCGTCAGAGGTTGCGTAATCTTTGAAAAATCCTTAATGAAGCGCCTGTAATACCCTATAAAACCTAAAAATCTTTTGATTTCGGTCTGTGTTTGTGGAATAGGGTACTCCAGAACAACTTTTATTTTATCGTTGTTCGGTCGAAGTCCGTTCTCTGTCAGCGTGTGTCCTAAATATTGCACTTCCTTACGCAAGAACTCGGACTTGTCCAGTTGCACCTTTAAGTTAGTTTGACGGAGTCTATCAAAGACTGCTCGTAATTTTCGAAGGTGCTCCTGTAGCCCATTTGAGTATATAAGGATATCATCTAGATAAACAAGACAGTGTATGCCTTGTAGACCTCTTAGGACATTATCCATTGTCCTCTGAAATGTCGCTGGTGCAGTTTTTAAGCCAAACGGCATCCGGAGGAACTGGTAATGTCAATTTTGCGTAGAAAATGCTGTTTTCTGTCTATCGGGCTCGGAAATTTCAATTTGGTGGTAGCCCGACGCGAGGTCTAACGAACTGAAGTAATTACATTTTCCAAGTTTGTCAAATAAATCACATATGTTGGGGAGTGGGTATCTGTCGTCAATTGTTATTTCGTTAAGTCGGCGGTAGTCAATGACCATCCTGTACTTCACCTGACCGGAAGCATCAAGCTTTTTGGGGACCAAATGAACAGGTGCACTCCAAGGAGAGTGTGATTCTTGAATCACATTATCCTTAAGCAATTTTTCAACCTGTTGCTTGATCTCTTCTGCTTGAGCTGGTGCTTGCCTGTATGGTTTTACATATATTGGATCTTCATTGACTGTGCGTATGTGGTGTTTTACTTGGTTTGTAAAGGTGAGAGGTAAAGTTTCACAATAGAAAATATCTTTGTATTCTTGACAAAGTTCACGTATGGCTTTATGTTCCTCTTCATTTAAGTGTTCTAGTCGTAGTTTTGAAAGGTTGTCAGTAAGTACTTCATCAACTTCAATGTCGGTTACGTCAGTAGTATAGTTTATGTCACACACATCTTGCTTCAATTCCTTAACCTCAAATGGCTTCTTTACAGTCATGATAAAGTCGTTATCTGTAGTGTTTTGTATTACAGTTGTTGTAAAATAATTTTCGCAAGTCACTATTGCAGATGGCATGCGAACACCATCTCTGAACTGTTTGAATTCTAAAATCGCGTCACCTTTCTGAATATTTACTGGCAATGTTACCCGATTTTCCGATCGAGCCCTAATATTAATGTCGCATTCCTTATTGTATATGATAGGAATTACTGTCTCGTTTGTCTGTAACGTTTGGTCTTTCAAATTTAAGTTTGCGTTAAGCCGAGACATCAAGTCCCATCCAATTACACCATCGTATTTTGTATCGACATCGTATATATAAAACTTGTGATAACCTTGATCGTTAAAAATTGAGAAAAGTGGTATGTTAGCAACTTCATGATGTGTGCTAGAAGCATGCGTGCTGGTAACTGTAAAAGTTTCAGAGCTTTTTGATTCAGCATAGTATTCATTAGCCTTTGCTGGACTAATGAACGATCTCGTGCTTCCAGAATCCAACATAAACTTTCCGTCTATTTCCGGTACATAAATATACGGCAATTTTAATGTTGCGTCATAATTCAATTCAATTACCTCTGAACCTTCGGAGGCTCCGTTAAATAAAAATTTTCCGCATCTACATTTACTTCCTTTTCACAACCTTCTTGGTCATATTCAAAGCCTTCAAAACTTTCAGTTACGTCATGGATTTGATTTTCATCATAATATGCATACATATCGTCGTGGCTATATTCTGTATAATTGGGGTCGTACTCGCATTCATTCATGGTGTGCAGCATGTTCAGTTTTTGGGGAGCCGCCGGAGCAGTTCTCATAGACACGTCATTATCATACTGATGAGTACGATACCCTTGAGCCTGTGGGGGCTTATACCCGAATTGTCCTACTTGTGGTCGAAATCCGAACTGACCTGCCGGAGGCCTGTAACTGAACTGTCCTGCCGGGGGCCTATACCCAAACTGCCCTACCTGAGGTCGAAAACCGTATTGACCTACCTGCTGTACCTGCGGAGGTCGAAACCCAAATTGTCCAGCTTGTGGTCTTGGTCCGAATTGTTGTTGGTGAGAAGGCCCACCAGACGCAAACTGTGGTTTGTAACCCATTTGTACTGGAGGTCGATACCCAAAGCTACTTAATTGTGGTCGTACAAATGGCTGATTAGAAAAGTTTGGCCGCATAAGGTGCTGGTTGGTCTGATTGGGAATACCAAATTTAAATTGGGTTTGAGATTGTGGTGTCATAATTGGTCTAAAATTTGACTGAGATGGAAAGGTCTGAGGTCGATTTTGTAACATTTTAGTTCGCTGGTTGTACTGTTCTTGAAAGTTTACTTCTTCCAGAACATGCTTCAATGCGTCCTCCAACGTACCAGGATTTTTGATCCTAACAAGCCTCACCATGTGCTCTGGTAAATTATAAAGGAACACATTTAATGATGTATTATTATAAATTATTTGTTTAGCCTCTTTCAACTGCGCGGAATGGGTTTGGTTCACCTTTGAGAGGAGGACAGCACGAACGTCCTGAATACGCCCACAAAATTCCAGGTAAGACTCATTTGATCTTATTTTTAAGGTCTCTAACTCGATAGCAACGCATTCTTCGCTTCGCGGGTCTCCGAAATGTTGGAGAAGGAGCGATTTCAATTCGTCATACGTTTGAAAGTCGCCCCTTTCACTGATTAAAGCCGCGGCTTTGCCTGATAATTTACTTGTGACATATTGCATCAAAAACTCGTTACGTTCATCCGTACCTTGATAACGTTGGATAACATACTCGCACTTTCTTAGAAATAAGTTTAATACTTTTGTATCGCCGTTAAAATCGGGTATAAGTCCCAATATCTCTCGCGGTATTTGTGCAGCTGGTTGTCCAGTTATCAAGCCAGGCAAAACGGCAGGCGCCGCTGCGGCTGGATTTAGCATTTGTTCATTCATCATATTTTCTATTAATAAAATATTTGCTATAATTATGTTATATACTTATCGTTTACTTATATTTACTGTACTATAATATCTTATGTTATGAATATAAATGTTATATAATTATTTTATCTCACTGTAATAAGCGCAATGATATTCGCTTTAGCTCCTATCATAAATGTAAGGGCAATTACATTACCTTACAATATTATTTGTTAATGTGCAATTTTATTCACATAATAAAACTAATTACAGTACTTCACAAAATTTAGGGAGTTTAGGGCAAGGTAGGAAGTAGAAGGATTTCACTGTACTCACTGTCCGACCGCCGAATATCTCGCCATCATTTTCAGGTCCCAGTATCTTATTTATTTGGTTCGAGGATAGCTGCGTAGAGCGAATCACTATGTCTAAGTATAATCGCACTATCGGATGCCACTCGCGAATTTTCACTCAAATGTTCGGATTGCACGAACGCGAATTTCCGCGATGGCAACAGCCAGCTATCCTACCGGCTGCGCCAGATAACTTTCGGGAGCGCGGAAGTATGTTTTTAAAAATAAAACTATTTTATTTTACGAGAGGAACAAGAGTTTATTGTTCACCACTCGGAGCTAACTTACAGACTGATTCACATAAAGCATCACATCATCCGCTACAATTATAATTAACAATTAAAAATGCTTAGCTAGTGTCTGGGATGCCACCCACGTACGAGTGCAAGCAGCGGTGGAATGCTATGTCAGCGCCTTAGCCATATCGCTGCATAGAGAAGGGAATATAACGAGGTACAGTTATACTTTTGTTTGTCAACATTTCAATCAATAATATAAATCACAACATAAAATTAAACTAGAATAATACAGTTGAATAATGTCAATTGAATAAATTAATACAATAAACAATTATTTAAATGTCATAAATTCGTCAAAAGTATAGAATGTTTGCTCGATAAGCCAGCGTTTTAATTTTAATTTAAAACATGCTAAACTCGATGCAGCAGTGATATGAATGGGAAGCTTGTTATACACCGCAGGTCCCATCACATGGGTGAGCTTGCTGGACTTGGCAAGAGTGCGGGGTATAGTTGCGAGCTTGTGTGCGTTGCGCGTCCTATACGAGTGCATGTCACTATTCGCCTTATATTTTTCGGCATTAATTCTCACATAGACAGCCACCTGAAAGATCACTATTGAAGGTAGTGTGCGTATTCCAAGTTTCTTAAAAAGAGGCCTTGCCGAGGTATCACGCGGCACCCGAACCATTGCTCTGAGAGCTCGCTTCTGCATACGAAACACGCGTTCCCATTCTGCACAGCGGCCCCACAGTTCCGCTCCGTATTGCAGAAGCGAGTGCACCGTCGCGAAGTAGCACGACCGCGCGATGTCCACGGACACCACTCGAGATACCCGACCCAGTGCGTAACATGCACTACCTACTTTCCCACACAACTTATGTATGTGGTTCTTCCACGTGAGCCCGCTGTCAATATCAAACCCCAGGAATGTAGTGTGTTCAGCCTGCTCAATATTACTGCCGTCTACTGTCACTGTGAGTGCCCTAGTCACTCGCCCAGATAAGTTAAAACACACAAAGTGTGTCTTACTCAGGTTGAGTGCAAGACCGTTTGTTGAAAACCACGCGGCGAGGCTAGTAGCAGTGTCATTCAATTTCTTCTCAAGAGCATTTAGTGAAGTTGCAGTGAAAATGGCAGCTACATCATCAGCGTACATGAATACCTCAGCCATTCTCACAGCACTCGGGAGATCGTTCAAAAGGAGAGAAAATAAAATATTTGAAACTGAAGAGCCTTGGGCCACTCCCATCGTTGATGCAAGTGGGCTCGAGCTATTAGTACCATCACCGGCATCCACTAGCTGAGATCTTCCTAATAGTAAGTCAGTAAATAAACCATAAGTTGGACCGACGATTTAATCCGACTTGTCCGAGTTCTAATAAAGGCACGTCCCAATAATCTATCTATCCACGGTTTACCTTACTACCGATAGCAATTTGACATAACGTCCATACAAATAGTGTCAAATATCTATCTCTAGTAAGGTAAACCAGCGATAGATAGATTATTGGGACCGGCCGTAAGTCATTAAAACAGGGTTACTGGGGGTCCGATTCCACTAATTAAATTGCAATCGAACCGTAGCCGAACAGCGACTTTTATACTTTTTCTTATTCTGCTACTGAAAAACAGTCCAGCTTCAGTTACGTTTCTGTTGACGTCGGCGGTCGATCAAAACTTTATATTCTATTAACTCGGAAGATCATGATTGTTAACTCATATTCGTATATAGTAGTGTCAATTATGAATTTATTAAAAGTAGCGTTTATGTTATGTTTATGTGACGCTACAATCCAATTTTTCTATAGAAATAGTAGAATGGCTTTTTGCCAAAGTATCGAACGACAACCGGAGTCGAACTGCAGTTGCAGCGGGATAGATTGTTGAACGTTTCGAAATAACAGAATTGCCCTCCAGGTAGCATTATGTTGCTAGAACCATAGTTCGATGCGGATAATATTTTTAATTACATCGTACTTTTCACCGCTACCCTTTGCACTTCAAACTGCGTAATTTAAAATTATTAAACTATTACCATTAACCGGAAAAACACTCGCGTTAGGGATCGAATACGTCGGTCCGGGTTTCGAGCGTGTCCCATGAGAGTGCCCGCCGGGAGCACGCAAACGCCGCTTCGCTGACAGATCTGACATCCTCGAAACCCGGGTCGACGTATTCGATCCCTAACGTGAGTGTTTTACCAGTTAATAGTTTAAAATGTGTCAAACTTACGAGAATTTCAATATAATAATTTAAACGTCCTTCAAATCCTCATCTAGATTTAACAATTGCTAGCAGTTCATATTTGTGGTATTTGCTTACAAATAAAATAATAAAATTGATGTAATAAACTACTTTCCAATTCCAAAAGTTCTGTTCAATATATCGTGCGAATATGAACGTTATATGTATACCTATACCTTTGTTTAGGGATCTGGCGAAACGATTGGTTGAGACGATGGATGACCGAAATGCTGGCACCTACTTTGGGCAATAAGTTAGCATTGCCATCCAGCGTGGCAATGCTGCCAGCGTTTTGGCTACTTTTCCCGCCACCATGGCATGTAGATTAGATTTTATATTCAATTTGTATACCTACTTATTTTGTAAATATTTGTATTTATCTACCTAATTGTTCAGCTATTTTAGGGTAGATTCTTGATATCTCCATGTGAATAACATTATGTTAATGATCTTATACCCAGAGGAGTGAGTAACTACTAAGTACCTACTTCAAATTATGATTTTGCTCAGCCGATACACATCCTTAAACGCCTTACTGAAATTAACTAGCAAATATTTTATGAAACGCTTTGCACAGCTGGTTATCGATAGCGCCATTATCATAAGGCGCATATTTTTTATGACAGATATGACACCAAGTCGAATGCTTTGGCTAGGTCCAAAAGACAAACAACTCCTAGCAACTCTGTTGATTGAAACGCGGTGACTACCATTTTAGAATATTTGGGGTCTTGAAGAGGGAATTTCGTGGGTCGTGAGGTTTAAAAACAATATTTTGTTAACAAATAAAACGCCATTAGAATGCGATCCAACCAGAGAGTATATATATTTTTTTCATAGACTGACATGTCAAAAAGGTTGCGTTCCGAATTACAATTGAACACTTCGCGTTCGTTTTAGAACATCCTCCAAGCACGCAAATAAAATAAATGGGTACAAAATAAACATTAAGTTAGGTGTCATTCATCTTACAATATTAAAATTTTAAGGGGTTTTATTAGACATGTTACTGGTAACATTTTATCCAATTTAGTTCCGCCACTGTACAATAGATGGCTTCAAACAAATTTTCATCATCAGAATTTTACAAATTACACATTACTGTTTAATAATTTCAATCAATATTTGAGTAAATTACAATTCAATAGCCTGAAAACAAATATTAATATTTACGTAACTTGTATCCAATTACACATTTTATAGAAAACACAACACATCGTCAATAACATGGACATTCTGGTACATACTTATCTACGTAATTTTATTATCTAACTTTCATCAGATTATATGGTAAACTCACTTAACATTTATGAGATCACTCTGTCAAACAGTTAAAACAAATGAAGTGATTTATAAATGTTAAAACAAAAGGAAAATTACTCCCCCATGCAAGTCTACACATATAAATCAAACTTACTAGGTAATTTTACCTTCCTCCCACAGCGTGTGGATTTCTGAACAATAGGTACCTCCACCTGGGTTCCAGTGTCACCTGCGGTGTCTGAAGATGTCATAGACTGCTTCCCCACCATTGTGGGAATTCCTAGATTATCAGACTCTTGCTTAATTGGAGGATTGTTACCTGAAATTTCTAGTTTGTAGAGCCTTTGTACAGGACGGGTTTTCTCGCCTGTTGAGGTTTTAATAATTGCGGTTCGCTGGACTCCGTCTGCTCCTGTAATCATTTCGGTAACAATACCCATAGGCCACTTAATTCTTTTGCCGTCAGTCTCAATTAAAACTATGTCACCAATATTTATAATGTCTTTCTTTTCATGTCCCTTTTGTACTAAAAAACATAAATATGCTGACTTGAATCTTTGTCGAAATTGATCGCGTAACGTTTGTATATATTTCAGTCTGTTATTAAGATTATTAGTGTCGATCTCATCAAAATCGGTTACGTCAGAGTTAGTCATCGGTTGAATGAAATATGATGGAGTCAGGGGTTCTAAACACTCACCATTTTCGTCACGATCGGCTCTTTCGCTGGAAGTAAGTATGGTGTACGTATTCCTTCAGGTAAGTCTGACAGCAAAAGTTTAGTTTTTAATCTTATCAGTCCTTCCTTATCAATAAATGTAGTCAATTTAGTTTTCTTTGTGTCTAAAAGTTCAGAATTATTTTCTTGTATAAGTTTTATTATTACTTTCTCTGCTTTTCCTACCTCTCTATAAGTTATTTCTCCTGTCTTTTTATTACATGCATATTTTACATTATGTATAAATCTTAAGAGCCAGGCTGTCATTCTAACTATTTGCGAATATTTAGAGAAATAATTTTGTAACATATTTAACAAATTCTGTTCTTCAGATATATTTGTATTACATACAGTTTTCTTTACTTCCAGGCTTACTTCTCGTTCGTCTACGATCAGCGCAGACCGTGGCCACTCTGCGGACGGCCGGCGCAGCCACTCAGGACCCTCCCACCAGCGACACTCGTAGAGCGCTTTAGCGTTGCAGCCTCTCGATGCTAGGTCTGCCCAGTTCGCTTCACCTGGAATATGTTGCCAATTTTTTGTGTCAGTATTAATTCGTATTTCTTTCACTCTGTTCCCTACGAACGTATTCAGAGGTAATTGTCGTTTTATCCAGCAGAGTGTCACGCCAGAATCGGTCCAGTAGTATTCTTGACAATTATTGAGTTGCAAATTCTCTCTCACATGAGCTATTAGTCGTGAACCTAACAAAGCCGCTGTTAATTCCAGTCTGGGTATTGTTATCATTTTAGGAGGATTGACCCTTGATTTGGCTGCTACTAGTTGGACTGATACCTTACCATTATTTTCTGTTCTCAACAGCACACACATGCCGCACCCATATTTGCTGGCGTCGCAAAATAAGTGAAGACTTACTTGTGTTTCTTGTAGGTTATCTGTTGTGAGTCTGCGTGGAATGTGACAGTCATTCAGGTAAGATATATATTTATACCAATCTAGAAATTTTGTGCGTAGGTCGCTCGGCAATTCATCATCCCATTCTAACTTGCGTAGCCAGGTGTCTTGAAGAATTACCTTAGGTGTCAGCAGCACAGGAGATATGAAGCCTATCGGATCGAATATTTTCTGAGTCAATGATAACATACTTCTTTTTGTTATGGACTGTAAGTCCTCACAAGTAGGTAGATTGTAACAATTACAGTACAGTTTGTCTGTCTTGGGATTCCATTTTAATCCTAGAACTGAAATTGTCTCATTACCTGTTTCATTCACTCCCTGGGACGTTACCCACATCCTCAGATTAAATTTAGCAGTGTTCATAATGGTCTTTGCTTCTGAGATGAACTTACCTGCACTTTCTTTTGAATTTACACTTACCAGGCAATTATCCACATAAAAGGATTTAGTCATTAGTTTTGCTGTGGTACCCAGCGGTCCATTTTTCATATTATTTAAATGATATTGCAGGGTCGCTGACAGTAAAAATGGACTGGAAGTCAAGCCAAAAACTACTCTGCAGTGTCTGTAAGTAATTATGTTTTGTAAAGTGTCATCTTCATACCATAAGAATTTCAGGTATTCTCGGTCACTTTCTTTCAAACTAATCTGCAGAAAGGCTTTTTCGATGTCTGCAGTTATGCCTATTGCTCCAGTTCTAAAGTTGTTTATCATGTCTGGTATAAGATCAATTAAGTTGTCTCCTTTTTCTAGGCAAGCATTCAGACTCAGTCCATTTTTGTCAGTAGCTGATGCGTCAAAAACTGGCCTAATATTGCTTGTTATACTTTGCTCTTTAATCACTGGTCGGTGTGGCAAGTAATGTCCTGAGTTAGGAGTACTATCAGTCGCCTCAATAATGCCTAGATCAGTCCATGATTTAAAAATCTTGTCATAGTCATGAAACTTGTCAGTCTTTATCAGTTTTCTAGTCATCTGATCTAGTCTTTGCTTGGCTTTATTATAATTTGGTAGTAAACTGTCAACATTTGTTTTAAAGGGAAGCTGAACTTCATACCTGTTGTTTTGATTCAATATTACATTTTCCTCGAAGGTATCTAGCACTTCCTTGGTAGTCTCTGCCCTTGACTTCACTTCAACAGGATCTCTGATGCCGAGTGTCTCCAACGACCAGTAATCTGTCAAATCACATGTACAACAATGAAGCACATTTGTTAGATTGCAGTTACTATTTACGGAATGAATACTTACTTGTTTTCCCTGCAATGTCCAACCCAACCTTGTTTTGACAGCAACTAGCCCGTTCTTCAGCTGTATAAGAGAACCTGTTAAAAAGAGACCCAAGTGATCAGCCCCAATTAGAATCCCTACATCTGTGATATTATTTCCCTTGTCTGTCAGAGTGATGCCATGTTCATGTAAAATATTTTTTAATTGTACATCATTAGAATTAACCTTAGGAATATTTCCACAAATGATGGTTTGGCTGATGGCCATGATATCATATTTTGATGAATCATTAAGCGACTGTATTGTCACATTGTGTATTTTATACTCTTTAGATTTAGTTTCAACGCCACCGAATAGACAATGTGTCAGTCGTTCTTTTCCAACTGTAGGAATTTTCAGTGTGTCTATTATTTCTTCTTTTATGTAGGTGCGCTGAGATCCTGAGTCTAAAAGTACACGAACTTTCATTGTTCTTCCCATATATTCCACGTCGACTATCACTGTCTGAAGAAGTGTTTCTCCCTTAGGATATAAAGCTGACAGTGAAGTGGCTGACTCGGGTTTGTCATCATTCTTTGTTCCTGTTTCTAATTTCTGTTCTGAACACAGCGCTGTCGAATGACGTTTCTTGCAAATCAAACATTTTACCGAAGCTCTGCAAACTTTTGCATGGTGACCTTTTCTAAGACATATCACACATGCTTTTTTGTCCTTAAGACATTGTCTTCTTTGTTCTAGGTTCATTTTTTGCATTTTGTAACATTCAATACTTGCATGCGTCTCCTTGTCACACCAGATACAGTCTTGTGTCTTGTTCGTGCCTGTCTTGGGCTTCACATTAGTAACTAGACATTCAGCTGTACTAGTTTTTATTTCTTTTGAGACATTTTCTTCTTGTTTAAATGTTTTTCTTGAAATCTTTATTCGCTGCTCACTCTCTACTTCTTTGCGCAAAAATTCTAGTAGACCATTCAATTCTCCAGCAACATCTGTGTATCTATCTTTGCTTCGCTCCCATGCTTTAATTAAGTCCTGCGGTAATGCTGACTCCACCATGGGCAGCAGAAATGCAGCATATTTGTCGGCTGTGACTTTTAATGTTTGCAAAGCACGTAGATGCGCATTTAACTTATCAAACAATAAAGTAATACTATCTTTCTTTTCCATGAGAATGAGAGAAAGAATTTATCTAATGTAAATTTGTATGAGTAGGTCCTCCCTCGCGTATCTCGTCGTAAGTTGATCAATGCACTCAGTGTAGGCCGTTGGGGTAAAACTCTCCACCAATCTTCTCACTTCCGTATTTTCTTTCATACATTGTAAAAGATATTGATGTTTATCGAAGTCATCCATAGTTTTATCGTTATGAATTTTTGAAAATTGACCCCAAAACGGCAGCCAGGATTTAATTTCGCCGTCGAAATTTTGGAGTTGTAGCTTCGGAAGTTTCATATTTTTACAATTTTCATGGGAATCGGTCTTAATCTGAATTTTCGAAATTTTTGCTTTATATTTCATGTCGAGATGCAGCCATTTTGTTTTGTAGTTAAGGCAACTTTCAAGCTCTTTTTCGAGTTCTTCTTCATTTAAGTCTTCTAGCGTTAAATCTTTGATGACCTTGTCCAACTTCAGTAAATCATCAGCAGTTTCTTTTAACTTCTGATATGATAATTGGATCATTTCGATGTTGGCATGTTCTTGGCCTAAGCACTCTTCTATTTCATTAGCGTTCTTTGAAAACAGACGCCTCACCACTGACCTTTCCTTCTTCTTTTTTTCTTTGTCCATAATTGCAGGATGTTTTTATTATGTTATACTCGTCGACGGTCGCCAGATTTAGAATATTTGGGGTCTTGAAGAGGGAATTTCGTGGGTCGTGAGGTTTAAAAACAATATTTTGTTAACAAATAAAACGCCATTAGAATGCGATCCAACCAGAGAGTATATATATTTTTTTCATAGACTGACATGTCAAAAAGGTTGCGTTCCGAATTACAATTGAACACTTCGCGTTCGTTTTAGAACAACCATCGCTATCAACATTGGCACTGCGTCGTCAGTTGATTTTCCATGTTGAAAGCCAATGTGACGGTCCAATAATAGTTTGTATTATTTTGAGGAACTTCGATAGTGTTTTACTCACCAACTCCTACAGAGTTTTTCGTGAGAAGTGTTTCACTCTAGTCTCATAGCTAAGCAAATGCCAGCGATCGAATGTCGCAGTTCACTCTCACTCACTGTTACATTATGTCACTCTGTCAAAATTATTAATATGAATGACGGTCACATTGTTAGTATTAGTCACTGCCACTTTAACTGGCTAATCTTCTGGGCTATATCGGTGACATTCGTTCTTCTACGGATCTCCTCTTTCTGATTCCATCACGTAGAGAAACCCGGAGCATAGTCCTCTCCATATATAGCTCGTTGTGCGGCTTTGAGCTTACTTATGAGGCACATAGCAGAGACCACCACCCACCAAGGCACTAAAGCCTTAAGTCATCACTGGTAACACACATTGGTCGAAGACTCTAGTCTTGAGGCACTGAGGTATTTTTGACGAGAAGTTCGCGAAGTTTCCGGAACGCTGCCCAGCCGAGAAGATTCGACGATTGACCTCTTTCTCGAAGTTGGACCTGCCTAGTTGGACTGTCTGTCCCAGATAATGTATTTCCGCAACAACTTATTTTATTTTATTTTATTTGGGGGGCTTACAGCTATAATTACAGTATAAGGTTAAGAAGTTGCTTAAGATAAGCCAATAACAAGCCTCCACTTCGAGAACTGAGTTCCCAACTGATATTGGGGTAGGCACAACATGGGCATTAGACATAATTTTCGCTTTTTCCATGTTCATCTTAATGCTTGCCCGTTGAGAAACTCGATGAAGGCTTTCGAGCATTGTACTGAGGTCTTCCATGGATTCTGCCATGACTACAATTCGCTGTTAATATTGATACCAAGTCCTTGCCATTCATTGGTCGTCCGAACGTCAATGAGTACGGTCGTGTTTAGACAGCTCTGTTTTATAAAGTGTTTCAATGAAAACTTTCAATTTAAACTAAGACTTATGTATTAATCAATACGGTCCCATCTTGTAATACGGATCATTGGCACGTAAGTCTTTTTATTTCTAAGACACTGACACAAACGATCTCAGATAAACCAGTGCATTACATAGTACACGCAAAAAAGTCCGACGAAATGTCGTCTGTACCAATATCCATTGCTGCAGGAGAGAAGTCATCTTCTTTGACAAATTTGGCACTTTGTGGAAGTGCAGATAATATCCCCAGTGCCGCCATTGGCAAGCGATCAGTAAAGCGTAAAGTTGCTGAGAATGAATTTTCGATTTATCGAGACGAAATCAAAGATATGTTGTTGAACTGGAAGAAGAGTGGTGATGAGAGGGATATGACGATTTCCAAAAATATTCAAGACATGAATGACAGAATTTCAGAACTTTTGAATGCAAATAGCCAATTATACAAAATAATAGAGACTCATTCAGCGGAAGTAAAAGAGTTAAAAAAGCGTGTAATTGCTGTTTCTCAAGAGCAGACTAATAAAATATCTTTCTTGGAAGAGCAAATTGAAGTACTTCAGAGAAAAGACAAGGAAAATGTACTAGAAATTACTAACCTACCAACAAATGTAGATATCAACGTACTCAAAACTTTAGAAAACATGCATAAGTTGCTCAAAGTTGACGCAAAAGTGACGTTTGAAGATGTCAAGCGAGCATTCATAACTAAAGGAGTGCAAAAATCTACAATTGTTGTTGAATACCATAAAACTCAACAAAAGTTAGAAGTGCTTAAGGCCGTCAAAGGCATTTATAAATCTGAAGGACAAAAACTAAATACACAACAAATTGGATTGGAAGGGGATCAGCGCCCAATCTATCTTTCGGATTCTCTGACAGCACTTGCCAGGAAAATCTATTTCCATGGCCGTAACCTAAAAAAATCTGGCACCTACAAATACTGCTGGATATCACGAGGCAGAGTGCTCCTGCGTAAAGATGATGGTAAGCCAGCGATTATTGTCAAGACCCTGAAACAAATCCAAGAGCTGGATGCTCAGTTCGATTGACTAGCTCCGGTATTTAGTAAGCATAATTTTTTTTTAGAATTAGTTAATCTTAAATGTAATAGTAATATGTATTCAATTATAACCCACTGTTCTCATCAAATTACAAAAACAGATTATTTATGTAAGTACACATCACACTTAAACACAAAATCTCATTTATTATTTCACACATCATGGAGTACATTAAAATGGACAAAGATTATAACTTGTTTGGAGTTTTTTGAGTTGTCGAGATCATTACACTTTGTGCAAAAATCTAATACGAACTTTTTTATACATGAAAATGGATGATAACATCTTAAATAACGTTCTGCCTGACATTGACAAAATAGTCAATGTGGGTAGTGTCACTTTGTTGAATGATCCTGAACAGTGTAAGAATCTATTAAATTCTCCTAGAAAATCTCTTACCGTATTGTCTCAGAATATTAGAAGCATAAACCAAAACTTCAGTGACTTCGAAATTTATTTGGCACGTTGCGGTATTCAACCTGACGTAATTGTGTTGACAGAATGTTGGCTTTCTATAACTCCTAAAATTAATATCTTACCTGGTTATACCTCTTACTGTACAGAAAAAATTATTAATCAAAACAGTGGTGTAGTAATCTATGTAAAGGATAATCTTACAAATGTGAAAGTAAGTGAGCCATCTTTAGATGACGCGAATTGCTTGCAAGTAAAATAGGAAATCATACTGCTGTGTTAGGTATATATAGGCCGCCATCCTTCAAGTCAATAGACTGTTTTTTGCCATCGTTGGACATAATCATATCTCAACTTAAAATTTTTAAAGATATAATATTAGCGGGAGATATGAATATTGATATCAAGCAAGGCAACACTGATGGAAGATGTACGGAATATCTGAACGTCTTAGCTTTGAATGGTCTGATGCCAACTCATTTGCTTCCAACAAGAATAAATAATTGCTTGGATCATTGTTTTATTAGGACTAAAAGTGAGGTCAGTACTATTGTTTGCCTATCCACGGTAACGGACCATTATACTATCATATCTTGTATCAAAAATAAGAGTATTAACAAAAGAACTAATTCTACAATAACAGCAAAAAAAGTGGAATATTCCTCAGTCATTGAAGAACTAAAATCTATTGACTGGCAAATCACTTTTTCTAAATTTTCGAATGTTAGTGAAAGTACTAACGAATTTCTGAAAGTAATTAAACGTGTTCTTAATAAGCACACTCGATTAGTTACTATTCCTAAGAGAAAGCAAATTATCAAGCCATGGGTTACAGCAGGTATACTTCGTTGCATTAGGTTTCGGGATATATTACATTTAAGATCAAAGAAAAAACCCTACGATGAATCATTACGAATAACTTACTTACGATACAGAAACCACTGTAACCGCATTTTGAAAAAATTGAAAAAACAATATGAGAGAAAGAAAATTAATGAAAGCAAAGGGGATATAAAAAAGACTTGGCAGATAATCAAAAATATTTGTAACATGGAACAGTCCTCCAAATCACCAACTGAGCTTCTTAATGTGTCAGCTGACTCAAAATGTTTAATCTCACAAATTAATGGTCATTTTGCAAGTGTAGGTCAAACCCTCGTAACACAAATATTGAAACGTCTTAAAACTAGTGAATGTGATCTCACTATGCTTAAGGAGGATAAGCCCAACCCTCTAAATTCTATAGTATTTTTACCGGCTGATGAAGCAGAAATTAAAAAACATATCCTATCATTACGGAATACCTCATCTTCTGGATGGGATGGTATCTCATCAACTCTTTTTAAGCAAGGCATGAATATTCTAGCGGCACCAATAGCATATCTTTGCAATGAATGCATGAACTCGGGTGTTTTCCCTGCGGAACTTAAGATATCTATTGTGATTCCAATACATAAAGCTGGGGATAGAGATAGTATCAATAACTATCGGCCAATATCACTATTACCTACACTCTCAAAAATTTTTGAAAAAGTAATCAATTGCAGATTATTGGACTTCTTAGAAAGATATAAACTAATCTCATCAAACCAGTTTGGATTTAGAGCTAAAAAATCGACCTCGGATGCTATTAACAAACTGGTTACACATGTCATTAAACAATTAGATAAATCTAAAAAATGTATAGGTATATTTCTTGATTTGGCGAAGGCATTCGATACTGTCTCTATTCCACTGCTATTAAAGAAGCTGGAAGAGATGGGAGTGAGAGGAACTCCGTATAAGCTTCTTAGAAGTTATTTAGAAGAAAGAAAACAGTCAGTAAGGATAGGATCAGTGCTTAGTGACGAGGAAACTGTATTTTACGGTGTCCCGCAGGGAAGCGTTCTCGGGTCTACTTTATTTCTGATATATATAGATGGATTGTGTAGAAAAAAGCTCGATAATGCTGAAATAATAACTTTTGCGGATGATACCGTGATTTTATTTGATGGTGATACATGGGATGAGGCTAAATATTTTGCTGAAAAGGGGTTTGCTACAATAATGAAATGGTTGGACTACAACTTACTAACTTTGAATTTAGAAAAAACGAAGTATATTACATTCAGTATAAAAGAAAACTTGCAACCAGACTATAATTTTGAATTGAAGGCACATTCCTGCAAGAATTTTAATAAATGTAAATGCTACCTTTTAAGCCCTACTAATGAAATCAAGTACCTAGGCATAGTAATAGATAAATACCTGAGATGGGAACCTCAGATACGTTTATTTACAGGACGAACAAGGAAATTAATTTATATATTTAAAAACTTACGACATATAGGTGATATTGACACCTTAAAAAATGTTTATTTTAGCTTATGTCAGTCAGTTTTATCCTACGGTATTATTGCCTGGGGAGGAGCGAACAAAACATTACTTCTTCACTTAGAAAGAGCCCAGCGGGCAGTTTTGAAAGTTATTTTCTACAAGCCTTACCGATATCCCACTCAACAACTGTATATCGACACAAATGTCCTCAATGTTCGTCAACTTTTTATAAAATCAGTGATAATAAAGCAACATAAATATCCAATGATAACTGGTCACCAATATAAACGTGGAAGTGACAGAGTATACGAGCTTATAACATGCAACACACAGTTTATCAAAAACTTTTCGTACTGGTTGGGTCCCTATGTATACAATGCAATTAATTATCATATTAAAATATCTGATTCAACTATGTATAACTGCAAAAAAACGCTTGAGAATTATCTGAAATCTCTGAGTTACGATGACACGGAAGCTCTAATGACCGTTGTATCGTAATAAAAAAAAAAATATTTCTGGCAAATAAAATAGTCTTTACTTACAAAATTTGAAGTAGATATAGGTAAAATAATTACTTATTTTATCTATTTTTTTATTAATAATAACACTTTTTCATTTCTGGGAATTCAAAAGATTACCTACTGTCTCAAACTACTTTGTTCCAATGTCTCCATTCCAAAACACATACACTGCATACATTACAAAATACACAATATTATTCATAATAAATAAACACACAATATATATACTATACACCACACATTACGTGCTTAGAACACTTAAGTATATATACATACAATGGAATATATATCCATACTTATATGTATTAAATATATATTTTAGTTAGTTAGATTATAACCTTATGCTAATCATTAATTTATATCTAAACTAAGTGTAAACAAATGCTAATATTAAATGTATAACCTAAAAGTTTATATATCTTATAGTATATAATGATTTATATTAGACTTACCACAATTTATTTAACATTGATTGTTGTTTTCTGTCATAAGTTTTTAAAATTATATTAAAACGATCAAAAAAAATATATATATATTAACTGATTGATCTAGTAACCGCGCATATACTGTGTGTGAATAATAACGTGTTTTGTGGACGATGAATGCTCTGCCCTGCCGTCGTACAGTGCAAACTAGTGCGGAGGGTAGATGGGAATCTTACATTTAATTTCGTTGTTTATTTATAGCATAGTTGTGTTATATATGCTGTTTGTACATTTGTGCTAACTTAAATCTAATTATATGCATATGCATATTAAATCTAATTATATGCATATAATTCACTTTCAAAGCACTATCGCAAATATCGCAATTTCAGAGAGAATAAAATACCTGATGAAAACTCAAAGCATGGGTATTGCTATAAAGTTATTATAATTTGTAGACCTACAGTGTTAAAATAGAATAGTTAATTTTAGTTTTTGAATTTTCTGTACCTACCTACTTATTAAGTTAATAAACCATTATTATTATTATTATTATTCCAGGAGCTTGAAAGCGTCTTCCAATGCAGCGGTCAACAGTTTAGGAGATATAACATCTCCTTGTCTCACGCCTCTTTGCAATGGAATTGCCTTCAAACTCTGCTCTTGTACTCGGACTGACATGTTGGCCTTTTTTGTACAAGCACTTCAGCCCTTCAATATACCGAGAGTCGATACATCACCGCTGGAGAGACTCAAGCACTGCCCACGTCTCGATCGAATCAAAGGCTTTCTTATAGTCCACAAACGCTAAACATAGAGGCAAGTTATACTCTTCGGTCTTCTGTATAACTTGCCGTAGCGTGTGGATGGTCTATGGTAATATAGACTTTTCGGAAACCGGCTTGTTCCGGAGGCTAGAATTCATCAAAACCTGCGACGGAGACGGGTCGTAATGACCTTCAAAAACAGCTTATAAAGATGGCTCAAAAGCGAGATGGGTCTGTGTTGGTCGCTCTCCCGGTGGTAGAGTAGGTTACCTACCTTATTTCAAGGTTATCGTGTCCTCACGCACTCTACGGATTTCAGATAACCCCACAATGTCGTAGTGTAACTTACTCATTTCTTCTTCTAGCTCATAGATCTGTCCTCATCGTGCGCATGTTGTGTGTTTCCAGGGCCAATCGTCGTCGTTGGGGGCTGTAGCCGGGCGTCTGCTCGGGGTTCTTAGCGGACACGGTAACGGTGGGGCAGCCCACCGTTACCGTGTCCGCTACCGCAGCCAGAAATAGCGGGCCTGCCGGAGTCTAGGGGTCTGGTTCTTTTTGTCAAATTCATAGGGGTGTATTGCCAATACTCGCCACGCTTGGCAAGCGGGTTGGCGAGCGCAGTTTTGGGGTGTTTTGGGAAGGTGCACCTTCTGATTGTTATCCCTTAGCCGCCTTTTACGGCACCCATGGTTACCACAATATTTTCTAATTAACTAACTCCTGTCCTCCAACAAGCAGTGGTAAACTGCACCTACATAAACTTTTTCTCTCAAATCGTTGTCATCGGTAAAATCATCACTATTAATAAAGGCGCCGACGGCTAGATCCATATAAAAAAGATTTACACGCCATTTAACTTGCCAAAAAAAAGGTTAAAAGATAAAAAAGATTGCCAAAAAAGGTTAAAAGATAACAGAATAAAAGGTTGATCGTACAAGAATTCCTTTTGTGGTTCCGGTATCGTAAAATAAGACAGAACTTTTTTCTGCTGAATAGCAAATGAACCGTTGAGCATCAAGTCATATGTGTTAATAGTGATTAGGTGACATATATACAGATAAATAAAATTAAAGTGTTTGTTTTTATTTCCAAATTAACTTAAAGCTATTCACTAAATTTATATGAAAGTATATATGGTACTTACATAATAACACTTTTTTAAATTTTTGTTCGTCTGTCCTTACTATGGCGCCTAAAATATACAATAAAGGTCGAAAACATAAATAAATAATTTGAATTTAAATTTGAAATTTAATTTGAATTTGTCTGTTTCTTCCAGCTAATCTCTGAAATGGCTTGACTGATTTTAACCGGACTTACAGACTCACTGGCAGATAACGGATGTCATATGGAGTAACTTAGGCTACTTATATTTTAATTTTCTTATATAAAACTTTACCTGTTACCTTATCACGCCTAAGCGGCTGAACGGTTCGTAATCGAGTTTAGCAAGGTTATAAATTATATCCCGGGGAAGTACATAATGACATCCCGCGGGTGATACGGGAGCAACTAGTAAAACAATAAAAGGGTCCTGCCCTTTAGTTTATATTATCATGTAGTATAAGTGTCAGGTTGTATCTACGAAGAAATAATATCAGGAAGAGTAACTGCCATAAAAAAATTACCCCAAAAAAGTCGTGCTAAATCAATAACATCGTTCACGCCGCTATGACTCAGCTGTCATAGTAGACGTTGCAGCACGCGCGTGGACCAATCCCTGCTTTCCTTCTGAAATTTAAACCAATCACCGAGCATGTCTATTTGTAACCTCGGAAGTAATTCGTATTTGGAATCATACGTCGTTTTGGTTTGAAGGACCACTTTTTGTGTGGAATTTGTTCTGAGTTATGCTTCCTGAATTTCTTCGTAGGGTTTTATATGTACGATCTTAAATCTTGAAACTGTAAATATAGAAGTGTACTAAAACTATACTATACTTAAATAAACTTAAAGGTGCCTACTTAAATGCAAACGAACTTGTCATTTTTTTGCAACATGCGGAAACATATTAATGGTGTTTAGTTGTTAATTTTTTTAAATAATTTAGTAATATTATCACTGTTTGTTTTGCAAAGAAAAGAAAATAAAATAAAATATACTTGATGGTCAGTATCATACATAGTAATAGATATACATGGCTAGGTATGTGATCTGCAGCGCTACCTGCATGCATGCATTTTTTGCGTTGTAGGTACCTGGCAAATTCCACATCTTAAGAAGCATTTGCATCTAGGTCACTTTCTATGGCGAACAGCATCGCCAATTGAGCAGCTTGTAGAGGGTCAATGTAAATGACAAATTCATTGAAATGTTGTCCTAATAAACAAATTCACAAGTTTTTATAGTTTTTTCCTACTTCAAAAAAGGAGGAGGTAATATGTACGACTGCATGTTTTTTTTTGTGGGTAATCACCGATTTCTCCCCCATTTGACGACCTATTCTCAAAATGATTTTTGGTAGGTAGATTATACTTCCGAAGTGGTCCCATTAAAATTAAAATTCGAACCAGCGTTTTGAGTTAAACTCCAATAACTGAAAAGTGTTTCGCCTATTTTGATAATAACATCAATGACGGTAATGACAATCGTAATTAGCTAGTCACTGAAAAGCATGATATTTTTTTTACCAAAAAATCAAACCGGCTTCAACACCAATACTACAAAATGTGAAATAACTTGTCGGAGTCGGTACCATGCACACATATTATGATAATATGTACTTTCGCACTATCATGGCACCGACTTCAACAAGTTATTTCACACTTTTTATTGGTGCTGAAGGCGGTTTAATTTTTTTGTACAAAAAATATCACCCTTTTTAGTGATTCTAGCTAATTACGGGATCGATTGTCATTACCATCATTGATGTTATTATAAAAATAGGCGAAACACTTTTCAGTTATTGGAGTGTAATGGTAAATTATAATCTAATCAATTTATCTCTACCTACCTCATTACCCACAGACATGGTCTGTGTACCAGCCGTATAGAATTACTAGATTTTCCGCAGCAGGTACGCGGGCCGCAAGTTAACAATACACGTCGAAACCTTATGCTGAGCTTAAACCTCTAAGGGTCATATTCCAGGTTTATGCTCAGTAGTGAATCCATGAAGTCTGAGTAAATGTAGCAAGCATTTTTTTTTTCAACTCACTTATTTCAAGATTACTCTACCTAATGTCTTAACGACCAAAGTCTATCAATAATTCCGATTGTAATTAGCTTTTTTCGTAGACAGTTTACGTATCTTCCCTTCCTTTTTGATCTGAGTGGTCCTGGATTGTGGTGGTGGATCCTTTGTGGACTGGGTGGTCAAAATTCAAACTGGAGCATTCGACAAATAAACTAAGTATCAATTCATACCTTTAAAAGGGAACGGTAGCTGGAAAATGTAATAAAAGTAGAAAAGAAGCGAGGCATTCCCCAGATACGAGTAGCTGCTCCTAAACAGATTTTATCTGGAATTCTAAAGTTTACGTTTTGTCGAGAAATATTTGGACCATGAACGGGTAATCGGATGGAAAGATGAATATTTATTGATAATTAATTAATGTGGGTGGACGTAGTGAGGATTGGGTGCAACCCTCGGTGTGGTATGATTCTCGGCATGTTAGACTATTCCATATCCTCTCAAACAGATGTAAAATCAAGTAAGAGATAAAAACTGCGCAATACACCCAACAGTGCATCTCCACAGTACTTATTTTTTTTGTGATTCTCCCGTGCTACTGCGTAAGTTTAATAATATCTAGATTTAAAAAAAAAACGTAAAATCCATCTACCTATTTGCGTTTTATGCGGGAGGTGGTGCACACTGCATCTCAGCTGTATCAGTTTTCCAGCGGAAGTGTCACTTACATCTTTTAATATCGGTTTTTAACCATAAATGTATGAACAAACTTTATTCAAATTTGAAATTCACTCTACTGAAACGAATAAGCAAGCGTAGTAACCGAAGTGCTAGCCTCTTAGTCCTACCAAAATGTCGTGCTAATTACGACAAAAAAATGCTCACATTTGAAGGAGTACAACTCTACAACTAGATACCCACGAAAATTAAAAGTGTTTACTCATTTAATGCATTTAAGATCTAAGTAGCTCAACATGTCATCAATGATTATAAACTTTTATGTAAATGAATGCATTGGATAGGTGCCTACTATAGTGTTAACTGTATACGACGGCCTGACGATTGTATAGTTTTTATTTATGTTTAAGCACTGTTCTCAAGTAAGTGACTGTAATGTCTTATTGCTAATAAAAATATCTTTAAACCTAAACCTATAAACTAACTTACTTGTCTTTTGAAATAAGTATTTTACATTTTTATTCTTAATTGGTGCTAGTGACCCTTTCATCCTGATCCTGAGTACGACCATAATGAGGAATGGTGATGAGAATGCCTAAATGCGGTGAAGGTGTGTTACATTCTGGTAAGTTTTTTACTAGTGATGAGCTGACAGATTTATTTGCCTGATAGAACACGGACATCTATAACCCTTGGCGTTGCATTGCCGCTCAATAAATTACCCACTATTTTAAACATCACTCTGAGTTTGTTTTTCTGATTTTGATAAATGTAATATACAGTATATGTATTAATAACTAGCTATTAACTTAACATTATTAATAATTGTATGAGTAAGTCTTAATCTAGTCACAGTCCAGTCGATAGCTCGTCCTCGTAACGAGTTACTAAAGCGGTATTTTGATGGAGCACTTTGCCTACCACTCGTGCACAAAAGGCACGTTGCTCACGGCATAGCTGACAGTGCAGTGATTCGTTATACGCTTCTTACAAGATATTTATCGAGACGTTATGGAAACAATACAATAAACCATGAAAATATATTTCAAACTGGTCCCAAAAATTTGTTTTGCCGGAAAAAACAAAGGTATTCACATAGCCTAACAGATGCTATCGCATCACGCACACATCGACGAACTGTCATTTTTGACAGAACTGCTCACGATGATTATAGTTCGTAGCGTGGTTGTTGAAATAGCGTTCTTGGTGACATAATCCATGAAAGCACATGGGTCTACGTTGTCGCGCTTTCGTTAATTTGGAATGAAGATCACAGCGCTAAATTCAATGTTGACTTCAATCGGAAAGGTGGGGTGCACGCGTGTAGATGACCGTTTATGGTTACTCGAATCGTGCGTCGTGTCGGTGATCATAATGATTATGATATGCAGTTACTACGGCTATTTTGTTAACCGGCTTCAAAAACAGAAGAAGGTTTCTCAATTCGACCGTATGTATATATATATGTATTTTATGTATGTTCGCGGATAACTTCGTCGTTTATAAACCGATTTTGATGATTATTTTTGTTATTTGATAAGAGTATACGTGGTTCAAATTCGGTTTAGCAGTTTTTGACTTACACTCTAAAAACTGAAAAGTGTTGATTTATCTTGATGATATCATCATTGACGGTGTATCCCGTAAGTAGGGTCACTAAAAAGGGTGATAAAAATGTTTTTATGAAAAAATTAAACCGACTTCAACACTAAAATGTGTGAAATAACTGGTCGAAGTCGGTACCATGCACGCAATACTATGATAATGGGCACTTTCGAACTATCATGGTACCGACTTCAACAAGTTATTTCACACTTTTTAGTGTTGAAGTCGGTTCTTTTTTTTTAATTTTAAGAGGTGCCGCATCCCCCGAGGCTACGCGAGCTAAACCGGTAATGGGTCAGCTAGTTCTTAAATAAAAGTCTTTATAAATCGAACAGTTAACTGGAATACATTACTTTACATTACTATTACAGTAAAACAAATTTCGCTACACACTATAACACTATAAATATCACGTTAATTGAATATTTAAAGCTTATTTATGACATAATTCCCCATAAGCATTTTTAAAGTAGTTAATAGGACTCTACAAAAACGCTATCACATTATTGTCAATAAAACCGTCGTAATATTTAACAGGCCTTCACAAAATTTAAGCAAATAGTTGGTTTTGTCCGCATTGGATATAGATCTGTGATCGAGATATAGAGCTAATTCTGATGGAATATACAGTTTGAACGTTTGTAGGTGTCGCTCTTGGTAGAGTTAGGAAGGTATACACAGACCATTCATGGTCTAAGGATATAGCTTTGTTAGGTAATTTTATTTGTAATTCTTAACCGGCAAAATACGTTAGGGATCGATTAGCTCTAGATATTCTGATTATATTGTCTGTTTATAATAGTTTAAAAGGATTACATAGCTACTACTTGTCCACACTAAAAGAAAAAACTCTTTTCCACCTGTTAACATTGTCCGATTTCAGTGATTTTTTTCATGCAATGAACACATTGTTTACTATGCCAGTACGTGTTGATTTTTGCAGTATTTCAAAGTTATATATATATTATTTTAACTTAAAAAAACTGAAAAAATCAATACGTACGGGTATAGCAAACAATGTGTTGATTGCATGAAAAAAATCACTGCAATCGGACAATGTTAACAGGTGGATAAGAGTTATTTCTTTTAGTGTGGACAAGTACTACCTATGCAATCCCCTTAATTGTTAGGTATAATGTCCTACGTCCTGTCGTTTATCGACCTAAGATTATGAATGCAAAAGTTTGCGAGTGAATGACTGAACGAGTGAGTGATTGTATAATATATGTAACGTATTTACTACGACACAAATGAAATCTTTGCCTTTGACTTTAAAAACGAGGCTTAACGGATTTGACTGAAATTTGGGATGAAGATACCTTATACCCAGAATTAACATATAGGCTACTTTTTTTCTAGGGTAAATCTTCTTGCGGAACAGACATTTTACGCACGGATGTAGCCACAGTATTCACCTATGAGAACATTTATTAGATATTTTATTACAATAAAACTTAGTACGTTACATACCAACAACATCAAGATATGGCACTTTAGAGAATACACACTATACCGCTCATGGCATTTATAAAACGGGCACCCCTAGCTTTTTTATCTACCTAATATAAATTCATAAATCTTATGTATAAGAACACACGTCCTCGAGTGGTCGTATCGTGTGTGACCGTGGTTTCGTGACTCACAAATATTCCCTGCTTTTCATTGTCAAAATTAATTTTAGTGCTGTGATCGTCATTCCAAATCAACGAAAGCGCGACTGCGTAGTCCAAGTGACGTCATGGATAACGTCACCAAGGACAACATTTTGCGATTTCAACGACTTCGCTACGAACTGAAATCACCTGTCTGAAGTTGAGTTCTGTCAGAAATGACAGTTCGCCGATGTGTGCGTGATGCGCTTATATGTGTGCACGTATTTACGTTTATCACTCCGGCAAAACAAATGTTTTGTGGCTTGTTTTGAACATAATTTCATGGTTTATTATATTGTTTCCATACGGGCTTATTAAATATCTTGTAAAATGCGTATAACGAATCACTGCACTGTCAGTCACGCCGTGAGAATCGTGAGCGTGATTTCAACCCATTTCGAATGGCTGACAGATCTCACCTGTCAAATGCGTGCTATTGAATCGGAATAAAACGCCAAGATCGGTGATGACTCCACTCGGAAAGCAGGGAGTATGTACTAACTGCGCCCGTAGTCTTATTCTCCTGGTGATGGTGATAGTGAAAATGTAGTATACAAAGTGTTATTCCAGAACTTAAAGTTAATGCCAAATTTCATCGGGATCCGTTCATGCGTTCCGGCGTATTTAAGTTACAAACATCCTTCCAAACTTTTGCAATTGTAATTTAAACATAATTATAATAGTGTGATTCATCATCATCATCATCTCAGCCGTAGGATGTCCACTGCCTCCCCCACAAATTTCCAAAAGGACCGGTTGGAAGCGGCTTGCATTCAACGTCGTCTTGCTACCTTTATCAAGTCGTCAGTTCACCTTGTCGGTGGATGACCTACGCTGCGCTTGCCGGTCCGTGGTCTCCACTCTAGAACCTTTCGGCCCCATCGGCCATCTGTTCTGCGTGCTATGTGGCCTGCCCACTGCCACTTCAACCGGCTTATCTTGTAATAGTGTGATTGTAGTTCTAAAAGTTGTAAGGTCTACAATGGGAAACCACAGGTGCCGTCAGTTGAACAGGTTATCTTATAATCAGACTACAATGGGAAATTGGGAATTGAAGCAACAACGAAATGGAATCCAAAACAACAACAACATGTTTCACTTAAAATAAATGTGACAATGTTAATGTCGGTGAGTAAGTGTTCGCCGGAATTATGTCCACAAATATTTAAGGTGTTTTCATATCATTGTGTCGATAAAATGAGGGGTATTAAAGCAGTTTATCTCATTAGCAGCGATTTAATTTAAACTTCACAAAATAATATGACATTTCTAAGACTGCAAATACACATTGACGGAATTAAATTTTTTTACATACTAGAGTACATTAAACAAGTACTTACAGCTTGAAAAATTTAATACCGACTTCTATTCTATTCAGTTATTGAAGTGTATCTCAAAAACTACTAGACCGAATTCGGTTAAATTTAAATGGGACCACACATTAAATGGGAAGCACCAGCTTTCAAACAAAAAAGAATTTTGAGAATCGGTTTACCCAGTGAAAAGTTACGAGGTAACAAATATAAGAAAAAAAACGCAGCCGAATTGAATACCTCCTCCTTTTTTGGAAGTCGGTAGAATAATCAAATACGAGTGTAGCACTTTAATTGTATTTGTAATGAAACACATCTCGTTAAATATCATTTTTTTATATATTTACATTGACGGATTATTTTTTATTTAAGAGTGCACATCATTTTTTTATGAATTTGGTACGTTTTTACGAGATGCGCTTGCTTGCAAGTAACGGAAATTGAACGTAGCCAAGGGCTGAGCTGACTATATACTCGTATCTATACATAGTTCACTACTTATTCTTAAAATAATTTTGGTATCTACGTTATTTCAATTTCTCTTTTTATGTATACCTATTTTTAGTCTTTTTATGTTTATTATAAAGAGGAAAGATTTGTATTTTACTAATTGTCTATGTTTGTAAAGAATAAACTTAAAAACTACTGGACCGATTTCAAAAGTTATTTTACCATTAGAATGCGGAATTATCCCTGAGCTCTATATTTTGATGCATCATCATCATTTCTTGGCAATCGGGTAAATCGGGCTAATTTTAGCATAAGACACCTGCCAGTGTTTCACTAGTTGATGTGAATAGCGTTCCAGCTAGTAGTACAACACTTTTTGTAGGCGCTAAAAGTTACACTACCTGTATTTGGAAAGAAGTTACTATATTCCAGTTAAAGGCCTATTCAAACCTGGGCGTTATTCGCTACCGCGAGCGATAGAGAAATCCGAAAGGGTATGCGTTAATTTCACTGTTCACACCAAAGCGGGTATCTCTGCCGCGCGCGGTAGCAATTCGTTGGCAACGGTTAGCGGGGCGGCGGAACTAGTTTCGCCAAACAAGAAAAAATACCGCCTCACTAGGCGGTACAAGTTTCGCTGCAGTTATGGAACTTCATACTATTTACCCATCGAGTTCCGGCATTTTTCGCTACCCACAGCGGTAGCGAATAACGCTCAGGTCTGAATAGGCCTTAATGAAAGTCGGTCAGTCGATAGGTACTTTTACTCACCTAAGCATACATTTACTGACCTTGACGATCAATAGTCGTCTGAACAACCAACCCTGAACGATCGCATGTCTTTTATTATAATGATTTAGCGATACCAAACTATGTTAAAACAATTATAGAGCGAAATATATACATCCTCTCGACTCGAACCTAATCATGCATCGAATTAATGCATGCTGTGTTTATCTTAAAAACAATGCATTTAGCTACAAATATTTAGACTAAGTATATGGTGTATGTATAAGTGTAATTGTTATTGATAAACTTTATTAAATAAATAAAATAAAATAAACCTGCGTCTTCCAACAATTCATATTTGTAATGTTTGTTTGCGTAACTATCAATAGGTATGCTATGATTCAATCGAATAATCCATTATGATCCTAGCATATACACTTCAGTTACAGTAATCTGTGCTTCAGCATCCTAATTTGCGTAAGTTAAACTGATTGATAATTGAAAATAATATAATTCAGCAGCCGGATCTACGATTTTTTCGAACCGGGACAGCTCTTTTCTCCAGCGTTTGAGATAAATTACTTAAAAAACTCATAATTTGTACTCTTCATTAACATATTAGCCGATTGAGTTCACACTGCTAGGACTCAGGTCTTCCTCTAAGAGAGAGGAGTTGAGATCCACGAAGTGGGCTCAGTGCGGTTTTTTAGTGGATATTATTATTCAACAAATTTCAACACACCTAGTTTTTCCTACAAATCGACGGTAACCCATCCAGGCTTCGGTATGCTAGGCGCATTGTGGAGCAAGTTTTTAATTATTAATCTTACTTAACTTACGTAGGTAATTTTTAATTTAAGTTTAGACGCCCCTGAACTTGCTGCCCGGGGCGAACCAAGGCTGAATCCATAACATATTATATACTATTCAATGAGTACAACTTTAGCCCAGAAAACTCATAATTTGCACGACCTGTGGGCCTAGCAGGCATAACTGCGTAAGTGTAACGTAAAGTGTCGTTCACGAGAAACTGTCAAGTATCTAGGGTAACTGTGACATAGATAACACATAGTTAGTCTTCAAAGCGTGTCGCGTTGACGCTTACGATACGAATACTTTTTCGCAAATTGTTTGTGCTACGGCATCTGGAGCGGCGCGTTTTTAATTGATGATACGAATCTTTTCCCAAACTATTCATGCATTGGTCATTACCCGTTATGATCATCGTTCGATGACCAATTTGTACAGTACGTTTCGGATATTGCCACGAACTGGGGAATACTGATCAATATAATATAATAATATCAATATAATATAATATAATATATATATATATATATATATAATCAATATAACCAAATACATGGTAGACCTACTGTAGGTCTACCATGAGTTACAGATCGCGCGGCGAGAGTTTGGCTTTGACCGTTATTGCGCAGAAGTCAAAAATTGGGTATCACAGGGTGGCTAGAGGGACGAAGGACTCTTGTCTCTCTCTGTCACATCGAAGACGAGGGACTCTTGTCTCTCTCTGTCACATGGCGCGACAGTACCCATGCGCAGTAATCCCCTCCACCCGAAGGTCAAAGCCAAACTCTCGCCGCGAGATCTGTAACAACATTGACACCAATCAATGCTCGCTATCGAATGCCGCGAAAACATGTATGAAAAAAAGAACAGTGTCACCTCGCGGTCAATTGTAGAACTGAAATTGACAGCGAGTACGCCAATCACAAGCTTAATAGGTAGGCGAGATCGAGTATCGACTATAGATGACATTTATGTTGCCAACTCATGGTAGAGGTACAGGTAACAAATTCCAATCTATAGTAATGTGCAGTATAAAAGTGGAAGCAATACGCTTTGTGAATGAAGGTACCTATATATACCATATAGCGGCATGACACATTATCTGTATAGGTCTGGCCATCTGATGATGAAAATGGCAAAATTATTATTTTCAATGTCGTTATAGTAAGATTTTTGCCATACCTTTACCATGCCTTTGTAGGCTTTTACAATATCTATATACCCATGTAATATGGGTATCAGCAGTTCAATTAAATTCTTAAGCTGGAAACTGTTTAACAGTGATCTCAGTACACACATTTTAAACAAAGGTGTATACAACGTGGGAACTAAACCGTCACTAAGAACTTCCTCTCATTATTTCCTATGTCTCCATCCATCACCAATCGTTTTACATACAATATTAATGTGAGACCAAAGATCTAATTATCTTAATCACTTCATCCAGAAACGATTCGATATCCAATTCAATTTGTATCAAGAATACAGGTGTCCATCCCTTATCGGATATAAAGAGGCAATAATGGCAAAAAATTTATTTGGTCAGTTCCCTTTCAAATTTCCGCCCTAACCGCTTAAACGCTGTCACGTATAGTGTGAAACAGTGACTTAACTTAAGAAAATGTAATTCAACGGACTTAATATAATGTAACCTAATTTAACTGCGTGCCAACATTGAAGCTGCATGAAGAAAGATTCTCGAGTGGCGGAACAGGAAGAATCAGAAAGAAGAGCCGTAAGTAGGTTACTCATTCGGTGGACCAACCATACCTACAGTTGGTCCCCCATCCCCCTTCGTACTCAAGGTATGGATCATCATTATTAGCCGGAAGACGTCCACTGCTGAACATAGGTCTCCTCATAGAACGCCACTTGGACCGGCCACTCGCTTCCTGCATCCAGCGATTCCCCGCGGTTTTGACGAGGTCGTCGGTCCACCCAGCGGGGGGCCGGCCTACACTTCGTCTTCCGGTGCGTGGTCGCCACTTGAGAACCTTTCTTCCCCATCGGCTATCAGTTCTGCGAGCGATGTGGCCTGCCCATTGCCACTTCAACTTACTAATTTTAAGATCTATGTCTGTGATCTTAGTTCTTTCCATTGCTCGTTGAGCTACTTTAAGCTTGTTAATGGACTCGATCTAGTCTAGACTACTAAGTACTCAAATAATCAGTCTAGAAACTAATTTATTTATAAACAAGTCATATTCTTTTTTAATAAACGAGTAGATAAAATTGTGAAGAATCAGGTACAGTTGTACCTAATCATAATTATTAATATAAGTCCTGACTGATTGAAAGATGAATTTCAAAATTTCATGAATGTAAGTAGATCCTAAACCGAATATCGAGTACTGATACGAACTTAAAGTTTTGGCAGATGATCCCTTTTTCAACCGACTAGGCGCTTTCTGAAAAAAGATGAAGTCTCATTTCAATAAATAATTGTTTTATGTGTGTCCATCACTTTTTTCATAACTTTTTCAATAACTTCATAACTTTTTTCTATGTAAACCGTTTTTTATTATGTTTTTTAAGTTGAGAGCTGGTGTTATTCATGTGGTCCCATATGAAATTTTATCAATATCTTACCAGTACTTTTTAGTTATCGGGAATAATAGAATAGAAGTCGGTTACAAATATTAAAAAAAAATGTTACAAGCACTAAAGAAGGATTATTGCAAATTTCACCCCTGAGACGTTGAAATGAGAAAGCCGCGAGATAGCGCGTAAGGTATAGTTTACTGGATTCCCAGCGTAATTTAGAACGAAGTTACTTTGCGAATGCTATCATGAACAATTAAAGCAGGCGTTAGTGCTTTGAAAAGTAATACTATAAAAATCATGAACAATGTAGTTGAATAAAAGGTAGTAATGTACTTAATAGGCGCTTGGAATTTGTTAGGAGTATAGGTACTGTATTTGTCTGTAAATGTTTCTATAACGAACTTCACCCCAATTCAACCCCAAACAAGGCAATCTAATCTGCCTGATTAAATACCGCTGATAAGTAATGTGGTGGATAGAAATGTTATTTCGGACGATATATCCGAAGATAATGTTTCAATGAAGGGCCGATCTTCACATTGGATCGCCCAATTTGTATGTTGAGTTGATTGTATAATTAAACTTTATAATTGATTTATTGTCATTGAAGCTGCGTTTTATTCGTTATTAGTATACCAATGTAATTACGAATCAATACAGAATATGCGTTAAGGTTATATCAGTAAAAAATATCACAAATACTGTAGAAAAGATCTCTTCCAGGCAATTTCAGGCATAAGAAATGTTTTCTTAGGCATTATTCCTAGACCTAAGTGGCGTGCAATTGGAGAGGCCTATGTCCAGCAGTGGACTGCTACAGGCTGATGATGAGGCATTATTCTTTTACTTTGAACATAGTCACGGGTAGACCGTTTAGTGAAATTTACAAAATAATAATAATAATTTATTTCATCACTTAGTTAGACAATGGTTTCGCATAAATAATGAAAACATATTATAATCTTAAAAACAACTACTATTACATAATATCTTTGTTTTGTACTCCTGTTCCTTTACTAGTTAAAACTGTTTTACAGGTTACAGGAACTTCCCAGTTAATGAGTCTTATATTCATAGCTCATTTCTTTGTAGTTACTTAATGGCTAGGTAAAAAACAAAATTTGTGCAAGAAAAAAACTCTTAAACAATAACCAATAACACAAATAACACTAGAGTCGTAAAACAGGTTTTAATAAGTAAATTATTTATATGTGTTTATATTAATATATTAATGCGCGTGAGAGGGGGGGGGGGTATTTGTATGTGTTTATTGTATTATATTTTATATTATTATTATAGTAGGATAGTGATAAAACAAAAAAATATACACACTACAACATAATTACATGAGGTATAAATTCGTAGTTATCTATATATAGGTATATACATATGCCTACTCGTATATAGTCTAGTTGGGCAGATATAATTTGTACGGCTTGTCTCGTTTTTTATTTATTTATATATTTTAGGTTTTGCGTAAAGGCTTGTAGATTTTATTTGATGAGTCACGTGTACTGGTGGCATATTTTTTTAATAGATTAAAGCCCGATTCACGAAGAATAGTGCTAAATATCATTAGGTTTTTTTTTTCGAACGGACTATTGCTGTTTGCCTCTACCGGCATTTACAGCGTCACCGAACGGGTGGCGAGCGTAGATGGCACTCAGCCAGTACATGCCGCACGTAGGCTATTTTATATCCCGGAAAACGAGTGTATGTTACAGTATATTAGGTGCATCTAGTTTAGATAATAAAGAATATAATAATAACACACATTACCTCACAGTACCCAGACTTGGCACAAACGTTATAACCCAATGGAGAACTCAAGGAGACGTAGTTAACCAACGACAGCAAGCATATCATCATCATCATCATCATCTTAGCCGTAGGACGTCCACGGCTGAACATATATGCCTCCCTCACAAATTTCCAAAAGGACCGGTTTGAAGCGGCCTGCATCCAAAGTCGTCCTACCTTTATCAGGTCGTCAGTCCACATTGTCGGTGGACGACCTACATTGTGCTTGCCGGTCCGTTTTCTCCAATCTAGAACCTTTCGACACGATTTTATTCACTGCCTCAAGTGCTTTCCTGCTCCAAGCTTGATGCTCATACCACAGTTGCAGCTCAGTTTACTCACATTTTGCAGCCCTAATGAAACTTGTACACAAGAATGCTTACATACCTACTATACAGCTTGAGGCAGAATATCTGACACTTCAATGTAACGACATGGTATGACCCTTGCTCTTCAGGAAGGGTATGTAGCTATCCACTAGGATAGCTACAGTTTTACTAGCTAGAACATATTTCTAAAGAACTCTTAGTACTTTACTGTCTTAAGATAGTGATGATCTAGTGATGGTGAGCCTAGCTCTTTAACGCTCCAAAGTAACTTGTTTTGTATTAGTAGTTCTGCGAACAGTAGATCTTGCGAGCACAGTCTTATCAGCGGCAATTTGGAATATGCGGTAGAGCGACTCAAAACATCTCGTCACCGGGATTCAGAAAATTCGCCGTTAGATGCAGTCAGCATCTATATTAACTTGATAGTTATAAAAAGAAGAACAGGTCATCAAAATAAAAAAAGCGCTATCGGAGACGTCATCGATGACGTATCGAGCTCCCTCATGATGATCGTGAGCTTGTAAGGGAACGGGTGTGCGAACGACGCCAGAGATTTCGGCTCATGAAGGAACACGACCTTATAATAACTTACGTCAAGTCGTACGCAAAACGATCCGTTTTTAGAGGAACCCAGCATTAGCTGTAGTTATACTGAACTGCTAAGCGTATGCTTACTAAAATCATCCAGTTTTTAAACTTCACTACTTATATATCGGCAACCACTTGACCAATTATGCCCATATTGGAAACCCCTCCGAAATGAGACCAGAGTACCAAATATTACCAAAATGTATGGGTAAATAGCACCGAGTAAACTTTTTAGGAAAAGTATATAATATAATGCAAAAAAGTATATAAAATAATGGTAATAATCATTAGTAATTACATTAAGTTTATCAGGAGCGTGCTGTTACGCGGAAAATGTCTTGTCTCTTGTCCGAGTATCATAACACTGAATCCTTAAACAACAGCTTTAAGGTATGCCACATTGGCACCATTCGGGCACCAAATATAATAAAATGTGGAAGAAATGTGTCCCTACACTATATCTGGTCTCTACTCTCAACGATAATTATATGAAATCTCTATTCTCCACATCATAGTTAGCTCTACTCTTGTGGACTGGGGCCTTTTTTTTTTTTTTTTTTTTTAATTTATTGGGGTAAACAAACAATACCACAGTAAAAGCTTAAGCCTAATGAAACTTATATTTAACATAGTACTAACTATGGTATCAGCACCGTTTACCACGGATTATTTAAAAAGTATTAACTTTAGGTACATAATGCGATAGGTGGTAGTACTATCTATTCTAGAAGTTGTATAATTTTATTCTTAAACATACTAGGTCGCGTTGCCGCAATATCGATATTATTGAAATTTGTGTTATACAGTTGTACCAGCCGATATAGCGGAGAACGCTTACCAGCGTTAGTGCGGCAACGGAAGGTTGCAAACAATTGTGAAGGTTTACGGCAGTGCGTTCTAGTAGGTATTTTATAACATATCTTACTAATGATAGGTATACAATCATATCTATTGTGACATAGGTCATAAAGCAACATTGCTTCCAGTTGTTTACGTCTAGCCTGGAGTTTCAATAGTTTGTATTTATGTAAGAGCTGTTCATATGATAAACTGCTACGGAAACATTTATAATGCATACAGCGCAAGAATTTTTTCTGTACACGTTCGAGAGCTACAACATATTTACTATAATAAGGATCCCAAATGGACACAGCATATTCAAGTTGAGAGCGAATTAAGGACTTATAAAGATGCAGGTAAGTAGAGGGCCGTCTGAACTTAGTAGCAAATCGTATTACCAAACCATACACTTTAAAAGCTTTATTGATGATGTTATCAATATGTACGTCAAGATGTAATTTGTTATCTAATACGACTCCAAGATCTCTGATCGCTTCAACAGTCCCCAGTTGTTCACCACATAACCTGTACGAGAAATTACTTACATACTTTTTTTTTGTAAAAGTAATAGCTTTGCACTTTTTAATGCTAAAATTTAGCTTATTATTAATACAGTAAGTGGACAGACGGTCAAGATCCTGTTGGAAACGCTCATGATCAGCAGCGTTGTCTATAGTATGGTACATTTTTAAGTCGTCTGCGTATAGCAGGAAGTGACAGAATTTAAAACAGTCATGTACGTCATTGATGAACAGTACGAAAAGCAGTGGTCCCAATATTGACCCTTGTGGTACACCAGAACTAATAGATACAATCTCTGACTCATGCCCATTGAGAACCACCTTTTGATTGCGATTAGTTACATAGGATTTGAACCATCGCAATAAGTTGCCTCGAATTCCATTATAAGCTAGTTTCTCCAGAAGTATCTTATGATCCACTCTATCAAATGCCTTCTGAAAGTCAGTGTATACGCTGTCTATTTGATTGTTCATATCAAGTCCCTCAAACAAATAAGATACTGGTACTGCATCTTATGTTTGTAATAAAAAGATTCAAAATCCTTCCCTTTGTATTAGCAAATTTATTCAATTGATAACCGTTACAAAGACTTATAAATTCAATCAGGCTCTTGTTTGATAAGCAATAGTTACTACAAATTATTGGCTCTAAGTGAGAACTACAGTCACGCCACTGTATGGTAGGTAGATTGTAATCACCCGCTATAATAAATTTATTTACGTCAGAAGCTTCTAAAATGGAGGCAAGCATGTCAAAGTGTGTTAAATAAATATCAGAACTTAAGTTAGGCGGAATATACGCAGCACTTATAATATAGCAATACTTACGCATTCGTATTTCAATAATCACGTGGTCCACTAGTGGCGAAGAAGTCGCAGGCGCCAGCGGCGAACCGAACGCGTGCGCTGTTCGCATCGCAGCTGCCAGCTCGCGGCGTATAGTGCCACCAACTTATCTGTTCAGGTGGGCAAAATTGGAACTACAGTGTACATACCAACTAACTTTGGCGTTTATAATATTAGTAGGATTCTTTGTAGAATTTGCAAATTAATGAGTGGCTTGAAAGACTGCCCTATGTTTTGTTTCTCTTTTTTCTTGGTGAATTTCTTAGGTTGCAATACCAAAATTCTACACTAGCGACGCTGTCACCTGAACAGATAAGATGGTGGGACTGTACCGCTACGAGTACGCCGCCGCCATCCCGCCTCCCGCTCGCCGCACGATCTCGATCACATCGAAACACTTGATACCGCGGATCTATAAACTCGTTATCTGATATACCTTGGTGTACCCAAGTCTCCGTCAAAATAATAACATCATAATGATGTGCCAAAATGTTCATATAAAGACAGTATAGCTTAGTTTTTAATCCTCTACAGTTTTGATAGTATACTGATAAGACATTTCTATCCATTAAATTCGATTAAACCATAAAAAAGTAATACCATTAGATAATATTGTAATTCAGGATTAATACCAACTATGCGTTTTATTAAACCTATTACCAGAATTTCATTATTAGCTCTTAATAAAGTAAACATTATGACAATAATATGCTGTGTCCAATTAGGTGAGAATCCTATTATTATATCGAAAGTTATATATGACCCTACACCGTACAAACATAATTTCGTATGACAAAAAGAGTAGGTCTGTAGCGAGTTACAAGAAAAATAACTATTTACACAACAGCCCCCACATTTACAACAGATATAATTATTAAATATTATTATTAATATTTGTAAACAACAAAATATGTAAAAATAATCATTATCATAAACCAAGGCTGTGTTAGGTGTACATTTTTCATGAATTAATATGAAAATACCTACAATGTCAAAACAAAATATAGTTATCTTAAGGTTAATTATATAACAAAGTAAAGCTAGGTATATTACATTGTGAAATGCGATGTTCTCGATAAAGTTGAATATGCCTATGACGCATTGAAATATTAAAAACTTACCTAGACAGACGCGTAAGATTACCCGTAATAATATGGGGGAATGGGTACTTGAGCACTGACTACTGATATCAATCACTGAGTTATATGTGCATCACTTTATTTTTGCGACGTCCTGAGCATTTCTGATCGCGAAGGCCGGTGAGGTGTCATCTTTCCGTGCAAGGATAGTACCATGCTTAACCCATACGTACTTGTAATTATTAGTTTTGGCAGCGTCACGGCACTACCGAAACAGCATCTTATTTTTCAGCGTCAAGTGTTCGTTGACATACACGGCGGCTGGCGGACCAGATACCGCCAGTCTGGTCGAATCTAACCCCTTTGTTTTACGGCTGGCAGCGATTACGTTATCCTTGCTATAAGCTCTTAAAGCAGGACTTCGAGAAAACTGCCCGGCTTAATCGTACCATGACAACTTTATAGCACGCCTGCCCACTCCTATTATTGGAGAACCGCACAAAAACTGTTCACTTGTTTTTATGTATGGACTCTCGTTGACATGACGCTCTAAATCCGCTCAGTTCTCAGCTCAGTGAAGTATTTCCGAACCGATACGACTTGGGACGCTTTAAGAAGAGAGGTTATTCCTTTTTCAAAGGCCCGCAACGCATCCTAGGCCTATTGGTATTGCGGATGTCCGTGGGTGATGCTGATCACTTACAATGAGTTGAACCGCCTGCTAGTTAAGAACATAAAAAACGGACATTCGTCAACCGTGTCTCTTACCATCAGGCGACCAACTTAGCTGCCACTTCTCTTGATAAATCAGTTGTAATTAGACCCAAGTATAGTAATGGCGCCAGATGAAGCATGTGGCGCCATTACTGTACATGGAAGCACTTCGCCAGTGCTTTCGTTTCGATTGACGTAATGTAATTTTAATAGGAAATCCAGTAGAAAATATAAAATGTTAATTTATCCATACAAGACATCAAGGAAGTTGTTAATAAATGTTTCAATCGCTACCGGCAACATCTGGTTTACGAGTCAGTGGTGCCATTTATTTGCAAACTTTATAATGATTTGTCGCATAATATGTTGCTAGTTTTATGTAGGTAGTTAAGAGGATTGCATAGCTAGTACAAGTACTTTCCATACTAAAAGAAAAAACTCTTTTCTACCTCTTAACATTGTCCGATTTCAGTGATTTTTTTCATGGTATCATCACATTGTTTACTATGCCCGTACGTTTGATTTTTTCAGTGTTTTTAAGTTTTAAAAAAGGAATTTTATATAACTTTGAAATACTGAAAAAATCAAAACGTACGGGCATAGTAAACAATGTGATGATAGCATGAAAAAAAAACACTGAAATCGGACAATGTTAAGAGGTAGAAAAGAGTTTTTTTCTTTTAGTATGGAAAGTACTAGCTATGCAATCCTCTTAATCTTGTATAGGTAGTACAGATTACGTTATAACTTTATTCTATGTTTCTGATTTTTTCATCGAGCACTAAATGTTTTAGAGGTATGATATCTTCATATACCATGAGTGTATAATTGGATGTCTTTCATTTTCTTAGGAGTTTATTCCACCAAAAAGGCGTTCGTTTTAGTACTTGTAAGTCTTTAGTTTGACAACGGTATTAGGTAGGCATGTGAATTTTAGTAATTTCTATATAATTTAAACTTAAATATAGGTAGGTACGTTCTGTCGGGTATTAGGAGTGCGCAGAAGAAATCCTTTTATTAAGAATAACCTTGTTTCAACAACATAACCTTATAGACCTTTTTTACCATAGAATCTTAGCATAGAATAGATAGTACATAGGTGACCACAAGATAATGCAATCTTTATCCACAGACTATCCAACTAGTATTTTAGGGTTGTTACACACTTTGAACAGGGATGTGCCTACTAACACGTTCTACGTTTCCATAGAAATAAAACTAAAAAAACTTTGTAAGTAAGAAAGTAAACATAAGAAGACGATTTAGGTTTCGTAACTTTTATTTATATCTAGATAAATATATTATAGTATTATTTTTAATTCGCACGCGGCTCCATCAAAACGTAAAACTACTATCTAACAAAATCATTTTTCCAGACAAAAATTAAAATTTCGGCCTTCTGGGTATCTGCATACCAAAGACTCAAACTTTCATATAAATAAATACTTATATCCTATTAGATTTATATTATTAGTAGTGCGGCAATACCTACATCTCTAAATAATTTCATGCTCGCTGGTCGTCAATATAAATAACCTACTTCTCAAGCTTTCTTCTCGTAAGTGAGTTGTATTTTGACGTTTGTAATTCAATGTGTGTATGAAGTAATATAATATGTGTGACTTAAAATAGGTACCTACTTATTACATGTTTATATATTAGTGTTATTATTTTAATCGCAGAATGACAGAACTTCATTTTGAAATGTGGATTTAAATCCACTCCGGACTGCTATTGAGAATATATTTGTCAGAAAATCCCAAAACAACCCGGGGATGGAACCCAAGAACCCTGACATTCCAAAATAGCGCTTCAACCACTACACCAAGACCAAGCGAGCGAAGCCGCTAGCGGGTCAGCTAGTTATTTTTATAGTATCATACTTTTAAAGCACTAACGCCTGCTTTAGCGATATCAAACATTGAAATTTATAGAGAGAAAAATTCATATCCTCGGACGGTATTCGAACCCGCGTCTTCTGACTCTCCGTGTCAGACGCCATTGACCAACTAGGTCACCGACCATCGAATTTTAACTCTCTATCTGAATTTTTCCGTCTTATAGGTCTCCGTTATTTATAAAACTAGATCTAATAACCATTAGGTATATCATTTGCAACATATCGTCTGAAGAGCTTAGTTAAAAAATACTTATTAAAATGATAATTTTATTTTACTCGTCATAGCGAAATCTTCTTTTAATTTAGAGCAATTCCGGCATCATAAAGTTTTGTATTGGCATCCGCAATTGGAGAATCCTGTTGCCCTCCACACCCTAAAACAAGAATGCTTATGCTCTACTGCTTCTCGGCTGAATATCTGGCGATGTATAATGGTAGTACCAATCAAGACGGCCTCCTATACAAGAGACCTAGTAAGTCAGGTACGTTAAGGTCTTACGATACATACATCGAAGGTGGAGTGAAAATTCTTTGACTCCGCCACCTAACATGTTGCCTACATAACTTTTGGTTCGATAGAGCTTCTCAAGCTGCCCGATAGATGGCCACTACATCCACATATAGCCGAATAGATAAAATAAATTCGTTCTATATCAATGCCAAATAGTACTAGTATTTATATACGTAAACCAATGCCCTAGTCAAAAAACGATATTAAAAAACATTTAGTGACACTTCCGCTGAAAATTTTCAGCGGAAGTGTCACTAAATATTTTTTGATAATGGATTTCCACAAAGTAACGCCTGAATCAATAAATTATCAGTGCCCTAGTGGTTTTGGCATCTGAAAAGTTAGCCACACACCAAAATCAAAATTTTTAATTTTGATTCATACATTTACTCCTATAAAAGTATAATAGTTGCGTAATACATTGTACATGATATCTAAATAAAAAAATAATTGATGTGGTACCACGGTGGTATTCCTTGAAGGTTACTCTCCAACGGACATGGGTGACTCGGGTCCCTAAAATAGCTACAGACATCCTTCAAACTATGGCTTCAAACCTACAAACAACCCAAGGCCTCATAGGCCAATTTGACCACGCCGAGCCGACCACCAGTGCATGACACTTTATCTCCGATCTCGTGATGCACCAATTACTGTTTTTAACTACTATCGCCATTGCCAGAGAGCCCTTGTGCAATACTACCCAACATAATATTGACTAGTATGTTTGAAGAGGGTAAAAAGGTTTTAACTAGTATGTTTGAAGAGCGTAAAAGGGTTAGACGCATGACTTATAATTGCGCATTAGTTGCTAATAGTAAAATAACAGAGATTGTATTTGCATTAAAATTAATTTTAGAGCACTAACGCAATTGTTAAGGCGAATGTCATTGCTGAGACTGAGAAGAAGAAGGGGAATTTCGAATAAAGTTTTTAATGTTTGTATTCGCACGTCTTACAAAGTGGTTTTTATGACCAGCATTTCAGACGAAAAGTCAAAATGAGGTACATTATTATGAATCACTATTAAACTGTAGGTATATATTACTAGCCACTGGCTGCGACTTGGTTCGCGTAGCAGGTTCGCCCTTCGGCCTCGCCTCGCCATAACCACCATCTTTTCTTGATTTTTCTACCGACTTCCAAAAAAAAGGAGGAGGTACTCAATTCAACTGTATTATTTATTTTTTATGTTTCTTACCTCATAACTGTCGACTGGGTAAACTGATTATCAAAATTATTTTTTTGCTTGAAAGCTAGTGCTTCCCGTGTGGCCCCATTAAAATTTCATCAAATTCGGTCTAGTAGTTTTAACCAATAACTGAATAGAATGGAAGTCGGTATTAATTTTTTCTAATTGTACTTGTCTTTCTTAAGAACTTTCTCAATAATTTATCAAAAATAAAAAATACTTGCCGTTCTCAACTTATAGCGTGACTTCAGTTCAGTCAGGAGTTCATTTTAAATATATAGTTCATTTTTATTAAAATATAATAAAAACAGAACATTTGGTTTGAAATTTGTTTTACGCATCTCAGGTATCCTTATATTTTTTTATTAGACGATTTTAATAACACCAGCTGCTTAGAAGACCAAACTTTGCAATTTTAGAGAGGTAAATTTTATACTATGGATATACTCCTTGGATAGATTTTGAATTCTGTGCTCGTACGGAACCCCTCGGTGGCCTAGTGGTCATGGTGTTCAACACGGATTGTCGGAAGACACGGGTTCGAATCCCATCTGAGGCTATCAAATGATCTCAAATTCAATCAATATCAAAGGCAATCATATGATCAATCATCATGAAAAGTAATGAAAGGAACAATAGAACTAGAAATAAACGCAGGCTGCACCCGCGAAAAAGCATGACTCATTGTCACGTTACGTTGTCACGTTACGCCTAAACGTACGGCTTGTCTTATGACGTTTTCACGTAAAATTATCATCCATAAACCGACTTTCGGACAACCATTTTTTTTATTCAATAGTATTACGTTAAACTAAATTTACAAAGCTTAGAAAAAAACATGGAAGACATGAACGTAGTTTAACGTTCAATCATTTCTTAAATGCGTAGAATAACAGGAGAACTATCTACTATAAATTTAATTTCAAATTTACTGGAACTAGGTACATGCGCCTTAAAAACGGTTTAACACATTTTACCAATATAAAAGGTCTTTGATAATGAGTGCACAGTATTGAACGATACAAGAGATACGAAGACAAGAGTCTTTGACTAATGCCAATGATGACATATGGCACTGAAACGTGGTCTCTTACTAGGGGCCTCATAAGCAAGCTCAAAGTCGCACAACGAGCTATGGAGAGGGCTATGCTCGGGGTTTCTCTACGTGATCGAATCAGAAATGAGGAGATCCGTAGACTATGCTCATGAACTAAAGTCACCGGCATAGCCCAGAAGATAAGCCAGTTTAAGTGGCTGTGGGCAGGCACGCAGAACAGATGGCCGATCGGGCCGGAAGGTTCTAGAGTGGAGACCACGGACCGGCAAGCGCATCGTAGGTCGTCTACTGACGAGGTGGACTGACGACCTGATAAAAGTAGAAGTAGCAGGACGACGTTGGATGCAGGCCGCTTCCAACCGGCCCTGTTGGAAATTTGTGGGGGAGGCTTATGTTGATGATGATGATGATGATGATTGAACGATTGGAATCTATAGCATTTCATGAAAGTGTAAGAAAAAAATACATCTTTTTAATTATTTTGAACACTGTTCCGCAGCTTAGTACCATTGGGCATCATTCGCGAGTAGGTGGATTCGTACGTCTTTGTACCTATTCTAATTGGGTAGGTATGTCTCGCTCAGTCACTGTTGCCTATTCTGTGAACGGCGCCGTCGTTCGTTCAGTTGGACTAGGTATATATAAAGCAGTGAATATGAGTCATTATGGTTCATAATAATAAAAAAAAATGTTACTTTATTTTACGTTCTTGAACTGTTAACGATTCTAAACCACCAGTTGAATATTGTGCACTAATTATCAAAAGCCTTTATACATAGAGAAGCGCTGTATTGCAACTGCTACTTCTGTTATTTCCTGGAAGGTCTAAGATGAATATACTAGCTTAAAGTTATATTAATATACCTAGTATGTATATAACTCTAATCTATATAACATGGATATGGTATAAACACAAAACTCCGATATTTCGCCCGAGTTCGCGAATATATTTCATCTTATCTATCTACACTCTATACTACCTATAATAAAGTAGTAGAAGCCAAAAAGTACATGAAAGATTGTACTTGGAAGAGAAATAAAAAAATGTAGGTCAGACGACGTAAAACTGCCTACTGAACATGAATATGACGTTTTTGAAAAAAAACGTCTGTCTATATGTCTCTCTGCCTGTCTGTCTGTACATTCACGCACAACTTAAAAACTACTGCACAGATTTCGATGAAATTTATATGGATAGAATAGAGCCCGGCCCGGTGCTCCCAGCCATAAACGTATCTTGATCCGTTACATAAATCCAAGATGGCAGCTTGATCTCTCTATTCTACACGCTATCTTATAAATCTGGGGTTCGATTGAATGGTCAGCGCGCATAAACTTCTTAGGTACGGCTAAAAACCTAAGCTACACTGGACTACTACCACACTACTACAGTGATGTCAACTTCACTGAGAGCTCAAGTACCTACTGGTTTTTACCTAGCTATGTTTGAGTGCATGTATTCATAATTTTTCATGTAACCTTTACTATTTTTATTATAATTAATTCACACAACACAAGTAAAGTCTGGCGTATTCCGGTCACGCATTGGTTTTATTGTCTATACTTTACGACCGTGTCTGTTTCTCGAACTCTCGTTTGACATCATTCTCTGGCCTTGGTACTTAATTGCTTTTATTCGCACTTTCATTTATATATACTACTTCACTAAAAGCATATGATGCTTGCGTAAGAATAATAACTAATTGCATTGTTTCAAATTTAATTGAATTGGGTTTTTCTGCGACTAATTTTGTACAAACAAATAAAGAATATTCTAGATTTGTCGATGGATTTGGCTACTTAAATCTCTTTAAGTCTACTTGCTCATCGTTTTTTGATATTGGAAATGTCCAACTATTTGATTCCGTTGTAAAATGCATGTTTTTTATTTACTAAACAAACATCAACTGTTTCAACACTCATGATCCCAAATGATGACCACATGATGGCATAACATCAAAATAAACCATAACATGCGTGAATGTGTGCCACGCCAATTTACTTTCTTATTTGCTCTAACGAATTTGATGTTGTGAAAGTACCAATTCGTTTCATTGTTTTGGTTTATGCAATTTGGTTAATACCTCACTATCTATTTAATCTTATTTCAGATATAATATGCTCACTTCCCTGCTGCCCTGCTTTAGGTTAATTTTGAAATTAAGCTTTCAATGAAGTAAGCTATGATGTAATCGCACTGCTTTGCACTTAAATTTATTATGACAAACCAGCCTTTGGCTTGTCATTATTAGTTTATTTACTGTCATGAATGTAATAGGCAGATACTAGTGTTTCCTATTCACTGTAAATTGCGTATAATTTAAGAAATAAAACTAGATACGATCTAGACAATACAGTTATGCATTCGTAAATGCGGTTTCGTTACTTGTTGAATATTTGGAGATTTAAGGGGGCCTATTTTATAACAATATGCCTAGCAGATTGTTACTATTTTAGGAATAGGTCTTTTAAAGTTATTCCAAACAAAACAACAAACATTTCACACATTTATTCAAAATCAGCCTCAACGCAAAGTACATGTACTTCGACAAGTTATATACATTACAATAACAAAGCAAGTATTTAAGCTAAAATAACAACAGAGTATTCTAAAACTGGACTATCCGCGCATCCTTGCAAATGCTATGCGGCTGGCCCACGATCCATCCAATCACAACCTTACAAACGTGAGCGAAATTTTGCTGATCGACATACACTAAAATACTAATGATCACAATTTGGAACTTAGCCTATAAGGTACTGATGTGACACCCTCACATATCTCCTACTACTTAGTGCCAGCCGTGGTGCTGCTCATGACCCTGTTGCTGCTCGTGTCCGTAGTGCTCATGGTGCTCCTCTTCTTTCTTAATGTAAAAAGGTACGTGCACCTTTACGGGATAAGGAACTTCTTTAACGAGTGGGAATTGCACTTCTTTGTACACGGGGTAAGGCTTGTCAATGGGTACTTTGACTTCATAAGGCACCTTCTTTTCGACGGTGTAAGGAATCTTCTTGTACACATCATAGGGCTTAGGAACGGGGACCTTTACGTGTACAGGGTAAGGCTTCTCAACCTCAACTTTGTATGGCCTGTCGACGGGAACCTTGACTTCGTAAGGTACGGGCTTGTGTACGGTCACAGGGTAAGGCTTCTCGACATGAACGGGGTAGGGCTTAGGGACGTACACATTGTAAGGCTTGTCGACTGGCACTTTCACTTCATAAGGTACCTTCTTGATGACTTCGTAGGGTTGGGGGACTTTCACTTCGTATTTGACTTCATATGGGACCTTCTTTTCGACGGTGTAAGGCTGGGGATAGGGGACCTTGACTTCATATGGGACCTTCTTTTCGACGGTATAAGGAGTGGGCACTTTAACTCTAACTTCGTAGGGCTTGTCGACTGGGACCTTCACTTCATATGGGACTTTCTTCTCAACGGTGTAAGGTTCGGGAACGTACACGGGGTACTTGACATACTCCTTGACAGTAACGGGTACCTTCTTTTCGACGGTGTAGGGCTGAGGGTAGGGGACCTTCACTTCATAAGGAACTTTCTTTTCGACGGTGTATGGGACGTGTTTCTCAACAGTGTAAGGGACGGGGACTTTTTTAATGACCTCGATTGTCTTGACGTGTTCATGGTGGTGGTGGTGATGGTGACCATGGTCGCTTTCGATAGGCTTCCATTCGCCTCCGCCGCCGCCGCCCCCGCTTGAGCCACCAAAGTTGTGGCCACCGAAGCTCACTTCTCCTCCGAAGTCATGGCCTCCATGACCACCCCCCTGACCGCCAAAGCTGAAGCTCTCATGGCCTCCGTAGCTGTGGCCTTCATCTCCACCACCTCCATAGCTTCCGATGTCATAAACCCCACGTTTGTCCTGTTTCTTCTCGTCAGTCGCGGCCTTTGCTGCGCCTTTCTCCTCTTTGGCAAAGGCGACCACAGCCAAAGCTGCGACTATAACAACCTGTGGGCAAAATGAATAAATTTTCAGAACTTTATAGTCACCACATCATTTTATACTATGACAAAACGGAATAGTTATTCATCGTATTGCAGGCACCAAGCTGCCAATCCATTAAAGTGCTGTAGCATTCATAGAGTTTGTGCGAAATTGCACTGTACTCATCAACCCAAGACACTTATTCTTAAGTATTTTAAGACCTAGAAACTTCATCGGGTTAAAACCCTTAAAACCTCCAACAGCTACTATGCACATCACTACATCTAATCATTCCAAAAATATCTCAAAATAAATTTTATCAAAATTCTATGTGATTCTCAACAATTGAAAAGTATACCACAGTGGCATCCGAAGCTAGAAGAAGATTAAATAGAGATGTTATTTAAAAATTTGCATCACATTTTCTGCTATAAATTTAATACTAACCATCCACTCATTTTAAATCGTATAATGTCATGATGTTTTGTATTTAACTAGAATAAAAGCTAATAGTAAAAATCTCCATGATAAACACATTTAAAGCTAGATAGTAAAATATGCAAGTCAATGAAAGTGAATATATATCTAAAATGTTCTTGTTTTTGAAACAGCGAGAGAGAGCAGGATGCATTTTAAATCCTAACAAAATCGTTTTATAGTGGATGCAGATAGAATATAGAGTTTAGAAAAGTAAAAGTTGCGTGATCTAGTTTTGTAATCGCAGATTCAATCCTATATAGAATACAAATATGTTTCACTTTCTAAATCTCTGGCTAATCTGCACACTTTCCGCTTAGTTACAAATAATAGTTGTTACCTTTTATTATAACTGTCGTTTTATTATAACGTCATCAGATGAACATCGTTAAAAGTATTATAGAAAAAACAATTCTTGGAGCATATTTTCGTCTCTTCAGGGTGAGATGGTTCTGTAGGAATTATGCGAAAACCGTAAAACTATTATTATTATACTATAGGTACTGCATTTACTGGTTTCAAAAACCTTTGTCCAGTTTATAGATATAAAGATTTAGAGTAGATTAGAGTATCGTCTATTCGCAGTATAAATATATATATATATATTCATAAAAGTGAAATAAATTTGTTTGATAAACGCATTTTGTCGTAAAATTGCGGACAACTCTTTTTTACAATATTTTATTTTGAGTGTTGCCACATATAAAATAATATTGAAAATACTCTCGACAATTCGTTGATTCTCGTAGTATTTACATTATATTTTTTCCGAATATCTATTCACCTTTGAAGTCAGTTAAATTCAAATTCTTAAAAGTTAGCCCCTTACCCATTTACCGATTTTTTATTTTATTATGTATCAATACTGCCGTGCACTCAATCAATGATCTCTGTATTACTCGTATAAAAGTAAATTTCATTAAAACTCACGGGATTACCGCGAGACTTACGCGTGTACTTCTCTCTCTCTCTCTCTCTCTCTCTCTCTCTCTCTCTCTCTCTCTCTCTCTCTCTCTCTCTCTCTCTCTCTCTCTCTCTCTCTCTCTCTCTCTCTCTCTCTCTTCTCTTAAACTCTTGATGGTTCACGGACGAACCCAAATTAATCCCGTTTTATAACATAAATGTATATATAAGTTAATAATAAAGTTTCCTTATGAAAGATAAAATCAAATGCAATCATTGTTCTATCAAACAGTTTACCATTTCATAATTTTCTATGTAAGTATAATTAAGCCCGGTCCGAACACTGTTTTAAACTTAGCTCGTATTTTATTGTTTTCGTAACTGTTTTAACTGGCGAAGTAATTTTCGGTTGCGCAAGCAACTAACAGTTCCGATATACTCCGAGCACGAGCCCGAAGGCGTTTTACCGAATGTAGGCTATCAATAATCTAAGATAAAAACTATTATTTAAAATGATTGAATATTACACTCGCTGCATTTCCTTGATGTTAATCATATGTATCGTAACTTACAAAATTGTTAGTCGTTAAGTTACGTAGTAGGCTTCGAAATTATAAAATATCATCGTTTGGAATTTTAAAGCGTGCGTTATGTAACGTTGTTTGCATAAAAAAATATACACTCATTGTATTAATTATTAAATTTCGGCACAGTTTTAAGCTAAATTGCGTGGGATTCCAAAATCAGTTTCGAAATCCGAATTTAAATGAGGACTGTAACACCGAGTGTTGCAGTTAGTAAACATGCTAGAAATGTGTCAAAATGATGTAAAAATAATGCAATCATTAAAAATCTTGTCAATCACTGAATGTATTAACATGACTGACAGACAGACAGTTGTATAAAATGACTATATAGTCGTATTAAGTATTATTTACTTAATGCACGCGTTTTTTACTATAGTTAACATGTCAAACAAATCGTTTCTGACAAACAATAATTAGTCGAATGAATTATTAGGAAATAAATTATAACACAAGTACACACATTAAAGATACGTTTACTTACTGTATTTTATTGATAAAATATATTAATAAAAATATTTTTGGTGTATATTAACGGTATTTGGATAACATAATGTCTAAAGTGTTGTATATAGGACGTTATATTTTTTTTTTAAACTGTTACATATACGAACTGTGTTTGTTGCTTGTTTGTCCTTCTTTCACGTTAAGCTGTCAGCTGCCTTCATTGCAAATCTTAACGTACATATATACACGCATATTTTGCCATCCTTAATATTAATTAATATAATTTGGCTATGGGCAATCACAAAACAAAAGACAATGACGAATCTTGTGGTTGGAAACTTCATAAACAAGAAAAACAAAAACAATCGCCAATTCTAAAAACAAAATACTCTAATAGCCTAACTGATATCAAATTTAGAATGTGGGGCATAGACAGTGGCTTTCTTTTATTGAAATGCACATTTATAATTGGCGAAAGATAATCTCGGCCTTGCATTTATAGCCAGTGTTGCCATTGATGGTGTAACCGCGTATGAAAGGTGCTTATGCGTACTTCCGTTACATAACAAGAGTTAAACGAACCGCATTCACTGTAAACCTGTAATTAAATGAGAGCAACGTATAATGAGCTTAGTAATACAACTTGTATAAACAATGAAGGTCTCACTTCGAACCACAATACAACCTTTTAAATCGACTGCCAAAAACAGAAAGAGATGTCATAACATTGTACTAAATCATTCTATTTTGGTGATCCTTTTTTACTTGGATTGAATTTCAAGAATATACATTGAAATTGCTCTTACTTTAATTTTATCAACATTGCTAGAAATATTAAAAAGTATTTACTTGTCTTAATATTGTCAAGCAAACGATAATCAAGAAGTCTGATATTATCGACTTCTTGACTGTCGATCTCGAAAAATTGCTCGTACTGTGGCAATATAATGTTTTTTAATAGTTGAAGTTCGTTTTTATTAAGCTTAAGTTTATTTAAATTATGATTTATATACACTATGTAGATAATTAGTAGTCTTGGGACGCCCTGTATATTAAAGCAGATAAGATACATTTAATAAGTATCTAATCTATTCAAATCTTTTGTAAATAAGTGAAAACCTAGATCATTCTTCATCAAACCTAGGTACCCGAGTAAACTGGTGTAATTAGGGTAGCTGGATCTGTTGATCCAGACACCCTAATTTTACCCTTCTATCAGAGGCGTATATTCTTTAAAAATAACAATTGTATGACAGTCCAATCCTTACAAAATGTTTGTATGTAGGTACTCACCTACCTAAAAAGGAAACAATCAAAAGTCCATACATACATCCATATAAAAATACGTACATATTTATCATGAATCCAGATTTAAAAAGTGTTCCAAAATACGCTTCCAAACCGCACTTGAAAGAAAGTAAAGCCTTAATTTGCATCGAAATCGAGTCGATAGGAATCCTGACATGTTCTACTAGCTTCTCTGTAATATGACAAATATCGCTTAGCTAGTATTCTAACCGGTAGAGACCATTGACACTGGAATCATTTCCCGTCAGCCGAAGAAACTTACTGATTTCACTAGGAAGTAGGCACAACCTGATTTTAATGCCTGGAGAGTTAACGTATAGGTTTACCGCTACATAACCGCGCTAGTTTGTATGGACTATTTTATCAAATGATTACTTAGTACTTATTTATCAACACGCGTGAAATGTGTATTGATTATGCAAGAAAACACAGAAATATCGAACCTTTGTAGATGTTTTGACTTGCTTTTATTATTTACCGACTTCCAAAAAGGAGGAGGTATTGAAACGACTGTATTTTTTATGATTGTTACCTCATAACTTTTGACTGGGTGAACCGATTCTCAAAATTCTTTTTTTGTTGAAAGCTGATGCTTCTCGTGTGGTCCAATTTAAAGTTCATAAAATTTGGTTCAGTAGTTTTTGAGTTACACTCCAATAACCGAATAGAATGGAAGTCGGTATAAAATTTTTCAAATTGTACCGGTTGTTGCCCGATTTTGTAAGTTCCTCAAATAGGGATAGGTGTGTATAAACGCTAAACGATTTAGTTGAAAATTTAATTGTAGGTCTGACGGAATTCATAAGTACATTATCATGTATTTACATTAATATAAACTCGAAATTACCTATGCGATTAGAATACACGTTATAAAGTAATGTGGAAGCCAGGTACGCGTATGATAACACCCTACTAAGACACCCGCTGCCCTATACCGTCTTTTATATAACTATGTCTCTTTTAAATATGTTTTTATTTTCCGATACCATTTGATCTTTTTACTGTGATAAGACAATAGGAGATGAGGGATTGATGATCTGCAGGTCTTATATGGTAATCAATTACAATCCAAAACAAACGACGACCGTACAAATCGCCAGTCATAAATTTAAGAAAACAAGGCTCTATTGACATACACGTCGGAACTAATGTTTCTGTGTCGTCTACAGCACAGTTATGCAACTACGCTGTCGTGTACATCGATTACGGTTTGCTCTATCACGGCATCCGTCAAGCCCAATTGGTAATAACGTAACACTTAACACATGTGTTATAAACCCGTTTGTTAACTAGTGTTGTTGGTATTTGTAAATATTTAGCCAATCTGTTAATTGGACCTTCGCGTTTGCACATTGGTGTACCTATATTAATTTATCATCGCATTAGTGTTATGAATGCGATAGTTTGGATGGGTGTTTGTAATACTCGTATAACTAAGGAATATATGATGGCTAAACAGCTTTGTTGTGTCTTTTTGGAAAATCATGGGGGAGGCATATGTTCAGCAGTGGACGTCCTACGGCTGAGATGATGATGATTAAACAGCTTTGAATGTAATTCGGTATGTTATATACTTTAGGGCTCTATACTTGTTATATCATGGAATAACTTACGTTTGAACACTGCCTGATCACAGATAATATATAATATTGGTCAGCTTTGTCCTATTGCGGAGCAGAGGTATTCCTATCCTCTACATACCACGATTTGAAACCATTTGAGTTTAGCTTACAGACACTATTGTTATGTAAACATTAACATTATTTAGCCTGCTCTTGCAGTAAGGACAAGTTTTTTGAAGTGTCAAACATTATTGGCCATACAAGTAATTCAGGACTTCACGTCCTGACTATATTGTTGCTGCCAAATTGACTAAATACAAGGAAAATATCATGAACGACAAAATAAATAGTCGCCAATTGGAATTGAGTCATGAATCAAGCTAAAATCGTTGACAGTTACAGTCCTTTTGGTGATTTTAATTAAGTTTTTTAGTAAATGTAGCTTTAAATGTATATTAATTTAATTTTGTTACTAACATATGTACCTACTTAGAGTATTTTATTAAAGCACTCTTGTTTTGATGCTACGAAACTATTAACGTCGTAATTATTGATGTAATTTTTTCAATAACAATTTTTATGTAAGTATCGCTCACTCAATCGCTCATAAAGATCATCAATATTCAGTGAATTAAATGACCTAACAAACTTGTTCTTGAAAATATTAATTGTGTATGTAATGCTCATTTTTTATAATTGTATTACTTAGACTCAAATGTACAGGTACAACCTGATTTTGTTATATTATTATCTAAATTTAAAATGCTTTGGTTGTACAAAGTACGTACTATGAGTATTTTTGATTAATATCGAATGATTGGTATCAATCTTTTTATTGTCATTTACATTGTCAAATCTTAGAATCTACCAATCGTTAAATTCTGCACACATATTATTTATGTAAGTGTAATAAATGTATCAAACAACATATATGCAATTTATTTAGTCTCTTGACAGACTATTTTAGTTCCCTACAAAAATACTATAAAACAATTAAGGTCCAATTTCGATCTAATGCAAAGCAAAATAGTATGTAGACCAAAACAGAAAGAAATGCTCTGAGAGCGGAACCTTGACAAATGTAGGGTAAAAGAGTTCAACGCGCGCGCTAATGTAGAGAATGCACGAAACAACTTTTAACATATACACTGTTTCTTATTACCTACTTCCACAATTTTACCAAAAAACAAAGTGAAAGACAAACTAGGCGCATTTTTCTGCAGAGTACGTCCTCGTGTGTCGCACGGTACAACACGCCACTAGATGTGTTGTATCCAAGCGATAAAATAGGTAATACTATTTTTAAAATATGTTTTTAAAACCACTAACGTTTGCTTAGCGTTACCAAACATAGCAATTTTAGGGCGAAAAATTCACATCCTCGAACGGGATAAGCAATACTTTGTTTAAAGGACACTATATCAAGTCACTATAAGAATGCTATAAGCGCAGTATAGTACCACGAACAGTGAACAAAAACAGTAGAATAACTCTGTATGGCACTGCAACTATCATGGCCAAGCGTAGTGCTTACTATAGAAGAAAATTTCAAAATGTATCCTATACCTACGTCTAAAACTACATTTTAAGTAACTTAATTTAATTCAGGCACGCGCCAAAAGCAATGCTATTTTTTTAGAAGAGTAGGCATTATAATATGTTGGTCAAATGCTTAAGATTGTATACGTGCAACCATGGGGAAGGTATTAAGTGTGTATAACTAGCTTACTTTATCACCGCTAAATACATCCTCATCTCAAAACAATATTCGCTAGATCAATACAGCAATTTTACTATTAATAATGTGTTCTTTTACCTACTAAACATACGAGTATATAACCAACGTACGCAAATCACATAGAATTAAGTCAAACGCCGTACAATTTTCTTTGCTTTCTCGTCTCAAAGAAAGTGAAAAGAAAATTACACTTCTAGAACAAGGAAACTGCTGTGAGAACTGTCGTTTAGTAATAATTATGTACAGAGTTACGTAAGGAGTGTAATTATTACAACTCAGAGTCGTAATAACTGTTGATGGGTTATGAGTCGAATGTGATAATCATTATCGACAAAATATACTTATTTGGTATTAACGAAAACCAATAATGAACGGTCTAATATCGTTTGTAAATGACATTTATGTGATTTCGGGATATTTTGTTCTTTATCCATACCATAAAAAAACGAACGGACGACTGTCTAAAGTTAATGAATAGAATATAAAGCTGTTAGGTGCAAAGAGTTTTAACCTTTTTGCGTACCTAAACATTTTTTTTTTGTCCTCAACTCAACTCCGTTGAGGAATATGGCGTCGCACGTCATGTGCAATTGCCAGCGTCATGTTTTCACCTAAACATTTAATTTGGATTCAAAAGATGAGTACTGACTGACTTGAACAATTACAAGTGCAAAAAGGTGGATATAAATACTAGTTACTGAGAATAATTATGTTTGAAGTTTAATTTTGAAAGTCTTTCTGCAGTCACACTTTAGGTATGTATTTAAATTAAATAAACAGTTATATATTTTGATCATTATTTAACTTAGTAGCAAAAAAATATTTGTTTTGTTTGTCCTACTGGTTTTAAATTATATTAATGCCATATTTATTGTTTTTGAAACTGTCATAGTTGCGATCAATATAGTTACAATGTGTTTTAAGTCCTTAATAAATAAAAGTCAAAGGCGTGTTACAAAATAGTTGTGCATAATGCCTTAACCTTTACCTTTTCGACATATATGCACTCATTTGTAGCAAAAATATCATATTTTTTATAATACCGAATTGATGAACTTTTGCAAACTTATTTTATGTTTCTTTTGTATTTTAAATTATCAAAGAGGTTCATTTATTTGGCACTGAAAGTGATAATGAATATTTAAATAGTTAGATGTAACAAAATATTTGGTATGCGAAGTGTTCATTATATTTGCGTTTGTAGTTGACTTTTATTGCAAATAAACATATTATAAATACTGTTTGTGTTTTTCTCTTTACGAAGTTATTTTACTTTAAGAGTTAATAATGTTTAATAGTTTAAACATAGTATGTCCTTATTTGTTCCTGGAATTGAATATCTAAATATCTATTATTTATATATTGATTTAAAATATTGGCGTGCCTATGCATTATGAATGTCATTTCAAAACAGTTGTTATACAAATTATGCAAATAATTCAGCAATGAATATTTCATATCTTTTAAATACTTTATATGTCATTTAACGATACATGTAATTAGTTAATACCCGTTAAAAATATGCTGTTAAATTTACTTTTTTTAGATTACTTGCATTATTTATTTATTGTTTATTTTTAAATATGTAACGTAAAGCATCTCTTCTATTTTTCCACATATACGTTTATGCATTGACACATAAACAAACGAACTTAAGTAAATAATTTATAAAAACAATGTTTTAAATGGGTATTTATGATACCATATAAACAACTGTAAATCCATAAAATACACTATACATACTTTACGAAAACCCGATACTATCACAGTATGTGCGGTATTTTAGAGATGCTCCACATTACACTTTTGGAATAATCGAATTGGATTGGCACGATTTAAAAAAATCGAGATCACTTTTCCGTCACAACACTTTACACTATCACATGCTGGTTTTCAACTCACCAAGAGCTTCATGTTGCTTCGTGTCTTCGTCCGTCGTCGAAGACCGGTTGTGTGGCTAGCCAGTGCTACCATCATCATATATACTGTCCCTCCCACTTTCGAACCAGCGTTGAGATACAACTTGAGCTCAAGAAGGGTAACATAGGCCCGATAATGATGCGAAATGTAACATGCATTCTTTCGAATTAAGGCTGATGATCTGGTTTTGTTCTTGTTATCGATTCATCTAACAACTTTATGTGTGTTGATAAAACAAATCGGTAGTCGAAGATACATATCTATAGGTCTTGAACGGGTTGAAAATGAATAATCAAATTACTAGCTTTTTCCATATATTTTACACTTTTTTTTTGTAATTATGCTTTAAGACCGGCTAAGACTCGCGTAACATTTACCGGAAATGAACATAACTTGCGATAGTTTTCTATCTCATTTTTCTGGTACTAGCGACTGCCTGCGACTTCATTGGCGTAGTAGGCTCGGCTTTCGGCCTTGCTATGACCTCCCAACTTTTCTTGATTTTTCTTTCATAACAACCTTCTCCTCACAATACAATATAACAAAAAAATAATTAGCGAAATTGTTCCATCCGTTCACGCGTAATTTGATGGCCAAGGGAAATACACAGAGACAGGCCTGTTGGTCTAGTGGTTAGTGACCCTGACTGCTATGCCGGAGGTCGTGGGTTCGATTCCCACCCAGGACAAATGTTTGTGTAATAACGATCATTTGTTCTGTGTCTGGGTGTAATATATCTATAATATGTATGTATTTAGAAATATATAAGTATGTTTATCAGTTGTCTAGTACCCATTACACAAGCTCTGCTTAGCTTGGGACTAGATGACGTTGTGTGATAGTTGTGGAAAAAAAAAAAAAAAAAAATAGAGATTCATTTTTATATTGGATTACGGGTTCGGTTATGATTAGTGATCAATAAAGCATTTTGATTTGTATTGTATATCAGTGCATTCATAAATGATAGTATTCTTTTTATAGGTTTTATCTCATCTGTATCATTTTGTAATGTGCTTTAATATTAGACGAAGTTGTCTCGGTTTCATTCAAAATTAATATAAGATATTTTTCTGGATATTATTAAGTTTACTTAGTTATATGTTTTATTGATAAAAATAGTTGGTTTTTTTTTTTAGTTCAGACTTCTATCACTTATTTTTGCTCATGGTTTAGTTTTGTTCTTTTTATCGATTCATCTAACAACTTTATGAGTGTTGATTAAATCAATCGGTAGTCAAAGATACATATCTATAGAACTTGAACGGGTTGAGTTGATAATGAATAATCAAATTACTAGCTTTTTAATAAGACGTATAATGGAATATTCGTGTTTTATGTACGTTAAGAAAGAAAACCTGTAAGTGACTAACTTGTAAACCTTACTTTTTCCATATTAAAAAACTCTTTACTTTGGGATGACGATAGAGTAAAAGATTAAAAACACAATTCAAAGGTAAAAAGGACTAGTGTGGAAATATTTCACTTACCGCACGATTTGGCTGCTTGGAAAAATTCTTTTCGTATACATGCATTATAAAAAAATATATTAAACTATTGGTAGAGAGTAACTCTTGTTTTCCACATGTACATATGCTATAAATTTAATAGCATTAAATCACAAAACATGATAATTAATATAATACTGTTTTGAATTTAGATTAAATAAAGACCTGTTTAGCTTCTAGTCTTTAGGTCGAAGCTATTAAGTTTATTTTACACAAGTTGATTGTTTTGTGATTTTACTCAAAATTGACAATTAGTAAAGACTTTTGTACATGAGTGCGTACATAATATTAATTATAACTGTATCACTTTTCATAAATTAAACTTTACCTTCAAATTTCGAAGTCTCCATGACTTCATTCAAACTTCTTAAATATTTCAAAATACTCATACTAGCACACCCCAAATAGGCCAAAATCATTGTTTTCTTTTCAGCGAAAGTGTCACAAAATATTTTTTTATATCGTTATTTTTAATTATTAATAAATTATTAGCCGAAGACCGGTCTCAGTGGCGCGCTTTGGGAGATGCCTATGTCCAGCAGTGGACTGATACTGGCTAATTATGCGTATGTATAATAAGTGAGGAAATCGTTTGTTCACATTTTTCTTTTTAGTTAATTCTTCTATTACATATTTTTATAAACATTGTCATTCTCTAACAAGAAAATGTTAGTTTCACACGTTTAAAGATTGAGAATGATGTGTTAATTGTATATAAATATCATATTATAGTTATAATTGTGCATATATAGTGCCGACTACAATATAGGACTATAATATAGTGCCGAATTTAAAGCATGGTTTTTTATTATGTTAGCAGGTATTTTATACATGAAACTTGCTTAAACCAAAGTACTTAGAACGCGCGGCCCCGAGTGTTAGTTTGCTAAATATAAATATGCTTTAAACTTAGTATTTACTATATTTATTCCACTTTTTTAATAAAGTGGTTTGTGAATGAGTTCGTCCGGAGAAGTACTGCAACCATACCTTATTCTATCGTAAAGCAGTAATATTCACAATACTGTGTTCTTGTTTGAAGAGTATGGACCCGGTGAAATTACGGCATATGAGACTTATCAACTTAATGTTGGAGGGTTACAGGTGCAGTGCAGTTCCCTTGTAACGAAATGTATCTGTTCTAGGCAGAGGTTGCTGTTACCATTGAACACCAGCTTGCTTGCTTGTTGTGCTCGTATCGCCAGATATTCAGCTGCGACGCTACAGTAGGTAGAGCACGAAAATCTGCTTAAGTGTAACGTTATCGTATCATTTACGTATCCAGTACAAACTATGAGTTATCTGTGCCAATTTTGTACCAGATAAACGACAGTTTGTTATAATACGTTAATGATGCGATTGCGTTACACTTAAACAAATTTTCGTGCTCGACACTGTATTAAAAAATATACAAGAGTCAAAAATCAATGTCTTGCGGTGACGAGCACAGACAATGCCACACAAAACTTCAATTCAAAGTTATTTTTTTTAAAGTTTGTCTTCACATTAGGCACACGACTGGTACGTTTCGTCACTTTGTGGAATGAATAACACACCTGTTTTCAAATAAAAACTACTATATTTCATAGAGAACTCAGGTGGCCTAGCAGTCATGCCGTCTGACATGGATTGTTAAATTGTCGGAATATGCGGGTTGGAATCCGTTGAAAAACCGTTTGACCGAATGTGATGACATTTAAAAGGGGACCACCTCAGAAGTAGAGTTTTGCGTGAACATACATATTAAAATATATAGTTACTAGCTGATCCGCCAGCGGCTTCGCTCGCTTGGTCTTGGTGTGGTGTTGGAAGTGCCGTTTTGGAACCTCGAGGTCATGCGTTCGATCCCCGAGTTGGACATTTATTGGGTTTTTCTGAGAAAGAAAGATTTTCTCAATAACAGTCCGGAGACTGGAACAGCAACCAGAACAACCCCGTAGATAGTAATAGGCTCGCCTCCTATTACATGATCACATGACCAAAAACATATATGGCGATGCTTTTGACTACGCTATCAGAAACGGACACATCTTTGATAGAACTCTATTGACATAAAATAAGTCAGCATTACGATCTAAACGTAGGTGGAGATCTTGTTATTTTGTCTATGCTGTGCCCAATAATATTAGGCTGTTTCACTCGCACGGTGATGGATGTTGATGATGATGAAAAGTAGCCTATGTGCTATTCCAGACTATAATCTATCACTGTGCCAAAATTTCAACCAGACCCGTTCAGCCGTTCTGCCGTGTTTTAGTAACAAACATCAAAATATCCATCCATCCATCCATCTTAACTTTCACATTTATAATTATGTATTAGTGAGATGAGATAATTATAGACGTCGACTTGACAATCTCCTCCTTTTTTGGAAATCAGTTGATTACTAAGTTTGATACCGAAGAGCGGGCGTCATTTGTTAAAAATGGCTTAACGTTTTTGGAACAAACTGGAGTGCGGTAACAGGAGAATGTAAAAGCTATAATGACGTAAGGAGAGTGAAGATTCCAATACATAATAATACTGTTGCCACGCACGGTAGCCCAAGGATATTAAAAAGTAGCTGCTTAATGAGGTAACCATGGCGCATAGCTGCAAAACTCGTTTATAACATCCAATCCTTGCAGAAAGGTTGCTTAGTCTAGTGCAGTGATTCTTAAACGGTAGTCCGCGGACCCCTCTGGTGCAAATAGAAAGATACATTTGAAACACTAATTAATTCTAAAGATTTTGGAGCTACATGGCTATTTCTGTCACAAAGATTCGAGTAATAGATAACTGTAAAATTGAAACCAAAGATTAAAAAGTTTGTTAAATTATGCAGTCACAAAAATATCATTAAAATAATACACATACCTTCTTATCTTTGTAATATACGATTAAGGCTTTGAACAATTGTACGCGTGTTTTATTTATAAACGGATCCCTTTATTCATTTACATTTACTGTATATTACCTCCAAACAGTTGGTGGTTCATGACTAAACAGAAATATTGTGAAACTAGCTGGTGCCCGGACGTCGTCTGCGCAGGATTAGTACTTCGAGTAGTTTATTATCTTTTCCAAAACCATATCTATCTTTATACCAAAATATCATAAAACATTTACATTGTTTATATGAGTAAATATGTGTATGTGTATGTGTGTATGTGTATGAGTACTTAGTAAACCAATCACTAAACACTTATAATAAAATATAGTACCTACGTACATACAAATATAAAATTAATCACCATGGAAAAAATGACCTTGCATTTCATCACCCTTGACGGTCACCAAGCACGTCTAGTATATCGAGCTGTCAAAATGATAGCATGTTTTTGACTAAGCTATCAGAAGCTGACATAAACTTTGACAAAACTTTGTTATTTTGTCTATGCTTACATTTTTTCACCCGCGTGATGATGGATGATGATGATGATGAAAGTATCATATGTGTTAATCTAGCGCCTCATCTACCTCCATACTAACTTTCATCCAAATTGGTTTCGCTGTTTGAGCGTGAAAGAGTAACAAACATCCACACATCCATTCATCCATACTCACAAACTTTTGCTTTTAAAATATTAATAGAATATGATGGTCCCTTATCACTAAAAGATTGAGAGCCACTGGGCTAGTGACAGGATTATGTTTAGAATGTTAAGTTTATTTTGTGTTCTTTCATGATGAGAAGGGCAAGTCATGCTCTTAGTGATAAGTTACACTCGTAGTTGCAATAGAGTTTAGACCTGGGACCTTACTATGAGGTTTTTAAAAACCATGCAAGTTCCGTACAATTCATAAATCGAACTTAAACAGTTTTTACCGTTTCCATTTTTAACTGTTTTAAGCAGAGCCTACCGCAACGGTACAAGAGTGTAGGCAAAGTGTACAAAAACATGAAAATATTAGTGTTCTTTACCTTCAAATTTTTAGTAATGCATCCAACGCTTTTCTAGAAAGACTTAGGACAGGAGTGTTATTTAGAGGAGGTGATGGCAATTAATTAGTATTAATTATGGCTCATCGCTTTTTTGTTTTTTGTTTTGTTTCATCTTTTTTGTTTCATCTTTTTTGTTTCATCTTTTTTCATTGCTTTTTTCAAGCGCAGAATCTTCTACTGCAAACCATGGCAGAGGGGCTGATTGACGTGGCAGTGGTCGCCGAGCCGTACTTTGTCCCTCCCCGGGATAATTGGGTGGGTGACGTTAGAATGGTTCGGTGAGCATTATCACATCGCCAGCTGCCGGACCCCTTCCAGTGATTGCACGAGGTCGGGGGTACGCTGCAGTCAAATGGAAGGGAATGGTCCTCATCGGGGCATACTTCTCACACAACAGGAGTCTCGCAGAGTTTGAGCAGTTCCTGGATAGGGCCTTATGGGGCAGACTCTACCGTGTCCGGTACTAGTTGCGGGGGATCACAATGCCAAATCTCTGGCTTGGGGATCACCAGCAACTGATGCATGAGGCGAGACTCTTGAGGAGTGGGTGACGATGGCGGGCCTCTTGGTTCTCAACCGAGGGTCAACGAACACATGAGTGCGACATAACGGGGGCTATATTATATACGTCACGTTTGCATCCCCCGCTGTCGCACGCCGTGTTCAGGATTGGAGGGTTCTGGTGGACGTGGAGACTTTGTCCGACATCTTTATGCTCGCTTTGATGTTTCTGCGTCATGAAACAACCCAGAAAACTGTTCTTAAGGCACATTTTAACAGAAGACGCGTGGTGCATCTAGTATGAAATTAATGTACATGTACTCTTTTGGTTAATGAAAGAGAGAAAGAAAAAAATGTTTAACTAACAACTAGTTATTTTTACTACTACTATTTTACCTTGTCCTCATGTCTTCTCTGTCCTAATTAGTACAGCTCATTACTTTCCCACTGCTGGGAAATAGGTCCATCTCTCGCAAATTAGATTAAAGTCCGTAATTCACATTATGAACTTAGTGTGATTGGGCCAATAGGCAAGTGAATTGTTCTACAATGTCGGCGTTTGCAGACGTCGTCTATGCCTCTACATCCATCCGTACTGTCCATACCCTTACGGCGGTAGTCCTACGGTACTATAATAATCATAATTACATTTACACACGCATATACTTAGACTTTGGATTAGACAAAGGAATTATCATTATTATTATTAATTATTATCGGGGCCACTCACTGTGGGACTAGTCCACAAATTAAAGGTCGCTCAGCAAGCTATAGAGAGAGCTATGCTCGGAATTTCTCTGAAGTTATCCGACAGAGAACCATAGTAGTCCACATAGCTCAAAGAACAAGCAAGCTGAAGTGGCAATGGGCTGGCCACATTTCACGAAGAACTGATAACCGATAGAGTAGACACCCTGCGGCCAGGTGGAGAGACAACCTGCGGAAGGCGGCTGGCAGTAACTGGATAAGACCAAGCTCTGTGGCGTACTTTAGGAGAACCATATGTCGAGGCCGAAGGAATTATCGTAGTGGTAAGACTTATGTAGAGTCCGCCTGGAAAAGTACCACACTTTTGCCAGTTATTCAATCGTAAAGCGGTAGTGTGCTGTTATTACTGTGTTTCGGTTTGAAGAGCAATGTTTCCAGTGAAACTACAGGGCAAGACAATTAACATCTTCATTCTCAAGGTGATGAGCTCAATGCATTGCCATGCCGGGGTTTGAACTGTTGTAGTTTAAAATTCTGAATGGCACTGAACTGTACGGGCAGGCGTTACGCTTAAAATTAGCCGAGCAACTTGCTCTCACGTCTCATCAACGAATATTATAAAAAAAACCGAAGGCTTAATGTATGGAACGATCCGATGCATAGGTACTTACTAACAAATTCATTCTGAAGCGAGTTTGTTCAACTTAAATACCAGCATTAGCGATTATTTAATACTTCCAAAAATTACTAATATAATTATATCTATCCCCATACAAATGTTAAAATCACGTTGATGACAATGACAATTCGATGCTCGGATGGTATATCAGTGGCCTAGCGGTCACGGTGTCCGACACGACACGGAAGATGCGAGTTCGAATCCCGTCCAAGGATAAGTAATTACTCCCTTAAAATTTGCAGAGATTGTTCTCGCTAAGCAGGCGTTAGTGCTTTAAAAGTCATATAATAGTGTAGTGATAAACATTCCAAGCCCAAAAACTAGTTCCCATCGGTGACTAACTATCCCAAGGTATATTTCCCAAGCACTAATTAATCTAAGGGAAAGGCTATAGACAACACCACATCTCGGAGTATGCCGAAATACAGCATAACGGTTCTGTAACTATCAGGCCGAAGCAATCAGAACGATACTACGTTATGTAAACAATTATTTAGTCTGTGCAGTAATTATGCAGGCCGTATATTATAAGCGTTTATAACCATGCAATTTGTTTCATGCCTTTCAATGTACTTCTTTTAGATGTCATATCAATCACACTATTAATTTAAACAGTAAAATATATGTAAAGCTTTGTTCTACTATAGAAGAGTTCTTGTAAATTTGGTAAGTAACAAAAGTATGTGTAAATTAGACACTTAAGATAAATAATAACAAAACTATATTTTTATAATAGATATTTATATCTTATCGCAGGTTTAGTTTTTAATAATAATTGACCGAGCGAGCGAAGCGTCTCTGTTTTATGGTGCTGTTATATCACGATGTCGATAAAAATGATGAAAAATGATTTTTAAAGCCAATTATCTCTTAAGCAGCGATTGAATTAAAACTACAAAAAATCATATGAAATTTTTAAGATTTTTGACCGAATTAAAACTTATTTTAACATACTATAGTACATTAAAAAATTTCAAACAAACAATTTGGCCTTTAAAGCAATTTTTCTCTTTATTCACTATTGTGTTTGTTATGAAACAAATATCATGAAATTGTAATTTTTAATACATATACATTGACGGATTTTTTTTATTTAAATGCGCACATTATATTTTATGAATATTGTACGTTTTTATGCCATGCATTTGCTTGATTTCTAGTAAAGGAAATTGAACGTTGCCAAGCGCTGAGCTGACAGCGCCCTGGCCAAATTTACTTTCATCTGTCCGTATGTTTGTTTTGGTTGTATGTGGGTTCTCCTGTACAGGTCGCATTTTGCAACCAATCTTGACGAAACTTGGTATGCATGTTCTACTATTCAATATTTTTTTTCGTTGACGTTTTTAAGTAGGGAGTACTTTTCCTAAACATGAGCGAAGTTTGTTACGTGGCTATTTACCGATTGATTTTGATAAAATTTGGTACAAACATTAGGTACGCAACTTTAAAGAAAACTTTCGAATATTAATATAATTGGTCAAGTGGTTGGTGAGATAATAGGCTGTGAACTATTGCATAAAGTTGCCTCTGATAAGACTGCGCTTGCGAGGTCTTTTTTTTTATACCGAACTGGGTAGCACTTTACCACTATCTCACCTGATGTTAAGTGATGATGCGATCGATGATGGAGCGCGCTTACCCAGAAGATACCTATGCACTCGTGTTTTGAAGACCTACTACTACTACCTACTGTCTACTGTTCGCAGAACTATTATTAATAACATATACTATGTGACAATATCCACACAAGGTCTTCAGGCCCCAAAGTTGGCAGAGCCTGTACTGTGCTAACCTTATTACTGACATACATACTCATATACACATACTCACCAAGACCTTAGTTAAACAGACATGTCCATGCAAATGTTTGACCTGTCCCGGGATCAAACCCGGGACCAGCGGCTCAGAAGGAAGGGTTGCCACCAATTTCACCAACTAGCCAGTCCAGTTTATCAGTTATGATCTTGAAAAACCTTAACCGTTTCTGTGGGTTATTAATTTTATAAGGCGGACGTACACATCATAGTAATAATTAGTTTAATAAAGTGCGGGTTAATCCAATTTCGTTAATGGATCTGTTTCGAACATTGTTTTAATGTGCATTCATTACCTCCTATGTTTTAACCACAAGAGTTTAAGTTGTAGCAACTGAAATTATGAAGATAATTACTTATTCTGACGGTCTGACTGATGGACCGCTGGGACTACAAAAATGAAATTTTGGTAGTTGATGTCTATTGTGTTGTACACATACACACATCAAAAAAAGCTTGCGATCACTTTGAGCTAGAACGCCTTTGATCCCGTAACGAGGCTTCATGAGAGCAGACATGTAAAGCTGCTATTGATGGAATTGTCAGACCATGCCGAGTAAATCATGGGCACCAGTTTGTACTGGTCGATAATAATACACCCGCCCATCGAGCTCTCCGAGTCAATGCTGCTCTCTGAGAATATGACATCACAAGGCTGGCCTGCCGGCTCGCCTGACTTAAACCCAATACAGCACGCGTGGGATGCTCATAAACGAGCTGTTTGGAACCGTCAGCCACGTCCCCAGAGAGTGCCAGAGCTCAGGGAAGCTGCAATTCAAGAATGGGACTGGTTACCCGAAGAAATGCTGGATAACTTGATACTCAGCATGGCCAGGAGGATCACTGCATGTGTTCGAGTCTGGGGTCTAAGTATATTGTATTGAATATAAGCCTTTTATTAAAAAGTTGCTGATTAAGTTCAATTTAAAAAAATAGTATCAGCTTATGCTAGTGATCACAGACTTTTTTTGATGTGTGTATGCATCCACTAAATAATGATTATCGGAAATATCAGCCGCAAGAGGTGAATTTCATTTATGTCTTCGTTCCCAACAGATCAAGCGCACGAAGACGCTGGCTTGTAAGTTAGTATCTACATATAAAGTACATATGACTCACTGGAAGCAAATCACATTAGTGGTCGAAGGATACAAAAGAATGCTTCAGATCGACAAGCACAGTGTGGTACGACGCGGACCTGACTGCTCTGAACTGAAAGCTCTGGATAAGACTGTACTGGTCGCTGTTCTTAAAGCCAGTTGCCAATTTAAGCCAGATATACTAAAATCTTTGGCCACATGATCGCTGACTATTAAGGCCCACTTGTAACCAAAGGCAAAGTAGTTGGAGCGCGTGGCCACTTTGCCAAAGGTAATTAACTTAGAAATTATTAATAATAAACATATATTTATTTCCTCCTCACAAAATAAATATATGTTTATTATTACAAAAAATGCAGAGAAAGTTATCGTAATAAGTTTATTAAATACATATCAAAGGATTTCCGTTAAACATATAGTTTAATATTGATTAAATTTTAAGCTGAATACAGGAAACAGTCTGACACAGATATAAGTAATTAAAAGTACACAAGACTTTAGTAAATCGGATATTTTTACGTGATTGCGAAAGTAACATTGGCAAACATAATGTTTATGCATTCGGTTTTATTTATTTGTAACGCTACGAAATTACTAAAGTGCAGATAAAGTTACGAATTTTGTGACAGTAAATGTGAAATATTTCATGTGTGTTGTAAATTTTGTACGCAACTGAGAAGTGGTTTCAAATGACAGGCTATTATTTATGTTGGTTGAAACAATAAGTCAGCTTTTGCAGTTTTACAATTCACACAATGAAATTGCTCGGATCTGATTTCAACTACCCGATTTCTATTACGATAGGTCTGCAGGGCCATTATGTATCTCAGTCGCTAACAAATGTTAATTGAAATCTTGGAAAATGGCGTCTCTATGTCAGTTTTGACCATTCCTGTAAGCAAAATTGTTAGTAATTTGATGATTGGAGCTGGCAAAAGTGACATAGAGCCGCCATTTTTTTCGATTTCAATCAACATTTGTTAGCAACTGAGATACTCGTAGATAAAAGCCCTGCCGATTCTATTTCGTTCTGATTCGGAACAATAATAATTAGAGAAGATCAAAACTAAATCGCATCGAAAGGTGTTCGAGTGATAAATCCAATTCTTATTTGAATTTTGTCTTTGAGTGTTGAACGTCTATTCTCAATGTTGACTAAAAGAGTATAGTGACATTGTAGAAGGCGTTCATCAAGTTATGTTTTGAATACAAATTGAAATTAAAATTATTTAATCAATTAAGGCAACAAGGTCGCTCTTATGAAACAGCTTCACAACAACAAACTTAAATGCATCTTGTTTATGTGTCATTCACAATTCGTATGAACATTGGTGTCGATTCTATAAGCATTCTATAAAACCAAAATTTCCTAAATTATGACAGTTCTTAATCTGTTTTGGAATGACAGCACAAAAATACATAATAAATAGACATTTTTCTTCAATTGTAGGTGTATTTAAGACAGATACGTCACGTAACTTGGTAACTAACGTAAAAATACCTAAAATTGAATAGAATAATCCTATATTTAGAAAATATCATTCTAAGTATTACATGAATTTAGATTTTAGTGTAAACAGAATAAAGACTATATATAATTAAATTATAGTTCACTACTTTATTTGTTAAAACAAGTGAATAGCTAAGGCTACACCCTCGCCTGCAGACCACGCACGCACCAATGGTTGACAAAAGTTTATCTCTAATTATTTTTAGTTTCTGTATGTTATCAATAAACGAAAAGAGTCAAGTACTCTTTTCATTTATTGATAACTTACAGAAACTTAAAATAATTATGTTGATGTTTGATTGTACTTGATCGAATCTAAGACTTCATGTGTACCTGCAAATTTCGAATACGCTTTTGCGGATATTAATTTCTGTCCACCAGTCAAGCATATGTAACTAGATACTTTGAGTTTCGTACAAATAATAATGCTTGCGCATTTTTCGTGAACATGCAACAAAACACTTTTGACAGCCGACCAAGATTTGGCCCTATCAAAAGATATAAAAATTTTGGCCGGGTGGGATTAAATTTGTTCAGACAGGGTGTTGTGAAACGGGCGTGATCAAATCTTGATCGTCGTGGGTCGGCAATTTTGTCAAATGTTGGCTTAACATGTGGACACATAAATGACAAGCTTTGTTCGTAAATAAACAATTGCTTTTCTTGGTCTAACCTCAAACCTAACACATTGACTTAAGGGGGATCCCAATAATCGATCTATCCACAGTTTATCTTACTACCGATAGTGACGTCCATACAAATAGTGTCAAATAAATACCTCTATATAGTAAGGTAAACCGGCGATGGATAGATTATTGGCACCGGCCTTTAGCTTTGCTTAACGACGCCATCTATTGTCAAGAAGCTTTAGTGTTTCAGTGTCAGTAAAACAGTTTTGTAGCACTTTTTTCATTGCCTGAAAACACGGATAAAACGACGTTTTCTAAAAACGAAATCTTAGATCGATGAACTGCTCGTTTAAAGGTATAAGATAGGTCACATATAGGCTACGAAGAAATAATATCAGGAAGAGTAACTGCCTTAAAAAATTACCCAATAAAAGTTGTGCTAAATGAATAACATCGTTCACGTCGCTATGAATCAGCTGTCATAGTAGACGTTGCAACACGCGCGTGGACCAATCCCTGCTTACCTTCTGAAATTTAAACCAATCACTGAACGTCTATTTGTAACCTCGGAATAATTCGTATTTGGAATCATACGTCGTTTTGGTTTGAAGGATCACTTTTTGTGTGGAATTTGTTCTGTGTTGTGCTTCCTGACATCATATAGGCTACTTATTATCCCAATTCGATGGTTAGTTCCAGAGAGATTGCGATAACTAAAAACTTCTTTCTATTTATAGAAATCTTTGGCCATAACCTCATTCCACGCGAAGTCGCGCATATAATCTAGTATTAAAATAAAACTTAACCTTAAGCTTATCTGATTTACTGATGATACTTTATTAAATATTACATTGAACTTTTGTGCATCGCCATTGGAGATGCAAATAATTTCATCACCTATCTCAAACTAGTTTATGCCAGACGATTACTCTTAAATATTGAAGGAGGTGTCAATCTGGTTTCGCTCGGTATCGTTTCGTAATTCGCAATATATCATTTCAACCGACTTCCAAAAATGGTACAGGTTCTCAATTCGAGTGTATTTTTTGTGTGTTTATATTGCGTGATTATGAACAGTTTAATTTTGTTTTTAGGGTTCCGTATATCAAAAGGAAAAAGGAAAACTATAGGATTACTTTGCTGTCCGTCGGTCAGTCCATCGGTCTGTTCGTTTGTTTGTCAAGAGCCTTTTTCTTAGGAACGCAGGTATCAAGATGAAATGTGTACCAAACATTCGGATTTACGGTCTTGTTCAGCATTTGTTACGTCGCATATTTTACGATTTCACAAGGGAATCAAAACATATAGGGTACTTTTCGTTGACTCGTGAAATTAGGCAAAAGAAAATGTCTTACAGCATAGTCATATAAAAGAAAAAGAAACGGAAAACTGTTAACATGTAGTTTATTAACAAAAAAGGTGAATTGTTACACACTTATTATTTGCGGTTAGAGCAGTAGGCGTGTCTAGGGATCGAACGGCAGATTTTGTCCCTTAACCTAATTTATCCTTTAGTATAAAAAATAACGTTAGATTGTTGATGCTTTCTTAATGAAGGTACGGAAACCTAGGTGTGCGAGTCCAACTTACACGTGGCCTGTTTTATTTTTGTTCGATATGTAATATCTTATTAGCCTTCTAGTTGAACCCATTTCATTTTCATCTGAAGGTCTAAAGTTTTTAACTTGGAAATCATTTGAATTTTTTTACAGACTTCCAAAAAAAGGAGGAGGTACTCAATTCGACTGTTTTTTTTAAATGTTTGTTACCTCATAACTTTCGACTGGGTGGACCGATTCTCAAAACTATTTTTTTGTTTGAAAGCTGGTCCCATTTAGTCTAGTAGTTTTTGAGATACACTCCAATAACTGAATAGAATGGAAGTCGGTATTAAATTTTTCAAATTGTACTTATAAATAGTGTAATATTCACTACCTCTAGTTAAATTCAACGAATATTCGTAGTAATAATCAAAAATAAGTTAAGTTCCTATCGATGTGTGAAGGTAATAACATCAAAGGTAAATCTCAGTTTTAAAAAACTTAGTTACTAGTTACTTTAAATAGATACATTAAACTAGCCCCTGCCCGCGACTTCGTCTGTGTGCTAGGTACTAACTGAGTTATCACAACACCTAGGAAATGTGTTGAATCAGGATAAAAGTAGCAAGCCTTCATGTCGGGACTACAGGAACGTTTTGAAGGCGCTTGGAGGAACACCCCGGGTTTTTGGTCTGTATACGGACTCCCACATTACCACCGTGCTCCCCCGGGGGCGGTGGTATTTATAAAAGATTTTACCGGGTTAAAAAAGGTAGGTGGGTGCTAATATGTGCATCATATGACCACTCAATATGGAATAAAAGAAAATTATACCCACTCATCTTGAAACTCGTGGAGAAGGTAGCGGCAAAATAATTAATGTAATGTAATTAGTTATGTTACGTCACAAAAGCACAGAACAACCACCCACCCTCACGTAGATGGTCATATCTACGTGTAGGTAATTATCATGTAAATACTAACAATTACAAATCAATAATAATATTAGTCATTAGAGTCTCAGCCAGCCCACCAGCTACCCCCAACCAATCATAATTATCATTGGCCTCGCGTCCCTCAACGTCTCCGGTTAGTCAACTTAGACAAAGAACTTATGTTACATTGGTTGTATTTTACGGGTAAGGTTGAGATGGTAAAGTATCCAGTTGAAGGTTGTAAATTGTTCTGCCGCGAAGCATTATGTGTGAGGGTAATATGTGAGGACAGTAATATGCAAGCTTATTACTTGTGCTATAATCGAGGGTCTGAAAAGCACTGTAGCATGTCAAATTCCTGGGTGAAAGACACCCATAAACCGATATCTCGGGGTACTGCAACTTTTATGAGCAAGTGAACATAGTGGGCGAAAGAGACCCTAAAAACCGATATCTCGGGGTACTGCAACTTTTATGAGCAAGTGAGCATAGTGGGCGAAAGAGACCCAAAAACCGATATCTCGGGGTACTGCAACTTTTATGAGCAAGTGAGCATAGTGGGCGAAAGAGACCCTAAAAACCGATATCTCGGGGTACTGCAACTTTTATGAGCAAGTGAGCATAGTGGGCGAAAGAGACCCAAAAACCGATATCTCGGGTACTGAACCTTTTATAAGAAAGTAAGCATAGTGTTTACCATCAGGTGCACAAATTGGCAGCCCCATCATTTGTTAGCATAAAAAGTGCACTTGACCGCATACTCTAAAACAATGATGCAAAAACATCTTTCTCACATCCACATACTCTTTATAACGTTTCTAACAACACTATGTCAAGGCGACGGTCTCGATGCATTTTTTATGTTTGTAATAGTTCATATGTCTGTATGGGTGCCAAATTATATCATCGTAAAAACTCATAGAGATGTGGTATTATGGGCCTTATGTAACGATGAAGATGAAGCGACCCACATAGCATATCCAAATAATGGGATGCGATACTGCCTTGGCAAGCTCGTATAGTATATAATTACATAGACACTAGTTGACCCGCCAGCGGTTTCCCTCGCTTAGACTTGGTGTAGTGGCAAGAGAGTTTATTTTTAAATGTCAATAACTTTTTTCTTTATGAACCTATGGACATGAAAGAAGCACTGAATGTTAAAGAAGCTCACCACAATATATTAGTGAAACCCATCTATATCGGAGAAGTTGTTTCTGAGATTAGCGTGCACAAACGCACCTTTTTTTTATTTTCGTTTATAAAAGCCCCAATAATATTTTTCATCATTTACCTTTTATCATTCTCATATCTTCCAAGTACAGACTGCGATCCGTTACATTTTTATTATATGTATATATAGATATATGTTATATGTGTTAGATACCCTGATTATCAGTGTCAGTGGTAACCTCGGCCTAGAACTGATGCATTTCCCCATAAGTGACGAACTGCCTGCGCCCGTAATCCTGAGACATTAAGTTGTCAAGTCTCATGCGCCTGTGGTTTCGCTAGCAACCATACCTTCAAACTAAAACGCACTATTGAGAACATTACTGTTTCCCGGTAGATAAAGGTTTGGTGGCAGTACTCCCCGGACGAACTCATTCACAAAGAGTTGCTCTTCTTCTTCTTACATATCGAAAGATGGAAGTAATAGTTTCCGCTATAACTATTTACAGCACCAGTAATATTCTTAATATCTTTGACAACATCCGTGAAACAAATGACGAGATGACAAGAAACGTTGGAAAAACAACCTTATGCACAAAGGCGATATCTCATACAGTATTTGATATCGGTGAGCTTGTCGATCGCAACGACGAATCATTAGAGAATCGCACGGCAGTACCTTATAGGCATAGTTACGTCGCAATGTTACCATCTGACAGATCTGTAACGGACATAGCACGATCGAGTTAAAATACCACAATACCATACCTACGCCATTCACTAAACGCTCCCGTTATTACTCTTGAGGTCAATTCTACTATTTACCAACGTGCAATAATCTATCCCGCTACAACTGCAGTTCCACTCGTATTGTCGTTCGATCATTACCCAAAAAATCATGATCTACTATTTCTAGAGGTAAATTGGTACGTAACATCATTTTAATCACTAATATATATTTTTACTCTAAATGCTACTATATACGAATATGACTAGCGGCCGGTCCCAATAATCTATCTATCGCCGGTTTACCTTACTAGAGTTAGATATTTGACACTATTTGTATGGAAGTTATGTCAAATTTCTATCGTTAGTAAGGAAAACCATGGATAGATAGATTATTGGGATCCTCCATTAGCTTCGTGTTCATTATCTATCGTGATAATCACTACATATGATAAAACTGTAGAGGTCGAATTTCTGTACAATGAAAATAATGCTAAAAACCAAGTCAGGGGGATGTATTTATCCGTGTGTCTGTTTGTACGGACTAATCTCCGAAATGGCTGGACTGATTTAAATGAAACTTTGTATGGTGATAGCTTATATCTCTGGTCAAAATATAAGATACTTTTGATCCCGGTAAGTCAAATAGCTCTCGTGGAATTGTAAAAAAAAAGTAATTAACCGCAAACCACGCGAGCGAAGCCGCTGGCAGGTCAGCTAGAAGTATATCAAGTTTTGATCGATCGCTGTCGTTAATAGATACGTAACTGTAGCTGAGGGACAGTTTTTCAAGAGCAGAATAAGAAAAGGTATAATAATAATAATAATAACTAAGTCAAAAAAAAAATTACTAATAATTAAAAAAAAAAGAAATAATAATTAATAAATATAAATAAATAGTTTCATACAATATTTTGTACATGTACTTAGTACCTACTTTAGGCTGCAATTTGCAGCCATCGTATATATATATATATATATATACGATGGCTGCAATATATATATATATATATGTGTATATATAAATGTATTATAATATAATATTATTAATATAATTATTATTATAATATTATTATTATAATATAATATTATAAATATTATAATATATATGTATATATGTCTCCGATCAGCTACTGTTCGTTTGCAATTTAGTTAGTGGAATAGAGCCCATTGTTACTATTACAAGAGCCAAGATAGAGGGACGGTATGACGCAACTGCTACAATGGTGGTGTGGTCCAAAAAAGGCACACATCTTTCGTCTTTCTTACATGAACAACCTTGGCGTTTTGTTCAGTTTATTCCGGCATTTACTTTTACCATTTGTCCTGTAACGCAAATATTCATGCTAAGCCCTAGCATGAAAGTATGACCTTCATCCTGTCAGATATTCATGAAGCTGATTCCAGTTCCAGCCGAATTCAGTTGCAGATGGAAAGGTCGTTGAACGTTAAAATAGTAGCATCGGCCTCCTGGGGCCACCTGTTGAAGCAGTCATGTTTCAACCTTACCATTAAATCTGGTACCACCACGTCAATACAGCAAGCTTAAAATAATATTGAATTACGATAGACGTTTTGATGACGTAGTATCAAATATTTCACGCAATTCACATACTTTTTCTTGACTTTAGACACTAAGTTTCATTGCTCCCATGTCAAATTGTTGAAGATTCGTACTCCCATATCTTAAAGTAGTCATATGTAACGTTACCATTAAATTTGGTTGACGATTTTGTGTCGGTGGGAGTACGATAGTAAGTATGATTATTCTAAGCTTTTTACAAAACGCTCCTGATCAATGATAGTTTCGTAAAAGGTTCCCACCTTTTCATCATCATCTACTACTCATCTACTATGTAGGCACCCTGTACCTGGCGCAGCAAGACAATAACGGTAATCCAAAAAGAGTTGCAGTTGTGAATTTCGTCTTAAGTGGAGATTTGTGAGTAAATGCCCAACTAAATTATTAATCCATATTCAATCAATTAGATCCCTCAGACCAAAATAAACGATCAAGACAGAATGTTGTGAACAGAGACGAGAGGCCGGTTTTCTAAACTACATGTGCGTGCATTGGTGCTGCCATGATAATTCAAATTACATTAAAATAATTATTAATTAATAATTTAAATCAAATGATAATTCAAATTTTACGTGTTGTTTCTACGCACCGCGATAGTTTGACTGAAAGTTCGAGTCAAGGAGTAGTTTCGTTGTACGTGTTGTATGTAATTATGTATGTACACGAGGCATAGTTTAACCCGGCCTCACTTCTCTGTTCACAACATTCTGTACGGACTTTTTATTTTGTCTGAGTTAAATCCATACTCAAGTCTAGATTCACAACTGAGTGTCCTTCTGGAGTAAGACCCTTAGCTTTTGTATACAATTAATTGACGAGACGGGCTATTCATGTGTCTCAAGGTAGTCATGCCGCTTGTCCATGGCAGATGCAGCGCTACCCAGAGTTTAGAACTGTAGTTTTGCGTGGCACTGCTCGTAACCCCGAGACATTGGTTTGTAAGTCTTTTGACATTGTAATTTTACTTTCTACAGCACCCTTCACACGCTACTATAACGCTAGTGCACTATTCTTCCTTTCCGGTAGAACAACTGGCACTGCGGTCCCAAACAAGACAGCCTCTAAAATATTTAGGCCGTAGTGCAATAATTTTGCACATTTTGGAAACCTTTCACTAAACGCTCCCGTTCATTCGTCCCACGTTTATCGCATCCAATTTGTGCACGTCACTCTTTAACCGTCGTCATGGTAACGAGAGGCAGTAGTTGACTCATTCACAACTATTTGGCTCCTCTAATGCAATACGCTAATCCATTCTCTGCAGTGTTTGCCTGCAACTTTTACCCTGTAGAACTACGTACGCCTGCAATAATTTACATTCCACAAAGTTCCAAACTATGATTCATTTCGTAAAGATTTACATAACAATTATATAAAGCAGTAGGATGATATTCATAACATTATTTTAGGGTAATATTGTAGTAAAATTTTAAGATATTAAATACTAAGACTCTTTTGAAAATTATAGAATGTGTACATCTTGAGTGTTGAGAGGTGACTACTATTACATTATACAATAGCCGCAGTTAAACTGGTGATGGATTCATGCGAAAGTAAACCACATAAATAATAACTAGGGTTCTCATTGTACCATCACTCTACCAAATATTCTGCCATCGACCGGCAAGCATTACTCCACATGAAGTGCCTACAGCTTGTGATTAATTTCAGAAGAGGCTGTATGAAGGTAACTCGTGTCTCGAGGGCATCGGAGATGTGTGGTATCAGCGGCCTTATTGTCTATCTTTACGGAGAATGGGAATCGGCTTCATTTTGACATTTGAATTCCATTCTGGACGAAACCCTGCAGGCCTATTGGCTGGAACTATCAATGGGAATGAGAATGAAGTGAAATTATATTCTATTAATGAAGTAACATTAAGTTAGACAATAAGGTGGCCGGTGTAGAAGGATATAGGTAGTAAGTAACGGGTGGGTGCAAAGTGCAATTCACCCAGAAGAGAATAGGAGGCGCAGAATTAATGTAGTAGTATGTACACATACTACTACAGAGAATAAATTCCGTGGTGTGTCACTATAACACAGTATATGTGATAATATCACATAGTATAAATTAGTAATTTGCATATTATGTATAATTTATACTACGAGTAATTTGTAATTATCTTGTTCTGTTTTATTACCTAACTACCATAACTATTTCATTTGATTTTAAAACACATATATAATATCAAAACAATTGAATATTGCATCTACAAATAGTTTTCGTTGATTTGTCAATTCCTCTCCCATGACCTCAATTCTCAAGTTCATCACCGAAATATCATGGAAAATTCCAATACGCCTATTCCTACAAATATCCCGCAGAATACATAAAATATATACTTAGTATTTGATCTTAGAATCAATCCCCCGCATCTGCAGCAAAGTATTTGAGCACGCAGGATATTTACTTACTTATTTTGACGGAAGAGTAGCCTGTAGGAGCTTTATAAGAACCTCTAATATAGTTGTAGTAGGTATTTATAGTAGTTATACGCACGGTGTATGGTTAGACATTATATGGTGAGTATATATATATTATAACGGATCTGCTCATGGCTTTTATTCCAGAAATCCCCTAAACAGATCCCCTACGAAGGGGATTTCTGGACTTTCTGTCCAAAAATCCCCTGCGCGTCGTCTTATGGTGTCGGAAGGTGATAATTAAGCAACAAGTCTATAAATCCCCTTAACCCTTCATTATATAAAAATAAACCCCTATTGCTACTGGTCACGATATAACTTGAGAACGGCGTTACCGGTTTCATTCGTGTTTTTTTAATGTTTTCTAAATACTTTGTTGAAAGTTCTTATATTAAAAAAAAATCTATGTATATATAAATGAACCCCTATTTCTCCTGGTCAGGCTATAACTTGAGAACGGATGGAACAATCTCGGTAATTAGATAATATAACCGTGGTAGTTCTTTTTGTTGTGTTAATTATTGTCAAGAGAATGTTCTTATGAAAGAAAAACCAAGAAAAGATGGGAGGACATAGCGAGACTGAAGGCAGAGGTTATCTACTACACGAACGAAGTCGCGGGCATTCACTAGTATTATATAAACTTCATATTATGTGACAGGCTATGAGTGTTGTTGTTAACCGGTTTTTACAATTGTTAACAAAGGAAAATAAGCTTTACTTTTGGCTTTTTGTAGCGATAGTTTTGGCTATTTAGTTTTTGACGCTAAGATTTTGTTCCGTAGTCCTATATTATATATCGCGCTCGCAGCGGTCGCCGTCACTTAAGTCGGTCATATTGGGTGAATGCGTTCATTACATACACGTATCAGTTAGTGCAAAATAAAAAGGAATAAAAATCCGACCTTACAATCGATATTACGTAATAAACGGCTTCGCTCTTACTTTTTTTTTCAACATGGCCGCGGTCTCCTATCACCCACCTAATTATGATTTTACAAGTGCGTATACTTATGTGTTGTATAATATTTTGTGTGGGTAAGTGTATCAAATTGTACTCATAATAACAGTGTGAGGCAATTGTAACATTCCAATGAGGTTTTAATACGACGCACTATTATTTTCTTGGATTAAAACGATTGCATAGCTAGTACTTTCCATACTAAAAGAAAAAAACTCTTTTCTACCTCTTAACATTGTCCGATTTCAGTGATTTTTTTCATGGTATCATCACATTGTTTACTATGCCCGTACGTTTGATTTTTTTTAGATTTTTTAATTTAAAAAAAATAAATTTTAGAGTACTTTGAAATACTGAAAAAATCAAAACATATTAAACAATGTGATGATTCCATGAAAAAAATATCACTGAAATCGGACAATGTTAAGAGGTAGAAAAGAGTTTTTTTTCTTTTAGTATGGAAAGTACTAGCTATGCAATCCTCTTAAATAGGAATGCGTAACATAGATTAGAATTAAAACTTTTCAAACATTCGCGAATAAAAATCCTGTTTTAAAAGAATATCTGGACTTTTTCACGCTTCGATTTTAATCAAAATATAATTATGAAATGTTTTGACTGACCTCGACGTTTCGATCGAGTTGCATCATCCGTGGTCCTACCGAATCTACTCGTGACTACTTGTGGTCGATGCAACTCGACCGAAACGTCGAGGTTAGTCAAAATAGGATTTGATAATAATATATGCGAGATTTCCAATATTCTCATAAAACATGTACAAAAGTACTTAAGAAGCCCGCCACACTCACTGAAACGCAATGCAGTTACGCCCAGATAGAAAAAGAGCTACTAGCTGTCGTCTTTGGTTCGGAACGTTTTCACCAATACGTGTATGATTTTAAGCATTTTATTGATACCAAAAAACAACTTTGTATAGAATAAATTTCAATAATTATATAATAAGCACACAGTGCTGTAGGTTATAACAAGTTAGTTAGTTAGTTTTGGCCTTATTAAGATAATAATAATAATATTAATAATAATACTTATCGATAATGTTGTACGGTTATATTGTAGATAGATTCTACTTACATAATTGCTAAGCAATATTGTTTCGTTTAAGCTATTAACCTGTTTATAATCATGGTTTTATGTTTACCTCCTTAATTTTAGGTCCTGTGTCCATGGAATGTTCATAGTAGGGTAGGTACCTATATTAAATTATATGATCGAATACGTCATGATATTCTCGTTTTTACTAATAAACTAGGAACAGACTATATACCTATTGTAATACATGGTCTTTTATTTATTTATTTTTTTGTATGTTATATTGTATATAATATTTAAATAATCTAACTACTTACCCCAAAAATAATGTTTTTTTTTATGTGAGCAAAGGAGTGTTTTGAAATCCAGCGCTACGTGGTAGGCAGGTATACCTGCTCGTAGCTTAATGCTGAACTTACTCCTTTTGTGCACAATCTAACTTTTAGACACTGTATTTAAAAATAAACATTGTGTAAGCTTCGACAATATTCAATTACGTGTATGTCATGTTCCTACATATTGAAGTTTGTGCACAATAAAAAAAAATCTTTCTTTCTTTCTTTCTTTCTAGTTATATTGTGATTATGGGATACAAATATATAAGCTTACAAAGTTAGAGTGTTTAAAACCCTAGCTCTCACGGTAGGATACCCTGTGTTTGTGAGAGCTAGTTCTTCCTCAATGTGCAAATAGTTTGATATTTAAAGCAATATCTCTGTCGATTGCATATCTAGAAGGAGTTAGTACGAGTATTGAGTATAGTCAGATGTGTTTGTATTGTTCTAGTCATGATGTTACTATAGAATCCGATCATAAACCGCTCGAAGCGCTGGAATCTATTCCAATCCAGCGCGGCTTTAGCGCATGTTATGGCCTTGGAGAAGACCACCTAGTCCTTGGAGAGGCACCATCTAGTCGTGTATATTGTATCGTTGTATACGTAAACAACGATACAATATACACTAGCTGGTGCCCGCGACGTCGTCTGCGCAGAATTAGCACTTCGAGTAGCTTATTATCTTCTCCAAAGCCATATCTATCTTTATACCCAAATGTTATAAAATATTTACAAAGTTATATGAGTAAACTGAAGTACTTAGTAAACCAATCAGTAAACACTAATAATAAAATACAGTGCCTACGTACATACAAATATAAAATTAATCACCATGGAAAAAAGTGTTGAAATTACATTTTATCTTCCTTGACGGTATTTGTGTTACATTTTATCACCCTTGACGGTCGCCGAGCACGTCTAGTGTATCGAGCTGTCAAATTGACTTGGCTTTTGACTAAGCTATCAGAGACAATGCATGTATTTGAGACTATTTATTCTTAAACTATCAAAACTTTTTGCCAGCATAAACGGAAAAGTTTTCTCGGGATATACGACAAAGATTTGAATGAATGTTATCCTAAGTTAAGAAAGAGGGTAAATTAAACTAGTTATAAGGTTCTTTGTTATTCAGTTTTATGAGAACACATAAGTATGGGTCTAAGTAGTTTGGCGGTTAAGCTACCTACGTTCTATGGACGGGGCACCTTTCAACGCATTCCTCACTTTGGTCTCAGACTAGTTACAATGTTGGCATACTTGGCAATAAGAACTGGAGTAAAATATTGTGCAAGAGTTGCCGGTACCAGATAATCTGCCTCCAAGCAGTACCAGTGCTAATATTATTTTGTTAGTTTTAAGCATTGTCTAAAGTAAGAAATTACCTAGTAGCTCTATAATGTATATCTAGTGGAACTTGAGAACTGTATATACTTATTCGGTAAACCGGACTACAAAGCGAACTAATGCTGCTAGAGAGTATTAATAGTTCTGTGCTTTGTACCAACCGGACTATTGCCCCTGAAAACTTGCAATAGTTCGGTCGACCGAACTAACAACTGATCTACTGTTACTCGACTCTTGACCTTATATTCTTTAAATTTGCCGCTTAAAACATACTCTTGAGCTTTTGGTGGGAAAAGACACTCCATGCAAATGTTTTGCAACTTTTGCAATGGGTGGGTGGGCATGGTAACGCTTTTAAGGGGCTATGCTACCTCAGCCCGAATTTAGATCTCGCCCTTACTTCGTCGCAACGATATAAACGATTATATTGACAACTGAAATTCACCGCAAGCGACATAGGTTCCCCGCCCGAAAACCGAAGCGAGACTGAGTCGGGGGGGAGCGGCAGGGCGGCCTTCCTTTTATAAAGTTCAATTATCATGGAAAGTTTCAAGATCTTAATTAAAGTATTCATTGAGTTATAGACGCTTATTGTACAATTTGGAGGCCACTTTGAGATTTTTCCATCGAGAAAATTTAATTGAATCGTGTTTTCGCCTAACATGGTATTTAGACTATATGCTGAACTTTGCCATATGTTAATTTCAAAGTGAAAGGAGCAGTATATTTGAAGATATGGAGGCTGAAAAGCAATGTGAGGTAGTACCGGCTCTTAAGGTTATATTAGAAGCGTTTGTTGTGTTTTCATTCATTCGTAACCGTTCAATAGCTGTGAACAGTTTTAGTCTATTAATAGTGTGTTACCCTTGTATCGGAAAATACTCCTAGTTTTATCAGATATATAGACTACACTCGTAAACCGAATTTGTGTCCCTGCAGTGAGAACGTAATCAACTGCCAAATGTAGCACTGAGTGTCAGGCAGACGACTTACTTGTATAAATAAAACTAGTGTACTAACACTTTAGTTTTATGTATACAAGTAAGAAGATAAATAAAAGATTAAGAAATGAAATATAATCCTAGTGGATTCTAATTCATTTCTTCAGTTCTCTTCTTAAAAGATAAGGTTGACTTCAATTACATTATTCATATAATAACCTTAATTGGATTTCTAATGATAGCCAGCGCTTACGCCGGCATGGAATTCTGCAACTTTCAGTACCGTGGCGTCGTACCATGGGTGGATTCTGTTATGCGGCTACGAAGTGCTGGAACAACCTGCCGCCACCCATTAGGAAAAAATCTCAACACATTTAGGCTCAACTTGAAGAAAAATCTGATTGGTGAACAGATTAAGTACGGACATAACAATATTATAGATTTTTCATATATAAAGTGTAGGTTAAAATCGAATGCATTATGTTATTCATACTTGTTAAATTCAGATTTTTAAGGTGAAATTAAAAAAGCGAGCCGGCATACTGTCTATATGTAATATTTTTGTATTTTTAAATGACTGTGGGTAGAATATAAACTTATATTAAAAAAAACTATATTAAAATAAAATAGTTTATAAAATTTATATTGTTTCTATGTAACCTACATAGATAAATCAGACAATAGTAACCTATTCACCTCCAAGGGATTGCCTGAAAACTAGTTTCAGATGCGACGGATAACGGACATCTAACTTATTATGTGCGGCCGTGCGATTCTCTAAGAGCTAACATTGTTACATCTTTGACAACATCCGTGAAACAAATGACGAGATGATAAGAAACGTTGGAAAAACAACCTTATTTACAAGGGCGATATCTCATAAAGTATTTGACATCGGTGAGCTCGTCGACGAGCGCATCGACGAATCATTAGAGAATCGCACGGCAGAGGTAATGCCTGTTTGACACATTGCCGTTTTAATTGTATTACTGTTTTTAACCTGTGTGTCCTACGAAGACAGACTTATTATTTCTTCGTAGTGTGTGCCAAATAAATTCTTTTTCTTTTTTCTTCACATACTTACTATGTAACTTGTAAAAATCCTACACAAAACCCACACATCTTTAGCTTTCACCGTAACAAACCACTCGCGTACACCACTACTAAAAATCACACACATAAACCTCTACAATGCAAGTATAATAAAATCACAGTTACATTTGTTTTCGCACACATTTTTTACTTTGCACTGCAATTCCTTGTATACATATGCACAGTGGCCCTAGTACGAATAACTGCGAAAGTGTAACGTAACGTGTCGTTCAAGTGAATAGTACAAACTATCATGTATCTAGGGCAACTATGACACAGATAACTCATAGTGTGTACGTCGAAGCGTGATACGAATACTTTTTCGCAAATTGTTTGTGATAAGGCCTCAGTATCATAAAGTTTAACAAAGTAAGTGTGCCAAAGCACATAATTATTCAACCATCGGAAGGTGACTTTGTTTCTAAGGTTAAATATAGTTTTTCAATTAACCTTAATAGCGGCTTTCAAACAATTTCTGAGGAAAAATAAACATATATACGATTATTATTTTGATCTTCTCACGGTTGTCGTAAACCCAATAAGTACATATTTGAGTTACATATAAGTTAGTATAAAAGTCAGAAACAAGTTTGGTCCGAGGTACCATTCAAACTTTTGCTTTTAAACTGGTTTTCGTGTTGTATGTATTTCAATATGATAACTACATTCTCATTCAGTACTCAGACAGTTATTACAAAACTATAAATCTTTCTAACTGCAAACGATTACGCTAGACATGTGTGATTTGGTTCAACTAATAGTTAATTAGTTTTTAACACTTTAGAAGGTACATCGTGACTAATTAATATTAATAGCGTTATCTAATATAGATAGATAGATAGATACATTAACTCTTTATTGAAACACCACAATACAAATATATGTTACAAATAAGGAAATAAGTATAAAATAAAAATACAATCAAAAATATTTCACAATTAAATACAAAAAATTAAAAGTGTCACAATGGGCGGTCTTATCGATCAGAGTGATCTCTTCCAGATAACCATGCACGGAAAGAAATAGGAATGAACTTATAAAGGCGGTGGTGTATAAAACAAGTGTACTAAACACAAAAATATAGCTAGAAAAATTACTTATAATATATACAAACTATTACATAATTATTATTATACTTATATAATTATACTTTACATATATACTAAAAAAAATATAATGGGTGACAGATTTATAGTATAAACACGATGGTTTATATGTTTGGACAGATGTTGTTCTCTTTCACGCCACAACAACTGGTTAAAAACATGTACTAATTTAGGTCTTGGTGTGGTGTGTTAGGTTGAGATGACTATTGGTTGTAGATTACTCTGACTTCAAATATGCATTAAGGCTGGAGTCTTGCAAAAATCACTCGCGGCGAAATATTTGCGCAACTTCGTATATTAATTTTAAGCAAAATAATGAAATAACATGAAATATTATTTTTGCACACAAATAACCATAATATAAGTAAAAGCTAGTTGTTTTTTTTAAGTTCATTTAAGTGGATTATGTAAGGTAAATCAAGGGTTAAATACAGCTCTTTCGTGCCCAACGTCATTTCGAGTTATGTTTGCGCGCTTGGTTTATGGCAATAAAGAATTATTTTATAAATCTGTTCAGCGCATAATGAGCTCAACATTCTCGTCTTCAAAATGCGCTGATTAGTTTTTTCTAATTATTTTTCATTTTCTTAATTCAGAGGCCCCAATTTCATCAAAATTATCTGTCTTTATCTCTTAATAAACGGTTTGTTTCATAATAACTATGCATCGTAGGTATCTAATAATTATATTATTTTGATGCCAAGAGTTCAATGAAGCAAATTAAAAAAAAAATATATCTAAATCACCCTACTCTAACAATAATATTGATCTCAAAAGACCTACAAAAAAAGAGTTTATAAACAAAAACTGCAAGGGAAATTCTTCAGTGCACACTCCACGGCCGGAGTGTTCAGACGTGTGATCCACGACGAATTTAGATTGTTCCCTCTCGCTCTAACTTTGCTCTTGCTCTAACGTAGGTTGCGCACCGTTATGCATCTAAAGTTGCTCTACTTTATTATTTTATGTGTATAATTTTTCGAGTGCCATGTAAATATTTGTGTTTTAGTAATAGTTTTTGTAAATATTCGTGTATTAATACATCATAGTTCTCTAAAGATTTGATTTAATTATGGATCGTAAACATAAGAAATATGCAAGTACGAAAAAAAAAAATTGGTATCAAACGTAGAAGTAATGAAGAAAAATAGAATCCAAAGGTAAGTAGAATTGTTTACATTATGTATTCATGTCAAGAGCGTAACTACAGGGTCAAATGAAATTCCCTAGCGAAGCTCCACACATTTGATGGATTTTGAGTGTTATTATCTAAACATGATAAAGATTATATTCAAGCAACATTATCGATACTATCGATAGTGTTCGTGATTCCACTTGAGGAGGTGAGGACCAAAAACTACATACTCACTTTTGACACTTTTTTTAACCGACTTAAAAAAGCAGCTTTTTAGCTTAACCCGTATGTTTGTTTTTTGTATGTATGTATGTTTGTCCGTTTGGCTGAACCGATTTTGATGCGATTTTCATAAAAGTATTTTTTACATTCTGGAGAAGGTTTTGGTATACAACAAATGGATACCCCGTGACGTCGTTTGCATGTCTCCATTAATTAGTTCAACTGCATGCTGTCAGAAGGTCATCATGCTGTCAGTAGGTATGTGTGTATAGGGTGGGTGTGTGTGTGTGATGAGTGTGGTTGTGTTTGAGGGTGTTTGTGGGGGAGTGTAGGGTGAGGGTGTGTGTGTGTGTTTAGTGTTTATGTATGTATGGGTCACTAGTATAATATACTTTAGTCACATTTATGTTCTAAATGCGATTTGTGTGTCTGCATGTATTTTTGTTTCCTCTAAACTCCATTACGGCTGAATCAATACAGATAATAATTATTTTGTATGAACGTAGGCTAAAACTTGAATAACACTGGCTACTTTTTGCAACAGAATAAATCGCAGGGTGCTTTTAATAATATTAGTATTATGACGATTTTTTAATAATACTTCTGAACCCTGTTCAAAATATGACTTATTTAATTAATTTCACAGGACTGCTGCTGGCTCTCGTCAACCGTTGTCAGATGTCAGCAATCTATCAGAAGCTCAAAATTCTAAGCCTACCTCTTCTACTACGGAAGTATCAGTAATGATTGAAAATACTGCCAGAACTGAAAACGAAACAAGGCCAAAAAAAAAAAATTACCGGAAAAGAACATTTGAAGAGGCTTTTCCATTTCGCCGAATTTTTGTAAGGAAACGTCAACATCCTATACTCATTAGCGACGACCAACCGCTACAAATTGAAAATGAAACAGAAACTACCAATGAAGATGAACTATTTCACCTAGAAGGACGCAGAATCATATCGATCAGATATTTTTTAGAAAATTTGGGGAAGATTGCTGATCATAACGAAAAATCTTTCGGATGCAGATATAGCAATCTGAAATGTGTCAGTGAGCGACGTAAAGGTTTTATATCAAAACTTCGTTTCAAGTGTGAACTCTGTAATTCCGAATTTGACATAAATACTGAAAATCCGTCTAACACTTGTGATGTAAATCACGGTATAGTCGCAGGTATTATTAGTATTGGCTGTGGGTTGGGAAATTTAAATGAGTTCGCAGGTAATACTGATATGCCTGGTATGTCAAAAAATTTATACGCTGATACAAGTAAAAAAGTTTACGAATGGTACCATAAGACGGCATTAGAAGAAATGGCCAAGGCAGGCATCGAAGAGGCAGAACATGCTAAAGATATTGGCAGAGTTGACTGTGAAGGTACACCAATGATTGATGTTATAGCTGACGGGTGTTGGTCGAAACGATCTTTCCGGAATAACTATTCAGCATCATCAGGTGCAGCAGCAATAATTGGCGCATACACGGGTAAAATTTTATATCTTGGTGTAAAAAATAAATACTGCATAGTTTGTGCAAAAGCTGAAAATAAAAAAATTGAACCTGCAAATCACATATGCTATAAGAACTATTCTGGTAGCTCTTCTAGTATGGAATCAACGTCGCTTGTTGAAGGATTTAGTAACTCTCTTGAAACTCATGGTCTAATATATGCTAGACTAATATCAGATGGTGATTCTAGTACTCATAAAAAAATATTAGAAAGCAATCCATATACAAACTGCAAGGTTCAGAAGATGGAGTGCAGAAACCACCTGCTGAGAAATCTTTGTAACAAACTGAGAGCACTTACTAAAGATACTCATATCCCTATTCAATTAAGAAAACTTTTAACTGACTTCAAAATCATGAAGTTACGCAGATACACAGTGCGGGCTATAAAGCTAAGGAAACACGGAGACCTAACTGACAGTCAAAAAATGGTTAAACTTCGTACAGATATTTTGAATGCATTACACCATTCCTTTGGTAGCCACTCTGATTGCGATGATGCTATATGCTCACCAACTGACAAAACTGACCAAAATACGGCACTTGATGTAGCTAACACAATTTTGTGGAGGAAAATGAGTCAAATTATTTTATTTTTAGCTGCAAACGCTAAAAGTCTTATTTATGACGTAGATAGCAATCTTGCTGAGACATTCAATTCAGTGATTGCCAAATATGTGGGGGGAAAACGAATTAATTACACACTTAAAAATTCATACCAGGAAAGGTGTTCCGCTTCAGTTATTTCCTTTAACACCAAACGACCAATAAACGCTATTCAGGAATGTGTATTTAAAAAACCTACTGGTAAATACACAAATTTATATGAGGCACAAAAAGCTAAAAGAAAAATTTACAAAAGATCATTTCGAAAAAAAATCCGTAGAAACTTGAATGATCCAGATTATGGCCAGAAAGCTCAAAGACCAGATATGACCGAAGAAGATTTTCAGATGACAAAAGATGAATTTTTTAAACAAATTGAACTTTCTGACCCACAAAGAGAGGAACTACAGAGACAGACGATAAACCAAAGTTCCAGTCAAGAATGGTTAGAAAATAGAAAAAATAGGTTAACCGCGTCTATCTTTGGAAAAATTTGTAAACGGAAACAAAATATTAGCTGCGCTCCTTTAGTGAAAGCTATTGTGAAACCGCAAAACCTGTCAAATGTCCCGTCGATCACATATGGCAGAGATAATGAACATATAGCACTAACTCAGTTATCTTTGCAGAAAAACGTCACAATTGCCCGCTGCGGTCTTTATATTCATAAAACACTCCAATATTTAGGAGCCAGTCCCGATGGTATTTATAAAGACAAAGATGGAAAAACAGGACTAGTAGAAGTAAAATGCCCATTTAGAGCAAAAAATATGCAAGCTGAAGAAGCTATAAAGGCAAAAAAAAAAAATTTTGGAAATATAACACTAGGAAAAATGCGTTTATAATTGACAAAAATCACGATTATTATTTCCAAATTCAAGGCCAATTAAATATTACGGAGATGAATATGTGCTTATTTGCTGTATGGACTGGAGAGGAGTACTTGATGAAAGTTGAATATATAGAAAGAGACCCTACGTTCTGGCACGACAAAATAGTGGGCCCATTGACAAAATTTTATTTGCATTGTCTGCTTCCTGAGCTAATTGATTCCCGCCTTGAACGCTCTATGCCAATAAAAGACCCGCCATATATCATTGAAGCTATTGAGAAAAAAGTTAAACGTAATAAGAACGCATCTACGTCTACTGTCGCAGATGCTGCCATTCCGGAAAAGTAATTCCTGCAGAGTTATCACAGAGTTTTGTATATTTTGCTTTTAAAGAAAACAGAAACAATTATTTTGTGTTTAGTCACTACTGCATAAAGCATTATAATAAAATTGCTTTACATAAAAAGTTTTCTATGTCAGGGGTAACCCCGACAGAACACACAAAACACAAACAAAATCTTTCCATCTCTTGTAAACATACTGCCCAAATATACAAAATCATTCACTTGCTCCACAATCACATCATTTATTTTCACATCACACAACGATACATCATCTTTTCTTTCAAAAACCATAGCTTTCGTCTTGTTCACATTTATATTCACCCCTTTTCTCTTGAACGCTACATTTATTAACGTTATCATGTCTTGCAACTGTTCCGCTAACGATGCAAGAAGAACTTGAAAATCTGCATACAGAAGACACTTGACAGGCAACTCATTCATCTTTAATCCACACTCGCTCTCTCTAATATCTGCCAAACAACTATCCAGATGATGCCTGGACCGATTCAGAAAATTCTTCTTTTGTCTTCAGAGGTGGTCCCATGATCATTAGGTCCGGATCTGATGATGGGATCCTGGAGAAATCGAGGAAACTCTTCAATAAATAATAGCGAATCAACCGCGATTGCTACTATCGCACATTTTTACATCGAATGTGCAATCAAACAACATAACATCACGCCTGTACCCGCTTAAAAGGGTAAAATAAAAACTTTTTTCAATAAAAATATATAACCGACTTCTAATATAACTCCAAAAAAGTGTAAAATTTTAATTTTATAACTTTTCTTTCGAAAGTCGGTGGCGAAAAAGTTAATGATATAAAAAACAAAGTCACGGTTATACGAGTATATATTTCAAAAAGTTTTTATTTACATAGGTTAGAAACTGCACATAACGGTATTAAAACACTTGTGTGATACTATTAAAAACCGAGCCCTATGAATACCCCTCATTATGCAACAATTTCATAAACTACTAATGTTTAATACTTAGTAGAGCAACCTTCCTTCCTTCAATACTACGCTAGGTAGGATGACAGACGCTCGGCGCGTGGACTGGCCGCCCGCGATTCTTATATTGTGCACTAGAAGACTCGGCCCTTAAGGCGCTGTCAGCTCAGCGCTTGGCTTCAATTTCCGCTTCAATTTCCTTTACTTGAAATCAAGCAAATGCATGTCGTAATAACGTTCAAAATTAATAAAAAAATAATATGCACACTTAAACAATAAAATGATCCGTCAATGTATGTGTATTAAAAGTTACTATTTCATGATATGTGTTTCATAACAAATACAATAGTGAATAAAGAAAAAAACTCTTTTAAAGGTCAAATTAAGTGGTTTGTTTGAAATTTTTTGTAATGAACTCTAGTATGTTAAAATAGTATCTTAAAATAAGTTTTAATTCCGTCAATGTGTACTTTGAAGTCTTAAAAATGTCATATGATTTTTTTTAGTTTTAATTAAATCGCTGCTTAAGAGACAAACTGCTTTAAAAACCTTCATTTTTATCGACATCGTGATATGACTGCCCCTTAAGTAAGTAGCAGAAGGTGACTTTTACTGAACACGCGATCCCAAGATCGCGTGTTCAGTAAAAGTCGGTGGTGGTTTGAGTGCGTGCACTGTAATCGCGCTCTGGCCAAGGACTGACGGAGTAGTGTCAAAAGTTTTTTTTAGGAAGGACATAGAGCTTTTTGCCACTACGGGCATTAAAAGCGACACAGGACTGTTGGTGAGTGCACGCAGCACTCAACCGAGGGACATCAAGGGCGCATAAAGCGCTAGACAACGACAAGGGCGAACTCTTGCCTAGTAAGGAATAGAGGTGCCGTTAGCCGCCAGCATTGTCTGTAAGAAGTGTCAATGGACTCAAAGGTGACTAATAAATACATTCGTAACTACTAAGATGCTATGTACGGTACATGGGATGTGGGAGGTAATATAGCCCTATACTAATATAACCCGTGGTCTAATTTGTATCCAGAATAAATTTAACAAGATCCAAGAACAACATTTCGAACATATTAGCTCATTACTCAAATATTTTCCCCAGCCGAGGATCGAACCTGGGATGCGGCGCTTCGAAAGCAGTGCAACCAACTTAGTTATCGGAGCTGTCGAACGTAAGTTTATATTCGTGGGCGGTGGGCCTAGCACCAATAACTGCGTAAGTGTAACGTAACGTGTCGTTCACGTGAAACAGTACAAACTGTCATTTATCTAGGGCAACTGCGACACAGAAAACTCATAGTTTGTAAGTCAAAGCGTGACGCGTCGTCGACTCGAATACTTTTTCGTAATAAGGTCTCTGTACCTAAATAAAATATTCCGTGACTATCGAAATGTGAAAAGCGCAGGGTATTGTGTGTGTTTGTGTAGGGGTCCTGAAAAGCGCCCTTGATGGTTCCTCGTAGATAATTACATACGCAAAACTTGAAAACATAAATAAGTAACTACAAATTTCGATAGTTACGGAAAATCGTGAAAGAAATTTAGACCAGGACCTTATTGCCTATGCTGTGGGTTTCGGGGGCGATAAATCGATCTAGCTAGGTTTCATTTTTAGAAAAAGTCGTTTTATCCGTGTTTTCCGTTAACCCTTTGCGTACCAGACACGTAAATTTACGTACGTTTCATTCATAAATCTTTTGTTTTAATTATCACGATATACTAAGGGTTAATGAAAAACTGCTACATTATCATTATGGCAATAAAGCCATCAACTTAAATAACAACTAAACTGTTTTACCGGCACAGCAACACTAAAGCTACTTGACAATAGATGGCGTTGTTATACAATTTATTTAAATATAATTTCCAAATCGTCACCTAAGTACTTATAGTATGTTTAAGTTCGATGCGAACTAGTCTACAGTTAGTTTCGTTCATAAGTATAATGGCTAACCTTCATGGATTACTTAAAAACAAATTATATCACTTGTACCTACGATAATCAATATTGCGGTTGTGCCTCGGTTATTCTAATCTGCTTGACCATTTCTCGTGAGATATTAGATACTTACGAAACCGTAATCAAATATCGCAGTCTTGATTGTTCACTTCGTACATTGCGTTCCAAAGAATTGCGAACAGAAGCTATTAAAAAAGTTCTTTTGTAATAATTGCTCAAAGTTTTGATTTCAAAGGTTGTAAATAGGCACAGATTTGAGAATTTCGAAGGACTATGTGGCACTAAGTTGTTTCTGTTTCATAACCGACAACGCTCGAAACAATGTAGAGCAGTAATTGCCACAAGGTTTGGACAGAATCGTGATACTTGTTTGTAAGAAATTATCTTATTACAATGAAATATCCTGTTTGGTTTAGAAGGCAAGATTGCATGTGATAGTTAAACAGATAAACCAAATTGATAACAAGTACAATTATTTGAAAAATGTAATACCGACTTCCATTCTATTCAGTTATTGGAGTGTAACTCAAAAACTACTAGACCGAATGTGATGAAATTTTAACGGGATCACACGGGAAGCACCAGTTTTCAATATCAAAAAAGAATTTTGAGAATCGGTTCACCCAGTCGAAAGTAATGAGGTAACAAACATAAGAAAAAATATAGTCGAAATGAGTACCTCCTCTTTTTTGGAAGTCGGTAGAAAAACAATAAAGATAAAATAATCTAATTAAAACAGTTTAAAACACTATATACACAGGTTGATGACAAAATGAAATAGAAAAAACGAATTTCCAAATAATGAAAAAGTGTGAAATAACTTATTGAAGTCGGTACGGTACCATGATAGTGCAAAAGTGTATATTATCACAATATTGTGCACTTGGTGCCGAACTCAAAAGTTATTTCAGAAGAAGTGTGAAATAACTTGTCACAGTCGGTAAAACATTTTTTTATCCTGTTTTGTAAACCTTGTTACGACGGGATCGATTATCATTCACCGTCATTGATGATATCATCAAGATAGAAGAAACACTTATCATAACTCAAAAACTGCTTGATTGAATTTGATGAAATTTAAATGGAACTTTCAAAGTATAAAAATAAAAGAATAATTTTGAGAATCGATCCACAAATGGGGGAGAAATCAGTGAACATACACAAAATAAAATACATATAATCGAACATACCTCCTCCTTTTTTTAAGTTGTTTAAAAAAATTACTTTCATTGTTATATTTATATATTTCATACTATATATTAGTATTTACTAGTCTTAAGAATGTTAACATTTTTAGTGGTTGAAATAAAAAAAATCTAATTCTAGTTTAACCAGTAATTTAAAAAAAAATCGCAATAGTTTTTTAGATTTTACTGGTTAAACTAGAATTAGATTTCAAAATAGTACCTACTTGGTACACCAAGTAGGTACTATTTATAAAGGGCTACCCAAAATGTAATTCTATTATCTATCAATATAGCACTGTTTTCAGTAATTTGAAATATTGAAAGTTTGACATATTTACTTTACTAACGGATAGATCGCCTTGCATTATACTTCAAGAAATAAAAACTGTTTCACATAATCTTGATATCATCATTGACGGTGTACCCCGTACCTTGCTAAGGTCACTAAAAAGGGAGAAAAAAAATTAATTTATCAATAAATGGAACCGACTTCTACACTAAAAAGTGTTAAATAAATTGTCAAAGTCGGTACCATGATTCCACTAGGATTCCCTATGGAGATAGGATTCCTTAGGACCCATCAACTCACAATAATTAAGTAATCTCCTACTCATAGCTTTGACATTATGCACCTAGGAGGTAAAGCAGTGTCTTACGTCACGGGCGGCATATGGACCCTGAGCGGAATTAGGACTCTAGAGTTAGCTAAGATTAGATTCAATTCAATTTAACTCCTAAGCGAAGCGAGGGAGTTATGTAGAATACTGAGCGAGGGATTTAAGCCGCCCAAGACAAAGACAGGATTTATCCTCGACGTGTATTTTCTACTTTTCATACAAAGTATTTAAGTATTATTTAGTTAGAAGTAAAATAAATTATAAGTCAATATTAATATTGGGCTCATGTCCAGTTAATGATGCTCTGAGTCAATGTGTACGTGATAAATTAATAACCAGTGTAGAGAGAAACACACCGTCTTTTGTTTCACATTCATTAAATCGCGCCACTTTTTATTTTATTGTGTTCTAGCTCGATTATCGAATAAACTCTTTTTACAATGCCCGTATCTATGCTAAGAGTTATGCCTACAAATTTTAACATTCCTAATCCAAATCAATTTAATCCCTTGGGAGTTTCATACAACATTACATACCTGGGGATGTAATGCCTTGCGTTACGTTGATATTGCGTGATATGTCATTGGATATTTTCGAGCAGGTGGTATGAATATGAGAAATCATTTCAATCCTTCGTCTAAACTCATTACCAAGTTTAGATTGATGCGCATAGGCTTGGACTATCATTTCATAATACCGTTATTATAATTGGTTACGTGAGTAACCTGTTAATGGACGGCCAATTATTTATACGTAACTCCATTACTGTGGTATGAAGCCGCTTTGCATACATTGTTACATGGCATACTTCAATATGGTTAATCGGGGAATTAATTCCTTAATTCGCAAATTGAAGTCCTTCATCCAATGCTATGGAAAATACTAGCTGTGCCCCGCGGTTTCACCCGCGTAAGAAAGAAAGAAAGAAAGAAAAATCATTTATTTGACACACAGGTTAAAATAGTAATGTAAGCAACAGTAATAGCAATGTGTCAAAGAGCCCCACCTCAGCACATATGTCAGATGTCCGTGATCTGTGACATCTGATGCTGATTTTCAGGCAAAGCCTTATAGGTGAATAGGTTAGAAACAATACAATATTCTACCTTCAGTCACACGACAATAAAGTACACATTTTAAAAATACAAACAAATATAATACATATAGACAGATACTTGACAGGTTCACTTTAGTTTAATTTCATCTTAGAAACACGAAATGCACAAGTAAGAATAACAGCGCATTCGACCTAAACATACTCTATATAAATGAAAAATCTGTAATATTGTTGTCTCCGTACTTAATCTGCTCGCTGATCAGAATTTTTTTGAAGTTGAGCCTAAATGTGTTAATATTTTTATTTTCCTAATGGGTGGCGGCAGATTAAACCAGCACTTCGTAGCCGCATAACCGAATCCATCCCATGGTACGATGCCACGGTACTGAAAGTTGCAGAGTTCCATGTAATGATGTATGATGATGAAAAGTATCAATATGTGCTTCTCTATATATAATCTAAAACATAACCAAATTTGATAGCGGCCGTTAATCGTGATAAGGTAACAAACAGAGAGAAAGAGTTTTTATTTCTAAAATAAAAGTTACCGTGAGAAAGAGAGTCAAAAACCAATGTCTCGGTAGAGCCACAGGTAGAGTGATTTGCATTAATATATATTTGCATATCTACTATATAAAACTACTATATAAAAATAAGTCGGGTTTTCTTTCCTGACGCTATAACTCCAGAACGCACGAACCGATTTCCACGGTTTTGCATTCGTTGGAAAGGTCTCAGGCTCCGTAAGGTTTATAGTAAAGAAAATTCAGGAAAAATGTAAAAAGAAAAGCGGGTAAATCTTTTTTCACATACAGCGCCATCTCTGATACATAGCATGTACTACAAACCAATATATTAAGTAGATGGCGCCAAACGAAATGTTACATAAAACGAAGCCATCTGGTGGCGAAACGGAGTTCGCCGAGTTTGCTAGTTTGCATAAATAAAATAATATATCTTTATTGCGGGCATTAAAAAAATACCTCATATAAAAATTTAATTTACATACTACATACAAGAAATCATACTGATATTATTAAATAAAATAAAATAGTAGTGTATTATCTATTGTATTCAGTCGTAACGAAAGTGTTTTTGTATTCCTACTTGATTACCTACTTACTTGAGTACTTTAATTCTCGCTCAGGTGAACATAAATCTAGTGCCTTATTATGGGGCTTCCCATATTGTCCTGAACCCTTAGTATACGTGCGTCTCGAGCGCTGCCAAAATAACGCAACTCTGAACCGTATAATGGCGTAAAAATCTGGTATCCTAGCTTCCGCAAACATGCTTGACGGACTTCAAAATTTGATCCCTGCAATGCCATGCAAATCTTTAACTTAAAACTCTGGGTGGCGCTGCAACTGTCATGGGAAGGGGAATAGACGCAGAAAGACTAACTTAACAGCAGGTACATGAATTGCCATGCCCACCATTAGATAGATAGTAATGATGGAGCTCGTGCCTTCCTCTCAGAGGATGAGGTGAACCATAATTCACCACGCGGGCCCAGTGGGGTTTGGTGGATAGGCTAGGCGTCAAGCCATGTCGAAGTATTCAGGCCACCCGAAGGCCTTTGCCATATCCTAACTACTGTTGTCCTAAGACAAACAACCGTAACCGACGGCTTAACGTGTCCTCCAAAGCACGGAATAAAATATTATAAATATTAATGTAGAGGATGTAGAACTAACATTAAGTTAAGCAATAATTAGTCTTATGTAATTTAAAATTCATTAAGCAAACACTTTAGAATAACTTTCATTTTCCATGTTTGTTCTTATTTTTATTCGCAACTTTCTACAACAAAAAAACACAGCAAGATCATTAGTTAAATTGTAAACTGACAAGTACGTCTATGTAATGCGTATTATTATAACATCGTGTAGTAATTGTAAATTACTTAGATACAATATGTATTGGTGTACCATTAAAAGTAGGTAGGTAAGTATATATGCATAGTATTTATTTTTATCATCACATAGTACGAGTATTATTCCGCACCACAAATCTGGTGATAGCGCGCAAGGGCGTACCCAGGTAGGGGCAGGGGGGGGCAGCTGCCCCCCCCTAGAAGATTAAATAAATGTAATTTTTTTTTTGGCAAATAGAAATTAAAAACGTATTACCTACTCTGCGCAAAATGAAGTGTTGGAAACAAAATATCTTTTCAGCCAGATTTTTTTTTCTATAGGTAAATATTCTACAATATTCGATATAGAGTCTATGTATAGTGAGTCGTGTCGGTCGTGCCGCAACTTATTTATTAGAATATTTTATATAGTGACTAAGAGACTAGCTAATAGCGCGTTGCATTTATTGAATAAATGCATTTTCGCTTGCAGTGCAGTGTTAGGACACACAAATATATATTTATATTGGATATATTTTGATAATTCGCGAATGATATATTGAAATAATGTACTTCTATAGAAAAGTAGGCTGCAGAGCTCTATAAACGGGGAATCTTCGTAGATTTCAAAAGACCAATCAGAATGGAGACGGCATAGCCTTCTTTATTATAATGAGCCAATCACAAGGGAGAAACAAAAACTCTCATGGGGACAAAATCGTATAAGAAATATCGATTACAATCTGAGAATCCAATATGTGGTGATGGCACAGCACCTAAAACGTGGGCGATGTTTATGGATTCTTTTTTTTGTAGTATTTCCTTTTTTTTCTCATTTAAATAACTACTAAACACAAGTACGGTTACTAAAAAAACCAGTCATAATCTTTTTTTAAATATAATACGTTATTGTTGTTCATTTTATGAACGTCGGTTGAAAATTGATGTTTAGATGTTTTTGTTTCCGGCACATTTATTTGAATTTAAAGTATTTTTTCGTCAAGTAAATGTATTAGTAGAATCATTGGAAAAATGTATCAATATGGAATAGCATCTCTATATATATATACTGCCATAATCTACGATAGATTTGGATACAAAAATGTCATCACGCAATACGCATTATTATCGTTAACAAGTAGAACGTCAGCGTAACGCACGCTTTAAAGTCCATATAATTATCATATAATCAATACCTACACATACAATCAATATCTACACATGAATCACAGACTCCCACAAAAAAAAACACAAACACTCACACACACACACACACACACACACACACAGTACACTAAATCACACACACACTGCTACATAAGCACAGTCATTGCTTTCCGACATTTTAATTATACCTACTATGTTAAATTGTACAACAAAAAGTATGAACGATGTTTTACTATATCATGTAAGCAAAAGAGACTAGATCCCACGACACAGGTTCTCCTAGTGTGGGATCTAGGGTTGTATTTATATCAATACCTTTAATATTTAATTTATTATTACTGGTGCCTGTTTTATAAGTACAATTAGTAGTTGTTTTGTTAAATAAATAAATAAAAAAAATAAATAAATAAAAAAAAAATATCGATGTTACATGTATTAGAGGTACCGTATATAAGTGTAACGGATGCAAAGCTTAATTGACGGAGCGAGCGAAGCGAGCAAAGCGTCTCAGTTTCAAGATTGGCAAAAAACCGCTTTCGTCCTTCTGTCTACCTGTGTGTTCTCGCCTACGGGTCGCACACAAGTTCCTTGATTGATTTTAAAGCACTAACTACTGCTTACAAATACCAGACATTGAAATTTTTTTGTGAGAAAAATTCTCATCTTCGAACGGGATTCTATTCTTGACTGACTTAATTTTTATAATCTATCGCGATTTTTGATTCGTGGGTGAAGGAGGGAGTTTTCTGTAACGTGGCTTATCGGTGGATTTCGATGAAATCAGAGTTGTACACTAAGAACTTCATTCTTCAAAAGATTTTGCGAAAACAATCACGAAAAGGGACAGTGAAGGGGGAAAAGGTGAACAAGTTTTGGTTTAGCATTGTATACAGGCGGATTTCAACTAAGCGAGGGGAAAGGGGAAATTGTCAGTTATTGCGTAGCTATAATGGCTCGCGAGGTTTTTTTCGACGAGCTCACCGATGTCAAATACTTTATGAGATATCGCCCTTGTACACAAGGTTGTTTTTCCAACGTTTCTTGTCATCTCGTAATTTGTTTCGCGGATGTTGTCCTTCCTTGATCCTTGATTACGCTGACGCTTCATATCCAGATATAACTCAGGACCAGCTTAATAAGCTAGAACGCTTACAGAACTTCTGTATCAGGTTCATATTTGGCTTACGGAAATATGACCACATATCTGAGTTTCGTAAAAAGCTTAAGTGGTTACCTATTCGTCTGCGCCGTAATGCTCATATTTTATCCCTTCTCTATAATATCCTATTTACACCTACATCTCCTTCCTATCTCAAAGAGCGATTTTGAAGATATGAAAACATTTCTTCATCTTTCACACGACTTTGCTTTACGTTCCTCTGATTCCCTTCAACTTCGGACACCTAGTCATACTTCCAAGTACTATGACAAGTCGTTCACAGTTCAGGCTGTACGACTATGGAATGCATTGCCTCTAGATATCAGAAGTGCTAAAACTGTGGTAATTTTCAAAAATAAGCTTAAGAATCACTATCTGTCCAGTATATAACACTAGTTATTATTTTTATCCTTGATTTATAATGTATACTGCCCTCATAAGCCAAAAAGCGGTATCTCAAAAAAAGTTCATTTACTGATTTTTGTTGCATTTGATAGCTTATCAATTTCTCTACAAGTTACATGAAGCTAAAAAACCGTATCTCACCTATAAACCACCTTAAACCCACTAAGAAAATATTGCGTATCTCAAATTTATACGATATTACTTAGCAGCAAAACAGTACATCATTATTTTTAAGCCCAATAGCCGTATATTTACTTACGGTGAAATCACTTAAAAAGTTATTAAAATTGACTGCCAACATTTTTAGGGACTTTAGCGAAGTGTAGATACGGCTATGGCGCTTAGTAAAGTTAGGCAAAAATAGTACGCAAAATGTGAGATGCCGCTGCAGTCGCACAGTTTGCTGTACAAAAGTAAACGATACCACGTAGCTATTAAGGACGATATTGTATATATTATATATATATATAATAAAATATATATATATATATATATATATATATATATATATATATATAAATATATATAATAATATATATATTGCATATGTATTAGTATATAGTTATTAGTATTTATGTATTAGAATTTTAAATAGGACAATATAGCGTTAAAATAACATAATATTGTGCCCCACCGTCTACCGCTTCTTATCTCCTCTCTCCATCCAAAGGTTGTCTGGAAGAAATCGCAATATGCGATAAGACCGCCCATTGTACTACCCTAAATTAAGATTATATTTTGATAAGTTACTTTTTGTATGTTTGGTTATGTGCAATAAAGAATTATTGTATTGTATTGTATTGTCAAAGATGCGACGATGTTTGCTCTTAGAGAATCGCACGGCTGGTCTCACAGAAGCATAGTTATAAAAGTTTTGACAGCTAGAATTAACATCTCAAAACATCGAGCGTGATAACTACAACATCTGTTACAAATGCTAATTATAACATAGTAATTAAATGTAACATGACATGTAAATGCCACTTCAATGTTACATTTAATTATTACAAGTAGAGTAGGTAGAAAGCCCGTTCCTACTACCGGCAATCAGCTCGTAACAAGTGATTAATGTTGAGGCTGTCTCACCACTTTACTTGGTGAAGGTATGCACCCATTATTGGTACATTGTTGGTTTGACGTAACCAAATCAGTGTAATGTACATGTGCCTTACTATAGTCTAATGCTGGGGCCACACTACACTACCTTACGGTCTACCGCCCGGTTACCGCAATAATTGTGGCACTAAATTACTGCCTTAAGGCGCGCTCGTACCCTGATTAAAGAAAAAGCAGAATTTTTAAACACATAGTGTGACGAAACAGATCGATAGTATAATATGAAAAATATACAAAGGTCAGAAAAGGAATAGGAAAAGAGTAATAACCGAATAGAATTCATTAATATAAATCTCTTTCAGCAGAAAAAAATCCTGAATAGGTCCACAAAAATAAACTTTCACGTCCAAACTCTCAGAATTTTCAGCGATAACACTATATTTTTTTTAGATAATACTTAGCCAACGTATAATACTAAAGTTATAACCAGCAGTTTTTTCAATTGTGTTATTATATATCGAAAAATATAAAGAAAACGTACAAAATTAACGCATGTTCGCATTACATCGTCCAATCTAACAAGCGATTTTCAACCTTACGTAAAGCATCGTAAATTATGTTAAAATTGGGGTTGGACCGCGTCTTAAATACCGCGTGAAGTGGTATGGTCACTCTACAGTTTACCTTGAAATGGCAATGTACTAGGCGGTAAAAATGTTTAGATGGTTTAGGTATTAATTCATCAATAATTATTTGTTCTTCTTGAAATCATGTATGGTACGTGAAAATGTTTAATTAACTAAATAATAATAAAATTTAACATTGTTTAATTTGACGCCAAGCATCCACAAGACGATTTTTATGATTTTTTTGTCCGGTATCCCATAGGCTTGGTTCCGATTGGAGAGCTTCCATAAACTCAAGAACCTTTTCATTTGACCACTGGTCCACAAAACAGAGAACTCCGTGTCGGTCGGCAGTGCGTTTCCGTTCATGTCGCGCATCGAACAAACTGTAGTGTGGCCACTCACGCAATAATTACCCCGGTAAACGCCACTGATATGCGAAGAAAGACCGCCACCGGAGCTATTGCCTACCGTCGTATGCCATTGATTGACATTGCAAAATTAAGGCCATAAATCGTGGCTACACCTAGTTGTTGTCTAAATTATAGCCATAATTATTGCCATATAACGGTAGTGTGGCCCCAGCATAACACACTTCAATAACGAAATATCTGAAGTATGCTAATGAGGTAGGCCTTATGTATCAGCCATGCGATTCTGTAATGATTCGTCAACGAGCTCGTCGACGAGCTAACCTATGTCAAATATTTTATGAGATATCGCCCTTGTAAATAAGGTTGCTTTTCCAACGTTTCTTGTCATCTCTTCATTTGTTTCACGGATGTTGTCAAAGATGCAACGATGTTTCACGAGAATGAACGAACCGCACGGCAGTATACAGCTGGCATCTCACGGCTATGCCACACGGGGGTCCTCATCTCTGCCGTAGGTCCACTGCTGAACATATGCCTCCCCTATGATTTTCCAAAAGGACCGGTTGGAAGCGGCCTGCATCCAACGTCATCCTGCGACCTTCATCAGTTCGTCTGTCCACCGTGTCGGTGGACGACCTACGCTGCGCTTGCCGGTCCGTGGTCTCCACTCCAGAACCTTTCGGCCCCAATCGGCCATCTGTTCTGCGTGCTATGTGCTCTGCCCACTGCCACTTCAACTGGCTAATCTTCTGGGCTATGTCGGTGACTTTCGTTCTTTTACGGATCTCCTTATTTCTGATTCGATCACGTAGAGAAACCCCGAGCATAGCCCTCTCCATAGCTTGTTGTGCAACTTTGAGCTTATCTATGAGGCCCATAGTAAGAGACCACGTTTCAGTGCCATAAGTCATCACTGGTAACACACATTGGTCGAAGACTCTTGTCACACGGGGGTGAAGTACTTTAATACTGAAGATAGGACCCTTAAATAGGAATTCATTTCATTCACAAATATAATATGTAAGATTGCATTCACAGATTTTTTTAAATCATTTGCCTAGAACGGGAATCGGACCCGTCCAAAATGTGAAAAAATAAAACATGTACCGTAAAACCGTACAACTATGTCCAGATTTCCTGAATTTTTTCAATCAACTTGAAATATGTTTTTAAATACGAGTACCATTTCTTTCAATTTGTGATTGTACTACATCATTGACAAATGTAATGTTCTTTGCATAGAATATTAGATAAAGTCAATACAATGAAATTAAATGCGATAAAGACCTCAATTTATACAGCGGCAACAGCGGGCCAAATATATAGTACTTTTACAAGTTTGCCCATTTCGCAGAAACGTCTATAACTTCAGTATTTTCTACCGTAAGAACATAAGATTTAGGGATCCTTGTAGAAAAATAGTCAATCTATCACAGGACCGTTATTTAACGTTTAAATGTTCATATTACCTGTCAAATTAGAGTGGGCAGTCACAACTTATTTTTCGTGATATTTCATACAAATGAAACGATGAATCAGGGTAATCACTTTTTATTGATAACAGTACGGTGTAGCGCAGGTTACGATCTTATATCTCGTTCTTAAGGCGCGGTCCAATCCTAATTTTAAAACAATTTACGATGCTTTACATAAGGTTGAGAATTGCTTACCAGAATAGACGATGTAATGCGAAAATTCAATTGAATACGTGCTAATACTTTTTATATTTATTTCGTACAATCAAATGAATAAATTTTAATGATAAAGGAATCCATAGTTCACTAGTAAATTTCATTGGGAATTCGAATATGATACATTCATTGAAATATATTTGCTCATAATTAAATAACGTAAGAAAAATTGCAAAATTTAGGGAATGTTGCCGATTTTTTTCTATCGAGCCAAGTTTGCTCAATCGTGTATTGGCTCCCATACTTCATAAATACGGATAATCAATTTACATTAGGTTTTTTTTCGAACATCGGTTATTAGGTTTAAGCGTCGAAAAACTAAGTTTTCGCGAAGTCGAATCATGAAATTTGGAACTCATTTCGCGTTAAACATTTTTCTAAAAATATTAAAACAATTATAATTTGGTAATATTAAAAACAAATGCACATGACCTTTTAATTAAGAGACTAATATGAACTCAATATACATAATAGGACCATTGATTTTATATACTTACTCATAGAAGGGAAATAAATATATATTCAAGATCAAACTTTCAAAAACAAACGTTGTAGGTAATATAGTATAGATTATCATCAACTCTTAGCATAGAGATCCTCGCTGCGACCATCTTGTTTTAACATGTACCTATTAATTTAAATTCATTTTGTGTGTACCTAGCTGTAAGTTTTCTTAAAATTCTAGATTAAAAAAGTAATTGAAAAATAATTATTACAGATTATTGCAAAAGAGGTGTTTATATTAGAGAAGTAATTAAATGATACGCAATTATAAAATTTGGTGAGCCCACCCAAACCAGCATTGAAATGATTTAGTCAGCATATACAAAGATTTTGTCTGCAATAATAAAAATCAGGCAGCAATCTTTGTTCCGCAGATAATTTTGATAATGGTCAAAAATTTAATCATTAATAGGCAGCATAACAATACCATGAGTTTGCATAATAAACATTCGGTCCGCAAAATAACTACTTGGTCAGCAAGATTTTATGATTGATCAGCAGAGAAAACATGTCTATATGTTCCATATGTAATTATACTAGTCTAGGGCAAAGTCATATATAGGTAAGACGACGAGCGTAGCGAGGAGGAGTGTTAGGTTACTTGTGACTACAACGCGCGAGCCGAGCGAGCGAAGCGAGCGTGCAGCGGCAGCGGCCGGCGACTGAGTGCTTACCCAAATATTATAAAACAGGAACAGCTTATGGCTGCTTATATAATTAATATGCAGTACAAAAATAATAACAGCCATCCAGAATGACATAAATTGCTGATTGATTTTGAAATGTTTGCTGGCCATGAGTTGCTGACCAAGCTATTTCTGCTGACAGATAATATTTTTCTTCTTTCATAAATACTAATACTATGCTAACCATTTAAATAACACCCTTTATATTATAGTAATAAGTAAGGGGACGGAAAAGTTTCTCACGTGTTGTTAAGAGACACCTATAACAGTTCCAGTGGTTAAACTATAGTCGCCCGGTAATTTAGTTTTTGAGTAATAATTTTTTTAGTACTTAACCTCACTTTCGGCTATATCAGTATTTTTTACCTATTTTTTGTTTCACACCTAATCTATTAAGGCGGTTCGCTTCTGGCACTTCGCCGGCCGCTGCCGCGGCACGCTCGCTTCGCTCGCTCGGCTCGTGCGTTGTTTGTCATGTTCTAACCTAACCTAACCTATTTTTTGTTTCACACCTAACTTATTAAGGCGGTTCGCTTCTGGCACTTCGCCGGCCGCTGCCGCGGCACGCTCGCTTCGCTCGCTCGGCTCGTGCGTTGTTTGTCATGTTCTAACCTAACCTAACCTATTTTTTGTTTCACACCTAACTTATTAAGGCGGTTCGCTTCTGGCACTTCGCCGGCCGCTGCCGCGGCACGCTCGCTTCGCTCGCTCGGCTCGTGCGTTGTTTGTCATGTTCTAACCTAACCTAACCTATTTTTTGTTTCACACCTAATCTATCAAGGCGGTTCACTTAACATTGTATTATATAACAACAATAACATATCCAGTCCGTCTCAGAGTTATGTTGATAGATGAGAAAAACTTAATGTTAAAGGGCTAGGAGAGACAAAATTAAACAAACATTTTAATACATTACTTGTTTATTTCATAAACATGTTTAATTGCTTTCATTAAATGTACAAAAGAGTCTCTTTTATATTTATACACGTCTCTTCGCCACAAATATTCAACAATTATATCACTAAAGTTTTCTGGGTTGTTATAATTTTGTTTTTTGAAAAACCTCTTCACTGCTCGCCACTGGGATTCTATTCTTTGGGTGTGGATTCCATCTTTACCCACAAATGGGTTCTCTGGGTCTGAATGATTCACTTTTTTGTGTATGTATCCATATTCAGACAGACAATCGTATGCCCGCCAACAATCGGTGTGGATTAATGTTCCAGGTAAAACATGCTTTTGAATTAAAGGTATGAGAGTATCAGCATCTCTTTTATTGTCCGGGCATACTTCCAATCTTAAGTCTTCAGACCCATCTTCTATTAATCCCAGCACCCAGTGGCCTTCAATGTGACGTCCTTTGTTATATTTCCTTTTTCCAAATTTACTTTCGTCTATTTGCACTATTTTCCCACAGCCTCCAATTTTACCGCTGTAAAGATTTTGTTTTTCCAAATAAAATATCACAACTACTTCTCTGCAGTAATTAAACCAATCGGCTATAGTATTTGGGCTTAAACATTGCTTCCTTTCTTTTTTATAATGGTCTTCGTGAATTGTTTGGTCGTAGGTCCATCCTTGTGAGTATGCATATATAAGATAGTAAACATGCATTATGTCGATAGCAATATTTTCGAAAAATGTGCCAATTCTGCGAGAGATCTTGGCACCGCTGCCCGATTTAGATTTGCATGATCTTTTTGAGCACACAAATGTACCAAAACTTGTGCATCCGCATGAGTATGACACTTTCATGGATGTCCTGTGGGTTCGACACCGTTTCTCAGTTGGTATGAGACCTTGGTCTTCACTATATTTGATGCATTGGTCTTTAGTGCCCAATTTTCGCACAACGTCAGTTAAATTCCAATGATCAATCACTTCAGTGACGCAAAGTTTTCGTTTGGTTATAAGCTCGTTGTCGTCGTCGTCATTACTCGAAGAAGGTCCGGCGACAGGTTCAACGGGCAGATCAGGAGCCGAAGAAGGTCCGGCTACAGGCTCGACGGGCAGATCAGGAGCCGAAGAAGGTCCGGCAACAGGTTCGACGGGCAGATCAGGAGCCGAAACCGCGTCCGCTTCGGGTATTGTACTGTAATACTCCGTTACAGCCAAGTGCAGTCCAGTTTTCAAGCCAAGTTCAAGTCGTAGAGCAATCCAAACAAATCCGGTAAGCAAGCCAAGTTTCAAGTCGTCGCGCAATCGAAGGAAGTCCAGGGAAAAAGCCAAAGTCGTAATAAAAATCGAAAAACAAGAGAGCACACATTCACGAAACTACGAGAGAAACGGAATGAATGGATGACAGTCCATCTGTCAGTAAGACAAAATGTCGCCTTTTTTTTCTCTTACGTTTAACGATAACGATACGTTTCGTTTAACTCAGTTTGACAACTTAATTTGACAACTTAATATCGTACCATTTTCTCAACATTGCTTTCCATTTCACTTTTTTTTATCAAATTTTAATTTAATCATAATTAATTTAAACTACGTTTCCGGCAAAAAAAAATTGCTGGAAGGGCTTCAGGTGGACCCCAATGATACCCCTAAACTCGCACCTTCATCAAAATCAGGTACCGGACGGCTATAGCCAACCCGTTCCAGTATATAGTAATAGTATAACTAGAACTGATGTATAAAGTTTTTCTACTTTGTTATATTTAGTACTGTAGTGTTGCAATAAATAGTTGTATCTATCTATATATCTATCTATCTTGCTGTTTTGAGATTTCCTAAAGGGTATTGCCCCCATCGGGTATTGAGGGGCCAAATCACGTGTCTCCGTGTTTAGCAGGCCTTCTAGGAAACTAGACGTAACTAATTTATGCTACGAATGTTTCCGGTTTTTAGCAGTTGTGATCCGGTTCCAAAAGCAGATACTTAGCTCGTTATGATGATCGTTTTACATAATTATGGAACTATCGAATTAAATTAATACGGAAACGACAAAGTATGACATCATAATTATACCATAAAATTTATGACTTTATGCAGTTCTATAAATATTGAGGTAAGTGAGAGCTATCAAAACTATTAGTGGTAGAAGATTAAGTAATACTTAGTACATATAAATGCATAAGAGATTCCAAGAGATATATCTTTGACATTATATTATCAACGTTGTAACAATTGTCCAGATGATATAAGCTTAAAAGGACCATAAAATGAGTTAGGCGTCTATCGGCGTAGGCACACTAAAACTTATCATCATCATCATTTCAGCCACTGCTGAACATATGCCTCCTCCACAATTTCTAATAGGACCGGCTGGAAACGGCATCGTGCGAATTCTACAGGACGTCTGTCCACCTCGTCAGTGGACGACCCACGCTGCGCTTTCCGGTCCGTGGTATCCATTCCTGAACCTTCTGGCACCATCGGCAGACCGTGCTAGAGTGCTATGTGGCCTGCCCACTGCCACTTCAACTGGTTTATCTTCTGGACTATGTCGGTCACTTTAGTCCGTCTACGGATCTCCTCATTTCTAACTCGTTCACGTAAAGAACCCCCTTACATATAGCCCTCTCCATAGCTCGTAACACCAAATAATGGATCATTTTTTATTTTTTGTTATTTTATTATTCATTCAATATATTCAATAATATTTCTGTGTTAAATGAGCGTATATATACAAACTTACTAACGTTTTATCTCTGTATAAGTACAAAGTTACTGATATAAAATAAATCTACCTATTACAATAAAACTAATTCGCTAAAATATTTCTAAATTATATATATTACAGATAAAAAACAGCATTTAAGTATAAGTTATATATATATATAATATATATATACCATACAAGTCTACGGGCAGAGTGCCCAAAAAGCTGGCAACGTTACCTCGTTGAAAAGCCAGGCTGATACGTTGCTGAGGTAAGTACCAGCTCTTTGGTCACCTGTAATTTCTTTGAGGCGTCTGGACAGCTCCCATAACTAAGAACCCATAGTTTCAACCCCAAACGGAAGGAAAATATAATTATCTCCAAGACAAGCATATTTTCTCCGTTTGAGGTTTTCTGCAGATTCTGCTTATTATGTATTATTATTATATTCAAACTTACTAAAACAAAAATTAATAACGAAATATAAAAGCATGACAAATTAGATATTCAAAAGTAGGAGACAGCTTAAGATTCAGCCAGTACCGAAAATTGTAGCCAACAGTAGCATAACTAGCCATTGTCGTTACCACTAATGAGACAGAATCCTTCCTCTCAGAGACAGGAGTGTAGATTAGTTCATATGATGATGATAATACATAATGACATATGGAGTCCACAAGGCAGTGTATTAGGTCCAAACCTTTCCTAGTTTACAAAAATTACCTGTCTAATCTTTATCTAAACTAAAGCATGGAGTTTTCTCATATGCAGATACTGCACGTATTTTCACAGGTAAGGTTTGGAAAGACGTTCAAAGGGCTGATGTATAGCACTAATAAGGGTGACTACAAGATAATTATGCATCCGAAATAACTAACTGCAAACCTACTTACTATCTTTGTTATAATAATTAAATGGTATATGTATAGTATGTATAGTTATGTATATATTTTGTAGTATACAGGGTGTGGCGTAATGAGTAGATAATAGGGTACCTGCGGGTAGATTATTAAGAAATATTTATATTAAATTAGCCTATTTCATCGTTCAAGTAGTGACGAAGGGTGAAATATTTCTTAAATTTCGAAAATGTCGAATATCTCGAAAACCGAGGCACTTTTACTGAGCATAACAAATATTTTTCTGAACCGCCACAATGGCCCCTACCCGCAGGTACCCTATTATCCACTCATTACACCACACCCTGTATATGTATAGTATAATTATATAAGTATAGTTTGTATATAATATAAGTATTTTTTCTAGCTATATTCTTGAGTGTTGCTATATGTAGTGTTTAGTACACTTGTTTTATACACCACCGCCTTTATAAGTTTATGCCTATTTCTTTCCGTGCATGGTTGTCTGGAAGAGATCGCTCTGAGCGATAAGACCGCCCATTGTGACACTTTTAATTTTAAGTATTTAATTGTGATATATTTTAGATTGTATTCTTATTTTTTTATTTGTAACATATATTTGTATTGCGGTGTTTCAATAAAGAGTTAATCTATCTATCTATCTATCGCGATAACGCGAGTTCCATGATTTTTTTTCACCCAGAAAGCCGAAGATGATGACGCGAGTTCCATGATTATTCTTCACTCAGAAAGCCGAAGATGATGACGCGAGTTCCATGATTTTTCTTCACTCAGAAAGCCGAAGATGAAGACGCGAGTTCCATGATTATTCTTCACTCAGAAAGCCGAAGATGATGACGCGAGTTCCATGATTTTTCTTCACTCAGAAAGCCGAAGATGATGAAGCGAGTTCCATGATTGTTCTTCACTCAGAAAGCCGAAGATGAAGACGTGAGTTCCATGATTTTCTTCACCCAGAAAGCCGAAGATGATGACGCGAGTTCCATGATTATTCTTCACTCAGAAAGCCGAAGATGATGACGCGAGTTCCATGATTTTTCTTCACTCAGAAAGCCGAAGATGATGATGCGAGTTCCATGATTTTTCTTCACTCAGAAAGCCGAAGATGAAGACACGAGTTCCATGATTTTTCTTCACTCAGAAAGCCGAAGATGAAGACGCGAGTTCCATGATTATTCTTCACTCAGAAAGCCGAAGATGATGACGCGAGTTCCATGATTTTTCTTCACTCAGAAAGCCGAAGATGATGACGCGAGTTCCATGATTTTTCTTCACTCAGAAAGCCGAAGATGATGACGCGAGTTCCATAATTATTCTTCACTCAGAAAGCCGAAGATGATGACGCGAGTTCCATGATTTTTCTTCACTCAGAAAGCCGAAGATGATGACGCGAGTTCCATGATTTTTCTTCACTAAAAAGGCGAAGATGAAGACGCGAGTTCCATGATTTTCTTCACTCAGAAAGCCGAAGATGATGACGCGAGTTCCATGATTTTTCTTCACTCAGAAAGCCGAAGATGAAGACGCGAGTTCCATGATTTTTCTTCACTCAGAAAGCCGAAGATGATGACGCGAGTTCCATGATTTTTCTTCACTCAGAAAGCCGAAGATGAAGACGCGAGTTCCATGATTTTTCTTCACTCAGAAAGCCGAAGATGAAGACGCGAGTTCCATGATTTTTCTTCACTCAGAAAGCCGAAGATGATGACGCGAGTTCCATGATTTTTCTTCACTCAGAAAGCCGAAGATGAAGACGCGATTTCCATGATTTTCTTCACCCAGAAAGCCGAAGATGATGACGCGAGTTCCATGATTTTTCATCCAAAAAGTGCTCAACGCGCCTAAAGAAGTTTTCACTTCAAAAATACAGTACAAAGTACCTAAATAGGTACGAGATAGTATTACCTATTGATATATAGTTATGTATAGTTTCTCAATGATCTAATACCCAGTAACATAGTGGTATAGTCGTTAAATATACGGTTAGTTGGCTTCTAATCTTATGCATAATCGGAGTATGAAGTCCGTGCGCGCGTAACGTATAATTTGTTCGACGCAGCGACTTAATTGCTCTTTAATTTTACTCATCACTACCGGTTTCGATTTTACGAAATATTGGTGAATGCTGGAATAGTTAAACATACCTACCTACGTAAAGTAAAAAGTTAAATTTGTTAGGACTTACCGAGTTTCTTGTTTAAGTTAGGTAAGTCATTTGTCATTTTTATAAGTCATAATTAAAATAAATGTATTTTTAAGGGGATTGCATGGCTAGTACTTGTCCATACTATAAGAAAAAACTCTTTTCTTCTTGTTAACATTGTCCGATATAATGTGTGATACTCACGATAGTTTCAAACTCTAATTGTCCGATTTCAATGATTTTTTTATTATGCAATCAACACATTGTTTGCTATGACCGTACGTTTTGATTTATTCATTTTTTTTTTATTTAAAAAAAATATATATTACAATAAAATACTGAAAAAATTAAAACGTACGGGCATAGAAAACAATGTGTTGATTGCATGATAAAAAATCTTTGAAATCGGACAATGTTAAGAGGTAGAAAAGAGTTTTTTTCTTTTAGTATCGACAAATACTAGCTATGCAATCCTCTTAAGCCATTTTTAGTTCCTGAAATCTTGAAAACACTTGTTCATGAAAGTGGAAGGGTCACCAGTGCTTTGAGCTACAAAGTTCTGCCATGCTGGGCGCTGCGAGACAGCTGTTTCGCAGCCCCGAATCACCAGCTGGGGCACCAGCAGCAGGCGGTAGTTTCAGGGGGCAACCTAATAAAAATTATAATAATTATAGTATGATTAAATTAAAAATAAAACACTTGATCCACAAAGCGCCTAGCATACGGATGCCTGGTTGGTACACTGTCGACTTGTAAAAAAATAATGAAGCAATAGATCCTATAGAGTACAAATGCTAAGTTTTTTTTAGTAAATTATCTCAAATAATACAAAAATTCGTTGATCCGGGACTGCTGATCGTCCTAACAAACTCAATTTTTTACTTCTTTTTATGTTTAACTATTCCAGCTCTCACCAATATTTGGTACAATTGACAAAGTTCCGTGTTTTGTAAGCCTGGTCATCGCCAAGTTCGGCTAAAGAGTACTCTTCCTTGAATCTTTACATTTGGTCTTTAATAGTGATAATCAGGTCACAATGGTGAAAACATTATGATTTATGACTAATCCTATTTTTGGAATTATTTGATAAAAGTGGGCAAAGTTGGCATGTTTCACGGTACACTAAATCTAACTCGTAAATTGTTTCTCCTATTTTCCACTTTTATTTTTCATATCGTGTAGAATCTTTCGTAAACTCACATTGACTATCTTTCTTCATTTCAGTCGCTGACCATTCTGCGAAAAAAATAATACTAAATTAGAAAAAAATATATAAATTACGAGCTTCGAAGTTATGGGCACTACCAGCTCAGCGAACGGAACCGCCAAATTATAATAATTTGAATGTTACTTAAGAGATTTTGTAGAGGTAGGATTTTTGCAGAGTCCGTCTCGGGTAGTACCACATCTTTGCCAGGTATCTCACCGTTAAGGCGCTGTCAGCTCAGCGCTTAGCTACGTTCAGTTTCCTTCACTTGAAATCAAGCAAATGCATGGCATAACAACGTTTAAAATTCATAAAAAATAATGTGCACTCTTAAATAAAAAATAATCCGTCAATGTATGTGTATTAAAAATTACAATTTTATGATACCTATGTGTTTCATAACAAATACAATAGTAAATAAAGAGAAAAACTGCTTTAAAGGTCAAATTAAGTGGTTGTTTGAATTTTTTTTAATGTACTCTAGTATGTTAAAATAAGTTTTAATTTCGTCAATGTGTACTTAGAAGTCTTAAAAATGTCATATGATTTTTTGTATTTTTAATTAAATCGCTGCGGGACAACCTGCTTTAAAAACCTTCATTTTTATCGACATCGTGATATGACAGCACCTTAAGAAGTAGTGAACACTACTGTGTTTCATTGAAAGGCAATGTTTACAACGAAATTAAAGGACAAGAGATTTAAGATTTTAGATCTCAGAGTTTTGAACTAAGTTCTACTAAAAATTTTAAGATACAACTTAAAATGTTTAGTAGAACTTATGGGTAAACGTGACGCATCAAGCGAGCTGGCTCATTCGTCACCGATTGACATAAAAAGAGTAAGATTAGAAATGAAGCTAGATTAATAAACATAGTTATTTAGTACATAACTGTATAAACATATTGTACTAGCTGCGCTCCGCGGTTTCACCGCGGCTTTCTGGCTTTCCGGCTAGATATTGATATTTTCCATGAAACTGCAATACATTACTTTGCTCTATTGTCAATAGTTTCCGCAGCGTACGCGTACATACAAAATACATAAATACAAAAATACACATCTTTCCTCTTTATAATATTAGTATAGGTATATAGGTTACCCAATTTATATATAAATTACCGACTCTGGTAACACTCACTTACGAAACTGCGCGGCGCTGCAACAAAATAGTTTTATTATCTTCATAACTTACGCGGAACATCTGAACACTTCCGCTCCAGATTTACGCAGAGGTACACGACTACCAGGATGGCATCACAACAACCTTGGACGCCACCTCACCATGAAATCACACACTTCTGTAAACCATAATATCATGAAGATACGGTTCAAAATAGATCAGCAACAAAGATGAAGCTAGTGTTAGGTTACGCAATGAATTCTTCGTCACATGTGGTGATTTTATAAGTAGGCTCGTGAAGCATTTATTGTAGTTTTAAACGCTCCAAATTGTCTTAAAATGTAAATTAATTGGGTCTTCGTGACTAGTTTGCTAGATTTTGAGAAACTTCGAACAAATGAACATAATTATGCACAAAAGTAAAGTTTGTTGACGCATGAGTTCAACTTATACATTATTAAATCTAAATCGTTGTTACATATCTTTAATTCAAGTACAGCAAGCTGCAAGACTAAAAACACGGCTTGCGGGACAGTTTTTAACCCTGAAATAATACGTCATCTTGGGGCACACTTGACTTTATAGGAAAGGGACTGACTCCACTGGGAGTAGCGCTCTACACGCCTAAAAGCCTTCACTTCTGCTTATAGTCAACCTGACTGATTGTAGAATAAATAGACAGTAAACATATGTTAAATATAAGACACACACTGGTTACAAAAGTATAAAAATGGGATAATATTTATTATTTTCTTTTACATACTTCCATAAGCTGTCCACACAACAAAAGCTGCCATCAAACTTCGAACATCAATTACCTACTAAACCATTCATGTACATCCGCATTCATCCTACAAACACATATAGCACATCCCTAGCAGCGAGCGCGGGAACAATGTCTTTGAAGCGAACGGACGCCGCACCAATCAGAGCACAAGAGAGGCTAGGGGTGGCAGCGGAACTTTGCGAGGAAATTCAATTAAACTTGAGCGCCCGCTCTTATCTGATCATTCCGTGGAGAGGTCGGCTACGTAACGAGATGGCGTATAGGGTTGGCAAGTCTGCTTGTTGCTATGCATCAAAGAATAGATTTGTTTACTAGGTTTTTTGAGTTGTACTCTGAACACGTGAATATCTTTCGTAATATTATCGAATACGTGTTTACTATTACCAGATCAGTTTTCTTAGATGTAATCCACATTCCCTTCGTGCCATTTAATTTACTATGTTGATTTGATAATTTCAAACTGATCTGCCTGCTTGACCAAGTTACTTACCTCCGCTAACCGTCACGTATATTAACTACAAGCTAGAGCTTTCTATAAATACACTGAGCCTTACCTATATCTGTTATACATGACGCCAAACTTTAGCTCTCCCCCTCACGCTCCAATTATTATCTAAGGGATTGTCTTCATGTGTATTATTTATTTATTTGATTATAGGCGAGCAGCATGCTGCTGATGTGCCTGTATACTGCTGTGTTGACATATTGTAATGACTACAAATACACTGTTTTAGTATTATATCCGTTTCTCTACCGATGTTTTTTTGTCTTAAGTAAGCATTAAATTCCAACAATTTACTAAGTTCTCGATAACTTAGCAACCCTAATTCTTAAGCCAATATCAGGCAAATCCCCATTCTGTGCGAGCGGAGCGTCGAGCGAGACTCGTCGCTAAGCCAAGCTGTGACGTTATCTAACCCCGCTTAGACTCCATGCGATCCTAGTAACAGTGATCGAGTTTCATACAAAACTGAACTATTCCCGTACTTCCTACATTTATTTATTTGAAACCAATGCTTACAGCTGCCCTTACAACTATCAGCCAATATGCATAGTAAGCTTGCATACATTTAAATTTGTAACATAAGAAACAATAATGTAATTTGATAAAGTTAAAAATTGGTAGGTATATCTAGGTCTATGAATCTAAATAAACTGAAATTTTTGAAGAAGTACAGGCACATCTAGCTTCTGAGCTATGTGAAGGTATAATGTTTTTTTTTTCAAATCCAAAGTTCATATACTTTCAGCCTACGAAGAAATAATGTCAGGAAGCATAACTCAGAACAAATTCCACACAAAAAGTGGTCCTTCAAACCAAAACGACGTATGATTCCAAACACGAATTACTTCCGAGGTTACAAATTGATATGTTCGGTGATTGGTTTAAATTTCCGAAGGAAAGCAGGGATTGGTCCACGCGCGTGCTGCAACGTCTATTATGACGGCTGAGTCATAGCGGCGTGAACGATGTTATTGATTTAGCACGACTTTTATTGGGTCATTTTTTTAAGGCAGTTACTCTTCCTGATATTATTTCTTCGTAGCTTTCAGCAAATATATACATTTATTTAAATGGATAAATGAGTATTGTTCGTTACTCTTTCATTCCAAAAGTAAACTAAACCAATTATGCTAAAAATATATATACAAAAACGTAAGTGCATAAACAAGTATAACATAAATACTACTTTCAATCAGGAAAACAGTTCCGTAGGATATTTTTTTGTATGTAGAGCTGCAACTCTCAGTTAGTATTGCAATCAAAATCAAAAATCAAGTACATTTTAATTACAGACTCTTATGCTAATATGTACTTCTCTAACTGCTTCACATAGTATCGGAATTCTTAGCGTTGATATTTCCAGCGTCGTTCAGTTTCGCAGTCAATAGGAAAGGAAGGCTAAATTAGCCTCTAAGAAGCTTGATGTTGTTGGAAAAACGAGACGGTACTTCACGTCGGCCCATCGCCTGCTACTCTATAAGGCTCAAGTTATGCCTCATATGCAGTACTGTTCTCACCTCTGGGCGGGGGCTCCCCAGTACCAGCTTCTTCCATTTGACCGCATTCAACGCAGAGCGGCTCGAATCGTCAACGATCAAGCTCTCTCCGATCGGCTCGACTCTTTTGCACTGTTTAGAGATGTTGGATCACTCTGCATCTTTTATCGCATATATCACGGGGAATGTTTCGAGGAACTGCTCGGTCTAATACCTGCAGCTGAATTTCACCATCGGATTTCACGACAGAATATGAAATTTCATAGAAATCATGTTTACGTCTGGGAGTCCACAACCGTGCGATTCCGACGGCACTTTTTGCCTCACACTATCACTATGTGGAACCAGCTGCCATTTAGGTATTTAAGGAATTTCCGAACCGATACGACTTGGAAACTTCCAAGAATAAAGCTTATTTCTTCCTCAAATGACGACAACACATCCTCGAGACCTCTGGTGTTGCGGATGTCAGTGGAAAACGGTGATGAAGAACGGTGAATAGATGTTGTTACTCAATCATGCAAAAACAGCTGAATGGAGTTTGATGAAATGTGGAGCGAACATTGTTTATACACATACACACATCATAAACAGTTTGCGATCACTTTGAAAAATCGAAATCTTTTTGTTACTGAGGCTTCATGACAGCAGACATGTATAGCGCAGTTGTTATTGATGGAATTGTCAGACCATTCCAAGTAAACCATGGGCAACAATGTGTACTGGTCGATGATAATGCGCCCGCCCATCGAGATAAACACACAACAACAGTCAATGCTGCTCTCCGAGAATACGACATCACAAGGTTAGCTGGCCTGCCGGCTAGCCTGACTCAAACCCAATATAGCACGCGTGGGCACGAGCATCAACATTAAGCTATGGGTTAATTTTGGCAATTCAACGGACAGTGAACTTATCCTTAAAGCGCAAAAACGAAGTATTAGGGCAATGTTTGGACTACAAACAACAGACAGCTGTAGACCGAAATGTATTGAACACAAAATCCTGGCAGTTCCATCACTCTATGTTTTAGAAGTAGCTGCATTTGTAAAACCAAACCCAATTTTTTCCCTTATTGTCTGAGAATGTGAAGCGTAACAGACGTGACAGAAACATTCAAATTTATTTAAACTAAACTTAAAAAAATATTACTGACAAAATGTTATTATAGTGTAAGTGATATTTAGCTGATAGGAATTTTAACTGAGCACCTAGTATTTTTGAAATTATGACACTCCATGAATTGAAATGACACTGTACTATGAATTGTGACTGTTTTACTTCCTGACATTCCAATGAAAACTATTATTTTTTCTTGTATTTAGATTCATTTTTTTTTATTGTTTAATTTGCCGTCTCTCAACAAATTTGTACGCCTATACGGGCAAAACATGACGAGCTTTAATTTTATGACAAACTACATCATTATACAAACCATGTGTATGTATAAAACTCGTGTTTTCTGCAAATAAATGATTATCTTATTTTATCCTAACAAACATACGGTCAGTTTGGCCAGTTAGAGCAGAGACGCTTCGCTCGCTCGGTCAATAAGTTTAGTACCGAGCTGAGTCACTGTTTTTAAACTGCACTGTGAATTAGAACACACCCTGTGCTACACAGGAAACCACAAATTTTGAACCTTATTTTCTCTACATATAAGTACACTTTTCATTTTAAGGATATTTGGACAATAATCGCTGGATTTGCTGTTACGTGACGATAAGTTTCAGTAAGAAGTCGCATTTCCTGAACTGTAAAGAAATTGTCACCCTCAATTTAGAAGCTCTCTGGATATAGGTATTTAGATTCTTATGTATGTGCGTAAGGGTGGTGGAGGTAAGAAAATTACCTACTTATTATCTTTACATTTTTCGATTGAATAAGATAGGTACTTACGTAGGTATACTATGATACAATAATACAATGGTACAATACTTTATTGCGGTAATATGGTACAATGATGACATTATTAGTAAAAGAATCCAACATCCATTTCTGGCATGCAATTTGCACAACACATATTCTGGATCATCAGAATGTTTAGTTAAGATTATTAATTAGTGAATTAATATAATCAATATCATAGTTAATATACAATTTAAAATAAAACACAATGAATCAGTTACAATTACAACAACAAGTCAGATTATATTTTTGGAAAGTGATTTTAAATTTTATCTTTTAAATACTGTTGTGTGGAGTAATAGCACTTATATACAAGCCAATTTTGTATTTTTTTTAATTGTTTCCATTTAATGTTCTAATGGCAAGGCATTAAAAATTCTCACGCACATAGAATGTTTGCACTAAGTATATAGGTAAATTATGTACTATTTTATATAGTTACTAGCTGCGCCCCGGGATTTCATCCACGTTAGGATGGATGATGTTGAAAATTATCATGTCATTTAATTAATATTTCCCCGGGATATAACCTATAACCTTGCCAATTTTTATTACGATCTGTTCAACCATTTAGGCGTGAGAAGGTAACAAACACACAGAGAAACAGATTTATTTTAAAAGAGAATCCAAAATAAAAGTAGCCTAAGTTTAGGGTTGCCATTCGTCCGGATTTCCCCGGATTTGTCCTAGTTTAGAGGGCGGCTGGGAAGCGTCCGGGCGGTACATTTAAAATTATGATAAAAGATGAATAAATTTAATTATAAAGTCTGAAAATAAATAAAGAGGTGATTTATGAAATTTTTTATTACACTATGTGTTAAAAAAAAAACTGTTGATCTGGGTTCCGGGCTCAAAAATCCGGGGTTTTCACGCGTCTTGTCTTTGTTGTCAAATTCTAGAGATGGCAACCCTACCTAAGGTTGAAATGTTCTCAAAATATAATTGAAATATTCTTCTTCTCATTTAAGAGCCTTGTCGGTGTATAGGCCGTTCAGCTCTCTCCATCTTTATGTAAGTATCTGTTTCAATATATACATACAATACAAGTACAATTTGAAAAATTTAATACCGACTTCCATTCTATTCAGTTATTGGAGTGTAACTCAAAAACTACTAAGCCGAATTAGATGAAATTTGAATGGGACCACACGGGTAACGCCAGCTTTCAAACAAAAAATTATGAGAATCGGTTCACCCTATCGAAAGTTATAAGGTAACAAGCATAAAAAAACAGTCTAATTGAGTATCTCCTCCTTTTTGGAAGCCGGTAGGTAAACTGTGTTACGCCCACAATCCATAATATAATCTGCAACCGCTTCCAGATGTAAAGTGAACTATTGAATCTGTGGTAGGTATAGATATAGCAGTAGTACTTAGTATAAGTCCCAAGAGTAAAGGAGAGTTGCTTGACATGCCTTATCGCAGTCCACCACTCCTCGGGCCGGCCCAGTATAACAACGACTTATAGTCGCCTGTTCCATGACACGACCATATTGATCTGATTGAAATGGGAGGTTTGATGGGATAGGTTGGCAAACAAGCGAGCGGCTCACCTGATGGTAAGTGATACCTTCGCCCACGGACATCCGCAATACCAGAGGTCTCAAGGATGCGTTGCCGACCTTTGAGGAAGGATGAAGGAAGAGATAGAAGGGGTGAGGGTGGAGCGGAGGGGGGAATTGAGCCTCCGGAACCTCCCACAAACCGACGAAACGCAATAGCAAGCTATGTCGGTGTTATGTGGGAGTGTGGTACTTCCCCGGTCGTGCCGACCCATTCCGCTGTGAGGTTGCAGCATGGCACTACCACAAAAAGATTGCGATAATAACTTTGGTAAGCACTTATTTATTTATTCAATTGGAAGGCCAACAGCTGGTTTACAATGGTAGGCTAGTTACATGTACTCACGAATAGAAACAATTTATAGCGTAAACTAACGTATATAACGAATTTTAACGTTCCGAAACGTGTTTCGGAACGTTAAAATTCGTATGTTATTGGTAACTAAAGGATAACGATATAAAAAAGTTATTATATATTATATATAACATACTTAACGTACCGCTACGGCCTCAGTTCCGCCTGCCACTTATTTCATAGCAATGCAATCGATGATCGGCTGAATCGCTAAAATTATTTTGCTTGTATCAATCTATCAGGGGCATGATTTAGAATCTAACGATTCAACAAACGTAATTAATTTTTCTACACTTACGATGACTTAGTTATGTCATAGTCGATCTTTTGACATACTAACAACGGTTTCGCAAGCGTGGTGGGTACTCACTCATGAACATTGGCATTATTGTGATATTTTGTTCCTTATCTCGTAGGACCGTAGGTATTTATGTAAGCTTAGCTTTATACTATACCTAATAGCATGTACAAAACATATTATTTCTATGATGATAACCTAAAGAACAGTAATTTAACGTAGCATAAGACTGGGGATTAGGTGTTAGGTATATGATGGCGATTATCCCCAGCGTAAAGTTACTGCCGCTGAGTTATGTAAAAGGCGTTTTAAAAATTGATGCAATACCTATAGCAATCAATCAATCAAATATTTCTTTGTGAGAATACACATAATACAGTTTCAGATCTTATGAATAATTGACGTCAATGTATTCAACCTGCAAGCAGGCCTACAAATATACATGTTTATTTCTCTAACATATACTTACCTAACTCAACTTAGTTATAATTATGTCACAATAAATATTCATGCAGATAATTTTTTCACGCTGTAAAAACAATAATTGTTCAATAACCACGTATGCAGTCTGATTTTAAAGCTATTGACGTGTAACATTTTAATACTGTCAGGCGATTGGTTGTAAACAGTAATAGCCGTTATATAAACATTATTTTCATAGAAAACTTTTGGCACAGAAGGCGATATAGATAATAGGTTTTGATACTTCGTTTTGTCGTGGAGAACATCAGTTCTTCTCTGAAAATGACTAGCGTTCCGATAAGAACAGCACTGCGAACTAGGATTTGTCAATAGGATAAAATATGACAGTAAATATCGAAAAAGACAGCCCGCGATATAGCTATCTCGGCTAGATCCATACTAGAGACAAGGTACGATAGATAAAATCAGTTTGTCGATGTGACAAGTTTATCGTGAGATCCAAGCTCGCACGGGGAGCAAACAGAGTGATTTTACGATACGTTTGTATCAATCATGGGGATGACAACTTTTTTAATTTATATATCACGCTGACTGGCAGATATTGCTAAGAAGATTGTAAATGATGTTGCTGAGGATATTTTAAATATGTAATGCAGTATAGTGTGGAGGGTGTGAGTGAGAAGCAGACCTAAGTATTCGGATAAACGTGTTTACGAATCGATAAATTATTACCTATATTTAGTGGATTGATAACACAATGGCAAATGGCAATATCATTTTTGCGTAAATTTAATGTAAGTATATACGTACGTATATTTTTTCCTCTATAATATGTATCAATTTGATCCATTCCTTCTATCTAAGCTTCTAAACTATGCATGTATTAAGTTAAAGTTGAGTGGCTTTGAGCTTGGATATCTAGGTGTTAATCTCTGAAGTTACTTATCCGATTTTAAATATTCTTTTACCGATATGAAGGTACATTGTACCAGATTGCTAGTTAGTTATATTTTACCCGGATAAGGTGAAGCCCAAAAGAACATGTGTTAGTAAACAAATGATTTGATAAATGTTACGTCATCAGAGTCGTCTATGACGCGAGTGTCACTGCGTAGGTACATATCCGACTGCGGTGAAGCCCTTTTTTTTATTTTTAGAACGGACTAATGCTGTTTGCCTCTACCGGCATTTACAGCGTCACCGGACGGTTACAGCGTCACCGGACGGTCGGTGAAGCCCAAATGGAGGGCGAATTTTATGCGTTTAGAAGTTTAAAAGGGGGGGTTAATTATTTCCGTATGTCGGGTAATTAAACTTTTAGCTTGTTTCCTTGTATACTGACTTCCACTCACGGCTACATTCGCGACCTGTTGAGTACCAGACTCAATTGCAGGTTTTGTGGTTTATATTAGATAATTATTTTTTTGTCTGAGAAGACTGTCTTCCATTTGCTTGAAGAAAATTCTGAAATATTTTGGTCACATCGCTAGAAAGGAAGGAGATAACCTCGAGAAACTTGTGGTGACTGGAAAAGTCGATGGCAAAAGATCTCGTGGCCGCAGTCCAATGCGTTGGTCCGATCAGATCCGCACCACTCTTAATACACCTGTCTACGATGCTCTACACATGGCTGGTAACCGAGCACACTGGCGTAGTATCTTAAAAGAAAGGACAATGGGTGGAGGAGGTCAAGATACCATTCCAAACACCGGGTGTGTACAGAATTGATTGCAGCTGCGGTAGTTCGTATATTGGACAAACTAAGCGAACCATTGCTGAACGAGTCAAAGAGCATATTGCAGCTGTAAAGAACCGCCAAATAAATAAATCTGCGATCGCTGAACATCTGCTCGAGTCAGGACTTAATCACTGGATTGAACTTCACGACACCAAAATCCTCTCTACGGAGCGTCACTATTACTCGAGAATGGTACGTGAAGCGGTTGAGATTAAAAAACACCGTAACTTCAACCGGGAGGATGGTTTCAAACTGGCGGCAACATGGAATCCAGTGATTAAAAAGTGTTCCCGTCGCGATTTATCCTCAGAAAAATCTGTCGATATCGTTAGTGTTGTGTGTCGGGACAATGACTTTTTATAACAACTGTTGGGGGTATATTAAAAAGTATCTCCATACTTCAAGACAGTGACACCCGCCTCTTCAGTCCGCTCGTGACCACGATCAATGCAACTTGATCGAAACGTCGAGGTAAATAAATACTATTACTAACGCGATTAAGCCCCGTTAATATAATATAACTACATATACTCGTAGAAGAAAATGACAAAAAAAATTTTGATCGTTAAATAGACTAAATTAAAACGTATATGTAAGTACATTAAATTATACTTAGTGTAGATCATTAACGGCCAGTCCCAATAATCTATCTATCGCCGGTTTACCTTACTACCGATAGAAATTTGACATAAAGTCAATACAAACAGTGTCAAATATCTATCTCTAGTAAGGTAAACCGACGATAGATAGGTTATTGAAAACGGTCGTAAAGTAAGGAAAACTATGGATAGATAGAATATTGGGATCCCCCTAACGGCTGTTTTCAATATTTTATCTATCCATAGTTTTCTTTACCACCGATAGAAATTTGACATAACGTCCATACAAATAGTGTCAAATATCTATCTATCTCTAGTAAGGTAAACCGGCGATAGATAGTTTACTGAATATGATCGTTAGTCACTTATGTAAATCAAAGAAAGATTTCTTGAGTCGCAATCGCAGCGAAGAGTGCGTCATTGTGAAAATATCGATATCCATTTGCTTACTGTCACTGAAGGTTTGTCACGATCTATGTAAATAGCTGTTCTTGCGATAGGTATATTAATTAGTATATATAGGCTACTTTTATACCTATATATACTTACCACACCTCTGAACCCGCGAAGTTAAATTAGGTGACGGTAATTTCCTCCCGAGGGTTTCCGCCTTGCCGTGGCAGGCTTAGCTGGCGGGCCCGAGATGGGACCGCTCCTATGGGCTTTGCCCTCCAAGTCCACATGGGTGCGGTCACTGTAGGTAGCACCACTGCAACTGAGGCGGGCTGCGGTGTCGTATCGGCGGCACCGCGGCTGAGAGGGAGAGGAGTGCTGATATTACGGTGAGCCGCTCTCCCTGCCTTCCGCGGCCTTGACGGGGCCGCCACCGTTAGATGGCGGACGCGGTGGGGTCGCAGGGGAAGAGGACTGTCGGTATTGAGAGGCGCCGATGTCCCTATCCTCTGCGGCCGAAGTAGCAGGCGGTGGGGCTACTCACCTGACCCATCGTAGGGGGACTTAGGGCGCCCAGACTCGGGGGAGTCTGGCGTCCATTTGCGGTTCTGGTCCCTTGAGGCGGTTGCAGCACGCCAAGTGTTCTGGCCTGCTGCAAGAGAGAAGGGTCCGGTAACGGACAGCCGCGGCGGGTTCGCGGTCGTGTGCGAAATCTGTCCTGCGTTCCCGCCAAAAGCGGCAGTGACGGAATACCGCAGAGGTTTGGTGGGTATGCTGCCCTTCTGACAGAGACTCCCACATAACCACCGTGCTCCCCTGGGGCCTACCTAGTTTCATTTGATATATTGCGCCAGCTGCATAAAGATCCTTGCTTTACGAACCCATAAACCCCATAATGTCATTAGGAATGCGCACAACAATTTTGCTGTACGGAGTGAGTCATTTAAAGTTAAGCACTGTTTACAAGTAGACGTAAATGTATGAAGAGAGACTTCATTCTCTTAGCCCTTTTCTCTGTTCGTTTGTGTCACAAGCAGATAAAAAACTCCAAAAATAAAACAGATAGCGATTGCTTCAACCAATAATACGTTATCAGCGTTTATTTATCAGCCAATTTACAGTCCAACCGCAAAACTACTGCCTGGGCCCATCCGATAAATAATAATTTAAATGCACGGTTTAAAGTAACCGATATTAAAATCACCCGTCAATTCTGCTGAAGAGGACTCCATTCGAAAAACCGCATTGCTAATCTACCTTCGAAAACGAAAGGTTTTAAAAACTTTATATATTACGTTTCTAAGTCATACTTACTCAGGTATAGAGTTCAAAGTTCTGTACGCGAAAGTGTAGTTAGGGCAGTCATAAATAAAGTGATGGTCTACGGGAAAAATGGGAAAATGGTGACAAGCTGAGAGCCGTGATAAGCGCAGTGAATGCGTGGTGGGAGGGCAATAGGGTTGTCAACGTTTTTATTAATTCAGAAACATAGAGAAGCTGTTTTGCCACAAGATCATCAAACTGCAGGATATTATAGGTATATGCCATCCACATGTGTAGATTGAATGTGAATCAAATGTTGTTTAAACGTTACTAAATTTCGTAAGCATATGCATAAACTCTTTGACCGACAGCCTGGTTTTCTAACGGGTTATGCTATACATATTATATAGTGTATAGTAGTGAATTGCTAGGTGGATGCCCAATGAAAGATGAGCATAGTGCAGTGGAGCTCTGGGATACTGCTGCTGTAGCCTGTGCATGACCAGGCGTGGTGCTTACCATTAGGCCGCTCCGTCACTCAAAAATACCTAAATTTTATTTTATGTTTCAATGGACCTCTCTGGATACGTGCTTGAAAAATAATTAAAATAACATTGATGTGTTTTCATATCGTTTGGTTCAGCATATGTAACATTGTTTGAAAACATTGATAATTTTCAGCACGACATAATTTACACGAATAAAAACAATAAAATACAAATACCTATATACAATAACTATAAGTAGCACTGCATTTGTTATTATTAATTGATCAAACGACTAGAGCTATGATAACATGTTATTTTTTATTGGTCGTGCCAACCCTGATACCTGCCTCCCATTGCCGGTTGAGTGGAAAAATTAAAAAAGCCTCCACATTGCCCCCTTCGGCTCAATTAAAGCTCGGATTGCGGCCGCGCTGCGACAGGCCGTTCATTTGGATTCACCATTCGCTTTCACGCGCCGGTAAATCGGATATGAATGAAACTCCATTTAGTGCCTATTTTTAAATTTCTTTGTTGACTTGGATAAATGATTCTGTATCTATTACGCTACTTACTATTTTAAGCTACTACTATTGTGGTCATATCGTAGCGTTACTAAGTATGTTACTTATACTGTATCTCTACAATGAGTTGGCAACATAAATGCCATCTATAGTCGATACTCGATCTCGCCTATCTATTAAGCTTGTGATTGGCGTACTCGCTATTAATTTTAGTTCTTTTAATTATTCTAGTACTATATTGTTTTTGTTGTTATACTATATTAATCTCTTCCTCGATAATTATTATGTCAACCAATAAATAACCTTTCACACTTTCCTGATCCTGATTTCCTTCAATTTCTAAAATATCCGTGTAATTTTATTTTGTAAATACCAAGTTTCCCCGCTTTTATTTAAAAGTAATAAAATATAGAAATACAAGTTACGTCATGTTTTATCAATCCAATGCAAAATGAAACTCGAAGCACTGGCATAATACGCTAGTCGCGTCATGGCCATAGATGAAAAAAAAAATTTTAGTTCTACAAATTAGTTCTACCGCTAGGTGGCACTGTTCTTTTTTTCATACATTTTTTGCGGCAGTCGATATCGAGCATCGATTGGTGTCAACGTTGTAAACACATGGTGGACGTACTTTTTATAACGTTTGTATGTTAAAGCTAATGAAAATATATCATCGTTTTTTTATGGTGTAAAGGCGGGTTGAAATTTTATTATAGGTCAAGTAGAGCATTAAATGAAAGGGCTTTATTTACACTTCACATTTCGATCTATTTTTCATTTCTGTTGCCTAGACAGTATAATTATAGTAGGCCTGCCTAAGTGTTAAGGTACGCCTGACTTGAAGTTATCTAAAGAGACGGAGTAGGTAACAGTAATTTTCGTCTCTGGTGGTCTTCCCAGGAAAGCAATATTTCATGCCATCCAATGATTAAATATGACTTTATACATATAAGTTACTATTCACTAATTTTTACCGACTTCAAAAAAGGAGGAAATATTTTCAATTTGACCGTATATATTTTAAATATTTCTTTTATGTGTGTTCGCGGATAACTTGGTTGTTTATGAAGTGGCTTTGATGTTTATTTTTTTGTTTGTTAGAGTATACTTCCGAGGTAGTACCTATGTAAACGTATATCCCATGTAAATTTGGTTCAGTCCAAAACTTGTAAAATAACTTGTCGATGTCGGTACCATGCGCACAATATTGTGATAATATAATAGACAATTTTGAACTATCATGGTACCTAACCGACTTCAACTGTGACGTGGATTTTAAATTTCCGAAGTATAAATTACTCTACTTTGGATTACTTACGGTTTAGCTTGTGAGGGCATTGGTGGCGTTGTCATGGGCGCCGGCAGGGGGGTGCCAGGTGGTGCACTTGCACCCCTTGGGAATCTCGGGATCAACAGGAAATATTGAAATAAAAAGCCGTCTGTTGGAAATCATTTTTTTATTCACAATAATTAGTAGGCAGTAATTACACAATTCTCATTTAAAAAGCAACTGCAGCCGGCGGGGTAACTAAAATCTGCACCACCTGGAAATTATTTCTGCCGGCGCCCATGGGCGTTGTCATTGATGGCCCTTTTGTTAAAGCGTTCGTAAAGCTCAAAAACGTTATTTTTGCCACTTTTGCCCACACCCTATATGAACGCTCAACTGACCATAAGACCTAAAATCGCATGATTTTGCTGTCAAATACATAGATGTCAAATAACGATCACAAACAACTATGCTCCGGACATGGGTCAAAAGTTGAACTTTTCGGTGGCAGAAATATCTCTTTTTTAGCTTTCCGAACGCTGAACAAAAAGAGGCATGAACCACATTTACACCCACAGATTCCCAATTCGAACGCCCCTTGTGAACGTTTTCAGCGTTATTTTCGCTAAAAACGCTCAGAAGCACAGAACAATATATACTCCAAGCTCAGAAGTGACCTATTTGAACGCACTATATATCTGTTTAAAAGTTAGTCTTCGATCTTGGTTATCTTTTGTTTTGTTTTGTCTGTGCTGTGTTGCTCTGTGTTTGCACATACCATTATATGAGTTGGTAGGTACCTGCTACGCAGCGTTGCTATAGGTAGATCTACCTATTTTGGGTTCAGTCTACCTATCTACCACCTTAAAGCCCATGATATGAGCCCCAACACACGATGAAGATACTATAAAATATATATTATCTTAGAGCAGATTCGGACATATCGCTCACCATATAATTCAATGAGCCACACACAATATACTATAATATTTTACCTTAGAGTAGCTTAAGATGCTACCGATATTCGAACGGCATGTTAAGATACGCTAAAAGTACTGCAGATAATAAAGACATCGTAAGATAGCGTGCGGTACTGATCTTAAGATCAAATACAGGATGTTGACAAAACCGTGGCAGTAAACGGACGTCTGGTCTTCAGGAACCGAACAAATTTATATTTTCACAACAAAAACTAATAAAGCTATATAGTTAATCTTTAATTGTATTCGTTATGTTAGGTACCAATTTTGTTTCGATCCTGTAGAAATATTATTTGTAAATTAAAATGAACTAACGTCTGACTTACGCGACAACTTGGTCAAACAAAGGGAATCATCGAAAAATTGAGACTTTCTATCTACTAACTGAACTAGCGGTATAAATACTTGTGGTTCGTAGTGTAGTTCGGTTCGGTTCGTAGTTCACTGTCGGTCTAGCGCTCGACGAGTCAACATCTCCTGAGGATGCCTCGTGTAGAGGCGAAACACGTGTCGAATCGTTTTTTGTTGATTGGGTTGTTTTGTGTGTTGTTTATTCTGTATACTTCCTGTTTGCAGTTTGTGCGGGAGGGAGGGTGGTGCACACTTAAACTTGGCCATAAGCATTGTTTTTAGCGGAGGTGTCACTAAATATTTCTTCTAATATAATTTTTTTAACGAAGCACCATTTTAAGAACTTTTTAAAATTTTGTATGAGTTCAACTTCATAGCTTTTTCTAGATTGTAGTACCTAATTGTACAAACAAACTAGGTAATTACTAAATCTATGTTAGTATTCTTGATGTAATTAGGCTATGTTATATTATTAGACTAGCTGCAGCCGCGACTTAGTTCGCGTGGCCCTTTAATTAATGCTTTGAGTATGAACCCCCTCAAAATTGGTCTAGCCTTTTCAGGGATTACCCGGATTATGGAGACAGACAGACAAACATTTAAAAAACTGCTAGGTATCGTGCAAATAACCTAAGCAAATAATGTAAGAAGAAGCAGTTTTTTTTTTAAAGATCTTAGTAAAGTATAAATTCACCACGGTGTTTCCTGTGTTTTATGTAATCTTCTATCCAGATTCTTCGTTTTTTTTACTTTTAGCTAGTATGACGGTTATATCAAAATCACAGTTATTATATACAATATTTATGTACAATTATTATGATAATTGATATCATCTGAGTAACTGTCCAACAGGTCTAGCATCAAAAAACGCTTCATCGCAAAATTAAAAATATGAACATCAACTACAACAAAACGAAGTGTGAACGATCGAGACGTGCGCCTCCCGAGACGGATTCCGATAGAATGTACGCTTGCGTTATATTATAGTATCTGCGCCGTGTGTGATGGGTTAAGTTAACATAACTTATACATTCGAAGCTATAATATATATTATCTTAGTCGTGTGCGATGGGCTTAAGCCACCATCGACGTATACAATACAAACTGAATTATCTGTTACACAGTTATTATTTTCATTGATAAATAATAGTTTGTAGTGTATACGCCAATATGATTACGTTACACTTACGCCGTTTTTCATGTTTTAAGTCATGTGCATGGTATCTTCTGCTAGGAAATTTGATTACAATTTCGTTGGTTCACTTGATTCTGTTTTTTTCATTCGTTGATTAATGACGCCGATCAGTGTTTCATAACCAACATATATACCTAGCTTATTTTCTAATCCATCCATGTGATAGGTACTGGCGGCAGTGCAGCAATCCCGCCGAGACCGTGATTGAAGAAGTTGAATCTACAATTTTAACTTGAGATTTTATATCGTTAATTATAAAATTGTTTAATCTATCAAGCTAGAGAGGTAGATCTACCGATTTTACCCCATTAAATTCTACCAATTTATCCGAATTTTAAGAGTTAATCTACCAATTTCTAAAATGGGGGTTGGCAGCACTGTTTACGTGTGGCGTGTGGTTTGTTTTTGTTTTGATTTGTGCTGCGGCCAAGCGATCACCAGAAAAGTAAAACGAAGCGTGATTTTAATATTCTATAGGCAGAAAAGTGAAACAAAGAAAGAAAAAGTCCGAAGTTTCTGAAAGTTATTGTTTAATTACATAGAATGGTTTGCCGAACGGGTACTACATACTTTTGATATTCTTTTAAGATTTATATTTTTTTTCAAATTACTGATATTTTTTGTTTAGAAAGCCATACGTATTGAAATGAGCTGTCTTTTCAAAATACTTTCTTAGACTTTCTAACTCAATGAAATAATATTTGTATAATTCGATTTTTAATACCTCTAACCGTCAATGATTAACTTTATCCTTTTTTACAGCCCCAGGTTCAGATTCCCCTGGTTACAATAAAGCTAAACGTGAAGCTTGGGTGAGGAAATAGTGCATAACTTAAATACCTAGGTCATTTAAAGTTTAAGTTTAACATTAATCTGTTATTATTATTTGTAATGTACTTATTTCATAAGACATATCAGTAAAATCAAACTTTCATCATGATTGCTAATAACATAATGCTCGATAATGTTATTTAACAATTACTAGTGCGTTCGAATTTTCGAATAGAGAATTCGAATTGTGGGCGAAAATCGCTAAAAATGCTTACAAGGATGTTCGAATTGGGAATCTCACAAAATGTTTTTTGATAACTATGTATTTGACAGCATAATCATGCGATTTTAGGTCTTATGCTCAGTTGAGCTTTCGAGTAGGGTGTGGACAAAAGTGGCAAAAATATGTTCTTGACCTTTACAAACTCTTTAATGAGAACGCCACCATTGCCCTCATAAGCTAAACAATCGCACCTCATGATGGATTTACTGAAGTTCAATAAATTGTCATGTAATATTTTCTATAAACTTCTCTTCAAATAATTTAAAATCTAATTTAATTAAATTTTTAAATTGAATTTTTTTTCCTCTGCAGTAATCTCACACTCTTAACAACTAAATAGATTACAATAGTTATCACAAACAAGTGTCAATTGTTATTTGTAATACAAGCTGGGTATCATAATTCTCAGTAATTAACTAACGTAATCTTAGTTATCAAGTTTTTAGTAATGTAAGTTTCACCAAAAATGTTCAGTAGTTATGAAATGATGCAGGTTAATAGATACCAACAGGCAGGAGGACATAAACCTTTTCTGGCATCTAAGAAACTTATATCTCTATTCTATCTATGCGATAAAAGTCAAACGATTGTAGCACCATCTACTTATAGTTTTGCCTTGTCTTCCCCATTACTTTTCTTTAACCCTAGAAAGCTAAAGTTCGTCAAAATGACAACTATGGGATGAAAATATGACTGTCCCTTTATAATTATTGTACCAAGAGATTCGCCATCTCGTGTCAATTTATTGGCCGCTAGACTCAGGCACATGGTGTTAGTGATTATTCCATAAGTTGTTTTGTTTTTGAGATACCTACTACTTACTCGTCATTATGACGAATGGTTAGCTTATTCGTAACTTTTTGAACGTAGGTACTATGTACTGAATTTTGTTTTATTTTTTTATACCTTATTGTTTTTATGGTGAAATATGGTTGGAAGAACAAACATCACAGACGATGGTATCATTAGTGCATTGGATGATGATGGTGATATTATCACAAATGAAGAATTTCCCGATGGACTGGAATGACTGAAGCTGGTTTGCTGTTTGAAGATGTAGAAAATGATTTTCAAGGAGGGCCTTAACTTAGCCTTACATACTGATGAAGAAACAGTATGTCTGTACGTTCCTTCAGGCATTGCAGAAGAACAATAAGTCCAACATCAAATGTTCAGAAGAAACACCAACAGGTGGCTTATGTATATGTTCTATAACATGCTGAATACATGTATTAACTCTTATATAATCTACTGCCATAATGATATGGTATCTGAAGGAAAGCCACTGTTACGAAGAGGCTATATGAAGCAACTATAGGTATTCACAAATCGTTGAGCCATGGCTAAAACTTTGCCTGGAAACACCAACCATGCCTCGAAAAATTGGAGACAGAATTAGTGATGTGTTCGGCTTGAGACATGAGGAATGCACAGATAGTCAAGGTCAGATTCCTGAACTATCTGGTGTTGGCAGTCCTCTTTTATGGGAGCATACAATGACAAAGAAAAGTAAAATGTACAGTTTGTGTGTAATGTACACTTACAAAAGAAGGCGTACCTATGCCAAAAACTGTTGCAATAGTTGCAAAGTGCCCATATGTGGTGAACATACAATTGATTTTTGTCCAACTTGCACCAAAAAAATTACTGAAATCTAAATAATATTGTAAAATTAGGACTTTTGTCTTGATGATACCAGAGAAAACGAGCAAGTTATCTCATGTATAGTTTGATAGTAAGTGTTTTTAAATTAAAATGTAAAATTGATATCTTCATAACAAGTGCCATTTTAGACATGTAACTAAGTACTTAAGACTTAATTACTGAAATATACTTTTTGCTATATATATATCTTTAATTTTTAAGCCTATCTTTATTATGGTATTACAACTTACACTAAAATATTAATATTATTATAAAATACAAGCATTCAAAATATGGTAGTCAAAAAGTGGAATAGTTAGCTTATTAAGGTAGTTTGAGAAGGTTAGCTATCTAGGGTTAAGTAGGTATATTTATTAGAAGCGCTCGTAGTGGAGCTTGATTTGGCTCTCTTAACCGATCAATAAGTTAAGCAACACTTACTGCAGTCAGGACTTGGATGGGTGACCGCTAGTGGCATTATTCAACTGAGCGCTTCCGTTCTTCGGAGGGCACGTTAAGCCGTCGGTCCCAGTTGTTTGTCTTAGGACAACATTCGTTAGGCTATTTCGAAGGTCTTCGGCCTGAAAACTTCGACACGGGTTGGCCACCAATTCGTACTAGGCCCGCGTGGAGGATTATGGCCCAACTCCTCTCTCTGAGAGGAAGGCTCGAGTCCCAGCAGTGAGAACAAAATGGGCTGATTATGACGATGAAATGCATCATCAGTTGTTTAGAATACTTAATAATGAAGGTATTTTTTTTTTACTTTCTACATACTACAGGTTGGTAAATGGTAATGAAACAAGTACCTACCTCAAATTAATTCTAAGTTTCCAGGGTCAATCTGGAAAAATATGAATGAAAAGTTTTAACCCAGTTTTACGAGTAAGCATACACTCTGGCTAGGGATCTTTGTCTAAATTCAACAGTTTTATTATTGGATTTTTATTTTATTTTGCCAAATATATCAGCAAATTATGCAAATTACAGCATCTAAATTCAAATAGGCACTGCCCAGTGAGGGCAATGGATTTAGAATTACCGTTATAGTTAATGTTGTGAAGAACAACAGTGATAAATCTTGTTAAAAATGTAATAAATAATTTAATTTTAATAATTAACATTTTTTATTAAATAAGGTGCGTTCGTTTAGCTTAGGACGGCATTGTTGGCGTTGTTATTGATGGCTCTTATGTTAAAGCGTTCGTAAAGCTCAAAAACGTTATTTTTGCCACTTTTGCCCATAGCCTATTGGAACACTCAACTGAGCATAAGACCTAAAATCGCATGATTATGCTGTCAAATAACGATCACAAACAACCATGCTCCGGACGTGGGTCCAAAAACTGAAAAGTGTTGCTTTATCTTGATATCATCATTGAGTGTGTATCCCGTAAGTAGAAGGTCACAAAAATGGAAGAATAAAATTTTATCAAAAAATAGAACCGACTTCTACACTAAAAAGTGTAAAATAACTTGTCAAAGTCGGTACCATCCTCACAATATTGTGATAATGGGTACTTTTGAGCTATCATGGTACCAACTTCAACAAGTAATTTCACACTTTTTAGTGTTGAGATCAGATAGATAGATAGATTAACTCTTTATTGAAACACCATTAGTAAGATCACAAAAATGGATGAAAAACCGTTTTTTTTTACAAAAATTTAACTGACTTCTCCACTAAAAAGGGTGAAATAACTTGTCGAAGTCGGTACCATACACGCAATATTGTGATAATGGGTACTTTTGAGCTATCATGGTACCAACTTCAACAAGTAATTTCACACTTTTTAGTGTTGAGATCAGATAGATAGATAGATTAACTCTTTATTGAAACACCATTAGTAAGATCACAAAAATGGATGAAAAACCGTTTTTTTTTTACAAAAATTTAACTGACTTCTCCACTAAAAAGGGTGAAATAACTTGTCGAAGTCGGTACCATACACGCAATATTGTGATAATGGGTACTTTTGAGCTATCATGGTACCAACTTCAACAAGTAATTTCACACTTTTTAGTGTTGAGATCAGATAGATAGATAAACTCTTTATTGAAACACCATTACTAAGATCACTAAAATGGGTGAAAAACCGTTTTTTTTTTTTCAAAAATATAACTGACTTCTACACTAAAAAGGGTGAAATAACTTGTCGAAGTCGGTACCATACACGCAATATTGTGATAATGGGTACTTTTGAGCTATCATGGTACCAACTTCAACAAGTAATTTCACACTTTTTAGTGTTGAGATCAGATAGATAGATAGATTAACTCTTTATTGAAACACCATTACTAAGATCACTAAAATGGGTGAAAAACCGTTTTTTTTTTTCAAAAATATAACTGACTTCTACGCTAAAAAGGGTGAAATAACTTGTCGAAGTCGGTACCATACACGCAATATTGTGATAATGGGTACTTTTGAGCTATCATGGTACCAACTTCAACAAGTAATTTCACACTTTTTAGTGTTGAGATCAGATAGATAGATAGATTAACTCTTTATTGAAACACCATTACTAAGATCACTAAAATGGGTGAAAAAGCGTTTTTTTTTTTTTTTTTTCAAAATATAACTGACTTCTACACTAAAAAGTACTAACTGACTTCTACACTAAAAAGGGTGAAATAACTTGTCGAAGTCGGTACCATACACGCAATATTGTGATAATAGGTACTTTCGAACTATAATGGTACCGACTTCAATAAGTTTTATTTCACACTTTTTAGTGTAGATATTTTTTGATATTCTTTTTTTAATATATTCAGTTCGATGTTGCTTAATGCGACACATTTTTCTAATTTTGTTTTGTTGCATATATCGACTGTTTATGATGCTTATTTCGACCATTTTAAGTTGCATATAATCCGGTCTAATAAAACTATCAGCCACTTTCTGTTTCTAAATTTATTAAGCAGTACTATAAACCTCGCGAAATCCTAGTTCCTTTGACACAAAGTGCCATAAATCCTAGTTCCATTGACACAAAGACCCATAAATACTAGTTCCATTGACACAAAGACCCATAAATACTAGTTCCATTGACACAAAGTACTGAAAATACTAGTAAGCCTGGTTTATTTGACAAAAGTACCGAAAATCCTGGTTCCTATAAGATAGTAGTGGTGATACTGTAAGATGATTTAAGCAACAGTTTAAATCCTAATTGCCTGATCAGTGTATATATTGCCACATAGCAATCTTGTCCAGATAACCATGAAGTAGGTTTTTGTCTATAGAACATATCAATATCCACTACATAGCTCACATCAATTGCGCTTTAATTTTGTGAACTTTGCCATCTGCAACTAGGGATAAGAAGGACTTGAGACTTGAGACATCCCACAATGCACTTCAAGCAAGTGGTATGTTAGTGCAGGACTTTTTAATTTGTTTTATTACATTACTCGTATAACTTTCTCTCCACATACTCCAGGGTGCTGTTCCATTCTTAACAATTTTCTTAACTTTCTAAAATTCGATGCTCAGATCAGAACCTCGTTGGCCTAGTTGGCCAATGGGGTCTGACACGGAGAGTCAGAAGACGCGGGTTCGAATCCCGTCCGAGGATGTGAATTTTTCTCTCTATAAATTTCAATGTTTGGGATCGCTTAAGCAGGCGTTAGTGCTTTGAAAAGTAATACTATAAAAACTTAACTCCTTATTTAACAAGAATTAAAAGAATGGATAGAAAAACAACTGAATAAGGGATTAATTATAGCATTTCGACCAGACTGGTCTCTGCAAGAAGCACCCCTTTACGGGTTGACACATCCATCGCCTTCCTCAACCATATTTGAGGGAAGGTGGCGGCCCGTCACACCACGCCGCCACTTGCCAACACCGTGAGCATGAATGCCAATGTATATCCATTACAGTGTAACTATTGATAGACCATATAAAATAAATAACATTTTATATATTGCTAACCAACTATAATTATCTCACTGTTTTGTACAACGTTAGCCTTTTTATATACCAAATATTGCCTGAGATTGTTAGCAACAATAGTTCCGCCCCTTTTATATATGTATTTTATGTAGTTCTTATATTGGTGGTCAATATAGGGTATTTGAATTGGAAGATCCACCTAACACCATATCTGTATAAGTTGTTTACTTTGTTCCAGAGTCGATACTTGCGGCTCATCATATATTCAGGAATAGTAGCACTGCTAGCGAACTATGTATATGGATGGGTGTCGAGAATTCCTACCACACCGATACCAGATGCTGAACAATATTGGGGTCCATATCCTATAGAGTTGAAACCGGACACATCGATCAGAGCATTTCAAATTGAGTTTTCAGATGTGGTATGTAGAACAGTTCAAATTTTAATTTAATAAGTAACTTATGTATGCAAGTTTTTTTTCTACCGACTTCCAAAAAGGAGGAGGTACTCAATTCGACTGTATTTTATTTATGTTTGTTACCTCATAACTTTCGATAGGGTGAACCGATTTTCAAAACTCTATTTTTGTTTGAAAGCTGATGCTTCCGGTGTGGTCCCATTTTAATTTCATCAAATTCAGTCTAGTAGTTTTTGAGTTACACTACAATAACTGAATAGAATGGATGTCGGTATTAAATTTTTCAAATAGTACTTGTTAATGTCAATCGTTGACGAGACGAGAAAGTCACTCTTGTGATGTTAAGCATCACACTTGTCCATATAACAGTTTAGTGATATTCAGAATTTTAAACTACAGTTCAAAACCCTGCATAGCAATGTTCTGGCGCGGGCCACCCTTGGATATAAGATTTTATATCTATTACCTTGTAATTTCGCTGTAAACATTGCCCTTCAACGAAACAGGAATGTTTGCACACTAATGCTTCATGTTTGAATAACTGGCAGAGCTGTAGTGCGTGCCCAGGTGCCACTGCAAAAGTTCTACCACTGTTTAAATTAAAGTAACTTTCATTTTAAATAATTTGACGGCTCCGATAGCGGAGCTGGTAGCGTCCATGCCTTCGAAGGCGTAAATCTATTTTTTTCTAATTTGTCAACGAATTTTTCGCGGAATGATCAGCGACAGATATGAAGATAGTCAATGTGAGTTTACGAAGGATAATATGGTAGTAAAGTGAAAGAAGAAGAGGAGAAAACATATATTTATGTACATTAATTTATAAAGTACATAAATATATGTCTTAAGGCCTACCGCCTAAGGTTCCATTCATAAATAATTATTTATGTGTACATAATCCTCAAGGAGTTAATTGCTTGACTAACTCCTTCAAGACTATGAACATAAAGATATGTTAGACATCTATTGTTACCAAATTTATTTTGTTTTTAAATTGTAGGACTCAATCAATTTTCAACTATGAGTCATCATCATCATCATCTCAGTCTTGTCATCATCATCTCGGCCGTAGGACGTCTACTGCTGAACATACGCCTCCCCCATAATTTTCCAAAAGGACCGGTTGCAAGCGGCCTGCATCCAACGTCGTCCTGTGACCTTTATCAGGTCGTCTAACCACCGTGTCGGTGGACGACCTACGCTGCGCTGGTCCGTGGTCTCCATTCCAGAACCTTCCGGCCCCATCGGCCATCGGTTCTGCGTGCTATGTGCCCTGCCCACTGCTACTTCAACTGGCTAATCTTCTGGGCTATGTCGGTGACTTTCGTTCTTCTACGGATCTCCTCATTTCTGATTCGATCACGTAGATAAACCCCGAGCATAGCCCTCTCCATAGCTCGTTGTGCTACTTTGAGCTTAGTTATCTGTGCCACAGTTGAACTACATAAATGATAGTTTCTGCTGTGGGCTTACCACATGTAAGTGTACTGAACTTTGGAGTTTAGAACTTAAATTTTGCATGGCGCTGCGCTGTGCTCGTCACTTCGAGACATTAGTGTTCGAGTCTCATACGCTTATTAACAGACACATCCTATTTAACACACCCTTACATAGTAATCCTTGGCATCCTTGCGTACTACAGTGAAACTTGGTTAAATTGGACCTGGATAAATGAGAAAACTCTATTATTGAGAGTTGCAATGAGGTCCCGGTACTTTTTCATTGAATTCCTCTCTCTTATTCCTCTATTAATGGTACTTTTCGAACCTGGTTAAATGAGATTTGATTACTAGGATTTATTCGATGTTTACCTTTATAATTGGGACTCTGTAAATCAATTCTCTCTATAAATTAATCGTGTTGGGACAGGTTTTGACACTTTTGTTTACAAACATTAGAATGTCTTTCGCACACGCTTTGTTTGTCAGTACTATCTCAGGTTTTGACCCAAAAACAAGGGACTACTCTCCCTCTAAAAATGGTATAGACGTACATTTCGACCTCTATAAGTGGGAGCCTCTGTAAATGAAACGACTATAATTTTAAACCTGCCTAATTGGAACACTGGATTAATTAACATTCTAGGTGCCTTGAATACCAATTATCCAGGTTCCACTGTATTACAATACTATGGTCTTCGCAGCTTAATCTGCCTCTGCGATGGTACCAACCAAGACGACCTCCCGCACTAGAGACCTACCACCTAGTAAGTGAGGTTTCCTAGCCTCTTAGAATTCGTATCCTAACAACATAAGAAATATTCTTTAACTCCATTCGCTCACAAAAGTTAGTCAGAGAAAAATTCTCAGTCTTATACATCTAGTTATGCAGGATGAGCCTTGCATCTGTGGTTAGAAAAAACAATTAATAATAACAATATGGGCCAACACAACATTCACACAAGGTCTTCAGGTCCCAAACTAGGCAGATCCAGTATATTATATCCCTATACCTATTGTAACCTGATGACACACAGATCAAACAGATATGATCATGCACACGAATGTTTGACCTGTCTGGTGTTCAAACCCGGAACCAACGTCTCAGAAGGCAGGGTAGCTAGCAACTGCGTCAACTGGCCAGTCAATAATAATAAATATATGGGCACACAGGCATATCATTCCATCAACACGCGGAATAAGCACAAACTATCCGTACATGTAACGCGTCTCCACAGAATAAGTCATTCTTTTATGTGACAATGTATACGATTCTATAATAAACTTATCCGAGATTTGCCTATTAATAAGTTTAAAATTACTATTAAAACTAAACTCTGTCAAAAAGGTTATTACAAAATTTCGGATTACTTGGAGGATAAAACAGCTTGGGACTGATCACTCCAGGATCTAACTACTCGTGTAATTACCATGTCAAAGTGTAGCGTGTCTTGCCCTACTGATACCATTATTATGGTCTCTTTTGTGAAGCAACACACTGGAGCTAAAAATAAACGTACATTTATTATATACATTAAGAAATTGGCGATAGAAAAATTTAAAAAGACAAGCCCGCTGAGTTCCTTTGTTGGATATTCTCTAATATGACAATTTGAAGTGCCCCCGTAGGCCTATACAGAATAAACTATTTCATTTTCATTTTCAGGCATATCCGTAAGAGTCTATATGTTTATCCTGCAGTGCAAGTTTTGAATTTTTATTATCTCCAGATGGTAAATGACCTTCGAGAACGTCTACTCCACCACCGCAAGCCTACGCAGCCCTTAGAAAATGTAGGCTTCACATATGGATTCAATGCCAACTTCCTAACACAAGTGGTTGACTACTGGCACAACAAATATAACTTCAAAGAACGGGAGGGTTTCCTGAACCAGTTCAAGCATTACAAGACCAACATCCAAGGCTTGGACATTCATTTTGTACGCGTTGAGTCTGACAACACTGAGGATGTTGAAGTAAGTACATTCTATATAAACGTTGTTTTTTTTTAACCGACTTCAAAAAAGGAGGAGGTTTCTCAATTGAACCGATTTTGATGATTCTTTTTTGTTTGATAGAGTATACTTCCTACTTCCGTGGTCCCATATAAATTTCATCAAATTCGGTCAAGCTGTTTTCGAGTTACACTCAATAAACTGAAAATTGTTGATTTATCTTGATGATATCATTGACAATCGATTCCGTAAGTAGAGGGTCACAAAAAATGGCGGATTTTTTTTTTTAAATGCAACCGACTTCAACACCAAAAATTGTTAAATAACTTGTAGTCGGTACCATGCGCACAATATTGTGATAATGAGTACCTACTACTGAACTATTATGGTACCGATTTCAACAAGTTATTTCATAGTTTTTGGTGTTGCAGTCGGTTCCATAGTATGGTAAAAAAAAATTCACTGATATTTGCGACTGTTTTTAAATTGATATAGCAAAGAAGAATCATGTAAATAGTACATTACTACTTAATATACATCTAATTACTCTTAAACTACACAAATACAAGATGTTATACAAAATTGTTACGATGCTTATCTTGATTGGATTTTACAATAAATTAAGTGCAAAACCATGAAGAAAACTATGTTACTATGGGCCTGTTATGGTGCGTAAGTACAAATAAAAGGATTTTACGGCAATGTATTTCTATGATACCCTATTTTTTTAATTTATTCTATAGCTTATGTTCATCATGGATACTGTAGAAATGGTGAAAGAATTTATCAAATTGGTCCTGGGGCCTAGCTTCGTAAAAACCATGCAAGTTCCGTGCAGTTCTTAAACCTGACATAAACAGCTTTGAATGAAATCATAAGTACCATGACGCTCATTTAGGTGAACTATTTGCATATTGTTTTTTCAAAGGTGAACGGATAATATTGTCTCTGGCATTCTAACAATATACTATAACCAACATTGCAGACGCCTAGACGTTTGTAAGCTGATAAACTGAGTGGATTTAGAGCGACATGTTAACGAAAGTCCATACAAAAAAAAACAGGAGAACAGTTTTCCTGCGATTCTTGAAAAGTAGGCCTGCGCAGGCCTGCTTTAAAGTTGTCATGGTACGAATAAACCGGGCTGTTGTCTAGAAGTCCTGCTTTAAGAGCTGATAGTCAGGCCCCAGTAGTTTCGGAGCCTATACAACTCGAACAAACAAACAAATCTTTTCTCTTTATAATATTAATGTGTACATAAATGTATTGTTAACTTATTGATTGTCATAATACATTACTATGTTTTACTATCAATTATTGTAAATATAGATAGTAGGGTCAGCAACCGAGTTATCGTGAAGGCCGGAATCGGTGTTGCCCTACGAGGGGTCAACAGGAATTACTTCTTCGTATTAATTTACTATTATCTTAACTTTATCTAACATTCAACAAGTAACGCGGCGCGTTACGATACCTTTAAGGAGCGATCGCAATTTTTTATTGATTTCACGGTAATTATTTAGAGATATAGCGCGCCGCGGTCCTTGTTTGAGTGGTCATGAAGAATAAGGGTTCTGATACCCCTATCTAGGGTATCTAAACCGTCAACGTACCCATTTATCATTAAATACAACATATTAATATCGTTTTTAATTTATGATGTTTAATAATATAACATTAAAGTTGTAGCCTAATAAGGCTCAATTTACATTGCCGTAGAATGAAATGGAAGGGATTTTTGTTAACTAATTGCCGTAGTAGCCCCCTACTACGACAATAATGTACAACCATAATAATGCACAGCCAAATACTGTACAGCCAATAATGCACGGCCAATAATTCGTGTACATGGATTTGAAATACATGGTCGGGTTTATCTGGCCGCGTTTTATTGCCTGTACAAAATCGATCCGTGTTGATAATGCACAGTCAATAATTTATGTACAAGCTTCCGATTATTGGATGCTAAATATCAGGTCGTGACGATAATGCACAGTATTGCAAGGCCAATAATTCTATGCAAATCATAGACAAATATCATCTTCATGCCTTGCTTATATAGGCGAGTTGGAGATTTACTCTCCAACTCAAAAAAAGTGAGAGTCACAGTAGGTGGGACGACCAGCGAAGCGAGGAGGAACCTTAAGTTCAATGGTAACCACACAACGCCAGAATTATGATAAATAACACCGAACAGCCGACTGAAAATTCTTAATATCGCAAAATGCAAAAAATAGAACCGACTTCAACACCAAAAAATATGAAATAACATGTTGAATTCGGTACCATGATAGTTCAAAAGTACGAGTAGGTACCTATTATCACAATATTGTGCGCATGGTACCGACTTCGACAAGTTATTTCACACTTTTTGGTGTTGAAGTCGGCTCTATATTTTTGTAAAAAAAACTTCACTATGTTTAGTGACCCTGTTACTTACGGGATCGATTGTCAATAATATCATCAAAATAAATCAACACTTCAGGTTTTGGGGTGTAACTCAAAAACTGCTTTGGACCGAAGCATACTCTACCAACCAAAAATAAAATTTTGTGATACGGTCTACAAAGCATCATCATCATCATCAGCCCACATTCGTCCACTACTGGACATATCATCCAGTTACTGCCAGCCGCCTTCCGCAGGTCGTCTCTCCACCTGGCCGCAAGGCGTCCTACACTCCGCTTGCCTAAACGTGGTCTCCTCTCAAGAACTCGTCTACTCCAGCGGTCATCGGTTCTTCGTGAAATGTGGCCAGCCAATTGCCACTTCAGCTTGCTTATTCTTTGAGCTACGTCGACTACTTTGGTTCTCTGTCGGATAACTTCATTAAGAATCTTATCCTTCAGAGAAACCCCGAGCATAGCTCTCTCCATAGCTCGCCGAGCGACCTTAAATTTGTGGACTAGTCCCACAGTGAGTGTCCAAGTTTCAGCTCCATAGGTCATGACGGTTAGGACCCAAATGGTCCACAAATGGGGGAGAAAATTATCATACTTGCTGCGACTCGCCTGCCAACGAAAAAATGTATAAAAAAATAACAGTGCCACATTGCGGTCACTTGTAGAACTAAAATCCACCATGGGTTTATTTTATTCGTCTCTTCGAAAACGAATCGAAAGAGGTCTATGTTGTGATCGAGTATCGACTTTAGATGACATTTTTATATGTGTATGTTAGCCGATTTCTCCCCCACTTGTGGGCCAATTCTCAATAAAAAAAAATTATGGAGTTTACTTCCGAGGTAGTCAAGCAGTTTTTGACACACTCCAAAAACTGAAAGTGTTACGCCTATCTTGACGATATCATCATTGACAATCGATCCTGTATACTTGTAGTGAAAAAAAATGTTTACCAAAAAGTGGATTGCATTGAATAAACACAGGCTACAGGTTGGTATTGAAGTCGGTTCCATTTTATGGTAAAAAAACATCTTTTGTTGCCAACTCATGGTGGAGCTACTGAAACTATCGAAAATAATAGGTACTTGTGGGAAAAATCAAGTAGCCTGTGTTTATTCAATGCAATAATCTATCAACATTCTAAATTTCACACACTCTTTGCGCCTTTCTTTACACAATCACGAACATAACTCATTCAGTCACTCCACTGGTAGAAGAGAAGTGACATATCCCTTTACATACAAAATAAGATCTCTGATTGGTTACGCCGCACAAGCCATACAAACAAGAAGAAGAAGGTCTCTGATCCATGATGTTATACAGGTGGTACCCCTCCTTTTGCTGCATGGCTGGCCAGGCTCGTTCCGGGAGTTCTACGAGATGATACCCAAGCTGACCAAACCACGGGAAAACAGGGACTTTGTGTTTGAAATCATTGCTCCAAGTCTGCCAGGGTTCGGATATTCTCAGGTAAGTTATTAGTTTTAATGTGAATTCAATGAAAATAATTTTATGCACGACTGTCCATAATACACAACATACACTAAGACAGCTGCCAACACAGCCATAGCTCAGCTGCTTTTAGAGGCAGTTTATATCAGCTATGCTGCTGCCAAATGCTGGAATAATATTCCACCACCGCTAAGAGACCTGCAAAACGTTAATACTTTTAGAAAAAAGTTAAAACAAATTATGTTTGTTCACCAAATGCGACAGGAAAGTCAGAAGTATGATACTCGTGCTATATAATCCAAGTGATGGAGAATTTGCTTTAACTTACCTGCCGCCTTGTGTGTAACCCGCGAAAAATCATAGTTAATATGTATGTATAATATCATACAAAGTATAATGTTAAATCTGTTTTTGCCGAGTGTATCGAAGTGTTGGTAGAATGTATAACTACATAATATATTCTTAATTTTTAATATTATCTAAGTAATACTTTTATTGCTTAGTTCTTGATTTTTCTCTTATAATTTCCACGTTGTTTTCTTTTCAGTATATATTATTTGTAATATGTAATATGTACTTACTGTATTTTATTATTTTCTACCGACTTCCAAAAAGGAGGAGGTATTCAATTCGACTGTTTTTTTTTATTATTATTTTATGTTTATTACCTCATAACTTTCGATAGGGTTAACTGATTCTCAAAATTCTTTTTTTGTTTGAAAGCTGGTGCTTCCCGTGTGGTCCTATTTATTTTCCATCAAATTCGCTCCAGTAGTTTTTGAGTAACACTCCAATAATGATTTAATTATTTGTTTGTTTTGTGGTCATAATATCAATATTTGTGCATCATGCTGTTGTTTAAAGTAAACACTCCGTGGCGTCACAAACCGGCCCCAGCGGAAGACCAGCGCTGGCTAACAACCAGGATTATGCTGAGTTGGGACCGATTTGTGACATGTAACATGTCCTGTCCATTATTTAACTATTGTTCTGTAAGTTAGTGTTAGTGCAATGTTACAGTCACAAATAAATATTTTTCCTTTTTCTTTTCTTTCTTTATGTCTTTCTAAGATAGTCTTGCACGACTTTTAATATTAAGACGAAATATGCTCCAAATTTTTAAATTCGTCCTAACGTATATTTAAAACTAGACTATTGAAACCGGTGAATTGACATTATTTGTTTATATATAATTCATGTTCACAAAATATTTAATTCGGATATGTTCACCGATACACGAATAAAAGAAATTTGGCTCGATAGAAAAAAATCGCAAACTTTCCCAAAAAATACTCTTGACGATGTTGCTGTCGATGGAATGCAACTCCATTCAGTTTCTATGAAAGATATTTATACAAAAACAGAACCAATATTCAAATAATTAGTTATCTCAGTTTTTTGTAAAAGCGTAACTTTTTAGTAAATAAAATATCACAAATATTGTAAAAAATTTAAAGCGCTCACACTGAGTATTTCATAGAACCAAACAACTTCGCTACCGTATTCGCCGTATCAATGAAAATAATATTATGCACGACTGTCCACAATACACAACATATACTAAGGTCGTCTTGCACTACATTCACTAGATCAAATTAAAGATAAACATATTTAAAAGGTAATTCTGTCTTTATCACCTTCAAAAAAATTAACAGTATGATCACTTTCCATTGTCATTTTAATTCTCACATACCTAATAGATTAATATGATGGTACTGAAACAGGGCGCCTTCCGTCCCGGGCTTGGGCCAATGGAGATGGCAGTAGTAATGAACAACCTGATGAAGAGGCTCGGACACGCGAAGTACTACGTGCAAGGGGGTGACTTGGGTCACACAGTCGGCTCTATCATGGCGACACTGTACCCTGACGACGTGCTAGGGTTCCACACCAACTTCCCAGCTCTTGTATTCAACACTAAAGCTCACATCTACATATCTCTCGGTAAGTAAAATAACTTTGTCACCTACAAAAAGGAAAATCGATCGTTGTTACAGATATATGTTTAAAATAAAGATTTGAGTCACCTGTGGGCTATATCATGTCGACAATATACCCTGAAAACGTGCTGGGATTCCGTACTCTAATTTCCCAGATATTTTGTTAAACCTTTTACGTTTGTGCGAACAGCTGGTAAACGCCTACGATCTTCTTGGTATTTTTCTCAATAGATCCAAGTGCCGCAAGCTAGAAAATGTAGCTTATATGTTAATCCTAGATACAAGATGACTACATTTCTAATTTCATACAATTCCGGTGATTCGTACCAGCTTCAAGAAATAATACTCACTTACAAACTTCCGCAGTTGTTACATGCATATGATTAGTGTCATAGCGTGACATAGGTGACATTCTTTATTGATCACGAATCATAAGTAAAACCATCGTACAATAAAAAAGCGCTACAGTAGATTGGACAATTGACGGCTTTATTGCTATAGTAACTTCTTACAGGCAGCCTTGTGTAGAGAGGAGTTTTAATATTATAGTAGTGGAATACAGGGTTATTGGTAATTAGACCGGATCCTTTTAAGGGGTGGTAGGGAATGCCATTTGCAACAATATGACTGTACATTGTGATATCCGGAAATGAATCATTTATGTGATATTCTTTTTTTTTATTTTTTTTGGAAAATCCAGTTTTACTACTTTAAAATTCAATAAAAAAAAAGTAATCAACCGATTTCAATTCTGTTCGCAGTTTTAGAGAAACCTTGTTACAGCTCTTAATAATAAACAATAATATCGTACTAATGTAGATCCATCCAAAAACTAGAGGCTTTTTCATAATTTTTATTTGATAATTTTTGTAAGATGCTTTACATAAACCTTTATTTTCTCTACAAAAACGATAGTAAATTAAGTCTGCATTTTATTTAAAAAACATCTACAAGTCTTTAGCTATCCAACGAGGTAAAAAAATTAGCACTTTATTACACAGTTGCAGAAATAATGCGATTACAAAAGGCCGAGAAAGGAATGAGAATAGTCCATGAGAAGTAGCTATGGAAGAAATACTTTCTTAAGGTAACTTAATTTCTTTTAAAGAAATAAAAGAGTAGATGTAATTAGTCTGTATTTATTATTTTTACAGTTCGTTCTCAAAATGTGAGCCAGAATTTTGAATGCAGAGACGCATACGTCTGCGTAAATTGCTTTTAACAACACTTGTATTTAAATTAATTTTCATTTTTTCTGCTGCATTTATTATGCGCTGTTTCAGTTCTTCGATGGTTGCCACAGGTTCAAGAGTATCGTCGTACACCAAGCTTTTCATGTGACCCCATACGTAATAGTCGACGGGAGTCAAGTCGGGACTTCTGGCCGGCCACGGAATGGGTCCTCCTCTGCCAATCCACTTATTGGGATACTGACGATTGAGCCACTCACGGACGCTCAAACTAAAATGTGCGGGGCAACCATCATGTTGGTAAATCATGTTTCTGCCGGTTTCAAGGGGTACTTCACTGAGTAGCTCATAAAGTTCGTTTCTCAAAAAAAATTCATACGCTTCACCATTGAGGTTGTTGGGCAGAAAGAAAGGGCCGATCAATTCATTCTTAATAATGCCCATCCACACATTAACGGAAAACCTTCTTTGTGATCCTTGTAATCTTTTCTTGTTTGGGTTACCGTCATCTTTCGGGGCCCAATAATGAATATTATGATAATTTGATATTCCATCCTGATCAAATTTGGATTTGTCGGTCCATAAGATTTTTAATAAAAAATTGGCATCTTCCATATCGGTGTTCAACATGAATCTGCAAAATTCGACTCTACGTGCAGGATCTCCGTCTTGGATAACTTGTACCGGAGTCAAATGATACGGGTAGAGTCTTGAGCGGTGCACTGTGTTCCATATTTTCCATTGCGACATGCCAAGACGTCGTGCAATGATGTTTGTTGAAGTCGTAGGATCTTGCTCAAACATGCGAATTATCTGTTCCTCTTCATCCGAATGATAAATACGAGATCGTCCAGCATCACTTTGTCGTCTTTGAACTTGACCAGTTTCTCGTAGTCGCCGGTACACTCCGTCAAATACACTCACATGGGGTAAACGGCGCTGTGGAAATCGAGACTGATACTCCGTTCGAGCATGTGTAGCGACGCCGTTGGCAAAACCATAGCAAAACAGTATGTCCGCATACTCTTCGTTTGTGAACTCTCGAAGCCGAGGTAGATGGTCGTGGGATTCCGCAGTCATGATCAGATCCTTTAGTACAAGCCAAGTCGTCGGGTAAGCAATCAATCAAAAAGTCCAGTTCACTAGCCGAATCACAGAAAAATAAGTTACACAAGTCCAATAACGTTATCAAGGTCGAAATTTAATCGTAATAAAGGGTTGCCAAAGAGCGTCTGAACAGTACGATGCGCTTGAGCAAACTGGGTTCTCATTGCTCGTTCAACAAACATAAGCGAGAGGGAGACGGCGCATTCAACATGGATACCGTTGTCTAAAACCCTTTCTCGGAATGTCTCTACCTGAGTCTTTGTTATCGCATTATTTCTGCAATTGTGCAATAAAGTGCTAATTTTTTTACCTCGTTGGATAGCTAAAGACTTGTAGATGTTTTTTAAATAAAATGCAGACTTAATTTACTATCGTTTTTGTAGAGAAAATAAAGGTTTTTGTAAAGCATCTTACAAAAATTATCAAATAAAAATTATGAAAAAGCCTCTAGTTTTTGGATGGATCTACATTAGTACGATATTATTGTTTATTATTAAGAGCTGTAACAAGGTTTCTCTAAAACTGTGAACAGAATTGAAATCGGTTGATTACTTTTTTTTTATTGAATTTTAAAGTAGTAAAACTGGATTTTCCAAAATAAATAAAAAAAAAGAATATCACAGAAATGATTCATTTCCGGATATCACAATGTACAGTCATATTGTTGCAAATGGCATTCCCTACCACCCCTTAAAAGGATCCGGTCTAATTACCAATAACCCTGTATATAAAAAAAATTAAGATAATAATAAACGCACACTGATAAATTTTTTTTAACCAAAAATGGAACCGACTTCAACACTAAAATGTCTGGTGAAATAACTTGTTGAAGTCGATACGACACGCACAATATTGTGATAATAGGTACTTTTGAACCAATTTTTTACCCTTTAGTGACCCTTGCTACTTACACATTTCACCAGACATTTAGGGGGGCGTTCATAAAATACGTGAGATGTTTAAGGGCGAGAAGGGGTCGAGTCAAATCTCATCTAATCTTACGTTGGAGATACCAAATACACGCAATATTTTTTTTCTGATTGAAACAAAAAAAAAGGTATTTTGGTCCATTTAATCCAGATTGTACATGCTTATGCTTAATTTACGTACAGGCGAGCAGCCCACATTGCACCAGCTAAGCAAGCGCGTATGTTCCGCAAAGTGCGACCCTCACGGATTGTCACAAGAGCTAATGAGTTACTGTGCGCAAGCGCCAACGGCATAGAGTGGCTAGATCAGAACGAAGTTGAAGGAGCAGATGATTTTACTGAAAATCATATGGACATGTTGGTTCCAATAGTCTCTTTTGAGACCGCGCATGATTCTCCATGGACTGAATTAGAGTAGATATTCTTTTTTTAATCACAGTAGTTACGATTTAAGTATTCTATTGTTAAATTTTTATTACACTTATAATTAAAGTCTCAACAATATTGATTACTAGTCTGACGCGGTCCAACCCCAATTTTAAAATAATTTACGATGCTTTACGTAAGGTTGAAAATCGCTTGTTAAATTGGACGATGTAATGCGAAAATGCGTTAATTTTGTACGTTTTCTTTATATTTATCGAAATATACTAACATAATTGAAAAAACTGCTGGTTATTACTTTAGTACTATACGTTGGCTAAGTATTACTTTAAAAATATATATAATCGCTGAAAATTCTGAGAGTTTGGACGTGAAAGTTTATTTTTGTGGACCTATTCAGGGTTTCTTTCTACTGAAAGAGAGTTATATTTATGAATTCTATTCGGTTATAACTCTTTTCCTATTCCTTTTCTAACGTTTGTATTTTTTTCTTAATGTACTATCGATCTTTTTCGTTACACTAGGTGTTTAAAAATTCAGCTTTTTCTTTCATCAGGGTACGAGCGCGCTTTAACTTGTCGTAAATAAAATCACGAAGCAATTTTTTTTCTTTTTCAATATCAATTCAGCAATTTTTGCGTTGGATTGCAACGCGTTTACGTAAGAAACCCACATTTTGAAAATCTCACGTGAGATTGGGGGATGGGGTTGAATAAAATCTCACGACATCTCACCAGGGGGGGAGGGAGGGACAGAAAATTTAAAAAAACACCTCACGTAATTTATGGACGCCCCCTTACCGTCATGATCGAAATCATCGAGATAGGTGAAACACTTTTCAGTTATTAGATTGTAACTTATAATGGTGGTCAAATTAAAATTTCATCAAATTCTGAACTTCAAACTCGGAAGTATACTTTACCAAACATAAAAGAATCATCAAAATCGGACTACTCTGTAAAAAGCTATGCGTGATTATACACACAAAATATACGCGTCGACGTCAGAACCTCCCTGTTTTGGAAGTCTGTTAAAAAATAAATGAATACCAAAATTGATACATACATAATTGCGCTCAGTGTGCTCTGTCAGAGCCAGACAGACGCGCGGGTATAGTTGAAGATTCGATACATTGGTTGTTATGGTTTTCTACGAGAGATCGATAAGACAGCCCATTGTGACCCTTAATTATAAGTTTCTAAGTTTTGCATAATGTTTTCTTGACAAAATTATCTTGAATATTTTTTCACTGTTTATTTTTCTGTACTGTGTTGTTGCAATAAAGAATTTATCTATCTATCTACATTATTTCGTTAGAGTAATACTACTGTTTTGGTACACTCTTATAAACTTGCGCAGGATGATAATTTGCATTATTTGCTTATTTGTTTATTTCTACAGGATCGCTCTGGCCATCCTTATTAGAAAGCAATCCAGAGCTACAAAGCCGTCTGTATCCGCTCGGCGAGAAATTTGCGCACAACCTCGAGGAAACTGGATATATGCACATACAAGCCACTAAACCCGACACCATTGGTAAGCTGGCCGTCTTAACCTTGGCCTATAGATATATCTATACATATACTAGCTGCCCCCCCCCCCCCCCCTCCCCTGCGGGCAGCCAGGAGTCTGTGAAGAGCTAAAAAAATATTAAAATACTTTGTCCACCGTTTCTCAGGATTGTTTCGTAAGTCGCGCGCCCAAGGTAGTTTCTAAGTAGTGCTATTCTAATTTTAACTGTGTAATTTTAATATAGTTATAATTGTGGGGTCATGTCAAACACATAAGAAAGAAAAGTACTCTTCAGCGAATCACGTTAGATACTACATGCATACTACATGTATGATTTATCAGCAAGTTTCTATCAAAATCAAAATCAATCAAAATCAAATTCATTTATTCAATTTAGGCATCAAAGACGCACTTATGAACGTGAACTTTTCATTATAATGTACTTTAAAGACTCTACCGCCGCGTTCCAAAATTTATAGAACCCACCGTGTGGAACCGTATGGATGTTTACAATGTTTCTACTTAGGTACTACAAATATTACATTTTATGGGTGGCAGAGAGACAGCTTGCCAGAAGTGGAGTATTCCAAGCATCTTTATCTTCTATATAATGTCGAACTTTATAGTAAGCTTTTTTACATATTCTTCCTCTTACCTGAAGTGTGAAACCACTACTGTGATGGTTGTAAGGCACTGTAGCACAAATGAGATAGAACAAGTACAATTTGAAAAATTTAATACCGACTTCCATTCAGTTATTGGAGTGTAACTCAAAAACTACTAGACAAAATTTGATGAAATTTAAATGGGACCACACGGGAAGCACCGGCTTTCAAACAAAAATGAATTTTTAGAATCGGTTCACCCTTTCGAAAGTTATGAGGTAACAAACATTAAAAAAAACAGTCGAATTGAGTACCTCCTTTTTGGAAGAATCTATGAATAGGCGTGTAGAAACAAGTACAATTTGAAAAATTTAATACCGACTTCCATTTTATTCAGTTATTGGAGTGTAACTCAAAAACTACTAGACAAAATTTGATGAAATTTAAATGGGACCACACGGGAAGCACCGGCTTTCAAACAAAAATGAATTTTGAGAATCGGTTCATCCAATCGAAAGCTATGAGATAACAAACATAAAAAAGGAGAGACGAAGTGAGTACCTCCTTTTTAGAAGTCGGTAGAAACAATTGGAGCAATGAGATTGAAAAGCAATCTATGACTAGGCGTGTAGAGCACAGTGAGCGCTAGGCTCATGGGCAAGCGCGACGCCTCGCATGATGCTCATGCGATCACGATCCACGTCCTGTCACTTGTATTGTGTACAATGCCAGATATATCATCATCATCATCTCGGCCGTAGGACGTCCACTGCTGAACATAGGCCTCCCCCATAATTTTCCAAAAGGACCGGTTCCAACCTGCTACCTTTCGGTGGACGCCCTACGCTGCGGTTGTCGGTCCGTGGTCTCCACTCCAGAACCTTCCAACCCCATCGGCCATCTGTTCTGCGTGCTATGTGCCCTGCCCACTGTCACTTTAACTGGCTATAGTAGATCCAACCGTTTATCCTCTTTTTGACAGCACCAATAGAACGTAACATGACGATGTTACGCAAAAGTTAACTTATAAATGCGAGGTTTTAAAAATATGACAACTGCTTAAATTTGCTCCTTGATCCCGTATAATAATCATCTTTCACAAAATGAGTCCATAAGTGCAGTAGTTTTTTTATAAATTCCATAAAATAACAAACGTTTTTAAAAAATTACGTTCTATGGCTATCAACATAGTGATGTTACGAAGTTACGATTGAGATATCGATATTGTTTATGAACTGTTTTTACACGGGTGTTTTCCGTTCTCGGCACATAATATCGGATTTATTTTTATGTAAAACCGTTATATTGATGCGCCTCAGGAAAACATACAGCATTATTTGAAGACGTGTTTATCTCCTGGTGTATATCCAAAAAAGAACAAGGTTATGATGACTATGATGATTACAAGTACAAGTCATACTTGACGAAGCTGTTACCGGTTAAATCTGGGATGGCCAGCGAGCAACACGGAAGGGAGTAGGCATACACAGCGTTTCCCCTCTGTCAAAGTACAAGTCCGCATGGACCATGGAGTTTGATAATATACTGTGGGGTGAGGGCGGGGCTAGATTTGTGAATGGTGCTTTATTTTTTATGTGTTAGTGATTTGGTTGTGTGAGTATGATCGGCAATGGATCGGTACAGGTATGTTTTGTATGTAATAGTGCGGCTTTGCGCTAGTGTGCAACTTCCCCTCCCGCAAGAAATGACAGAAAGATTTGAACAATATTTTTTAGCTAAGGCTACTCCCTTCCGTGTTGCTCGCTGGGGATGGCAGACATTAAAGTCTGCCGTTTGGTACCAGAAAATAGTAAAGTTTGAGCAACCCCAATTCCAATTTAAGCAAACGAAATCTAATCTTTTATTTTTATTTATTTATTAATCAAAATCAGATTCATCGTTGCTGTAACTCGAGCTATTGCCGACATTTATAATTAATTGTTGACTCATATAATCTATCGCCACGTGTTTATCCCAATCTGCCATTATAGTTTCTTGTGTTTTTTGAATTACATTTTGCCAGCTTTCCGCAGTTACTTTCACACATGCATTTTTTAATAAATTTACCATTTTGTTTGCCGTGAATGGGGGTTTTGTGTTATTTCTAGCAGCGTGTCCTTTAACTTGAGCCCATATTAATTCAATGGCATTGTATTGACAATGATAGGGTGGAAGTCTAAGAACCCAATGACCATGTTCTGCAGCTATTTCGTCGATCACATATCGTTTTGGGAAGTGTTTTTTTGTTCGTAATATATTTAGTAATTGTACTTTTAGTAAGGAGTTATCAACATTTTCACCATGTCGTTGAAGCCAGTCAATGATTACTTGTTTTTTGTCGGCCTGGGTCGGCATTTTATCAATTTGGCGTGAGTGATAGGATGCGTTATCCATAATAATAACTGACGGTTCTTCCAATGATTGTACCATTTCCTTAAACCAACTTTCGTAAACCTCAGAATTCATTTCTTCGTGGTACTCAACTGTTTTTTTGGATTTAAAGGCCAACAAAGCATCTGGCATGAATCCTTTCACAGACCCTGCATGGCAAATGATTAGACGTTCTCCTTTTCCCATCGGTACTGAGGTAGTGGAAGCAGCGGTGTCATCAGTCCAGCTCTTAGACACTGTGTGGTTCGCATTCAGCCAAGTTTCGTCAGTGAAAACAACATTTGACCAATCTGTAATTTTTTTGGCTTCGCTCAAAAATTCGCAACGAGCAAAAGCTACGTCGCGACGCTCCATCAATATTTTGCGTTTGTCCGATTTTTTATAAGTAAATCCAATTTCATTCAAGACCTTTACCAATGACGATTTTTGACCTCGGAACAAATCACATTCACGCAAAGAAGCAACAAGTTTTTTAAGTGTTGGAACTTCTTTACGTAAGTAATAGTTATATATATGACGGCGTATAGCGTCTGCGTCAAAGTTGTCAACCGAAGTCACACGACGTGGTTGGCGTTTTTTCTTCGGCGTACGAAGCTTATTCTCCTGCATGCCGCTTGTTCCGTAGGCTTCGGTAGTAATTTTTGTAATCGTAGATGCACTAATACCTAACGCGGCCGCAACGCGCTCTCTCACTTGCGACAATGGTAAAAGCGGGCCGCCATTTTGATACTCTGCTTCAAAGTAATTACGAAGCTTGATCACCATTTCTCTCGTCTGTCCTTTCAGCACTGATCCTTTCGGCATTTTATAGTTCCAATATAAAACTCAGCAAATAATTACTAGCACGGGCGTCTTGTTGCGAGTGACAGTGACAAATACAAAACGGCGGTGGACCATTGAGTTTTACTACCTTGATAAAATACTACTGCTTACCCATAGACAAAAAAATTGGCAGTCATAGGAATTGCCGATAGAAGTGAAAACTTATAACTCAGAATTTGATAGCTTACCTTGGAAACTACACGGGTGTAACCGGACGGCGTGGCCTCGCCATCTGGGCATGGCCATCTAGAAATGCGTCAGCATTTCCCATTGGCTGATGCGTTTCTAGATGGCCATGCCATGACGGCCTGTCCACGCCCTTTCAACATTCCCCATTGGCTGACGTATTTCTAGATGGCCAATAGCCATGGTCATGGCGCCATTCCTAGGACTATTCTCTTTCCGCACAGACTCGATAGAAAAATGAATTGAAATCGTGTCCACTATAATCACTTGGTCACAACACTTTAACTGACAAATTAGATCTGTCAAAAAGAGGATAAACGGTTGGATCTACTATAATCTTCTGGGATATGTCGGTGACTTTAGTTCGTCTACGAATCTCCTCATTTCTGATTCGATCACGTAGAGAAACCCCGAGCATAGCCCTCTCCATAGCTTGTTGTGCGACTTTGAGCTTAGTATCATTACTAAGCTCCAAGTAGCCTAAAGTAAAGTAGTAGTAAGAGACCACGTTTCAGTGCCATATATCATCACTGGTAACACATATTGGTCAGGCGCTATTACATTATATTAACATTGAATTCCAGGAGTAGCTCTGAGTGACTCCCCCGCGGGCCTAGCGGCCTATATCCTCGAGAAATTCTCCACGTGGACCAACCCAGAGTTCCGCTTGGCATACGACGGAAACCTGCTCAAGAAGTTCTCACTTACACATCTGCTCGACAACGTTATGATATACTGGGCCACGGGCACCATTACCACAAGCATGAGGGTCTATGCAGAGACCATGAATACTTCCTCTAATGGGATGATATTTGATCAGTAAGTGTCGTTGTACTCGCAGTTCTTCTTCACACATGTGCTGGATATTACTTGTGTTATGTTATGATGATATGATATGGGCAAGGTCTGCCCTGCAATGCAAGTACCGTAATAGTCGTTAAATTTGTCGAATCGCTAAGATCGATAAAATATCGCCCCCAGCAAGTATGGAAGTCATATCGACGACTTATACGATCGTCAAATTGTCGACAGTATATCATTATTACGAATTGTTTGCATTCTACAATACGTCCTATCATTTGAAGATTTCTACGAGCATTTCGCTCTTCTACGATCAAAAGAAGGCCGATGTCTATTTTTTTTATTGAATACTAGCTGCGCCCCGCGATTACACCCGCATGGTGAAGGATGATGATGTTGATGAAAATTATACTATGTGTTAATTCAGCGCCCCATCTACCTCCATGCCAAATTTCATCAAAATTGGGCCAGCCGTTTGAGCGTAAGAGAATAACAAACATCCATTCATCCATAAATACAAACTTTCGCGTTTATAATATTAGTAAGATCAAACGGAACTAAACAATATCCCTTTACCACTATGCTATTGCTAACTATATATTCATATTCATATTCATATTTATTCATAAAATCTTATTTTACATGTCAATAATAAGCTAAAATTTTTATTACTTAAAATAATTGTGAAATAATATAATAATAAATGTCAAATTTAATATAACAATGGAATATCAAAATTACATATAAAATAGAGCACAATAATATTAGGACAATGATGTCAAGTCCATTGAATATAAACCAATGTCAAAATTATAATAAAATAAAATTATATTAAATATAAATTTACGGTCAGTAAAAAAATATTTAATAACAATAATAATACATAACATTCAAAAACAGGTATATAGTTAGCATAGTCCTTATCACTACATGGGTCGGTGATAAATTAGAGAGTCCACTATATATAGCACTGAAGGGCTATTATGTATCTCAGTTGCTAACAAATGTTGATTGAAATCGAAAAAAATTGCCACTCTATGCCACTTTTGTCAGCTCCATTCATCAACTTTCTAACATTTTTGCTTATTGGAGTTATCCAAACTGACATAGAGCCGCCATTTTTCAAGATTTCAATCAACATTTGTTAGAAACTGAGATACATAATAGCCCTGCAGGTATTTTAATAACCTTTAAATTTCAACATTTCGTAATTAATTATATACGCTAAGCGAGCCTAGTTAATTGTATGTCTACCGTGCCCTCCGGGTGACGACTTATGCAACGCTCGCAATGTATTTTATATGTCAGCGAAATTCACTGCATGTGCAATACGTGTCGCTACATCCCCATTCCCGTCGCCTGTCGATAAGCTATATCGAGGTCGTTTTCAAAGCTGACAAAACAATTGTTAAAATCACTTAAATAGACGATCTCAAAAGTAATTTAACAGTTCCATGCTAGGGTTATCGTTATAATCGTAAAAACTTATCGAATTTGTCTACCGATCGCTTAATTTTGTTACTTACTTGCAATGATCGACACAAGATCGATATAGCCAGTTTTTTCGAAGTATGACGAATTCAAGACTCAAATTTATCGATCGGTAAGTTCGGTACTTGCACTGCTGAAACATCCAAGGAGCTGACGTCAGCACAACAAGGCCTATAGCATCCCAAGCTACCGATCGTTAACTAATAAATTGCTCGCAAATGCAACTCTCTGCGCTGGTGATAACGAGTAAAATCGTTTATTAAACATGACATGACGATTTGTGAAGTTTAGAAACTGGACGATTTTGTATTTGGTACCAATATAATTATATCATTTCATCAAAATTGGTCAAGGTCAAGGTCGAAATAAATATTTGTCAAGTTTTTCTGAAATTTGATGACATGTTTTTCTTATAAGCATCACTAGTACCTGTCAACATTTCGCGAGTTCTACAAAGCCACTAGTAATCTATACTTATAATAAAGGAGTAGATGCCAAAAAGTCTGTACTTGAAAGAATGAAAAAATGTGGGTCAGAACACTTAAAATTATCAACTGTACAAGAAAAGGTCGGTTTTGGAAAAATGCCTGTTTGTGTGTATGGTCGCGCATAACTTAAAAACTACCGCACAGATTTTGATGAAATTTGGTATATGGATAGAATGGAGCCCGGAGCTCCTAACTATAAACTATTTATCTTAGATCCGTCACATAAATCATTATAGCAGCTTGATCTCTCTATGCTACTCTGTCTCATATAAAACTGGGGTCTCGATTGACTGGACGGCGCGCATGATTTCCTACGGTACGACTAAAAACCATAATAATGAAGAATGTAACACAGCTTTTTTAATTTTTACAAATAAACCCATATAAGGTGTGCAGTAAAATAAATTATTAGTAAAAAATATTTCTGGTGCAAATCACCATCAGTTTTTACAAAGTTTTGAACTTGGTAAAAATGAACTAACGAAAATAATGCAATATCGTTATTTTTAAACACAATGTTACAAATCGTCACAGCTATATATCCTCTGAGGGGTAAGCAGCGGTGTTTTAATCACCTGCGTTTCGCTGGATATATTTTTGGTCCCATGTAATAGGGGTGAACCTATTGCCAACTACGGGACACTGTTCCAGACGCTGGACTCTGCTATTGAGAATTTCCCTGTCAGAACATCCAAACAACTGGGATTCAAACCAGGACTCCGAGATTCCAAAACGGCGCTTCCACGAATACACCAAGACCGAGCGAGCGAAGCTGCTGGCGGGCCAGCTTGTAATATATAGTAACTACATATGCAGCAGAAGTCTCCCAGACAGAAAAGCTGATCGAGTGCCCCATTATTACGTTACGTTAATGTGTTAACATCCATACGAGGGCTGCACTAAAAGTATCGGGAATGGAATATTTCCACTGTTCCTGTCATATTAAAATCTTTTTAATTGAAAACTCCTTGGTTTTAAAAATCGAATACCATTTATTTATTTAAAAAAAGATTCTCGGTCTTGTCACAAGGTTTTGTAAAACTTGTTTAGTTGTTGAGAAAATGGAATTGACTCGAAAAAATTCAAGAACGATGATTTATTATGACTTTCGAAGTGGTTTAACACAAAAAAAGTGTGTTGACCGGATGATTTCTACATTTGGTGATGAAGCCCCATCCAAAACCACAATTTATCGCTGGTTTGCTGAATTTCAACGTGGACGTGTCAAGCTCAGTGATGATCCCCGTCAAGGTCGTCCAAAAACTGCAGTCACCCAAGAAAACGTTGATGCTGTGCGTAAGCTGATTGAGGAAGATCGACATGTGACATACCGCGAAATTCAGGCAACTTTAGACATTGGCATGAGTCAAATACAAATAATCTTGCATGAACAATTAGGTGTAAAACAGTTGTTTTCCCGATGGATACCGCATTCGCTCTGTGAAGAGCAAAAAGCGGCTCGCGTTACTTGGTGCGTCAGACCTCTCAAAAGATTCCACGCAGGATCCTCAAATGCTGTATACAACATCGTATCAGGTGACGAATCCTGGATATACGCGTACGAACCCGAAACAAAAACCAGTCACGAGTTTGGGTGTTCGAAAATGAGTTAAAGCCAACAAAAATTGTTCGTTTACGGATCGTTGCAAAAAAATGGTGGCCACGTTTGTCTCCAAAACCGGCCATGTTACCATTGTTCCTCTTGAGGGACAAAGAACGGTTAATGCAGAATGGTATGCTAGCATTTGTTTGCCACAGGTCGTTTCTGAACTCCGTAAAGAGAACTGCAACCGCCGCATCATCCTCCATCACGACAATGCGAGTTCTCACACCGCGTTCAGAACAAAAGAGTTTTTAGAGCAAGAAAACATAGAATTATTAGACCATCCGCCGTACAACCCCGACCTAAGCCCTAATGATTTCTATACTTTCCCTAAAATAATGAATAAATTGCGTGGACAGAGATTTTCATCACCTGAAGAAGCTGTGGACGCCTACAAAACGGCCATTTTGGAGACCCCAACTTCCGAATGGAATGCTTGCTTCAATGATTGGTTCCATCGTATGGAAAAATGTGTCAAATTTCGTGGAGAATACTTCGAAAAGCAATAAATACATTTTTAAATAGTAATGTTGCGTCACTTCCTCGATTCCCGAAATTTTCAGTGCCGCCCTCGTACTACTCCAGGAAAACTATTGTTTTGACAATTATCGATTTATACTATCATCATCATCATCTCAGCCGAAGGACGTCCACTGCTGAACATAAGCCTCCCCCATAATTTTCCAAAAGTACCGCCTGGAAGCGGCCTGCATCCAACGTCGTCTTGCGACCTTTATCAGGTCGTCTGTCCATCGTGTCGGTGGATGACCTACGCTGCGCTTGCCGGTCCGTGGTCTCCATTCCAGAACCATCTACGGATGTCCTCATTTCAGATTCGATCACGTAGAGAAACCCCGAGCATAGCCCTCTCCATAATTCGTTGTGCGACTTTGAGCTTATTTATGAGGCCCATAGTAAGATACCACGTTTCAGTGCCATAAGTCACCACTGGTAACACACATTGGTCGAAGACTTGTCTATTTATACTATGTGTATATCTAATTTGTATTTTCAACTTACAGAATCCCAACGTCAGTACCTTCATGGGGTATCAAGTTCAAGCACGAACTAGTTTACAACCCAGACACAATTCTGAAGCTCAAATTCAAGAACTACCTGCAAAGCACCATAGTCGACGACGGCGGCCATTTCGCCGCGTTAGAGTACCCTGATATAATGGCCGATGATATCTACAAAGCTGTCAGCTTGTTTAGAAAGTTCCATGGTAAAATGTAAGTTTAAGTTTTTATTGTATGATAGTCAAATTCAAAATGATTTATTGCCAGTTGTAGGTAAAGGTATTACAAGTAGGTATAATTACAAATGTTCCTTACAACTTATCCCTATAGAGGTGTGCATCGTTCAAAATATAATCTACATATATTCAAAGCACTAACGCCTGCATAGTGACACCAAATTTTGCAATTTGAGAGAGAAAATACACATTCTCAGCCACTTAACGTCATCTATCTGCCAGTAAGTCTCGTTAAAACCGGTCTAGCCATTTCAGAGATTAGCCGGTACAAACAGACAGATGAAACTTTTTTTAAGTATGTACTGTACTAATTTACATAAAATATGCATTTAGACAAAAGCAATTAGTCTGAAATAAAAATCAGCAACATTGGAAGAGACATTTCTATTTTACGAGTAATATCTTTCCTTTGTTATTTTTTCAGATCACCAACAACTACCACATCCAAAACAGTCTATGACTATACAGTAAAAGATATCCACGGTAATAGTGTGAAACTTGACAAATACAAAGGCTATGTTCTGATCATTGTGAATGTGGCATCTCAATGTGGACTCACCGACACCAACTACAGCGAGCTCAATGAACTACATGAAAAATACCACAGCAAAGGACTTCGTATATTGGCCTTCCCTTGCAACCAATTCAACGGTCAAGAGCCAGGCACAGCGAAAGATATCCTAGGCTTTACCAAACAAAAAGGAATTTTGTTTGATATATTTGAGAAGATTGATGTCAACGGAGAAAATGCTGATCCTTTGTGGAAATTTTTGAAAACAACGAAGGGTGGTACAATGGGAGATTTCATTAAATGGAACTTCTCCAAGTTTGTGGTAGATAGGAGTGGAGTGCCAGTCGCTCGGTTAGGCCCTAATGTTAATCCATTGGATTTAGAGCCTTATATTTTGGAGCTCCTATAAAAATATCGATTTTATTAACTAAGCAATGTATGGTCTTTATAAGAAAAACGTAACGTGATTTTGCAGTTTGTTAAACAGAATTCAGACTGATGCATTTATTATTATATATATTTCATACACAAGTTAATATAGGAAACAATTAATTAGAAAGTTTTAAATAGATGTGTGAGCAGCTCCATAGATGTATAATGCAACTACACACTGAATTAAGCCACAGCAAAGTCAACCGGGAAGAAACTAGATAGTGGTTTTGTTTATGTCGTATAAAAACATGTTTTTGGTTAATGTGGCTGTTCCTTGCTAGTCATCCGATTATTCAATACTAATATTCTTATTTAGGACTATTTGACCCGCCATCGGCTTCGCTAGCTTGGTCTTGGTGTAGTGGCGAGAGAGTTATTCTTTAAATTTCTATAACTTTTTTTTGTATGAACTGGTTGACATGAAACAAACACTAAATGTGAAGTCTAAATCGGATAAGCCATTTCTGAATTTAAAGACAAACACAACACAGTGACAAAAAGACAAACGCACAGACAAAAAGACAAATCTTTCTAACAATATTTTTGTTTCATTCTATTTTCGTTTATAAATGTCCCAATAATATTGTTAACTACTCAATCTTCCACGTACAGACAGCAATCCGTTACATATTTAGTATATGTATATAGATTCAGGGGTTTGATGTCAAAAATATAGTCGATTCTATAGAAGGTTCAGCTCGAGACATCAACTTACTAACATTTTTGCTTACAGAAGTTGTCTAAATGACATTGAGCCGTCACTTTTCAAGATTTCAATCGACATTTGTTAGCAACTGAGATACATAATAGCCCTGCTGGTTTCTACCCTAAAACACCCACGTTATACAAAATGTATAGTACTTTGAGCATTAGAATAGGGCATTTGAGACTTGAAATAATCACGTGATTCCAATTTTAATTTAATAATCTTGATACATCATCAAATGCCAAGAAATTAAATCTCATCGAATTAACCTACATCCACCAGTGGAACTTAGGCCTCGCCAAACAACCTACTGCCATACAATGAATTTATACAATAATAGGGATGATTGAAGTATACACCTAAGGCATAATGTGTTAGAGACTATTTTTATTTCAAAAATTAAAAACAATATATGGATGATGGATTCTGAGAAATAATAAAATTTCCTTAGGTCCTAAGTGACGTTGCTGGTAGCTTTTATTACTTAATAAGTAAAGTTGTATAATAGCTACCTGCAACATTTCCTTAATTATGACCCGTTTAATTTGGCTGAGTTGGCTGTATTAGATCATAAGTCTATTGTAGTCACAGAATAATGTAACTTGTTATTCCTATAGCCTATTCCTATTATTATATGTATAGTAAAGACCAGCTAATATTTCGCGTTTACCATTCGCCCCATTCGGCTATCGAGCGTTGTAAACGTTAATCAAGATGCAATCGAAGTATTAGCCAACCTGCCACTGCGCCAGAGTTCGTAAGAAAATATGTATCTGTTTTTTTCTTCGCTCACTAGATGGCGTTGACAACTTTTAATGTAAAATCATGACAATTCTATGATTTAATGTATGCTTATGGGTACCAAGCAAAATATTTAGTGTCATATCTTGATAGCTGTAGCCATCAATTTATATGACGGCTGGAAAGCTTCAGCCAAGAGTCACCAATATTTGTTAGCAGTCATAGGTGATTAATAAACGGACTGAAATTTGTTTTTACTTTCCATTCCAGGAATTTTTATGTTTGTTTTGTCAATTTATATATTTTTTATATGAGTAGTAACCCTTATATATACATAATGTTATATTAAACTGATGATTTTTTAAACTTTAATAAAAAGAGGAACGTAAATCGTACTGAATGTTTTTATTGTAACAAAATAAACTGACCTGAAAAATTTTGCGAAGCGCAAGTGCGGAAAGCCTATCATTTTGATGGTTGAAAAATATATAAAAGAATATCGCGAATCACATGAATATGCTTATAAATAGTAAGATATATCTTACAATCAAATCAAACATAATACATATATTTATTTCCTCCTTACAAAAGTTTGGTAAAAAACAATTTAACATAATTAGCAAAGAATGACAAAATAAAACCTAACTATGTGAGGGGGGCTGGTGCCCGAAGTAGGTTTTTTAAAATAAAATACCTGTGTCACAGGTCACCAGGTCTCCTCCCACGGATAGAATATACTTTGACACACACCAGTACTAAACTAAGGATTTTTTATGTATTATATATTGAAGGTAGAACAAAAATCAATCAAAAACCGCCCAGTATAACAACAAATTTAAAAACGTTTAAAAAGTCCCGCTAAAATCGAGAGCGTTCACCTTTCATAGTGCGTCGTAATCGAAGAATCGATTCGATCACTTCTGATCCGTTTTTAGCGAAAATAACGCTAAAAACGCTCACAAGGGGAGTTCGAATTGGGAATCTGTGGGTGAAAATGTCGTTCATGCCTCTTTTTATTCAGCGTTCGGAAAGCTAAAAAAAGAGATTTTTTTGCCACCAAAAAGTGCAATTTTTGAACCACGTGCAGAGCATGGTTGTTTGTGATCGTTATTTGACAGCATAATTATGCGTTATTAGGTCTTATGCTCAGTTGAGCGTTCGAATAGGGTGTGGGCAAAAGTAGCAAAAATAACGCTTTTGAGTTTTACGAACGCTTTAACAAAAGAGCCATCAATGACAACGCCACTAATGCCCTCATAAGCTAAACGAACGCACCTACAGACTTACTCTTCGTGCATGCACGATACGCTTGATAAGCTAGAAAACCGGTTATCTACGCTGCGCTCAAGTCAAAACACATGAAGGACATGACGATACGTGTAGATCAATTTAATCAAGATTTAGGTAAAAGCCTAAGCTTTCTTACGGACCAAGTGAAAGCCTTTGAAACGCAGATTAGAGTCGGAACGAAATATGTCGAAACAAATTGCCTCATGCCAGAAAAAGATGGACAATGTCGAGCGTTTTTCTCTAAAAATTTCTGTCGTAATAAGGAATGTACCCAGAAAATTGAATTCGTTCCAAAACATGGTAAGATACCTGGATGTTTCTTGTGAGAAGAATAAGAATAAAGATTTGTATCGCTTGCCTGCCAAACCCGACTTTGGTTGGCGCAGTTGTAGCAAGCATGCCTTCTAAGCCGCTGGTACCGGGTTCGATCCCCGGACAGGTCAAATATTTGTGTGCAAGAACATGTGTGTTTGACCTGTGTCTGGGTGTGTACAATTAAGTATACCAGTCATCAGGTAACCATAGTACAGGCTCTGCCCAGTTTAGGACCTGAAGATCTTGTGTGAATATTATCCAATAATAAAATAATTAGAATTCAATTACATACTCGAAAAGAATTAAACTAAGAAGTTATATGTAGCAAACTTTTAATTAAATATAAACTCAACAAGAAAATTCCGCAGACCGAATGGCTTTATTAAATACTACAACGGTAATGAGAAGTACCTATAGCAGTTTCTCCAATGTTAAACTGATAACCTTCCCAACCTGAGCTTGGATAAATCTTGAATGGTGTTCCGAGAGCTTGTCTCACTGCATAATTCTGGGACCGCAGCTATCACCTGTATTCAATATTAAAACTATGCAGTCTAGAATTTTTGATAAGACAAGTACAATTTGGAAAATTTAATACCGACTTCCACTCTATTCAGTTATTGGAGTGTAACTCAAAAACTACTAGACCGTATTTGATGAATTTAAATGGGACCTGCATGGGGAAGCTCCAGCATCCAAACAAAAAAAAATTTGAGAATCTGTTCACCCAGTCGAAAGTTATGAGGTAACAAACATAAAAATATACATACAGTCGATTTGAGTAGCTCCTCCTTTTTTTGGAAGTCGGGAGAAAAGTAAAAATAAACCGGCCAAGTGCGCGTCAGACTCGCGCACGAAGGGTTTCGTATCATTATTTATAAATCTCATACAACCGACATGATTTTTATACAGTTTTTATAGATAATACAGAATTTTCTTCGTACGCGAGTCCAACTCGCAGTTGACCGGTTTTTAGAGTATTTGTTATAGCGGCAACAGAAATATATCATCTGTGAAAATTTCAGTCTATTTATCGCGATTCATGAGATACAGTCTGGTGACAGGCTGACAAGACGGACGGACAGCGTAGTCTTAGTGATAGGGTCCCGTTTTACCCTTTGATACGGAACCTTAAAAACAGTAATTTAAAAAATAAACAAATTTTACACACTCATTGCCCCGCACTTGGATTTCTTATGTCAAAGCATGGACACACAACAACGAAGACACGTTCCCTTTGTTGATAGTGACAGCTCGCCATGACCACGTAAACCCACCTTCCATCCGCGAGCGTTTTCGATGACGAATCGAGTTCGCTCAGTCGCTCACGATGATCGTGGGCTTATATGGTAGTGGGTGTGTGAACGCCGCGAGTGATTTCGGCGCTTTCCGGACCGTAACCTATGTTGTCAAGTCTCATGTGCCTGTAATTTCGCCGACACTCATACCTTTCAAACCAGTAGCTCTACCATGAGTTGGCAACATAAATGTCATCTATAGTCGATACTCGATCTCGCCTACCTATTAAGCTTGTGATTGGCGTACTCGCTGTCAATTTTAGTTCTACAATTGACCGCGAGGTAGCACTGTTCTTTTTTTCATACATTTTTTCGCGGCAGACGATCACTGCGGTCCCAATTGGCCATAATCGATATTAGCGCGATAAAAGTCGGTCCCTTTCACCGTGAGCGTGATTACGATGGCCCACGCTAGGTCATCAATGACGTCTTAACTGCCGCCATATTGACGATTACATGAACCATGCTCTACACCATAATCGTCGTGAGCGTTCTGTCAAAAGTGACAGGTGTTTGTTTATTTTTACAATGTATTTACTGGTGTCCCTTCTTTTTGATGTAAAAGTTGTAAAAGTCGGTCCATCCATTCCATTATTTCTTTTTAATCCACACACTACATAGTTAACCTTTACACTATGTACGATATTTTTATGAATTTGTTTTTCGCGCGCAAATGGTTCGTTATTGCTACAACTTTGGTCCGAATTAACAACACGCTTACAGTGCCACGAGCTGTCAAAATCGCGATATTTGTCTCGGACCAGCTTTGGTAGACGATAGCACTGTGAGCAAAATTATCGCAAAACGGACCACGGCAGATATCGAGCATCGATTTGTGTCAATGTTGTAAACTCATGGTAGACGTACAGAACACAGTAAAGCGAACATTACTGCTTCACGGTGGAAATAGGTGTGGTAGTAGTGCTACACCGGATAAACTCATTCAGAGTTTTATTGCTACACTCAGATCATCTCTTGATATCATAATTAAATACGCAATTTGGGTACATATTACGAAATCAACATATTATTAATATTGCTTTATACATTAGTCCGTTGACTCGCAATTCGCCATATTTGGCCAATAATACAATAGATTTCGCATTACAATAAGTATAATGCAAGATTCACCAACTTTACTGCGATTTTCTTCATGTATTATTAGATGTACATTATGGAATTAATATACGTGTGTGCACAGTATTATTATCAGGGTTATCCCTGATATTAAGCTGATGTGTGTATATTGTTTCCATGCCTTTTTTGGAAAGATTGTCCAGTCTATTCTTAAGAGTTCACTGAGGAGGCACTAATCACAGCCTGCGGTAATTCATTCTCTTTCACTAGGTACACAATTAGGCAAAGTGTTTTTTTTCGATTGCTTGTGCGTACTTGAGTAGGTATTCAGTTTAAGCAAGTGATTCTCTTTCACTAGGTACACAATTAGGCAAAGTGTTTTTTTTCGATTGCTTGTGCGTACTTGAGTAGGTATTCAGTTTAAGCAAGTGTCGTCTTGTTATCCATGGTATAAATGTTAGCCATATTTGGTACATTCTAGTATCCATTCAAAATTTTTTAAGTCTCAATTAGGTCACCTAGTTTTCTCTGTCTTCCAAAGGGTTTCTGTGTTTATGCTGGGTGTCATGGGATAAAAAAGTAACGAACGTTTCGATAGAGTTATAGCTTATTGACATTTATACATGAAACTGTCAAAACGTAACCGGTCATAACCAAAGCGATCTATTTCTAGATAATTTATAGGAACATAGGGGTCAGAATCCAAAGACCTCTATTTACGTAAGTACTTCAAAACCGAGGACTGTGTCCTAAAAACACTGTCCAAATTCTACTATACACATATACGAATAAAGACGTAAGTTTTAACTATTAGATAGGATAACGACTTACTAAAAACTTCACTACAATAATGAGCATAAACAAATACACATAAATACAGAAAGATTTTATTTTAAACTGAATACTTATAATAGATTCAAACCATTCTCCCTCCAAGTATTATTTCAACTAAATTGTATTCCCACAAAAACTCTTTATAAACTCAATATTATCTGTATATATTAAATATGTATGTACGTAGGTACATACACGTTAGAAAAAAAATCTAATTACAGTAGCTACTTGTACAGTATATATTTTTAACATACTAAAATACGTTATGTAGTTAAATTATAAACATGAATATCAAATTACTAATATATAAATAGCTATAAAAATTCAATTTACCTTGATCCTGATACAATTTACTTCAAATACTACTTTATACCAAAAATACCCTAAACATGATAGCAGAACAGATGATATTTTGAGTTTTTTTTGTATCTTCAATATAGATACATGGTAAATACAAATTAAATGAAAATATAAAAGGTACGAAAGGATAGGCTTTGATATAGCATCTTTAGAGTAACAAAGCGGCTTACCTACTCAGCCAGATATTATATTTCAGTCTTAAAAATATCTACTTCAAAATAACCTCAAATACTCGAGACCCAATTCAAAGCCATTCCTTTTTGTCTGTTATCTTATTAGTAAACATAGTAAGATTGAAATTTGTTTCTTGCAATACCTACGCTGATTTTAGCGTACTTTCCTAAAGAACTAAATGCAACCTTTTAGTGTTTTAATAAGATCTCAGAAAGAACATACATATGCAGACTTTTGTTTCAAAAGCAATCTTTGTGTACAAAGAATGCCTAATACTTTAGTTAATTGTGTGAGTACATAATTATATTTTAAAAACATTTTTTTTCTATTGTAAGCCAGCTAAAAATACCATCTGTGTCTACCATCTACCATCAAACTATTCAAGGGATATCTTTTATAACCTCAGCAAGCTGTTCCCTTGTGAACATGTGGAACATGGACCCTGGAGTCATAGTGACCACCTGAAAAGAAAAACATTAATGTTTAACATTTACACAATCATACCTGCATTGTTTTAAATGTATATCGGGACTTATCACGTATTATTTAATATAGGTAAAAATATATACCTTTCGCTCGACGTTTCGACCATGTTACAATGGCCGTGGTCACGAGCTGACTGAGAACTGCGGGTGAGTCATACCTGCATTGGAATATGACATGTGTTCTCTTCACCTCGCGACATTCAAGGGATTTGGATGAAATTGGGAATGTAAATAAAGAAATAAACCAATGGTGCAAATTACAATAATTAATAATAATAACAATTCATTTTATTAGTCCACTAGCTGGTGCCCGTGACGACGTCTGCGCAGGATTAGTATTTCGAGTAGCGTATTATATTCTCCAAGGCCATATCTACCTTTGACGGTATTTGTGTTACATAGTATTTATGTTACATCTGGCTGCTGAAACACAGTATTTACTAGTTCGGCAGCCTATGGATTCACAAAATAATTGTAGGTTCTACAACAACTACAAGTTATATCAATTTTTTTTTACATTTCGTCACCCTTCACGGTCGCCTAGCACGTTTACTGTATCGAGCTGTCAAATTGACTTGGCTTTTGTCTAAGCTATCAGAAACTGACAAACATTGACAGAACTGTCATCATTACGACCTTGAAATCTTGTTATTTTGTTGCACTATGCTGTGCCCAAGCATATTACTGGATGGATGGATGATGATGATGACGATGATGATGAAAAGTATCCTATATGTCAATCCAGCGCCTCATCTACCTCCATACCAAACTTCATCAAAATTGGTCCCGCCATTTGAGCGTGAAATAGTAACAGAGATCCATACATCCATACTCGCAAACTTTCGCGTTTATAATATTAGTAGGAAATTAGTCAATGATTATAATAATTGATTTAAGTAAATCAATTATTATAATCAAAAAATAATGTCAGTTACTTTAAATGATAGGTATCTTTTAAGGTAACTGACTGGATAATATCAGACTCAAAATGAAGTTTTCTCATTGCGAATCATAATGAATGATGAACATTGATTAAGTATATAAATTAGGTCTATTATACAATTTGCATGCTATGTTAGCAAAAAACATGTTCGGACTAGATTATCTTACCTACATGAGATCTGTAAATGTGCTTACCATGTTTTGAGGCAAATAACTGTTTATGATTTATGAATTTTGGTAAAGTCGTCACATTATGTTGCTCACTGTACTGAGTTTCAGTGATAAGATTAAGGTCCTTGCATTTATACTCAAATTTCAATATTCAATATAGTTTCAATAATCATACCGCAAGCATGCAAATGGTTAATTCTTCAATAGAAAAGCATGTTGACTGCATTTGTGGTGTTCCCCAGCATTTTTTGATTTCCACCAATCTACCTACCTTCCAACCAGCTATTGAATAATGTCAGATGAGATTGTGCTCAATTTATATGACATAGATACATATACTTTATGATGTTAATGGGATGAATTCAGAAAGGGTTGTATACCTAAGTCACTTAACCCGTCCGAATCAGCAACTCTCATTCCAGGCAAGTTTCATTCATAAATCTATTGTTATTTTTTGTCCTGATGCGGACGAGTTAATGCTGGTCGGTTATCAGACGATCCTCTCAAGTAATTATCAGACTTGCTAGGTAATTATTTATATGTATGTCACAGTGTATTTCCTTTATTAACCCGTCCGCATCAGCGCAAAAAATAACAATAGATTTGTGAATGAAACTTAACTCGAATGAGTCTTGCTGAGTCGGACAGATTAATATCAGACCTTAGTCATAATAAAAAAATAGAAGTTTTACCTCCACATTGCTTTCAGATAGCTTCTCCTCCATGACCTGCTTTAAGATTGTCAGTGCAGACTTGATTGCTTCTTTGAGTGTCATAGACTTGTGGTAAACTTCCTGCAAATAAGGGTTCGAAATTTATAAAATAACAAGGAAGAAAGACAATAGACTTAAACTTTTCAATAGCTCATACTTTTGTGTTCAACGTTAAGAAATGTGTAAATCGTTGTTTTTACCTTTAAACTTTGCTGAGCACCCTCGCTGCCTGATCCAATAGCTTTAGCATCATACTGGACGAATGTACCACTTGGGTCCATGTGGAATAGCTGCGGGCCCTTTTCATCAATTCCTGCAAATAGTTGATTTGAGTTTTAGCCAATTAAACTGATAGACTTACCACTATTACACTATTGATTGCTAATGCATTTAGAATTAACTTTAAATGTTGGTTGGTAAATGTGACTTTATTATCCATGACTACCTTGCGTCATACCTCGTTGCCGCTTGGATCATTCTCACACCTTGGGCATAGTGTGTTTAGACACTAATACCTCAAACTTGACAATTTCAAGTTAGAGGTATTCAAAATTAAAAAAAATGCATGGATACATGACCTAACCAAAAGGAAACATCGAGACTACTGGGCAAGTATCACAGATTGCAGGCAGTCGAAAGAGGCCTTACTTTAGCTCACCTCGCTAATAATTATAGAACAGCACTTATTTAAAATTAAAGTTACATTATAATTTAATAATAATTATAATATTTTACAAATGTTATTACTGGATGCTCCATTTCAAAAAATTTTATGCCTGCAAAGGCAAACATAGTGGAAATGAAATTTTTAACTGAGCAACTATGTTTATATCATTTTGATAATATATCATCTACCTATGTTTTATGTGATAAATTTATTTTTATCATACCACAAGTATACACTCAGGACAATTAAATTCCAACTACCCGTTAAGTGTTGAGAAATTCAAGATAAAAAAGCTTTTGTAAATTTTGCGGCTTATGTTACCTGCAAACATAACAGCCACACCGAAAGGCCGCGACATTGCCGTGCCACTGTCATCATCGCTGTCTCCAAACTGAATGGCCAGATTAGACACCGCTTGTGCACATGACTCCACACTCATGCGCTCATTGTACACAAACCAATGATTCTGGCACTCCACACGGGCACGCTCCACAAGAGTCCTGGAAATGAAATCACAGCCATTAACTCTTGCATTATAGGTTTCTAGACTTACGTTGAATATTGGATTCCTTATGGATTGGATGCCTTACACATTCAGTGTTATCAGGCCTAACTGCACATAAGATGTTATACTGATTTATTGATTGATTTTTCTGTGTTATTGATGATACTGAGAAGAAATAATGGAAGTTCAAAGCCAAGGCAAACTATTATTGCTTTTGCAATAACAAAACCTGGTATAAAAGCATCATTTGCCTAAAATTTGTCTTTTACACAAACCATTTTTTTATACATTAATCAAAGGAAAATAGGGAGAGCTGTCTCATACAGTTTGTTTCACACCTCACAAGAGACTACAGAGGCCATAACACAAACAATTTGCAAAAAAGTTGTATTGTAAGCATCAATGCATCACGCTTTGGCGTACAAACTGGATAACTCATATCTGTGTCACATTTGTCCTAGGTAAATGACAGTATATACTGTTTCACGTGAACAATTATGTTACATTACACAAACACATTTATCTGTGCTAGACCTAGAGTACAAGAGTACAAGACTTCTCTGCCCCACACAAAACAAGAATGTGCATTTCATTAGTCTCACAATCAACAGCACTCATTGAAAAAGAGACTCCTCTGCAATGAGGCCTCCACTTCAATATTTAATACCTGTTATTTTAGCAACTTAATTTTTAGGGATTTTGAGTAATGGTTCATGCAACTGGCTCATAGTGACTATGAACCAATACACAAATTATTAGTATCTAGGTGTATTATTGTTCATAAACATATTGTGCCACATCAGGTGCTTTAATATAGCAAACTAGCTGCAATATATTTTAGCTCATATGTCTGGAGTAGACCCACATCAAGCTGGTTCAGACTGCATTGCATTTCTTGGAACATTAGTATGATGTCTTGGAATTCTATTGTCATTGGCTAAATATGACCAATTGTGAGTCTACAGGTTAAATATTAACAGCAGTCTGGAATTAAATTTCTATTCATTCCAGACAAGTCAGTGACAATTGAAATTTTTATTTGCACCCTATGGTATGGAGCTCACTTTGTATTGTTTTCAAAGCAAATACCTTTTTCTTGAGAGACAATATGTATGATGTGACATATGACCTACTTATTCTTGCTATAATTCCAACCTCAGTACAAGTAGCTGTGTTATATACTATTATGTAAGCTGTGATTAATGTTCATATCTCTTCTCACCTGTCGATTGTCAATATAACAATGAAATTTCTATTGAGTGTGGGTCATTTGACTGATGAAGTATTATAATGAGACAAATTTAAACATTTGAAATTTATAGAGAAAAATTCCATCCTCGGACGGGATTCGAACCTGGGTCTTCCGACTCTGCGTGTCAGACGCCATTGACCAACTAGGCCACCGAGCAATCTATAAATTTCAATGTTTGAGATCGCTAAAGCAGGCGTTAGTGCTTTAAAAAGTAATACTATAAAAATTTTAACAATGTAAAGAGCAAATCTGACTACAGAAGCTGCTGTGCATCTGTAGGTGGTAAACATACCTAGAATCAGCCATAAGACCAGAAACAGCACAAGCAATATGTCTGTCAACTTCCACAATCTTCTCAATAGTAGTAGGCTCCATCAGTGGAGAAGTAATCCTCTTTTCGACCGCCAAAACCACTCCCTCCGAAGTGCCAATACCTATGGCAGTTGAACCTAGCTTTATAGCTTCAATTGCGTATTCCACTTGGAACAGCCTTCCTTCAGGGCTGAAGGTGTTGACGCCGCGGTCATACTCGGAGCGTGTAAGAAACATCTGAAATTGTAATAAAATAACTAACACCGGTCGCGAAGGTTATGACACCATGACAAAGCGGTTTGAATAATTTGAGAAGGCTTTGAAGAATTATATGTAATTATACATTATAGGTATGCAATTTACCCTTCAATCTCAGCAATTTACATAAAACGTTACAACACAATTTAAGTATACTGATAACGTCGTCAATTCAACTGCTGAATTCCAGCTTCAAATCAGCATCATCAGCAAGCAAACGGTTTGACAGAACAGAAACAAACCACCAAGTTCCGAAAAATGACAGTCATTCTGTCAAAATCAAAACAAAAGTATTATGTGCGTTCGGGTAAAAATTGAGGTGCGTTCGAATATTCCCAAGTTGTCTCTTTTTGTTCACCGCTCGGAAAGCTAAAAATGAGCTATTTTTGCCACGTTGTTTTTTTAAAAAAAAGTGCAATTTTCGACCCACGTCCCGAGCATGGTTGTTTGTGATCGGCTTTTGACAACTATATATTTGACAGCATAATAATGCGATTTTAGGTCTTATGCTCGATTGAGCACAATGAAAGAATTCGCGGATTCGCAAATTCGGTAAGACCCAGCTGCAGGCACAACAATCCGTCCCATAAAGTTCGGCCAATTTTTGTTTATTAACAAAATTGAAAATATATTTTGTCATGATGGAGTGAAAAAAGTTGGCAGGAACAAAATATCAATTCAATTTAAAACTGCACTGGGAGCTAATAAGTTCCTGGATAACCCAATGCTTAAAACGTATAAATATGAAGCCTTTATCCCTGCATATAATGTTACCAAGATGGGAATAGTCCGTGGAGTCCCAGTTGATTGGTCTATGGAAGAGTTTGTAGACTCTTTGCAGATGCCGGGTTTTGCACTCAAATTCTAAAAGCGCGACGTCTTAATAAAAAAAAACATGGTTGGTGGCAACATTGTCTGGGAACCATCTCAGACTGTGGTTCTCACTTTCAAGGGTCAAGAGCTCCCTACTCGGGTATTTTCATATTACTCAGCGCTACTTGTCGAAAACTACCAATTCCCGACTATACAGTGCATGAACTGTTGTCGATTTGGACACATTAAGACCCAGTGCCGTTCTCAGCCCCGTTGTCATAGATGTGCACAACCACACAGTGAAGATGGGTGCAGTATCTCAGAAACTGAATCAACCTGCATTTACTGCTCAGCTCATCACTTTACAACTAGCAAATCTTGCCTAGAACAAGATAGGCAAAACTTATTAGATTAAAATGACCATGTCTCGAGATAGTATTTCCTACCATGAAGCTTCCTCCCAAGTACCACAGGTTGGTAAATCTTTCAACCAAGTGGTGAAAGATTCGCCTATACCTGCCCCCTCACCCCAGGTAGTCCCCTCTCCAGTCCGCCTAAGCTCAACACAATCTTACAGAAAGACAGACATTCGTTCACCTCGCCCACGAGCCCCCCTCGCTAAGTGATATGACAAAGTAGCTCATGGAGCTATTATAGCTAATGAGGCATCAACTCTACCTAATGGGTATGCCTTACAAATGAATCAATCTGCCACTTCTCTATCTCAAGAAGAACCCCAAAACCAATTATTAGTTCAACTACTAACAATTATAATCAGTATGATTTCTCAACATTCCATCAACTTACCGCCCAACGTTGCCCAAATGATCGCCAACTATCATCCTTTATAAAACATAATAATAATGGACAAGTCTCCAATCCTACAGTGGAACTGCAAAAGTCTTCGTGCGAAGACTCATGAATTATATTATTTAATTAGAAAATATTCACCTATCCTGGTGGCCATCTCAGAGACTTGGTTACTGAACTCATTATCGAGTTTCGGGGTACTCCTGTCTAAGGGATGACCGCCAGGATGGGTATGCTGGCTGTGCACTTCTTGTAAAGCATAACTTAACCTACACGCAAATAGTTATCCCTGCTCACAGCCCACAAATAAATGCTGTGGCTGTTCGAGTGTATGGTATAACTTATATTAGTATATATATATATATTCCCCATCCAAATTCATGTCTAATACCTGACATCCTTATGATTATATCTTATGTCCCTCCTCCTGTTATTTTGATGGGTGATTTTAATGCCCACCATACTTCTTGGGGTTCTTCTCAGTGTGAACTTTTTGGGTATTCATTGTTAGATATATTTGATGAAGCTAACCTTTGTGTTCTAAATGACGGATCCCCAACACGAAGGGTTCCTCCTACACAAAACCCAAAAAGTGCTGTAGACCTTACCGCATACTCTCCATCCCTATCCCTTAGCATTTTCTGGGAGGTTCTACCCCTATCTTATGGTAGTGATCACTTCCCCATTTTAATAAATATGCCACAGAGAGCCCCCCCTGAAAGTTCTCCAAATCCTCTTCTTAGACATGTACTTTCTAAAGCAAACTGGGATTCATATTCTTCCTCTCTAGGCAACAAACTAAATTCAATTCCCTATCCCAATGCTAATAATTCCCTGTCATGCTATACAACATTTGTTAAACATATTATCTCTTCCGCTAATGAACATATACCTTGTAAAATAAGTTATAAAAATAGATCTTCTCCTCCTTGGTGGGATCCAGAATGTTCAAATATTGCCCAGCAACGCAATAATGCTGAACTAGATTACAATGAGTCGATGAACATTCATTATTACCTCATACATCAGAGGACTGCTGCAATGGCTAAGAAATTGCTCTCATCCAAAAAGAAAATGGGATGGATTAAATTTTGTGAAAGTTTGTCTCCCACCACTCCTCCTTCTTTGGTCTGGAAGCGGATTCAAAGATTTCGGGGATATTATAACTCAGCTAATAGAACATCTAATGATCGTTCCACTTGGTTGGAAGCCTTTGCTGATAAGCTTACTCCACCTTTTGTTCTGATTGCCTTAACTTTTAATATCCCAAACAAAATCTCCGCTTCAGGAACTATGGACTCTCCTTTTTCTTTTGATGAGCTGCAAATTGCGTTAAATGGTTTGGTTGATTCTTCCCCCGGCTTAATGGAATCCCTTACTCAACAGATAAAACAAAAAGTTTCTTTTTGAATTTAATTAATAATTTTTATGAACAAGGTTGCATTCCAGAGTCTTGGGGCACCCAAGTTATTATTCCTTTACTTAAACCAGGCAAGAACCCAACAGATCCTAACTCACATCGTCCGATAGCCCTTTCATGTGTATTAGCAAAGAGCAGAAATCTTAATGAAAAACAGAGTAGAATGGTTTTTAGAATCCAAAGGCCTTCTAGTTAAGACACAGTTTAGTTTCAGAAAAGGTATGAGTACCTTAGATAGCATTAGTATTTTGATAACAGAAATCCATCATTCTTTCAAAAAGAAAGAATATCTAATAGGTGTATTCCTGGACATTGAGTCTGCTTATGACAATGTGCTTCTCCCTATGCTCAGAACAAAGCTGTTACAGCTGAGCATTCCTGTGAAGATTGCTCGCTTTATATGCTTTCTTAATACATTTTCTTAATACTTTCTTAATACAAAGGTCAATCTTAATAAAAACTCAAAACTCATATTTCGGCCTCAGAATGCTTTGGAAGGGTCTCCCTCAGGTTTCAGTCCTTAGCCCACTCCTCTATAGCATCTACTTTTGTCATCTTAAATCAACCGTAAGTCCATTCTGTGATGTTCTCTAATATGCTGATGACCTGGCTCTGTTTACATCAGCAAAAACCATTTCGAAGGCACAGCATAATTTAAATTCTGCACTAGGGTAGTTAAGCGAATGGCTCCTGGATCATGGACTATCAGTATCTACCTCCAAAAGTAACTGCGTTGTGTTCACCAGAAAAAGACATATCCCCGATTTGGACATACGTTATGAAAATGTTTCCGTCCTACAACACAATGTGGTCAAATTTTTGGAAATTTGGATAGATACGAGACTGACAGGAGTAGCACATTTCAATCATGTTGTGGCTAAATGTGAAAAAAATATTAACATTCTTCTTGCATTATCTGGCGTATGGTGGGTTCATATCCATTTAGCCAAAAGTTGTTGTATAACGCAATAATACAAAGCCATCTGGATTACACATTTTTACTGGATCCAGGTAACAGAGCTGCCCTAGATAAACTGTCCGAAATTCAGTCCAAATGCCTTCGTCTTATTCTGGGTGCAATGAAATCTTCGCCAATAAATGCAATGCAGGTAGAATGTGTCGACCCGTCTTTACATCTTCGTAGACAATTTCTTTCAGACAGGTTTGTCTCTAAGCTTAAGACCACATTCTTATAATCAAAATAAAAACTTGCTTGACCTTACTAAATCTTCTAACTATAGTCCTGAAGAAAAACTCCCATGTGTCGTTCGTAGTTACCTTAAATTCTCACAGTTACCTTGTCCTATTGTCCAACTAAGAACTTACCCACTTTTTTCAATAAGTTATGATGCTTTAATTTTCCAACCAACAATAATTCTGAATTTCGGTATTGATAAGGACTCTATAGAACCTTGTAATCTTTTTTATGAAATAATTGGCAAGAAATGGAAAGACTGGCTTGCAATTTATACAGACGCTTCTAAACTTTCAGATGACAGTGAAGTGGGTGCTGCTGTTTGGATCCCAAAATACAGAATCATTCTAAGTAACAAATGCCCCTCATTATCCTCTGTATTTACTGGAGAAGCTGTTGCTATTCTCGAAGCCATTTTATATATCAGTTCCCATAAACCTAACAAAACAACAATTCTCACTGATTCCAAAAGTTGCCTACAGGCCCTCCTATCTAACCAATATAAATCTAAATCTAGATTTCCTCTTATACTGAAAATTAAAGAAGTGCTTTACAAATGCTCCCAAGCTGATTTGAGAGTAGTTCTAGCATGGATTCCTGGACAAGTTGGCATCCCAGGTAATGAAACAGCAGACTCATGTGCTAAACAGGCTGTTGCACATGGTGACATGGACTATTACAAGGTTTACTCCCATGATCTCTCCTCTGTCTGTCGAGTTCAGATGCATAACACCTGGCATTCCATATGGCAAAATTCAAAAATCAAGAAAGGAAAATTTAATGGTCAAATACACCCGTCTATTCCCCCTAAACCTTGGTTTTTTAAATTCAAAAATATCAATAAGGCAACTACTTCAACAATTTGTCACCTGCGGTTGGGTCACGCACGTTGGGATACGAGACCACTCACTTTGCGAATGCGGTCTTGATGAGGGTACACCGGACCACATTTTCTTTTTAGTTGTTCGAGATTACGGTATTCTTTGTACGACATGTTACCATCATTCATATCTCGCCCTGCTAATCTGAGTTCTCTTCTATCATTCGTTTTTACCAAACACCTATATATTTTAAGTATGTTTATCATAATTAATAAAATTAAATTGTAGTTTACCATAATTGTTTGTAGGAAACTAAAATTTTTGTGGTGTCATATTTATTATATTCAATACATAGTATACTTCATTGTAGTTCAAAACATAGTATTTATTTTGTGCCGTCCTGTATTTTCCTATAAAAGTTGCTTCAGATAAAGTATCCTCAGACGCAAAATTGTTAAATGGTCCAAAAACTACCGATCATCTCGCTGCTTACCGATCATTCTCCATCGTTTGTTGTCCTTCCTATCCGCGCGAACTGTTATTGGCAAAATTGTGGTTACAAAGAAGAAGAAGAGAGAATTCGCCCTATTTACATAGGTTCAGAAGGATAGTTTCATACAATTCAAATGACTTTTAAAAGCATATAGTCTTATTATTAACCTATGTTTAAAAGTGAAGCAATATTTTTTTTTGATGTTGGCCATCCTGCCAAATCTGACAATCTCACAAAACAACGACTTTAACCCAAATAACGACACGTTAAAGGAAGACTTCACTAGAAAAAGAGAAGACGTAGCTAAACTAATCCAAGATACAAAAGACTCTTACTACTCGTACTACAAAGCATTTTGTAACTGTGTAAACGAACCGCAAATGATGTGGAAAATAGTGAATACATTAGCAAGTAATAAAACAAAGAAAAGTTATGTTCCTCCAAAGCTCCTAGCGAATACAAAATTAATCACTGAACCTATCAAAATTTGTAATACATTTAATGAATACTTTTCGACAATAACCCCCAACAAACCCTTTTAGCGAGAGAAATACCAAAAAACATTCATGAAAACTTTAATAATGCCTTGCCAATAATTTCCGAAACATCTTCTAAGTTAGCTATTCTTAAACCAACTTGTAATAGCGAAATCGTTAAAATGACTCAATGTGTCAATAAAAATGTTTGAGTCATATCTATCAAACAGAACACAAGTGGTCGGAATAGACAACTATCAGAGTGACGCGTTACCTATAACTTGTGGGGTACCACAAGGGTCTATTTTAGGCCCACTACTATTTTTGACGTACATTAATGGTATACAAGACATCGGATTACACGGCCATATCACTTTTTACGAAGATGACACTTGTTTATTTTACTTTGTATCCTCGATACATAACATAATCTTGCTAGCACAAGAGGACCTAAATGTTATATTTTCTTGGTTTCAGCATAACTTACTTACCATAAATATTTCAAAAACATAATAATTCAATAAAAAATATTCAAATCCTATAAAGTAAAATAAGGTAATACCAACACATGATCCACTCAAAATGAGTAATATTCCATTCATCATCATCATCATCATTATCAGCCGGAAGACGTCCACTGCTGAACATATGCCTCCCCCATAGAACGCCACTTGGACCGGCTACTCGCTTCCTGCATCCAGCGATTCCCCGCGGTTTTTATGAGGTCGTCGGTCCACCTAGCGGGGGGCCGGCCTACACTACGCCTTCCGGTGCGTGGTCGCCACTCGAGAACCTTTCTTCCCCATCGGTTATCAGTTCTGCGAGCGATGTGGCCTGCCCATTGCCACTTCAACTTGCTAATTTTGAGAGCTATGTCGGTGACCTTAGTTCTCCTACGGATCTCCTCATTTCGGATCTTATCACGCAGGGAAACCCCAAGCATAGCCCTCTCCATTGCTCGTTGAGCGACTTCAAGCTTGTTAATGAGGCCCACGGTAAGGGTCCACGTCTCAGTGCCATAAGTCATCACTGGCAACACACACTGGTTGAAAACCTTGGTTTTCAGGCTCTGAGGTATTGGGGACGAAAAGATGGATCGAAGCTTCCCGAACGCTGCCCATCCGAGCTGGATTCTTCGTGCGACCTCTTTGTCGAAGTTGGACCTACCTAATTGGACAGTCTGTCCCAGGTAGACGTACTCGTCTACTACTTCGAGTGTATCGTTTCCAACAATTACCGGTATAGGTGGAACATGGACATTGGACATGATTTTCGTCTTATCCATGTTCATCTTAAGACCAACCTGTTGGGAAACTCTACTGAGGTCGTTGAGCATGGTGCCGATATCCTCGAGCGACTCCGCCATTATAACTATATCATCGGCAAAACGAAGGTTAGTGATGTATTCGCCATTAATGTTGATGCCACATCCTTTCCAGTCAAAAAGTTTGAAAACATCCTCCAATGCGTTAGTGAACAGTTTCGGAGAGATGACGTCTCCCTGTCTCACACCTCTCTGCAATGGAATTTGTTCCGTACTCTGGTCCTGTAATCGGACTGACATAGTGGCCTTGCTGTATAAACACTTCAACGCTTCGATATACCTATAGTCAATTTGACATCGCTGCAAGGACTGCAGTATGGCCCACTTCTCGATAGAATCAAAGGCTTTCTCGTAATCCACAAACGCTAGACACAGTGGCTGATTATACTCTTCGGTCTTCTGTATGATCTGCCGTAGTGTATGAATATGGTCTACGGTGCTAAAGCCTCTTCGGAAACCGGCTTGTTCAGGAGGCTGGAACTCATCAAACCTGCGTGCGAGACGGTTCGTGATGACTCTCGAAAACAGCTTGTACACGTGGCTCAGAAGCGATATGGGCCTATAATTCTTCAATAAGGTTTTATCTCCTTTTTTGAAGAACAGCACCACCACGCTTTTGTGCCACGTTTCCGGTGTTTTGCCTTCGAAGATGACAGAATTGAATAACTTCTGGAGGACTAAAAGTATCGGTCTACCACCCGCTCTCAGAAGTTCAGTCGTAATTCCGTCCTCTCCTGGCGCCTTGTTGTTCTTAAGCTGTTTGAGAGCCATTCTAATCTCGTACAGGCTGATGTCCGGGATGTCTTCGGTATAGTGTCGGACTAACTTTGCTCTGGTGTCCTGAGCTGCTTCAGTAACGGGTTCGCGCGTCGAGGTATATAACTGTCGATAGAAGCTCTCAATCTCTCTCAGAATCTCAGGCTTGGATGAAACGATACTGCCATTTTCGGTCTTCAGTTTTGTCATTTGGCTTTGCCCAATAGACGAATCCTTTGCAAACACTTTAGAGCCCTGGTTCCGCTCAATTGCTGCCGTAATACGCGCAGTATTATAAGCACGCAAGTCGTGTCGCATGGACTTCCAAATTCAACTATTGAGTTTACCGTAATCCGACATATCAACTGCGGACTGCAGTCTCATTTCGCTCCGTTCTGCCATTAGTTTCAGAGTTTCTTTTGAGAGTTTTTGAGCTTTCCTGCGGCGTTTGGTCTCACAGAATTCGGACCCAACCGCTTGGACAGTTTCCACCAACCCGTTGTTCAACTTATCCACTGTGTCGCATTCAGCTAAGCACTGAAAACGGTTTTGAAGTTCAAGTTGAAACTTTTCGGGGTTTTGGATTTGGGCACGATTTGGACGGAGCGTTGACTTCACCAGACGTGACCTCTCAAGCTTGACATTGATATTCAATGCGCCTCTTACGATGCGGTGATCGCTGCCGGTTTTTACCTTGCTGATCACAAAGACGTCATTGAATATGCGCTTATTGGTCGTCATCATGAAGTCTATCTCGTTCGTAGTGGAACCGTCGGGACTCATCCACGTCCACTTCCTGGATGGCCGCTTCATCTAGAAGGAGTTCATCATAAAGAGTCCCTCCTTCTCCATGAAGTCAGCCAGCCTCTGTCCCCACGAGTTCCGCTGCCCGTATCCAAATGGCCCTACTCTCAACTCATCACGTTTCCTTGTGCCTAGCTTTGCGTTGAAGTCTCTCATTACAACAGTGAAGTAGGTTTTAGAAGTATGCATGGCCCTGGATATATCCTCGTACATACTTTCTACTTCATTGTCCGAGTGTGCCGAGGTCGGTGCGTATACCTGTATAACCTTCAGCGAATACCATTTGGTTATTCTGAGTATAAGGAACGCTACCCTAGCCGACACACTATCGACTTTCACTACGTTGTTAACGAGAGACTTGCGGACGAGGAACCCGATACCACCCTGGGATTGTTGGTCTCCCTCCCGGTGGAAGAACAAGTTGCCGGAATTTAGAATTATTGTGTCCTGTCCCTGTCTTCGGACTTCAGATAATCCCATGACATCCCAGCGTAACTTGAGCGTCTCTTCCTCCAATTCGACCATCTTTTCGTCGACATAGCCTAACGACTATTGTGCTAAGACAAACAACCGGTACCGACGGCGTAACGTGCCCTCCGAAGCACACAAGCGCTCAGTTGAATAATGCCACTAGCGCTAATTGTAACAGCTCTACTCTTTGATCCTGACTCCCGGTAATAAATAGTAACTAGCCGTATTAATAAATAGTAACTAGTACGTTTTAAATTCCTCAGATAAATAATTACACAACTAGATCGAATCAAAACTTAACATTATCCAGACAATAAATCTATACTAATGAATGAGGAACTGATTAAATATATGGCCAAGGTGTGATCGTCTAGCTCATAGTGGTAGGACCGAATATTATGAGCCGTGGTAACTCAAGTTCTTTTCAGGAAATACTGAGACAAACCTAACCTAATTGTAAGAGAAATAATTATTATAACGATAAAATTGTACCTCGTAAGCACATGAAGACAAATCTTATTCCTACTGCAAGGGTTAATTAAAATGACCCTAATTCTGTTATACCATTTTGAACCCAATCCTGTCGTTTCTATTAGAGATTATATTTCGCCATAAGATTTCTATAAATTCGCAAAGCATAGATTGTTAGATCCTAACTTCAAGTAAACACAAAATCAAATATTTAAATGCAGAACATTTGTACGTAAAACATGGAATGACACGAAAAATTATCACACACCTTAAAGTAATAAATCATAACCTAATTAGTAAATAATTGTTAATAACTAAATGTAAATATCCATAGTTGTATCTGTTTGTTCTATGATAGTCAAATATTGTTCAGTAAAGATAATTGTTTTCATGTTTTCACCTAAAAATGGGAATTCTACGGATATTTATCATTGTAGATAACCGGAGCTAGGAAAACATTACAGGCTTGTGACTGTATAGCTGGATTAAGAGGCCTCTTGACGTAATTACAACACTCTCCATTGCTGTTTTAGCTCAAATTACTCCTTTTGATACTTATTACTAACGCTGAATAAGATTTGGAAACACAATGCTGAGATAAGAATATTTTATCTAAGTTTTATTTAATCCTTGTTAATTTGTTACTGAATAAATGATTTGTTGCTCCTTTGTCTCATTTCACCTCCTTATTTTATCTGCAGGACTATCTTAAATTCTATAAAACAGTCACAATATCCAGACAGATAAATGTCTTCAACATAACATGATTAATTGACAAATATTTATTGAACAATTAACTAATAATATTAACCAATGACTTGGACATCTCTAAACTGTATTTTAGTCTACGAGAAATCCAAAGAGCAAGTGTCTCTATTCAATGATCAATTTCATCAATCATAACTCCATTATTTTAGAAGAATAATTTATTAAGTTTAACATTTATCTTGGAGACATCTCATCTATCCGGAAAAAGTCTAAAATGCCTAAATTCTAGGACTTACGTGAGTAAACTCGTCCAACAGAATCAATCCAATCCCCTCTGGCAGGTGGCAATTCACTAGCACTTACACTTCACTTTTCACAGACACTTCACTTTGAATATTTCACTTTTCACTTTATCGCGGACAGCAACTTTGGCTTCTAGACGGTAACTGGTTTGGTCGGCCCATTCTTCCCCTTTTTATACTACCCAAGTGTCCGTATCTGGTCTCTATCCTGTCTCCGACTCAACCAATCAAACTCCTCGAGTACCCATTTCGACCAATAGAACCCTCGTTCCATTTTCAAATATTGATGAGCCATTGTTACCTTTCCAATTTTAAATTTATTTGAATTTAGAATAATGTACGTAAGCTGTCCTCATCTTGTCTCCGAGCTAACCAATCAGGTCCCTTGAATACACATTTTGAACCTACGTTCCTTTTTTAAATATGTATGATGTTACTTTGTTTTATGAGTTTTACTTGCATTTGGAACCTGTCCACAGCCTAATTACATCATTCAGCTGCCGTGATTCTGAATTATGTTAGTTAGTTAATTATTTAATTTGTTAGATCTAACCTGTTAGTTTTAATCATTTCCTAGTATACAATCTATACATAGAAATGGAATCGTTAGTTTGCTAATCGTGGGGATATTAAGAATCTTAGTTACTGCATAAAACCTCTTAGCATTCACTTTGCTTTTATTAGATATACTTTTGCATAAAATCCTGACTTATTAACTTCATTGACAGGAAGTTCTATAGCTCCATGATCTATGTCTGATAGTCGAGATTTAGTCTATTGAGATATAACTTTTTAGATATTTAATATTTCTAAAGGGTGCTATTAGATTAGATTTCCATTATACTGATGTATATATATATTTGTGAACGTAGCGGAACGCATTGCGGACCGTTACATCACCCATCCAAGTCCTGACCGCAGCACGTGTTGCTTAACTTGTTGATTGGATAAGTTCGCCAAGTCAAGCTCCGCTACGAGCGTTTCTTATATAAGATACCTTATAATATACTAATTATGGTGTAATATTTACTAAGTTATATTATGTATTTACCTGTTGCGTGGCCGCGATAGCTTGGCTGGCGGCGGCGCGGGCGGCGGCAATGGCACTCCCAGCGTGCCCTAGGGAGTAAGAATCGTGCCCCAACGCTGCCTATTACAGAAATGACTACTACATTAGCTATAGACTAAGATCCCGACTAATTGACTATTAAAATAAACTGTCTTTCATCGGGGGCCTTATTCACTATGACCAGAAAAACATCTTCATGGAATGACCGTGAGGTCTATACAATTTTATTATTATTCCTTGAAGATATCGTAGCGCACCACGTTACGCGAATTGGGGCACCTGATTACAACCGAAAAATACTCTTTAACGAACATCATGTTAATAAATAACGATATTAAAAAATATTTAGTGACACATCCGCTGAAAACCGGACACATACATTATTCTGTATGTAATTACGTTATTTATAGAAACTGATGTAAAAAACTTACTTTGCATTTACTATTAGTTAGGATCTTGTACTATTTCACTATTATTTTTAAATAGCAGGTGTGGTACACTGGAGTAACAGGCACACCCTATTAATTAATAACAAAAGTGGATTTGATAACAACATAAAGTATATATGCGTCGCATTGAGAACTTCTTCTGTTACGGAAGTGACGTTACGGACGGTATCACGATAGTTGCGTGCGAGTACATTTGTTAAGTTTAAATTTATAAAACCATAATAATTCGTTCAAAAAGTGATTTGATTGCGTTCAGATTAGTGCAGGGAAGCAGTGAGAGTGTTGGTGTACAGTGGCGGCACGTTGTTGTTGATTAATCCAGAGTTTATAAGATAAGATCTTTTTATCTAGATATAGTGGGTATCATTCACTGCAAACGATTCCTACCCTCATCATTCTGAGTGGAATATAAAGTGATCCATACCATCTAGCGGTCACGGTCGACATTACGGCACACATTGTGTACACTATATTAACTTAGAAAACTGCTTGCTAGGTCTATCTGTTGAAATAATGCCAAAGAAATGCAACGGGTGCGGTCGCTTCACGAATGCGGCAGCTTATTCAGTAATCTGTGGCAGAGGGCGCTAAATGTACTCAGTGTGGGAACTTGTACCACAAAGCGTGCGTTAAAATCCCAAATGAGGCCCAGGCTGTATCGAATTGGGTATGTCCCGAATGTAAGGCGCAGACTCCCCGTAAGAACAACACTAAAACCCCTATACGGGGGGAGCGGGCGGAATACTCCACGCTGCAAGTAGATCCGTCGCATGTCGAGTCCACGGAATTATTAAATGAAATTAAATTGATGCGTCGAGACATGCAAGCGTTACGCAGCGATTTTAACTCACTGCGAGATGGTCTCAGCGCGGTACGCAGCGCCGCCGTTGAGGGATTAGGTGGACGGTTGGACGGTATGGAAGCGCGTCTGGACGCTCTTGAAAGCAAACATTCACAAGGTAACCTGGATACAATCAGCCTGCTCGAGACCATCGAACAGCTGAGGTCACAAATACACGAGCGGGATCAAGAGTCGTTCTATAACGATGTGGAGATCAGCGGGATCCCGGAGGAGCAAGGCGAGAACGTGCTACACCTGGCCACTACCGTCGCGGAAAAACTAGGCGTGTCCGGAATCTAGGAGCGTGATCTAGTCTCGGTGGAGCAAGCCGGGGTGCGCCGCGCGCTGTCTGGCGCCGAGAGAGCGCCACTACGACCGTGGCCGTTGGTCAAACGACTCGCGCGCCACCAGCTGCGCGACGCGTTCCTGCAAGCCGCACGCGTGCGACGCGGGGCCACCACTGCGGGCATGAGACTCAAAGCTTCGCCAACTACGTTCTACGTCAACGAGCGGCTCTCCAAGCATAATAAAATGCTTTTTTTTGAGGCGCGCGAGAAAGCCCGTACCCACTGTTGGAAATATGCTTGGACCAGGGACGGGCGTATATTCGTGCGTCAAGAGACAGGCAAATCAGCTTTTCGGGTGCGGTCACAATTAGACCTAACAAAGATTTTGGCAGCGAACTGCCTGCTGCAAAGTCAGTTTTTCACTGATTGTTTTATTTATCCTAAGTCTAGTTACAAATGTTTTCGTTGTGTCAAACAGACATTAGACAATCCTACTACCTAATCTATGTTAATAAGAAAATAGTAAGTCGCATATTATGTTATTTTAATAATTTAAAGATCATCAATTATTTATACGTTTTTCTACGACTGTTTTATATAACTAAATTTAAACTCTTTTATGTTAAACCATCAGTAGACACTTACCTAGGTGCACTGTTATTTATTTTTGAAGATAAAATCTCGCACGTATTGTAATGGCCAACAGAAATCTTAAAGTTGGACTGTACAATGCGGGTTCCCTCGGCACTAACCATGACAACATAGTAGCGTCGGTTGCTCGGAGTGGCGTAGACATCTTAGCAATAAATGAGACGTGGGTCCACGCCGGGGAGGAAGGACGTGCGCCCGAGATCCCAGGCTACAGACTGAGGCACAAGCCGCGTCCGCGCGTCTAATACTGCGCAATCGCGTTAAATATCTGAAATCAAAAGATATTTTAAAACGTGTGACAGATGATGTATCCATAAAAAAAGTTATCAGAGAAGATATCTCCGACATTTGCGCAACTGTTGCAAGGACACATACGGAACTTTAAAAAGAAAAGTACTGGTCGAAGGTGGAATAAAAAAGAAAAAATTACTGCTCTAAGAATTTATAAAAGATCACCAACTTGTTACCGTTTGCTGCAAAGGCTTTCTCAGTTACCATCACCCAGTACATTAAAAAGTCTACTCAATAGAGTACCTTAAAATGCTGGATCAATCAACCAGTTTTTGAAGTCCTTCAAAATTACACAAAGACACAAAAGCCTTCAGACAATGAATACACATTAATGTTTGATGAAATGTCAATAAAAAAACATCTCAATTACAACCCTAAAGAAGATTTCAGGATTTCAGGACCATGCTTCACAGGGAAGATCCCCACTTATTGTAGCATATGCATTGGTGTTTATGGTTGCGGGGATACGGAAGAAAGTTAAACAGCCAATTGCCCATTACTTTTCAAGTGGGTTTTCTACTGCAGACAGACTGGCTGTGCTAATTAAAGAGGTAAGTACATTTTTTTTTAAACACCTGCCTTAGAATGTCTTAAAAGGCGACTGAAGTCTCATAGGCAAAAAAAGTGCGTCTAGTAGGCAGCAGTCAGCGGTGTGGCAAAACCCTATTACCTAAACTAATACTAAAACCAAATTATATTCCTTGTTGTGTCCATTCATATTACAGAAAAACATATGGTATCGATTGACCCTACATGTGTAGGGATGATGATGACAACCTTTATATAATACTAGCTACGCTCCGTCTGCATGGTGATGGATGATGATAATGATGAATCAAAATATATATATTATATAGCCTATGTTATTTAGGGATTACATAGTATAATGGAGAAAGAATTTTTGAAATTGATACGAGTTGTTTTAGAGTCTATTCATTACAGACATACAAAAATGCAAATATTTCTTCTTGATATTATTATTAGTTTCTAAATTGTACACCATTATCAATACTTTTGCATAACAGACCCAATGTGAATAGTTATCACATCAGTTAGAATAATTGTTCATTATTTATCATTTCAGGTTCTACAAAAGTGCCATGAGGTGGGAGTAAATATTGCGGCCATTGTGTGCGATATGGATGGCGTAAACAGGCGAGCCCTCACTATCTTGGGTGCATCACTGCAACACCCTTATATACACCACAATGGCAAACAAATCACAGCACTTTTTGATGTACCACATTTATTAAAATGCTTTAGAAACTTGTTTTTAAAATATGATATTGAATGTGCTACAGACACAGTGCCGGATTTAGATTTTTTATGAATGTAGGCCACTTTTTTCCGCCGCCCCATGTACCTACTTTTCTAAAATTATAGTTTTCCATTGCGATAACATTCACTCACGCAGTAATCTATACTTATTAATATAGAAGTGAGGCCATGAGGTCTGTACTTGGAAGAAAAATAAAAAAGTGGGTCAGAATACGTAAATTTATGTCTGAACAAGCAATATGACGTTTTGGAAAAAAAAAAAATATAAAAATAATCGCACAGATTTCGATGAAATTTGGTATATAGATCGAATAGAGCCCGGAGTTTTCAACTATAACATTTTTATGTTGTATCGTCACATAAATGGCAGCTTGATATCTCGATTGAGTGGTCAGCGCGCATAAACTCTGTGGAACAGCTGAAAACCTACGCTACAACACATGAAACCAAGAGATCGGTGCGTGTATTACTAGGTAGGGGTGGGGGGTAGAGGTGTATTAAGAAATCTCTCAAGGTAGATTTTAAAAAATGGGCGTTTATTTAGATTTAAGAAAATAGTATTTAAATTCAACAAAACAAGTCGTAACGTCTATATATCCTCGATGGGGTAGGCAGTGGTACTTTAAGTACCTACATTTCGCCAGAGGGATATGTTTTTACTCCTATGTAATAGGGTGTGAGCGTATTAACCATCTACGTTGTACTGTTCCACACTCCAGACTGCTATTAATAATTTCTTTGTCAGAAAACCTCATAACTGTCCGACACGGGTATCGAACCCTGGACTTCAATATTCCAAATTTGAGCTTCCTTCCCTACACAAAGACCGAGCGAGCGAAGCCGCTGGCGGGGCGAATAGATAAAATAGGTAAAATAACAGTAGGTGGACTTGGATTATTAATTTTCGATAGGAATGATTTTCTATAGGGATTTAACGTACCTATTAGTATAAAACCATGAGAAAACCAGTGAACTTGTTTGACTTTTATCGCATTTGAATTAGCTCAAAAAGGGGCAAACCAGGAAAAAATTTAAAGTAGCAATTTTCCTTCGATATTGGCTGGTCGTAAAATTTACGAGTGACTGCCAGTGACCAGGTGACCACTGGCAGCCTAAATTTTTAATTTGTAAATCGATTCGTTGCGTGATCGTCAATTTTTGTTTACAGAATAGTTAGTTTATTTTCATTTGACTAAAAATGGTTTTACATAATTTGTTTAGAATTTAATTTATATTACTACAATTTTTATTCCCATATATTTTTCCTATAATCGATATTTTCCCATTTATATCCAAAAAGGGGACGAATATTTGTTTGATTAACAAAACTTAAAGCAACTCGTTTATTTTCAAGATTAGGTACATGAGAAATTGTAATAAACAAAGGGGTTTAGCTTTAAGTTTTATGCAATTTTGGTTCTAGTAAATGTTTTCTACGGATCGATATTTTTCGATTCATACCTGAAAAGCGGTGGGGGTTAAATTATATCATTGCATTATCACGTTTATTTTTAATTTTACATGGCAAATTGCTACGAGCAAAGTTTTTTGAAATTAATTATCCTACAATTATACCATATAAATCCATAAATATCGATTTGACTAACAAAATACTAGATCAAAATTGTAGAAAATTTAATTCTTAACAACTTTGTTTATAACAATTCATTCAACTAAAATTGAAAATAAACGAGTTATTGAACTAAATTCGCCCCCATTTTGGGTATAAACCGGAAAGTATCGATCTTAGGAAAAAAGTTAGAAATTAAATTTTAAACAAATTTCGTTACATCTTTTTTCGTATAAAATTGAAAATAAACGAGTGATTACGTAAACAAAAATTTACCCTTAAAATCAAGAAGGTGGATGAATCATCAGAGCGATTACCACGCAAAACAAAATATAGACTGCCAGTGACCTTTTCTAAGGAATTCTACAGAAAAATTGCTACTTTTAATTTTTCCCAGGCAAATCCTAATTTGACCGGGCTATTTATCCTCTGAAACCGAGTGATCGAACGTCCTCTAAAATTTGCCGCCCCTAGGCCGCGGCCTATACGGCCTATTGACAAATCCAGGACTGTACAGACATTTTATCAAATGACAATGAAGGAAAAGGTAAAGGGTTCTCATACATACTTTTCACTCTTGTGTGTTCTTATCTTTTGGGTTAACTGTTGCATATTGTTTTTTTCTAAAACCCTTACCAAAATTACGAATCTGGCCCAATGTGAATCAAGTGAAACTCAAACAAACATACAAAAAAATATGATATTGTTATGAAATTACTGATTATATTTTGGTTTCATAACTATTTTTCTACATGATACATATTTCTTTTTACAGGAATTGCTAAATGGTCTCACAAAAAGGAATTTTATGAAATTGATAATACCAACCCAAACTTTGTGTATGCACCAGCTTTGAAGAAGGATCACTTAGAGCCCAATTCAAAACAAAAAATGAAGGTTAAATATGCAGCACAAGTTCTTAGCCATTCCGTAGCAGGAGGAATGTTAGCCAAAGTAGCTAAAGGTACGTAAACTAGATAGGTAGGTACTTTCGTTATTGCATGATAGCATGGTGAATGTTTATTTTTAAGGTTTTGAAGTGATGAAGTAGAGAAGACCGTACCTGATAGGATGCATCATGCCTGTTCATTACAGTTGCAGTATCACCGTTCTGTGGCTCTAAACTGCGCTCATCACTTAGAGACACATTAGTTCTTAAATCTCATGCACACAGTAATTTGATTTGTAGGATATGTACCTACATCTTTAGGCTGACTAGAGCCTACAGCTGTCATGGCTGTCCCCACATCTTCAGGCAACTTGAGAGCTTAGTTCAATGTTAGTAAAATGTCAATGACCCCCAACTACATCAAAATATTAACAGATGTGATAGCAGGTTACAGCTAGAATATTAACTCAAAAATTTGTAACAATCAAAATAACAAAGTTCATTTGAAGCAAACATTTATTTAATCACCTTACTCTTATTTTCAGGAGACCTTACTGAGGACGCAGCTGTAACAGCAAATGTTATTATAAATATGGATAATCTGTTTGATTGTCTTAACAGCGATTGCTCGGATTTGCGCAGAGGAAAAGCTCATGCAACAAATTTAAAACATTCAAGTCCACATTTAAAATGCTTTGAAAAAATGAAAAGATTTTTTTCGTCTATTAATTATATTGGAAGCCCACGTAAGCCGCCATCACAAGAAGGTTGTTTATGGACTCTCAATGCCATTGAGAAATTGTGGAGGAGCTTGGTGCGAGTACGCCGAGGTGGTACCTGAAAAGCTAGACTTGATAGAAGTTCGGAGCAGTCAATTTTGCTGGTTAATATATCGTGCAATAGTATAATGTCATACTGCTTACGTCTTTGTTCTAGAGATTCCATGTTAAAGTGCTTACATGCTTTAGAATATGTCTCAAAAGATCTATAGTTCTTATAACTCAAAAATTTTATAAACTGTTTTTGTAGTGATTCAATTCTTTGAATGTGCACTATATAACTTGGGGACCAGATGCTACAACCATACTCCAATATACTTCGCACGTAAGTAAAGTCAATACTTTGATGCATTCAATGCTGTTAAAAGTGTTACATACACGTTTTATGAATCCAAGTTGTTTATAAGCTTTGTTAATAATGGTGTCTATGTGCTCAACCAGTGTCAATTTTGAGTCTAATATTATGCCAAGATCTCTCACGGACTTTACTTTATTTATAGGAGTTTCATTGATTTGATAGGTATACCTTATAGGGTTAATTTTTCGAGTAAAAGATATCTGCGAACATTTTTCAATGTTAACAGTAATCCTATTCATCAATTAGAAACGACTCAGATTATTTAAGTCTTCTTGAATTTTTAGACAGTCATCGATGTTTTTGACTTTTAAGAAGACTTTTTTATCATCGGCGAACATAATGAACTTAGAGTTTTGAAAATAGTTTCCTACATCAAAAAGATATGCGTTGTATAAAAGAGGACCCATGGTTGAACCTTGCGGTACTCCAGAGCTAATGGTGATGTAATCACTACACGCACTCCCGATTATAACAGCTTGCCGCCTCATTGAAATGTATGAACTTAAATATGAAGGTCACCACGTATTCCCAAGGCATACAACTTGTGGAGAAGGATGATGTGATCAACTTTATCGAATGCTTTTTCAAAATCAGTATAAACTGCGTCAACCTGCTCCCCACCATCGATGCACACGTAGTTAGTAAAAACTGTAAGGTTGGTAACAGTTGAACGCTTTTTCATGAAGCCATGCTGTTCTTCTGGGATAGATTTAAAAATTGTCGCACCTATTGTTTGATAGACAGCTTTTTCAAAAATTTTGCTGAATACATTAAGAATTGAAATCGGGCGGTAGTGTTCAATGTGGCTAAGTGAACCACTCTTATGAATCGGGATTATTCGTGCTTCCTTCCATTTCTCAGGGAATATACCAAATTTGTTTACTGATAATATAAAAATTGCACACAAAGGTTTATAAAGGGATTTAGCGCATTTTTTTATAAATATTGGTGGTATGTTATCACTTCCGGGGCCTTTGTTAATGTCTATTGATTGAAGTAATTTGTAAACAGAGGTTTCAGTTATATGTAGCTTAAAGACACTATCGCTTGGTTCGGGGTAGGTCTGTAGGATGCGACCATATGACTTGGCCGGTTCCTGAAAAACGCTCATGAAATAATTACTAAAACCCGTGCAGACTTCCAAGTCATTACTGAATGTTTTATCGCCTAAAGTGAGAGTATTAGGATACCCCAAACTATGACTTACGTACGTAATGACTTTACATACGTCCAGAGATGATTAGGATTTTTTTTTAGTAATCGCTGTATATTATCTTTATAAGAGCTATGACATTTCTTTTGTATTATTTTCTGTCTAGAGCGTAAAATAGAAAATTCATCCTAATCCCTTGGGTTGCCGTATAGTTTCCATCGTTTGAGCGCGGTAAGTTTATCTTTAATTATATGTATAAGTGCAACAAACACTTGCGCGTGTTAGCTACATACAGCGCCATCTATGTGAAAATTTAGGTACTAATTTTACCTAGCAATTTGTACAATTACAGCTTCAACAGACATGTACACATAAAATTACTTTAATCGAGAAAAGAGAGTTCTGTCAAAACACAGTTAATAAAAGATATTTTCTATTTTACTGCATTATAATAACGACCATTAAAAAAAGGACAATAAATTGGACAACAATTATTTATTACAAATTTATTGATTATACATTTAAAACGCTTAAGGCCATAAAACAAAATTGTAGTTCCTTCTAGAATAAAAATTAAAGCTTTTGAAACAACTATGAAATCAGAATATAACATTAACATCAAGATTTTCAGACACATTTGTAATATCATATGATAAGAACATATTCAACGGCGTTTACAGTATATCTCTACACATGATCCCATGTAATAACATGATTCCATCTCCCTCATACTATGTGGGGAGCACCGTTGCGATACCAGGTATTCTGCCTCTATTTATTAGCATGCAAACACAGTGACTATTTAGATTTATAGGATATCGTAGCAGACAAAATCATTAGAAACCACTGCGGTGACTAAATAAAAATTGGGTGACAAACGTAGTGTAACATCGTGCAGAGCTTTAGAGATTTGAGACATACAGCAATTGTTATGGGTCTGTCACTTAATATCAGGCAATGGAATGATAGTATTCATATACTTTTGTTCATATACATATAAACGTACGTATCATACATTAGAACATTATAGGCCATTAATGCTATACATGCATAGATCGTTTAGGGCCCTAGGCTCAACTGCGAAGCTCAACCAGTTGAGCCGTTCGGACTTTTTTTTCCCGTAGGCTCAACTGGTTGTGCCTAGGGGAAAAAATGTGTCGAAGGCTCAACTGGGACCTAGATTAAAACACGAGGCTTAACTATAGTTGAGCCTTTTGAACTTTTTTTTCGCGTAGGCGCAACTGTGATATATTATATCTTACCTGTGACAGCTGTCAAAATGACAGTTGGTGTCATATTTTATGAATTTGATTTCACATTTATATTAAATTTTGTTTACAAATAGCACCGATATAGCTCTTATATATGACACCTGTCATAGTGACAGTTGACGTCGTATTTTATGATTTTGATTTCATACTTAGATAACATTCGACTTAAAAATAGCACCGATATAGGTCTTAGCTATGACAGCTGTCAAAGTGACAGTTGAAGTCGTATTTTATGATTTTGATCTCACAGTTAGACTATATTTGGCTTAAAAATAACACCGATATAGGTCTTAGTTGGGACTGCTGTCAAAGTGACAGTTGATGACGTATTTAGTGATTTTCATTTCACACTTAGATAACATTCGACTTAAAAATAGCACCGAGATAGGTCTTAGCTATGACAGCTGTCATAGTGACAGTTGAAGTCTTATTTAGTGATTTTCATTTCACACTTAGATAACATTCGACTTAAAAATAGCACCGATATAGCTCTTATCTATGACACCTGTCATAGTAACAGTTGAAGTCGTATTATATGAATTTGATTTCATACTTAGATTACATTCGACTTAAAAATAGCACCGAGATAGGTCTTAGCTATGACAGCTATTTTAGTGACAGTTGATGTCGTGTTTTATGATTTTGATTTGACACTTACGACTACTTGAAAAAAACACGGATCTTTGCTGTTACAGTTTAGACCTTGGCGTTTTTTTTTAATTTGACATCTCTCAATATAATTGATAAATATTTCAAGCATCCTACTTTGTGATCTATCAAATAATTATTTTATTAACAAGTCATTGTTATCAAAATAATAATAATCGAGTGATTTCATAATATGGAGCTTGCAATTGGTCTAAAATTTCAGGGCGATTCCAACCATCATTATTGCGGATGAGTAATAAATAAACGGTTTTGCAGTTGAACATTTTATTTCAGCTGCTGTCCACTTAAATAATAATAATTAAATATGTACAATTTACGTAGTTATTCGACTGATAACAATAAGTGTATAAGTATTTTTTTATAATTTTATGCCATAAAAGATAAAGACAGTTGAGTTTTACTAATCTTAACAATAATTAAGGATTGTGCTGCTATCTATTGCACTGCTATATATATTATATATACTGTATTACTAATGGTAACACAATTTTCATGCATGTCTGCACTTATTACCTACAATAGACAATTTATTTTTCGCTCCTATCACTGCGTTACGGTATCAATTTTAAAATACAATAATTACACTGTGCCTTTTATAACATTTAACAGATATGGGCATGCAGATTCATATTCTTTGAAAATATTGCATTTTACAAAAATATTTATGAAATTATCGACCTATCGTACTGGTTTAAAAGGTATTGTGCTGCACTAGACATGGTCTTTATAACCGCCTGTATTCTTGTAACACACCTGTTGCAGTATCTCAAAATATGGTGCTGCACTTATAGTGTCAAACAATAATTAAAAGTATTGTACTTAAACATAACGATCACCTGTGTCAACTTAACAAAGCAATAAATGTTATTGCAAAAATGATTTCTAGTTTTTAAAATAAACTGTTGAATAATCCGATCTTCCAATGAGTGAGTTATATAATGAACAATAATCTCATGAAATGCGATTGCAGATCTGGAAGATTTAGCCATAAACTTCTAGATACTATATCTCTCTATCCAACGTACAACATTGTCTGTATATTTTATAAAACAAGTAAATAAATTTCACGAAAACAGTATTTGATAACCAAGGTGAGGTATAAATTTAAAAAAAGAAACAGTTTGGAAGACCATAGATAAGGAGACCGGAAAAAAAAACAAAAGACATTGCATGCGTCCTTGTAAGTAAGCGTCGATATATAAAAACATTTAAAAGTTTAAACGTTAAAGCAACGGAGGATTTATGGGGATTATCCGTAAAAATGCTAGAGTCAATAATAGAAGTTATAGCGCCACATTTGATGATCATATTTAATTTATGTATTGATAGAGGTACATTTCCTGACCTAATGAAAATGAGTAAAATCACCCCTATTTTTAAATCAGGTAGTGAGGCCGACCCCTCAAATTATAGACCGGTCTCTGTGCTTCCGGCTTTGAACAAAATATTCGAAAAGATAATGCTTCAATATACTTATCTGATAGGCAGCAAAAAGTTGGCATTAATGGCGTGACATCTTCTGGATCTTTGGTCAGAATGGGGGTTCCACAGGGGTCGATCTTGGGTCCGTTCTTATTCTTAGCATATATCAATGACTTACCACATATGGTTGAGGGCCTTGCTGACATAGTTCTTTTTGCGGATGATACTTCTCTGATTTTTAAAGTAGATGGGAAAGATAGAGAACTAGTTCAAGTCAACAACGCGTTAACTATTGTTTCAAATTGGTTCGCCGCAAACAACCTGCTTCTCAACGCAAAGAAAACGAAATGTTTAAAATTTTCCATGCCTAATGTAAGACATATAGAGCCAAACGTATTACTCGACGGAAATAAATTGAAAATTGACAAGGCAATAGTCTTTCTAGGTATTAGCATAGACTCTAAATTACAATGGGGTCCTCATATTGATGCACTATCTGGAAGACTGAGCTCAGCTGCATATGCGGTTCATAAAATTAGGCAATTGACAGATATAGCTACTGCTCGACTGGTCTACTTTGCTTACTTCCACAGCATAATGTCATATGGTATCCTGCTGTGGGGGTCAGCGGTGGACATAGAGACAGTGGACATAGAGTTTTTATATTTCAAAAGCGGGCAGTTCGAACCATCTACGAAATGGGTCCCCGCGAATCCTTAAGACAAATGTTCAAAGAAATTAATATATTAACTTTTCCATCTTTGTATATCCTAGAAAATATAATGTACGTTCGTAAAAATATAAAGAAGTTTAGAATAAATAGTGATATGCATAATATTAATACTAGAAATAAGGATAGGATAGCTGTATCTAAATTTAGACTCACGAAAACTAAAAATAAGTCCTTCTTAGGAAATTGTGTACGTTTCTATAATAAAATCCCGAAAGACATTACTGAGCTCACTGAAGGGAAATTCAAGTTACGTGTCAAAAATATACTAATGAAAAAAGCCTATTATAAATTGAGTCACTACTTAAGAGACAAAGATGCCTGGAAGCTTTCTACTTCTGCCTAATAGCCAACTATTGAATAAATTTGTTATTTTAATACTACTCATATGTAACCTCAATGTACAGACTTGAAAAAATAATGGCCCACGAGTTTCTTGCTGCTTCTTCTCGGCGGTGGTTCTTTTCCGAAGACAGCGGTAGAATCATTTAAAAATTTTGACGTTCATAAGAGTGTCTATGATGCCTGAACTGAATAAATAATTTTTGAATTTGAATTTGAATTTTGAATAAATGTAGCAAAAACTTTTGATTATTACTTCTCTAATTTACCTCTAGACTAGAAGTCACCAAGTCACTGAATTCTTGTCCTAATGCAGCAGAAGCTATTCTTAAAGCTAATTGCACGTACAAAGTACCCAGTTTTTCTTTTAAATATACTTCAACTTTCGAAATTACAAAAACATTCAAAAGTTTAAATATAAAGAACGCTGAAGACTTATGGGAAATGTCGGTAAAAATTGTAGAGTCAATTATAAGTTAGATGTCTTCTTATTTGTTCCGCGTATTTAATCTTTGTTTAGATGGAGGTGCCTTTCCTGATTTAATGAAATATAGTAGAATTCAATTTTTCAGGCTGGAGAGAAATCAGACGCATCAAATTATATACTAGTCTATCCTACCTAACTTTGTGTAAGATCTTTGAAAAAAATATACTCAAACAACTTTTGCCGCACTTAAACGAGCATTAAATACTGTGCGAAAATCAGTTGGACTAAACGAAAGCAAGGTCAACTATGAATTCCGGTGTATATCCGGTTAACTACGTATGTCGTTTGTATATTATTGATATTGATACCATCTTTATCCTACAAATACGTGCTATATACGAAATCTTATAGAGATTTGTTTAAAGAAATCTATATATTAACTTCGCCTTCATTATATTTGTATCTGCAAATATAATGTATGTTCGCAAAAATTTTCATAAATATAAATTAAATAGTTATCACCACCCTTTTAATACTAGGAATACTAATAGGGTAGCTGTACCTAGTTTTGAACTTGCGAAGACTAATAAGACGTTCCTAGGAAATTGTGTGCGTTTTTACAATCAAACAAAAATAATTCCAAAACACATAACTGAGCTCACAGAGGGAAATTATAAAGTCTGATATTATATAGAAGGCAAAGATGCTTGGAATACTTCACTTCTGGCATGTTGTCATCTGTCACTCACAAAATTTAATAATAGTAGAACCTAAGTAGAAACATTGTTAGGATCTGTATGAAATTAATGGCCCCGAATTTCTTGCCGCTTCTTGCACTTTATTTTTTGGAACGCGGCGGTAGAGTATTTAAAGTACATTATAATGAATAATCGACGTTCATATGTTGCTTCTTTGATGCCTAAATTTAATAAATAATTTTGATTTTGACTTTGAATCACTGGTAATTGTTTACTTACCTACCTTTCGTTTAGGCGTACTATTTTTATGAAGGTACATGGATACTTGTTTTGTGCTCAGTTAAAGCGAGAGAATTGATTCTAAAAATAAGCTTTTACTGACGATACATTCAAATCCTGCCCAAAGCCCTTCGCTGAACTATACAATATACTTGGTGATATAGATAGTAAATCAAAGCATACCAAAGTTGTACCTTTAATCTTTGCATTTTATTCCACTAAAAATACATTGCGACTATTAGATACAAATTTCAATAAATGACGTTTCAAAAGTTTTTCCTGGATTAAAAATCATACGATGCTACGAGTATTATTACTGGACTCGAGCAATTTGGCGAAAACCAAAATCATTGAAAGTGTCGAAAAGTAAACAACAAAAACGTATCGTTTCCTTAACAGCAACTTTGCCATTGCTACCAGCTGAGCTAGCTTTTAGAAGGATGGTCCTATATAAAACAAGAAAACATAACTACTGATATTGTAAAAATTGTGCATTACGTTGACAGAACATAGGTTTACAAAAGAAATAGTTGTATTAGTAAAAAAAAAAGCTAATGCATAGCTGTTTTTATCAACTTATGCAATTATAATTATTTAACCAATGCCATCTAGGGCGAGTTGCTGAACTAAAGAGACAAGCGTGATATTTCAAAAAGCCATTAAAAGTTCTGCTATTCATAGACAAATGGAGTCGGAGTGGGGGGTGTTAGGTTATTTTCGTTACGAAATTTCTGGATTCGGTCTCCACGCTCAAGGCCCGCGATAGAAGCTATGCAATAGCTTAAAAAGATAAATTTCAACATTGTGAGTAGTAATACTGATGGAACGTCTGAGAAACTAAGAGACTTGTCTTTCATTTATCTCGACTCAAATGTATTCATCGTAACTGATCTAATGCATGCCCAAGTGAAATTTCACCATTTATATATTCCATCTGAATAGTCCTTATGACATCATCATTCAATATTTGATTGTTTGCGCGTTTGCGCCCTGATGTGTTATATTTATACGATTGCACTTCTGCGTTTGAAACTGTTACTTTGAGTACATTAAGTAAACGTAACAAATTTACAGTATTTTTATTGATGGACTGGTTGAGCTTTCCATGCCATCCTTCCTAATATTTATTTGTTCGGTGGCGCTCTCCAAATACCCCCAAAATTGCAATGAAATTCTTTATTTTAAACCTTTTCTCAATGTAACTAATAAATTTAGACATTTTTAATCCTTTCTTTTTAATTTCGTTCTTTACAAAATTCCAACCTTCTAGTATGCTATCTGACGGCAATAAAGGCAAAGCAGCTGTAAGGCCGATTATACATTTTTCGGGTTTTATTTTGTAGCCTTGTAATTTTGCCTTCTTCCATATGTTTTTATTCCAGTGATAATAACACGCTTTAACGTTTTTTAAGTTTTTCCAGAAGCTACTGCTTCTGGAAAAACTTCTGTAACGGCATTTATTATTCCGATTTCAAAATCACAATGAACTTTGGAAATATCTCATTCGGGAATTTGTGATTTCATCATATCTAGTGCTAGAGTGTAACTAGACTGCCTTTTGTCACACATCAAAATAAATACTAGTGGTTTAATATTAATTGTTTTGTGTGTGCTCCCAAAGTCACCATGTATAGTAAACAGTTGCAAAAATGGTTTTGAACAGCTTTTGAAGGTGCCATCAATAAAATATTCTTTTACTTGAGGAAGCAATGTTCGCGATTCAGGTGAGCAAAAAATTAAAATTAGATTGTCGTCAAAATAATAGTCGCACAATAAAAAAAAAAAAATTGAATTGGAATTTCCACTTCTTCGGAGTTTTTATAGTTTTTTTTTATACCAGCTGCATTTCTCCTCGTGTCATACAGTGCATGTTTAATGTTCTGCAAATCTGGCAATTTTGTGACAAAATTCAAACCTTCATCTTTTAATTTATCTATCGTCTCTGCATAAAGTTTTGGAATCGGATGGTCTGAATTTTTCACAACTTCCTTCAGAGCTAACTTTTCAATTATAATTTTATTTTTGTATTGATCGGGTGCACATGTATGTACTCGCTTTTTGATTACAACATTACCCTTAAACAAACAATTAAATTCTATTAAATAAATCAGATTATTATAGAACTCGTGACAATCTTGAGGTATGACAGCTTTTAGCTCTTGAAGATGATTATATTTAGTTTTATTGATTCTTTGAGGCCCTTCATGAAGCTGAGGCGCTTCCTGCAATAGTGAATGTAGCGGTTTCGGACGCCTGGGCAGGGGCTTATAATCCTCGGAGTACGTTAATTTATACTCAATAGTACCAGTGCTGTTACATCTAAGCACTCTTATGTCTGTCACACAATCATCCCCAGGGATTCGGCCCGGTCTAATCGAATCATAAATTTGATAGTCTTTCTGACTGTAATCCTTGAAGAAAGTGTAATCTCGTATCACCACATCATAGGGAAAAGGTCTTATCCTGGCCTCTTTTGCTATCGATGCATATTGGCTTGGAAGATGAATCTCACGATTCTTCAATTTTCTTTCAATAACTGAATGGACCGAGTCCACCTCCATTTGAGTATGGCCCTTCTCAAGAAACTTCTGAGTTATGGTAATGTTTTTCTCGACCGCCATACGCAAAAGGACATTGGATACGACATTGTTGCGGTTTTGCGCTGTACATCCATCTGTGTATATTATAACGTTCATTAATTCTTTGTCAAGTAATTTTGTTATGTAATCTACAAAAAATGAGGCGTAGGTAGTGGCTTTTAAATCTGTTACAGTTTCGTCAAACCAATAACAGGTTACTTCATGGTTACTCAAATTGTATACGGTAAAGTTGTGTACACACAGCTTTGTTTTAAAGTACAGCGCACTAGCATTTAAATATGGGCATAACATAACAGCTTGCAAGACAGCTGTTATTACGTGTACTGTACCTTTGATGGCCGCTTCTTCGTCGTTTCCCTTTTCTTGACGAGCTGCTTCTTTCAGAGAAAAGTGGCACTGATATTCCTCTTCCGTAATGTTGCCAACCGTATACGCACAACATGTATCACAAGCATCTTTTTTAGGTTTAAATAGGCTAATGTTTTGTTGGGAAAGCAAATCTTCGAAAAGCTTTCGGCATGCCACTGTGGAATTCGTATATTCTACATAAAGGCGGTATAATTGAGCCTTAGATTGTATTATAGGCTCTAAATACAGTTTGTTGCTGGATTTCCTACAGTAGTGCGAAGGTAATTTAGGCAATCCCTGCAAAAAAGTCAAAACAGATTGTGTTTTAGTTGTTTGATCAGCTCTCTCTTGATCAACAGGCTCTTGTGCTTGCGAATGTGCTCCTTCACCAATCCAATACCGACAAGTCCATTCTTTAATTCCGAGTGTACTCAAAAACATGCTCTGACATACGCGTATCTTCTTTTCAGGAGTTTTCAAATAGTACATTTTGGTCTCGTTTCTTCTGCTATCAACTCCTTTAGTTTTTCTTTGTGTCTTCTGTACGTCGATTAGGGTTAATACGTAAAGTTTTTTCTCTTTCCACGTCATTGTCCAAAATTATATATTGCAAGCAAAAACTTTACTATTGACGCAGCGTTGAGAAGAACATGCTACACCTAGCTTTCTTTCTGGTTTAGTTATATCCTGTACATATTTTCCCTCGACCTTTCTGAAACCTACATACTCCTTTCCCATCATTCTCTGCTTTTTGTTACCTTCCCTTTTCCATGAATCCATATCCGCTTTTCTTTTCCTTTTCCTTTCAAATGTTTGCTCTGCCACTAAATTTCTTTCAGGAAAGTTGTCTACATCTTCTAATTGCAAAGATGATAATTGTACAGCAGAATGCTCAAAAGTTTCGCTATTCGTACGCACATTATTTGGGGGGACAAAATCAGGGTCAGCCACTGAAACGTCTGATGAATAATCACAAGGCAGATTTGGAGTTATAGACGGCCCAGGCTGAGCAATGCTTGATGTAAAAGGATCTGTTACTTCACAAGAAGGCTGATTCTCATCTTTTCTCTCTTCATCGCTCAATGCAGTTGTTAGTTTTTCTAGTACTTGTTTTTTCTTTCTCATTAATTCATCTCGACGTTTTATTAGGTCCTGTAACGTTTCTAAAGAATTAGACATCTTCTGAATAGTTTAAACCTGAAACAAAACCAAAACCGTTATTTTTAAATAATTTCAAAACCGCGTATTTACCCATAAACAAATTGGTACTCAAAACCGCGGAACTGCACCTCAAACAAAAATCATCAATTTTAGGGTCGTTAGCAATCTTGTCTAATGTACATAAACGATTTGAAAAGTAGATAAATCGTTATTTAACAGATTTCAACACTTACCGTTGTCATTCATGCAGAAATATCACATAAAATTTATTTTTTTCACGGAGCACAGAATAAAATCGCCTGTTTGTTTACGTTTTCATTCAGTTACGCGGTATTCGTCGCAAAAATGACCCATCAGACACTACGCGCTATTGCATTGAAGTGCCTGCAAGCTTTCTATTGGTCGATTTCGAGTGGCGTGATCGCGGGCGGGCGCCGATGACAGCTCAGTATGCCGTGGCGCGGTAATTTGAATTTCGCTACTTTTTGTATTTACGCGGTATTGCAAATGGTAGATCAGCGGTATTGCAGTATCTGCGACGATATGACATTACGCTGTGGAAATATGCAAAATACACTAACCGCGCCGTAGAAGCATCTGTTAGCTCTCTTATTTAGTTGCAGTTGAGCCTAGGGCCCTAAACGGCATAGATATAACAATATTATCATACAAACTTGTTTACGTAATGTTACCAAAATTGGAATCTAACATAGTTAGGCTTTTAGCTTTATGATTGATGTAGGTACTTCAATTTCATTTCATGTTTAGTAATCTCAATTCTACCTGAAAAAATAGGTAACTGTTTATGAAGGGCAGTATAAAATATCCATTAAATTTATAATTAGCAGAACATTAGGTACCTACAATAATTATATATAATGTTTTGTTATGGAACCCTTCGTGCACGAGTCCGACTCGCACTTGACGTATTTTTTTTACTTAACATGAAACCATTTTTGTTAATCTCTTGAAAAAAATACCGCATTGTCTAAACATTTGTCACACAATCGCTCATCTTTACTTTATGCTAAATTAATCGACTTTAATATTATTCTTCTCATCATCTTTTTACATTGACGTTAAACACCGTGCTTTTAAAGCAAATAAAAATATCATAAACACATTTTATTAAAAACTTGTCACGTGCTAGACTCGCGCACGAAGGCTATTTTCTACTTGCAAAAAATACAACCCTGTCAAAGACATCTTAACTAATATCGCAATTTTGTTTATGTGTTACGCTCTCACGCCTAAACGGGGATTTCGGGAAAGAACGTAGGATCCTTGTCATCGTCATCATAATTATCTTCATCATCATTTATCACCATGTGGGTGAAACCACGGAACGCAGCTAGTACATTATAAGGACTGGTGCGAAGGTTAGTAATAGGGTCTCGTAACAGAAAAACCGGAAAAGAAAATAATAATCAGTGTCACTGTGTTTAGTTCGGCCCTGGAAAAATCTAAGTACCTAAGTCCCATGTTCCAGAATGCAACTCAAATACAGTTTGATATCTGATCATCTAATCAATACTTGAGATTATAATCTCTGCTTGAGCATTGTTTATAAACTATTCTCAGTTGAACTAGTTTCAAACCGATACGCAATCAACGATTTGTTTTTTCTACGGAACAATCTGTTTTTACTTAAATTTGATTACATTGACAATATTGGTGCCGTTCTACACAGAATTTGATAACGAACCAGTTGACTCAACAGCAGCTTCGCTCGCTTGGGTTTGGTGTAGTGAAGGAAGCATCTTTTTGGAATTTCAGGGTCCTGGATTGTCCATTTATACTAAAACTGGATACTTACGTATTTATCGTTCTCTAGATTTGGATTGTTTTAGTGCACATGACTAGTAGGTAACGAGAAAAGTTACCAATGTGTTACGTTATAATACTACACTTAAATAACGTGTTACATTTGACTCTCATCGCTGACGACTGATGCTAGTTTCATCTCTCATCCATGCCGCCTTAATGCGTGCTGCAGATGTCGTGCGTGATTTAAGAACATTTTATAGAATACCTGGCTTAGTTAGGTTAGGATTGGATGGACGACGGGCTTTGTTTTTTCATAACCCACATTCATAATCATTATTTTGTTTACTGATTCGTGATGAGTACTCCTTTCTGGTCCTAAATCAATAAAAATGTTATAATAATAATATAATAAAGGGATCTATAATAATATAAGAGATTGTCACTCACTATTAATCAAATAACTATGATGGTTATATCGTAAAAAAATGTTTGATTGGTCGCTTGGCCTGCCTTAGGTACAATCAACTTAGCTCACTTGTGTCATATAATATACCAATATGGTCTATGGTAGCATATAATATGTAAAATTATCATTGATAATAACATCATATAAACTTGGTAGACATACATGAGACATTATTTACATTGTTACCTTTTTTATGAAACAGGCCTATATTAAAATCACAAACTGACAACTATACTGCAACTGCAGGCTTAACAAGTTTTAATGAACTAATGTCACAATATAGGGGGCAGACGAAATCACTGCACACATGAATCTATTAATGCCTGGTTGCAGCAGACTAAAAATATTAACACAAGCATTATAGCAAAGCATAGTTTATATGAACACATTTTATTTATGTAATAATATATTTATTTTGCGTTTCAGTGCAGCTGCAGATGCTTCGCCAGCAAACACTCTATTTTTTAGAACACAGTATCTTCTTATACATATAGTAAAAAAACTACTAATTATGGTGCATACATTTGAGTTCCTGTGCTCCATACAAATGTTCAGGAAATAGAAATTCACATTTGACATTATGTGCTCAGATATGTTTTTTTTTAAGTAAGTCGTGTGAGCCTTTTCTCTGAGAAATTCATTTATCAGGGTAGCGCAGTGTTCTACACAGACGACCATTTCTTTTGTAACATAATTTAAACTTTTTTTAAACTCTGAGTACTCTCTAAACTCCACAAACAAATGAAAGTTTTTAACACTTGTTGATATTAATGCTTTTTTACAATCCTCACAATTAGGCATCCTCTTCATTACGAACCCACACACATATGCACATGCCTGAATTTCTGCATTGTTGTCTTGTATGGCATCATCAATTTGAGGACAGAAATTCAGGCTCTGTCCTTGCAAATGTATGCTGTGGTGTGGACTGTGAAACGGATAATAGTGTTTCAAAATTGTTAATTATGACGCTATTATCAGTTTCACAGTTTCCTGAAGTGCCCATGTGTGACATATTTGTTAATATGGCAGTTTTTAAGCCAGCTACAAATTGGCTGCATGTTGGATTGGAATTGGATCCACAGTTGCCACGAATGCAGCCAAAAAGATTTTCAATAGGCTCTTGTTGTAATCGCCTAGTGGCAAGGCTAGTGATGTGGTGTTTTTGCACCAAGCTCCTCCACAATTTCTCAATGGCATTGAGAGTCCATATCCAACCTTCTTGTGATGGCGGCTTACGTGGGCTTCCAATATACTTGAAAAAAATCTTTCCATTTTTTCAAAGCATTTTAAATGTGGACTTGAATGTTTTAAATTTGTTGCATGAGCTTTTCCTCTGGGCAAATCCGAGCAATCGCTGTTAAGACAATCAAACAGATTATCCATATTTATAATAACATTTGCTGTTACAGCTGCGTCCACAGTAAGGTCTCCTGAAAATAAGAGTAAATAAATGTTTGCTTCACATGAACTGTTATTTTGATTGTTACAAATTTTTGAGTTAATATTCTAGCTGTAACCTGCTATCACATCTGTTAATATTTTGATGTAGTTGGGGGTCATTGACATTTTAATAACATTGAACTAAGCTCCAGGGCCGTCTTAAGTCTATTCTGCGCCGGGGTGCGGGACTCAGCCAGCGCCCTCGTTTTTTTTACACTGCAGCGTGGCACGCGACCGACGACACACTGCAGTATGAAAGGGGTCCAAGTCAACCAAGAAAATACAATACACGTAATTTTGATTATTTATTTATTTATTACTCTAAAAAACAAAATTAACTTAAAACTTCGATTACTAAATATATATTTATTACATGTACATACACCAAACAAACTCAATTTTTCTTGCTTTTGAGTTGGCAAAGATTTTAATTAAATCATTTATTTTTATAACAATTTTGGATTCTATACTTATAATAGCTAAGTTTGTCAGTCTATCTTGGGTCATGGTTGAACGAAGATAATTTTTTATTAATTTTAATTTTGAAAAGGATCTTTCACCTTCTGCTACTGTTACAGGCAGTGTTAAATATATACGCAGAGCTGTTGAGATATTGGGAAATGAGGAAATTAAATTATTAGAATTTATATAGCTTAAAATATCAGTGGGAGTACTTGTTGATGCATTGGGAAAAAATATTGGCAACAATTCTAATTCATTATATAAACCCTCCCCGTCAATATCAAATCTATTTTTAAATGTTAGTTTTTCTTGGAGCTGATAACACTGAGATTTTTTTTCTTGCATCTCTAATTTATTCCAGCATTCAATGTTTTGGAAGAGTGAAAAAACTGAATTGTGTTCCATCAGCAAATCGAATCTCTCATTTAATTTCGAGATAGCAGTGTCCAGTAGAAAAAAATAAAAACATACTTTAAATTTGTTGGTTGGGTCTAAAATGGGCTCATCTGCAGCCTCGTAATCAAAATGTCTTTTTCGGGGACGTGGACGAGCAGTTTCTTTAAATTCTGTTTCGCATTCTAATTCTTCAGCAATTAATTTTGCATCAGATAACAACTGTTCAAACGCGCTATCGGTGCGGTATTTCTCCAAATCTTTTTTAACCAGATTAATCATTTTGGTAGCTTCTGAAATAATGACGTCCGATTTTTGCAAATTTTTGCTTACAATATTAATCTTTAGTAAAATATTGTACCATATAACTACTGAACATATAAATCTATAAGACTTTAATTTGGCTATTATTGAACTTGCTATGTTTTTTGTGTCGCTGTCATACTTGTTATTTGTAAAAATATAGTATAATGCATCGTAAATTTTATCCATGTTAAAACGGAGTGCTCTAAGAGCATCAAATCTACTTTCCCAACGCGTATTTGAAAGAGGTTTTAATGTCAAAGTAGGTATCTGTTTCATAATTACATCCCAGCGTGATGTGGATGCTGAAAAAAATACATAGATTTCTTGGACAATACAGAAAAAGTTTGTAATTTCCAATGAGCTTTTAGCGGCGTCATTTACTACTAAATTAAGGGAGTGAGCAGCACACGGTACGTAAAAAGCACGAGGATTCATGTCCAATATTTTTTTTTGGAGGCCTATATTTTTCCCCCTCATATTGGCCCCATTATCAGTTACAGGTAAAAAAACCTAAAAAATGTTCTCGTACCTCAGCGCGTTTTGTCGATGGATTTAAATAAATAAACCTCACAATAACAGTAAGTTGTTCTTGGTGTGAAATATCAGGTGTGCAATCTAGAATTACAGAGTAGTATTTACATTGCTTCAGAAGACTAATTATAGTCGTTTTAATTTTTTCAGCAATTATACTAATCAGTTCATTTTGAATGTTATGACCAAGATAATGTGGCATGCGATGCTGAGCTCTTTGAATTCGAGCAATGTGTTCTGATAGTGTACTATCAAAATTAGATATACTCTCCACCAACTTTAAAAAATTACCATTATTTGGGTCATACAACTTCTCGGTTGTGCCCCTAAATGCTATATTTTGACCTGCCAAAAATTTTATAATTTCGATTATCCTTTCCAAAACTGCCGTCCACCTTTTTCTTTCGCGGTCTACTTCAGTTTGATTTACCGAGTCTATTGTTTGCCCTTTCAATAAGTCATTTTTTAGATCCAAATATTTTTTTAAAGAACATATGTGCCCTGAACTTTTTTCATGTCGTTCTATATTTCTCGACAAATGCCCCCAGTCTTTGTAACCAGTGGGGGCATTAAATGCAGTGACATTATTATTAAATAGCTTACAGTGAAAACAAAATACAGAATCAGTAGATGTGGAATATACAAGCCAAACTCGATGAATAATTTCGTTGTTTTGTAACTTTTTACTGTAATATGTATCTGAAAACGACCTCATGTTACTATCTGAAGGATAGTTGTTTTTTTTTAATCTGAATCGGTCGACGTTCTGTTAAAAATAATCTTAAATTATCGGGTATTACTTGCGGCCAGAGAGCAGGATCATTCGCGACATTTTCACAAAATCGTACATCTGGTTCTGTTGCTGATTGGTTAACAATTGGAATTGGTTCACTTGGAGTAAGCGAGCCAGGCGAGGTACTGGTACTAGTATGAGCTGGAACTTGTGAAATACTCGTAGAAGTTTTCTTTTCCAAGTTGACTGTCTCTTCTAACTGTAGGGTGGATGTTGACGAAGATGTACCTAAAAAAACACAAGATAGTCAAAAATTTGTGTAACCAAGTGTGGTAACAGGGCCACGCAATAATATTTTAGGACATTAAAAACAGCGCCTTCAAGTTATGGCGGGCAATCGGGCATATTCTAATCCGTTAGTCCGGGCAAGCGCGCTCAGTGTGGAATTGCCGAGGCGCTTACGCACGCTCTATGCGCAAACAGTAAGAAATTAAAATACTTTAGTTGCGATTGGCGGATCTCGCCTGCGGCTACTTCATGAAAAAACATAATTCATAATCCCCAAAAACAAATCACATACACACAAGCCATATAAGTTCAGATAATAAGTACAGACAGTCCAGTTCACTGTTAGACATGAGCCTCCAAAACTATGGGGTTATTTATTGCCATAATTTCCACGATTGAAACGCGTGTAAGACATATCACACATTACAAAAATTTAACACAAGGTCTGAGAAGGTATATATTTAAAAAATATTGCACCGGCCGGGATTCGAACCTGAGACCTTTGGCACAAGAGTGAGTGTTAGTTACTAACCATTGCGCTTTCCGGTGCGCAATCCGCAAAAAACAATTAATTAGATATTGTCATAATCATAAAAACCTACGTCTTTATTTAAGACTCATTTATTAGGTATACAGTTACAGGTAACTTATACAAAAAATAAGAAGTGTAATAATAATAAGTAGGTAGGAACTTAGGGATCGAACCAAGGCAGGATACACCAGCGACTTCTATCACTGATTTATGCCACTTCAGATGTTTTACGAGTATTTATGGTACCAACTTCAACTGACTGAACTTACCAGGTCGAAAGAAAGAGTCAATCGGAGAAGTTAGCTTTTTAATTTTTTCTTCTTTCTCCAGTTTCCTTTTTCTATTTTGAGCACCCGATGGTTTCTTTGTATCCCCTAATTCGGCCATCTACAATAAAATCAAATTTCAATTTAGTACTTCATTTTTCTTTCTATAATCTAAATAAAGCAAGTAGTTTTTTATCAATCACTAACATTAAGGTCATTAAGAATTTGTATTTTTGCAATTATAAACAAAACAGTCATGACTCTCTCTCATAAACAAACAAATGATGTGATGATGATGATGTGATGATAATGATTGCAATGTACCTAACTAACACTTAACAAATAAAATTGACTTACCTTTAAATTTTTTCTCTAAGAACTTCCGTGCTAATTCGCCGGTTGTCGCAAATGAAATGAGCTAACGAATTCAATTACTTAAAAGAAGAAATCAGATCAATCACTGACCGACACTTACATAGGCGCCGCGCTCCGCACTGTAAATTCAAATGAACCTACACCTAATTGTAGTGGTTTAGAGATCATTTCTCTTTAAGTGCGAGCGCCCGGGCGGCTATGTCAAAGGACGCAACAGACGTACAGGTGCCGCGCCGCGCGCCCATTTCAAATGAACTTACACTCTATTGACTTAGAGATCATTTCTCTTTAAGTGCGAGCGCCCGGGCGGCTATGTCAAAGGACGCAACAGAAGTACCGGTGCCGCGCTGCGCGCCCATTTCAAATGAACTTACACTCTATTGACTTAGAGATTATTCTGCATGCTTCAAGTGCGGGCGACCGAGCGGCAACGTGTCAAACGTACATACATACACAGTACACTCTCTTTGGATTAGAGAATTAGCCGCGCGCGTGTTGTATTAAATAAAATTGTTATTTGTGTATGTTATGTAGTAATGCGGCATGACAAGCGCCGAAAGCGTAATAAAAGTAAAAAATATATTATTGTTGATGACTTTTTTTTTTGCTTGCGCTTACATATTTGTCGTAAGTAACAAGTATTTAAAACTGTGCAATGGCGTTAAGTTCAATGAAATACCAAAAATTCAGCGCTCGACAGGCGCCCGCACCCCTTGCACCCCCTGGTAAAGACGGCCCTGCTAAGCTCTCAAGTTGCCTGAATTGTGGGGACAGCCATGACAGCTGTAGGCTCTAGTCTGCCTAAAGATGTAGGTACATATCCTACAAATCAAATTACTGTGTGCATGAGATTTAAGAACTAATGTCTCTAAGTGATGAGCGCAGTTTAGAGCCACAGAACGGTGATACTGCAACTGTAATGAACAGGCATGATGCATCCTATCAGGTACGGTCTTCTCTACTTCATCACTTCAAAACATTAAAAATAAACATTCACCATGCTATCATGCAATAAAGAAAGTACCTACCTATCTAGTTTACATACCTTTAGCTACTTTGGCTAACATTCCTCCTGCTACGGAATGGCTAAGAACTTATGCTGCATATTTAACCTTCATTTTTTGTTTTGAATTGGGCTCTAAGTGATCCTTCTTCAAAGCTGGTGCATACACAAAGTTTGGGTTGGTATTATCAATTTCATAAAATTCCTTTATGTGGGACCATTTAGCAATTCCTGTAAAAAGAAATATGTATCATGTAGAAAAATAGTTATCAAACCAAAATAAAAGCAGTAATTTCATAAGAATATCATATTTTTTTGTTTGTTTGTTTGAGTTTCACTTGATTCACATTGGGCCAGATTCGTAATTCTGCTAAGGGTTTTAGAAAAACAATATGCAACAGTTAACCCAAAAGATAAGAACACACAAGAGTGAAAAGTCTCGGCATAGTGTGCAAACATAGTGTAGGACGTCCTGAGGCACGGTGGAGTGACGATCTGCGCAAGACGGCTAGCAAAAACTGGATGCGAGAAGCCCAAGATAGACCTAAGTGGCGTGCAATTGGAGAGGCCTATGTCCAGCAGTGGACTGCTACAGGCTGATGATGATGATGATGATGATGAAGAGTGAAAAGTATCTATGAGAACCCTTTACCTTTTCCTTCATTGTCATTTGATAAAATGTCTGTAGCACATTCAATATCATATTTTAAAAACAAGTTTCTAAAGCATTTTAATAAATGTGGTACATCAAAAAGTGCTGTGATTTGTTTGCCATTGTGGTGTATATAAGGGTGTTGCAGTGATGCACCCAAGATAGTGAGGGCTCGCCTGTTTACGCCATCCATATCGCACACAATGGCCGCAATATTTACTCCCACCTCATGGCACTTTTGTAGAACCTGAAATGATAAATAATGAACAATTATTCTAACTGATGTGATAACTATTCACATTGGGTCTGTTATGCAAAAGTATTGATAATGGTGTACAATTTAGAAACTAATAATAATATCAAGAAGAAATATTTGCATTTTTGTATGTCTGTAATGAATAGACTCTAAAACAACTCGTATCAATTTCAAAAATTCTTTCTCCATTATACTATGTAATCCCTAAATAACATAGGCTATATAATATATATATTTTGATTCATCATTATCATCATCCATCACCATGCAGACGGAGCGTAGCTAGTATTATATAAAGGTTGTCATCATCATCCCTACACATGTAGGGTCAATCGATACCATATGTTTTTCTGTAATATGAATGGACACAACAAGGAATATAATTTGGTTTTAGTATTAGTTTAGGTAATAGGGTTTTGCCACACCGCTGACTGCTGCCTACTAGACGCACTTTTTTTGCCTATGAGACTTCAGTCGCCTTTTAAGACATTCTAAGGCAGGTGTTTAAAAAAAAATACTTACCTCTTTAATTAGCACAGCCAGTCTGTCTGCAGAAGAAAACCCACTTGAAAAGTAATGGGCAATTGGCTGTTTAACTTTCTTACGTATCCCCGCAACCATAAACACCAATGCATATGCTGCAATAAGTGGGGATCTTCCCTGTGAAGCATGGTCCTGAAATCTTGAAATCTTCTTTAGGGTTGTAATTGAGATGTTTTTTTATTGACATTTCATCAAACATTAATGTGTATTCATTGTCTGAAGGCTTTTGTGTCTTTGTGTAATTTTGAAGGACTTCAAAAACTGGTTGATTGATTCCAGCATTAAAAGGTACTCTATTGAGTAGACTTTTTAATGTATTGGGTGATGGTAACTGAAAAAGCCTTTGCAGCAAACGGTAACAAGTTGGTGATCTTTTATAAATTCTTAGAGCAGTAATTTTTTCTTTTTTATTCCACCTTCGACCAGTACTTTTCTTTTTAAAGTTCCGTATCTGTCCTTGCAACAGTTGCGCAAATGTCGGAGATATCTTCTTTGATAACTTTTTTATGGATACATCATCTGTCAGACGTTTTAAAATATCTTTTGACTTCAGATGTTTAATGCGATTGCGCAGTTGGCAAATTTTTCGCATATATTTGCTACATTTGGCATAAACTTCTCCTTTTCTGAAGTTTGCACTTGAGCATCTGAAGATGTCCCAACATTAGACTCACTATTTGCACCAATGGTCACTTCCTGTAAGACCCCATGTGAAGGACCAGGCTGATTGGTAGGTCTTGTGTTTGTGATATCCTGTAAGACCCCATGTGAAGGACCAGGTTGAGGCCTTATTGTATACTCGGGCAATTGTGGTTCATTCTGGAATAAAATAACTAATGAGTTACAGATGAAAAGGTATTGAAAATATATAACTAAACTAACAAATACAGATAGATAGGAACTCTTTAGTTAAAACATAATGGTACAAAAGGCAGTCTTATCGCGATTCCTTCCAGACAACCTTTGTATATAAAGTGTAATATTTTCAGGGACAGTGGTAAATAGTATCAGCGTAAGTATAGAAAATAGTGAATAGGTACATGTACCTAAATGCCTGATAACAAATGTAATATATATATATATATATATATATATATATATATATATATATATATATATATATATATCTATATATTACATAATATATATATACATATACTGCCTAGTTCAATAAGTAACAAAAATAGATTTGAAATTTTTGCAAACACCAATAATATTTAAACCACAGATATAATTTTTTAATTTGGTCTTAATTGAATTAGGCGTTGGATATTGGAGCTGTGGTAGCCAAGTGATTACACCTATTGACTGCTAATCAGAAGGTACCTGGTACCCCATGGCAGTCGAACATTTTGCGAATGCTGATCTAGCTAGCTACCTACTACCCTCAAGTAGCAAGTATACTTCTGCCCTACCAATTGAAGCAGCAATCGTGGACGGAACAGTATGGACTACTGAGCAGCAATACCATGGGTTAACTCTCTTTCAGCTTGAGCCCCTCCTCACTGGTGGAAAGGCATTGTGTGTTTGTTACCCTGCCTATTTTCCATTGTCAGTTTAGTAGGCTGTGTTATCGCTAAGAGCGATCTGTTCAGGAAAAAGTTTCATTTGAAATGTTGTTGATGAGTATGTATTGGGCCCATAGTTCACAGCTGAAAGTTCAAAAAAAATACTTAATAAAAATTCTATTTGGGTTACTTATATTGTTTTGATTCTGAAATGGGTACTGTAAAATATTTGTTGCAGCCAAATGCTAATTGCCTAACCATTTTATGAAACACCACTGTTCTATCAATGCCATGAATATTTACCATTTATATCATATTTATCCAGCTAAAGATACAGCTTTTAATTTCACACAACTAGATTTGTGTGAAATTTTGTATAACTTGTACAACATACACATCATTTATTTTAATCTTACTTCCAAGGGGACTCAGGCTACAGGTAAGTTAGAAATATTACTCCCAATGGAAAGCTACATGGATGCAAAGATGAAATATAATATTTAGTGCATTCAAATAGATCACTTCTGATCGTTTTTAGCGAAAATGCTAATAACGCTCATAAGGGGCGTTCGAATGGGAATCTGTGGGTGAAAATGTCATTATGTCTCGGAATGCTAAAAAAGAGGAATTATTGCCACCAAAAAGTGTAATTTTTGACCCACGTCCAAAGCATGGTTGTTTGTGATCGTTATTTGACAGCTATGTATTTGATCATAAACATGCGATTTTAGGTCTTATGCTCAGTTGAGCGCTTTTTTGTTAAAGCGTTTGTACAGATCAAAACTGTTACTTTTGTCACTTTTGCCCACACCCTATTCAAACGCACTATATGTAGTTTCTGGATTTCTTAGTTAGGTCAATTTTAAGGATTCAGAATTAACCAGATTTGCTAATTCTTGTTTGATTTGACTCTGATAAAATACTTAAAAATAGAAGTTCTTAGAGGCTTCTGTCTGCAACTATTGTCATAATTCTGCCAGTGTCTGTTGTGCTAGTTCCATAAACTATCAGGAGAATTAGCAATTGTTTAATAATATGAGGAGTGGTACATATGGAGAGTCGCACTAAGACATGACCATAAAAATATCAGTAAATATACATACCGTATAAGGTTATTTATGCCAGGCTTTGGAAATCTAAACAATTTTGCGTTGTCTGCGAACGGTGAGCGGCCGCATTTAAAGCATTTCCTTTTGTTTTCTTTCTCCGACATGATCACAAACTAAAATAAGAGTCTCTGCTCAAATTATTATAATATAATCAAGAGTCAACTTCTCACATCACACACAACTGAGTCAATTTCTCGAAGTTCCTAATCGCAATTAACATAACTTTTTGAAGGCACGGAGGAACATAAGCTCAACTCGACGTGGATTTAATGCTATATTCAAGGAACTTTAACAACGAACGAAACTGAAATCACTGAAACCGGCACTATATCCGAATGAAAACAATAACACACCCACCAAAGAGGATATTTTAGCATGCCGGATGTGACATCAAAATATTTAATGTGTTACCACCTTTGAATAATATTTTAAATGGCAACTATAAAAATTAGCCCCCGTCGGTAATTTCATTTGCCCCATACAAGTGTGCCATCCCGTCGCCAGTGCGACCGCTTTTATAGGTTACGGCGTACTTGCACGTGGTCGTTTTAAACATTAAGATTGCAATACAAAGTGATGGCATGTTTTATAATTAATTGTACGTAATAAACTTAAATCATTTTGAGAATAATTATATTATTAATTTTAATTGGAATAATTTACTGTAAACAATTTCAAAAATATGAATCTATGTTTTATTAATCAATTCAAATAAATCAATTTAACAAATCTAATTGTTATAGACTAATTATTATTGGCTAATTATTGTATCCGCGCCGATATATATATTGTTGGAGACGAAAATAGCCTAGTAGACCGAAAAGTATAAAAGGCGGCGCGCAGAGCGGTCGTGGCTCACTCTGCCTTCAACCGTCGACGAGTCAACATCTCCGAGTTCGTTATTGCGGTGACGTCAATCCTTGTCGTGGTTTTGTATAGTGCAAACACTGTCATAATGATTGTCGCGTTTTTTTTTTAATTTTTTAAAAATTTAAAAAAAAAAAATTTTTTTTCCTTTTATTAAATTAATGTTCTGCTACTTGTAGAGATAAATAACTGTAAGGTTAATGTTACCGCTGTTTTAATACTTTTATACGGCAATGTTTTGTCTTGTATGACTTGTATGCAACACGAGAGGTATTGATCATTATGATTGACACGTCACTGTGGTATGCACGTACTTCAGGTTTTAAATTAAACAATTGTCAATATGAACCCTATATGAATGGGTACCAATGGAAACTTGGTAATGTATGAAAGGCATGGAATGTTTTTCTTTGTTTTCATTGCATGGTGTGGTGCGGGTGATGGAAGTCCAGAATTTTATTGCAGTACGTCGACAGATATTAACACAATCATTTGTTTTTCAGCTGTCCCGAGCAGGTATCCTGAGCGGCTGCCCAAACTGCTGCGCTGGGCTGCTGCGCTGAGCAACTGCCCGTGCTTCTGCGCTGAGCGGCCGCCCAAGCCGCTGTCCCGAGCAGTTGTCTGCTAGAAGTCAAGATTACCTTGTGTGGTGTCATGCAAAGGTGGTATCATGCAAAGGTGGTATCGTGAGTATGTCGAGACATTCGACAGTTAATCTTCACAAATTGATATCATGCGCTAGTTGTCTTTGGTATGCATTAATAAAGAAAAATATCACTAAACTGTGCGAGTGAGATTTTGGTAAAGTATGTAAGGCATGGAATGTTTTTCTTTGTTTTCATTGCATGGTGTGGTGCGGGTGATGGAAGTCCAGAATTTTATCGTAGTACGTCGACAGATATTAACACATTCATTTGTTTTTCAGCTGTCCCGAGCAGGTATCCTGAGCGGCTGCCCAAACTGCTGCGCTGGGCTGCTGCGCTGAGCAACTGCCCGTGCTTCTGCGCTGAGCGGCCGCTCAAGCCGCTGTCCCGAGCAGTTGTCTGCTGGAAGTCAAGTCCGGAGTAATCGACACCAAAGATTACCTTGTGTGGTGTCATGCAAAGGTGGTATCGTGAGTATGTCGAGACATTCGACAGTTAATCTTCACAAATTGATATCATGCGCTAGTTGTCTTTGGTATGCATTAATAAAGAAAAATATCACTAAACTGTGCGAGTGAAATTTTGGTAAAGTATGTGAGGCATGGAATGTTTTTCTTTGTTTTCATTGCATGGTGTGGTGCGGGTGATGGAAGTCCAGAATTTTATTGTAGTACGTCGACAGATATTAACACATTCATTTGTTTTTCAGCTGTCCCGAGCAGGTATCCTGAGCGGCTGCCCAAACTGCTGCGCTGGGCTGCTGCGCTGAGCAACCGCCCGTGCTTCTGCGCTGAGCTGCCGCCCAAGCCGCTGTCCCGAGCAGTTGTCTGCTGGAAGTCGAGATTACCTTGTGTGGTGTCATGCAAAGGTGGTATCGTGAGTATGTCGAGACATTCGACAGTTAATCTTCACAAATTGATATCATGCGCTAGTTGTCTTTGGTATGCATTAATTAAGAAAAATATCACTAAACTGTGCGAGTGAGATCTTGGTAAAGTATGTAAGGCATGGAATGTTTTCTTTGTTTTCTTTGCATGGTGTGGTGCGGGTGATGGAAGTCCAGAATTTTATCGTAGTACGTCGACAGATATTAACACATTCATTTGTTTTTCAGCTGTCCCGAGCAGGTATCCTGAGCGGCTGCCCAAACTGCTGCGCTGGGCTGCTGCGCTGAGCAACTGCCCGTGCTTCTGCGCTGAGCGGCCGCTCAAGCCGCTGTCCCGAGCAGTTGTCTGCTGGAAGTCAAGTCTGGAGTAATCGACACCAAAGATTACCTTGTGTGGTGTCATGCAAAGGTGGTATCGTGAGTATGTCGAGACATTCGACAGTTAATCTTCACAAATTGATATCATGCGCTAGTTGTCTTTGGTATGCATTAATAAAGAAAAATATAACTAAACTGTGCGAGTGAAATTTCGGTAAAGTATGTAAGGCATGGAATGTTTTTCTTTGTTTTCATTGCATGGTGTGGTGCGGGTGATGGAAGTCCAGAATTTTATTGTAGTACGTCGACAGATATTAACACATTCATTTGTTTTTCAGCTGTCCCGAGCAGGTATCCTGAGCGGCTGCCCAAACTGCTGCGCTGCTGCGCTGAGCAATCGCCCGTGCTTCTGCGCTGAGCGGCCGCTAAAGCCGCTGTCCCGAGCAGTTGTCTGCTGGAAGTCAAGTCCGGAGTAATCGACACCAAAGATTACCTTGTGTGGTGTCATGCAAAGGTGGTATCGAGAGTATGTCGAGACATTCGACAGTTAATCCTCACAAATTGATATCATGCGCTAGTTGTTCTTGGTATGCATTAATAAAGAAAAATATCACTAAACTGTGCGAGTGAGATCTTGGTAAAGTATGTAAGGCATGGAATGTTTTTCTTTGTTTTCATTGCATGGTGTGGTGCGGGTGATGGAAGTCCAGAATTTATTGTAGTATGTAGACAGGTATTAACACATTCATTTATTTTTCAGCTGTCCCGAGCAGGTATCCTGAGCGGCTGCCCAAACTGCTGCGCTGGGCTGCTGCGCTGAGCAACTGCCCGTGCTTCTGCGCTGAGCGGCCGCTAAAGCCGCTGTCCCGAGCAGTTGTCTGCTGGAAGTCAAGTCCGGAGTAATCGACACCAAAGATTACATTGTGTGGTGTCATGCAAAGGTGGTATCGTGAGTATGTCGAGACATTCGACAGTTAATCTTCACAAATTGATATCATGCGCTAGTTGTCTTTGGTATGCATTAATAAAGAAAAATATAACTAAACTGTGCGAGTGAAATTTTGGTAAAGTATGTAAGGCATGGAATGTTTTTCTTTGTTTTCATTGCATAGTAAGGTGCGGGTGATGGAAGTCCAGAATTTTATCGTAGTACGTCGACAGATATTAACACATTCATTTGTTTTACAGCTGTCCCGAGCAGGTATCCTGAGCGGCTGCCCAAACTGCTGCGCTGGGCTGCTTCGCTGAGCAACTGCCCGTGCTTCTGCGCTGAGCGGCCGCCCAAGCCGCTGTCCCGAGCAGTTGTCTGCTGGAAGTCAAGATTACCTTGTGTGGTGTCATGCAAAGGTGGTATCGTGAGTATGTCGAGACATTCGACAGTTAATCTTCACAAATTGATATCATGCGCTAGTTGTCTTTGGTATGCATTAATAAAGAAAAATTTCACTAAACTGTGCGAGTGAGATCTTGGTAAAGTATGTAAGGCATGGAATGTTTTTGTTTTCATTGCATGGTGTGGTGCGGGTGATGGAAGTCCAGAATTTTATCGTAGTACGTCGACAGATGTTAACACATTCATTTGTTTTTCAGCTGTCCCGAGCAGGTATCCTGAGCGGCTGCCCAAACTGCTGCGCTGGGCTGCTGCGCTGAGCAACTGCCCGTGCTTCTGCGCTGAGCGGCCGCTCAAGCCGCTGTCCCGAGCAGTTGTCTGCTGGAAGTCAAGTCCGGAGTAATCGACACCAAAGATTACCTTGTGTGGTGTCATGCAAAGGTGGTATCGTGAGTATGTCGAGACATTCGACAGTTAATCTTCACAAATTGATATCATGCGCTAGTTGTCTTTGGTATGCACTAAACTGTGCGAGTGAGATCTTGGTAAAGTATGTAAGGCATGGAATGTTTTTCTTAGTTTTCATTGCATGGTGTGGTGCGGGTGATGGAAGTCCAGAATTTTATCGTAGTACGTCGACAGATGTTAACACATTCATTTGTTTTTCAGCTGTCCCGAGCAGGTATCCTGAGCGGCTGCCCAAACTGCTGTGCTGGGCTGCTGCGCTGAGCAACTGCCCGTGCTTCTGCGCTGAGCGGCCGCCCAAGCCGCTGTCCCGAGCAGTTGTCTGCTGGAAGTCAAGTCCGGAGTAATCGACACCAAAGATTACCTTGTGTGGTGTCATGCAAAGGTGGTATCGTGAGTATGTCGAGACATTAGACAGTTAATCTTCACAAATTGATATCATGCGCTAGTTGTCTTTGGTATGCATTAATAAAGAAAAATATCACTAAACTGTGCGAGTGAGATCTTGGTAAAGTATGTAAGGCATGTTTTTCTTTGTTTTCATTGCATGGTGTGGTGCGGGTGATGGATGTCCAGAATTTATTGTAGTATGTAGACAGATATTAACACATTCATTTATTTTTCAGCTGTCCCGAGCAGGTATCCTGTGCGGCTGCCCAAACTGCTGCGCTGGACTGCTGCGCTGAGCAACCGCCCGAGCTTCTGCGCTGAGCGGCCGCCCAAGCCGCTGTCCCGAGCAGTTGTCTGCTGGAAGTCAAGATTACCTTGTGTGGTGTCATGCAAAGGTGGTATCGTGAGTATGTCGAGACATTCGACAGTTAATCCTCACAAATTGATATCATGCGCTAGTTGTTTTTGGTATGCATTAATAAAGAAAAATATCACTAAACTGTGCGAGTGAGATCTTGGTAAAGTATGTAAGGCATGGAATGTTTTTCTTTGTTTTCATTGCATGGTGTGGTGCGGGTGATGGAAGTCCAGAATTTTATCGTAGTACGTCGACAGATATTAACACATTCATTTGTTTTTCAGCTGTCCCGAGCAGGTATCCTGAGCGGCTGCCCAAACTGCTGCGCTGGGCTGCTGCACTGAGCAACTGCCCGTGCTTCTGCGCTGAGCGGCCGCTCAAGCCGCTGTCCCGAGCAGTTGTCTGCTGGAAGTCAAGTCCGGAGTAATCGACACCAAAGATTACCTTGTGTGGTGTCATGCAAAGGTGGTATCGTGAGTATGTCGAGACATTCGACAGTTAATCCTCACAAATTGATATCATGCGCTAGTTGTTTTTGGTATGCATTAATAAAGAAAAATATAACTAAACTGTGCGAGTGAAATTTTGGTAAAGTATGTAAGGCATGGAATGTTTTTCTTTGTTTTCATTGCATGGTGTGGTGCGGGTGATGGAAGTCCATAATTTTATCGTAGTACGTCGACAGATATTAACACATTCATTTGTTTTTCAGCTGTCCCGAGCAGGTATCCTGAGCGGCTGCCCAAACTGCTGCGCTGGGCTGCTGCGCTGAGCAACTGCCCGTGCTTCTGCGCTGAGCGGCCGCCCAAGCCGCTGTCCCGAGCAGTTGTCTGCTGGAAGTCAAGATTACCTTGTGTGGTGTCATGCAAAGGTGGTATCGTGAGTATGTCGAGACATTCGACAGTTAATCTTCACAAATTGATATCATGCGCTAGTTGTCTTTGGTATGCATTAATAAAGAAAAAGATCACTAAACTGTGCGAGTGAGATTTTGGTAAAGAATGTAAGGCATGGAATGTTTTTCTTTGTTTTCATTGCATGGTGTGGTGCGGGTGATGGAAGTCCAGAATTTTATCGTAGTACGTCGACAGATATTAACACATTCATTTGTTTTTCAGCTGTCCCGAGCAGGTATCCTGAGCGGCTGCCCAAACTGCTGCGCTGGGCTGCTGCGCTGAGCAACTGCCCGTGCTTCTGCGCTGAGCGGCCGCTCAAGCCGCTGTCCCGAGCAGTTGTCTGCTGGAAGTCAAGTCCGGAGTAATCGACACCAAAGATTACCTTGTGTGGTGTCATGCAAAGGTGGTATCGTGAGTATGTCGAGACATTAGACAGTTAATCTTCACAAATTGATATCATGCGCTAGTTGTCTTTGGTATGCATTAATAAAGAAAAATATCACTAAACTGTGCGAGTGAAATTTTGGTAAAGTATGTAAGGCATGGAATGTTTTTCTTTGTTTTCATTGCATGGTGTGGTGCGGGTGATGGAAGTCCAGAATTTTATCGTTGTACGTCGACAGATATTAACACATTCATTTGTTTTTCAGCTGTCCCGAGCAGGTATCCTGAGCGGCTGCCCAAACTGCTGCGCTGGGCTGCTACGCTGAGCAACTGCCCGTGCTTCTGCGCTGAGCGGCCGCTCAAGCCGCTGTCCCGAGCAGTTGTCTGCTGGAAGTCAAGTCCGGAGTAATCGACACCAAAGATTACCTTGTGTGGTGTCATGCAAAGGTGGTATCGTGAGTATGTCGAGACATTAGACAGTTAATCTTCACAAATTGATATCATGCGCTAGTTGTCTTTGGTATGCATTAATAAAGAAAAATATCACTAAACTGTGCGAGTGAAATTTTGGTAAAGTATGTAAGGCATGGAATGTTTTTCTTTGTTTTCATTGCATGGTGTGGTGCGGGGGATGGAAGTCCAGAATTTTATTGTAGTACGTCGACAGATATTAACACATTCATTTGTTTTTCAGCTGTCCCGAGCAGGTATCCTGAGCGGCTGCCCAAACTGCTGCGCTGGGCTGCTGCGCTGAGTAACCGCCCGTGCTTCTGCGCTGAGCTGCCGCCCAAGCCGCTGTCCCGAGCAGTTGTCTGCTGGAAGTCAAGATTACCTTGTGTAGTGTCATGCAAAGGTGGTATCGTGAGTATGTCGAGACATTCGACAGTTAATCTTCACAAATTGATATCATGCGCTAGTTGTCTTTGGTATGCATTAATAAAGAAAAATATCACTAAACTGTGCGAGTGAGATTTTGGTAAAGTATGTAAGGCATGGAATGTTTTTCTTTGTTTTCATTGCATGGTGTGGTGCGGGTGATGGAAGTCCAGAATTTTATCGAAGTACGTCGACAGATATTAACACATACATTTGTTTTTCAGCTGTCCCGAGCAGGTATCCTGAGCGGCTGCCCAAACTGCTGCGCTGGGCTGCTGCGCTGAGCAACCGCCCGTGCTTCTGCGCTGAGCGGCCGCCCAAGCCGCTGTCCCGAGCAGTTGTCTGCTGGAAGTCAAGTCCGGAGTGATCGACACCAAAGATTACCTTGTGTGGTGTCATGCAAAGGTGGTATCGTGAGTATGTCGAGACATTCGACAGTAAATCTTCACAAATTGATATCATGCGCTAGTTGTCTTTGGTATGCATTAATAAAGAAAAATATCACTAAACTGTGCAAGTGAGATCTTGGTAAAGTATGTAAGGCATGAAATTTTTTTTCTTTGTTTTTATTGCATAGTGTGGTGCGGGTGATGGAAGTCCAGAATTTTATCGTTGAACGTCGACAGATGATAACACATTCATTTGTTTTTCAGCTGTCCGAGCAGGTTACCTGAGCGGCTGTCCAAACCGCTGCGCTGGGCTGCTGCGCTGAGCAACTGCCCGTGCTTCTGCGTTGAGCGGCCGCCCAAGCCGCTGTCCCGAGCAGTTGTCTGCTGGAAGTCAAGTCCGGAGTAATCGACACCAAAGATTACCTTGTGTGGTGTCATGCAAAGGTGGTATCGTGAGTTTGTTGAGACATTCGACAGTTAATCTTCACAAATTGATATCACGTGCTTGTTGTCTTTGGTATGCATTAATAAAGAAAAATATCACTAAACTGTGCGAGTGAGATCTTGGTAAAGTATGTAAGGCATGAAATTTTTTTCTTTGTTTTTATTGCATAGTGTGGTGCGGGTGATGGAAGTCCAGAATTTTATCGTAGTACGTCGACAGATATTAACACATTCATTTGTTTTTCAGCTGTCCGAGCAGGTATCCTGAGCGGCTGCCCAAACTGCTGCGCTAGGCTGCTGCGCTAAGCAACTGCCCGTGCTTCTGCGCTGAGCGACCACCCAAGCCGCTGTCCCGAGCAGTTGTCTGCTGGAAGTCAAGTCCGGAGTAATCGACACCAAAGATTACCTTGTGTGGTGTCATGCAAAGGTGGTATCGTGAGTTTGTTGAAACTCTCTACCGAGAGAAGTGTGACTGCCATACAGACATAATGCGAATTACATTGATACTACTAGCGCAACAGAATCCGCACGGAATGCTAAGGAACTAACTTTAGCGCAAATTTTAAATATCCACCCCATGCTTTTCTATTTTCATTTATTTTATTACCTATCAATTCAGTCTGCGGATGGAACAATGTTAAAACATAATTTCGCCTCATGAAGTAGGCAGAACCTTATTAGGTGAATAAGTAGGTACTTATGTTATAGAAATAAAACAATTTTTAAGAACATTTATGTATGACGGAGAAAGCACCTCCGGAGTGTTTTTAAAAAGTGTGACGTCAGCATTGCTGACGTCACAATTGTTGTTTTCATGATGATCACTCATTTTTGGGTCCTCGAAGTAAAACTTCACAAGTACTTTTATAAGCTTCGTATATTCAACGAGCAGCGTAACAACGTCACAAAGAGGTCCGTACTGTACGGCGACTCGAGAGCGACTGAGACGAGCGCCTACAGTGCGGCCGTACTTATAGGACTCGGCGCACGTGCACGAGTTTACAAGTTTGTTGGTAAAGTATTGAAATTACAATCATAACATTAATTTTACATCGTAATCAACTCAAAAATAATCAACTGATGATTTATAAACTATTTTTAGGGTAATCAAATGATTAAACTTAATTATTCTCGACGAACTGTTGTAGTTGCGCCGATACGGCCATACTGACAGGCGGTGCGCGCTCTGCACCAGCCTCGTTGGTTCTCGTAGATTGTTATGGATTCTCGTAGATTATTTGGATTCTCGTAGACCATTTATTCTGATGGGTCATCTTGGTTCGAGTCGTGTTGGCTGTACTTGCAGCCCTTCTCGTGAGGTCGACGGAATGGGCTCATTTGATTCTGCAGTGGGATCTCGTTGAATAGATGATTCGTTTCCCGCCGATACGGTCAACTGATCCCCAGGTTGCGGAGCGCGGCGCAGCTGATCATGGGCAATCTTGCGAGGTCGTCCTCTACCGACAACTTTCTTTACCAGATATCAGTCATTATCCAGTATTCTACAAACTTCATATGGTTCGCTGTATTTAAGGTCAAGCGAGGTTTGGTTTCGAGGATTATTTTTCACCAATATGTAGTCTCCTCTTTGAAAATGATGGATTTTGGCTTTGTGTAGGTTGAAGCGTTGTCTGTCTTGTTCGCTACAACGAATCATTTTCTGTTGCACCTGTTGAGTGAGCGCTTTAATATCAACGGTTTCGTTGTCAATATCCACCAGGTTGAGAAGCTCAGGAGGTACACAGTGCTTTCGTTGCGTAATAAGTGTCAGTGGAGCAACACCGGTGACTCAGTGGGTTGTACAGTTCATTGCCAGCTGAAGTTCCTCGAGTACAGTGTGCCACTGCTCTGCTTCGTAATTTTTAATCATTACCAAAGCATTTTTGAGGGTTGCAACGACTCTTTCAACTTAGCCATTCGCTCGGCTGACTCCTGGAGCGATAGCATGGATATTTATTCCGATGGCGTCACAGTAGTCTTTGAATTCGCCAAGGAACTCTCTTCCTCCATCCACTATTATTTGAAGCGGCGCACCAAATAGATGCACAGTGCGTTCTAGAGCGGCCAATGTGCTGTGTGGGTTTTTGTTGGTACTGAAGTACAGTAAAACGTACTTTGAGAAAGCGTCAATGGTGACTATGACGTATTGTTGATCATCTGGAGTGCCCAGCTTCCCTGTTATGTCCATATGAATAACTTGGAAGGCGGCCATTGGTTTTTGTATGGGGTGTAACTGGGCTTGAATGGCCCCTGATCTTCCTTTAGATGTTCGGCATACAACACAGTTATCCACAAATCTTTCGGATAATGGAACTCATTTTGTTGAACCAATAGGTTTCTCTGATCTTCTGCAGTGTCTTTTCCCAGCCAGGGTGTTTTAGTGCAGTGTGAAATGAGTTTATAATGCTCCATTGAAATGATTTGGGAACGACGGTACTGAGCTGCTGACCGAAGACAGGATCATTGACGTTCCTTTTTTAAAACGTTGTCCTCTAACACATAGTCTTCCACTGGGTTATTGTCACTGAGACTGTCCATTATCGGACGCAGTTCTTCATCCCGTCGCTGTTCAATTTTGAGCCAGTTCAAGTCTCTTGTCATAACATTGACTGCAAGCTCAACTGGATTGCGACAGCGATGAATCCTTGGCAGAAGGTCCTTTTTGTGTTTTGACGCTTTTAATGCGTTGCAATCTGTTATCACGGTGAATTTTCGCCCATATAAAGTGTTTTATGGCTCGTACCACTGCCAGTGTCTCCAACTCGTAGGAGTGGTACCGGCTCTCGGCTTCCGTGGTTCTCATGCTCATAAAGGCAACAGCATGTTGTCGTTTTAAACGTTGACTAATTATTGTTGGCTAATTATGGTATCCGCGTCGATACGGCCATACTGACAGGCGGTGCGCGCTCTGCACCAGCCTTGTTGACTCGTTAACTCTCGCAGACTGCTGTTAATTATGGCTGGCCTGCAAAGAATGAGATATTCTCTGAGTAGTGAGTCTGTAAACAACTTACGTTGCTTTATCTTGTTTGTTACATTAACACAACTGTTATGTAACCTTAGGAGTCTTTTGATTAGTAAACAGTACACAAAGACATCGTGCACTGCCTTATTAATTTAGAATCTGTGGTGTATACGTGTCTACCCATAGTTCCACAAGGCGTCCCCACGGTATCTCAGGGTTCACTGTGGATGCATCAAGGATCCGTGGTTAGCTCAAAGGTAACACATGGTTAGCTCAGAGGTATCACTCTCCAGACATTTTTGTAGATTACAACAGTACACTAAGACATCTTAAGTGCACTGCCTTATTAATTTAGAATCTGTGGTGTATACGTGTCTACCCATAGTTCCACAAGGCGTCCCCACGGTATCTCAGGGTTCACTGTGGATGCATCAAGGATCCGTGGTTAGCTCAAAGGTAACACATGGTTAGCTCAGAGGTATCACTCTCCAGACATTTTTGTAGATTACAACAGTACACTAAGACATCTTAAGTGCACTGCCTTATTAATTTAGAATCTGTGGTGTATACGTGTCTACCCATAGTTCCACAAGGCGTCCCCACAGTATCTCAGGGTTCACTGTGGATGCATCAAGGATCCGTGGTTAGCTCAAAGGTAACACATGGTTAGCTCAGAGGTATCACTCTCCAGACATTTTTGTAGATTACAACAGTACACTAAGACATCTTAAGTGCACTGCCTTATTAATTTAGAATCTGTGGTGTATACGTGTCTACCCATAGTTCCACAAGGCGTCCCCACGGTATCTCATGGTTCACTGTGGATGCATCAAGGATCCGTGGTTAGCTCAAGGGTAACACATGGTTTAGCTCAGAGGTATCACTCTCCAGACATTTTATTCTTGTAGATTCTAGTTGAAAATATCGTGAAACATAATGAATTTTATACTCGCCGGTTTTAATCCGTTGATGCGTGTTCGTCGTTGTGAGTTATCCGGACTGACTGGCCAGCTTGAGATGTGGATGACACTGAATCAGGGGTGATTGCAGCGTTGTTTTGCAGTGTATCGAGATCATCTCCCGCAGCGATTGGTGTGGACGTCATGTCTGTGGTAATTCCCGTTGTGATGGGCTGCATGGTATTAAAGTTGTTTGCTGGTACTCCTGAAGTGTTCAATGAGGCAGGGCCTATCAGCCTGGTACTGCCCTGCGCTGTTCCAGTCGTGACAGGTTGAACCGAAGTCGATGAGGATGTGGTTGGGACCAGAGCTTGTTCTGATCCCACTTCTGATGACGGAGAAAGCACCTCCGGAGTGTTTTTAAAAAGTGTGACGTCAGCATTGCTGACGTCACAATTGTTGTTTTCATGATGATCACTCATTTTTGGGTCCTCGAAGTAAAACTTCACAAGTACTTTTATAAGCTTCGTATATTCAACGAGCAGCGTAACAACGTCACAAAGAGGTCCGTACTGTACGGCGACTCGAGAGCGACTGAGACGAGCGCCTACAGTGCGGCCGTACTTATAGGACTCGGCGCACGTGCACGAGTTTACAAGTTTGTTGGTAAAGTATTGAAATTACAATCATAACATTAATTTTACATCGTAATCAACTCAAAAATAATCAACTGATGATTTATAAACTATTTTTAGGGTAATCAAATGATTAAACTTAATTATTCTCGACGAACTGTTGTAGTTGCGCCGATATGTATTTATTTTATAAATTTATTAAAGTTTAACTAAATAATGGACAAATATTTAAAAATATCAAATGTCATTAATTATTTGTTGGAGGCAAAGTGTCCAGAATGCTGGCTGCATTTCCACGTTGAATAGCTATGCAAAATTTCTTTGCAAAATATGAGCCAGCATTCTGTTCTCCTACGCTTCAACCAGTTTGGTCAAACCCTGAAAATTTCGTACGCGCCACTTAGAGTAAGTTTCTACCCCAAACGGCACAAATGTAGAACCTCCACCTAGATTGGCATATTTGCATCGTTTTAAGGTTTCGGCATTTTCACTGCCACACCAGCCTGAGCGTATTTTTCTGGACTGACTTTGTACTTTCTGGTCTGTCTGGAAGTCTGGACTGTCAGCATTTAATGCATCAAACAGCTGGAAGAATTTGCTCAAAAGTGTAGCTGTGGCGAAGGCTTCTGAAGGAAGTTCATCTGAAATTAAACAAAAATAATAGAAGTTTAAGTAACTGCTACAAATCAATTTGAATAAGCTTATATAGGGCTTTTATTTGAATAAAAGGTATTTTATATATTTCTACATGAAACCAACAGATTAGTCTGTAGAAACAATTGTATTACTTTTAAAATATTCATAGATTTGATTTTTTATTGTTTTATTTTAAACACATATCTACTACTATTGCTTTACTAAAACGTATTTTAGGCAGGACAGTGACTTAATGATACATTTGTGTACGTGACTAAGTCTTTACTCGCGATTATGTCAATAAAAATCATGCATCATTGAAACTATAAATATTTACATATACATATTAAATTAACTTGTGAAATGGCAAATGTTCAACACGTACGACTACACTTATAAAGGAAAAATGAATGTGCAATATCTGTTACAAATAAGTATGAAAGCTTAGAGGAAGAAAGCTATAGAGGATCGGGTAGCGTGGCCACACATGAGACAAAAAACTAAACTCAGTGATACCATAAACCTTACCCTCTACCCAGACACAGGGAGATTTAAGTACCACGCAGTTCCAACGCGGAGCGGAGCACAGATTAGGAATATAACGTGGCGTGGAGCGATATAATAATAATATATAAATTATAGCATATTCTATCGTATATCGTGATATATAAAAATATATATTCTTCTACGTAGTTATCAAGCTGGGTAGTTAAAAGCCTCGTTATACGATCGGATTACGAGATCGATGGTTCACTTTTATCAATGGTTCATTATATCACCAGTTTAAATTTTAGTTCCTCGAGAATAAAACAAGGGTCCAAAAATAAAGGCATTACCTGAATCACAATCAACATTTTTATTAATGTAAACATACTATATAAGACCACAGAACAGAGAGAATCATTTATTGCCCTTTGAATAGCACTAGTTTATTATGTATATTACGAATCCTATCTCTGGGTGCAAAAAACTGTTTGGTACTGTGGTGAATCCTTACTTCAAAGTAATTCATGGCGACTGCTTTCAAAAGCATTATTCTATGATTTCCAATCAGTATTTGGTCATCATTATTGTGAAGATTTTCAAACATATAAATGTCACATCCTTAAAACATGAAAGTATTAATTTCTGCATTAAGTTTTTCTCATTGTAAAATTTGATACCTTCATGTGAACGCAATCTAAATATTTTTTCAGCACGTTCGCATATTTTAGTAACGCTCCTCGATGGATAGATCAACCCTCCTTTACCTTTTTTGGCAATAAATCCATCATATTTATTGGAGATTAAAGATAGGAGGCATTCCTCACATTTAATTACTTTTCTCAACTTTTTAACAACGAATCCGGCTATGTACACAATGACTTCTTGTGTGTACAAAGAAAGCCTAGAGGGGTCTGCCAAGTAGTCATGGTCACCATCGACAGCTGGTAGGCTTTCTACTGACTCGTAATTATCAATAGATTCAGTTGTATGCGTAAATAATTTAATTTTATTTTCGTACCGCATCTCACTGAACGTTAAAATTTTTATGTCTTCTAGGGGGATGCAATTTCCTGACGTAATATGTTTTATTTCCCCATGTATAACTAGTCTTTTATATGCGCCTTTAAATTGTATAGCAGTGGGGTTATTGTTAAATCCACCTTTGGCACGAATAGAGCTAAAAAAACATTCCAGGTGATCCTGGCTCATTTTGTACAAGGGCACAAAATTCAAAATCTTGGAAGCGATTAAATTTCGGTAAACCTTTTTAAGACTCTGAATACAAATATAGAATCCAAAAAAACCTACTTTTCTATTAGTCTGTAATATTGGTTGATCTTTTAATTTTAATCCAACTATATAATTTTCCATTTCATTCAAGAAATTTTCAATGTCACTATAGTTCTTATCATTCATAGGTTTTTTGAAACCAAATGTATGGAAGTTTCTGCTATTTAAAATATCAAATATGCTATTATGTTTTTTTATAAATTCTACTGTAGCTTCTGAATCAACAAAATCTGCTATTTCTAAATCTTTTCGACACAGTTCTATAGATTCAGCTACAAAATAACTGAACGTTTGGGCTGCCAATTTCACTTTCATAATTTGTTTAGCAAAATTGATATGTTGGCTTCGGAGTCGATTAGCCAAATGAAGGCCTTCATTGTTTTGTAAATTATGAAGATTAACAATAAATTGCCAAGATATTTTTTGACCATTTAAGTTGGTAAGCTCTTTTTTTTCTCCAAGGGTGTTTCTCACTAATTTCAGCATATGTGCTGGATCGGGAAAAATAGAGATTTCTTGATTCTGAATGGTAAAAGAAGTTTTAAGATTACTCAAATCTAAAGGATCCAAAAGACAGTCAAGGCATTTGGCCATAGAAAAATTGGCAGGACAACCGTCAAACGTCAGTGATATTATATTAACTCCACATGAAATTAAAAGTTCCACACATTGTTTTACCAAATTTGCCTTTTGTGCCCCTGTACAACCATTCACCAAGAAATAGCCCACTGGAATTTTCCAACTGTCGTTTACAGCGGTGACCATAAATACTAGAGCTTCCCTAGCAACAGCAACATTATCTCCATCTAACACTTCTCCAAAATTTACTAATCCCACGCATTGCTTACCATCCCACTGAACATGTTTCCGAATCGCCATTTCATCCAGAGATAGAGCGCAATAAATTGTTTTACCTTTAGCACGTTTAACTAATAACTTTATACATTCAAGTGATTCATCAGTAAATCCTGGGCTACCGTCAAAACTCTTATACCATGAACGTAAAGTAGACGGATGTGGTAAACAAGAATTGAATGAATTTCTTACACAATTGTATGCCTTTGGGCTTATATAATGCAAGCAAAGCGCAAATTTTCGGAGAGCTGGAGAATACTTAGAATTAGCAGGACCAGGGCTAATAACTTTTTTCAAGAAGTCTTTGTTGCCGCATTCAAGTGATCCAATTAGGTCGCAATCTTCTTCACTAAAAAGTGATCTTGACTTCAATTCTGTTAGAATATTTTCTAAATTTGCCACTTTCTTATTCAACCGTCGCGATTTTTCTCGAAGCGCTCTTAATTTTTTCATTCTTTCTTTAGATCGTTTTTCTTCATTTTTCCATTTTCGTTTCAGAGTTCTTGGTGTTAGTTCAGGTGATTTTTCCTAAAAGAATTGTTACATTAAGTGAAGTACTTATTTCTATGACAACATCATCCTAAAAACTACATAACAAAAATTAATATAAGTGTTGAATATATTTATGAATGTCAGTAGGCTCGCCTCCTATTACATGGGGCTTATTAACTGCGAAACTTGGGTGTAGAAACACCTGTAATAGGAGAACACATCTGCCTACCCCGTCGGGGTTTATAGGCGTAGTGATATGTATGCATCTTATTGTAAAGATAAACTTACAGGCAAACATTTTGTTGGTTTGCCTCTGGCAGAAGGAAGGATTGACGGATTAATAAAAGGAGATGTAGACACTTACAGGCACAGATTGTGTATCGCATTGCAACACGTCAGTAGACACAGGGTGACTATCTGTGATGGTAGTCAACGCTATTGCTGCAGATGCTGATAGATGTTCAGATAGCTTTTTAGAATTTCGTCATCTCCAAGCTGAAAAACAAAAAAATATCTATTTATTTTAAAAAACATGCATTGTCATCACAGGCTTACCTAATACAATAGTGTACTTATCTATCTAGTTAGTTAATTTCATAACACTACTGTATAATTTAAGTTGAGAGATTAAATAATTGTCAAACATTAACGTATAATAAAACACCGGCTAAGTGCGAGTCAGACTTGGGCACTAAGGGTTCCGTACCAACAGTATCACCATTATTTCCGAAACTACTGAACCCTTAATTTTATTATAAAGGGAAATCATACGATAAGAATCAAATTTATATAAATATTTCTCTCACGATCATAACTGGAACAGCTTCAGGATGAATGTAAGTATATCTTCCTTTTTTAATATATGGTCCGCATCAAAATGTCTGCTGCACATTTTAGAACTCTTTTTTGGAACCCATTCATTTCGACCACAGGCAGCAATCCATTTTTTTCGAATATCAGGGTTATACGGGAAACTGTAATATAAGATAAAATTAAATTATTTATTGAAAATGATGCAATCAAATAATTCAATAGGTATCTGCTTCTATTTTTGATTATATATCTTACATTAGGTATTTATCTAATTACTAATGTATAAATCGTTGTTACAATGGGAAATTGCACGACCCGACACTAGCAACACTGAATTTTAGGTTATGATAAAAACATTATTTTAAATCGCGATTTTAAGTGCTTTGACCACTCTTATTATGACAAAAACTAATACTATGCCACTTAAATAAAACAGTTAACACACGGTACATTGTTATAATAACCAAATGTTTAAGAAAACTTGAAACTTACATATGAAAGGATAATCCAGGAATTTTCCGCTCACTATCACTTTTACAGTTAAGTACACTACACCGCATTGTTTTATAGGTTTATCTCTGCTTTAAAACCATATATGCAAGCAAATATATTTAAAGTGATACAGAAAAATGCCAAAATAAACTTCACAATTTTACAAAGACGAAATAACTGTCAAAGTTTGTTTAGCTACTTATGTCGCTGGCCTTGAAAAAGCTGGCACGCTCTTAGAGACGGATATAGTATAGCTTTGTCCTTTTCTGTTACTTATAATAACTCAATACTATATCTCTTTCTTGTTGAAATGAAACGGAGCTACCCGCCGTCTATTCTTTTCTTTGTCTAAGTATGAAAGCTATATTTATTCTCTGTGCCTCCACTATAGTTTTAAAATCTCAAACCTTTATTAGAATATTCTGTGGTTGTTTCGTTCTTTCACTTCACTTACATCTGGTCGTGTTCCTTTGAGAGCCAAAATCGATCGCGTCGTTCGCATAGCCGCCCAACCGTTATCTTTCAAACTCGCAATTTTCATAACTGAGCTCGGTACATCATCGATTACATCACAGATCACGCTCACGCCACGACTACAACACTTGCGGATGGAAGGTTTTGGACTTGCGGTCGTTGTGAGCTGTTACTGTCAAAATATCAAATAGGTTTATGATTCATTCGATTTAATTGAGAGAAAATATGACGCGCTTTTTGCGACCGTGTGAGTGTTCTATTTGGGTTGGGCATTATAGGTATTTATCCTAAAGGAAACACGAAACCGCAGTCGTACGTATTGGCGGTGTTTACTGGAATGCACCATTAGGGTCGATTTCGGCTTAAAAAGGAACACGCCATAAATAATATTGAAGTAATATTGTTCAACCATTTTGTGTTGGTACGATAGTAAGTACGATTATTTTAAGCTTATTACAAGACGCTCCTGATTTATAATAGTTTCGTAAAAGGTGGGAGTAGGCCCCGTTGTGTCATCCATCAGCCCACAAGCAATAGTAATTACATTACTGCAATCTGACTAGAGAAAGATAGGAAATATGGTAGACGAAGGTACAGGCACATAGTACCTATATGATCTTATTATAGGTATCACATGGAGATCAAAGTTAAATTACATGTTTTTAACTAACTGTAATAATAATACCTTCTGTAGAATTGAAAACGAGAGTAGGTACCTCACTATGCTATTAGTTTTTCAATATAAGCAAGATAAAGCATATATGAGCATAAAAATATATATGATTAACATACCGTTTAACATTCGTTTTACCAGGCTTAGGGAAACGGTGAAATGAGACCACACCATCTTGAACAGGAGTTGCTCCACATTTTGCACATTTTCTATACATGTCCGTAGACATACTTAGATTTTATAAGTTTTTAAACTATCAGGATCACTTTTGCAAGAGACAACATTAGAAAAGGGATATTTACCGTGTAATCCATTTTATTTGAGTTCGCGATTTATATTCCCGACAACATGGATTACACGGTAAATATCCCGTTTCTAATGTTACTAATACTTGGATAGTTCTGCGGAAGCTTACATTAAAGGAGGGTCACTATAATAACATGAAATATCCACGAAAATACGAAATATCAGCAATTTAAAACTAATTTATAACGTAAATGTTCAAATTGAATTTGATCAACTTGCTGACATACAATTCGAGTGTTGCAAGATGAATTAAAAAATTGGAGCTAGTTTTATAATATTGTTTTTAACAAAAATGTTAGCTTCTTTTATGTATTTTGTACAACAAAAAAAAGGTAAAAGAATAAAACATATTATGAAACGTTTGGTGGCAGTAAAATATGTATTTTATTAAAAATAGTACGGAATATTTTTTTATGGAACGAATTTGCTTCCCTATAAATGTCTAAATTTTATCGCTGTAGCAGTACATACAATTCCGCTACACACATCTAAATTTTGCTCGTGTGTGCAATGGTAAATCTAGTACATACAGGATACCTCCCCTTGGATAGATGTTTTCTAGTATATATTTTAGTCTATGGATAGATGTCGATAATTAAAATACAGATGGTCACAAGAATAAAAAAAAAACGATCATTTAGCATTGCTTTTACTTCATTTATGTCATGTATATGTTATATTATGTCAACACATATATATGTGTTAACAGGTCCCAATTTCAGTTTAAAATTAACATGTGGACCGGAATTTTAAATGGAAAAGTAGTTGGACCGTTCGAGCTTCCCCGCAACTTTAAATGGAGATAACTACTTGGATTTTCTCCAAAACCATTTGCCAGACCTCCTAGAAGATGTGCCCCTAAACATTTACAGGGCGCTGTGGTTTCAGCAAGATGGTTGCCCAGCGCATTATGCTCGTCACGTACGAGAGTATTTGGACACAGAATATCCCGGAAGGTGGATTGGGCGCCTTGGTCCAGTTTCATGGCCCACTCGTTCCCCCGACCTAAATCCAATAGATTTTTTTTACTGGGGCTGCATAAAGGAAAAGGTCTATTTTAAACCAATTGAAAATGTTGCCGAACTACGCCAGAGGATAACCGAAGCAGCGGAAGAAATAAATGCAGCTAGTTATAAGATGTAAGTTAAAAGATGTAGAGCCTGCATTGATGCAGGCGGCAAACATTTCGAACATTTGATTTAATAAATTATTATCAATTACATAAACAGTTTGTTTTATTTTTAAATTTATTGATTAATTTAAGTCAAACAATTAGTCACAACACTTGAGTTTTTTAATTACAAGCCGTTTTTTGTTTCGTTTCGAAGCATCTGTGTTAGCATCCATCTCGCTTACTCATGTTGTAGACCTATGTATCTCGCTCTGTCATAGCCCTTTAACGAGGTCTATTTGTCGGTGACCACCGCATACTATTCATTGTTCTATTTCTCCGAATTTTTTAAGGAAAACAAGTATTGTGATGACCTAATTTAATTTTTTAAATGAGTATGTTTTGCGATAAAAATTGGCAATAAATGTTATAGGTAGAAAAGTTAAAAGTATTGTATCATTTTGAAATCTTGACTAAATGGGCCATCTTTTGAAGTAACTTGCCTAGGGTAGTACCATATTTTTTTTTTACTGTACCATTAAAGTTAGCTGATATTATTTTTTCAACCACAACTCAAAGAAAATGCGATAATTTTAACAAACATAGCAACTCTTTTTGTTTAAATTGTGATTGCAATTGATAGCATGTTTATTAAAGACCACGTTAGTAAAAAAAAAAACACTGTAAAATAGTTAACTTTGAGGTCAGAATAACTAAAGATATGAATAAAGGTGTCGATTTTCCTCTTTTTCATAAATTTGCCAATTATAACTTATCCTGGTACTGGTATGACCCCCCCTCTTGCCCCGTGCCCGCTTGACGTTGAGTTCTGGGACATCCTGTATATACCTGATTGTTATTTACGTATCCAGTATACAGTCGTATAAACAGATTTCATAAGCAGATCTATTAAAATTTATACTCATCATAAAATCATTAAAACAGTCGTACCAGTCACGTGGGCTCTCCCTCAATCCATATAATGCTTTCCGAAGCTTGCATACTTTATGTGGTTCAATTTTGTAACCATCAGGTGGATACATATACACCTCCGACTTAATATTGCCATTAAGAAATGCAGTTTCAACATCCATTTGTTCAATATTCCATCCATTCACAAAAACAGTAGACAACAAAGCCTTCATGGTAATCATTCTTGCAACAGGTGAATATATTTCTTCATTCTCATATCATATTGTTGCTGAAACCCTCTAGCTACTACACGAGCCTTGTATTTTCCAGTGGATTTTACTCGATATATCCATTTCACTTCTATTATATTTGAATCCCATCAGTTCATTAACAATTTCCCTTGTGTTATTCTGTTCTAAGCTATTAATTTCGTCATTCATTGCATTAATCCACTTTTTTGAATCTGGACAATTTATAGCTTCATCGTAACTATTTGACACTAAAGCATTAGCAAAATTCACATAAACAACATGATTTTTAAACGAATCGATCGTTTGAACACACTCCCTCAATATTAGAACTCTTCTTTTTGTCATTTTCATCATCCACTGTATCATAAAATTCTTCTTTTTCATCTTTTTCACCGTTTGTATTTACATCATTATTTTCATCATTATCATCATCATTGTTGAATTTAATCACTTGACCTTCTTCTGCATTAATGAACTTCACATGGCGTGATATTATGACTTTATTATCTACTAATACTCTATATCCAGTATCCGTATAGCCAACCAGTACACCTCGAACGCCTTTTGGGTTAAGTTTCGAATTTCTACTTTCTTCAGGTACTTTAACGAAACAAGAACTGCCATATAATTTTAAATTTCCAATAGGTATCTGGTTTCCGTCCATTAAATATTTCAAATGGTGTTTTCTTTTTGGCCGTGTTAGTCAATAATCTATTACCCAGATAAGCCATTAATAAGCCGCAGGCGCAGGCTTTAAAAGAATTCCCTCTTCTTTGGAAAAAAATTAATAACTCTGTTTAGGTACTCTCCTCCGTTATCACATCTGATTTCCTTAACTCGTTTCCCTGTTTGATTTTGAACCAATTTGACATACGTTTTAAAACAATCAATGACATCGCTTTTATTTTTAATTACACAAACATATGCATGTCGACTATAATCAATAAAAGTCAATAAAAGAGACAAAATATCTTTAACCATTATAACCTACAGGAGTCAAAGGACCATTAACGTCTGTATGTACGATTTCAAGCAAATCCGTTGCTCGGCGCCTATTATTTTCAAAAGGTAAATTAGTAATTTTATTTATTAAACAAATCTCGCATTGTATATAATCATTAGGTAATGTTTGAGGTAACTGATCCAGTGATTGCAGCCTACACATTTCTTTAACTTACGAAAATTTACATGACCAAAAATTCTATGTAATTTTTCTTTAACTGACATAGTTTTCTCACTTGTGTATGTTACATTATTTTTATTATTAATCACCTTTCCTTCTAATTCATTACAACTTGAGTATTTTCCTGCCACTTCTAACTTTCTGTTTCTATTATAAATATCTGCTTTGTCACTATGAAATTTAATAACATTATGTTTATTTATAATAGCAGATACGCTTAGTAAATTTCTTTTCATATTTGGAACATAGTACACGTTTTCAATGTCTTTTTTCGTAATCCTACCATTGACCTCACACAACATTGTTACAGTTCTCAACTTTTCTGATTTCAGACAAAAACCGTCACCTACTTTTATGTTGACAGGAGAAGATAAAGTTTTATACTCACAGAAATACTTGTCATCATTAATAATATGATCACTACAACCGCTGTCTATTAGCCATGTGACCTTTCCATTCGTCAATGCTTCTACTTCTACATTAAAGCCAGCCGAAGATTCAGCCCTATAACTTCCACCTCTATATACTCCTCTACGTCTACCTCTTTGTCCTCTACCTCTATGATAAGAACCACGTCTACGGTTCACAAGTTGTGGACAATCCCTTTTATAATGTTCTGGTTTATGACATTCATAACATTTACTTTGGGGTTCTTCACCTTCAGTTTGTTTTTGATGTGATGTGGACGCGAAAGACATAGGTGTTGCATCGCTCCCCTCCTTTTGAGATTCCAGTAAAATTTTTGATTTGACATATTCAACAGTTTGGTCAGTTTTTGGTAATGCATCAATAATATTTACTATGTGATTAAAACTCTCAGGTAGGGAAAGCAGTAAATAATTTAATTTATCCTCTTCAGCCATATTTTCTCCAGCACTAATTAATTCATTAATCTGTTTTTCAAAAATTTGCAGAAACTCAATAGGTTTATCTCTATCCTTTAATTGTGTCTTTAAAATTTTCCTTTTTAATAACAGTCTATTAGCGCTACCTTTCTGCGCATATAAGCTATCAAGCTTTTTGATCATATCAAATGCGGTATTCTCTGTTATTATTATATCGAGCTGAGAATTATTAACACTGTTTACTAGGTAGTTCTTAGCTTCAATATCTAGCTTTTTCCATTCTGAATCTAACATACCTTCAGGTTTAGTTGGTGAATTGATGACCGAATCGCAACTCTTCATTTCCAAAAATAATTTCAATCTAAATTTCCATTTGTCATAGTTGGTACCATCAAATATCTGCAACCTCGAATATTCATCCTTACCTTCCATAGTTTTACTAGGTACCGATTTTTTTTTTTACAAAAACCATGCTCTGCTACCATGTTAAGAATCGCTAAAATCTATTTAAAATATACACCATTATTTCTTGTGACCATATGCATTTTATTATTATCGACATCTATCATCGCATGACATACAGAGAAAAACAGTTCGTCTATGATATGACGATTGACGACCGATATGACGATCAAAACACTCTAAAGAGCTTTTTACACAATCACTATCTCAACAATTTCATGCTTACCTAATGTTTTATTTTACTTTTTAGGGCTAAGTATTAATTTTATTCTCCACTGTCGCCTATGAAGATTTTTTCAATGCATTTAAATAAAACCCTAGATTGTTATACCTCGTTAGAATAATCCCTCAATAATCACATCAATATTTTTTTATATATCCCTTAAAGAAAAATAATCTTTATAATATTTTTTTTAACCAGCCAAGAGTGCGATTGATTCATTGACTCAGTCCGAGGTACAGCTTTGGTTGTGGTCAGGTAACTCTCTCACGAGTCGTGATTGTAGCCCCAACCAAGGTAGCGATCCCGTTCGCGCTGGCTTCGGCCAGTATAGACAGTTAATCATCGCCGGTGAGCTCAAAGCAAACATTACATCTTGGCTAGATTCTCTACAAAGAGTTAATTTCTTAACTTTCACTTGTTTACTACGGCCTATTCAATTAACTTATGCATTATTTTAATGATCGACGTCCTCAATCATCTTATTACAATGTAAAAATGCAATAATAATAATAATAATAATAAAACACACAAAATAAACAAAATTAAATTTAGTAGCCTAAGTATCGTAAATGTTCAATAAAAAAAATTAAAAGTCGAATACCTATCTCGAAAAGGGTTACATTTAGGGTAGGGTATTTCATAGTGAAATAGGTAAGTCAGAAATGATGGGTACTCCACGCCCTTAACGGATCTAGCACGACTTTTCCTGAAACCCTGTATATAATTGAAGTTCTTCAATTATACAAAGATTTATATTTAATATATATTAAAGATTTATATTTAATATATATTAAAGATTTATATTTAATATATATTAAAGATTTATATTTAATATATATTAAAGATTTATATTTAATACATACTACGAGTACAATTAAATGTTATTCAATTTCATAAAAATTTAAATCTTAAATATTTGACTGCTTAAACTAATCCTCCATCAAGAAATCCATGTTATAATATGAAGTCATATTATATCAATACAGGATAATATATGGACAATACAATAAGGGTTAGTTGTTTCATAGTTTTGAATGAAATAATGAAATCGGAGAAAAAGGGAAAAATCACAAAAAAAAATTAAACATATTGGGGTGTCGGGGATTTTTTTAGGCAAACTTGTATTCTCCATGTGGGCCCCCGAACACGCTCATTTGGTTTGTCGGTCCCTTTACCAAACACTCTGTATATTTGAACAGTTAACGTTTATGTTCAGTACTGATATGGGTTTTGACTGCGGTACACCGGTGTACCAGCGCCGCTTTATGCAATGTATAGATTTGGCCACCGGTGTACCGGCGCGTGTTTATAGGTAATCAGTTCACCCAGTCGAAATTTCTGAGGTAACAAACTTAAAAAAAAAACAGAAGAGTCGAGAACCGCCTCCTTTTTTGGAAGTCGGTTGAAAACCCGCTAAGTGCGAGTCGGACTCGCGCACGATGGTTTCCGTAAAAACAGCAAAATATCATGTCTCTTGTATGGGAGATTTATAGATGGTACGGAAACCTTCGTACGCGAGTCCGACTCGCACTTGGCCAGTTTTTACTGTGGCCAACGACACGATGACAACCGTGTGCACTTGAAGGCGTACGTGAAACAACTCTTCGGTTCGGTCCGTAGCAGCATAGTCCACCGGACCAAGTACGAGCGTCTGTTAGGGCTTTATTTCTAAAGAGCAGCCGGTTTTCACTCTCACAGTGAGAATCTCACTGTCACTTTTGCAATTAAATTAAGTAAGTACATAATACCCCACTTTGTAGTCTGAGATGATACCGCACCATTACTAGCTTCTGGATGTATAAAGTATAATAATTATATAATCCAGAACAGTAAGAAGCATCGAGAGTCGAAGCATTTTAACAAGGTTAAAATGCTAGTTACTATAATGGTTAAAAACCCCGAAATCTCAAATTCTCGAAAATTCAAATTGATTCGCAATTCAAGTTGCTGACCTTGAAAAAACGGGCACGCTGTGAGACGAAAACAGCGTAACTGCATCCCTGTTGGGAATTTCTTTCCTGCGGTGAAGAAGATGTCTCTATTGGATACTTACTCTACGGTTGTAGTCTGATTGGTAAATATATAACAAAAAAATCGATCGAACAGTATTTAAAAATCCCCCATGATGATGACTAAACCAAAAGATAACACAAAAAGGCATTGATTTACCTATATCTATGCAAAAAGGGCTAAAAATTGACACAAATTTAGTAGACCACAATTGAAGGGATGGAAGGGAAAAACTACATTTTAAATATTTTTTGTTACTTGACTTGTTGGTATTTACATTTGTAACGGTTATAGAATAAAAAACACATATTTTGCAAAAACAATCCATATCTCAGATGATAGTAGATAATTTTGCTTAGGGAGCAAACAACTAAGTATTTTTAGCTAGTGTCCATGGTGTCTGACACAGAATGTCAGATAAGGCGCGCTCGTATCCTGATAATAGTAAAAAGCAGAATCTTTAAACACCTAGTGTAACGAAACAGATCAATAATATTGTATGAAAAAAATACTTAGGTTAGAAAAGGAACAGGCAAAGAGTAATAACCGAACAGAATTCCTAAATATTACTCGCTCTCTGCAGAAAAAAAAACCTGAACAGGTCCATAAAAATAAACTTTGACGTCCAAACTCTCAGAATTTTCAGCGATAACACTATATTTTTTATTAGGTAATACATAGCCAACATATGGTACTAAATTAGTGACCAGCAGTTATTTCAATTGTTTTAGTATATATCGAAATATATTGAGAAAACGTACTAAATTAATGCATTTACGCATGACATCGTCCAATATAACATGCGATTTTCAACCTTACGTAAAGCATCGTAAATTATTTTAAAATTGGGATTAGACCGCGTCTTAAGTGGGTTTGAATCCCGTTCAAGGTTGTGATATTTTCTCTTTATAATTGCAATGTTTGGTCTCGCTAAGCAGGTGTTAGTGCTTTTAACATCATATTATAAGAAAATATGAAGGGTTGCGACATTAATATGAAAGTTACAGTATTTAAAAAAAACTTCTTTCGGTTGGGTAATGCTATCAAGTTGTAAATGTCGCTCCGTCCGAACACTACGGTTCATGAGATAGAGTTAAAATTCAATACTCGGACGGTAAGCCTCGGTGGCCTAGACGTGGTCAAGTATGTACGGTCGTGCATAGAGTGTGCATACAGTAAGGAACCATCTGGACCTAAGGATGGGTTTCTGCATCCGATTTATAAAGTTGACAAACCTTTCGATACCGTCCATATCGATCACCTAGGACCTTTTGTTAAGGGCTCTCACGGCAATTCATATCTTCTTGTTCTGGTAGACGTCTCAGAACACGGGTCACTGGAAGACGCGGGTTCGAATCCCATCTGAGGATGTGAATTTTTCTCTATAAAATTGCAAACTACTGAGATATTTAACTTCCCTTGCACCCACTTACTCAACTGATGATATAGACAATGACGACAATAGCAATGACACAGAAGAAAATTAGATAGAGGGTTTGGTGTGTACCCAAGACATTTCTTGCTGTATCCAACATGTTATATCCAACCTGTCTCTATCTAATTATCGTCTGCGCCACTGCTATTGTCGTCATTGTCTATATATCAACAATTGAGTGAGCAGGTGCAGGGGAAGTGGTCATTCTTGTACAATTGCTTACAAAAAATATCATTCTCATAATTAGCTAATGTTTTTTTCACATAAACTATATAAAACAACAAAATTTTACAGAAACTGCTTATGTGACAAAACAATTTTATTACTTATAGCCTACCCCTGGTTGACCTTTAAAAAAACATAGCTTATCATTTAGAATCTATGACACACTCTAATATCTATGAAAATATTAGAAACAGCGTTATATTATATTTGAGAACAAATTGAGTTTTTCACTCTATATTATGTTTTCACTCTCCTGTAAAGTCACATGCAATAGAGTTATGTTGTTTTTGTAAATAAAGCTTCAATTATAAGATTGTTTTAGTATACATGCTTTATAACATTTACAGTTTCACTGTGTTTATCCACATATTTACAGAGAATATGGAGAGAAAAAAGGTAAGAGAGCAGGCATCCATGACAAAGTTTAGGGCAGCTAAAGAAAATGTACTAATGTGTGTAAACACTCAGAACTCCGTATTCATACTATTATCTCTCCTTTTCACCATAGAAAAAAAAAACTATTAGTATATTTTCACTCACGTCACAGAAAAATAATTATGTTTTGACAAGAATTCTACCAGTTTTTTATATTAATAGTAAAAGCTTGTTTCTTGAATAAAACGAGGGGTTAGGTCGTCTTATACGTAAGTCTCTCAATGCGGTTAGGTGTATTGACTTTGATCCAAGTTAATACACATATCTAATAACTAACACCTACATACTTATTATGTAGGCATGTGCAAGGCATCAAATATAAAATAAAAAAACACTTGTTTATTGAAACTTATTTACTAAGGAATGAGGAGTAATCATCTAAATACAATAGCAAAGCTTTAAGCGCCCTACATGATAATGGTATACAGTTTTTATATTTATTAAGGAATTCAATTCTTGCGGTGGGCTCTGTTGCGACGCATGTTGGTCTGACATTGGGGGCAGTACCACTTGCCTTTCGGTGGGGCCGTGATCCCCACACATGGATAGTGGAACCATTCGTATGGGCACTGAAACAAACATAACTATGTAAAAAAATTGTAAGAGAGATCTCAAAGTACTTTTAAAGTGTATTTGGGACTATAGACATCCTAATACGTAGGCTAAAGACGCGTATCGACTACGGGCTCCTGAAGCGCGTGCCATGAATGACCGCGCCGAGAACGCGTTCCAAATATTTGGAAGAAATCAACTAAGGTCGCCTGGCGCGCGTGGCAGCTTTTCCAGTGTTTGATCGTTCACATGCAGGCCAGGCATTTACGAGCAGCAGCAGCGTTTATAGTTATTCATAGTATTCATCATCATCGTCATCTCAGCCGTAGGACGTCCACTGCTGAACATAGGTCTCCCACACAAATTTCTCAAAGGGACCGGTTGGATGCGGCCTGCGTCCAACGTCGTCTTGTTACCTTTATCAGGTCTTCAGTCTACCTTGTCGGTGTTCGATCTACGCTGCGCTTGCCAGTCTGTGATCTCCACTCCAGAACCTTTCGGCCCCATCGGCCATCTGTTCTGCGTGATATGTGTATGTTGAAGTGGCAGTGTGCCCACTGCCACTTCAACTGTCTTATCTTCTGGGCTATGTCGGTGACTTTCGTTACTCTACGGATCTCCTCATTTCTGATTCGATCACGTAGAGAAACCCCGAGCATAGCCCTCTCCATAGCTCGTTGTGCGACTTTGAGCTTACTTATGAGGCCCATAGTAAGAGACCACGTTTCAGTGCCATAAGTCATCACTGATAACACGCAATATTCGAAGAATCTTGTCTTGAATCCATAGTATTATATACAAGAAAAAACAGAAACGAACAGCGCGTTGGCGGATGACAGAGTTGTACCGAAAAGGATGCAGTATAAAACTCCATACTACATCCTTTAAGAACTGCTATGCCACATCAGTTCTTTTGTGCCATATAGTAGTATTGAATTATCCATCGCTCGCAACGCAACAAACACAAAACACTATCGCGTCCGTCTTAAATGGCGCGCGCGCCACAACCGAGCTGCCTTTGATACGCGGTTAAAAATCGACACCAGATGGAACGGCCCGCTCCACGTTCGAGCGTTCCAACGAACACATTGCCGCGCGTTCCAAAATGGTATCAATTTCGCGCTGCCGGCGGAATGCCCGTCAATGTTCGTCCTCTTGGAGCGCGAAGTCATACGCGGCTTTAGTGTGTTGTTTATGTTACTCTTTCTCTTTATTTTGTAAATGTTTATTAGTTTTGCTTTCGTTTTGTGTATATAAACCAAATAAGTAAACATTACTTTCAATATGCGAAAACATGTAGGTAAATAGTTTTAAGTAACTAGCTATGTATCACTGTTCGTTTTCCGAATAAAATCAAATAAAATAAAAATAGTAATGGAGTATTCATACACACCGTTTCACGGAAATAATTTATTGAATTATTTTGGAATTAATATTCATTCTAACTACACACTAATGTTATATTTAAGCGAAAGTTTGTAAGAGCGTTTTTATGTTTGTTACATTTTCACTATCCAATTTTGATGAAATTCGTTGTGGAGGTAGATGAGGCGCTGGATTAACAAATAGGACATTCATTTCATCGTCATCATCATCATCCATCACTACGTATGTGTAACCGCGGGGCGCAGCTAGTTATCTATACATATAATAAATTTGTAACTGAGCCAAATCTGTACATTTAATATATTTTCTTTCAATTTTAGCAATTTAAGCGCAATAAAATAGGCGATAGACGCGCTATTCGACTCACCTCAGTATGTATACACTTATAACAAGAAAATAATACTATTACCTAATACGTAATTAATATTGTATCTCTTATTTATTATTTTTGCAGTACTACCCTTAAATAATGTGCAGTAAAATTCAGAAATTATTACCCCTCACCAGTCGATTGTCCATATAACAATGAAATTCTATTGTGTCTAGGTCGTTCGACTGATGAAGTAATATGGAAATAAATATTTCTTATCCGATTCACTCAAAACTTGGTGAAAATTAACTTAAACTTAACGAAAATAATGCAAGCCGGTAGAGTCTGCCAGTTGAAAGGGTATAATATGTATGTTATTTTAAAACACAACATAACAAATCGTCACTCATATATAATTATATTATTACGTATATCCTCGAAGGGGTCGTTATGCATTAGAAGTTCTGGCACTGTGGTGGTACCAACCAAGACGTCCGTTAGCACAAAAGACCTACCAACTAGTAAAATATTTTTATACATAATCAAATCAATCGGTTTTTTATGAATCCCGCGTCGGTTTTCTTTTCGAGCAATTCCTACGATATGTTACATTTTTTATGATATCGATTGGAACATTCTTTACGTTTACAAAGTATGTTTCACATAGACTGAACAAATGTATCTGATTAATTTCAGAGTCGAAGAGTTATTGTAAGGTTCTGGAATAGAAGTAATCTCAATATTTCTGGCCCGATCAGTACCGTCGGATAATCATCGACACCACACCACAGCCAAAATGGGCTTACTTATGATTAGACAACTTAAGTTTTTAGATTTCAATGCTTCGAGACAGAAATTTTAAAATGGTAAGAAACCGTAATAAAGTAATAAAAATTAAAAAAAGGTATGGACTACGGACCTATCAATCGTACTGCATAGAATTGTAATAATAGTAAAAAAAAATTACATATGGCAGTTTTTAATTAATTATTTTTTGGCTTTGTATATGGTATTGTACGTCTATAAATTTGCCAATGTAAATATTTATAGTCGCATCAAGTTAGATTTTCATTTCAACCAAAATCAGACTCAAGTCACATAAATAATTCTCTGTCCTGTCTAAGTCACGTTTTACTAAAGTACGAGTACATTACTAAAGTACCGTATAACTAACTACTGAAGCGGCTCGTGCAGCTGGAAGCCGGAATAGATGGAGAAACATCGTACGGGAGAGGCTAATGCCATGATGGGTCACGACCCCCAGCATTGGGGAATCGACGTAGGGAGGAGGACATTACTAAAACGTTTCATGATTTGTCTACTTTGCCCACACGCGTGCAAACGAACACTTAACTTGATTGAAACTTTCGTAAGTATTACACATTTTAATGTTATTTTGACGGTTTAACTTACGCGGTAGGTATAGTCGAATATTTCGACCGGTTTCGTGACCGTCCGGGCCACTTCTTCATGGAGTACTTGCGCATCCGGCTGCGTTCGCGCTGGTACTAGACTACTAGTAGACTTAACGGTTAATAACCACTATTACACGTCAAACTAGAAGAAATAACCGTTGTTGACAATTTTTCCCGCCATCCGATGTTATACTAGCGTCGTTTTACTTACGTCTGGGTTATCGCATGCCACCATGTCTCCATAAGAGACTTGGTTGCAGATGCAGTAGCGAGGCTCATTCGGATCGTAGGTCCATTCTTCCTCCATTGGCTCTTCTATTGGAACCGTATTTACTACCGTGTTCATGCCACTGTAACATAACATTTTACATTATAGCAACACTACATCAATACTAATATTATATATTATAATACTATGAGGAAAGATTTTTATTTTGTATGTAACGAATAAACTTAAAAACTAATGGACCGATTTCAAAAATTCTTATGCAGTTAGAAAGCTGCATTATCACTGAGAAACATGCGCTAATAATATTGTTGACTCAAATACATAATGTATCTTTGTCATCTATATAATGTCGGACTTTATAATATGCTTTTATATTAAAACGTTTTTTACAATAAACTTGAATTTTGAATATACCTATCCATTTATTATTTTAATTATGTCGAGTATTTTGAGTGTCTGTGGGTAACATTTCCCTTGTAGTAATCCTCAGTTTTATTTATTTAAGTTATTAATTTTAAGCTATGTCACTGCGAAATTTTCTTTCTTAAGTCGCGATCGAATAATTAAATGTAGTTTGTACAGTAATCTTCAACCTTAAACCTTGTTATGTTTGTACACTACTGAATATACTGAAATACTGATCAAGACGAACTTTTACAAGGTGCCTTAAAAAAATCGTAACTTGCACTTATTATTATCTATATTTTTCTTACTCGTCGACGGTGAGCCAACCAAGCAGTTTTTTTATGTTTATTACTTCATAACTTTCGACTGAACGGATTTCCAATAATTTTTTTGTTTGAAAGATGGTGCTTCCCGTGTGATCCCATGTAAATTTTATCATATTCGGACAAGTAGTTTTTGAGTTACACTCTAATAACTGATTTTTACCAAAGTAATAGAATGGAAGTCGGTATAATTTTTTTCAAATTGCACTTGTTATTTTTAATCACACTATATTATGATTTTTGCGCCCCCCCGAAACTGACCCCGCCTCCCCTTCTTGATCTAGGGCTGATTATCTAAAACTGCTTTGGTACCCACTTGATATTCGACTTAATCCATGCTATTAGATAAGCATGAAATTAGGGGACCAAGTTTCTTAGCTATTGTACCGCGTTATCGCAACTCAATTGCATGAAAATTGACATTTTAGTGAGTTTTCGTAGCCTGTTCGCTATTTACGTACGATCACGGTCCAGCAGCTTGCTATCGCTAGTTTTTGACATAATTGGTATGCTGTAAGCTATTGAGTTGCGATTGCGATGCTACAGTGACATACGCATACATCGGTGATTCGTGCGCTTGTTTTTTGAGGGAAAGACAACATTTCGTGCGTATTTTGTTTTATTTTTCATTAAAGTATTAAAACTCAGTTTCTGTGATAGCAATATGATAAAAAAATATTTATATATTGTGTTTTTGCTAGAAACCCACTGTATTGATGTTTGGTTTGATGCTTGATATGGATATTATGGGTAGAAGTTTTAAATTTTATTTCAGTGGCAACATTCGAAAGCACGGCCATACGAGAGCGATGCGAATGCTATACAACTGCTATTGAGAATAAGATCTAACAGACTACCGAATTTTGCATTAAAGGTAGTTCAATCGCGGAAGCATCGCAGTATTGTGGCGATTGCTCAATAGGTAAGTGAATTTGGGCCTTGGAAAGAGTTATAATATTGATGTTTTTAAATACATACACAACAGTAGGCGAAGATGAACGGCTAGCAGCCGCGGCAACCACTGCTTGCTGATCGTTCGAAGATACTCCTGCACTGGTGTAACTGCTTTTCCTAAAAAGAGGAAACAGATGTAAGCATTTCATTCTAATTGTCAATAAGTCAATGAATAAATTAAAAGAATTTAATATTTATTTATCATTTATTTTATTTTATTTATTTATTTTGCCATTTGCAAAATCTTAACAGTATACTACCAAAGCGATGCAATATAGAAAGATATAAAATATAGAAAGATTTCAATCGACGTTTGCAGAAATAACCAACAAGAAAAATAGTAGTATATTATGTAAGTAGTGTTAGAATCGGATGTTCCATTAAAAGTACTTTACGTGTCATCCTGCTAACCTTCTCACTATAAATACAACATTTAGGTATGTACCTAAAAAGTTAAACATACAGATACATTTGACAAAGCCGAAGTATCAAATGTCAGTAGCCTAATCGATTAAAATGTAAGGCAAATACACAGGATAAGTGGATTGAAATTCTACTAAACTGGTATGATATCTCAGTGACCTAATCGAATATATTTATATAGGTCTTAATTTTGAATAAATACATTATTGTCAGACGATAACATATTGCGCTCTTATTTTTAACCATTTCTTTATTTGCACTTTGCATCGACTTAAAGCTTACTATTAACATAATTCAGGGGTCGAAACTGATTCTATGTTTAAAAATACTGATTTTACTGACTGCAAGCCCCTAAAATACTGACCATTTACTGACCAAACCTCCAGAGTCGATTCCTCCAGAGACCCTTCGTCGACCAATTTACCATTGAAATAGGCATGTATTAGTTGCTTTTAGTTAGGTACGTGTAAGGCAAGAAACATAATATAATGTTCTTTTTTGCAGAGAGACAAAAATGTTGGATGAGTAAAGAGAGGCGCCCCAACAATCTTCAATAATATGAGCCCTTTATATTATTCACACACAACACAACTTCAACACTTCAACCTACAAAAATGCCACTTTACATCTCTCATATTCGGTAAGTAGGTCCTTATTACCCCCAAATGGGGCTTGTAGGTGACCAATTAGCGCTCTAGGGTAATACGAGTAATATAGCTAGAAAAGCCCTAGGGCGGTTTACATCTCTTATATTCGGTAAGTATGTCCTTATTACCCCCAAATGGGGCTTGTAGGTGACCAATTAGCGCTCTAGGCCAATAATGTAGCTAGAAAAGCCCTAGGGCGGTAAGTAATAAAAAAACACTTTACTCTTTCAAAAAGTTCGCGTACATCTAACCATCATACTGGCAATAGACATCATGCATTCACCCCAATGACAAAAGAGGTCGCTTCGCTATTCAGCCTTGTCTTCGTATGAGTATAATAGTCATCAATTTTATTTTTGTAATGCCGGTTTTTTTCTACTTACCTCACAATCGAGATGTAAAGCAGAGTAGTTAGCTCGGGTGTAAGCATCAATTGCACCCTCGAACTATACTCGAAATATCTCGGGCTGCAATTGATGCCTTACAGCCCTTGGCTACTCATCTACTATTGATGGAAGCGTAGCCTTGAAATACTGACTTTACTGACCATTTCTCGTAAAAACTGACTCTTACTGACCTGAGTAAAAAACTGATTTTGCTGACTATTTTTGACCCCTGCATAATTATATACATTAAATTATTCAAATATAATACTTTAAACAAGATAATGTCATATTCCAATATTTATAAAATTTTCTAATGCACATAGGACAACAGAAAATGTTTGAGCAGCATATTATAATCTATACTAATATTATAAAGAGGAAAGATTTGTATGTATGTTTGTAACGAATTGGCTCAAAAAGTACAGGACCGATTTCAAAAATTCTTTCACCATTGGAAAGCTACATTCACCCTGAGTAACATAGGCTATATAAGGTTCATCATCATCATCCATCACCGCGCGGGTGAAACCGCGGAGAGCAGCTAGTATTGAATAAATGATGAATTACTTCTGTTTGTTCCGCTTGTTAGAAGACGACGATCCTGTATGACCATGCGATGTTGTGTGATGTCCGTGCACGCTTGTACTCTGACTGTGGCCCGCCGATACGCCGTGACCTGTGAACCAACACAATTCAGTATTTTAGTTTTATTTTTTAACGAATTCAAACATGCAAGTACTCAGGATTGTTGGATCTGTCGCAAGTCTGTTCGGTGACAAACGTAAAGTGTATTTCTTTTATTAATGACGTTATTAAACATGCGTCGTTCTAAGCCAAATGATGCTTCTATTCTAATATAATAACCGTCATCCTGCTCTTCAGGAATCAAATGTTGCTTGAAGTCTTGAAAAAAGGAGGCTTAATGTTAAAGTTTTAATTTTTGACAACTCCAGTCAGCAAAAATGTCACTATGTTGATGAGTTGGTGCTGACAAAAGTGACCATAAAGCCGCCATGTTTTTTTGATTTCTATCAACATTTGATTGCAACTGAGATACGTAATAGCCTCACCGGCCCTACTTAATTTGTAGTTATGCGCAATATGAGTATTTCTTAATCCTCTAATATCCTGTAATAATAAATCTTATAATAATCTCTCCCCTGTTATCCATCACTGCATCATTCACAATTTTTCATTCACATTGGATATTATTTTATTGAAATGTTTAGTGTCCATGAATTCTTAATTAATTTATTTAGTGGTAACAATATTATTAACAATCATTCATATGAATAGAATTTGATTTGATACGAGTTTATATTTATTTATTTATTGAACTTAATTGGCCTTACTTATAAATACTGCAATTGAAACACAGGTAAACTTCCCCCTTCTTAGGAAAACCTACCTCCCCACTCAAAAACACACCGACGACAAAAAAAAATTTGATAGTAGAACATGCATACCAAGTTTCGTCAAAATTAGTTGAAAAATGCGACCTGTACAGGAAGACCAACATACAACGTAACAAACATACGGACAGATGAAACTCAATCTGGACAGTTAAACCACAGACGGTTCGCTCGTCGGTCAATAAAGTGTATGAGTGAGTTTGTATATTGTCGAGCTCAAATTGAAGAATTATGATGAAATTTATTGTAGAGGTAGATGAGGCGCTGGATTAACACAGGATACTTTTCATCATCATCATCTATCACCACGCGATTGTAACCGCGGGCTCGTAGCTAGTTGCTACCTATTATAATTATTATTATGTACCTACCCATATTGTATTATATTAAGCTTGTAGTTTGTATGTTTTAGTATATTTTAAAGTGTTTTCATCAGACATTTAGGTACTCGTATATGTACATATTCACTATTTTCTATACTTACACTGAAAAAATTCACTACACCACAGTGCCTGAAAACATTATGCTTTCTACCTAAAGGTTGTCTGGAAGAAATAATTTTAATCCTTCCTATACCGTGATGTACGTATATGTACGTCTCTGAGACGCAAAGGGTTAAGCGATAAGACCGCCTTATGTACTACTATGTTATTTTTTTCTCGTATGTTTTTATTGAAGTGATAACAATTAGTTACGTAACGCGTTACGGCGTTAGTCTGTCTGGCTTCCCTTTCTCTCACGTATCCTCTCTCACTCTAACCCACAGCGCTAGATTAGTTACTTTAAGTATTCACTTCTATCGGGAGCCGGGCGTCCCGAAGCGCACACCTTTTTTATGTTTTACTATAGTGTACAAATAAAGAGTTTATATCTATCTATCTAGTTCGATTATAAAATAATCGTACCATGATCATGATGCGCATGATGAGTTTGCAGAGTGTGATGTGCCAAGTCTCCGCCCGTCACCGCTTCATAAGACGCCTTCAACGAAGCAGTGCGACGACCGTGCTGCATCTATATGCAAATAAATACAAGTGTTACGGACAATGATCCATTTTTTAGTTTAAAGTTTTAAATAGAGCGAACGACAGAGCGAGATAGGTGTACAGTATATCGCTCTCTCTTTCCCGCACTAATTCATACACGCTAGGTGAGCGGCACGCTAGTTGCCAAACATTGTAAATCCTATATATAGTAGCTAAGTTAGAAAAATTCTTGCCCACCATATACACTTGTACCTAAGTCTAATTTTAAGAAGAAAAACTGTATTTGAAGAAATAAAACGCATGGAAAGTGAAGTTTAAGAAAACCTTTATTGAAGAAACCTTCATGAACCTCATAAACCTCACATTTTAATGGTCCTTCGAAAGCGCCGGATGTCTGCAGCCAGTATTTGAAGACGAGAAACGAACAAGGATATACCGAACGCGCTCATGTAATCCAAGTTCATGCTGAGCTACACTTCGGGAAATAACGAGAAAATCTCTACAGCGGCGTGTGTGGAACGGAAAACGGCAGATCAGAACGAGGGACTACCGAACGCGTCCCCACGATCTGCCAATATCACCCGCATATAGAGGACTACAACGTACGGCGGACCAGATCACGGGTTTTCATTATAACCCGGGGGATCGTGGTCGTCATCTGAGTTTGTGAAGATCACCCAACGGTGCTACTGCAACGGGTTCTTCGAGGTAGAAGAAAGAAGATCACCGAACGGTGCGCCGTGTGATCGAGTGAGAAGATCACCCAACGGTGCTACTGCAACGGGTTCTTCGAGGTAGAAGAAAGAAGATCACCGAACGGTGCGCCGTGTGATCGAGTGAGAAGATCACCCAAAGGTGCCACGTGTCGACGACAGGTGGGGGGTAAGACTTGGTAGGGCAGTTAGGGTTGTTAGGGCTGTTAGGGTGCTAGGGGGTTAGGGACCATAGGGGCAGTCAAGAGCCGAAGATGCCGACGACAAGAAGCCAAGCCGCGGAAGAAAGGGCACCAATCCTGGTGCATGAAGACTCTCCCGCGTCGGCGTCCGCAAACAGCGTCCCAGTGGACCCGCAGTCCACCGCGACTACACGCGTCGGTACAACCGCGAACGAGGTAGGGATGACGCGAACGGTACCGCGTCTCACCGAGCACGTTGTAGGCGCGACAAGTAGGGCAACGCGCGCACCGTCGGTACGGTCTCATAAATCCACAGCGAGCGCAGCGGGTCGCATTCGTCAAGCCGAGCTGGAAGCCGAAGAAAAACTCGCGGAAATTAGACGCCAAGAATTACAATTACAAGCGACTCTTATAAGAAAACGACTTGCATTGGACGTCGCAACCATACGCGAAGAGACAGACAGAGATAGCATATGTCCCGAGGAAGCAGCCGAAACGGAACAACGCGTCAAAGAGTGGTTGCATCACAATCAGCCACGGGGGGAGCAACCCGAGGACACGGAACAAGAAACGAGTGCAGGAAGATACCCATCACTTCCACCGACTACGAGGGAAGGAGTTACGGGAAGGCCAACGGTATCAACACATAACCGTGTTACGTTCGAAGAGGCGCGGAGGCCCAGGTCGCCTACGCCCAACAGACCGCGAGACAGAGACATAGAACATCTAGCGGAAGCCTTAGAGCGAATGGCCCGAACGCGAATACCATCTAGGCAGACTCAGGACTTACCAGCGTTCAGTGGAGCCACGGGTGAATGGTTACCTTTCAAGGCGGCCATGCGAGAGTCAACCGGCATGCACAAGTTTTCACCGGCGGAAAATCTCGCACGGCTTAGAGCGTGCCTACGAGGCGAAGCACGCGAATGCGTATCGGCGCTGTTGTATACAGCAGCCGAGCCGTCTATCATAATGCAAACATTGGAACAATGTTTCGGTCGACCGGAAGCAATAATCGACAAAGCGTTAGACGACATTAAGAAACTACCACGTTTAGGTACGTCAGCGACCGAGTTAAACGGTTTCGCGATTAAACTGCAGAACATAACGACGACTATTATGTGCATCGACGAAAGGGGTTATCTACAGAACCCGATGCTAGCTCGACAGGTCACGGATAAATTAACGCCGCATATTAAGTCAAGGTGGTGTGATTACGCGTCCGAATACGGAAACCGATCGGAGCCCGAGATCGTCACCCTGTCACGATTCCTAATGCGCGAGGCGGACCGAGCAATTAGATATACCTACTCGTCGACCACAGCCACTACGACGGCCACGAGAGGTGCCGTATATAAGCACACGGAACAACGACGAAGTAACGAGCGAAGCAAGGGCGCGAACGTGTATGCTACAACAGACGATACCAAGAAAAGGGTATATTTCTGCTGCGGAGCCGAACACGATACGAACAAGTGCCCGAAGATCGCCGCAATGCCTACATCCCAACGCTGGGAGTGGGCGAAGGAAAGTCGCACATGTTTCAAGTGCATGAATAGTAAACATAGAAGATTTCACTGTAAAAGTAAACACTGCGGGGTGGGAGAGTGTCGTCAACCGCACCACGCACTGTTACATATGAAAAGCAGCGAGTCCGTCAACGCAGCGTCAGACGATGACGTCATCGCAGCGACGGCGCGATCAGCTAAGGATAACAAGGTGTTATTGAAGGTCTGTCCAGTCATGATCAGAGGACCCGACGGAAAAGAAACACATACATACGCGCTACTAGACGAGGGATCGACTATCACCCTTCTGGACCGAGAGATCGCCGAAATGGTCGGAGCACGGGGCCCGACACGAGCGCTCAACATCCACGGGGTAGCGACCAGCCAAAGGGAGCCCGACAGTCAGTGCATAAAAATCGAGATAAGAGGCCAGAGCGAGAAAGAATACCACCCAATAAACGCTCGCACCGTGAATAGCATAGCCCTAGGTTCGCAGTCGGTTAAATCCGAGTGGTTACAGCACTCGCACTTACGCGACGTAAATATCGAACCTATGTGCTACGATGAAGCCAAACCACGGATACTTATCGGGGCGGATAACTGGCACTTGATAGTAACTCGAAAGCTGTTGACGGGAAAGATGAATCACCCGGCTGCATCGCTCACTAAGTTGGGGTGGATCGTACACGGGTCGGTACCTAGGAGTCTTATAAAGCTAGATAGCGAAGCGGTACTACATATCAGGACGAGTCAATACGACGAAAAACTCGACGACCTCGTAAAAACTCACTTTGAGCTAGATGCCCTAGGCGTGTCTATGAAGAGACGAACGTTAGAGCGAGAGGAACGTGCGAAAGAGATATTCGAACACACCGCTAAGAAGGTAGGCGATCACTACGAAGTAGGTCTACCGTGGAAAACCGATGACGTTACTATGCCACCGAACTACGACATGGCATTAAGTCGACTACGAAGTATCGAACGAAAAATGGATAAGTCACCGCAGTTTAAGGCCGCTTACACCGCGCAAATGGAAGGTTTAATACAGAAGGGGTACGCAGAGCGATGCGACGAGGATCACGAGGGCGATCAGCGATTATGGTACCTACCGCATTTCGCCGTAACGAACCCACACAAACCTAACAAAGTCAGGCTAGTACACGACGCAGCCGCACACAGCGGGGGTGTTTGTCTGAACGACGCCTTGCTCGACGGACCAGACTTATTGCAATCCTTACACGGCGTGCTATTCCGTTTTAGGGAAAAACCGATAGCAGTCACCGCCGACATACGGGAAATGTTTATGCGAATAAAAATTCGTAAATGCGACCGAGTCGCACAGCACTTTTTGTGGCGCGGAGACGAGCGTAGTCAGCCACCCGAGAAGTACGTGATGACTTCAATGATATTCGGAGCACGAAGCTCGCCGTTTCTCGCGCACAGCGTAAGAGATAGAAACGCCGACGATCATAAAACGACTCACCCACTCGCCCATACCGCGATCACGCACAGTCATTATATGGACGACTGGGTTGATAGTTTCGACTCAGAAGAAATAGCCGCGCGAACGATACGAGAGGTGCAAGAAGTGCACGCGGGGGCGTCGTTCGAGCTAGCAGGTTGGAATTCAAATCGAGAACATCTGCTATCTCACATTCCCGACGTCAACAAAGCGAGCGCGCCTAAACAGCTGGGGGCGAGCGCACATCCGCACGAGAAAACGCTCGGCATAATATGGGCGCCTAATACGGACGAACTAGCATTCAATACAAAAATGCCGCGTGTACCGGACGACGTGAAAAACGGGAATCGAACCCCCACCAAGCGCGACGCGCTAGGCGCCGTGATGTCAATATTTGACCCTCTAGGTCTACTCAGTCCGTATACTATCACGGCAAAAATAATGTTACAAGGACTCTGGAAGAAAAAGGTCGAATGGGACGACCCGCTACCATACGAAGAAGCGACCGTATTTCGCGAATGGTACGAGGACTTGAAATTTATAGCTAACTTACATATACCGCGGTGTTACGTACGTTACATGTCATGAACGATGCCAGCGCACAGGCTGTAGTAACGGCGGCGTATTATCGCTTCAGCAGAAGAGATGGGAGTGTGCACGTCATGTTGGTGGCCGGCAAAGCCAAAGTCGCTCCTATGAAAGCACAAAGTATCCCTAGGTTGGAACTACAGGCGGCACTTATGGGTGCACGGTTAGCGCGTGACGTCATCGAGGGACATCGGCGTAAGCCTGACGAAGTCATAATGTGGAGTGACTCCAAAACGGTGCTACAGTGGATACGGAACGATACGACTCGATACGCTCCATACGTCGATCACCGGTTGAGCGAGATTACCGACTTAACTCGCGCCGAGCAGTGGCGATGGTGCGACACCGCGAGTAACTGTGCGGACGACGCCAGCCGACCCGGCAACAATCAATTACGCGCCACAGACCGGTGGTTCACAGGGCCCGCGTTCTTGTACGGACACGAGGATGACTGGCCGCAGGAGAAAATCGCACACGAAGAGCACGCCGAGGTATTCACTACACACGCGAGCGAGTTCACACCGTTGTTAGATATAAAACGTTTTTCGAGTTACGAACGCGCGGTACGAGCAATGGCGTACGTTTTAGTGTTCATCGAAAAATGTCAAAAGCGAAAGTCTTTTCTCGCGCTCGAACATGTCGACCGCGCCGAAAAAACATTAATAAAAGAAGCTCAACGCGAAAGCTTCCCGGAGGAAATAAAGAAAGTCGCGGCCGGAAGGAACGTAGAAAGACAAAGCCGGCTATACAGGTTGGACCCGACGTGTAACAAGGACGGCCTACTATGTCTACATGGGAGGATAAACGCGGCTACAGTACCGGAGGAGATGAAATCTCCCCCTATACTCGACGGTGCGCACCCGCTGACTCGTTTACTAATAAAACGTGAACACATACGTAATAGTCACGTAGGTCGCGAACAAATAGTCAACAACTTGAGGCAACGTTATTGGATATTGCGCCTACGACCGTCGGTACGGTCAGTAGTAGGAAAATGCGCGTTATGTAAACTACGTAGGGCGGCGCCGGCGGTACCGGTCAAAGGCGACTTACCTAAGGCTAGGTTGACCGCATACAGCAGGCCGTTTTCCCGGTGCGGTATCGACTGCTTCGGCCCTATGTGGGTGACGATAGGCAGACGAAAGGAAAAACGTTGGGGCATGCTATTTACCTGCATGATCACTCGCGTGGTACACATCGAACTCGTCGCGAGCCTGAGTACGGATTCGGCAGTGTTAGCCATGCGCCGAATGGCGTCCCGACGCGGATGGCCGGAGTTAATATTTTCCGATAACGGTACGAATTTCAAGGGGGCCCAAGTCGAGTTAGACAAAGCTTTCGAGGAGTGGTTACCCGCGCTACGAGACTACGCGTTAAGTCGAAGAGTACGGTGGTCATACTCGAACCCGGGTGGACCTAATGAAGGGGGGTGTTGGGAAAGGCTTATTTCCTCAGTGAAACGCGCCTTAAAAGTCGTGTTGAACGAACGGTCACCGAAGGAGGAGGTACTAGCTACCGCGCTTACGGAAATCGAACATACTATAAACGCGCGACCTTTGACGCACGTAGCCGTTAGTCACGACGACGCGGAAGCTCTGACGCCGAACCACTTTTTACTGGGGACCGCGGTCGGGTTACCGCATGTAGGTACTTGCGACGTAGCGGATAGGCGACTATGGCGCGCCTCGCAGGCGTTAGCGAATATGTTCTGGGCTAGGTGGATAGACGAGTACTTACCTACCTTAACTCCCCGAGGAGACGTACGTAAAGATTTTAACAACATAAAGATAGGCGATGTAGTCCTAATAGTCGACGGTTTACTACCACGTAACGTTTGGCCACGGGGCCAAGTAAACAAGGTTTATACGGGACCGGACGGTATAGTAAGAAGTGCGGATGTACGGACGAGAGGGGGAGTCTTCAAGCGACCGGTGAGGAGGCTCATCGTCCTCCCGACTGAAGAGGGGCTTCGCAGTGCTGCGCCGGGGGGAGAATGTTACGGACAATGATCCATTTTTTAGTTTAAAGTTTTAAATAGAGCGAACGACAGAGCGAGATAGGTGTACAGTATATCGCTCTCTCTTTCCCGCACTAATTCATACACGCTAGGTGAGCGGCACGCTAGTTGCCAAACATTGTAAATCCTATATATAGTAGCTAAGTTAGAAAAATTCTTGCCCACCATATACACTTGTACCTAAGTCTAATTTTAAGAAGAAAAACTGTATTTGAAGAAATAAAACGCATGGAAAGTGAAGTTTAAGAAAACCTTTATTGAAGAAACCTTCATGAACCTCATAAACCTCACAACAAGTGAAGTGTCTGTTGCTAACGACAAAATTAGTTTCTTTTTATGTCACTAGGTTACGGAACAAGCAAGAGGCCCACTTGGTGTTAAGCGGTAACCTCTGCCTCTAAGGCCCCGATACACGACTCTTTGGTTCCAATGCGTTCAATGCCCAAACCGAATGGAACACTGAGGCGGTCATGCAATGTGCACCAAATTTTCTGTCAAAAATTTAAAGAATCATACCAGTCATCCTACATACCTTGCTTTCTTCTAGTGGAGTCAAAATAGATTTTGGTGCTGTGATCGTCATTCCAAATCAACGAAAGGGCGACAACGTAGAATCACGTGACGTCATGGATTACGTCACCGAGGACGCCATTTTGCGATTTGAACGACCACGCTACAATCAATCAATCAATCAAAATGACAGTTCGTTGAAGTGTGCGTGATGCGCTAGCTACGAGTAGCATCTGTCTGTGTGTGCGTGTATTTCATGCCGTGAGCAACATGAGCGTGATTTCAACCCATCCGAATGTCTGACAGATCTCACCTGCCAAAGGAGCGATATTGAATCGGAATGGAAAATAGTGATAATAACTCCAAAAGTAGTATTGACGCCGCTCGGAAATCACCCATATTGAATTTCTTGACAGTGACAGTTTGCAACGAACGCATAAACCCGCCTTCCATCCACGAGCGTTGTGGTCGTGACGTGAGCATTATCGGTAACGTCTCGAGCTCAGATTATCATGGGCTTGTAAGGGAACGGGTGTGCGAACGACGCGATGATTTTCGGGTTATAAAGGAACACGACTTATGCCTGGCCTACCCCGTCTAACTCAGCTGGCGTAGTGGATTATGAAATGGTTCATACTATACTCCTCTCCCTGGAGTGTCTGTATGTCCCAGCAGTGCCAATATTTAAGGTTTTTGTTAATTAGTGCACAATAATGAATAGGGTGGTTTGAAATCGTTAACTGGTCATTATAGTGAAAGATAAAATACAACATGTTTTTTTATTATTATTAATGGGTATACAAATATCAAACCCCACCAAAAAATACTTCGATACCCTAAGCTCTCTTATCAAAAAAAGATACTGAACAACAAATATAAAAATATAAAAAGCCCCGGACTTGTAAAGCAATAATTGTGCAGTAAATGATTATACGAGTAGTAGACTGATTATTCAGAAGAATATTAAATTACTTACTAACTGTAATAAGTACATACATACATACATAAAATCACGCCTCTATCCCGTAGGGGTAGGCAGAGACCACGGATTCCCACTTACTACGATCCTGACATATCTCTTTCGCTTCATCTATACTCATCAATCCTTTCATACATAAGCGTCGGTTTAGGGTACTTTTGACCTGGCCTTTTTTCAGAACGTCTTCAATCTGATTTCGGAACGTTCGCCTAGGTCTTCCCCTTCCAACACTTCCGTTTACTTGTCCCATATATACCTGTTTAGTCATTCTCATTTCATTCATTCTCTCCACATGTCCAATACTGTTTTTTATGTTTTATTTATTATAAATTTTAATAAAAGGATTATTGGAGTTCTTGATTCTTCCAAAATCATTCTAAATAAATATAGTTTTAGTTACCGAGTGGAGAGAATATAATTGTTATGTTAATGTAAGTTAAGAAAGCATTAATGTGCAGTGTATGATTGCAGTAGACTGATTGTTCTTAAGAATTTGAAATTACCATCGTCTTGTGTTTTAATAGGATAGCAAGAAGTTATAATTTATTTTTTTGGGATATAAATTTGAAAAAAAAAAGTTTACATTATGGCGCTCATTACCTATTTTTGGGTCACCAATGATATGATTGGAGACATTGTCTTTAATTAGATAGTAATATGTTATATTTTTGGCTATAATTTCACATGAAAATGGTGTTTTAATTTTGGTAATCATTTACCTACTATTTTCGGCAGAAAAATCGTTTTTATGGCGTTACATTTTACTATAGTTGGTGATCCGTTAAACATATTTATTAAATTTTTATTATTGTTATATAATAAAAATTTAATAAATATATAATATAATAATAATTATATATATATTTTTATATTATAAATTCCATTATTCAATCCATATTCATGGCTCCGCGGCTAATAACCATTTTGCGACTGAACGCACTACGGCGCCGCTCCATTACAGAATTGATAGCAATAACTCCGCGAGACCTACCTACCCCCTTAGAATAGGTACAAAGGCGTGCAAACCTAAGTACACGCAAATGTTTACACTGCTGATCTATTTGTCTAAACCTAGTGCCTATACGACGGCGGGCCCGGGCGAGTCAGCAGTCGTACGTCGTTGTACTTACCTATTATACTCGTACCTAAGTGGATAGGTATGTCTCGTGGAGTTACTGTTATCTATTCTGTTACGTATGTGGTGTGTCGCCTCGTGCGTTCTTTCGCCCAATGGTTCTTAGCCGTGGAGGCGGCGAATCTGGATGTAATTTTTTCCGTTTAGTTTAATTACCAGTTATTGATTCCAAACCACCCATCCAATACACTTGTCGCGCTTCCTATGTCATAGCAAGATGACTGTGTGTGCCCGGTAAATAATCATACTAAAATAAACACACGACAAAGAATATAAAGAAGAACACGTGGATTAAACAATGAGTCGACCACCAACGCACGCAATTTAGACAACATTTGGTGCTAGGAGGCTTTGCCTCATACAAGGGTCCGTTCAGTTACCCTTTGATCGACTATGGCTCCAGTCAGAGCGCAGTACCGTGTTTACTGCGCCCGGGTCTTCCCTTTACTTAGATATTGCGTATATTTATACAAGTTATCTCTCTCATTGGGTTCCTGGTCAGTACAGTTTACCCCAGGAATGACACCAGCTGGACATGGGGTGTTCCCCACGAGGACCTCCACCATCCCCATAGTCCTGCCCATATGCTCCAACAACATAGCCGATCATTTTGCTATCCCCTGTTGAGGTTACACCCGGATATGGATGCTCAGGGGGTCAACTCGCTAGCTCTTCAGTCCAATTTCCTTGACTACCAGTTAATGTACATTGTACGCAATCATTGGACTGCCTAACCGTAAAACGTGACTCGTTAACGGTCGTCTCATTATCACATCACACGGTTCTTGTAGAACTAGGAATCATGAGCTAAAAGCACTTACCAGGACCTCTGCTGGTTGTTTTCCCTCGAGACCTCAGCCAGTGACTCACACATGCTTACCCATCCGCCATTTTTCTCCGTACCCGCCTTCCTGCCGGCACGCCTTTTGTAGTCTGCCCCAGAGATGCGTTAGCATCTGCTCGTCTGTGCCACAGAGTACCTGCGTCAAATCACTTACAAAAGGGAGAGTTGCCATAGTACAAAAATAGATTGACAATAAGGATACAGTTACACTCACCAATTCGTTCACGGAAACTCGCGCTGCGCGCGACACTCACAACGGCAGAGAGGTCTACTTCAAGAGGGCTAGCAGTTGACAAATCCACACAACGATTTTCTCCTGTCTCGAATGGCAGCTTACTTAGCACTTAGCAAAAGAGACGTCTTTTGCTCCTGGTTCTTACATCGCTGGGCTGCAGATTATTTTCACTTGCAGTTCCCATACATGGTGCCGATGCGCTAGCGGATATATCATGCTCAGTTACAGTTACTTCATCACCGCCTTTTTCCCGCTCAAGTCTGTTATAGCCAGACTATCTCCATTGAGCATGTGTTTTCAGGCAAACAGGTGCTCGTGTCGATTTTTGGTTGTACCTCACTATCCGTGATATGTTCTGAGGGTAAAGCTTCTATATCCAGAAGCGATGTGCCCACTCCTACTCCACCGGAGTATTGTTACTTCTCAATCCTCTGTTCATCACAGGGCAGAGTGTCATCGACATTGTCTGCAAGAAGGTATAGATGTCCTATAGAACGCGTGAACAGGGAGTCGTTGACTTTGACTTTCGCAACTTCGCATTTGCCATCTGTGCTAAGAAAGTCTGCTGGTCTTGAGACATGTTCAAGTTCTATGCCAACTCTTGCTAAAAGTGTTGAATTAAGTATTGCTACTACTTACTTTATCACCGTCAGCAATTTATACTCGTGTATTACTAGATGTTTCCTCTAGGTTCTACTGAGGCAATTCTTAGCTAACTTAGATTTTCATTTTGATACAGTACGGGTTTTTAAGTAGTTCCGCTAGTAATGTGAAATTATTTACATTATTAGAATTAAAACCTTTGCGTGGTGCCTCTTGTTGCTTCAAATCTCCGTAAGCCACTCTAACAAGAATACTTTCTTCAACCGATATGTCCTTTACTATGTCTAGATGTATTGCCTTTATAGTCAAACATGTAAATAAGTCAACCCATCTCTCCTCCTTTCGTGTAGCTGTGCATACATATACTGGCCCAAAGAAGTACGCACCAGTGAATGTATACGGCTCGTTGTAATTTACTCTCTTGAGGCAATGCTGGTGTCTGGGGCAACTTGTATGAACCTCCCCCATGCTTTATATACTGTGGACATCTACGGAATACCTATTTTACTTGAGCTCTTCAGGAAAATGCTGTCCTTGTAACCTATGACGTGACAACGTCATATAAATCGATGAACGTTGGCTGCACGCATGAAACTCACGCATAAAACTCAGGTCAGGTTCCGCGTGGAAGCGAGAGCCTGGAACAAGCGATAGAGAGGCACGATAAGCGAAAGCGTTCGGCTTGTCCAATGACCTTATCACGTAAAACTATCGTCCGTAAACCAACTTTACAAACAACCTTTTTTTTATTTCAATTGTAGATTCAGAATTGGCTGGATTCAGAACTGGTTTGAGTAACAATTTCGCTATATGGCTCTCTCCTATCTGACCAATGTTGGCTCGGATAGTCAGTAAACTCAGAGAGGTCCATTGGTTAATTTAGACCATTATATGGTACTTCCATTTCCTCTGGGGATTCACAAGTTTCTGTCGGCTCTCCTGGGCCTCGGGCCCAGGGGCTCCCCAACTGAAAGGAAAGTCTTATGTGTCTCATAATGACGACTCACAGGCCAGTATGACTCTTCTTCTTTCAAGAATGCTGGGCCATTGTACCAAAGTTCTTTCCTGTGATTCCCGAGTTCAGGTTCACGTCTTGTGGCGATGTCTGCTGGATTCGACATTGTATTGATGTAAACATTTCAGTATTTGGATGGTATCGTTTGATCAAATTAACTCTGTTTGCTACAAATAGTGATAACAGTTTGTTTGATCCCATCCATCCGATAATAACTAGGCTGTCCGTTCAAATGTGTTCCTTTTGTACAGGCAGGTCTAAGTTAACTTTCACATATTTCAGAAGTCTGCTTCCTATCAGAAACCCCAGTAGTTCTAGTTTCGGTATGTTAAAGTCGTCTTTGTCTTGGATCAGCGATACACGAGATTTTGCCATCACCAATAATACGAATGTTTCCTTGTCTCCTCCTGTTCTCAAATGTACGACGGAGGCTAAGGCAGTATTTAAGTAATCTTTGTATGAAGCTTATAGAATTAATGCAAATCAACATTTATCATGTTAGTTCCCATATATCTAGATAGTTCTATCTTGGTCACAGCTGTCAATTTATTTAGAATTGAATTTAGTGAACCAAGAAATTCCTTGGCAACATTGCACTTTAACTTCTCTTTGCAAATAGTTAAAAAGGAGTTTAATTTGCAGGATCAGTGGGCATGGCATTTAACGCAGTGTAGTGTGCATCAACTACTGAATCCTTGCAACCAAATCTTTTCATTACGCTTCTACAGATAATGTGTAATTTGAATCCGTTGTTAAAAGGTCAGATACAGTATCCAAGGCCACATCACTCATCTTGTCCACCTCTGCTGTAGAATGGTGGTGAATATTCGCCTTAAATCTATCTCAAAACTTCTTTCATTTAAGTTTGTCTTCACTATATGTTGGTATAGTGAGCTTTGGGAGTTTAGTTGTTGTTGTCTGTGTCAGCCTAGATAGGGTTATTGTAGCTTCCAACTCTGTTAAAAGATCTTCAACCTTCAACTGGTCTTGCGTCATGAGGTCTAGAGCTTTACTTTGACTGCATAATATAGATGTAGATAAGAAACTGGTATAGCTTCTCCTCAAAAAACTTCATTTCTTTGTTTAGGTTTCACATGACATAAAATAAAATATTCTTTGAATGCTCAGACTCGATATTTATAAGAAAGCTCGGTTACTTAAAGGCTTAGTTAGGCGTTAGGCGGTCTGAAAGGCTTAGTTGAGCCTTTGATGCCGTAATTAAAATCTTTTAAAGATTGACTCCATAATGAGATTTGTTCAAATTCGTATGTGGTTTTGCAGATATTGCTTGAAATGCATACCAATAAAAGTTTTGAAATCAAACCCAATGTCCCCCTTCAAACAATAATGAACAAAATAAGTATAAATAATTTACCTCAATTTAACAGTGTTTTTTTGTTAACAGATATTTTCTCATCTATCAGACAGTCGCAGAAATGATCTTTAACTTTTATAGACGCAATTGAATCTTAATTTGACATTAAGTCGTTGCACATACGAAAATTATATCAGATTTTAAAGTTCCATTAAATTTATCTAATGGAAGGTCAATATGTAATTAATCGTGTATTTTGCGTTGCACAAAGCGCTTTTAGAACATAATTAGTGTTTATTGAGACGTTAAATTGACAGATCAGGAATTAAAACTTAATTAGTCAACAATAATCCATTATACCGACTTTAGTAGAATTTTCGAGTATAATTTTGCAATTGTATAGTAGAACATGTCTTTACTTTATCAAGTTTTTTTTTTTCATCATTGTCTCATGCAGAAGATTACGTTCCCGCCGCCAAATCTCGGACAAAGTAAAGTAAATTTTATTTAAATAACAATAGGGAAGAGTTTCGTGTATAGTAGCAGATTTCCAAAGGTGTATTTCTGCAAATCAAATATATTATTGTTTTGGAACCAATGGCCAAAAGAAATAAAGTCATTGATGATTAATAAACACACAGTTCCTGATCTGTCTGAGCGTCATATACCTTATACTTCGCGACGCGATCTTTCCATCAACAGTTTCTACAATTGTACAGAAAGTAAGTCACGAACTAGTAGTTAACTACGAAGTGTAATAGCAAAATCAAAAACGCCAAATGTTCAGTCCCAAGAATGTTGTATCTGTTTATCGTTCATTCTCCTTTAAAATATTTTACGCAATGTTGTTTAAATGCCGGGTTTAGCTAAAGGATCATTATGATGTCAACTTATTAAATAATCGACTTTTGTGCAACGTTACTAAAATAATGATTTTATTATCTATCACTCAAGCTGGATTAACTAATGAACTGATAATGAAGAACTTTCTGCAACTGGTTGTATGTGAGGCATTCACTTTAGTACACGTTAACCCTTCCTATAACGTGATAATTGAAACAAAAGATTTATGAATGACACGCACGCAAATTTACGTTAACTGTTAACAAATGCTTGCATTGTGTTACACAACATGGCCAATACAGCTAGATTGCCTGTACCGGCATTTACATCACAGGAGGAGCAACATGAAGCAACTCTTCAGGTACTAATCAATCATCTACATAATATAATTTTTTTTTTGATACAATATTAATCTTTAGAGTTTATGTTCTATAACTCTGTACTCAAATATAAACACATTATAATATATATATTATGTTTGTAAGTTTATAGGGCTTAAAATAGGTACAATTTTGCCATAAACTTATGTTTTAGATGCAGACTCAACCTGAAAGTGAATTGACTCGAAACAGTAGCAGCAGGCGAATCCACAAGAAATGCTCTCATTGACAGGCTATGGTCAGCACGGCAATAAACTAATATAATATTATAACACAAAAGGGATTTGTGCTTATTAAATATATTTTTATACAACACATAAATAATATTTCATTTCATTTAGACTATGTACAAATCCATACTTTACCTTTATTGAGATTCAATATGAGACAAGTAGATATCTTTCCACTGCATCTGCAGTCTACTTAGGTTATCCAATGATGTTAAGAGTTTGAGCACTAGCAGCGTCAGCTGCTGATCTTTGCATCTCAATTTGTGAAAGACTCCTCCGTGCCTGCCTCATCAAGTGGAGCAAGAGGGCAACCTAAAACAATATTTTTTTCTTTGTAAGGCAAGATATGTACTTCTTTCTACCTATGTACTTAAATATATTGAGGTATAAGATATCATTTGTAAACTCTAAGAATGAATATTTTTTTATTATTTTTTAGAGTAAATTCCAAAGTGACTATTGATCGTAAGTTACAAGTGTTAGGCACGTAAAAATCCACTTAGAACCGACGCATATTTCACAAAAAGAATTCATTAAACACATTTTTTAGTATTATATTCTCTTTGGTTTGTTGACAAAATGAAATTAATGTCAAATGAAGTCAAGTTCAAGGTCACAAGTTGTTGCCAGACACAAAAAAATAATACTAGATTTTACGTAGGTAGATATTTTTAATCATTATTATAAAATATTATCATTCAAAAGTATATATTAGTGTAAAATATTTAACTACAATTATTTTTATCATCACGAAAGTTGTTTTTTTTAGGATTAAAGCTATAAAATAAAAAACCGGTAATTTTACGGTTCTTATTTTTTTCTCATGGCAGTATTATAAGCCAATATGAATCTGCTAAGAAATGAATTGAGTATGATTCGCCTACAGTAAGCGACCATTTTACGAATATTAGAGGAATTGCTTAGGATCTGCTGGCAATTCGGGAAATGAATTCCTTTAGAGGAATTGCCTAAAGTAGCCTTTTTAGACCCGCTGAACTTGTAACTTCATGAACTAGTCTACTATTTCATCGGATTGGTTTTCAGTTGGTTGTTGTAAACTATTATAAATAGTAATTAAACTAAATTTTATAAACGATTTGTGTACAGACTATCAATACAAGGTCGTCTTCGATTATTTATATAGCAAAAAGCAAGAGCCGCTTTCGCAATATATATGATTCGTCTTTAGGACGCTGTCTGAAACGCGCCAGAAATAGCACATCTTCAATTATATTCTTGCTTTCCTTACATTAATTGACTTTTGCAAAGACGCTAATTACACACTCTATACCATTATTACCAAGCACGTATTCCATCTACATACACAGTTATAGACTGCTAATAAGTAAATATTACTTCACACTAACCATGAAACAAATCGAAAGACACAGTGGGAAACGCCAGCCGGCAACAAAGGAAAGGGGTGCACACAACATAACAGAGTATTCTTATTTTCACATCTCACACGCAGCGCCGTCCTATACAAAGACTTTGCACATCAGCAGCAAATTTAAATATTTTTTTTTATCATTATGTCTATTTTTCTTCGTTCCTCTCCGCATTACATAACAGCTAGTATTTACCGTATTATTAGTAGTTATACATGTTTATAAGATGCTATGTATGCATTGTTTAAATTAAATGATCTACACACGTGTTACAAAATAAACCCGGTAACTTTCGAAAGTAGCGGGAAAATTGAAATAGGTACATTGAGTACAGTACATAGTATGTTACTCGTACGTAATACACAACCGAAGTGCACCATATTATGCTCACGTACTTAAATTAACGAGAACATCGTTTGCACCAAGCCAGTGGTTCACACTATATGTAAATAGACAATAAACTTGTACGATATATTTATATCTTAAAATGTTAACACGCAATGTTCCGATTAAAAGGTAGGTAAACCTTACAATATCTTATGGGTAAAATGTTTTCTAATGTAATAGACATTATTTCAGTATCTACCTCCAAAAGTAACTGCGTTGTGTTCACCAGAAAAAGACATATCCCCGATTTGGACATACGTTATGAAAATGTTTCCATCCTACAACACAATGTGGTCAAATTTTTGGAAATTTGGCTAGATACGAGACTGACAGGAGTAGCACATTTCAATCATGTTGTGGCTAAATGTGAAAAAAATATTAACATTCTTCTTGCATTATCTGGCGTATGGTGGGGATCACATCCATTTAGCCAAAAGTTGTTGTATAACGCAATAATACAAAGCCATCTGGATTACACATTTTTACTGGATCCAGGTAACAGAGCTGCCCTAGATAAATTGTCCGAAATTCAGTCCAAATGCCTTCGTATTATTCTGGGTGCAATGAAATCTTCGCCAATAAATGCAATGCAGGTAGAATGTGTCGACCCGTCTTTACATCTTCGTAGGCAATTTCTTTCAGACAGGTTTGTCTCTAAGCTTATCCAGAACCCAGACCACATTCTTATAATCAAAATAAAAACTTGCTTGACCTTACTAAATCTTCTAACTATAGTCCTGAAGAAAAACTCCCATGTGTCGTTCGTAGTTACCTTAAATTCTCACAGTTACCTTGTCCTATTGTCCAACTAAGAATTAACCCACTTTTATCAATAAGTTATGATGCTTTAATTTTCCAACCAACAATAATTCTGAATTTCAGTATTGATAAGGACTCTATAGAACCTTGTAATCTTTTTTATGAAATAATTGGCAAGAAATGGAAACACTGGCTTGCAATTTATACAGACGCTTCTAAACTTTCAGATGACAGTGAAGTGGGTGCTGCTGTTTGGATCCCAAAATACAGAATCATTCTAAGTAACATATGCCCCTCATTATCCTCTGTATTTACTGGAGAAGCTGTTGCTATTCTCGAAGCCATTTTATATATCAGTTCCCATAAACCTAACAAAACAACAATTCTCACTGATTCCAAAAGTTGCCTACAGGCCCTCCTACCTAACCAATATAAATCTAAATCTAGATTTCCTCTTATACTGAAAATTAAAGAAGTGCTTTACAAATGCTCCCAAGCTGATTTGAGAGTAGTTCTAGCATGGATTCCTGGACAAGTTGGCATCCCAGGTAATGAAACAGCAGACTCATGTGCTAAACAGGCTGTTGCACATGGTGACATGGACTATTACAAGGTTTACTCCCATGATCTCTCCTCTGTCTGTCGAGTTCAGATGCATAACACCTGGCATTCTATATGGCAAAATTCAAAAATCAAGAAAGGAAAATTTAATGGTCAAATACACCCGTCTATTCCCCCTAAACCTTGGTTTTTTAAATTCAAAAATATCAATAAGGCAACTACTTCAACAATTTGTCACCTGCGGTTGGGTCACGCACGTTGGGATACGAGACCACTCACTTTGCGAATGCGGTCTTGATGAGGGTACACCGGACCACATTTTCTTTTTAGTTGTTCGAGATTACGGTATTCTTTGTACGACATGTTACCATCATTCATATCTCGCCCTGCTAATCTGAGTTCTCTTCTATCATTCTTTTTTACCAAACACCTATATATTTTAAGTATGTTTATCATAATTAATAAAATTAAATTGTAGTTTACCATAATTGTTTGTAGGAAACCTACGAAGAAATAATTGTCAGGAAGCATAATTCAGAACAAATTCCACACAAAAAGTGGCCCTTCAAATCAAAACACCGTATGATTCCAAATACAAATTACTTCCGAAGTTACAAATAGACATGTTCGGTGATTGGTTTAAATTCAGAAGGATAGCAGGGATTGGTTTACACGCGTGCTGCAACGTCTACAATGACAGCAGAGTCATAGCGGCGTGGACGATATTATGCAACAAGTGGACTGGACCAACTTAATAATAAATCAATCGTAAATCTCGTATGTCTCGCAAAATATGATAAATTTATTAAGTTTTTGTCTAGAAGACATTAGAAGAGATTCTTCGCAATGTAGTAAAGAAAGATTATGAAACATTTTAGGCTTATACATTTTACCAAAAAAAAATAAGTCGTTATTTGCCAGCTGGATGTTTTTCAGTGGTCACAGAATACCTTCATTATCAATTTAGAAAATTCAATCAATTTATAGAATTACTTTAGAAAAGCTGTGTTGGTATTACTGACAAATTAATTTGCAACTCAGCTAAACCACTTTCAAATTTGTAGATGGTGAATTTTCATTAGCTTGAAAAATTAAACGTGCTTTAATTTGACCAAACAATTAACTGTTTTTTTAATGCTATATAGTTACCTATATTACATACCAACAGTAGGCAATCGTTTATTGTTCATTGTCTGTAGTATCTCTTTAGAGCGTAAACGCTTTGGAAAGGCCAATTAGCGTTTTTGCTGAGTGTTTGAAGGGTCACATAATAATGATTGATATAGTATATTATGTCAATTATTCTTACCTGATGTACTAGAACATTATTTGATTAACAAGTTCAAGTTACATAGACTACATTTAGAAATTGTTTATTAGTTTGTTATTGCCTAGCGTTTTCTACACACACACGTTTTTAAAATCAATCATAAACTCGGTCGCACCAGTCACGAATCGTCAGACGCGGCTGAGGCCTCTTAGAGATAGGTCAGAGGAGGTACCGCTCTGACGCCCGCACTTACACAACTAAATATTAGTGCGCTCAAAACTTCCTGATACTTATTGAGGTAACATTTCTAAGTGGGATTCTAACCAATAATTTTATATGACATCTAGTGCATCAAAGGTCAGACACAATAGAAATTTCATTGTTATAATGACATCGACCCTTGAAAGGCTAGTATTTTACTATTAACCAAATTTCTTATGCTTATACTTGGTATCCAGGAATCCATGCTGGAGCTGGAAACTGGTAGCAGGAACTATGTGATGGTTAATAGTAGACACACCGTGTTTGGGTTCGTATAAATCGTCTTCGCGATACCTTTTTTCTAGCTGGTGACCAGGACCTGATGCTGGATCCAGAAACTGATATCAGGAACTACCTGATGGTTGTTTTATTTGCTATTCTAATCCCTTTTTGGTAGGTACATGAGTTAAATCTTTCTAGTCTATGCTCTTGTAGATAACATGTACTTGATTAATAATTATCATATTATGTTAATTTATGTCGACATTAAAAATAAAATGTGTCCTGCGTGATTTCACCTTTTCGACCTACGTCTATTTGTGACATAAAAACCAAAGTAGATGAAAAAAGATTCAAATATTAATGAGCACTATTTTGCTCAAGCGGTAAGGCCACTGCCGCAGGGCGCGCTAGTAAGTAACTCGCTAATGTAAAATACCTAAACTCGCGCAGCGCTGCGCAGAATAAAGGCTCTTAAAGATGTTGATGTTTCTTCGGGACAAATCATCAGCATAAAAGGTAAATATGATATTTTATATAATATCAATTAAAAAAAACAGTAGGTACTTACTGTACCAACTGGTAGGTAGGTTTTGTGTAACATGGTCCATAATTTTTTTATTATCTATAATTTTATTGATTTCAGTCAAAATTAACGTAGTATAAGTAACTATGCTGGTTTTCACAGGCAGTCATACTCTTGTTTTTCTAGCTTAAGTGCAGCTAGGCACTTCCTTTGCCGCATTGAATCGGCAAGCAAGCGAGAATAAAACATAACAAGCAAAACCATTGCACATTACATACATTTCAATATTTAGTCCTGAAGAAAAAAATACATCCTAAATTAAATAAAAATTGACTGACTTTATTTTGCATAGTATTGACCATCTCGATTTGTTAACGTATTTGAACATCTTTGAATAATTATAATTTTGCTATTATTTACTAGTAAAAGTGATCCCTGGACATTTTAATCGTGTATTGTTTCTGCACCACTTCACAACGAATGCTGGCATGATGATCCACAACTGTAGTTCACAATGATAAAAATGAAAATAGACGTGAAGATTTGAAGTGTGCTCGCTTGCAAGAAAAATGTCCGACTGATGACGTACTGAACACGACTTTTAAGCCCCGCCCACTTGAACACGACTTTTGTTGGGTCATTTTTTTAACGCAGTTACAGTTCCTGACTATTATTTCTTTCTTCGTAGTAGGAAACTAAAATTTTTGTGGTGTCATATTTATTATATTCAATACATAGTATACTTCATTGTAGTTCAAAACATAGTATTTATTTTGTGCCGTCCTGTATTTTCCTATAAAAGTTTCTTCAGATAAAGTATCCTCAGACGCAAAATTGTTAAATGGTCCAAAAACTACCGATCATCTCGCTGCTTACCGATCATTCTCCATCGTTTGTTGTCCTTCCTATCCGCGCGAACTGTTATTGGCAAAATTGTGGTTACAAAGAAGAAGAAGAGAGAATTCGCCCTATTTACATAGGTTCAGAAGGATAGTTTCATACAAATCAAATGACTTTTAAAAGCATATAGTCTTATTATTAACCTATGTTTAAAAGTGAAGCAATATTTTTTTTTGATGTTGGCCATCCTGCCAAATCTGACAATCTTACAAAACAACGACTTTAACCCAAATAACGACACGTTAAAGGAAGACTTCACTAGAAAAAGAGAAGACGTAGCTAAACTAATCCAAGATACAAAAGACTCTTACTACTCGTACTACAAGGCATTTAGTAACTGTGTAAACGAACCGAAAATGATGTGGAAAATAGTGAATACATTAGCAAGTAATAAAACAAAGAAAAGTTATGTTCCTCCAAAGCTCCTAGCGAATTCAAAATTAATCACTGAACCTATCAAAATTTGTAATACATTTAATGAATACTTTTCGACAATAACCCCCAACAAACCCTTTTAGCGAGAGAAATACCAAAAAACATTCATGAAAACTTTAATAATGCCTTGCCAATAATTTCCGAAACCTCTTCTAAGTTAGCTATTCTTGAACCAACTTGTAATAGCGAAATCGTTAAAATGACTCAATGTGTCAATAAAAATGTTTGAGTCATATCTATCAAACAGAACACAAGTGGTCGGAATAGACAACTATCAGAGTGACGCGTCACCTATAACTTGTGGGGTACCACAAGGGTCTATTTTAGGCCCACTACTATTTTTGACGTACATTAATGGTATACAAGACATCGGATTACACGGCCATATCACTTTTTACGCAGATGACACTTGTTTATTTTACTTTGTATCCTCGATACATAACATAATCTTGCTAGCACAAGAGGACCTAAATGTTATATTTTCTTGGTTTCAGCATAACTTACTTACCATAAATATTTCAAAAACATAATAATTCAATAAAAAATATTCAAATCCAAAAATAAGGTAATACCAACACATGATCCACTCAAAATGAGTAATATTCCATTCATCATCATCATCATCATTATCAGCCGGAAGACGTCCACTGCTGAACATAGGCCTCCCCCATAGAACGCCACTTGGACCGGCTACTCGCTTCCTGCATCCAGCGATTCCCGCGGTTTTTATGAGGTCGTCGGTCCACCTAGCGGGGGGCCGGCCTACACTACGCCTTCCGGTGCGTGGTCGCCACTCGAGAACCTTTCTTCCCCATCGGTTATCAGTTCTGCGAGCGATGTGGCCTGCCCATTGCCACTTCAACTTGCTAATTTTGAGAGCTATGTCGGTGACCTTAGTTCTCCTACGGATCTCCTCATTTCGGATCTTATCACGCAGGGAAACCCCAAGCATAGCCCTCTCCATTGCTCGTTGAGCCACTTCAAGCTTGTTAATGAGGCCCACAGTAAGGGTCCACGTCTCAGTGCCATAAGTCATCACTGGCAACACACACTGGTTGAAAACCTTGGTTTTCAGGCTCTGAGGTATTGGGGACAAAAAGATGGATCGAAGCTTCCCGAACGCTGCCCATCCGAGCTGGATTCTTCGTGCGACCTCCTTGTCGAAGTTGGACCTACCTAATTGGACAGTCTGTCCCAGGTAGACGTACTCGTCTACTACTTCGAGTGTATCGTTGCCAACAATTACCCGTATAGGTGGAACATGGACATTGGACATGATTTTCGTCTTATCCATGTTCATCTTAAGACCAACCTGTTGGGAAACTCTACTGAGGTCGTTGAGCATGGTGCCGATATCCTCGAGCGACTCCGCCATTATAACTATATCATCGGCAAAACGAAGGTTAGTGATGTATTCGCCATTAATGTTGATGCCACATCCTTTCCAGTCAAAAAGTTTGAAAACATCCTCCAATGCGTTAGTGAACAGTTTCGGAGAGATGACGTCTCCCTGTCTCACACCTCTCTGCAATGGAATTTGTTCCGTACTCTGGTCCTGTAATCGGACTGACATAGTGGCCTTGCTGTATAAACACTTCAACGCTTCGATATACCTATAGTCAATTTGGCATCGCTGCAAGGACTGCAGTATGGCCCACTTCTCGATAGAATCAAAGGCTTTCTCGTAATCCACAAACGCTAGACACAGTGGCTGATTATACTCTTCGGTCTTCTGTATAATCTGCCGTAGTGTATGAATATGGTCTACGGTGCTAAAGCCTCTTCGGAAACCGGCTTGTTCAGGAGGCTGGAACTCATCAAACCTGCGTGCGAGACGGTTCGTGATGACTCTCGAAAACAGCTTGTACACGTGGCTCAAGAGCGATATGGGCCTATAATTCTTCAATAAGGTTTTATCTCCTTTTTTGAAGAACAGCACCACCACGCTCTTGTGCCACGTTTCCGGTGTTTTGCCTTCGAAGATGACAGAATTGAATAACTTCTGGAGGACTAAAAGTATCGGTCTACCATCCGCTCTCAGAAGTTCAGTCGTAATTCCGTCCTCTCCTGGCGCCTTGTTGTTCTTAAGCTGTTTGAGAGCCATTCTAATCTCGTACAGGCTGATGTCCGGGATGTCTTCGGTATAGTGTCGGACTAACTTTGCTCTGGTGTCCTTAACTGCTTCAGTAACGGGTTCGCGCGTCGAGGTATATAACTGTCGATAGAAGCTCTCAATCTCTCTCAGAATCTCAGGCTTGGATGAAACGATACTGCCGTTTTCGGTCTTCAGTTTTGTCATTTGGCTTTGCCCAATAGACGAATACTTTGCAAACACTTTAGAGCCCTGGTTCCGCTCAATTGCTGCCGTAATACGCGCAGTATTATAAGCACGCAAGTCGTATCGCATGGACTTCCAAATTCGTCTATTGAGTTTACCGTAATCCGACATATCAACTGCGGACTGCAGTCTCATTTCGCTCCGTTCTGCCATTAGTTTAAGAGTTTCTTTTGAGAGTTTTTGAGCTTTCCTGCGGCGTTTGGTCTCACAGAATTCGGACCCAACCGCTTGGACAGTTTCCACCAACCCGTTGTTCAACTTATCCACTGTGTCGCATTCAGCTAAGCACTGAAAACGGTTTTGAAGTTCAAGTTGAAACTTTTCGGGGTTTTGGATTTGGGCACGATTTGGACGGAGCGTTGACTTCACCAGACGTGACCTCTCAAGCTTGACATTGATCTTCAATGCGCCTCTTACGATGCGGTGATCGCTGCCGGTTTTTACCTTGCTGATCACAAAGACGTCATTGAATATGCGCTTATTGGTCGTCATGATGAAGTCTATCTCGTTCGTAGTGGAACCGTCGGGACTCATCCACGTCCACTTCCTGGATGGCCGCTTCATGTAGAAGGAGTTCATCATAAAGAGTCCCTCCTTCTCCATGAAGTCAGCCAGCCTCTGTCCCCACGAGTTCCGCTGCCAAATGGCCCTACTCTCAACTCATCACGTTTCCTTGTGCCTAGCTTTGCGTTGAAGTCTCTCATTACAACAGTGAAGTAGGTTTTAGAAGTATGCATGGCCCTGGATATATTCTCGTACATACTTTCTACTTCATTGTCCGAGTGTGCCGAGGTCGGTGCGTATACCTGTATAACCTTCAGCGAATACCGTTTGGTTATTCTGAGTATAAGGAACGCTACCCTAGCCGACACACTATCGACTTTCACTACGTTGTTAACGAGAGACTTGCGGACGAGGAACTCGACATCACCCTGGGATTGTTGGTCTCCCTCCCGGTGGAAGAACAAGTTGCCGGAATTTAGAATTATCGTGTCCTGTCCCTGTCTTCGGACTTCAGATAATCCCATGACATCCCAGCGTAACTTGAGCGTCTCTTCCTCCAATTCGACCATCTTTTCGTCGGTCCTGAGCGTGCGTGTATTGTATGGTGCCAGGGCCAGGGGTCATTTTTGGGATTGGTAGCCGGATCTCTGCCGGAGATTCTTCGCACCCCCTGCTCCACCATTACAATGGCCGCTACCGTAGCCACGGATAGCAGAGCTGCCGGGAACTGGGGGCCGTGGTTTAATGTTAATTGTCATGGGGGGGGGATTTGCCTTAATGCACCACGCTTGGCAGGCGTCTTGGTGATCGCAGTGGATGTTGACGCAGACTGCGGGAAATGCTGCTGCCCATTTCCCGGATATTCCCTTAGCCGCCTCTTACGGCACCCACGGGAAAAGTTAGGGGGGGTACAATTCGTAGCCGGTACCACCACGGCATATATACGGCAATATTCCATTATCGCAAAAAAAACACCGAAAAATACCTAGGTCTTCGTATGGACTTATATAATTATTACCTTACCTGGAACTTCCAAATTGATAGCATTAAAAGCAGACTTGCATCATTTCTTGGCTGTTTTAAAAATATGGTGAGTTGTATTCCACATCGATTACGACATACTATATACAACGCCTTAGTCAAACCACACCTACAATACCTCGTCGAAGTCTGAGGTAGCGCTGCCAAAACAAAATTAGCTGATATTCAAATCGCACAGAATAAAATAATTTAAACACTCTTTCACTTACCTTACCGAAGTCCAACCCATAAAATCTATGCTGAAACTAAGATAATGAATATCAGACAGTTATATATAAAAGGCACTTGGGCACGTATCAGGATCTTTATAGGATGGTATTCTCCAATTTTGTGGCTGGGCGTGGATTAAGCGGGCGAGGAGAATAAGATATCACATTACAATGAGTCTCTGTTATTACGTTACACTGAGATTTAATATTACAGTACTTGAATTAACTTGGGGACAAGGTATTCCACTTAGTAGCGAACGCTGCCACGATCAAACGCAAAATGAGCTCCTCCGAGCAGGGTTGCCGTTTCAAAATTTTAGGTTGCCGTTTTGGGATCTGGATTGCCGTGTTTTGGAATAAAACCTACAAAATTGCCGTGTACTTATTTTTTTTTTTTAAATTGTCATCTAAGATTAAACGTGAAAATAACATTATTCTTCACAGTCATCATACAAATAGTATATGAAATTTCTTCATCATCTTTGTTCAGTTTATATTTTTTTTGCTCCTTCATATTATTTGTCATTAATTTGTTTGTCGGTTTAAAATTTATACAAATTTCTTGGGAGCGAATAAAGTGCTTACCTAGGTAGAAAAGTTCCATTTATTGTGGCAGTAATAATTTTCTTTTAGTTTTTGTTTTTATCAAATTGACCTCGTTGAATATTCTGTCATATTCTGAATTGGTGTGTGGAAGAGATAATATGCTAAGGACAAAATCGGCTAAATTGGCGCAATCGAATTCAGGTTGCGTTCAAACTTTTGAACAAAAGTTATCCGTTTTTATTTGTGATACTTCTAATGTGTAATATTTTATTAAAGACAAGAGCATTCGCTACTCATCATCGATCTTCATCTCTTGTAACTATAGGCAGTTTTTTTACTATAGGCATTAATGTAGGAAATGTTTCCCGGATTTGCTCACTGATTGCTTCTTCTGGCATTCGATATTTTCTAATAAAGGTGATAAGAAATCGGAAACATATTCATAAGTAGGAGAAATGACTATGTCTGGTGTAGTTTAGTCTAGTGATGTGTGTTGTAATGACTGGTCGACTATCAAATTATCAGAAAAAGTAGTAATAATAGGATTGCCGTGTTTCAGAACACAGCAATGAATATACTGCCGTGTACCGTGTTTTATTGCTGAATAGACCAAAATTGCCGAGTAAATGGCAACACTGCCTCCGAGCATGTCCGCGCGCCGACCGACCGACCGACCAATCAGCGAACAGCGCATGCTACCAGCATTATACCAGAGATGGCGCCACTTTGCATCTCTAGTCCACCAAAACTAAACTAGGTGGCGCTTGACTAAATAATAATATCGGTCAAAGCTATGCGCCGGCATATATATTTACAATATTTGTAGTTTTATTAAAAAAAACCCTAGACAAAAACATTCATACCAACGTGACATTCGCTAAACTAAAACAAGTGTCTAAACGCAGCACGAGACGAGCGAGTTTCATTGTTCTACCAAAGACACGAACAAACTATGGCAAAAAAATGGTTACGTTTGAAGGAGCACAGCTTTACCTTACTAAGCCTTACCTCAGTGGCGCGCGCGCAGCCTACCGTGCGGACGCGTTTTGTGTATACGAATCGGAGCGTTTATCACGCACTGAAAAGATGACGAACGTCGTTAAATGTAACGTGTGTAGTATTGTGATTGACGAAATGTTGTCATACATTCAAAATAAAGTGTCTGTAATTGACGAGGAAACCCTGGTGCGACTTTGTACATCATCTTTTTCCAAAGAAGAAATCGAGAAATCGAAATCCCTTTTGTTTGATTCTATTCCTAAGGACAGGATCAAAATTAAACGTAAGAGTAAGGGCAAGGAAGGACGAGATTTAGCCGATATTATAAATATATTTAAATCAACGGAAGAAGATCTTTTGCCCGTCTACTGCGCAAGAGACCTGGATAAATTGCCTTGCCTTGTGTACGATCACCTGGACTGTAGCAAGCTCTTAAAAGATATCCAGCGAGTGCAGTGTGAGCTAAAGGATATTAAATCATCCTACGTTACCCAAAATCAACTCGCTGAATTGAAAACAGAGATGGTACGTGTGAAAAATGATTCGTCACCGCCGCCACTTCAACAGTCATCCGTGTGTAACGTTAACGTAAAGCGAGGAGCATGGGTAATGGACAGTGGTCACAGAGGACGCTCGCAGTTGAATTCGACCTTGAATACCAACAATAGTACTCCAAAGACATCTGAACTTGGCCAACAAAATATATCCCAAGATGGAGATATTTTAAATATGGTGAGGGTAGACGAGAGTTTAAATTTAAAGCGAACCTTGCATGAGTCATGTCTTGCACACAAAGCGGCGGCGGGCGATGACCTGTTAAAAAATCAGTATATACCGCCGTCTATATGCAATCAACAACGGGCACTGACGGTGACGTCATCTGTGAGTCACAGCGTCGAGACGATTCCAGGCCCTCACAGCCATACGACATTGGCTAAAACCCCTAAACTGATTAGTGAGGATGGCTGGCAAAAGGTTTCTAGACGTAGAAAATCTAATTATCGTTATCATGGTACTGCAGGTACATGCAGGGACAATGATGGAAAGTTTAAGGCCGCTGAGACACGAGTCCCGATATTTATTACAAAAGTGCATAAAGATACGATGGAAAAAGATATTAAAGATTACCTACATATATCAAAAAACACAAGAAATTATTATGCCGGAAAAACTATGTTTTAATAAAGATAAGGGCCATAATGCCTTTAAATTTTTTGTTTCGGAGAGTAAAGTGTCAATGTTTTTAGATAACAAGTTATGGCCTCAAGGTATTATATTCCGACGCTTCATTAACTTTACGCGAAGCAAAATGAATGGTGAGAACACCGTATTCGGCCTGAAAACAGTTAATAATGGATAATATACTTGATTTTGTTTCTTTCAACTGTAAGAATGTCAAACGCTCCGTAGATAATATAAAGGAATTGTGTCTGACATCAGATTTAATAGCCTTACAAGAAACTTGGTCATTGCCTGATGATATTAATTTTCTGAGCGGTATTGATAAGGAGTACGGATATACCGGGACTTCAGCGGTAGATACGACAGCAGGTATGCTGAAAGGCCGTCCTCATGGGGGAGTGGCACTGCTATGGAAGAAAAGTGTTTTTCAAAACGTGTCGGTCGTTAAGTGCGATAATGCGCGAGTGTGTGCTATAAAGGTGAAAATTGAGCAGAGAACCTTCTTAGTATTCAGTATTTACATGCCTACCGATAAACCAGTGAATTTAACGGAATACACGGATTGTCTTGGGTTGGTAAGCGCTATAATAAATAATGAAGATGTTGAATCTGTCTATATGCTAGGAGATTTTAACGCTAACCCTAGTGCGCCATTTTATGATGAACTAAACTGTTTTTGTTCGGAAGTAAACTGGGTATGCGCGGACGTTGAGATGTTAGGTTTAACGTCTGATACGAGTACTTTCATAAGTGAAGCAAATGGATGTAGAAGCTGGCTAGACCACTGTGTCGTCACAAAGTCTGCCATGCCGACTATTGTTAACGTATATGTAAAGTATGACGTCATGTGGTCCGATCACTTTCCTCTCATAATTCGGGTTAAGTTAGATAATATTGCACCTAAGACATTAAATTACTGTAGCCAATTTTGTAATAAAGTGAAATGGGGGGATAGAAAAGTTGAGCAGATTGATTTGTATACTAATTTATGTAATGAAAAATTGAGATTGTTGGATTTTCCTAGTGAGTTTTGCTCTTGTAGTGACTGTAGTTGTAGTAACCAGGACCACATGCGTATTCTCGACAAAATGTATGAACAAATAGTAAATATTTTAAGTCAATCGGCTTCTGTTAGTCATTCGACTTATCGTAATAGAACCAAAAAACCAGTTGCTGGTTGGAATAAATACGTAAGCGAAGCTCACAGGGACGCTAGGCGTAAGTTTGCGATATGGGTACTGTATAGTAAGCCAAGGTCAGGTCATGCTTGGAGTGAGATGCAAGAAAGTCGCAGAATTTTCAAATCGCGTTTAAAATGGTGTCAGAATAATAGCGAACGCCTAAAAATGGACATTCTGGCATCACACCACTCCAAGCATGATTTCCGTAGTTTTTGGAAGTCTACCGATAAATTAAACAGTAAACCGAGTGTACCTGTGAGCGTTAATGGCATAAATGAGCAAAAAGGTATAGCAGACTTATTTAGGAATCAATTTACTGTTAAGTCACCGTTAGGACCATCACAGTCAGAGAATGTGTGTAAAAGTCAGGGCAGTGAGTTAAGCGCAAGGTTTAAGGCATCAGAAGTGAGAACTGTGATAAAAGCGATGTCGCGGGGCAAGTCACCTGGCCATGATAATCTCAGTATTGAGCATCTCAAGTATGCGGGGAAGCATCTTCCTCGAGTTTTAGCGATGTTCTTTAACCTTTGTGTGGCTCATTCTTACTTACCTACTGAAATGATGCGGACTGTTGTTATACCAATTATTAAGTGTAAAACCGGTGACATAAGTGACAAGAACAATTATAGACCAATATCGTTGGCTACAATTTTAGCTAAGGTGCTTGACAGTTTGCTTAACATTCAGCTTGACCAGTACATAAAAACCCACGATAACCAGTTTGGTTTCAAGGCAGGACTATCCACAGAAACCGCAATTTTATGTCTAAAGCAAACTGTCAAGTACTATACTAATAGACAGACACCCATTTACGCCTGTTTTCTTGATTTGTCGAGGGCCTTTGACCTGGTTTCTTATGATATCCTGTGGCAGAAACTAAACAGTATCTCAGTGCCATGTGAACTAGTTGAGATCTTCAAATATTGGTATAAAAACCAGGTCAACGTCGTTCGATGGTCGAGCGCGTATTCGGATCCGTACAGGTTGGAGTGTGGAGTGAGACAAGGTGGGTTGACCTCGCCAAAGCTCTTCAACCTGTACGTGAACGCACTGATTGAGGAGCTCAGTAGCACTCATGTGGGATGTCACATCGACGGAGTGTGTCTCAATAACATTAGTTACGCAGACGATATGGTGCTGCTGAGTGCCTCGGTCTGTGGGCTGTCGAAGTTATTAGGCATCTGTGAAAGATATGTACTGAGTCACGGTTTGGTCTATAATATAAGAAAATCCGAATGCATGGTCTTTCAGGTGGGAGGGAAGTATCTAGATAGAATACCACCTATCAAATTATACTGCCGTATAATTTGATACACACCGCTTGAAAAAGTTGAACAAGTAAAATATCTTGGTCACTTGATAACCTCTGACCTGAAAGACAATGCGGATATAGAGAGAGAACGTAGGGCGCTGTCTGTAAGAGCTAACATGATTGCCCGCAGGTTTGCTCGTTGTTCGAGTGAGGTTAAAATCACGCTTTTCAGAGCTTTTTGTACCTCTTTCTACACGAGCAGCCTGTGGCTAAACTATTCTCAGAAGCAGTACAGCGCCCTACGCGTTCAATATAATAATGCTTTCAGGGTTTTGTTACGGCTGCCACGGTTCTGTAGCGCATCAGGGATGTTTGCCGAATCGCGTGTGGATTGTTTCTATACAACCATGCGGAAACGGTGCACATCACTGGTGCGCAGGATCCGGGCCAGCCCTAATAGTATCCTGAAGGTACCTATTTGGTGAAAGGTTTGATTGCCAGTACTTGAACCAGTGCTCTAGGATTCACTTATTGACTATAAATAATACATAATTGACTTTGAACTATATTGACATTGAATTGATATTTTATTTTTTTATATACATTTTTATTTTATTTTATCTTTAATTATTATTTTTATTGACATTTTATTAATGTACCTACATATTTTGAATTTAATTTAATGTATTCGGACTTACAATTTGACATATTATTATTTCAACAATTAGTATCAATGCAATGTCTAATGCTGGTTTATTTATTGACAATCTTATGTGCCTTCTATTATATCTTCTTATATAAATTGTTAAAAATATTGTTGATCTGAATTGTGAATATTGTATGATCTGAGTTGGTCGAAATAAAGAATTATTATTATTATTATTATTATTACTAAATACCTTCAAGTGTAAAAAATGCTAGATCATTTAGCACTTTTAAGGTTCAATTAGCCCAGTACAATTACAATAACAAAATTACTTTAATAAAAAAATTTGTCAAGTGTTTGTTATGATAAGTGTAAATACGACGAAACGACGGTTAAATTTGTTTATGTATAATATTGTTCTCATGTACATGTACATGTACATGTACAAGTTTGTAAGTGATGTTAATCTTTTTTGAGAATAAATGTCTTTAAACCTAACAATACTTATGGTTCTATCTTGCCAAAGGAAATCTTTTACCCGAATTATCGGGTAATTAAAATATGAACGGATTGAGTGGTTTTCTCAACAAAACTATCGAAGTTAATTTTAATACATTTGAGTGTTGTATGGCGTAAGTGAACATTAGCATTACATAGCTGTAGCTTCTGTATCATCGTCTTAATGCGAAATCTTGTATGTGTGTTGGAATGTCTGAGTATTTGTTATTCCTTCACGCTGGAGGGATTTGCACATTTTCAACAATATTTGCCGATATTTTTGAATATGTGGGGTTCGCAGTGGTGAATACAAATACGATAGATAGACATTTATGCTCCTTTTTTTCATCATCATTATAATTACCACTCATTACACAATCGCAGGGTATATAGTATTATTTCTATTAAAACCACTTTATTAAGTACCTACTAGCCGCTCTCCGCAGTTTCACCCGCGCGGTGATGGATGTTGATGAGGATGATGATGAATCTAATATGTTACTCAGGGTGATTGTAGCTTTCCAATGTTGAAAGAATTTTTGAAATCGGTCCAGTACTTTTTGAGCCAATTCATTACAAACATACATACAAGTATTTCCTCTTTATAATATGATTATAGACTAGCTGCACCACGCGGTTACACCAGCACAGTGATGCATGATGATGATGAAAAGTATCCTATGTTCGTATATATCCAGAGCCTCATCTACCTCCATACCAAATTTCATGCGGAGTACCACAATGTTCAATCTTAGTCCTGTTTTGTGTTCGACTTGATCTAGTCAGCTTTTGAAAAACTAAGTGGATAAAGTGGGTTTTAAAATCATCTGTAAACAAACTTTTAACCCAGTATTTGTCTCTTAACCCAGTCAAAAGTCTAATAAGTAAAATCCAATTTAGAGTCAAAATTTTAAAATAAAGAAAAAATCACGGCTGAGTGTTTTAAGGCTATTTGATGAGAAAAGATCGAAAAAGCCTTAACGATACGCAACAAACTATACAATATCATAGTGCCGAAATTGATATATTTATTCATTCACGTAGAAAAATATTGCTATTGGAAACTATATTTTATCAAAACTTAAGCCTTTTTAGATAATAATCCGAAAAACATCTGTTTATTGTGCCTACGTGAAGATAAAAACACTAGTCGTACTAAATTATAGATAAGCCAAAATTCAAAAATAAAGACGGTAATATAGGATATTATTAATGTACAATAAATTGTCTCTAAGAGTTACCAATGTACAATATAACTAGTTCTTAAAAATGTTGTGTTTTTTTCTAAACTATAAGCGTAGCAAAAGCATTTTATAAAACTTAAAATAAAAATATTGATAAATACCAAAGTTTATCTATAACTGGATCTTTTGGAAACCTAAACGACACCAATCGGAAAGCAAAACGAGAAGAGTGGTAACACTAATTGATTTTGCATACTATAAGCACTAAGCGTTTTACAGCAAATAAACAATACTGACAAACACTGCCAACTAAATTTTAGAGGCGCTACAAAATGGTGGCATTGCCTATGCTGCCAGAGTTAAAAAGAGCAATTGATTTGGGAGCTATTAAAACTTTCCGCTCTTCACCCGATTTGCTCTTACCCCAACAAACTTTCTACGATCATATCATAATATACGACGAAGGTATTTTTTATTGTCTCTCATTTATAGATTTTTATCGCACAGTGGCTATGTCACCGCCATGACACAGCGAATAATGAATTAAATATGGACGTCGTTTAGCACATTCACGATGCGTTTTGTAATGACAGCATGACGTTTTCCGCACTGACGATCACTTCCTACGTCCAACACTTTAATTTGGATCATGATTGAATGATGAATTTGATTTCGTATAAAAAAAACCACGAGTGTTTTTTGGTATGGTTTACGTTTTCATCATTGGCGAGCACAATTTGGAACGCATCCATTTGTACGCTTGGACGTTCCGTTAATGGGGGCCTATACACAATGAGTTACAAGTAATTGCGCCGTATCGTATTTTGTTGTAGGTTATCCAAACAGTTGTTTAGAAATAGTTGAAGCTATGGCTGAGTTTAAATAAAAATTAACAGAGTATTTCTGCTTTTATATTTTTCCTTAAAAATGAGTAAAAACGGTTCGGTTATTTTTTCAAGACCTGTGCTTATATTCGGAGGAATGTCGCTAAAAGTTAGGGGAAAATTTTACGGTCATCTGGCAGCACTGGGCTCCCAGATTTCTTGAAAATATCCTTGGAGTGACTCATAGATAAATACTTTATATTGGGAAGTGAGCGATCACAGCACAAGTAAGGCAAGTACTATTAACTAATGCTTATGACCTTTACTTTTCTGGAGTTTTGTAGGGTTAATTCAATAATACATGTTTGCATCATGACTGTAATGTATTATTGGGGTGCGTTTTGGGAATATTTTTGCAATGTCTTTGGGAATAGTACACAATGTCATGTACAAAACACGATGTAGGTATGTTTGATTCAACAACCGTAGAAGAAAAATATTTGAGTGATAAGTTTTTTTCTTTGTAAGTGGAATAGAACGTTTGCATATTTGCCATTCTTCGAATTATTGTTTTTTGTATGTTTGTTGCATGCATTTGGTAGGTATGCAAGTTGCATTTGGTAGGTATGTAGTTAAACGAGGCGCTGAAATAACGTCGTCACGCGTCGTTAAACCGCAGCTATGAAAACATAATATTAAATAATATTTACTTGAAATGTGAGTTTCTGTTAGATGTTACCACCGTATCGCCGTTATTACTCGACCGATTTTGATCAAATTTTGAATGTAGATAGTTACTATTTTAGAATACATTATAGGCTATAATCTAACTATGTAAAATCAACCTATAAGAGGGTAAAACACGGTGGTAGAGTTTCTATAGAAAAATCTAACATTGTTCGATTCACTCAGAACATCCACCTCATCATCCGCGTGCGACTTCGTCGGTGCGTATACTTGAATGTCCTGAATATCTATTGGATACTCTGAGTATTAGGTATACGACCCTATTGGAAACGCTATCGATCGTAACTATGTTGTTAGTAAGGGACTTGTGGACGAGAAACCCGACACCACTGTTGGTCGCCCTCCCGGTAGTAGAGCAGGTTACCTGATTTTAGGGTTATCGTGTCCTCAGCCGCTCTTCGGACTTCTGATAATCCCACCATGTCCCAGTAACCTACTCATTTCTTCTTCAATTTTTCTCAATTGGCGTGTGTTTTGGCTCCCATCATAAGAAAGTATATTAAATTTACTAAGTAAACTAAGTTTTCGCGAAGTCGTATCATGAAATTTGGTCGTAATCTACACTCATTTCGCCTTAAAGGTCGGCACCGTATTTTACGATGCCCCGAGTGTTTACACATATCCACAGCACATATCCATGGGCCATAGGCGACTGTGATCGCTTCTCATCAGGCGGCACGTCTGCTTTTTTGGCGTCTATGGCATAAATAAAAAAAAAGCTTTAAAGGCAAAAAGGTAGTAAGTAGGTAAGCGTAAGATAGGCTTCATAGTTTTTTAATATGTTATGAATTGCCTAAACTATTTCGTATATATATATACCTAATATATATATATATATATATATTATGATAGTATTTATTATAGTAGACTAGACTGTAATCTAAGTAACTTGCAAGTTTCCTTTGTCTTTATTACACCACAATTATCAACATTTGAACAAACAAAACGTACCTGTTTGTATTGTTTATATAGGCACTTATCAGTATTCCTTTGATGACTAATCGATAACATTAAGTTTGTTGTAACCTGTCGTGTGTGCATTTAGCAAAGAATAAAATTATTCCGTTAAAACAGTACCTTCCTACTTAAGTAAATTGGCATGGCATAGTTTACTTAAGACCATGCGACTCTGCTTTTGCCAATGGTTTTACCACCAAAAACAAACTTTCCCGAAGTATTATGGTCCGATCGAATCGGTGCGACGACGAAGCGAAGCGAACGCTAGGCGAATCATCGCACCTACCTATGGCATGTAATTAGTAGATAGATATACTCGTATATATATGTAACGGAAACATGAACTGTACTTTGTAACCCTTGATAAATTTTATGCTGGCACTTATATGTACGAGACACCGTTTTTTTGTTTCAAAATTAGCACATATTGTAGAAAAATTTCGCTCTGTAGACTTGTCTGTTGTTGTTGGTGATGTCGACTTTGCACCGGTACGCGGTAGTACCATGAAGTGTTTTGAAGTAAGAAATTTTAAATAATGAGTTTCTAGTTATATTTCGCAAATACCTACCCACTGAATATAGTGTTTATAATACAGTCACATTATCTCTAATATAGCGATAACTACCTTGACTGTTTACTCTGTCGCCGACATGTAATGTTCTTTTGTCTACAATGGGGACACCGATAGAACTAGCTTTGTATAAAAACAATATTTACACCGAAGGAGGAATCACATTAGCTTCATCGCTCGGTGATTGCTGTAGTAATAATTGTAATTGTTGCTAATACATTAAATATTTCACAATTATTAAAATATATAATTATAAGTCCTAGGTATTTATTTACGTTACATACATAAATAAAAATCACAACCTGAGTGTGACATTTAACCGTTCGGTTAGGACGTTACGAAGTTACTTTGGAAACCGAGTGATTTTAGTGTAAATAAATATTTACACAAGAAGGCCTAAAATAAGACCAAATTTTATTTTTTCAGATAACACAACACTACAATGTCTAAAGAAAATGACAATGTCTTGGGTGGGATAACATTCTTTGAAAAAACAGACAAAAACTACAAAATTACGTACGAGAGCGGCGAATATGCACAATTAACTATTTTAAATAACCATGTGTTCAGGTACTACATGTCACCTACTGGAGTCTTCCAAGATTATCCCACTCCCAATAATTCCACTGACGTTGCAAAAATCAATGCAAAAAAGGTAACAGATTATGGCGCAGATGCATTTGACAAATCCTATGTAAAGCACAGTGAACACCGTTTCATTGTGCATACAGAAGACATAAAAATTACTTTTGATAAGATAAAAGGAACTTTTTATGTTCACGACAAAAGACTCGGCAAGGACGTATTGAATGAACACGAACCGATAAGTTACAACAATGTTAAGACGACACAAAAATTACTAGAACATCGAGTGGAATATTTCTTTGGAGGAGGAATGCAAAATGGGAGATTCACTCATAAAGGAGAAATTATTCACATCGAGAACACAAATGATTGGGTCGATGGAGGTGTGACTTCCCCCAGTCCTTTTTACTGGTCATCGTATGGCTACGGAGTGCTGAGGAACACTTGGCAGCCGGGTATATATAATTTTGGATCTGACAATCCAGGAATTATTGAATTGATGCATAATGAAAGTCAATTCGATGCATTTTATTTTATAAATTCACGACCACGCCAAATTTTGGGAGATTATTATGAACTCACTGGTCAACCTATTTTCATGCCAGAATATGCATTTTACGAAGCGCATTTAAATACATTTAATCGTGATTATTGGGTTGAAGTTGACCCTAGTGTTCATGGGGCAGTAAAATTTGAAGATGGCATCTTCTATAAAAGTTACCAACCAAACGAAATGGAAGACAAAAAAGGAATTCTGGAGTCGCTCAATGGAGAAAATAATAACTATCAATTTTCTGCAAGAGCCATGATAGATAGATACAAAACCAACGATATGCCTCTAGGTTGGTTTATCCCAAATGATGGCTACGGCTCGGGTTACGGCCAAACTGATTCATTGAAGGGTGATATAGAGAATTTGAAACAATTTGTAGAGTATGCAAACAAAAATGGAGTAGAAGTAGCGCTGTGGACGGAGAGTAATCTGGAACCGAAAGATCCGGATAATCCCAAGAAGGGAGAAAGAGATTTAAGTAAGGAAGTGGGTATAGGTGCAGTTGCGTTAAAATGTGACGTGGCTTGGATAGGCGACGGATATTCCTTTGCACTCAACGCTGTGGAACGCGCAACAAGCATATTTGAAGACAGAGCAAACAAGCAAGTAAGGCCATTGATAATAATGGTTGACGGATGGGCGGGCACTCAGCGATACTCAGGAATTTGGAGCGGCGACCAAACGGGCGGTAAGTGGGAATACATTCGGTTTCATATCCCAACCTACATTGGCGCAGGACTATCCGGAATACCAGTCGTAGGATCGGACATGGATGGAATTTATGGCGGAGGCGACCGGGAGGTAAACGTTCGAGATTTCCAATGGAAGACTTTCACACCACTTCAATTGAATATGGACGGATGGGGAAATCTTCCAAAAACACCCTTCTCTTTCGATCACGAAGCCATTGCTATTAAAAGGGCATATCTTAAGTTAAAGGCAATGTTACTTCCTTACAATTACACTATCGCCAATGAGTCCATCCACGGATTACCCATGGTCAGAGCCATGTTTCTGGAGTTCCCGAATGATACGCTAACGTATACAAAGGATTGTCAGTATCAATTCATGTGGGGACCAAGCTTTCTAGTTGCTCCAGTGTATCAAAAGACAACATTAGTTGACGATAATAAAGTGAAAAGAGAAGTTCGATCCGGTATATATCTACCGGATCCAAAACAAGTCTGGATAGATTTGTTTACTGGACAAAAATATCAAGGAGGAAAAGTGTATAACACATTAAAAATGCCATTATGGAAAATACCTGTATTTGTTAAAGATGGCGCGATCATACCATTCGTAAATAACAACAACAATCCTAACGAAATTAAAAGAAATTGCAGAATCATAACATTTTATCCAAGTGGTAGACAAAACTTTAAGATTTACGAAGATGACGGAAAATCTGCTGAATATTTGACAGGTCACCATGCTACAACTGAAGTAACTTCAGTTAGAACAAGACCCGCTGAAAATTGTGACCTACATATTCACATACATAAGACAAAAGGACACTACAAAAAATTAATCAAAGAACGTACAACGCTGCTTCAGATCATGACAGCGTTAAGAATTGATCACGTAAAAGCAGCTATTAACGACAAGCCAATTGAAATTAAAAAAACAGTGTCTGAAGAAGAATTCCAGAACATAAAAAGCAACGCTTACTTCTTCAATGAACAATTCTTAATCAACCCATATTTACGTAAATGCGAATCCGAAAAGGAGCTGTTTCAAAAGTGTTTGTTGATTAAGATTGAGAACACTGATATTACTGAAACAGAAATCGCAGTTAAAATAGGTCTCTATATGAATGCAGATGTCAAAGCAAAAATCATTGGCAACATCGAAAACCTTAATTCAAATCGTCAACATCCCGACATTTTTTTTGAAAAAGAGACATCGCCAAGTTCACTAACTGTACAATGGGATGAGGATAAAGAAGCCATGTATTATGAGATAGAGAGAGATGGCGTTATATTTACCACTATTAAGGGAGGAGTTTTCGTATTTGAAGGATTCCAATACGAGACAGAACATACGCTTCGGATTCGATCAGTATTCAATGATGGAGTGTCAAAATGGAGCCCTTACCTGACTGTTCAGACAAAACCAGACCCATTTAAAGACACTGTTAAGGACGTAACCGTTACTTGCAACGTTCCGTGTCAGCCAAGTCAAGAAGCTTGCAAGTTAGCGGAATGCAATATGAAATCTCTATGGCATACACACTGGGGAATGCCAGGGCAAGCTGATTACAAAAATGGAAAAGTGATAACTCTATCTTTTAACTTAGGAGATGTTTATGATATTGCAAGGATTGATTATATCCCCAGAGAGGACGCAGGTAATGGAACAGTTTTAAAAGTCAGTTACCGTTATTCTGCCGATGGTAAACATTGGAGCGACTGGTCTACAGTCATCCGCTGGGAACAAGATGACACCACTAAAAGCATTATGGTCAAGGAAGGTAGAATGCAACTTTTCGAAATGAACATTTTGGAATCTGTTGGTGGATTTGGCTCAGGAAGAAATGTCATGTTCTTTAAAAAAGTATTTTAGCTGTTAAACTACACTATAATAAAACTTAAAACACGCCTAGCATTAACATTTGTGTAAGTGTAACGAAATAAGTAGTATATAAAGTGTAGTAAAACGAAACGAAAAAGTAACGTTGACGTATACATACAGAACAAACTAAAAGTTATTTGAGCGATGCCCATTCGGTGACGCTGTAAACGCCGGTAGAGGCAAACAAAATATAGTCCGTTCAAAAAAAATCTGCCGCAGTAGTCTAAATAAATAAATAAAATAATACAAATTATAGTTTTTACTTCATACGTCAACGATACGAATTAGTTACACGTACGCAAATTTACGTGCTAGGCCAAGTCCACAGGACTACTAGAAATGAACAATTAGAAATCTATTATTTCTAAAATGTATGTTTAATTTCAATAGAGAGCAGAGTTTAAAGCAAAATGTGGTAAAATATTGTAACCCTTGAAATACTTACTAAATAAAATTGTATGTTCTTATTTCCTATCAGAGTTATTTTGCAATATCCTATTTATGCAAAGAAAATGTGTTCAAGTAATATGCATTATGTTACAATGCAATGTTTATATTCTGCAAGTCTAGATGGCGCTGTACGTTCTTAAAACCAGACATTGTTTCATTTGTAATTTAGTATTGTTTTGTGTTATTGACCTTTTCTCTCGTATCTTCAAATAAGAAAATGGTTTAATCTGGCCATGGTTGCACACGTTTTGTTTGGTCAGTTATGTTTCCGTTTATACCGAATTATGGCAGCATCCCCGCCATATTAGAAATTTGTTGTATGGACATATTACATTATATAATTATGGTGGCTCCGTTAGCTCAGTTGGTAGCGCCCACGATTTAAAAGCGAGGGGTTCGATCAATTAGGGAGTATTAATCTATTGATTAACATTTTCGTGATAAGCAGAAATGTTTGCTCTCAGGTCTTGGATGTTGTGACGTGTACTGACTTCTGGTTGACGGTTTGGAAATACACTGAATTTTAATCATGGAAATATCCAAGACGCCGAGTTCTTATTATGGTACTGTTTTTTTACTATTGACAATGACTATTTATTAGGTACTCAAGAATTTGAAAATAAATATAATAGTGCCAACAAGTTTTATTGCATGTAAAAAATTAAATTAAAAGCAAAATAGGCAGACTATACAAATTACAAGATTAGGCCATTTGCGCATTGAGAATCACACATTGCATACTTGTCCAACTAAGAGCAACCATCTAAAAGCTCTTCTTAATAAATTAGCTGATTCAACGCAAGCATAGTCGAAATTGCTAACATTACTGTTCTTTGTTTTATAGTTACCCTTATAATTTTACTGTCTCCATTAAAACAGTTTTTCAAATAATTCTGTAGTACTATTAACACCCTGTATAAAAAGATTATAGCTGTTTCTGATGAATTCAAATATTCACTCAACTCAAAGTTATTCCGCAAATGAAATCTATCAAAACTAATTACTTTGCATTTCCTCTGCACTTCTTAGTGCTATGATTGTACATAGCGATGAGCTAGAATCAAAGACACAACTTATACACAAATCTTCTAAAACACAACTATATTCGTGGTCTGGATACCTTGTCTTCACATAATGAGATCTCGGATCTTCTGATAGCAAATTTTCTATATTGGCTTTGAATGCTTGTGCTCGATCACCAATCAGCTCACTCAATCTATTTAAAGCATCGTCTGTGAATCTGACTTCAAACGGTTGAGACGGAGGATTAGAGATCCAAGCTGCTACTCTGATGCCATCATTCGCAGCTGTCATTTGGGCAGACTGAGGTGGTGTAAACCGTTCTTGGCCATCGGGGGCACCTCGTTCTGTGTCAGGTCTTCGTAGCGGTGTGCGTGTGCTGAGTACGTCTTCGCTGGGAGACGACTCTGACGATGGAGAAATGGGAGTTAGAATGTTGGTGCTCGGTGAAGGTATATCTTCGAAAGGTGAACGCGGCCGACTGCTTGTGTCTTCATCTATTGGCTGTGTAATGTGAGGACTGATGCTGAAAACAAGGAAAAATAAAGTATAAAATAAATAACTTTTGATTTTGGGCTAGTAAGGTATTTTTTCTATTTTAAATTCAGTATTCAGTAATCATTTCCATGTGCAACCGAAGACTTTCATTAAAAAAATATATATATTTAAAATAATAGCCTGATGAACATCATCAATAATGAGATGACACTATAGTATACTACTTACCATCTTCCATCAACAGCGTCATCATCCAGCGTCAAGTTGAGCACCGCATCCGCAGCGTCACTGATGCCCTCCGTGGGCGGTCGGGTCAGTGTAGACTCAGACTCGGCAAACGTCACTGGGTAGTCGTACTGTGGGATGTACGGCTTTATATCCAGGACTGGTGTTCCGTTGACCATGTCTACTCCGAGGAAGTTTATTCTGTTGCCTGAAATAATAAAGTGGTAGGACTTAGGAACTGTTGAAATGCAATTTGTTTATTGAGATAAATATACCTATTTCCCTTGGTCACGTCATAACTTGAGAACGACTTTACTGATTTCTATGAAATTAGGCAGCAAGGTTAGCTTATATCCCGAGGAAAGTACATGCGATACTTTTCATCAACATCATCCATCACGAGAAATATAATGAGATCCATCAAAGATAAATTATATCGACACAATAAATATCAAATTAAATTAACATTCAATTTAACTGATGTAATTTTAAATTTACGAGTACATTATGATTTTACGTAGTTTCAGTTTTGGATACTTTGAATTTAATTTTACAGAGTATAATAATTATAATACTCTTATATGTCATCGACACCCTTTTGTATGCTTACTTATAATTACTGTATAAAATGATACTTAATATGTTGTTAAAACTAGCTTTTATTTAGAATGTAGTCTTCGCCTATAATTGTGATGGCACTAAGTTTGTATACTATGTCGCTATTTTTATGATTGTAACAGTGTACATTATGGGCGATCAATAAAATAAATAAATATATATAAAATGTACATAGTGAACTAATGTACGAGGGCGGGTCAATAATTCCGTGACTTTTAGAATAAAACACAGATTTTTTGATAAATAAATCATTTTATTTTTCAACGTAGTCTCCCTTCAGCTCTATACACTTTGTCCAACGCTTCTCCAATTTTTTTATCCCTTCCAAAAAATATGATTTGTCGAGGTCCTCAAAATAGGCCTTTGTTTGCGAGATGACTTCATCATTGGAGTCAAATCTTTTTCCACCAAGCCATTTCTTCAGGTTTGGGAACAAGAAGTAGTCACTCGGAGCCAAATCTGGAGAATAGGGCGGATGAGGGAGCAACTCATAGCCCAATTCATAGATTTTTGCCATGGCAACTGCACATGTGTGCTGCACCCTTGCATTGTCTTGGTGGAAAAGAACTTTTTTCTTGGCCAAATGAGGTCGGTTTTTTTTCAAATCGTCATTGAATCGGTCCAATAAGTTGGCATAATATTCCCCATTGATTGTTCTTCCCTTTTGAAGGTAGTCAATGTGGATTATCCCGCGTGCATCCCAAAAAACAGTCGCCATAACTTTATTGGCTGACAAACCCACCTTGGCCTTCAATGGCGCCGATTCACCCTTAGAAACCCACTGTTTTGGCTGTTGTTTGGTCTCTGGCGTGTTGTGATGGATCCATGTTTCGTCCACGGTTACAAAACGGCGCAAAAACTCCTCCATATTGCGATTAAACAACACCACACCTTCCTGTGAAGTTGTTACACGATTGCGTTTGTGGTCCACTGTGAGCAAACGCGGCACCCATCTTGCGGAAAGCTTTCTCATGCCCAAGTGATCATTCTAAATTGAAACCACTGAGCTATGCGAGATCCCTACGGCTTCCACAATCTCCTGCACTTTCAATCTTCGGTCGGCCAACACCATATCGTGAATTTTTTTGATTGTTTCGGGTGAAGAGACCTCAACTGGGCGTCCAGGACGTTCGGCATCTTCAGTGCTTGTACGGCCACAACGAAATTCAGTAAACCACTTTTTTTACCATTGAAATCGATGGTGCAGAGTCCCCATAGTATTTATCAAGCTTAGCCTTGGTCTCGGTAATGGGTTTTTTTCGCAAAAAAATTTAAGCACACGAAATTCACTTTTTTCCATTTCTTCCTCAAATTACTGGGTAGTCTGATAAAGATAGCTGTCAAACACAAACTAACTGACGCAGCAAGTTCAAATTTTGACAGGGGTCAACTGACAGATGCCTGTTGACAGGAGTAGTGTTGCTTTTTCAGTAAAGAGGTCAGAAATTCAAAAAGTCACGGACTTATTGACCCGCCCTCGTATCATGTAACATCCATAAACCGCGGAGCTTAATTTTTTATAATCTATGTAATTGCAAAGCATCACCTACCCTACTACTATATTTGGGATTCTGAACAGAGCTAGTTTTGGTGGAAGACACATAGAATAGGCATAGTGGTGATCAAAATTACCTTGAATGCTCTGGATCTTCACCAGAGAGAGTCCAATGGGACAAGGTCTATGAGGAGACCTAGTCGAAAATACGCCGCGCCTTTCGCCCCCTAGTCGTGGAGGCGCCACTTTCGCCAGGGTACTATTACTCTCTGTGGCGTGAAAGTGAAATATTATCCTGAAAAATACAAAAACTTGAATGGATACACACTCTGTTAAAGTTGAAGAGGGCTACATTGTAATAAGTTGACAGGGAGCCGATGGATGCAATTGGGGTGCCCTATGTTCTGCAATGGACGTCTTCCAGCTGGTAATGAAAGTTGAGCAGAGTAGATGCATAAATGTGTCTGTATCCAATAGATTAACTTAGGTAGATGAAGATAAAACCTGACTAACTAGGTGGGACGGTGGAGAGCCTAACTCTTCGGCATGTCATCATCTCTTTTGTTAATTACTGTGCCAAAGAACATGCTGATAAACAATAGTGCTCAAGCATTATTGTGTCAAGGTAAAAGAACCAGTAGCAAGCGAAATTACTTGGCTAATGAAATTTAAAACATACGTCTTGAAGTGACAAACGTAGTGCAGTCCCACGCAAAACTTCACTTCTAAGCTGTTAGTGGCAGTGCAACGTTCAGAGACAAACAAAAATATATTTTTTATACTGGTAGTTATTTAACGCATAATAGAGGATTACAGTATAGGTGTAGGTACGTATATAAGTATATTTTATAAAATAATACATACCATATATGGGAAAAATCTTCCAAGCCACCCAAAGCATGCTCTGGGTTATTGAACACTGATGTATCTATCACTACAGCTCCATGAGCATTGCTCATTACTGTGGGCTGTCGAGGCACTGCCCGTTTGTTTAGGAAAGGGGTCTCAATCACTCCTATTGGCCGGAATGGAAATCCTTCTTCATTGGATGACGTGGATGGCTCATTATGATTTGATGTCACTCTCGTCGCTGAGAAGTTGAAAAAACAAATAAGTTGACATGAGGAACAGGCGCTTGACCGTTTGCAGTATATGATCATGTTCTGGATAAAACGAACCTAAGCCCTGTGGGTCTGCTACGTGAGTTATATCTAGATAATAGATGTAGTGGTACCACTAGGTACCCTGTTTCCACATAACAAAAGATTTATGAATTAAACTAATGTCGTTGGCTGCATACAGGTACAGGTTAAGAATCCATATGTTTTAAGTTAATTGAGAACAGAAACTTAGACATGTGTGAGCTTTCTAGAGCAAGTGTTCTATGTAAACGATGAAATGATAAGACTGACTAGGACAAAATTAATTTTATACCTAGTTGTAATAATATTCTCCGATAAATTGATTTACATTACAACACACTGAATTCCTTAAGTCGAGATAATAGTGTAGATTTCGACCAAACTTTATGATCGAAAACGCGAAAGACTTCGCGAAAACTTCCGTTTGTCGGCGCTTAAACCTAATAACCGAAGTTCGAAAAAAAAAAGTAGTGTAAATTGAATATACGTTCTTATGAATTATGGGAGCCAATACACGATTAAGCAAACTTGGCTCGATAGAAAAAAATCAGCAACATTCCCTAAATTTTGCAGTTTTTCTTACGTTCTCCGCGGGGAAAAACATTTTTATGCAATTATGGGTGAATACGAGTGAATATATCATATTCGAATACCTAATGAAATTTACTAGTGTTCTATGGACTCCTTTATCATTAAAGTTTAATCATTTGATTGTACGAAATAAATATAAAAAGTATTAGGACGTATTCAATTGCATTTTCGCATTACATCGTCCAATCTGATAAGCAATTGTCAACCTTACGTAAATCATCGTAAATTGTTTTAAAATTAAGATTGGACCGGGCCTTAACTGCAAATGTTATCTTGTCATCATAGTTTTTTTATGACTTACTAATGCTAATTAAAGATTATCGCATTGTTTTGCTGTGAGACATTGTTTGTTTTGCCATATTATATCATGATTCTAGTTCAAAGGGCAAGTACTTAGGTGATATTTGGTTGGAGTTGAAATAAGCGGTTAAATGGCGGTATTTTACAATTATGGCGAGTTGGAAAATAATATCACTATCGTTTGCGGAAAAAATTACCGCCCCGCCCCGTCGTCTGCATAGCGCTTTAAAGTCAGTAGGGATATCAGAAATTAGCCTATCATACAAAGAAAAATTTATTTGGAGAAATTTATGGACAATATAGCCTAAAGTACCAACCATCAGGGCACACTCAATAAAACAAGGTCCCTGACCCTACACTTTGCAAGTATCATTGGAGAAATGGGAAGTGCCCAAACCAGGTAAACGAGACTACACGGATGCAAAGGCCTATAGACCTATAAGCCTAACATCATGCTTACTAAAAACATTAGAAAGATTAAGTGACAGGTACCTTAGAGACATTGTGCTCACTAGAGTACCAATGCACTCAGGACAACATGCCTATAGTTCAGGCAAATCAACTGAATCAGCTCTACATAAGGTAGTGTTTAAAATAGAACATACCATTCAAACAAAGGCTAAAAATTATGTCTGGGTGCTATTATAGATATTAAAGGAGTACTCGACAAAACCAGTTTCAACAGCATCAAAACAGCACTACTTAGACACAAAGTTGAAACTACGCTGATAGAGTGGATCATTAACGCTAAAATCTAGCCGTACGCACGGATCTTAACGACTCCACTATGGGAGTAGTGAAGCGAGACCCCCCTTGTGGACACAAGGGGGAGTCCTGTCACCGCTCCTATGGAATATGGTAGTTAATGATTTTATATCCAAACAACTCTCAACGATACTTCACGGTAGGTTATGCTGACGACCTTGCGATACTTATACCTGGCCACTTTGCGAATGTGGCCTGTGATATTATGAAGGACGCACTAAAGGTAATCGAATACATCACTCACCTTCGATTTGCCGACGATATTGTAGTCATGGGAGAATCCATGGAAGACCTCAGTACAATGCTCGAAGGCCTCTATCGAGTTTACCAATGGGTAGGTCTTAAGATGAACATGGACAAGACGAAAATGATGTCTAATGCCCATGTTGTGCCTACCCCAATATCAGTTGAGAACTCAGTTCTCGAAGTTGTTGACGAGTACATCTACCTGGGACATACAGTCAAACTAGGCAGGTCCAAATTCGAGAAAAAGGTCAATCGTCGAATCCAGCTCGGCTGGGCAACGTTCCGGAAACTTCGCGAAGTCTTCTCGTCAAAAATACCTCAGTGCCTCAAGACAAGAGTCTTCGACCAATGTATGTTACCAGTGATGACTTATGGCACTGAAACGTGGTCTCTTAGGAGTTACACCGTTGCACCTGCATATCTAGCAAGAAGCTGCAGCATCTGCTTTCAGGCTAAAGGCTTTAAAGCTCTGGGATAAGGACAGTCTGTCCCGTCACACACAATATCAGAATACTCTCTGACAGTGCTTTATTAATAAACTTTATACACATGTTGTATTGTTTTAATTCATTCTTCGAAAACATCATTACGCACTATTTTTATTTTATATTCAGCAAGAATATTCAACGAGCCAGTCTCTGAAGTTTCATTTGTAACCATCCCTTCCGAACATCGTCAGTTTTAACGTTTCGTTCCATAAGCTGGCAAAAGACGGTAAACACTACACATTTTAATTTTAATAGCTTGTACTGGAAATAATGTTGTAATTTAATATAGGTATACAAACTGTGAAATATATGTGTGCATGAAAGCTATTGAAATTAGTACAAGATATAATTATTCACGTAAATTTAAGTAATATAAAATATTGCCGAACGTATGACAACTTAACCATACGTAAAACGATAAGTTCAATGGCGAGAATTCTATATCGACTAGCTTGCCTAAGGAGCCCTGTGGCGCCCTCGTGATTGCTCCCGAGTGTTACGACCTGCGTCCGCGTCAAAAGTTTGCGCCGAGTTGGGAATAAATGGCTCTTGTGCCATACCTATAGCGAGTTAAGAGACGAAATTTTTGTCAGAGATAGTTGAATAACCAAGAAATCTGATACATAAACATTCATGTCAAATGTATTAGTAAAATGTTATGTTACACGAGGACAAACTTGACGTAGCCGAAAAAATCAGAATTGATGTGGAAAAAAATTGTCTTTTAAAAATTTTACATTAATACCTATAGGTTTTTTGCGGTAATTAAATAGTAAAAACACATATCTATCTAATTACATTCAAATATTTGACTTCGTAGAAGAAATAATATCATAAAAAAACTTGCAATCTGACCACAAAAATTAAGTTTTATCAATAAATAATGCTTCCCAAGACAGGATTTTGATTTGATATTTATAAATATTTTGAATGTCTAGAACAGAAATATTATTTTTACCTAGTAACATATGCTTAGGTTATTAATAATTACATAAAAAATAAGAGCTACTTTGAAATTTCGGCCAATAATGTTTTTTTTTTCAACTTGGGGGCCCATTTTTTAGACTTAGACATGGTGATTACCAAAAATTTTTTTTTGTATGAAATATAAATTTTCTTGTTGGTTTTTTTATTTTATTGGAATTCTTATTAGAAATCCTACAAACCAAACTAGGTTTCAAAGAATAATTATATATCAGAAATATTTAAAAAAAATTACAAATTTTGAATTTTTAGTACAAGTGAATTTAACTGTCACGTGACTTCGATTTTTTATCGATCCTGACATGATATGGCGTATTTATCATATTCTGAGTGGGTGTAATTACTTGACAACATTATTTCTGTGATATTTTACAATGTAAAAGTATAATCTATTCAAAATAAAGCAAATTATAACCAATCATAACAATGAGAGATTAGCTTACCGAGTGTTGTCGGTTCGTGACAAATTTATATCGTAAAATTTTGATGTCAGAACTTAAATCACATATTTACAGTATTCCTTACACATTCACGATCATATTCATGTTTAATTTGTATCAAAATCATGAGTTTAACCCGATTAATTCACTAAAAACTATAGCACAAAACATAACCTCGCCGCCAAACACAGATGAAAATATAAACATTGATTATATATTTTTTTTAAAGTTCACAGATAGAACATGTCCGTGTGTAGTGTTGCCATAGGAAGAAAATATATTACGCTAAAGAATTAAACTCTATGGTTAAACATTGGGATGACTTTAAAAAATAAACAAAAGAAAAACGCGCGTGACACTTACTTGCAACAATTGTTGCGCCGACACTTTGGACCTCAAAAATCCTTGCAGTTTTGTTGCGCGGGCAAACTAGTCGTTAAGGTCTGTGGTAGGTTGACGAAAATATTGCGAAAATAATTTAATTTACTTTTCTCTCAAAAACTATGCATGCATATTGAAACTTGGCATGTGTGCTTATAATAATGTAACCTTTCTGTAAAAATAATATCAACCCCTAACTTGACGGTATTGACGAAAATAATCCAAAAGTAATTGATTTTTAATATTTATTTTCTCAGAAACAACATGTCTCCGCATGTTGAAGCTACTGTTAACAACCGGTTACAAAGTTAAAAATAATATGATAAATGAATATGGATCAAAGCAGCAACTTCAACTTAACTTATTATTTTAAATGTATCTGTGAAAATTAAAAGATATAAAAGATGTTTTTTTTTCGATAGTGGTGTGATAGTGAACAGACGTGTTATGTTACAAAACATCCGTTTTGATCAATTTTCCTTTTCCTGAGGCATATATTAACCTTTATTTAAGTGGTGGTGAGTATTGTGTGCTTGTTTTAACCGAAATCAGGGGAAATGGAGCCCATTTCCCCTGACCCGCCGGATCCTCCGGATTCGGACCCGCCATTAGCTGTTTGTTTGTCTTCGACACAAAGTTCGACAGCGAAATAACGCAAACGCAAGCACGATAATCAAGGTCGTCCGCGTAAAAAACTAATTACAGACAGCGAGACAGCGTCCGCATCAATTCAATCTGTGTACACCCTCCCTCAATCGTAGTTGACGGCATAAGATCTTACTAGTCGACTGACTCGGGGCCTTACATTGTTTACGTTTCCAAGATGAAGTCTGACCCAGCCGCAGGCACAGAGATCAGGCCAATCAAATTCGGGCAATTCTTACACACTAATAAAATTGAGAATATCTGCCAAGATAGTGTTAAGAGAGTAGGACGAAACAAAATCTCTGTCACTTTTAAATCTGCTTTGGGCGCTAATAAATTCTTGGATAATCCCATGCTAAAATCGTACAATTATGAGGCTTTCATCCCTACATACAATGTAACTCGAATGGGCCTAGTGCTGGTAGTGCCCGTTGACTGGTCATTGGATGAGTTTGTGGAGTCATTGATGGTACATGGCGAATGCACTATAATCCTTAAGGCTAGACGGATGAATAGAAAGAACAAAGTCGATGGAAACATTACCTGGGAGCCAACACAAACAGTAGTTCTGACATTTAGGGGTCAACAACTACCGACCCGTGTATTCTCATACTACTCTTCCCTAGCAGTGGAAAACTACCAGTACCCCACCATTCAATGTTTGAGCTGTTGCCGGCTTGGACACATTAAAGCTCAGTGCCGTTCCAAACCTAGATGCTACAGATGTGCCCAGCCTCATACAGGTGATGAATGTAACATTCAAGAGACATTATCCACATGCATGTACTGTTCGGCTCACCACTTTGCTTAAAGCAGGGACTGCCCTTAACAGGTTAGGCAGAAATATAGCAAGGTCGCAATGTCCCGTGAGGGAATTTCTTACCAAGAAGCATCCTCACAAATACCAAGTGTTCGCAAGACTTTCTCTGAAACACTTAAATTGTCACCTGCCCCAGCTACCCATTTATCCTAACCTATTACTATTATCCCTAGACAATCTCGTGCAGCTACTCAATCATATAGAAAAACAGTAATGCAAAACCCTAAGCCTAGGGCTCCTCTAGGAAAGTCATATGACAAAGCTGCCCATGAAAATATTGTTGCTTCACCGTGGTGACCCAAGCCACAGCTACTGAGCCCCCCGCCACGGCAAGACGGAAACCTTCGGAGGAGTCCTGAAAGATCCCCTGCCCCAAATCACCCAAACCCACTTTTAAAGTATAGGCTGTCAGGCGCTAACTGGGAATCATACTCAACTGCTCTTGACCATAAATTGGATCTAATCCCTAGCCCTAACCCTGAAAACTTCTTGCTATGCTATTCAAAATTTATTGCATCCATCACTGCCCCTGCTGATGAGCACATCCCCCTTAAAAATCACCCCGCTATCAGATCATCTCCACCATGGTGGGATCGTGAATGTTCTAGAGCAGTTAGGACCTGAAATAAGGCAGAGGTTAATTATAACAACTCTAAGACCTCAAACAATTTTGTAGATTACCAAAGAATCAAGAAAGTTACTATCCACAAAGAATAAATCAGGATGGATTAAATTCTGTGAAAGCTTGTCTCCCACTACTCTTCCTTCATTAGTATGGAGACAAATACGCAGGTTCAGAGGTTATTATAGTTACTCAAATCATCTTCTAATGATGCTTCATCATGGATAAAGGCCTTTGCCAACAATCTTGCCCCACCATATGTCCACATGGCCCTTTCTCACACGATTCCCAACCGAGCCATCTAGACTATGGGTCTTTTCTACTGGACCCTGGCAATAAAGCAGCTATGGAGATATTAAACAAAATCCAATCCAAATGCCTGCATATTATACTGGGTGCAATGAAGTTGTCTCCAATTAATGCCATGCAGGTTGAGGAAGCCCCACTTCATCTCCGCAGACAATATCTTGCAGATAGGTTTTTTTTTAAGCTTATTCAAAATTCTTCACATCCTCTTTTATGTAAAATTAAGCAACTCTATGACCTTTTTAATTCCCAAGGATTCACATCAGAGGAGAGCCTCCCCTGTATCATTTGTAGCTTCATCATGTATTCCAGTCTCTCATATCCCAATGTCCAGTTTCCGATTAATCCTCTATTCTCAACTAAATATGAATCTTTAATTTATCAACCCTCCATTATATTGGATTTTGGCATTGACAAATTCACAGTAGAACCTTGTAAATTTTTTAGAATGTTTATAGACGAGCAGCAAATTGCTGATGTGATCACACAGCATCGAAAGTTATTAATTTCACTTTGTATGTTCACTTATTAAAGTTAGTGTATTACTCGTAGTTCGTAGCCAGTTATCGAGCCGGTTCTTAAAACAGTTAACAGTGTTGGCAATCACAATTTCATTTGGTAATCTGTTCCAATTGAGTACCACTCTGTTGCTAAGGAAGTTGTGCCCAATCTTTGTACTTGAAAGTGTTCAAGCTATTCCAGCCTGGTTTCCTCTGGTTGACCTTATTGTTTCCTTGACCACATATATTTCACAAATACATGGCAGGTTGTATTTGTGCGTGATTATCTTGTATGTTTCAATGAGGTCACCACGAAGATGTCTTTCTTCTAGTGTAGTGAGATGCAATGTGTCCAGTCTTTCCGAGTAAGATTTTCTTTTTAACGCTAGAGGTATCTTCGTGGCTTTTCTTTGCACACTTTCTAGCAAATTTATGTCCTTATGGAAGTAGGGACTCCATATCTGAAACCCATAGTCAAGCAGTCATCTTATGTAGGTTTTGTAGATCTTGCGAAATACCTCCACAGTCAATGTTTGAAAGGCTTTCCGTATGACATATACAAGTGAGTTAGCTTTTTTAACTATTGCGGTAATGTGTTCTTCCCATTTTAAGTTACCAGTGATTAGTACTCCCAAGTCCTTTTGTATATTAACTGGTTCAATTGCTTTGCCTTCTAGATAGTATGCAATTCTGGGATTCAAAGTGCCTAGGTGCAGGACACTGCATTTGGATGAGTTCAGACTAATGATACAGTCTTTGGTCCAGCCCTGTATTTTGTAAAGGTCTTCCTGTAACTGACCAGAGCTGACTAGTGGATTAGCAAAGAATTTGCCATCATCAGCAAAGAAGTTAGGACTTGTTTTTTACATGATAAGGAGTTACCGACTCTAACTTGAAATGTTCTGTTAGAAAGGTAGTTCTCCATCCAGGTGAGTAAAGCACCACGTATCCCAAAGTGCCCCAATTTCATTAAAAGTCGACTACGGGGGACTTTGTCGTAAGCATGTTCAAAATCCAAGTACACAACGTCAACAGGATTTTTATTATCTAATTCCTTCACCCATGAACGTACACAGGACAGCAAATTTGTGATAGTCGATCTTTTCGCTACAAATCCATGTTGTTTTACTGATGTTATGCATTCTCTGTTGAGAAATTTCTATTGTTTATGATCTTTTCCATAATTTTAATAACTATGCTAGTGTCCTAATGGGGCATTTTCTTTGAAAAAACATTTACTCCAAATGGAGAGATTGGATGGCAAAATATATGATTGCCTCCAAGTTGACGTAAGACAACGACGTAGGTACTGCTGTTTGGATACCCAAGTATAGAATCATCCGTAACCATAAATGCCCTCCTTTGGCTTCAGTGTTCACTAGAGAAGCTATTGCCATCCTTGAAGCTGTTCAATATGCCACTTCTTACAAAATAGCTTAAATAGCTAAGGCAATTATTTTCACTGACTCAAAGAGCTGTCTACATGCTATCCTTGCCAACCAATTTAAGTCAAAGCATAAGTTTCCAATTATCCTAAAAATAAAGGAATCCCTTTATGAAAATCATTGACTTGGACTGAAGGTAGTTTTTGCATGGATGCTCACGTAGGCATTCCAGGGAATGAAACTGCAGACTTGTGTGCCAAAGAAGCTCCTCTACATGGCAACAGGAACTACTTTAAAATTTACTCTCATGACTTGGTCTCTATTTGCCAACCAGAAATGCGGATTGCTTGGGACAAACTGTGGCAAATATCAAAATTAGCTAAGGGGAAATTCTATGTTCAGCTAAAAATTAGTAAAATGTCTACTTTAACTATATGTCGTTTACGGCTAGGACACACTTGTATAAGGGCTGCAGTAAAAGTATTGGGAATGGAATATTTCCACTGTTCCTGTCATATTAAAATCTTATTAATTGAAAACTCCTTGGTTTTAAAAATCGAATATCATTTATTTATTTAAAAAAAGATTCTCGGTCTTGTCACAAGGTTTTGTCAAACTTGTTTAGTCGTTGAGAAAATGGAATTGACTCGAGAAAATTCAAGACATTGGCATGAGTCAAATACAAATAATCTTGCATGAACAATTAGGTGTAAAAAACTTGTTTTCCCGATGGATACCGCATTCGCTCTGTGAAGAGCAAATAGCGGCTTGGTGTGTCAGAACTCTCGAAAGATTCCACGCAGGATACTCAAATGCTGTATAGCCCCATCTCTATTCTAAATATACTTAGTAAATTGTTCGAGAGAGTAGTCCATAATCAAATATATCCTATAATTGCCCCTTTTATTCCTAATGAACAACATAGGATCATGAGAGGACGATCTACAGTGACTAACTTAGGAGTGTTTATAGACCACATATCGAGTAGCATAGATGGTGGATCTCAAGTTGATGTGATCTACACGGACTTTGAAAAAGCATTTGATTGTGTAGATCACACAATTCTTTTGCATAAACTTTACAAGCTCGGAATCCGTGGTAATTTGCTGAGATGGACAGAATCCTATTTGCGCAACCGCTCTCAAGCTGTTGTTGTGGGAGGTTTCTGCTCTAACTATATAGAACTCCCCTCAGGGGTACCACAGGGCTCAATTCTGGGGCCTCTTCTGTATGCTGCTTATTTATATGATGTGGGAACATGTTTTAAATATGCGCGTTTTCTTTTATATGCCGATGACACTAAAATGTATATGAAAATAAGAAATAATTGTGACAGTATGAAACTTCAAGAGGATCCTGACAGATTAGGGCAGTATTATTGTAACAATCGTATCGGTATCAATATAAGTAAATGCTCTTTTGTCACATTTACACGGAAGAGACATCCAACTAATTATACATACCGAATCAACAATGCGAAATTAAGCAAACTTAATTCTGTTAAAGACCTTGGGGTCCAGATAGATTCCAAATTAGCGTTTTCTGAACATATAGAGATAATAGTTACTAAAGCGTACAAAAGTCTTGGATTTGTATTACGTGTTAATCGTCCCTTTACTGATATAGATTGCTTGAAGGTTTTATACTATTCTTATGTCAGGAGCATATTAGAGTATTGTAGCACCACATGGAACCCCCATTATATTACTTATATTGACAGTATAGAGAACATTCAGAACAAATTTGTAAAGCATCTTAATTTTCGGTGCTACAGAAGTTTCAAGGACTACCAAGATTCGTGCCTCTTTCACCGTCTCACTATGCTAAAATGTAGACGAGTCTTAGCTGATATGTCTTTTTTGCATGGTATATGTAATGGTAATATTGATTGTCCGGAGTTATTGTAAAAGGTTTTAAGCTTTTGTACACCTAAAACTCGTACTAGACATACCAAATTGTTCGCCGTGTCGCACACCAGCACAAAGTATGCCCAAAATTCACTTGTAAACAGATTGCACAACAGTTATAACAAAAAATTTAATGACATTGACATTTTTAACGAGGTCAAGGAAAGCTTTATGCAAAAAGTTTGCAAAAAACTTAATGACAGAGCGTAAAAAGATATTTTTTTTTCGGTCTGGCAACTCCGGTCCTAGCAGTAAATATTTATACGCTTCGCCACGAAAATATTATTTAAAATTACAATTACGAACCTTTTGAACACAGTACGACGAATATTTAGAGTGAACATAACCTCCAATCAGTTTATGGATATCAATCAAACGCGGTGAGCTGTATTGTTTCCATAATCACTAGTATAAAATAACACTTAACAGTCAATTTTTGAACTTCCACTCACAAATTCACAATCTCAGTTTTTGGCAATTATCATCTACACAACGCACACGCATATTGAATACATACATAACTGGATGACAACTGACGATTTTGACAGATTGGAGGTAGTGCCAACGTAACAACATTGAAGTATTTTATTTTTTCGTTCAGAAACGGTGTAACTTTGAAATCACACATTAAAATGGAATGTGATAACACTTTATCTTTTCGCCTGTATAGAAAGGCCAACTCTCTGGATGTGTCGAAATCGAGCTCGGCTTTATTTGAGGAAACTATACTGAGCCTTCCTGACTATGATGACCTTGATGACAGTCGGACTACAGAACGGAACAAACAAATCGAAAATTTAAAATTACAATTGTTGTCTTCATCAAATGAAATAGATAAACTGTGTTTGGAAATACAACAGCTAAAAATGGAATTAGAAAAACAAAAAACATTAGTAGATAGATTAAAAAAGCTTGGATTTTGTGATAGCCCCATTTTAGGTAGCTACAAAAAGAGAAAACGGAAGCGCGTTTCACTCATTAACATGGAAAATTCTTTCTGTATAAATAATTCCATGGAAACAGGCCAAACACAAGAAAGTTCACAAAAATTAGACTGCGAAGAGAAACAAACCACTAACAGTACACCTGAACAGCTAATTATCCCAGAATCGGCGGGTATGACACTACTACTTACAGCAGCTACAAATACACTTAATTCAGAAATTACACTGCACCCTACTACAACACCAACTTTGACTCAAGGGTCTGAAACTGCAACTAAACTACCATCAAGTGTGGCCACAATATTACACGCACCCACAATATCACACGCACCCTTACCTACTGAAACACCAATACAGTCTAACACAAGTCAATCAAGTCTGATCAGTATCCCAAAATGTATGAGAAATGTAGTAGCAGACTTAGATCATATTGAAGTACTAACTATACCAACCGATCCGACTACGGTGCAGAACTCTGACACCTTCAATAAAGTGACTGCACAGCCAGACTCGATAACAAAGGCAAAAACAACAACTGAACATACAAATAAACTATCGAATTTTGATATACATGCGCATACTAGACGAGAGAGTCCACAGAAAACCAAGAAAAAGATCCTAATATTAGCTGATCAACAAGGAAAAGGGGTCAGATCTGCGCTACAAGAATTAATAGGGGAGAATTTTGAAGTCACAAGTTATTGGAAATCCAACGCTCCACTTCGTGAGATCATTCTCTCAAATGGTTATGATATATCTAAATTCACTAAAAATGATTACATACTAGTTGTTGGTGGTACAAACAATAATAATCCATTTGAGTTTCTGCTAAATTTAAACATTTGGCTCACACGTAGAACTCACACAAATGTAATAATATCAGAAATCCCTTATAACATATTTGTTATGATATGTGTTCCCGGAGATATTTCTCCGGGAACACAAGCTAAAATACGAACTTAGATATGTATGTGATAGATATAACCACGTCATCTTTCTAGACATGAACTATATCAGACAGATAAAATACCGTACCTTCTTCACCCTGGATCTCTGTCGCTCTCTTCACCGTGAGATATTACATTGTGACTATAAGAACAAAATGAAAAATCATGTTATGAATCAACTTAGAGCTACAAAGAACAGCCAAGTATTCAAAGAATTTACTGATAATAGCACTCAGACAAGCGAAGATGAACTGAATAGAAATATCGATACAATTGTAACTCTCCCGAGTGAAAACGGTGTATCTCCGAGCGGAAGTAATATCAGGGAATGCACGGTCATTGCCCAACCTAATGTTTCATCTGACCAAGAAAATGATAATTGTAATTTATTTCATGTATAACTTCATCTCTATATTACATCAGAATATTGATGGTGTCTTAAACAAATCAGAAAGGTTAATGGTATGCTTGGATGAACTTGCAGGTAAAAATAAAAATATTGATGTTTTGTGCTTTACAGAACACAATATGACTAAAGATGACGTTGATAGATTACAGATTGACAACTTTAAATTAGCTTCCCATTACTGTAGAGACAATAGACACGGTGGGTCTTGCATATTAGTTAGATATGGTCATGAATTTAAAAAACTTAATACTATTGAACGAATGTCGGCCACTGATATGGCGGAATGCTCAGCAATTGAGGTAACATCACATAAAATTAACACTGTGTGCATTTATAGACCTTCGATTTATAGACGAGAAAACTATGACGCATTCCTTCGCATACTTAAGGGTATTTTATACAAACTTTCACTAAAATCGAAATTTAAAACTATAGTATGTGGTGATTTCAATATCAATATCTTGAAAACTAATAAGTTATCACAGGAATTTGAATCATTGGTAGGGGAATATAATATGAAGTTTCATTTCAGACAAATGACCCGCATAAAAAGTAAAACCTGTATTGATAATGTGATTCACAACCATATTAGAGGCTGTAAAGGTGAAATTTTAGAACGTGCCTTATCGGATCATACAGCACAAATTCTTCAAGTGCCAGTAAAAAAGAGCTGTACACTAAAATTTTGGTACATAGAAAAACGCGATTACAATGTAGAAAATCTCAAGAAGTTCAAAGAACATTTGAGTCAGCTGAGTTTTTGTGATGTTTACGAATGCGAAAATCCTAATTTTTATGACTGGTTCCTTCTACTACATAATTTGTGTTTTCCTATCAATATGGTAAAAAAATTCACAAACAGACGTCCAAAATGGATATCAAAAGGTATATTGTTGTGTTCGAAAAAAAGAAGAGAAATGCTTTGGCAGTATAGACTTGCACCTAACAAGATTAATAAGTCACTATTTAAACAATACTCGCATAGGTACAAAAAAATTATAAACCTTACCCAAAAGTCTCAGAACGATCATTATATCAGGACCTCTAAAATAAAGTCTAAAGCGACTTGGACTGTAATTAATAAATTAAAAAATAATTACCCTAAGGAACATGTTGCAAAAATTCTGGTAGATGGTGAAACCGTTAAAAGTCCCAAAGAAATTGTTCAACATTTTAATGATTATTTTATAGACACAATTAAATCCCTAATATAACTAATAACTAATTGATTCGTTAAATACAACTGATAGCTTCGGTTACGATGGTGTTACAACAAAGGTGGTAAAGTATGTGAACGTCGTGATTGCACCGGTAATTAGTCATATCATAAATCTATGTATGGAGCAAGGAGTTTTCCCTAACAAACTTAAAGTATCGGTCCTAAAACCATTATTTAAAAAAGGTGATAAAGAATGTTTGGGTAACCATAGGCCTGTTGCACTTAATCCTATTTTCTCTAAAATTCTTGAAAAAGTGATTCACCAAAAACTGAATGCCTACTTCGAGAAACAAAATATATTTTGTCCAAATCAATATGGGTTTCGAAAGAGTAATAATATTAACATGGCCATTTACGATTTCCTCTGTAAAGTCACTAACAACATGGACCAGGGAGATTTAACTGTAGCGCTTTTCATGGATATGACGAAAGCCTTTGATCATGTGGACCACGAAACACTCCTCAACAAGTTGGATTCATATGGGGTTAGGGGAACTGCCAACCAATTGATAAGATCATATCTTAGTGATAGAGAACAGGTTACTCATATTAACAGAATTTGTTCTAAAACAAAATCTGAAAAAATCTATCCACCTGGACTAAGAAGGGTTCATTCTGGTGTGCCACAAGGCAGCATTATGGGTCCTCCGCTTTTTTTAGTTTATATAAATGATTTACCCAAAGCTACACAACACTCTGTAACTCTTTTTGCAGATGACAGTACTATTTTATTTACAGGGGACAAGAAAAATATTCTAAACTAGAGAAAGATATGAATGATTCTTTGACATCTGTTATTGATTGGTTAGACAATAAAAATTTAAAAATTAACTTTGAAAAAACTAATATAATGAATTTTAGACAAAGACATAGTCGACTACAAAACCAAAATCTTGACATTAATTATTGTGGACAAAAAATTAACGAAGTTGAAACAACACAATTTCTAGGACTACACATAGATAATAAATTGACGTGGAATCAACACATACACTTATTATCGAAACGCGTCATCCAATTTTCATATGCCTTGTACAAACTCAGCAAAATTGCGAACCAAGAAACCTTACTTACGGCATATCATGGTTATGTAGCTTCTATATTGAGGTACGGAGTAATTTTTTGGGGTAACGCCACAGATAAGTTAGTTGCTTTTAAAACACAAAAAAGATGTATTAGAGCTATGTGTGGTTTGCGGCAAAGACAATCTTGTAAGGAGTTCTTTTTAGAATTAAAATTAATGACACTTCCATGTATTTACATAAGCGAAGTCGCACTTTTCGTGAAAAAAAACCAAGACCTTTTCCCAAAATTTAATCTCGGTAGCAGACGAGAAAACGAAGTACGATTTCCAAAACGAACAAAAACGTCTCTAATGTTAAAAAATTTGTTTTGTACGGCATCAAAAATCTATAATAAATTACCACAATCAATTTGTGACTGGAGCGATATAAACAGATTCAAATATAGGCTGACTTTATTCCTCCTTTCTAAAGCATACTATTCCCTAGATGATATCTTAAATGATAAAAAACTTTGAATTTTTGCTTGTATTATTATTGGACATTATAATTATCAATTATATAATTTTAATGTAAACTGACATTTTTAATATTATTTTCATTGATGTTCTTGTAATTTGTTTGTATAATTTTAAGGTAAACTGATTTTTTTATTATTATTTTAATTGATAGTATTGTAATTAGTTTAAGTAACTGCTTGTATGCTGACAAAGCAGGACCTGGAGAACTTTAATTTTCTTACACATATAATATGTACCAACTTTGTAACCCAGGCTCACGGGCCCAATAAATTGAATTTGAATTTGAAATATTAACTGTTAAAATGAAGATTATTTTATAAGAATTGCACACATACCTAACAACACACACGCATTCTCAAACGCATACACGCAGTCACACCCACACTAAACCTTTAAACACATGTAGATAAACGAATTAAATATAGTGACAGTTAGTTTAACACAAGTTATATTTTATAAAAAATTAAATCCATAATTGGCTGTAAGAATACCATAATATAATGTATATGCATAGAAACTAAGAGCTGTGGATTTTGTTGAAATAAATATTTAAATAAATAAATATACAACATCGTATCAGGTGACGAATCCTGGATATACGCGTACGAACCCGAAACAAAAAACCAGTCACGAGTTTGGGTGTTCGAAAATGAGTTAAAGCCAACAAAAATTGTTCATTCACGGAGTGTTGCAAAAAAAATGGTGGCCACATTTGTCTCCAAAACCGGCCATGTTACGACTATTTCTCTTGAGGGACAAAGAATGGTTAATGCAGAATGGTATGCTAGCATTTGTTTGCCACAGGTCGTTTCTGAACTCCGTAACGAGAACTGCAACCGCCGTACAGCCCCCGACCTAAGCCCTAATGATTTCTATACTTTCCCTAAAATAAAGAATAGCTAAGTAATTGCGTGGACAGAGATTTTCATCACCTGAAGAAGCTTTGGACGCCTACAAAACAGCCATTTTGGAGACCCCAACTTCCGAATGGAATGGTTGCTTCAATGATTGGTTCCATTGTATGAAAAATGTGTCAAATTTCACGGAGAATACTTCGAAAAGCAATAAATACATTTTTAAATAATAATGTGTCACTTCCTTGATTCCCGAAATTTTCAGTGCCGCCCTCGTACTCCCGTATTTTTTGCCAAAATTAGAATTCGTAACCACTCCATCTGCGAATGTGGACTTGATGAGGGCACAGCTGACCATATTTTTTAGTTGTACAACACTTCGCTGCTCTTTGCATGATATCCTTCCAGTAGAAATCCCTCACCCTGCTAACATCAATTCCCTCCTATCTCTTGTTTTCACCCCCTATGTAAATATACTAAACAAATGTATTTGTGCTAACAAAATTAAACTGTAGATATATTTACACTAATGCAATTCTAACTGCTCCCCGTAACTAGTTAATTATGTTTGCATGTTATATCCTTTGTACTTATGTTTTGTATTTGTCTTCCTTAGGTTTATATGCTCAGATGCAAAATTTATGATCAAGAAGCTGATCAATCTTCCCTCCACCGACCAGTCTCCTTTGTTTGTTTTCTACTCTATCCATGCCACATTGGCGGAATTGCGAAAATACCACAGAGGCCATAATCTAAGAAATAGAATAGAAATTAAAAGATAACTAGGCCGGAATCAATGTACAATATTAAGGAACTCTTTATTAGCACCAGAATCTTACCAATGCCAAAAGGTAAAATAATATAAGGCCAACATCTCTAGTCTAAGACTGTCTACTGTCTGTCTAAGGGTGTAATTCATAGTTTATGACTTGTGCGCCTAGTTGAACAATCTAGAACACTAAAAATGGGTTAAATGGAGACAAACTGTATACTTTATTGTATGAATTCGAAGTACAGGGAGGATTTTGTGCCACCGAGTTGTACCTAAGGAGAAGAAGAAAATAAAGGCACATAGTAACAGAGTGTAATTTGGCTGAAGAAACGTGTAGATAGAACAGAATGTAAATAAAATGTAAGTTACCTGCGTCCCCGCATGTTGCACAACGTAATCCGCTCAACCTTTGTTTAATATATTTAATCTCCTTCAAATGCTCATGTTTGAGACCAGAAATTTGCTGCCTAAACGAAATAAAACCAATATTATTATGAAGAGGGATTTGTGTTTGAGTGCAATTTATTAATACATTTTAGACTAATTTACCTTAAGTTCTTTATTTCTGTTCGCGCTAGTGATATCTGATTTAGATATTGCTGTAAATTTTCAGTCATTTTGATAAGTAGGTACCTAATTATCTATTATATTTATATTTATTTCTTCTTCTTCTTCTTCTTCTTATGTTGCTTTTTAACGTGGGAAGACGTTAAACTGCCAGTGTCACTGCACTCCAAAAGTTTTTAGCGAATATTTTGCCCTTGTACTCCCCCAACCCTGAAGGAGTGACCATTGTACGGTACGGAATCAAATTAAAGTAATATGAATATCAAAAGTATTAAAAACCGACAAAAATATTTATTTCGGACTATACTACCATGGTGTTATCCAAAGAGTAGATTAATATGGTGTTATCATTTAGAAGAAAAGTACAGTATAAATCCTATTCAAATTCAAATTCAAATTCAAATTCAAATTCAAAATATTTATTTGTCAGAACATGGTAGGTACACATACATATAAAGTAGCATACATGGTCGTAATAATGGAGACGTATCTCATGTCCTTGCCTGTTACAGCGTACAAATGTTAGTTTTTTATATATATTATTATTAGTTTTGTTATAGTTAAAAAAATAACGAAATTATGTCTAAGTTAGAATATTGTTAGAATTATATTTTGGTTTGGTTGTATTTTATACCTTAATTAGATGTTTATTACTACCTATATAAGCTATTATTATCATTTTATCTTTTCCTAGTACCTAGTCTCGATTTTATGTCAATTATTTAGTCTACATTACATATCAAAACATTTTTATCATTAAGGAATTCTGAAATTTCATAGTAGCTTTTTTGTGCTAATAAAATTTTAAGTTTATTTTTAAACATTCCAATATTTAATTCTCTGATAATTTTAGGAATTTTAGTATATATTAAAGGAGCCATACAGAATACACTTTTTTGCATGAGTGCAGTTTTGGCCGTACGTGGGCAGAGTTTCATCTCGGCCTGTGTGCGAGTTCGAATACCAGCATCAGTCCAACTACCAAAGAGATGTTGATTTGATTTTACAAAAGTTGCTATTTCTAATATGTATAGAGATGGTAATGTCAGAATCCTGTGTTTTAAAAAGTATGGTTTACAGCTATCAGTCTTATGAAGATGAAACATTGCCCTGACGCACCTCTTTTGGGCTTTGAAAGCAATTCTTTTGTCAGTAGAGTTCCCCCAGAATATAATGCCGTATCGTAGAATAGATACTGCCATGCCATAATATGCAGTTATTAGAGCTTCTTGATTAATAACTAATGATAATTTAAACAATGCGTATGCCGTCGAGCCCATTCGTTTAGTTAATGTATCTATGTGTGCTTTCCAATTAAGTTTACTATCGATTGTCAATCCAAGAAATTTAGTTGAGTCCACTTCCTGTATGACTCTACCATTATATTGCAAAACTATATTATCACGTACTGTACGCTGCCGAAAGTGGATGATGTTTGTTTTGTCTAAATTTATTTTTAGGTTATTGTCATCTAGCCATTGAATGATTGATTTTAAACTATTATTTATTTCTGATTCGTAAGTGTTTTTATTTTTACAATTAATAGTAACTGTGCTGTCATCTGCGAAGAGAATCGTAGGATGGTCTAGTGCTTTAGGTAAGTCGTTGATATATCCTATAAATAGAAGAGGGCCCACTACACTGCCCTGCGGGACTCCGAAGTTAGGAGTACGTGCTTTAGACCGATGAATTATTTCTTGTTTTTTATGAATATTTATTTCTGTAATCTCAGTATAATGTTTTCTATTACTCAAGTATGATTTTATAAGGTCTAGAGTATTTCCTCTAATGCCATATGTTTCTAGTTTTTGTAAAAGTATATCGTGGTGAACATAATCAAAAGCTTGGGTCATATCACAGAATATTGCGCAAACTGGAATAGTTGCATCTATGTTGGTCATAACATTATCTAAAAAATCATATATTGCCATATTTATTGTTTTATTTTCCCTAAATCCTTTTTGTTCGTTACAAAGTATACTTTTCTTTTCCATGTAGTTGTAGAGCTGCGCGTAAATATATTTTTCAAGTATCTTTGAAAATATAGGGATAAGTGAGATTGGTCTATAGTTATCTATGCATTCCCTATTTTTCTTTTTGAATATAGGTTTAATAATGGAGACTTTAAGTGCGTCAGGATATGTACCAGCACTAATACATAAATTCATAATGTAGCTTAAGTGTCCACATATGTATACAGCAACTTGTTTAATAATATTTGTAGAGATTCCATCGTACCCTACACTATTTGTATTTTTTAACGTAGTGATTATCTTAAATATGTCTAATGCAGTGCTCGGAAGAAAAAACATTGAATTGGACCTACTTGTAATTAATGAGTTTGTTTTCTGACTATTATTTTTAATAGGTTTAATTTTATCAATGAAATGGTTGTTGAATGCATTGCATATTTTGTATGGGTCAGTGATTATATTGTTATTTACTTTTATTCGCAACACAGACTCATTTTGTATCTTTTGTTTTGAACTATTTATTATCTTCCACGTGCATTTAGACTTATTTGTTGCCATTTTTATAGCGTAGTCGTTTTGAGCTCTTTGGGTGAGCTTAGTGATTTTTTTAAACAGCTTTGAATAGTTTACTAATTTATTCTTATTTCTACAATTACGGTGTCGTCTGTATTGCCATAAGAGTTTCCGTTTATTTTTACTACATAGTTTGATGCCACGTGATATCCATTTTGGCTTTTTAACTGATTGAACAATTTTTTGTGTAAAAGGAAAACACAAATCATAAAATAATTTAAAAGTTTCAATAAAGTAATTATACGCATCATTAGGGTCGTCAATACTATATAGATCTGAGAAGGAGAGATTTTTAATGTGCGATATAAACTTAGATATATTTTCTTGGCTATAGTCACGCCGTTTTATGTACCAACTATCAATGATGCATTTTTTGTCGACAGGACACATCAGTAGTTGAGCTGTGTGGTCGGATAGCGCGAATTCAACCACTTCAGCTTTACAATTATTTTTAAAATCATGAGCGATATTGTCTATGCATGTTTGACTACTTAATCGGGTTGGTTGTTTAAATGTTAATTTGAGATTAAAACTTGCTAGCAGTTGCTCTAGCTTTCGGGAATTTATATCAGGTTTTAAAATATTAATGTTATAATCGCCAGCAACAACCATATGTTTGTATTGCTTTTTATACAATATCTGAAGAAGATTATCTAGCTCTGTAAAGAATACTTTTAAATGCTTTGATTTTTGTTTTGGTACTCGATAGATACATACAACCAAAATCTTATAGGGAATTAATTCTACGGCACAGCACTCAAATACTCCCGAAATTGATAGAGCCTTAATTTCCGGGAGGTCTCTATACTGAATTCCACTTTTAATTAAGATACAAGCTCCGCCTCTTGAAATATCTGATCTACAAAAACTGGACGCTAGTTGGTAGTTAGCTAACACTAAATTGCTTTCAGAGCCCAGCCTAATGTTGTGCTCCGTTACACAAATAACATCAGCGTCAAAATTATTTTCAGAGCGCAGTTCATCTAAGCAAATAGTTAGCTCATCAGCTTTTCGTAATAATCCTGCGATGTTCTGATGCATGATACATATATATTTATTAACGAAAAAACTCTACATTTGGTTGCTCGTTATTTTTATCGTTATCTGAGTCATAGCTTGGATCAATATTATTATTATTATTAGCTTCCCTAATTGCATATGCGACATTGTTTAATATGGTACGCAGACCATAATTTTTTAACATACCCGAACGAAGATGGAATATATTATTGTCGTATGATAGACATGAATTAGAGTCTAAAACAATAGCATACTTATGTGTCAGATTATCTAAATATAGTGATTTATTAAAAATATCAATTTTATAGTTATATGAACTCAGATAATTCATTACTTTATAGAATCCGGAGAATATTTATAGGTAGGTAGACATATAATAAAGTTTGTTTGTTGTATATTACACAGAGCCTCTCTAGTGAGACGAATAAGTTTAATGTAGTCACTATTCTCTTTAAAGTCCTCCTCTCCAATGAGCACCACGCAGTAGTCGTTCATAGTCAAGTCCGCAACTTTTGTCTCTATTCCTTGTAAAAGTTCTTGAATACCTCCGTTAGGTGTAAGGTAGTGTCGTAGTAGAGTACTTCCACTTGATGAATTTAGTGTGCTTTCAGCCACGTGCAGTACTCTATTTTGTTTATTTGAGCTAATTAAAATGATATTGCTTGGTTGCTGTGAAGACTCTGTTTTCTGTGTTATGTGTGTTGGTATCTTATTTAGGTAGTTTTCGGGTTCGTCAAAAATTTCTTTATTCTGTGATTTGGATTTATTTTTAGGTTTTTTAATCTTCTTTTTGCATAAGTTTTGTGATTTCTCTTCTTTTTCTATATTATGTTCTGTTTGTACTTCCTTATCATAAAATGTTTTTTCATTTAAAATTAGCGCTGTTTGTTCATATGTTCTTTTTGGTGTGCCTTTCTTTTTGGGTGTACTATTTAGCTTTGCTGGGCTTTGTGTAATCTTTTTGAATAGCTCATTTTTCTTACATATATCTTCATTAGCACGTTTAAGTTCATAATTTTCAGATAAAAGTGTTTCTATCTCCAAGTCTGCACTGGTTAGTTTTATTGTCAAAGTTTCAATTTTATCTCTTAGTTCTTTAACTAATTCACTTTCTTCGTCGTTAGATATGTCTGGTAAGCTATTTACAGTTGCATTTAAAGTCTGTGTTATAACCGTGCTATCATTGGTTAAATTAATGTCTGAAGTTCTTCTTTTACTCCTGAAGGTAATGTTCTCAAAAAAACTCATTTTGAATCCTAGTTATAGTTTTATAAATAATTATGAGATCAAACTTTTGTTTAAATGCTTTCTTGCTGTGATTTCCAGTGGTTCCTTCTGAGATTGTTTATTTACGATTATTATGCAAATATATGTACGTTTATGTTAATTTTTATCAAACCACTGTTAGATGCGAAAAGATACGGAGCTAACTACTTTACGCGATGGCGTGGGTTGCACTTCGCGTAATCGTGTCAGTTTGTCTTTCGCCTTAAAATTGTAGTTATTATCAAATTCACGATAAATAAAAACAATATCCTTTGATGAGGCTTGAACCTGCTACCTTACGAACGCAAGGTAAGCACTCTTGCCTTTCGGCCACGGGGTTATTAGTTGCAAGTGCGAAATTAAGGTACTGTATGTGTGACTCGATCTTTAGTCGCATTGAGCGTAGCCGTTATAATGTTATATTTGCATGAGTCACGACACTTCGCACTGCACTATTTTTTAACACCACCGTTTAATGAGGGTGATTTTAAATAAAACTTTTTGAATTATTTTCACAATTAGCATGTCTTTAGTACTAGTTTAAGTCTTTAGTTCAGTTATTAGTGTTTGTTTTTCCAGATTTAGGTACTATTGTTCCACTTATTCCACTATTTTTTGCACTTAATATAAAACATGGTTTTTTCAGATTTATTATTGTCCCACTTATTTTACGCACTAGATAACGCGAATACTAACTATTTACAACTATATTTACACGTGTCACATATTATATTAATAAGAATTTGCGTAATTTTATTTTTAGAAATTTAAAAAGCCGGAGCCGATACTATCGCTGTGACAGCGCGCGGGGGGATATTCATCCTATTATCCAACCGATTCCAATTAGTATTAAAGTATCTTAATTACATATTAGAACATAGCATACCTGTTCAATTTGAATGGATAATAATCATTGTATAACAAAACAAAAGATGGATCTTTTTTACAGTCGCATATTTAGGCAATTGTACAAACCATAAGAGTCTACTTTACATACGTAAAAACCTAAGAATAATAATAAGTCAGGAACAGTAACTGCGTTAAAAAAATGACCCAACAAAAGTCGTGTTCAAGTAGGCGGGGCTTAAAAGTCGTGTTCAGTACGTCATCAGTCGGACATTTTTCTTGCAAGCGAGCACACGTAAAATCTTCGCATACATTTTAATTTTTATCATTGTGAACTACAGCTTTGAATCATCATGCCAGCATGTGTTGTGAAGTGGTGCAGGATCCATACAAGATTAAAATGTCCAGGAATCAATTTTATTAGTAAGTAGTAGCAAAATTATAATTATATTCAAAGATGTACAAATACGTATACAAACCGAGATGGTCAATACTATGCAAAATAAAGTCAGTCTATTTTTGTTTAATGTATATTTTTTTACAGAACTGAATATTGATATGTAACAGCAATGTATTTTGCTTATTTAGTTTTAGCTTAGTTTTATTTTCATTTCCTTGCCGATCCAGTGCAGTAAAATAAATGCCTTTCTGCACTTAAGCTAGAAAGACAAGAGTATGACTAGACGCCTGTGAAAACCAGCATTATATACTTACTCCGTTCATTTTGAAGAAAAAAATAAAAAACAAATTGAAAGAAATTATATATGTACCATATTACACAAAACTGCAGTACCTCCCAGTCTGTACAGTTAGTACCTACTGTTTTTTTGGTTATGTTATTATGTATATCAAATCTTATATTAAGTAAACTTATCATTTTTACGCTGATGATTTGTCCCAAAAAAAACATCAACAACTCTAAAAATACTATAGAATATGAACAATTAACAGTAATAACCGATTACCTACAGTTGCATTGTATAGCATTAAAAAATAGTTCATTGCTTGGTTGAATTACGTAAGTACGTTTAATTTTTCAAGCTAATGAAAATTCACCTTTTGCGAATTTGGAAGTTGTTTACTTGAGTTGCTCATAAATCTGTCAGTAATATTAACACAATGCTTTTCTAAAATAATTGATAATGAAGGTATTCTGCGACCACTGAAAAACGTCCACCAGGCAAATAACGAATATCCTATCCTACTTCCTACTTATATCCCACTAATATCATAAATGATGTGAAAGTTTGGATGGATGGATGGATGGATCATATTAATGAATGTTTGTTACTCAATAACGGCAGAACGGCTGAACGGATCTGATTGAAATTTGTCACAGAGATAGATTATAGTCTGGAATAGCACATAGGCAAATTTTCATCATCATTATCATATATCACCACGCGGGTGAAACGGCCTAATATTTTTGTGTACAGCATAGACAAAATAACAAGATTTCCGCCGACGCCAAGATCATAATGATGACTTTCTTTCTGTCAAAGTTATGTCAGTTTCTGATAGATTATATAGTGCGTTCGAGTAGCCCCAAGTTGGCGAAAAATAACGCTAAAAACGCTCACAATGGCGTTCGAATTAGGAATTTGTGGGTGAAAATGTCGTTTACGGCTCTTTTTGTTCACCGTTCGCAAAACTAAAAAAAGAGTTATTTATGCCACCGAAAAGTACAATTATTAACCCACGTCCTGAGCTCCGGTTGTTTTTGATCGTTTTTGACAACTATCTATTTGACAGCACAATCGTGCGATTTAAGGTCTTATGCACGGTTTAGCGTTCGAGTAGACTGTGGGAATAGCGGCAATAATAACGATTTTGAGCTTTACGAACGCTTTAACAAAAGAGCAATTGCAACAATTGCAACGTCACCAATGTCCTCATTGCTAAACGAACGTACCTCAAGTCAAAGGCACGCAATGATTTTGCCAGCTCGATACACTAGACGTGCTCGGCGATAGAGTTGGCATGTCATCCGTCTTTGTTGTTCAGCCGACTGTAGTCGAGCGATTCCGCCATCACGACGGAGGTGAAACATCAATCTAGCGGTCTTGAGTGAATCACCCGCAATACTTACATGTTATTTTTTTACACAATATAACAAATGGTTTCGCCTATATATCCTCGAAGGGGTAAGCAGCGGTGTTTTCAACGCCTACATTTAAGTTTGTTTTGTTTTGTTAAGTTTGTGTCGCTCGCTATTATTTTGACAGCTCGATACACTAGACTCATGGGGGATGAAATGCAACACAAATACCGTCAAGGGTGATGAAATGAAATGACAGTTTTTTTTAATGGTGATATATTTGTATGTACTCGTAAGTCCTGTCTTTTATTAGTGTTTACTGATTGATACACTAAGTATTTACATTTTCTCTTGGATTTCTATTATAACAATAACAATTGTACATGGTCACATGTACATATTTTATGAAACTTTGGTATAATGATAGATGGAGGTCTGGTCAGGGTGAGGCCTTGGAGAAGATAATAAGCTACTCGAAGTACTAACCCTGCGCAGACGTAGTCGCGGGCACCAGCTAGTTAAATATATTTTTGGTAAAATGAATATGCGAAATTTTTTTAATCTCACTTCACTACATTGCGAAGAAAGAGTACCTTCTAATTCCTTCTAGATGAAAACTTAATAAATTAATCATATTTGGCGGGACATAAAGTTCACTGAATTTTAAAAAGTAACCGATATAAAAAAAAAACAAAAAAAAATTGTTTATATTATTGACTTGGTCCAATTCACTTGTTGCATTACATCGTCCACGACGCTACGACTCAGTTGTCATAGTAGACGTTGCAGCACGCGCGTGAACCAATCCCTGCTTTCCTTCTGAATTTAAACCAATCACCGAACATGTCTATTTGTAACCTAGGAAGTAATTTGTATTTGGAATCATACGTCGCTTTTGTTTGAAGGACCACTTTTTGTGTGGAATTTGTTCGGAATTATGCTTCCTGACTTATTATTATTCGTAGGTAAAAACAATCTTTTTATTCATAGATTTTTTTTTTCTTTTTTTTTTTCTTTTAACGAATGGCCATGACGCGGCTTGCGTATTGTGCCAATTTCAGTGTAAATCTTCTTTGCAGTACTTTTATCTTCTATATAACACTGTTCTTCTTCATTATTGTTTAGTCCTTTTACTTAAAGTTTTGATTGATTATATGATAATCTTTGTTGTTTGCGATATAAAAACGGGGAAACATGAGATATTTATATACACGGAAAAGTATTAAACGAATCGCGGTAAGTTTAGAGAGTTAGAAAGTATAGGATTAGGAAAGTGTGTCATAAGAAACTACTAGGTAATTATTTTTCAAAAAGAATGCTACAATATTTTAATAAAAATAAATGTCATAAGTGTACTTATGTTACAATAGGAACAAACTAAGTTAAATTATATACATACATTACAATTTTATACTGTTTGAAACCACAAAGTCAGTTATGGCTTTAAACACTAATGGACTTTTCGAAGCTAATAAAAATGGAATATTTACAGGCAATGGAATATCTAACGAAAGCAGAATTTCAAAGAAAGCTGAATGATCATACAATGGGCAGGATAATAAAATGTGATTGGCCTCAGCAATGGGATAACCACATTCACATTTCGGATTCTCTATAATATGCAATTTGGCTAGATGAGCAGGGCTACAGATGTGCCCTAAACGTAGCCTTATCAGTGTTGAGGTAGCCATTTTTCCAAGTTTTATTTTAGAAAACCATGGTTTTAATTGTATAACAGGTTCCAATGAAAAGTAGTATTTGCCTTTACTTTCTGAAGTTTTTAACCAATGTTTATTCCAGGAATCCTGGAGGAATCGTCTAGGCATTGTAGCAAGGTCATGGCAGTAGTTAGTATAAGGAAACAAATCTCCACATTTTACAGCATCATTCGCGAGGCGGTCTGCTTTCTCATTACCCTTACCCGTAAACACCCACCCCAACATTGTCTCCTGTATGTTTGGAGGCATCACAATAGATTTGGTGCCATTTGCACCATTTATCATCAACAATAGAATTAAAAATTGTATTAGCGTTAATATTATCTTTCTCAATGCCTAATTTTAAACAGATTGGAGGCAGAATTAATGCTTCATAATCTGTATTAAAAAGAGCTAAGTTTTTTGAACGATGAGTTGGCGCTTGTAACGATTTGAAATTAAAAATGCTATTGACAAGACAAGGTGTGGATTTAAATTTCCAATATGAACATGATAAAGTGAGTTCTGCTAATGTGAATAATTTAGGAATAAGTTGGATGGTTCAATAGTTGTAGACCTCGGAAAAAGAAACGATCGGACAGAAATTGTCGCCTAATATGTAAGGGGGGTTCTGAACATTCAACTTGTAAAGCATTTAAAGGACTTGATTTCATTGCACCAGATATTATTCTAAGAGCTTTGGATTGGATGCCATCCAATTTCTTAATTGCAGTTACTCTACATGGTTCTAGTAAGAAGGTTCCATAATCCAGGGCGCTTCTGATCAAGGCATTGTAAACCAACTTAAGAGAGAGAGGATGTGCGCCCCACCAAACACCCGAGAGACATCTGAGCATATTTAGCCGACCATCACACTTAGAGGCGGTATAGTCACAATGCGGAATCCCAGATAGTTTTGAATCGAGAACTAAACCTAAAAATTTAGCGTCATGTTTTTGGGGAATTTGTTCTTTATTGTAAGAAATATGAATAGGTGGAGGATTACGCAATCTTGTAAACAACACTGAGACACTCTTGTTCGCTGATAGCTCTAAACCATGTTCATCAAACCAGGTTTTAAGGTAGGTTAAGGATACCGTCATATTATCACAAGCATTCGTTATTGATTGTTGTTCTGTACCTATGTATATAAGTAAATCATCTGCATATTGTAACACCCTAATAGGATGTACGAGAGATGAATCTAAATCATGGGTATAGATGTTATAGAGCAAAGGGCTCAAGACAGATCCTTGTGGGAGACCCTTCCATAAAAATCTACAACCATTTGATGAGTCCAGTCTCACAGACCTACCATTCAGCATATTAAGTATAAAGTTGGACAGCATACAAGGTACTTTTAATTTATTTAATTTCTGTTTTAGTATGGGAAGTATTACACTGTCGTACGCGGATTTAATATCTAAAAATAGTGCTATAACAGACTTCATCTTAGATAAAGCTAGACGAATGTCCGTCATGATATACTAATACTATCCAATGTACTCCTTTCTCTTCTAAAACCATACTGAGTGTTGGCTAAAAGGTTATTAGATTCCATAAACCATTCAAGGCGATTTTTAACTAATGATTCTGCTATTTTTGATACAACATTTGAAAGTGCTATAGGCCGGTAGAAAGTAATATCACTTGCTGTTTTGTTTGGTTTTAAGATAGGAATGATAATTTGGGATTTCCATGATTTCGGAATGTGCCCTGACATCATGACTGTATTAATTAAATCTAACAAATAGTACAATGAATTTTCGCCAAGATTTTTATAGAACGAATATGGAAGTCTATCTTCGCCTGGAGCAGAATCTTTTATGTTTGATAATATACCTTTAAGCTCACCATACGAAAAAGGCGAATTAAGGCCTGTTTGATCAATGGTTGTTGAGGATGTAACAAAAAGCTCTTCTTGAACATAAAGCGGTGCTAAGTAGTCTAAAAATATGTTGGACATGTCGAGGGGCAGAGGGAGAGTTTTATTATTAAACGTTGATTTAAACTTTCTAATGTTTTGCCAGACTACGGAAGACGGAGTATAAGGAGATATTGATGTGCAATATTTCCTCCATCCGGATGACTTTTAGTTCTTAAGTAATTTTTTTGTATGTGCTATTATATATTGTAAGTTTTGGAAATTTTCGGATGTCATATTATTGTTGTATTGTTCTTCGGCTTCATTTCTTGCCTTAATGGCATCGGAACATTCTTTGTCCCACCAAGGAGGTGATGAAATTCTATTAAGAACAACATTTTTTACAGGGAATGTTTCATCTGCTGCTTTTGTTATTAAGTTAGTTAGTTCATCAGCACAAGTACTTTCGTTATTTATAGTAGGTTGAGGAAGAGTAAGTATATTACTTTCTATTATTTTACTAAAACTGGCCCAATCAGCATCAGCTAATCTATATTTTAGACGAGGTTTTTGTTTCGAAGGTTCTCGTAATGTAATATTAGAATCACAAAATTCAATGATTATTGGAAAACGATCACTGCCATAAGTATATATTATATATTTGGAATATATGGAAGTATATTCCAAAGTAATTTACTTGCAAGGTCAGGCGTGCAAATAGATAAATCAACTGCACTTATACCTTCATTCGGACTGGTTCTGCGGGTTGGAGCCCCGTTGTTCAATATGCAAAGTTTCTGAGTATCAATAATATCAAGAAGCTGATTGCCGTACGAATTAGAAGTAGAACTTCCCCAAGATAGATGTTGAGAGTTAAGGTCACCAAGTATAATAAAAGGTCTAGTAAGAGTAGAGAAAATAGTACTGAGCTCTTGTAAAATAGCCGTGGAAGGATGAGGAACATAGACAGATATGTAACAAATATGATCTAAAATTGCACCAACTATAGAAAACCCATTGTGGTGAGAGGGAAAAGATAAAGCATTAAAAGAACAAGACGATTTAATGAGTAAGGAAACACCGCCATACCCATCAATTCTGTCCTGTCTGAGACAGAAATAATTATTTACATTAAAGGCAAAACTTGGCGTAAGCCAAGTCTCTGCCAGCGCAATAATAAATGGGTCATATTTATTTATTAGATGAGTTAATTCACTTTTGTTACTAACTGCGCTACGGCAGTTCCACTGGACAATCTTCAAAAGATTGACCATGGTGAGTATCGGTCCGAAAGGGATGTCTTGCGGATCGGTACATGTGACGAGGGTTTTTTTTCAGAGCTTCTAGTAATGGGGCAACGTTGGACGGTAATAAGATGTTGTTTTTTGTTAAAGTATCAATTAAAGATGTAATAATTTCGGTTAGAGTTTGTTGACATAATTGCTCGTCATTGTGATTAGGTCTTGCATAACCACAGCCATTGGGACTAGGAGGCATATTGTAGTCTTTAACTAATTCTTGGTGTGCTACACGATCGTAACCGTGAGGAGTATTGTAAGGTGTATGAGGTTTAGTCACAACAGTTTTTTTGTATGAAGCTCTCGTAGAAGACTGTGGATTATATGCAATAGGTGTTTCTACTGGTACGGGCTTAGGTGACGACAGTACGTCTGCATAGGATTTACCAATAGCAGGATGTAACTTAGAGGCTTCCGCATAAGATAATAATAATAATAATAATTTATTGCCAAAAAAGGTATTCACAATTTTCTTATAAGCACATTAACAACATAGAAAAATTACATTAACAGCATAAAATGTAACATCATTAGCACAATACCAGAACTATTACATAATACATAGGTACTTAGAAGTGTCGTTAGTAGCCGTGCTAGGATACCCTGTGTTACGGCTACTAAGATTCCTGCCTCTGTATTTAGTGTGTTAGATTATTCGATTAGTTTTTCTCTCAATCACATAGGTTCCTACGAATTACGCACGCACCTGCATATTGCAACCCGCGAGAAACTATCACTACGTAGTAATAATAACTCGATGATTGCAACATGGATAAGTACCTAACATTTGCGACGCGAGGTAGCCATCGAGCCATTATTACAGTAACAATTTCTCAAAGGAGGTAGCCCAGTCGCCCGCGCCGTCTCTAGAGGTGGGTGCGTGCCTTATTGTGTGAGGTGTGACGTTGGACTTTGAACCTGTGTAATTGTTTGCCGTGTGGTACAAGTATAAATCCAACAGCGATTTTATTAAGTATGTAAATTGATTTTGGTAATATTAATTAGTCAATTGATTCTAAATTTTTGGTTATGGATATTATAATTGTAAATTGAATAGTAATTATAATTGTAGTTTATTCTCTTAAGCATCACCTGAGAGTTATAATTTTATGATTAAATTTATGGATTATTGATAAAATGTTAATTTTTATTGTGAATTTTATATTATGATAGAGTATTATTTTTGTTTTGATAAAAATCAAAATAATAATTAATTGAATAATAACACTTATTATGATTAATAAGTGTTATACTATGTACAAATTGATAGTTTATAAGAAGAAGTAGAATTTGAGTATTTGGATGCGTGTGTGTGCGTGCGTTTGTGTGTGTGTGTGTGTGTGTGTGTGTGTGAGGGTTTATATGTGTGTAATGTTTTATTTCTCAAAAACCAATAGCTTTTCTGTCTCGTCATAGGAGAGTCCAAGCAAATACGCGTTAAGACTTGATTTACATTTTGATACTGACAAGGGATAAATGTTCAATTGTCTACTTATTCTGTTATACAAAAATGGACCTAGAAAACATTGTTGTCTCTGGGTCATGGCTGAAGAGAACTTTCCTGGTAAAACAACCTCATACTTTCGTCGTTTGCTCTGGTAATAGTTTATATCAAACGAAGTATTTCTGTGTGATTTTATAACACTTTTGAAAATAAAAAGTTGTCTTACAGTTAATATTTTAACTTCAGAGTAAAGCTGAAGGGTTGGAAAACGATACGGCTTGTTGAGCATTACCTTAAGAATAGCTCTTTGAGCTCTTTCAGCTTTTAAGATAGACATTTTGAATGTTCCGCCCCAGACTGTAATGCAGTAGGACAGCAGGGAGTGGCAGAGTGCATAGTAAATAGATATCATTAACTTTTTGTCAGCTATATGTCTTATCTTCCTAAATACCGTGATAAGTTTCCGGGTCCTTCCAGTCAGACATTGGATATGTTCTTTCCACGTAAGTAGCTTATCAACCACTACGCCATCAAGTATTTTATTGAGTGTACACGTTCGAGGATGAAACAATTACAATTTGATTTTAGGATAGAATTAATGCAGCCGTGTGCTCTTATATTTACTGAGTCTTGAGAGGGTTGACCGACCTGAGTCTTAGAAAATGTAATGTACTTGGTTTTACTTAAGTTAAGGGTTAATAGATTATCTCTAAGCCAGGACATTACTTCATTTAATCCTATTTCTGCTAGTCTTACTGTTTCGCACCAAGTAGCTGCCGAAAATATAAGAGCTGTATCATCTGCGAATGCCACAACTTTGCCACCATTTAAGTTTAGATTACAAAGATCATTGCAATAAATTAGAAAGAGTGTAGGACCCAGAATGCTGCCTTGGGGCACACCGTAAGTAGCACTTTCTTCATTACTTAACTCATCCCCCACTTTAACTCTTTGGATTCTGTTCTTAAGGTAGTCCGAAAAAAGTCTCAGGGCAGCACCTCTTATACCAATTTTTTCCATTTTGCTGATCAAGATAGGAACAGAGACAGTGTCGAACGCTTTAGCAAGATCTAGGAAAATACCCACACATTTACTATTATTATCAACTTTGCGAGATATAAAGTCCGTCAGTTCATTTACTGCGTGCTCTGTTGATTTTCCTGTCAGAAATCCAAACTGCCGATCTGATATTATATTAAATTTTGTTAGGTAAGACGAGAGACGTTTATTTAATAGCCGTTCTAGTATTTTAGATAGTGAGGTCAGAATAGATATTGGTCTATAATTGGCGACATTGTCTCTGTCCCCACCTTTATGTATTGGTTTTATAAGCGCTGTTTTAAATAAAGTAGGGAATACACCGGTAGCAAAACTGAGGTTAGCTATATGTACTAATGCCGGAAGAATTTTATTTTTAGCTAATTTAAGAACTGTAGTGGGAATTCCGTCAAATCCTACCGCACAGTCCGACTTAAGGTTCATGATGGTTGATGCAACTTCCATAGGATCCGTATCAAGCAGTACGAAGGATGAGCTCATTGTCGGTGTTTTGGTAGTACTTGCGTTATCTGTCCTGATGCTTATTATTGCATCAGCCAGTTTTTTACCTACGTTCGCAAAATATGTGTTTATGTAGTTTACGGATGCAATTGGACTATTATTTAAAGACAACAAGGCTTGATTATCAGTTTCACTATTCATTTTAGATTTAAGGTTGGTGATACTTTTGATTGCAGCCCATGTTTTTTTCGAGTTATTGCCGGCTTTTCTAATTTCAGCTTTATCATATTCTGCTCTCACCTTTTTTAGAATGTCTCCACAAAAATTCCTGTATCTTTTGTAGGTGGTTTCTAAAATTTTATTGTTTGGGTTATGTTTTTGTTTTAGGTGAAGTTTGTCACGTTGTTGCATACATTTTAGTAAACCTGGTGTTACCCATGGTTCTTTAATTCTTTTACGACAAGGTACAGTTTTGACGTACGTATTTTTATCTACCACCCTTTTCAATTCACTGACCAAGGCTATTGTTGCCTGGTTTACATCAGTTACACAGAGAATAGCGTTAAGGGTCTCAACATTTAGGTCTGAAGCAATATTATTATAGTTAATATTTGTCCGAAGATTAAATTTATTAGCATAATGCCTATGATTTTTTAGAATTAGAACAACTGTATAGTGATCCGTTATAGTTGTGGAGATAACTAAGGTAGTAGATTTAAGATTAGTCTTTATGAAGACATGATCCAAACAGTTAGATTCTCGAGTTGGGAAATTATGTGCAGACAAAAGCTCGTGGTGTGCTAGAATATCTAAATAATCATCGCAGTTGATATTACGAGTTTTTGAAATATTTATATTTAGATCACCTGTTACTATTATATTTTTAAATGACTTTAGAGACGTTAAAATATTGTCAATTGAGATTAAAAATTTGTCCAAATTTCGGTAGGATGGTGGACGATAAACCGCAAGGATGGCGGTTTCTAATCCTATTTTTATGATTAAACAGTTAGATTCAGAATGTGGTGGTTCAGATACGCTACAAGTAAGGTCATTCCGAACAAATACCACTACGCCTTCATTTTGAGAATAATTAAGCTTGGTGTAGTGGGACGTATAATTATTTAGTGAGGGAGAGTAATTAATCCTATTCAACCAACACTCGGTTAGAATTAGGATATCAATATCAATTTTTAAACGAGCAAGTAATATTTCTATTTGCGGTAAGTTTTTGTCGATACTTCTAATGTTCTGGGTGATGATTGCTAGCTTTTTTGGTACGTCCACAAGGTGATTAGGAGCATCTTCAATGCTACATTGCAGTGATTCTGAAATACTGTAATTGTCCAGATCTTTACTTAGATCGTTGTTATCCATTATAGTTTATTACTCTGTTTAAATGTTCTAACTTAAACTGTCCTGGACATATGTATTTAACTTCCACTACAGAAGCCAGACTATTTTGGGTGCTATGATTACTGTATTGGATAACATGCACGGACGCTAGGTATGAAATATTTGCCTTACCCATGTCTGTATTTGCTGTTATTTGAGACTTTTTTGTTGTGACAGTAGAGTTACAGAAGGATTGGTTTTGACTATTTGTGAGATTGTGATATTGTTTATGAGTGTGATTTATAAGTGGCAGGTGTGTAAGAGGCATAAAAGATACAGAAAAGCTTACTAAGTTAAACTGTGGCTTGAAGCATAGGTTCTTTTGGGGTCCTGAGTTCCTCCAGCTGTTTCTCATCCTTGATGTAGATTTGTGCAGTTCCTTCTTTTTTCCGTAAGAATATCCGTCCATGAGAGCACCAGCAATAGGCAAAACTGTTTGATCTCGCAAAGTCTCTCGCAAGAAAAAACAATCTCCTCATTTTTGACGTGAGGTGTTCTGCAATGTAAACGGGAACCGTTGATGGTCCTACACCTAACAGATGGCCGTTTAGCTTTGTCGAATGGTCTCTATTGTACTTTTTCGCTGACTTCATAACTTCTTCCTTTCGAATAACGGTCGTAAATTTCACTAATACTATTGAATTTTTCCCTGATCTGGGGTTTACTCTATAAATGTCGTTAATTTCATTTTTTTTTTAAATCAAGACCAAGAGAAGTTCCTAAGTTAGCTGCCATTTGCAGTAAATCTGCCTTGTTTTCCGTTTCTTTTTTTGGGACATTCCTGAGTTCAACACATGTTGCTTTGCTGCTCTTTTCTTCTGCTTCTAGCTTCTGTTCTAGTTCTCTTATGTATTTTCTGTTTTCTTCTCTCTCTTGTGCCATAGTAGTTACTTCAACTTTTATTTCCTCATACTTTGTCATAATAAACTCCATGGTTTTACATACATCAGCATTATGGTTTTTTACTTCCATGATGTGGTCTTCAAGGGTTTTGAATTTAGCATCAATAAGCTCTGTTAAGTCTTTCTTCAAGGTGCTCAACGAATCAATATTTCCATCCGCTACTCTTCTGCGCTTGTACCCTTTGTGCATAGCTGCAGGTTTTTCTGTCTCGCTCGCGGTCGGTATATCGGAGTCGACCGAATCTGAAGGCATGTTTTGCGATGTCGGTGGGGTCCGCTGCATTGCTCACGCAAACAAATACACAGGCGCTGGTACAGACGTCTTACCTCAACCGAACGAGGCGGCGGAATGAACGAGGCGGCGGAAGATACACTGTTTTCGGCCATAGATAATTTAATATTTTTTGACGGATAAACTCTGGGCATGATTTATTTGTTGCATAGTGATGACCCGAACAAAGACAACATATGGCACAATCCTCTTCTGTATGACATGTATTTCCTGTGTGTTCCTGTCCACATTTATAACAGCGGGGTTTTGAACGACATTGTGTTTTTGTGTGGCCAAATCTAGCTGAAGCATTGAATTGTTGGAAATGTATATAGTTCTACTGTAATAGCATTGCAGCAAATAAATATACGTTTTGGTAGGATTTTACCATCAAAGGTAATAACCACAGTTTGTGATGGTTTCCATGTAGGTGAACCACCAACGTTAACTTTATAGTTAAGACGACGAATTTTTAATATTTTACGGCATCCTGTATGCGGTATGTTGGTGTTCTCAATTATTTCTTCGGGAGACCACTCGGTGGGTACCCCACGAACTAACCCCATGCGTGTGATACTGAAAGTAGGTATAAATGCTTTCAAATTGTTTGACGTTAGACTGTTAAGGTTGATAAAAGTGTTTGCGTCATTATGTTTAGAAAAAGAAAGCGTAATTTTATTACGTCCGATCCGTTTCACGCTACCATTTATTATATTGCTCACATTATATTTCTTTAAGAATCTACCAAAAGTGATTGGATGTAGTGTAGAGCCGTCATTAGGAGACGACTGTTCCCTTTGTACATGCACTATATAATGGAGCACTTTCTGAAGATTCATACTGACTTCTGCCTATTGGTGTGAAACTTGTTGATTTATCCTTAGATGAATCACCAGGATTCTCGCCATTGCTTTCTAGCTTATTTTTTATTTCACAAGTACTCGTTGGTGGAATGGCGACCTCATCACAGATTAACTGACAATCATTTTCATTGTTATTTACATTAGTACAATTTTTCCTCCTTCGTTTGTTAGTACTAACTAGATTCTGAGGTTCAATACTCACAAGAGAAGATCTTGTCAAAGACGTGTCAATATCCATAATTAATGATTCATCAGCTATTGTGATGAAACATCCAGCCGGTGGAACCGTGCCGCCCGGGTCAGGAGGTTCCTCCATAACAACTAAATAGAACTTACCGAGATGAACTCACTATACACTACTAAATACAAATTTACTTATATGTACAATATACTACTTCACTATGTACTTCTCTGATCACTATTTGTAGATAAAAGTAAAATTAAAATTTTGAAAAAGAAAAATGCGCCCGCCAAGTTAGGTTTCCCGCGCTTTTTCTAGTCATAGATCAAATAACTCATAAATCGACATTGTCAAATTTATTATAATTTTCTTTCTTCTCGAGTGAATGGATGTGCGAAATTTTTTCCGTGGATTTACGACGACCTGGCTTGTTCACTGACTCTGACGATTCTGCTTACCTTCCCTGTCCTGGCAAATATTTAGATTCTAACGGCTGCGTTTATATCGATTTACCCTTGCGAATTATTTCGGACTCTATTTTTGTGCCTAGGAAATTGGATTTTCGTCATGTCAGCTAAAAAAATGTTGTGTCCCGACCTGCAACAAGACCCGTAAGTTTCTATACTTATTTTCCATTGCATAGATCTAATGCCTGTTTTCACCAACATTTTAGTTTACACCTAAGCCAAGTTAGGTGACATCTATGCACTATTAAGTGTTACCTAGCTGGCTTAGGTGTTACCTAAAATTTTGGTGAAATCGGGCATTACAGTATTTACAAAGGTGAAATCTGTATGACTGATTGATAGATCATAGTAGTGTACCTTCTTTAATAACCATTAATAGTTGTTGATATATATTCCAGGTGAAGACAATACAATTCTACAATTATTTCCCAATCTTAATAAAAACTTGGAAAGATAAAACAAAGAATATTTAAAACGAAGGTTAATGCGCTACACAGGTTTTTAGCCATTCTGTTGCGGCTCACATGGGATTCCAAGCTAGTATGTTTTTTGGTACTTTATTCCAAGGCATGCTTGTTTTTCTATAAACAGGCAGAATATCTGACTCTGAAATTGTTACCTTATAAGACGAGTTCATTATTCACTCAATGATTTATTTATTACAATGTAGAATAAAATATGACCAACTTAATAGCTCAGTTTGTACAATGTGTTTGTACATGATTTAATCCCGGGCCAGGATATGTGCCTATATTCTACGTTTCATCAAAATCCAATCAAAACAAAGTTTCAACAAAGATACTCAAAAGTAAGGTAATAGGGCTGTCGGATTCATACATATCAATTATCATTTATTTTGTTTTAATATTTTTTATGTAAAATTAAATTGTTATTTCATTTTCAGGTTTTGGAATACTTCCAAAAGAATGTGAGGAAACTGCAGACATTATACTCTTCTTTGATAATATGTTTGATTAATTAAATGGAAGCTACGACAATTCAAAAAAAAAGAAGCGTAAAACCCTTTTCTTGGCGCTGTTACCCCTAATTCAAATCACCGGTTGCTGTGGCAGGAATTCAAAAAAGTCTTGAGCTCAATGAAATTTACAAATAAACATAATACAGCGTCAGGTACTGTTCCATCTCTAACAAATTGGTTGCAAACTGTTGAAAACGTTGAATACATTGTCGATGTTTTAGCTAAAAGTATGGTTTAACATCTCTTTGGATAAGACATTTGAATTAGGACCTTTTGGAAATAAAAAGCCATGGATACCGCAATAACTCTCCGACATGCGCTGTTTTCGAAGCAGCCTTTGCATCGCTACTCATAAATAATATGAACAGCATGCATTCCAAAGGGTCCAACTGTGAAGTTGATACATGTACTGTGTTTAAATCACTAAACAAACTGTTTTTTGGACAACCTGACAACCACACAACTGAAAACACCATATAACACAGACAAACCATATAACTGAAATTGATTTTGAAGATGTTAACTGTACATATCTTTGTAGAAGTCACCCAAAAAAGGAGTAACCCAAAAATAATAATAATAATAATAAAGCTCCAAGGGTGGAAGTGTTAAAGGGCATAACGCCGGTAGTAGCGCTCTAGTGAAACCGCAGCACACCTCTCAACACCCTTTATATCCACACCAACGTTGCCCCTTTTGTCATTTTGTCACCATTGATGGTGGCTCTTATGGTACTTATGGCCCACTATCTTCCTTATCACTAATAAGTTCATATCAATAGCCTGGCCATTTTACCCATATTTGTAATAGTTATAAGTACCATGTTACCCTTCATCCAACATTTTTTCTGTTTTTTATACTCCTTTGTATTTTTATACCAAACAAGCCTCTAAGTGTTGGCTACAGCCCCACTTATGCCTTTGTAAAGGACCGGATGAAATCCGTGATTTATTTTGAATAAGAGGAATAATAATATTAATAAAGAAGTGGAAAAGGAATGGAATAATAATAAAGAAATGGAAGTGTTAAAGGGCATAACGCCGGTAGTAGCGCTCTAGTGAAACCGCAGCGCACCTCTCGACACTCTTTAGCCATCCAAACCAACGTTGCCCCTTTTGTCACCACTCATGGTGGCTTTTATGGCCGTTTAGTGGATGGCAAGTCACCACCTGCCTAAATATTTTAACATGAGACTAAAATTGGCAGGTGCCGTAGTCTCTTCCATAGCCCACTATCTTCCTTATCACTAATAAGTTCATCTCAATAGCCTGGCCATTTTACCCATATTTGTAATAGTTATAAGTACCATGTTACCCTTCATCCAACATTTTTTCTGATTTTTATACTCCTTTGTATTTTATACCAAACAGGCCTCTAAGTGTTGGCTACAGCCCCACTTTTGCCTTCGTAAAGGACCGGATGAAATCCGAGATTTTGTTTTGTTTTATAATAATAATTATTTATTTCCAAGTAGAACATTTCAAATAAAAACAGATTTGGCGTCGAGCCTCAAACTAGGCGAGAGCCTGTATCTTGAGACTCTGAGTGCGGTTTACTAGGAAGTTTGCCAGTGTTAACAGGGTATGAAAATATACAATATTCAACAGTTAGCAATTTAAAACAAATACATATAGGTATGTTCCTACCTTAGTAAAAATATAAATTTATATATACACAATTTATATTTATATATATGTATCATAATATAATAATTAATTACATAATACTCGTATGAATGCTAAATAGTGAAGTATTTTAATAGGACATTTTGAACAAAACTATGTAGGTTGTGTGTGTGAAAGGGGTGGGTTGAGTGTGTGTGTGTGTGTGTGTGTGTGTGTGTGTGTGTGTGTGTGTGTGTGTGTGTGTGTGTGTGTGTGTGTGTGTGTGTGGGTGCGTGTGTGTGTGTGTGTGTGGGTGCGTGTGTGTGGGTAATATGTTGCTTTTTTAACTTTGATTTGGAGATCGTTGCAGTTCGCAAGTGCGTCTAAAAGTATGGAGCCTAAATTTAGTTATAGACTAAATTTAGGCTCTGTGTCCTCATATGAAAGCTTTAACAGAAATTCCCTGACTATCTTTTTACATGTGAAAACTGAACAGTCGTTAATATTACACAGTTTGGACACTTTATTATAAGTGTTGATATGAGCGAAGTCAGGACTACGTCGTCGTGCAAGCAAAGAAGTGGCAGGTGGAAGGGGGATACAAAAAACACGCCTAGACATAAGGTCACTATAGTCAGATCTGTTCAAAAGAGACTTATGTGCTATTGCTGTACCATTAAGGATGAACAGTTGGCGAACACGTAGCACTTTGAATTCCTCATAGAGACTATCGGTAGGGTGCCGGAAAGTCTTCTTTAAAATTACTTTAATTAGTGCTCGTTGAGCTCGTTCTATGATTATAAAATTCGTTTTTCCAGCACTACCCCAGATTGAGATACAGTATTGCAACACAGATTGACATAAAGCCAGATATACTTGCCGAATAATATCGAATGAGGTACAATCTCTGAGTTTCTTCATTATGAAGATGAGTTTTCTCACACGTCCTGCCAAGTCTGTTATATGATCCTTGTAGTTTAGGTTTTCATCAATGGTCATACCTAGGTATTTAATGGCACTTGTTCGAGCAATGAGACTACAAGAGCATGTTTTGAGTTGTCTGGTAGTTACGCCATGCGAACAGGAATGAATTCTTAGTGATTACTCGTAAGAAGGACTACATGCGCTAGTTTTTGAAAAAGCAACATATTTCGATTTATCTATGTTGAGAGTTAGAAGGTTTTTGTCAAGTAGGGTAGCTATGTGCGCAAGACCTTCTTCCGCAAGAGAGTATAATTGATCCCAACTGTTGTGGTAGAAAATTATGGCAGTGTCATCCGCATACGTGATAATTTCTGCATTTTTAAGAGAGCTGCTGACAATTTCATTAATATAAATTGTGAACAAACAATGTAGGGCCAAGAATACTGCCCTGCGGAACACCGTATTTAATAGGAAGGGTACTGCTGGAGTAAGAACCTATTTTTACAAACTGCCTGCGATCGCTTAGATAACTTCTGAACCAATCTAGAGCCACTCCTCTTACTCATTGAATATCCATTTTCTTGAGAAGTAGGCCAACAGAGACGGTGTCAAAAGCTTTCGCCAGGTCTAGAAATACTGCTATGCAATTTTCCCCCTTATCGACGTGCGATGACACTAAATTGGTGAGAAGTGTCTTGGCGTCTTCGGTTGACCTGTCACGTCTAAAACCAAATTGCCTGTCTGACAGCAAGTGATACGTTTCTAAGAATGACACAAGGCGACTATTTACCACTTTTTCAAGGACTTTTGAGACAACATTCAGCAGAGCAATGGGCCTATAGTTGCTAGAAAGGGTTTTAGTTCCGTTTTTATAAATAGGATATATTGCAGCCACTTTCCAACATTCAGGAAATATTCCCGATGCAAGACTTAAGTTTATTATGTGGGAAAGGGGAATAACTATTGAGCTGATGGATTTTTTTAGCAGTTCGGTTGTGAGTTTGTCGGGGCCAGGTGAGCTTTCGATTTTAAATGAAGAAATTATCCCAGCAATTTCAAATGGATCAGTAGGGCTTAGAAAAAAAGAATGAGCAGATGACGAAGATTTGTATGCTGCGATAAGAAAGTCCTGGGTCCTGTCGTCTCGATGACGCATACATCTCAGAAGCCCTGGGGTGATCAAGTGTTTCTTAATTATCCATTTACGCCCAATTTTGATCTTACGAGTATGTTTATCAAGAATGTTTGTAATTGTTTCATTAAAATCGGAAACAGCCGAGTTCACACAGCAGTTGTTAGTGATAAACGTCCAGTTAATACAATTTATTTCTGCTACAGCTGCATCAACATCTAATTTGTTTATTATTTTTGGCTTGGGAGTACTTTTATTTGAGAAACATGTACCTGCTATTACTACATTATGATCCGTGACTGAAGATTCGCAAGTGACTCCAACTGATTCAAACTTGGATTTTATAAAAATAAGATCAAGGCAGGCTTGATTCCTCGTAGGTTTAGAGATTGCTGGAAGCAGGCCGTGAAATGCCATAAGACATAGGTAGTCAGAGTGATGTGTGTTGGATTTATTACATATATCTACATTGATGTCACCAGTTACAATGAGAAACGGGTAAGATACGAGAGTATGGAGAACAGAGTCTAGAGAATTAATAAAAGGGTCAAGATTTGCTATTTGTGTAGATGGAGATCTATTCATTCCTAGAACTGCAAATTTGTCGTTAATCGTGATTAGTAGAGTATCAGCATCGTCTATATTTGATTCATGAATTGAGGTTTTATTTGAGTTCTTAGTATATATAATAACTCCGCCGTTTTTGTTTTTTTGAACCGTAGTACGATGAACTGTATATTCTGGCAAAGGATCTATTACTAAGCTTTGAGTAAGCCAACATTCTGATAAAACTATGACATCGATGTCAGCGTCGATACGTTGGAGAATAACAGAGAAGTTGTCAAAGTTACACTAAAAGCTTCTAATGTTGAAGGCGAGGACTTTGAATTTGTTATCGAGTTTATGAAAAATGTTCCTACAAAGGTCAACAGATTCGAATGAATGACATTTGAGGCCTATGGTTTCGTCAATATCATCAGCCACATTAACTAAAGCCATCTTTATAATAATAAAGTTGTGCTGAAAAAACCACCAAGGACCGGGATGTCATTCTATTATACATAATTGGCTTATTTGCCTTATAAACAAGAACATTGCTGGCAGACGCTTCGTTACTTTTGTTAAAATGTCTATCAAAGTTTTGTGTGTCAAGTGTGTGTAAGTGTAAGTGTAAGTGTGTGTGTGATAGTTTTATTTTGAAATGAAGTTGTATAGAACACAGATATCCAATTGTAGAGATTAAAATAAAATACAATAATAATAAATTTAAGAATATGTCTATAGCTACATTAAATGCATATTTTTCTGGAGGAGCCTGTTGAGTGAGGTATGTCTGTTTAGAATAATTTTATTACTATGTGGAGAGTTGCTGCTGGAGTTCCTCCATACTCTTGATGGAGATAGCTGGGTTGCTGTTTTGGCTTGCTGTCTAGCAGAACGAAATAAATGTCGCATTTCCTGTGTCAGTCGCTCGTTGATATTTATTTTATTTGCGGGGCCCTTCACATCTATATCAGCGCAAGTCAGGTTGCGTCTGGCCTTACTTGCTTTTAGGAAGGATTCCCGATCGTGTCGACGAAGGAAACGTACAAATAAAGGCCGAGGAAACCGTGCCATGGAGCTGGTAGCGGGGGTGTTTATATTCTCGCAGTTACGTGACCCAACGCGGACCGCATAGTCTAGGTCGTTTACATCAACGGCTACCCCAATTTTATGAGAAATTATTTTTATTAATTGCATCGGGTTTTCTCCTGGAGACTCGTTAAGCCCAGATATTTCAATCTCATTCCTTAGGGAGACCTGGGTACGCACATTGAGCTCGTTTCGCAATTCCATAATTTTATTACGGCACATAAGTACTTCGCATTCCCGCTCTTCAAGTAATTGAAGCCGAGACGGAGCCTCCGCGAGCTTTTTTTCGTGATCGTCGAGACGGTCAAAGCATAGTTTTACGTGATCCGTTAGTGCGACCATGTGAGTTTTCATGTCTCCTATATCCCCTCGTAGTAATTTTATTTCTGAGGTTAAAACTGACAACTCTTCATTTTCGGTCGCGATGACGACGGAAGGACTAGACAAAGCTGGCACACCACGGCGCTCGCGCAGACGCGTACTCTCACTCTCGGTGCAGGGTATGACCGCGGTCGCCGCCACCTCCACCCCCGCCAAGCGTACCGGGGTATTAGTGTTATCCTTGCGCGGCTCCTTAGTTTCACAAGATGGACACGCCCAGGTACACTTAAACTCCTCTGAAAGTTAGCGATCTGTAATGTTGACACATACTTGGTGGAAATAGCTACTACATCTACAGCATATTATGTTCGGTGAACTAATCCGGATCAACTTCGTACATGCCGCGCAGTTGTTTACCATTTTTCTAACGGCAAAATTGATGTTATTATTTTGATTTAGTTAGCGCAGGCGGCGGCCCGGGTGTGTAAGGTAAGTAGGTGCTGTAGGCGCAGTCGGGTAAACTCGGCGGCTAGTCGCCGGCGTGGGCACTGTTCTCGGGAGCGTCCGACGGAGACGAAAAATGTAAATAACTGCAGCCCATCTCGTTTATCCGAGGTGTAGAGGAACCTACCTCAGCCCGCAGCGCAGCCAATTCTCTCGACTACTATTTCGTAATCTGTGCCGAAGCTATGATGTTGAGTGAACTTGCAGTGGAATATTTTTGTTTTGATGCACTTAACTTTGGCACTAATCACGTTTGTTTAAGTTTGATTATGGTGTGAACTAATATGTGGAATTATGTGAGCACCCGAAACGCGACCACACCCTAAGACAGATAGATCCGCACTCGAAATAAAAGCTCAATTAGATTATCTCTCAGGCTACGTGTTGCGAAAATTACACATTTTAACATGCAAAACTAAAGAATGCTATTTGTACAATTATGTACTAAGTAAATTTAGTTCGCTAATAGTACCTAGATAGCAGCACCATATTGATTTAGTTTGTAAAGGTTAACTAGATGGCGCCACCGGAAAGATTAGCTCGCGGTGGCAAGATTCTCCGGCATGTCCTAAGGGATTTCAGTTTTTTGAATAAATGTAACTTTCTCGTAATACCAAAATTGATTGTATTATTTCTGACCTGGGTTACAAGATTGTACATGGTCCTTCGAGCCGGATGCCAATGGTAATCGACCAACGTTTACCAGTGGTATCTAAAGGCAACAGTGGAGTGGCGTTGCAGTTTTTATCGAAGGCTACGGGCAGTGGATTGCTGCCGCAACCGTAGCTTAACCACTAAGGTGGTTTGGTGGTAGCACCGGGTGCGTGGGAACGCAACGGTGTATGCAGGAGACGTACTACGAGATACCTTGGCACGACAAAGGTGGTACCTTGAAGAATCTGATCATCAGTTGCTTGGAGCTGTGACGGTGAACAGAGGAAGCTACAATGAAAACATGCCAGGAAAGTTCAAGTCTAGTGAAGTGTAGAGTTAATTCAGAGACTTAGAATAATTTGTGCATGTTTATTTAGAACTTAGAATAATTTGTAAAAAACGGAGGTACGGGGATCCTATGCCCAAATTTCTCCAAAGTGTTTTAATTTGAAACACTTAGAAAAAATTCTTAAATTTTAGACTTGTAATAATTTTGTGTTGTGTTCAGTATTTGAATTTAAAAAAAAAAAAAAATTTGAACTGTTTTCATTTAATTTGTATTTACGTGTAATATAGTTTATAATGGAATCCTTGATATATTTTCAAGAAGATATCAATGCACGTATTGCAAAGGCCTATACTAACGTAAAAAAGGCTTCAAAGGATAGAAAAACTAAAGCTTATTTAGAAAATAAACTTGAATCTCTTGACCAACTATGGCTTGAGTTCATGACCGGTCATAAGAAGATTATGTGTACTTGTGACCTTAAGCAGTTAAAAGGTTTGGATTATATTAAGGATGATTTTTACGATAAAACCGAAGAGATTTATAGTGAATATAAATGTTACTTAAAAGACAGCTTGGAAGCCTTTGCTAGTATCCAACCAGGTTCATCTAGCCAATCATCGACATCCAATAACAAAGTCGCGTCGAATATTAGACTTCCTGAAATACATATTCCTACTTTTTCTGGGAACTATTCAGATTAGTCTACGTTCCGAGACTTGTTTGTATCGTTGATACACCAAAACAATAGCATTGATAATGTTCAAAAATTGCATTATTTAAAAGGATATCTAGCAGGGGAAGCCGAACAAGTTTTAAGACATATACCAATTATAGACACTAATTATGAAAGATGTTGGAAACTATTAGAAGACCGTTACAATAATAAAAAATATATTTGCCACCAAGTATTAAAACGTCTTTTAAGCCAAAAAAACCTTACTAATGAATCGGCATGTGGCTTAAAGGATTTAATTGACACAACCAACGATTGTTTGTCTACTTTGTCAAGTATTGGAGTTAATATCACAAGTTGGGACATCTTGGTGATACATATATTAACACTTAAGCTAGATTCTGAAACAAAACGGCAGTGGGAATTTAATGTTAGCACAAATACAGAGTCTGATGAGTTGCCTACCTGTGCAGTTCCAAGCATTTGTAACAAGCCGTTACCGTGCTATAGAGTTTCTAGAAACAAAACCGGTTGGAAATGCCGCGATGAATAAAAATACAAAAGGTCTTACAATAACACAGACCCACAAAGCAAAATCAATGCATGTTTCATCTTTTCAATGTCCATTTTGTACAGAGGCACATAGACTCGGTGTTTGTAAAAAGTTTGCGTCTGAAACCTGTGAAATTCGTCGCGATTTCGTACACAAAAATAGGCTGTGTTTCAATTGTTTAGGCAGTAACCATTGCGTCAAGGAGTGTAGGACAACGGCGACATGCCGTATTTGCAAGCGTAAACACCATTCTTTATTACATCCTAAAGATGATAAAGTAGCTGGTAAACAAGGAACCAATACAGGCAGCACATCCAAAGAGGTTCTTGCCACGTCTGGGGATGCAAGTAAGAATCGCGAAGGTTCTGCTACATCGATTACGTGTTTTTCGACAGGAATGGTATATGATCAAGGCGTACTGCCAACAGCGTTGGTTACGGCTTCGTCGAAAAACGGCATTTATCAAACGGTAAGAGCGTTGTTGGATAATGGGTCTCAGTCATCGTTTATCACAGAGGCGGCGGTTCAGTACTTGAGGCTAAAAAGGTCACCAGTAAGGGGTATAATTTCCCGTGTTGGTGATGAACAAGACTTTTTATCGGAATCGGTCGTAGAAATTGAAATAGGCTCGAGGGTTGATCCCAATTTTAGCGTAAGGGTTAAAGCGTTTGTATTGAAAAATATAACGGGACTCTTGCCTTCAAGTAGAATCATTAACACAGAATGGATTGAATTCAAGGGACTTCAATTAGCTGATCCTGAATTCCACACTCCGAATCGAGTAGATCTTTTGCTTGGTGCAGGCTTTTGCAGCAAGATTTTGCAGGCAGGAGTCAAAAGGAATCAAGCTGGTACGCTGGTTGCACAATCCACATCTTTGGGCTGGGTTGTATCTGGTGAAATTACAAATGCAGCCGCGCATCGGTCTGAAAACATAAAAGTGTTTCATTGTAAGTGTGATGGAAATGAAATATTGAAGAAATTTTGGGAAATAGAAGCAGATGAAGAAATGAATAAAGAAAAATTATTTACCGAAGAAGAAAGGATCTGTGAAGAACATTTTGCTTCTACCGTAAAACGGGACACGGATGGTAGATACGTGGTGCGGTTACCGCTGAAATCAGAAGACCCAAAAGTAACAGGTTCGCGGGAAACCGCTGAAAAAAGATTAAAAACTCTGGAAAGTAAGCTGAACAAAAATGAAGATTTGAAAGCAAAATATACTGAAGTGATTAATGAGTATATTTCGCTTAATCACATGGAGCTTGTACCAAAGAAGGAAATAGAAAACTCAAGAGCAGTATACTTACCTCACCACGCAGTGGTTCGAGAAGACAAGTCAACAAGCAAGGTTAGAGTTGTGTTTGACGCTTCCTGTGAAGGAAAAAATCATATGTCTTTAAATGATTATTTTCAAGTAGGACCTAGCTTACAAGCTGACCTGAGGCACATCATGTTACGCTGGAGGGCGGCGCCCATCTGTTTGTCTGCAGATATAGTAAAAATGTATAGGCAGGTGCTTGTTGACAAACATGACGCTGATCTGCAAAGAATTCTGTGGAAGCCAGAATCAGGAGAAACACAACATTACAGATTACTTCGGTTGACCTTTGGAACAGCTTGTGCTCCTTATCTTGCAGTTAAAGCCCTACAGCAGGTGGCTCTTGATGATGGTGCGGAGTACCCAATGGCAGCTGAAAGAATAATCAATGATTTCTACATGGATGATCTACTAACGGGATGTCAAAACAAAGAAGAAGGCATTGAAGTCTACAGGGAAGTTAATGAACTTTTAAGCAAAGGTGGGTTTGAAATACAAAAATGGACCACTAATAATGATGAGTTGTTAGAAGAAATGAGGGAAAGGGAAATAATGAAGGAAGGCTTGGAAGAGCTAAAAATAAAAGCGGATGATTTAACCAAAGTGGTAGGTCTTACCTGGAATCGGAAAAAGGACATGTTCCACTACTCAGTGTCACTGCCAGAACTGGAACGACCCATAACTAAAAGAAAAATAATATCTGACGTATCACGATTCTACGATCCTCTTGGTTGGGCAGGGCCCAGCACAATTATTTCGAAAATAATGATTCAAAAGTTATGGCTCGCGGGTATAGATTGGAATGAAGAAGTACCTAATCATATTTTAAAGGAATGGCTTGCTTACAGGCAGGAACTTGTAGTTCTATCGGAACTTCGTATACCTAGGTGGCTGGGTACGAAGGCTGATGATATTCTGACCGAATTGCATGGTTTCTCAGACGCATCACAGGTAGCGTACGCCGCAGTGGTGTATATCCGTGTTATCAACTCTGATGGAAGGATACGAGTTGCCATGGTATCATCAAAAACCAAAGTTGCACCAGTGAAACAAGTATCCATACCGCGTCTGGAATTGTGTGGTGCTGTACTGCTGACGAAGTTACTTAAGGAAACATCTAAGGTACTAAATATTGATAAGGCTTACCTGCATGCATGGACTGATTCGACTGTCGTTTTGGCCTGGCTGAACGGACATCCACAACGTTGGAAAGTATTCGTGGCAAATAGAGTCTCTGAGATTCTGGGAACATTAGACTCACATCATTGGGCTCACATTTGCTCGAAACAGAACCCTGCTGACTGTGCTTCGCGAGGGTTGAACCCGTCCAGTTTAGTAAAGAACGAGCTGTGGATACAGGGACCAGAATTCCTGAAACAGAAAAATATAGATTATGTAAAACCAAAGACATTATCTACAGATCTAGAGAAAAGTATAACTAAAAGCCATTGTACAACAACGAAGCCATCAATTTTTGAGAGATTCTCCTCACTGACCCATATGGTAAGAGTGTTGAGTTACTGTCGTCGGTTAGTTACCAAACAGACTGGATACCTCACAACCGAGGAACTAAGAGATACCCTGAACGTAATAATCAGACAATGCCAAGCTGATAACTTTAGCAAAGAGATTCACGATATTATGAAAAATAAAAACTTACCTGCAAATAGTAAACTCCGTCCTTTAAACCCTATTGCCGATGAGGTCAACATCTTGAGACTTGGAGGCAGACTTGAGAACGCACAATGGACCCACAATCAAAGGCACCCAATCATTCTTCCAAAGCAGTCACATTTAACTCAGCTTGTGATCGCGGATGCACACGCACAAACGATGCATGGAGGCCCACAGCTGACTTTAGCTTATGTTCGCACAAAATATTGGGTGATTGGTGCAACTAATCTAGTAAAGGCACATTGTCGAAAATGTGTGACGTGCGTAAAAACCAAGGCTCTTACGCAGAATCAGCTTATGGGACAAGCACCAACTGCAAGAGTTACACCAACTCGGGCTTTTCGAAGCAGTGGCGTTGACTTCAGCGGTCCTATTCAATTAAGAACCGCAAGGGGACGTGGACACAAATCCTATAAAGGGTATATATGTCTATTTGTGTGCATGTCAACAAAGGCTATACACTTAGAAGCAGTAAGTGACCTAACAGCTCAAGGGTTTCTTCAAGCATACAAGCGATTTATAGCCAGGCGCGGCCATTGCTCTCATATGTGGAGTGATAATGGCACAAACTTCATCGGTGGTTCTAGGGAACTTAACAGACAAGCGAAGGCTGAACAAAATACTTTGCTGAAGGAAGTAGCTGAGTCCCTAGCAACCTACAATTGTGAATGGCACTTCATCCCCCCCCATTCCCCAAATTTTGGGGGATTGTGGGAGAGAGGGGTGAGATCAGTTAAACACCATTTAAAAAGACTTGTTGGCGATTCAACTCTAACATATGAAGAGATTTCAACAGTATTAACTCAAATAGAAGCCTGCTTGAACTCCAGGCCACAGTCTGTTTTAAATGATGACTCTGACAATATCAATATCCTGACACCAGGACACTTTTTAATTGGCGAAGCCTTAATCACAGCACCTGATCATAACTATGAATCATCTAACATCAGTTCCTTACGTCGTTGGCAATACACTCAGCGGATGCTGCAAGACTTTTGGCGTCAGTGGTCTCGAGACTATCTGACAAAGTTTTATCATAGGTACAGATGGTCAACCCAGATTCCACAGCCAAAAATAGGGGATGTAGTAGTGGTTCGGGAAGATGGGCTTCCCCCTTGTCGATGGTTATTTGGTAGAATAATTGAAACACATCCAGGTGCTGACGGGATCGCGCGAGTCGTAACTTTAAAAAGCAAAAATGGAATCATGAAAAGACCATTTTCTAAATTATGTGTTTTGCCAGTTGCTGAGTAAGAATAAAACTAAAACTAAACTTAGAAACAATTTTTGTTACCTTAAGCTAGTATGTGCAAGTATCAGCCTAGCTAACGAAAATATTTAGTTTTATAGTTATTTATTGTAAATGTCACATATACATGGTGGGCGGAAACTATTTCCTCTAGAATGTATCAAACTTGCATTATATAAATTATTCATTGATGAACATTCTGTCCATGGTGGGCGGAATGTACAATTATGTACTAAGTAAATTTAGTTCGCTAATAGTACCTAGATAGCAGCACCATATTGATTTAGTTTGTAAAGGTTAACTAGATGGCGCCACCGGAAAGATTAGCTCGCGGTGGCAAGATTCTCCGGCATGTCCTAAGGGATTTCAGTTTTTTGAATAAATGTAACTTTCTCGTAATACCAAAATTGATTGTATTATTTCTGACCTGGGTTACAAGATTGTACACTATTACTGCAACGAAGAAAGCGTGTATAAAAAAGCGTATTTTAAAAATAAAAATTGCTATCATGTCCTTCAATTTCCCTTACATAATGTTTTTCACAAATGCAAGATGTGGTCATCAGTATTCTACATAAAGACAGTAAGAAGAAAAATATAAGACAATATAGTTACCTATAAAAACTATATTCACAAAGGTAAAAAAATTACAATTTTATAAAGAGTGCTGTTCACAGAACGGATATCATAGAAACATTTAAATACTTGTCAATACATATATTTATTTACAATTGGTGTAAAGATACAAACAAAATTTTATGTGGGGACAGATCTGATTAATGATAGAGTCCAAAAATTAGCTTTGGCGTATTGCAAAACAAGATGCAAAATATTTAAATAAAATAAGTGTGACGATATTATTGTGATTTTATTAATTTTCCCCAACCCACAAATGCCATGGTCCGTTTTGCGATAATTTTGCTCACAGTGCTATCGTCTACCAAAGCTGGTCCGAGACAAATATCGCGATTTTGACAGCTCGTGGCACTGTAAGCTTGTTGTTAATTCGGACCAGAGTTGTAGCAATAACGAACCATTTGCGCGCGAAAAACAAATTCATAAAAATATCGTGCATAGTGTGAAGGTTAACTATGTAGTGTGTGGATTACAAAGAAAGAATGGAATGGATGGACCGACTTATACAACTTTTACATCAAAAAGAAGGGACACCAGTAAATACATTGTAGAAATAAACAAACACCTGTCACTTTTGACAGAACGCTCACGACGATTATGGTGTAGAGCATGGTTCAATATGGCGGCAGTTAAGACGTCATCGATGACGTAGCGTGGGCCATCGTAATCACGCTCACGGTGAAAGGGACCGACTTTTATCGCGCTAATATCGATTATGGCCAATTGGGACCGCAGTGAAAGTGACAAGGGTCCGTTTTTAATCCGTAGTACAGTTAGCCAAAATACATACTCATAAATATTTGCATTTTAAATAATTGAAAAAAACATTTTGACTATTATAGTTCAACTAGGGATAAAATAAAAACAGGTAGCTAAGTAAAAAATAGTAAAATTAGTAACGGTATATTATAGTCACAGAATAGGAGATAGTTTTAGTTTTCATAACAAATCAATAGATGGCGCTGCGTGCGATAATGCTGGAATGACAACTCTATCTCCAGTATACAAATCAAGGGATATTTTACTCTCTACCGAGAGAAGAAGTGTAACTGCCATACAGACAAAATGCGAATTACACTGATAGTACTAGCGCAACAGAGTCCGCACGGAATGCTAAGGAACTAACTTTAGCGCGTATTTTAAATATCCACCCCATGCTTTTCTATTTTCATTTATTTGTTTACCTATCATTCAGTCTGCGGATGGAACAATGTTAAAACATAATTTCGCCGCCTCATGAAGTAGGCAGAACCTTATTAGGTGAATAAGTAGGTACTTATGTAATAGAAATAAACAATTTTTAAGAACATTTATGTATTTATTTCATAAATTTATTAAAGTTCAAATTTAAATTAGTAAAGATCAAAGTTAAATTACATGTTTTTAACTAATTGTAATAATAATACCTACTGTAGAATTGAAAACGAAAGTAGATACCTAAGTATTCAATTAGTTTTTCAATATAAGCAAGATAAAGCATATATTATCATAAAAATAAATATGATTAACATACCGTTCAACATTCGTTTTACCAGGCCTATGGAAACGGTGAAATGAGACCACACCATCTTGAACAGGAGTTGCTCCACATTTTGCACATTTTCTGTACATGTCCGTAGACATCCTTAGATTTTATAAGTTTTTAAACTATCACGATCACTTTTGCAAGAGACAACATTAGAAAAGGGATATTTACCGTGTAATCCATTTTATTTGAGTTCGCGATTTATATTCCCGACAACATGGATTACACGGTAAATATCCCGTTTCTAATGTTACTAATACTTGGATAGTTCTGCAGCTTAAATTAAAGGACTAGGGAACTAGGGACTAGAACTAGGGTCACTATAATAATATGAAATATCCACGAAAATACGAAATATCAGCAATTTAAAACTAATTTATAACGTAAATGTTCAAATTGAATTTGATCAACTTGCTGACATACAATTCGAGTGTTGCAAGATGAATTAAAAATTGGAGCAAGTTTTATAATATTGTTTTTAACAAAAATGTTAGCTTCTTTTATGTATTTTGTACAACAAAAAATAAGGTAAAAGAATAAAACATATCATGAAACGTTTGGTGGCAGTAAAATATTTTATTAAAAATAGTACGGAATAAATGTTTATGGAACGAATTTGCTTCCCTATGAAAGTATCCACGTGCAAAGCAATGATCTTTGCAGATGAATACCAGGTTACAGGTTGATGCAGATATATATTATACATAATCGAGAATCTAAAACTTTAAGCGGGGTGGATTATCCAGACGGAACACCGCTGTTGTGTCTGAACCATCCGGTTTAATATGGAGGATGTCTTTAACAGTTTTTATGTAACTGCTGAGCTTAGGATCAAAAATGTCTAATTCTGGGTTATTTAAAACCAGCTCATTATATTGACGAGTCATTCTTACAATGGGGTTAAAATAAAATATATTATTTTTGTAGATTTGAAGTGCAAACAGATTAGTGATATTGGCTCTGCGTGCTCTGTATCTAATGTTGAAGGGTATTTGAGATAAGAGATCACGGGAATCAATTATGGAGTGAATAATTTTATACAGGTATACAAAGTCAAAGTATTTTGTACGCGTTTTCAGGGACTGAACATTAAATTTCATCAACCTTCTCTCATAATTTAAATCAGTCGTCACATGCTGACGACAACAAAGTATTCTCAAACATTTTTCCTGAACACGCTCAATGTTATTATAATGAATTTTATAGTACGGAGACCATATTGGGCTGCCATATTCTAAAATACTTCTAACTAGAGAAAAGTAACGACACAGAAGACTACGAGGTTTTTTAAAACCTTTAGTGGATCTTAAAACAAAACCAAGAAGTTGATTTGATTTGGCAATAATATGTAGATAGTGAGGTCTGAATGAGAGCTTATCATCAAACAGTATGCCTAGATCTTTAACAATATCACACGTGTTAAGGCTTGCCCTTTAATTGTATATTCGTTGATAAGTTTGTTCTGCTTTCCCGAAAATGATATTACGAAGCATTTATCAATGTTCAAGTACATATAATTTATCTATTTGAAAAGTTCTTAGCCTAACATGGTTAAAGACATTGGTTTTTTTTATAACTACCCTCATTTTGTAGTTACATTATTAAGCAACAAGTGTGCACAGTTTAGTTTATTCACAGTAACTCATAGTTCGTTTACACGTGGTACCGTAAGTCAAGTCAGAGCTATTTTTGAAAATGGATAAAATTGAACATCGTGCAGTGATAAAATACCTGAATTTGAAAGGTATACATGAATACATGTCTGCTACTTTTTTTATTTTTTTTATTTTTTTATTATTGCTTTTGTTCACAGACTCAATGGGTCCGTGGCATTGTTTACATTTTAAACTTATATTATTATTATTATTTATAATTAGTAACGGAATACAGGAGGATATTTTTATTTTCTTAACTAAACTTACATAATAAATTTTATTTTTTTTGTACACAATTAGACTTTTAACTAATTTCTAAATATCGTACATACCGAGAGCATACCGGCTCCCGCAAGCAGCGCCCGTTCACGAGCTTGACACGTGTGCCAGCCATCGCCCTCCTCAACCATATTTGAGGGAAGAGGACGACCCGCCACACGACGCCGCCGCGAGTAGAAGCCTTTAAGTGAGCGTGAATGCTCAAGGTATACACGCATACATAATACAAAAGCCTAAGCTTGTCTAATTTTTTATTTTTTTATAACTAATTTTAATATAAGTCGGCTCCAACAGTATTTGCTCATGTTCAAGAAAGTAGCGATTGTGATAATGCTATAACTAAACTCGATAGATTGGTTTTTGAAGCCACCAAACGAAATTTATTCCAGACATAAACTAGCGAAACGATCATTACAAGCAGGTAAGTCAATAGATCATTATTTACAAGCATTGCAGCTGCTCGCAAAAGAATGACCTTTAAAAGAAGTAACTGCTGAACAAAAATGAAAACAAGTTTATTAAAGACGCATTTATTGCCGAAATTTCTTCGTCACTGGTACGTCAAAGACTGTTGGAAAATAATACACTAATATTAGACGATGCATACAATCAGGCCCGTGCTCTCGAGTTGGCCCGTATACACAATGGTAATTACCAGCAACCCAGTAGTAGCGCTTTTGTGATGTGCGATTCCTATTAGGTAATAATAAAAAAGCAAAGAAGGAAGAATTATGTTATTCCTGTGGCAACAAAAGACATATACGACGTAATTGTCCAGCAGTTGACACAACATGCCTCAAATGTGGGAAGAGAGAACACTTCGCTAAAGTATGCAAAAGTTCTTCGCATGAGCAGATTGGCTTTACCACTCAAACTGAAACTGGAGATTCACCGCAATCACTATCATGTTCTTCTGCCGCTACAAACAACCTAGATAGAGAAATGGTATCAATCCTCTGGAAATGCCATAACTACGAAAAAACGTGCATACCTACGCAGCTAAACATGGCGGCTTAGTGTTGTTACTACCATACCACACTTATCGAATGCACCGTACCTATCGATAAAACTATCGACACGAAACTAATATAGACCGAATCAAACTTAATAGCATCTTTGAAGTTTATAACCTGCACTAAGCACGTGCAAATCCCTACTCCTTTCGCCGCTAACACATGAATAAATTGCTACTACTGTTTGCATGTTTCGACATGCATTGCGTCACAGCGGGGATACTCCCTCATAGTACCCTACTACGCGCACTAATGCAATGAAGACATTTAGAACAGGTCGATTTTTGTTGGAGGATTCAGTGTAAGGGCGATCATGACGCCAGTGACGTCATGCGCAGTTTCGTTTAATCTACTATCTTATCCTATCTAACTCTACTAACTATTATAACACAAATTATTGCTACGGTTTGGTTCATCTCGCATCTGGCCGAATTAAACGTGGTCGTGCCCATAACCTTATTTGAGGTCTGGATCCACGCCTGATTCAGAATGCTGATGATGATGATTTGTTATGTTAGTCCTAAAATGATTAAACATGATCATTTGGGGAACTGCTAACATAAAACAATATTCGTACATATTCGTATTTGTTTATTTATGTTAATTGGCTTTTGCACTATTCATTTCTGAAAAGAACTATTTTAATATTTTTTGTTTATTTAGTTTCAACCACCTTTCGACCTACCTTTCACTTATCCACCTTTTTTATAGGCAATATGGGTGTTGAAGCGATAAACCTACGAACTTACTTGGGACATCCGTTTGGATGGTTCAGGCCTTTGTCCAGGTGTGCAGTCAGCGTTGGTTAAGTTTCCATAGGTCCTGGGTTAGTGTTTTCTTCCAATCCCAGCCAACACGGCCCACAGTGGCCAGGCTCGATATAAAACGTAAGTATATGCGAATGAAACACAGCACAAAGTGTCTTTCCTCCTGGAGCTCGTCTCCAGGAAGTATGCCACGTTCTTTAGATGAAGCGTATGGTAGGCGCGATGGCGATTTTGAGGTACAGGCGACCTTGACGTCTCGCGGCGAGTTTTGAAGGACGACTCTCAAGGGCACGGCGCGAGCGCATGCAGCAGTTTTGTTCGGTTGTGCCAACCGAATAAAATTGGAAGCCCAATGTCGCGTGGCTTTTCTCGCTACCAACTCTCAAAAAAGGTGGTATTTTTTTGTGCGGTCACATTCAAAGTTAAGGAAATATTTAAGCTAAATAAAAATATTATACACTAAAGAAAATATTGTTTCGCTACGAAACAATGGGCATGGCCAATATTAAAATTCAAAAGCGGATACAGTGTAAGGGCGATGATGACGCCAATGACGTCATGCGCAGTTTCGTTTAATCTACTATTTCCTTTTAACACGATTAACTGCACCCCCGCTTTACATGTTTATACAGGGTTATTGGTAATTAGACCGGATCCTTTTAAGGGGTGGTAGGGAATGCCATTTGCAACAATATGACTGTACATTGTGATATCCGGAAATGAATCATTTCTGTGATATTCTTTTTTTTTATTTTTTTTTGGAAAATCCAGTTTTACTACTTTAAAATTCATTAAAAAAAAAAGTAATCAACCGATTTCAATTCTGTTCGCAGTTTTAGAGAAACCTTGTTACAGCTCTTAATAATAAACAATAATATCGTACTAATGTAGATCCATCCAAAAACTAGAGGCTTTTTCATAATTTTTATTTGATAATTTTTGTAAGATGCTTTACAAAAACCTTTATTTTATCTAGAAAAACGATAGTAAATTAAGTCTGCATTTTATTTAAAAAACATCTACAAGTCTTTAGCTATCCAACGAGGTAAAAAAATTAGCACTTTATTGCACAATTGCAGAAATAATGCGATTACAAAAGGCCGAGAAAGGAATGAGAATAGTCCATGAGAAGTAGCTATGGAAGAAATACTTTCTTAAGGTAACTTAATTTCTTTTAAAGAAATAAAAGAGTAGATGTAATTAGTCTGTATTTATTATTTTTACAGTTCGTTCTCAAAATGTGAGCCAGAATTTTGAATGCAGAGACGCATACGTCTGCGTAAATTGCTTTTAACAACACTTGTATTTAAATTAATTTTCATTTTTTCTGCTGCATTTATTATGCGCTGTTTCAGTTCTTCGATGGTTGCCACAGGTCCAAGAGTATCGTCGTACACCAAGCTTTTCATGTGACCCCAAACGTAATAGTCGACGGGAGTCAAGTCGGGACTTCTGGCCGGCCACGGAATGGGTCCTCCTCTGCCAATCCAATTATTGGGATACTGACGATTGAGCCACTCACGGACGCTCAAACTAAAATGTGCGGGGCAACCATCATGTTGGTAAATCATGTTTCTGCGGGTTTCAAGGGGTACTTCACTGAGTAGCTCATAAAGTTCGTTTCTCAAAAAAATTCATACGCTTCACCATTGAGGTTGTTGGGCAGAAAGAAAGGGCCGATCAATTCATTCTTAATAATGCCCATCCACACATTAACGGAAAACCTTCTTTGTGATCCTTGTAATCTTTTCTTGTTTGGGTTACCGTCATCTTTCGGGGCCCAATAATGAATATTATGATAATTTGATATTCCATCCTGATCAAATTTGGATTCGTCGGTCCATAAGATTTTTAATAAAAAATTGGCATCTTCCATATCGGTGTTCAACATGAATCTGCAAAATTCGACTCAACGTGCAGGATCTCCGTCTTGGATAACTTGTACCAGAGTCAAATGATACGGGTAGAGTCTTGAGCGGTGCACTGTGTTCCATACTTTCCATTGCGACATACCAAGACGTCGTGCAATGATGTTTGTTGAAGTCGTAGGATCTTGCTCAAACATGCGAATTATCTGTTCCTCTTCATCCGAATGATAAATACGAGATCGGCCAGCATCACTTTGTCGTCTTTGAACTTGACCAGTTTCTCGTAGTCGCCGGTACACTCCGTCAAATACACTCACATGGGGTAAACGGCGCTGTGGAAATCGAGACTGATACTCCGTTCGAGCATGTGTAGCGACGCCGTTGGCAAAACCATAGCAAAACAGTATGTCCGCATACTCTTCGTTTGTGAACTCTCGAAGCCGAGGTAGATGGTCGTGGGATTCCGCAGTCATGATCAGATCCTTTAGTACAAGCCAAGTCGTCGGGTAAGCAATCAATCAAAAAGTCCAGTTCACTAGCCGAATCACAGAAAAAGAAGTTACACAAGTCCAATAACGTAATCAAGGTCGAAATTTAATCGTAATAAAGGGTTGCCAAAGAGCGTCTGAACAGTACGATGCGCTTGAGCAAACTGGGTTCTCATTGCTCGTTCAACCAACATAAGCGAGAGGGAGACGGCGCATTCAACATGGATACCGTTGTCTAAAACCCTTTCTCGAAATGTCTCTACCTGAGTCTTTGTTATCGCATTATTTCTGCAATTGTGCAATAAAGTGCTAATTTTTTTACCTCGTTGGATAGCTAAAGACTTGTAAATGTTTTTTAAATAAAATGCAGACTTAATTTACTATCGTTTTTCTAGAGAAAATAAAGGTTTTTGTAAAGCATCTTACAAAAATTATCAAATAAAAATTATGAAAAAGCCTCTAGTTTTTGGATGGATCTACATTAGTACGATATTATTGTTTATTATTAAGATCTGTAACAAGGTTTCTCTAAAACTGCGAACAGAATTGAAATCGGTTGATTACTTTTTTTATTATTGAATTTTAAAGTAGTAAAACTGGATTTTCCAAAAAAAAATAAAAAAAAAGAATATCACAGAAATGATTCATTTCCGGATATCACAATGTACAGTCATATTGTTGCAAATGGCATTCCCTACCACCCCTTAAAAGGATCCGGTCTAATTACCAATAACCCTGTATGTACAACTCCAAAAAAATTAATGTAAGTTTTGGTTTACTCACCAATTCAAAGTTCTGTTGGGCTGCTGCATTCACGTTTACATTTTTTGGTGTAACAGCCGATCCGTATAGTGTAGAGTAAATATTAATAATTGAAACAGAGTTGGCTGAGTTGGTATAAGAAAGTCTGAAAGAACAGTTTAATTGCTGAACACAAACTATGCATAATCAAACACTGCGAAATGAGAATTTAAATGATATTCCTCAAAAAATTGAAGGATTAACTGGATTTACTTACCAATTCCAGGTTCTGTTGAGTGGCTGCATTTAGATTTTGATTTGGGGTTATAAGAGCTAGTTGGTGTCGAGTTTACGGTTGCTGGTAACAGTATTTTATAATTTAACCTGTTGACTCACAAATCGCCATATTTGGCCAATAATACAATATATTTCACCTACCTACTTTTCCAGGAACTGCAACGATTTTAATAACATTAAAATCACTGCAATATTAACAGTATAATTCTGTTAAGACGCCATTAAAGTATCAATGCCCTTTAATGGGCAATAAGAATAGTTTTGTAATATTATTCTCACCTGCACAAACACTTTTAGTCTGATAACTTATGGTTAAGGACAGCTTATGGGCAGAACACTGGATGTTCTGCCCATAAGCTGTCGTTAACCAGGAAAACAATGGTCTATCGATTGTGTCTGGTTCAACGACAGCTGAAAGAATCTTCATCAAAATGCAAAGAACATAGTTTTATTTATATGTTCTTTAAATATAAACTTAAATTTTCCTTTCCCTCTCTAACCTAATTTTTTTGCTACGGTAACTTTATGGACGTTTGAAAACAATAAAAAAATACTTGATATTTTAACAAATATGATCAGGTTTATTTTCCTAATATGTTGGTTCAATATTTTAAAAATTTTATATGAATCCCCTGCAAGTGCACTTGTGACTCTAAGCGATCATTGATTAGCAAAGTGTGTGAATTTGATCTTAATAAATCAAAGTAAAGCAGTACCGTGAATTTACGATATAGAATCAAAAGATTTGAAACCTACAGTATTGGGGTTTGACACAGAAAATATCGATAAATAAATATGACAAGAACATCACTATTCTCTAAAAAAATAAAATTCAAATTATATTAAAACCAATGATATAAACAATATACATAAACGGAGGTAGATACGTCTTACTGCATTACAAGACAACTTCAAACATCTAAACTATATGTATGTACAACACAAGTACCTACTCATGCAGAATTTTGTAAAATAAAGCCTAACTTTACGGGTATATTCTTTTCCTACACCTTGTTTGTGTAGGTGAGTTGGAGATACACTCTCCAACTAAAAACCAAAGTCACAGCAGGTGCGACGACAAGCGAAGCGAGTGCCCACAAAACGCCAGAATTATGATAAACAACACTAAACAGCGTATTGAACATTGTTAATATCGCAAAGAATATCTACACTGGACACTGGAACGTGCAAACGAGGCTTGTTCTGTGCTAATAATCCGTGTAAATCACAGACTATATAGACATATAGTCTGTGATTATTAGCGGACGGATTATTAGCTGTACATTTTCACCCTGTACAATATAACTCTTGCGCCAACTAATTAATCCGATCGTTCTTGGGCAGGTTGGCTTTCGGTTTTTACGGACGCGTCTAGGTTAACGAGTAATGGTGATGTCGGAGCAGCTGTTTGGATACCTAGGTATCGTATTATACTTAACTTTAAATGTTCGTCTAGTTTATCTGTTTATTCAGGTGAATCAGTGGCAATTTTAGAAGCTGTTAAATATGTCCAATCTTATAAATTAAATAAAGGCATCATATTTTCGGATTCTCTTAGTTGTTTACAGGACATTTATAAATTTCCATTTCGTGCGAAGGATATGTTACACACTAATTTGAAAATTAGAGAAATTCTTTATAGATGTTATTTAGCTGGTATCGAAGTAGTTTTAGCTTGGATACCAAGCCATAGCGGCATTAAAGGTAATGAAATTGCAGATAATTTTGCTAAGCAGGCTACTGATTTGGGGCTGGAATCATACTGCAACTGTTTTTCTCGCGATTTACGTAACTCTGCAAAAGTGCAGTTAAGTGATAAATGGTCGAATATTTGGAATCGAACAAGAATGATCAAAGGTAGACATTTTGGCTTAATTCAGCCTACCATACCTTCAAAACCTTGTTTTTTTAAGTTTAAAAATGCTGAGAAATGGGTCACTTCCACCGTAATACGTTTGCGCCTAGGCCATGTTTGTTCTCCCGTGTTTCTTGCTAAAATCAGGGTCAGGGATCATTCGCTTTGTGAGAGTGGCCTAGATGACGGTACTTTAAATCACATTTTCTTTTCATGTCCTAAGTTAATTTCTTCTTTGTATGATAAACTTAATTCTGATATCGCTAGACCTACTGATATTAACTCTCTTTTATCACTTGTTTTCACACCATTTATTTATATGTTATGTAATTTTATTAAAACCAATAATATACGTTTGTAAAAGCGAAACCAGTTTTTAATACTTTTGATATTCATGTTACTTTCATTTGATTCCGTACCGTACAATGGTCACTCCTTCAGGGTTGGGGGAGTATAAGGGCAAAATATCCGCCAAAACATGACACTGGCAGAGTAACGTCTTTCCACGTAAAAAGCCACATAAGAAGAAGAAGAAGAAGAACTAATTAATCCGAGTGTCAATGCCTAATCCTCGGTTAGATATTAAAATTGTCTTGCACCAACACAAATCCGCGATTAAACTAGAGTTATCTTCTGTCCAATTTGATCTTATATCAATGGCGAATTAAAGTCTCTAATCAAAGATCAATGCAGTGCTGCCTTATACCTAGGTATATCTAGCTGTAAACAAAAGATGTCATGTCATGGAGAATTTGGGTTCTGGCTCTGTGAGCTGTGGGGAAAAGGCGCCGGTTTGTTCAAACTTTCAAAGTGACTTCAGATTGTTGTTGAAACTAAAATATTGGTTTTCTTTGATAATGACTGATTTAACTGATGTATCATTTAGCGACGGTGATGAAGAAATATTAAGTTTTCAAAAATCAGATTTTTTTAATAGAACTGTATTAGAGAGAACTGATAATTACACAACTATGGGGCTTTTCATCGAAGGTTTCGCCTAAATAAAACCAGCGCCGACTTTTTGTTGCACAGGATTCAGGACAAATTGACGTACAATTCTAATAGGTAGGTAGATAGGTAATAAAGTAACTACCTTTGTACATATCTATTAACTTGTCCGAACACAATGACTGAAGTCTTTGTCTGGTATAAATTGTATGTTTAAAGGCTTAGGCACGGAGCATCCAGTGGGTATTGGCAGTGGGTCTAAAGTGTCTATGCTGATGTGAGTGACAACATCTCGTACAATGCTTCATGTCTACATTACATCTACTCACAGTTGTTCCATTACTACGACCTCACATCTGTCTATCACAAGCTAATCTTCGACCAATATATTGTTTCTTTTATTAATGACTAGCTGACCCGCCAGCGGCTTCGCTCGCTTGGTATCTGTGTAGTGGTGCTCAACTCCGTCTTGGTTGTTTATTTTCCATGTTTAATTCCGTAGTATTTTGAATGTTATATATATTTTATTATATTAAATTTAATTGATATGAATTTTATATTATTTTGTTTACATATAATTGTTTGGCCGACACCATGAAAATTGAAATCAATGAATCAACGTCGCAATAGCAGATTACAACGACAATAGATTCGATGTATGTTTACATATTACTTTACTTTCAGAATAGTGAATACAGACAGATAAACATTTTTGTCGCCAATCGCCATGACGAAAAGTCTAGCCCTGCTAAATGAAAAATACCAAGAACGACTAAGTTTTAAAGAGACAGATATATAGATTTATTTTATGCCTAAAAAAGATAGAAACACAGTGATAAATCACTTTAGGATTTGGCCACTTTACAATTGAACCCTTATCGGTCATTCGTCATTCATTCAATTAACTTTGCAATGGTGGTATTTATCAGGATTAGTTAATTCTAATTTCTTTCACATTGGTGCAATACCAAATTCAACAATCCGTAATCCGAGTTTGATTAGGATTTCGTTACACGCGGATTAGCATAGTTAATTCGTACTTTGCACCTCTTGCACCTTGCCAAGACGTCTCCGACCCATATTTCACGGCCAATAATGCACAGCCTGATATATCATGTACATGAAATTGATTCCTTTTACTGGATATTATTATTATGGCTACCTATACCTATCAGCCCGTGTTGATAAAATGCAGCCCAATAATGCACAGCCTGTATTGTACAGCCAATATGTCGAAGCCATTACAGGGAATATTGGATGCAAAATGAATGATTGCCTGGAGATTAATTGGTCGCGAACTGTAGGTGAGTCGTATTTATTAGAACAGTTCAAAGGAACAGGTATTTTACGAGACTAGGTGGCACCTACTCCAATCTTCGCATTATACATACATCGTCTTGTTACATGTAGAATTAAGTATCAGACTAGTATTCTTGTGAAAGTAAAAAGTAATTGTATACTTATTTTAAGTGCAGTTTGTGCAGTGCTTGTTATATTTCCCTATGTAGGTATTAGAACAAACTTCTTTTAGGTATTTATATGATTACATTTTTATAAAAGTAGATTTAGTGAATTCAAATCTCATAAATACGCTATCTTCAAAAGCCTACGCTTTGAAGAAATTGAAAGTATATTTATGTTGACAGTCCTAATCCTGTAAAAGTATGAATGGAAGATATCAGAACATACAGCAAAATAGTAGCAGTAATAAATATATTTAGTAGGTACCTATACTCTATTTGTTCTAGTCTACTATTTTATAATTCAAAAATCTCTCATGTATCGAATCGAAGTATCGAGTCATTCTTTAAAGTATTATGTTAAGACTAAAGTACAATACGCAAATCGTAGGCGATACTAGGTAAGATTATGTGGAATAGGTATTTGGATCACGTATTTGCATGGACTAGGAACAGGTGCATCTAGTCTCGAATTAACCTAGTACAACCCAACTCTAGGCCACAGTAGAATACTGTGTCTAGGCTGTACATTAAAGGGACTCTTTTATTTTAGTCACAATACCATAGAGAAACTGTATAGTTACAACCATAGAATAGGTAGAGTATGTATAGGTAAGGGATACAACTTCGTATAAAAAAAATTGGCAACAAAAGTTCAAAACACGCCGCTGGGTGCGCTGGCTGTAGAATTTCTGTAATTTACATTAGCGTGGACCATTAGGTCTTTGCAGTACAACGCAATAATTTACTCTATGGTATAGCGCCGAGCTTACTCCTATTGTCATTTAATTTTATTATTCTATGACTCGTTTTTACCAAACACCTATAAATTTAAGGTACATATGTTTATCATAATTAATAAAATTAAATTGTAGTTTATCATAATTGTTTGTAGGAAACTAACATTTTTGTATAGTCATATTTATTATATTCAATACATAGTATACTTCATTGTAGTTAAATACATAGTATTTATTTTGTGCCGTCCTGTATTGTCCTATAAAAGTTGCTTCAGATAAAGTATCCTCAGACGCAAAATTGTTAAATGGTTCAAAAACTACCGATCATCTCGCTGCTTACCGATCATTCTCTATCGTTTGTTGTCCTTCCTATCCGCGCGAACTGTTATTGGCAAAATTGTGGTTACGCCGCACAAGCCATACAAACAAGAAGAAGAAGAATTTTATTATTAATGTTTTTTTAGGTTATCGGTGCTATGTATGATTTAAATGGCAATAAATAGTTTTTCTTTCTTTCTTTCTTAATAAGTTTTATTCTTAGAAAATCAAGGACAATATCTAGGGTTGTATTTTACAAAAGCTATGTTGAGTGGGGTGGAAGACAATAATGTACAACGTACAACCATTGATTTAATCAAAAATCAATGCGTACAACCATAATAATTATTATAATGCTCAGCCATATAATGTAGAGCCAATAAAGCACGGCCTGTAATTTCAGGTAAATGGGTTTGAAATACGTGGTCGGTTTTTCCCGGCTGCGTTTTAACCTGATGGATAATGTAATAGACCCTTAAAACTATTAAAATGAGTTACCTCATAACTTTCACTTATGACTCTTTAACAGTGTCTATAAATGGGCCTGGTTTTGTCTGAACAGTCAGGTAAGGGCTCCATTTTGACACTTCATCATTGAATACTGATCGAATTCGAAGCGTATGTTCTGTCTCGTATTTGAATCCTTCAAATACGAAAGCTTCTTCCTTAATAGTGGTAAATATAACGCCATCTCTCTCTATATCATAGTAAATAGCTTCTTTGTCCTCGTCCCATTGTACAGTTACAGAAGTTGGCGATGTCTCTTTTTCATGGAAATTGTCGGGATGTTTACGATTTGAAATAAGCTCTTCAATATTGCCGATTATTTTTCTTTTGTCATCGTCGTTCATATAGAGACCTATTTTAACTGTGATTTCTGTTTTAGTAATATCAGTGCTCTCAATTTTCATCAACAAACACTTTTGAAACAGCTCCTTTTCAGATTCGCATTTACGTAAATACGGGTTGATTAAGAATTCTTCATTGAAGAAGTAAGCGTTGCTTTTTATGATCTGGAATTCTTCTTCAGACACTGCTTTTTTAATTTCAATCGGCTTGTCGTTAATAGCTGCTTTTACGTGATCAATTCTTAACGCTGTCATGATCTGAAGCAGCGTTGTACGTTCTTTGATTATGTTTTTGTAATGTCCTTTTGTCTTATGTATGTGAATATGTAGGTCACTAATTTCAGCGGGTCTTGTTCTAACTGAAGTTACTTCAGTTGTAGCATGGTGACCTGTCAAATATTCAGCAGATTTTCCGTCATCTTCGTAAATCTTAAAGTTTTGTCTACTACTTGGATAAAATGTTATGATTCTGCAATTTCTTTTAATTTCGTTAGGATTGTTGTTGTTATTTACGAATGGTATGATCGCGCCATCTCTAACAAATACAGGTATTTTCCATAATGGCATTTCTAATGTGTTATACACTTTTCCTCCTTGATATTTTTGTCCAGTAAACAAATCTATCCAGACTTGTTTGGGATCCGGTAGATATATACCGGATCGAACTTCTCTTTTCACTTCATTATCATCAACTAATGTTGTCTTTTGATACACTGGAGCAACTAGAAAGCTTGGTCCCCACATGAATTGATACTGACAATCCTTTGTATACGTTAGCGTATCATTCGGGAACTCCAGAAACATGGCTCGGACCATGGGTAATCCATGGATGGACTCATTGGCGATAGTATAATTGTAAGGAAGCAACATTGCTTTAAACTTAAGATATGCTCTTTTAATAGCAATGGCGTCGTGATCGTAAGAGAAGGGTGTTTTTGGAATGTTTGCCCATCCGTCCATATTCAATTGGAGTGGTGTGAAAGTCTTCCATTGGAAATCCCGAACGTTTACCTCCCGGTCGCCTCCGCCATAAATTCCATCCATGTCTGATCCTACGACTGGTATTCCAGAAAGTCCTGCGCCAATGTAGGTTGGGATATGAAACCGAATGTATTCCCATTTACCGCCCGTTTGGTCGCCGCTCCAAATTCCTGAGTATCGCTGAGTGCCCGCCCATCCGTCTACCATTATTATCAATGGCCGTACTTGCTTGTTTGCTCTGTCTTCAAATATGTTTGTTACGCGTTCGACAGCGTTAAGTGCATACGAATATCCGTCGCTTATCCATGCCACGTCACATTTTAACGCCACTGCACCTGTACCCACTTCCTTACTCAAATCTCTTTCTCCCTTCTTGGGATTATCTGGATCTTTCGGTTCAAAATTACTCTCCATCCACAGCGCAACTTCAACTCCATTTTTGTTCGCATACTCTACAAATTCTTTCAAATTTTCTATATCACCCTTTAATGAATCAGTTTGGCCGTAACCCGAGCAGTATCCATCATTTGGGATAAACCAACCTAAGGGCATATCGTTGGTTTTGTATCTATCTATCATGGCTCTTGCCGAAAATTGGTAATTGTTATTTTCTCCATTGAGCGACTCCAGAAATCCTGTTTTATCTTCCATTTGGTCTGGTAGGTAACTTTTATAGAAGATGCCATCTTCAAATTTTATTGCCCTCTGAACACTACGGTCAACTTCGACCCAATAATCACGATTAAATGAGTTTAAATGCGCTTCGTAAAATGCATATTCTGGCATTAAAATAGGTTGACCGGTAAGTTCGTAATAATCTTCCAAAATTTGGCGTGGTCGTGGATTTATAAAATAAAATGCGTCGAATTGAGTTTCTTTATGCATCAATTCAATAATTCCTGGATTTTCAGATCCAAAATTATATATACCTGGCTGCCAAGTGTTCCTCAAAACTCCGTAGCCATACGATGACCAGTAAAAAGGACTAGGGGAAGTCACACCTCCATCGACCCAATCATTCGAGTTCACGATGTGAATAATCTCTCCTTTATGAGTGAATCTCCCATTTTGCATTCCTCCTCCAAAGAAATGTTCTGCTTGATGTTGCAATAATTTTTGTGTTGTCTTAACATCATTGTAACTTATAGGTTCGTGTTCGTTCAATACGTCCTTGTGGTGTCGTTTGTCGTGAACATAGAAAGTTCCTTTTATCTTATCAAAAGTAATTTCAATTTCATCTGTGTACACAATGAAACGGTGTTCACTGTCCTTTACATAGGATTTGTCAAATGCATCTGCGCCATAATCTGTTACCTTCTTTGCGTTGATTTTTGCAATGTCATTGGAATCATTGGGAGTAGGATAATCTTGAAAGACTCCAGTAGGTGACATGTAGTACCTGAACACATGGTTATTTAAAATAGTTAATTGTGCACGTTCGCCGCTCTCGTATTGAATTTTGTAGTTTTTGTCTGTTTTTTCAAATAATGTTATGCTTCTTAAGACATTGTCATCATCTTCGGACCTTGTATTGTTGTGTAATCTGAAATAATAAAATTTGGTCTTATTTTAGTCCTTTTGTGTAAATATCTATTTATACGAAAATAACTAGATCTTCAAGGCAACTTCGTCAAGTCCTCATCAAATGGTTAAACTTAGATGCCCGTCTTAAAGTAACCTAGTAGTAGGTAGTAACTAAATATAAGTAATATTTAGTTATGTAACGTAAATACCTAGCATCTAAGTATAATTTAATATTTGAATGGTGAAGTATTTAATTTAATAGCAACAGTTACAATTATTACTACAACAGTCACCGAGCGATGAAGCTAATGTGATTCCTCCTTCGGTGCAAATATTGTTTTTATACAGAGCGAGTTCTATCGGTGCCTGCGGCGGAGAAGTTTATTTTTCTAAATAAAAAAAATAAATATCATTACCTACATGTCTGCGACAGAGTAAATAGTCAAGGTACGAGTAGTTTTCGCCGTTATAGAGATAATGTGACTTTTCAAATAACACAGTAGGAAGTACTATAAGAAATCTTTGGAATAAATGATGTAGATTTTTATAATTACGTAAGATAAAAAATAAATATGACATTTATGTTTGACAAGTGAATTCTCTTAATGTTTTTGCCCACGTAAAGCAATTAATGTATAATGTATATGTGTGTGTATGATATAATTGTTTTTATTCTTTTATCGCTACGTACTCTTACAACAGGTCAGAGGGAGGTGACATGGTCACAAAGGTTCCACTACACTACTGCCGGAGAAAAGAGCCATTGTGCGAAAGGGACGTTTTGCGTGTGGTAGACATTTTAGGAAAGGGACATTCTGCTACGGAACCGCTTCATTAATGAAACAGCTGCTTCAATATTTACCAGCAAATAAATAAATAAAAACTTGATTTAATATCTTCCAATATTTCCTTCAATTTATTTATAGTCTTTTTGTAGCTTTTTGACAGTCAAATATAAACAAAAATTCAATATTTCGAAGCAGGCCTCGCAAATTGTATCTCGCCTACATACATTTAGGTCTTTCTCCACAACTGAATTTTAAGCATTTGAAAGCACCTGATATTACGCTCAAAACCTGAAAAACTGTATACTTGACACTGTTTTGTATATAAGCTTCTGTAGTTGATAACCAGCTTAAGCACATACTCATAATTATAGAAAAATTAAATGTAAGGCCACCAAAGAAACATGGTTTGTCTTTATTATTTATTTCTAAGGTCAATCATCTTTGATCTAAGTCTTAAATTTGTGGCAGGTTTTTCTTATTACATAATAATATTATATTATCTACTCGAAATTATTTTAAATGGGTACAGTTTTTACTAAGGTCGATCAATGCAGAAGATTATAAATATGATATTAATATGTAATTATCCAAAGTAACGTAATAAGATTACAGATTTCAATACGAAGCTTAGAAAATTAAATGGCAAAGGCTATAAAAAAATCTTTATATTAGATATATTTTGTATACCTTTCGAGAGCCTCTAGCTCGGTAGAGACGGGCCTGGCCCAAACTCGAGCGGTTTCAACCATGCCCAGCGAAACGCCTTCGCCGTCCACTTCCTGCTGTTCGCCTGATTTAATACAAAACGTAAAAGTGAGGTATTCTGAAAATTCTGGTGGGCAACACTCCAGTCCCAGATATACTAAATCTAAACAGTAGTGTAGAAGTCTGAAAGCATTACTGTGATTAGGTTTGAAAGGCATTGTTGCACCGGAAATAACTGAGAAAATGCAATTCGGTATGCTAAAAAAAATTAACCTATGCCAATTCCGAAACCATTTCGAGATTTTATGTTACAAACCCTTATTTTTCTACTCTGACCTTTTAAAACGATAAGATGCCATTCATTTTAACAAAAAACGATGAAATAATTCGACTTTCATTGACCTCTAAATGACGTCACTTTTTTGCACTTTTGTTTTGATTGAATAGAGACTTACGAATTAGTAGGTGTCACTGTCAAGTGTTCTAGTTTCTTTTTTTTTACTCGCGTCCTTTTCTTGGCTCCTCAACGCAACTACATATTTGTGCAAAAAAGTGACGTCATAGGATTCAAATTTTTAAAAAAATATTATAAAATAACTACTGAATATAAAACAAAAATATTGAAATTAGTTTCTTATAATGACCTAATCTACGAAATAAAAATATAAAAAAAATACCAAAAAAAAACTTTACATACCGAATTAGTATATATATATCCTAAATGGATTAGGAATTGCTCCCGTGTACCAGCTGTGAGTTCAACATTGCTCAGTTCGTGTTAATTTAAAGTCATATTTTACAACAGATGCTGCTCTTTTCAGAGTTATGACATGAGTCTCGGTACTTATTAATAAAATAAAGATTTTTTTTAGCCCAATTTTAATATTCTTATTATGCTGAATTCATAAAAAGATCGTTATTATCGGATCGATAAATCACGTTGAATTCTGTAGGTAGGTACAAATATCTGGTACAGTCCCGATATCCACCAAGACAAGACTCTTGCTCAGATGCCTGTCACTCTATGAAACAGTTCAACAACGTATTAGGGTATAAGTTAACTGGAAAACTAACCTTGTGCAAGACGCTCCAAGATCCTATACGCTGCAGTAGCTCCACCCAAGGCGCTATCTACTGCAAGTGAGTCTGCATCCAGCAGAAACCTCGCTAACTCTCTAAGGGAGCCATACTTCATTGTTGACTTGAACTTATCCGCTGCTAGAGCATAGCTGTCCGCGAAACCAACGACAATTGGCTTGAAGCGATCTAGGAGCTTGTACCTGTGTAGAAAATCAGTAGGATGTTATTATATGGATGAGACTAGCTGACCCGCCCGACACCTTGGCGAGAATAACGTACACAATACTAGTGAAATAGACATACAACCCGGTCACAATATCTGTGCACCTGACCTCGTGACGTCATATCGGCGGTCTGGGTACGGTGTGAAAAAAGTTTTTTCAAGAAATGCGGAGGTAAAAAAATTTATAAAAATTATTGACTCTATGCCTGACATTGTATCTTCCTCACTCTCGCTTTCTGAACTCTCGGAACTATCTTCCCCTAGTGATATTAAAAGTTGTGTGATGCTGTCATCTGCTAGATGATCCTTTTCCCAGTATTCTCGCTGTAGTCTCTCCACGTGATTCACTTCTTTTTTTCCAGTCAGCTGGCGTAATTGACTTAATCGCATCTTTTGTAAGTTGTACTATTTTCTTTTCCGATTGGTCAATGTTTTTATCTGCCACCCTTTGCTTTACCAAGTTCCGTATATATTCGATAGGGTTTAGGTCACAATGATAAGGTGGCAGACGCGCAACTTCTTGGCCATACTCTCGCATCAAATCGTCGACGACATATTTTTTCGGCGGCTTTGTTCTCAGTATAATGGGATAAAATTCCCTCTTTGTCATTTTGTCATTAAATGGAATATTGTGTTCACGTAGCCAATATTGCATGTCAGCTTTAAGAGCAGCACTAGTGGGCGCTTTCACCGACTGCGTCGAATGGTAGGGTGCATTGTCTATGACAACTATACCGTTCGGCGGTAAATTTGGTATAAACTTTTCACGGAGCCATTTAAAAAAATTGTTTGTGTCAATCTCGTTATGATAATCGCCGATTTTACTTTTACATTTATAAAGTAATTCTGCACCTTCAATGAATCCATTTTCTCCTCCAGCGTGTACAAGAATCCAACGTTGACCTGGATTTAAATTTTTCTTCACACTGCTGTCGATATTATTTTGCCAGCATTTACTGACCGTATAGTGGGAATGGATCCACGTCTAGTCCAGGTAGGTAACCGGTTTTTTATCAGCGCCAAGGCCATTATTCTCTTTCATACGGCGTAGGTAGCGAGCCCTCCATGCGGCGATGTCCGGCTTTTGTGTCAATACACAACGGATATTTTTACACTTTTTGAACTTGTAGCCCAATTTGTTAATTAAAATATTTCTTAAATATGTTCTCCCACCTTGAAAATTTATGTCTCTCTTAACTGCTGCCAGAATTTTCTTCAAAGTTGGGATTTCTTTTTTTACAGCATAAAAATTGTTGATGATATTTCGTATTGCGCAAATGTCAAAATCATCTACTTCGATGCGTTTTTTGTACTGTTTACGCTTCTTATCCGGTGTCGATAATTTTGGTTCTGGGTGGGTTTCTAAATTATTACTAGTACTTGGAGTCGGACTAGTGCCCGGCGAAGTAGGTGGTTGTACTTTGGCTTCATTTTTAATTTTCATTAGAGTCCTCTTTGATATCCTAGTTGCAGCACAGGTTCGTTTCACCACTTGGTCTACAGGTATGGTGTACTGTGTAAAAATTTAGGAAAACCACTAGCTCATTTTAAGTCATTGTAATTATTGTTTTAGTTAAACAAACCATTGCAAATTCTAAAGCATCTACAGACCCTAAAGAGTTTAGATTTACAGGTGTTACGGCAATACATTTACTGTAAGAGTTCCCTTATGGTGACGGTTTTTAATTGCTCATACACATGTACTCAAGAGTACAAGTCTAGAACTATCACCACACAATAGAAAGTTACATTTCCAGTTCTAAACCATTGGATATTATTATGACTTTAATGGTGCTATCAGACGCAGTCATGCGTTCATGCGGTCGGTTTTGCGTTCATTGTGTTATATTACGTTAATTAGACCCACAGTCTACCCCCAGTTGACCGACACGGTCAGAACACCTCCTGTTTGGGTATATCTATGTAACGTAATACAACACAACGAACGCAAAATTGACCGCGTGAACGCGAGAATGTGTGACCGCTCTCTGTCTGATAGCACCCTAAGAGTGTCTGACAATGACTTCTCAATGCGAGAACTCTCAAGAAATGTGGCTTTACTTGCGAAGAGAAATAAGTGTTGCGCTTTTGCCTTTCCTTCTAGTCTACTCGTAGGTGTTGTCGACTACAAATCGTTTGTACCATTCAGTCAGTTAGCCTTCTATCTAAATACGACAGAACCACGTATTGAAAATGAATGCCAAAGTATTATCTAAACTAATCACTCTAATCTTAAAGCCACTCATCCAATTCTGAAAATACCTTCATTATAAGAAAGCTGCATTTGTTCATAATTTTGTCATAGGCATTGATTTTTGTGATTGTATTTGTGAATTTTTTTATCAATACGCAATTGTTATAATTTGTAAAGCAAGTCAAAGAAAATACATATTAAGTATTGGCTGCATTATCGTTATTGGTGCTAATCTAATGAGATGACTTAATATGTAATGCAAAAAATTTTTATCTTATATATATAAGTTAAAAATAATTTTAGAAAACCGTGACGTTGGTGTAGATTCAGTAGGGATTCTCAAAATTAAAATCTCTAAATTATGGCTGTTCTTATTTTGTTAGGGCTAAAAATTAGTATTGGGTTCAGGTTAAAAAATTAGTACGTACAAACTTACGAATGACAGCACTAAAATTTCATATTTGTCTTCAATTGTGGGTATATTTTAGACAGATTAGTCGTCATGTTATTTGGTGCTCGCTAAAATAACGTAAAGACGCAGAAGCATGTTGGCAACTGCTGAAGCGGGGACTGCCGCGGTAAAGCTATTGCATAGCTGTTTTTATCAACTTATGCTATTATAATTATTTAAACAATGCCATCTAGAGGCGAGTTGCTGAACTAAAGAGACAAGAGTGATATTTCAAAAAGTCATTAAAAGTTCTGCTATTCATCGATAGATGCCAAATCAACTTATGCAATTATAATTATTTAACCAATGCCATCTAGAGGCGAGTTGCTGAACTAAAGAGACAAGCGTGATATTTCAAAAATTCATTAAAAGTTCTGCTATTCATCGATAGATGCCAAATCAACTTATGCAATTATAATTATTTAACCAATGCCATCTAGAGGCGAGTTGCTGAACTAAAGAGACAAGCGTGATATTTCAAAAATTCATTAAAAGTTCGATGGAGTCGGAGTAGGCGGTGTTAGGTTATTTTCGTTACGGAATTTCTGGATTCGGTCTCCACACTCAAGGCCCGCGATAGAAGCTATGCAATAGCTTAAAATCAAACAATTCAAATGAAGACGGACGGGCGACACAATAAGAGAAAAAGGTGAATGGAGCAAACATGTAAGCGTTTGTGTAAGCGCGGGGTGGGGGGGCTCAGTAGCCGTGGCTTGGACCATTCGGTGAAGCTAAGAGGAACATGGGGCCGCACCGGGGTTGGGGTGCGCTGGCCGGCTTTTAAATTTCATTAAATTCGATCAAGCAGTTTTTGAGTTGCATTCCAAAAACCTAAAAGTGTTAGGCCTATCTTGATGATATCATTTACAATCGATCCCGTAAGTAGAGGGTCATTAAAACCGATGAAATATTTTTTTACAAAAAATTTACACGACTTCAACGCCAACAAGGGCAATTTGAAAAAATTTATACCAACTTCCATTCTATTACTTTGGTAAAAATCTGTTATTGGAGTGTAACTCAAAAACTACTGGACCGAATTGGATGAAATTTAAATGGGACTACACGGGAAACACCAGCTTTCAAACAAAAAAAGAATTTTGAAGATCGGTCGAAAGTTATGAGGTAACAAACATAAAAAAAAACATGTTTCACACCTTGGGTGTATACGGATGCATCTGTAACTTTTTTGAAAATATAATTTAGCCTGCGTTACTCAGTGATAATTTAGCTTTTTGAATGTTTGAAATCGGTTCATCCGTAGATTTTAAGTTTATTCGTTACATGGGTACAAAAATACAAATCTTTCCTCTTTAAAATATTAGAGTAGACTATCTGTCCCGCCAGCGGCTTCACTCGCGTGCCCTCTCGGGATACATAACTGTATCCCGCTATCCAACGGGAACTCATTAATTTACCGGGATCAAATGTATCCTATATGTTGACCAGGGATATAATCTACCATCATACAAAATTTCATTTAATTCAGTCCAGTCGTCTCGGAGATTAGTCTGTACAACCAGGCAGACGAACAAATAAACAAAAAATAAAAAATTTAAAAAGAATCTTAGTTCGGTCTCACTCCTTACATCCCCCTGACTCGGTTTTTATATATTTTTTTTCATTGTACAGAAATTCGACCTCTACAGTTTTATGATATAATATTATAGATAGGTATATGTATATGAAATATGTATATGTAGAAATAATAATATTAATGGCAAATCGCCATCCTGGATACTTATACAACTGTATTCTACTACTATATGAGTATATATACAATATGAGTAGTATGTAGCCAAACTAACTTGGTAAGGGCCACCAGCAACATAGTAGGACTGAGGCGCCTCGGTTCGTGGTAGATAAGGATAACACTACCATCTCCCTTCTCTTTTTCCAGCCAGTCCAGAAAGTCTGACAGAGCCGAGATCTCAGATTTGGTGTTAGGAATCTGAAAAAAAAATAGATTGCATTATGCAAACCATAAAAAAAATGTTTAAGTGTAACGTAATCGCATCGTTAACCCGTTGAATCACGATTCGCCATATTTGGCCAATAATACAATAGATTTCGCAGAAATCAACCTGGAACCAACTGGAACTCCAGGAACTGCAACGTGTGTGGTTAACATACTCGTAGAACAGTTAGTAAATACCTACAAATTGACATTTATCAAGTACAATAGTGGCACAGATAACGCATAGTTTCTGCTGAACGTAAACGATACGATAACGTTACACCTATAAGCAGATTTTCGTACTCGGCCCACAGGCAACACGGTGAAGCAACTACGCACGTTCTAGCACTGCATACTGTGTACTGGCAGTGTGTAGTGACAGTGCATATTTTATTTACCCATTTGTTTGTAAGTGTTCATGTCATTGAGAAAAATAATTTGTTGTATGATGTGTGTATTGTGTAGGTGTACTGTAAGTAGAAATGTGCAACTATGTCTGCTGTACCCATTATTTGAGTGTTGATATTCAGACAGATGTAGTTTCTATTAGTTATTCTGTAGGATCCTATAATGTGTGTGTGTGTTCATATTGTATGTAATTGTGTATATACCATAGTTATGTTCCGAGTGTTAAAGTGTGAGTGTTACGGCATTTATTTTGTTCAGACAAAATAAACCAAAAACAAATGAATTCCTAACAAGAAACTGACAATAAGGAGTAATACAAGATACCTAATAATTGCAACTAATCCCGTTAGTATAAATACATATACAATGACGGACTCATAAACTGCATCATAGTTCAGAATTACTTTAGAATTATTGTTTTGATAAGTACCTAGGTACTCGTACTTGAGTATGTAAACTTTGTGTCGATGTCGAGTCTGGACGATGAGACTGTCCATTAAGATGCGGTCCAACCCCAATTTTAAAATAATTTACGATGTTTTACGTAAGGTTGAAAATAGCTTGTTAGATTGTATTTGTATATTGTATTTTATATATTGTATTGCGAAAATGCATTAATTTTGTTCGTTTTCTTTATATTTCTCGATAATTATATACTAATACAATTGAAAAAACTGCTGGTTACTACTTTAGTTCTATATGTTGGCTATATATTACCTAAAAATAATGTAGTGTTATCGCTGAAAATTCTGAGAGTTTGGACGTGGAGTCAAAGTTTATTTATATGGACCTATTTAGGATTTTTTCTGCAGAGAGCGAGTAATATTTATGAATTCTGTTCGGTTATTAAGTACTCTTTGCCTGTTCGTTTTCTAACCTAAGTTTTTTTTCATATTTTATTATTGATCACTAGATGTTTAAAGATTTTGCTTTTTACTATTATCAGAATATGACCGCACCTTGAACATAAAAAAAAACAAATTTCAAAAAAGAACTGCAGTAAAAGATAAAAGGTATTAGGTATAACCGGGCAAACAAAATTTATGCATAGTCTCAAATTCGTTTGTTTTCATTTCTAGTCGGTATGTTAATGTCGAATGTGCAAAGTTATTCTTACATGTGAAATTCCTGTTTTGTAAACTAAAGTGTCGTACATACTGTCTATATTTATTAATTTTGTTTATATTTGTAAATGTCTACCTTATTGTTGTGTGAGTGGAGGTAGAATATTATATTAGGTATGTACATTTATATTATTTCTGTTTAACCTATTCACCTACAAAAGGCTTTGCCTGAAAACTTGCTGAAAACCAGTGTCAGATGTCACGGATCACGGACATATCTGACTGACATATATTATGTGCTGAGGTTAGGCCAGTTTGGCCACAGACTATAAGAGTTTGGCACATTGCTGTCACTGCTACTTACATTACTGTTTTCAACCTGTACGTCAGGTAAGCGTTTTTTATTTCTTTTTTTCTTTCTTTTTACGTTGTGCTGCCTCGCTCCCGGGTTCAAGTCTCCATACGGCATTATGTACTGCGAATATGTTTGCTTCGGTGTGTACGCAGCTATCTGGCATATCTGTACAAATTAAAACATGAATTAGTGCAAACTACCTTGATGCAAAATGTAAGGTAGGTAAAGACTGTGCAAAAAGAGAACCGTCGTGGTGTTACGCTGAACAAATATGGCGGCCCAATCCAGTATTATCTATCCATCACGCAACTATCATGTGCGAACTTCGAGTCGATAAAACTATAAAACAAAGGGTACGTTCTGGCAAGCGCCGTCAACGCTCACATCTGTTGCGCCCCGGTTTAGCGTTCCGCTATGGATCAATGCTTGCAATGTTCAACCCAAACGGAACGGTTACGCAGTCGCGAAATGGGCGCCAAATTTTCTGTCAAAATCGATAGAATCCTATACTTATTTGATGCTTTGACAGTGACAGCTCGAAACGACCGCGAAAACCCATCTTCGTATCCCTATAATGAACAGCCAATAATTCCCGACCAAATAATGTCCAGGCAATAAATCGCAGCCAATATTCTGTGGAATGGGTTCGAATTGTTAGCTGTACAATACTGGCTGTGCATTACATGAAATATCAGGCTGTGCATTATTGGCCGTGAAATACGGGTCGGACACTTTTTATACATGGCGATAATGTACAGCCAATAATCTGTGTACATCCCAGACTAAATGGACATGGCACTGACAAAGCCACGTTTGCACGTTCCAGTGTCCAGTATAGATATATTTTGCGATGCAATTTTCAGTCCGCTTTTCAGTGTTATTCATCATAATTCTGGCTTTGTGTGGTCACCATTCAACCTAACGCTCCTCCTCGCTTCGCTCGTCGTCGCACCTACTGTGACTTTCGTTATTTTTGAGGTAGAGAGTGAATACTCGAAGTAAGCGAGGCATGAAGATGAGATTCTATATTTGTCTATGGTTGGCATCGAATTATTGGCCGTGCAATACTGGCTGTGCATTATCGTCACGGCCTGATATTTCGCATCCAATAATCGGAAGCATGTACATGAATTATTGGTTGTACAATATTGGCTGAGCATTATCGGCGGGAAGCTACTTCCAGATTTTTGTTGATTCGGATTAAATGGTCTTGAGAACCGTTGAGTGGTTAAGCTAGTGCGGGCCCGAGGAGGCACCGCTCCTATGGGCTTTGTCCTCCATGTCCACATGGGAGCGGTCACTGTAGGTTGCGGTGGTGAAATGGGCGCCACCGCAACTGGGGCGACCGACTGAGAGTTGGAGGCCGCGGCGGGAGAGGAGTGCCGGTATTACGGTGAGCCGCTCTCCCTGACTTCCGTGGCCTTGGGGCCGCCATCGTTAGATGGCGGACGCGGTGGGGCCCCAGGGGAAGATGACTGTCGGTATTGAGGCGCCGCTGCCCCTATTCTCTACGGCCGAATTATAGACATTGATATTGATGTTTTTAACACTGCAGCACCTACATCACTTTGTCAATAGTTTCCGCAGCGCACGCGGGATGTTTTTTGTTTTATTTTTCACACCTTGGGTTACATCATCGAATTGTTCATACGGATCCCTAACTTTTTTGAAAATATTATATTGCCTATGTTATTCAGTTCAGTGATAATGTAGCTAACTAACGGCAAAATAATTTATGAAATCGGCCCAGTAGTTTGGTACTCTTCATAATATTAGACTTAGTGTAGACTAGCCGCGCTCCGCGATTTCAGCCGCGTACTGCTGAAAGATTTTATGAATTGATTAAGTAGTTTTTGCGTTTCCATTACAAACAAACAAACAATGAAATCTTTCTTCTTTATTAGGATTAAATACCAAGGTGCTGATAATGTGGCCTAGTTTGTAACGGCGTTACTATTGCATATTTTAACGTGAAACAGGCCATTACAGTTATGTCACATTAACTAATTGTGACATAACTGTAATAGTTAGACTTTATGGCACTGTAGAGTTTTTTGTAGATATTTGTATGTAGATTACGTCCTCTATAAAACGATAGTACCTACATTACTTTGCTCTATTGTAAACAGTTTCCGCAGTGTACGCGATATAAGGATTTTTCGGCGATACAATTGCATATTTAAACATGAAAAAGTATTTCATCCTACTTAATATTATAAACGCGAAAGTTTGTGGGTATGGATATAGGTATGGATCTTTGTTACTCATTCACGATCAAACGGCGGAGGCAATTTCAATGAAATTTGGTATGGGGATAGATGAGACGCTGGATTAACACATAGGATACTTTTCTTCATCATCACCATCCATCATCACGCGGGTGAAAAAGCGTAATAAGCTTGGGCACAGCACAGACAAAATAATAAGATCTCCGCCTACGTCAAGATCGTAATGATGACAGCTCTGTCTAAGTTTGTGTCAGTTTCTGAAAGCTTAGTGAAAAGCACGCTATCATTTTTACAGCACGATACACTAGACGTGCTCGGCGATCGTCAAGGGTGATGAAATGGAATGACAGTTTTTTCCATGGTGATTAATTTTATATTTGTATATGTACGTAAGTAGTTTGTATTTTTTGATTAGTGTTTACTGATTGACTTACTAAGTATTTAAATTTACTCATATAATACTTTTATAGCAATTGCGTTTGACCATGTGCATATTTTATGACATTTTGGTATTAATATACTTATGGCTTTGGAGAAGATAATAAGCTATTCGAAGTACTAATCCTGCGCTGACGTAGTCGCGGGCACCAGCTAGTACTAAATAAGTACTTTAAAACAATATCTTTGACATAACTTTAAAATTGAGACATATGGTTTTGCAGACATTTTTGTTGACATGACGTCTTCTATAAAAGGGTAGTACATCACTAGTCAAAAGTTTCCGCAGCGTATACTTACGCAATATACCTAAAGTTTTTTTTTGGTATTATTTTCACGACTATGTTTACATTATCGAAGTTTTCAGACGGACCCCTGAAGTTTTGAAAATATCCTATAGCCTATGTTCATCAGAGATAATGTAAGATTCTAATGGTGAAAGAATTTGTGAAATCGGTCCGGTAGTTTCGGAGCGTATTCAATTCAAACAAACAAACAAATTTTTCTCTATATATATATATATCTTATAATATTATAATGTATTTTTTCCTATTTGTAATATTATGTATCCAATCTAAACTGAACTGTATTATTCCTGTTCCTAAGAACCTCCTCCTCTTTATTTGAAGTCGGTAAAAAAATTAGGTACCTCATCGTTAAGCCCACGGCCAGTGGTGTCCATGTCCCAGCCGACCAGCGAGTACTTGCCGGGCGGCAGACCCGCTGGCTTCTCGGCCAATGCCGGAGGCAGCTCGGGCGACTCGCTCATCTCGCCACCGTTCACCTTTGTCTCGGAGACCTAATAGGCCGGATGGCCATCAACTTAGGTTCCCTAACTGAAAAGGATATACATATTTTAAAAGTAGTTTAAGTATTGATTAAGCGTACCTACTGCAATATTGCGTTTGTTGCCCGTGGTTCATTCGCATAGATATACTGGTTGATCCGTGCCATGGCAACTGCAGCGCCACCCAGAAGTTTTGCCTGGCACTGTACTGGGCTTGTCGTCCCGAAACATTGGTTTCCTAGTTTCTTTCGCCCATTAATTTCAGTTGCTACAGTAGGTACGATTAACGCCCTAATACAGCAATCATCATAAGAATCTCAATCGTAGGATGTCCACTGCTGAACATTTGCCTCTCCATAATTTTCCAAAAGGACCGGTTGGAAGTGGCCTGCATCCAGCGTCGTCCTGCGACCTTTACCAGGTCATTCATCTTGTCGGCGGATGGCTTACACTGCGCTTGCCGGTTCGTGGCCTCTACTCCTAAACCTTCCGGGTCCCATCGGCCATCTGTTCTGCTTGCTATGTGACTTGCCCACTGCAACTTCAACTGGCTTAACTTCTGGGCTATGTCTGTGACTTTCATGTTTCTACGGATCTCCTCATTTCTGATTCGATCACGTAGAGAAACCCAGAGCATAGCCCTTTCCATAGCTCGTTGCTTGACTTTGAGCATACACATAAGGCCCATAGTGAGAGACCACGTTCCAGTGCCATATAATAAGTCATCACTGGTAACAAACTGGGGCCTTTCGCTAAGAACAATAAAACACGGGACGCGGTGCGTTACGATATCTAGGAATGAGCGTGAAACCAATACAATTTTACCATCATTATACTTGAAGGTTAGATAGCGCACCGCGTTAGGAGCATGCATAAATGGCCCGAGCAAAAACTTTTTTACACTAATACAGTAATGCTTGGGTACTATTGCTCGGGGCAGAATATCTGGCACTGTGGTGGTACCGATCAAGACGACATCTTTCACAAATCCTCTTGTGCAAGATGTCGTCTTTACCACATTATATCAGGAAGAGAAATTATTTTACTCCGTCTCCTCTCGAAGCCTCATGGTGCGTTGCTATAACTGTGGGCCTAGCATGAACATTTTCGCAAGTGTAGGTAACATAATTGTATCGGTGACCTCTACTACAGTACAAACTAATCTATGAGTTAACCATACTCACAAACTTTCACATTTATATTATAAGTAGGAAGTAGTATTCTTCAATATTTATAAAAATTTTTTCTAAAAAATAATAACAATAACGTTTATTGAGGTAGATTACATTTTACAGAGCATGGTTTCATTGGTCCCCAAACTAGGTTAACCTGTATCTTGGGAACCTCCTTCCTATTACATACATCTATTTCTAAACATAGCGTTATAAGTTAAAGACAAAATACAAAAAAAAATATTAATATATACAAAATGAAAGAAAATATCTACCTATATTAAGATGAACCTGCATTTGCGTGCATAAGTGTGAGGGTGTGTGTGCGATCTATACACAACTTGGGAGAGGTATATACTAGTGATATATATATCAGTTCCTCACCTAAACTCTCACAGTACTCACTTAGTATAGATATATATATATATATATACTAAGTGAGTACTGAGTTTAGGTGAGGAACTGATCTTCGATCCCTGCAAGCTTCAGAGTGCATTATGGAGACTCCACCAACCTTTTATTCACGCCCGCCGAGGGCAGCAGCATTCGTCGCAGACCAGGCACAGCTAGCCAGTGCAGTCGGTATCACGGTGATCCACTATTGTCTCCTTAGTTTACAGCACTTCTACACCATTCCTTACTTCACTAGGTAGATGAGAAGGGTTCCAAATGACACAGCACAAAAAGATTGATCCCGGCAGGTTAGAGTGCAATGTGCACTCGGCTCGGGTCGCAATGACAGAGTGACAACCACCGTTCGACGGTAGTAGATTGTAAAAATTGATGGAGTTTTTCCAACAACCCTCTTTAGCTTACAAAGATCGAACAGTGTGTGTATGTAGGTGTGCAAGGATGTAAGTGTGTGTGTGGTGTGAAGGTTTGTAAGGGTATAACTACGTATGAGCAAGTACGCGTTGAGAAGACATTTTGTAAAAAATATTTAATTTATAAAAATAGTAAATTGTATTATTGTGTGTCTACTTATGACAGTTTAATATTTCTTCTATTTCATCATAGGTGAGTCAGTAAACATTCATAAATTTTGGATTTACATCAGGACGCATGAGTCGGTGAATGCTCAGAACTTGATTTATTTTATTATAAATAAAGTTAGACATGTATGTCGTCTGCCGTTGTTGATAAGCTGTTCGAGTCAGAGTGTTGGCGCAAAATTTGTCTTTTTGCCTTTTTGCACTTGAAATCTCAAGATATGGTGTAATTGTATGTTTCCGTAGTGTTATGTGTAAAATGTACGTATCCTTACAGTAAGTTGTTTACATTCACTATATAAATGAAAAAATGAAACAGACTTCAATATCAATAAGTGTGAAATAACTTGATGAAGTCGGTACCATGATATTTAAAAAGGAAAACATAAATACATACAATTAAACATATAACCTCCTCCTTTTTTGAAGTCGGTTAAAAATAATCTTACCAAGCATTTTTATACAAAGTTATTATAATATTCTGTTACCTACTATGTGGTTCGATAGCTAATTATGAAAAGTATTGTAAACATAAAATGGCATTGATAATGTTGGAAACTCGCCGAAAATCCACAGCCTCACTCAGAGCGCGGCCCGGGACAAGAACACAGTTTTATGGACCACTTGCACTATGTATAGTTTATTTTCACTTGTTATTAGGTTCCAAACATGTAATTTCGTTCAATTTCGTGTATTTTTAGAGGAACGCGCGCGCATTATCTCGCCCGATGTTAGACAGTAGCGCCGCGCGCCGTCACCGTCGCGTTTTGCAGATAACAGATATGACGGCGGCCGCGGCGGCGCACGGAACTTTTCTCAACCATAGGTCCGTCAAGGCGATTGCTCGTTTGGCGGGAAACGGGTCGTTTTCAAAACCAAGCCATTTTAAGAAATAAACACCACACCTACTGATAAGTACTTATAATCTAATAACAAACTATCATAACAATACCCACAGTATCTGTCCACGCAAAGCCATAGTGTCTATACATTTGGTAATTTTCATTTGCTTTGGTATATGGATAGAATAAGTGGATCCCGGAGCTCTCATCTATAAACTTTTTATCTTAATCCATCAAATAAATAAAAGATAGCAGCTTGATCTCTCTGTGCTACATATAGTCTCGTATAAAACTAGGGTCTTGATTGACCGGTCGTCGCGCATGAACTTCTACAGCAGGTAGGTATATACGGTTAAATACCATAATAATTAAATATTTAACACAATTTTTATTTTTGCAAATATACCCACATAAGGAGTGCTGAAATTATTATAAGGAAAATCTATTTCGGGAGCAATTCACTCAAAACTTGGTAAAAACAAACTTTAACAAAAATACTTAATGCAATACATGTTATTTTTAACACAACATAAAAATCGTAACACTTATATAAGTAGGTATATCCTCGAAGGGTTGTTTTAAACACCTGCGTTTTGCCGGATATATTTTTGGATCAATGTAATAGGGGGCGTAGGTACCTATCCCCATTAGGGGCCACTGTTTCAGACTCCGGACAACTGTCCAACCCAGGACACCGAGATTCCAAAACAGCGGTTCCACGAATACACCAATACCAAGTGAGTGAAGCCACTGGCGGGTCAACTAGTTTAATACTAAATTTGTAACTATATGTCGGAGACTAGACTGGAATTAGCTCTAGGTTACTATTAAAAGGCGTGACGACAGCAAGGTATGTAATCCACGATGTGGGTAAACTAAGAAATACTCTCGTAAATCGCTGTGTAGGTACTAAATTTATTTACGAGTACTTGTGGTCTGGGGCCCGAGCATGAACATTTGCTAAAGTGTAACGTTATAGTATCGTCGACGTAGGTATACAGTACAAACTATTATTTATCTAGTACAACTGTGGCACAGATAATGCATAGTTTGTTATGTATACGTCAACGGAACTATAACGCTACACTTTAGCAAATGTCCGTGCTCGGGCTACTGAATGCTACGACGACGGCACGTGACTCGTGTCCAAATGATCGCGGCGACTAATGCCGTGGTCCGTTTTGCGATAATTTTGCTCACAGTGCTATCGTCTACCAAAGCTGGTCCGATACAAATATCGCGATTTTGACAGCTCGTGGCACTGTAAGCGTGTTGTTAATTCGGACCAAAGTTGTAGCAATAACGAACCATTTGCGCGCGAAAAACAAATTCATAAAAATATCGTGCATAGTGTGAAGGTTAACTATGTAGTGTGTGGATTAAAAAGAAATAATGGAATGGATGGACTGACTTTTACAACTTTTACATCAAAAAGAAGGGACACCAATAAATACATTGTAGAAATAAACAAACACCTGTCACTTTTGACAGAATGCTCACGACGATTATGGTGTAGAGCATGGTTCATGTAATCGTCAATATGGCGGCAGTTAAGACGTCATCGATGACGTAACGTGGGCCATCGTAATCACGCTCACGGTGAAAGGGACCGACTTTTATCGCGCTAATATCGATTATGGCCAATTGGGACCGCAGTGCTATATAACAAAAATATGGCTTGCACCAGTAATGGTATTATAAATCACTTAGTCAGGCCTGAGTTTAAGTTTGTACTATTAACCAAGTTTTGATAAGTTATGATTTGATAGTTTAAAGGTTATCTCAACAGTTAAACAACTCATGATTATAATATCATTTTGAGCGCTATATGTCAAAGTCAAAGTATATTTGTCGCCCATATAAGTGTGTAAAATAGTATCACGACTTATTATGGGCTGAATATAATCTGCCTTGTGAGCATGCAATATTTATCATACTTTAAATTGCAAATAGAATACAGTAAAATTACATAGATTAAACTGTCAATTTAAAATAATTTATTAAAAAAATAAATTCGATATAGGTAAATAGGGCCCGTAATATCATCCGCAGTTTAATCCATGACTCTTAGTTTAAACCATCTTTATTGATAACTAGCGTCTCCCCACGACTTCGTTTGGATAGTAGGCTCGGCCTTCAGCCTCGCTATAACCTCCCATCGTTTCTTTATTTTTTTTAATGTAAGAACCTTCTACGACGTATTAGAAAGCATTAAAAAAGATGAATGAAATCGGTAAAGCCGTTCTCCAGTTATAACCAGGGAAAATAGGGGTTCATATATTATATATTTAAATAGATTTCGTAATATTAATGGCAGTCAAACTACCAGTGTGAGACCATCAAAAAGATTAATCGGTCGAGGGAGGTCAGTTATATTACCGTGTAGAGTTTTGTTATAAAAACTAACGTGGTTTTCAATCATTATTAATTAAAAATACGGGATTACTCACGTAATATCTATCGGATAAATCCGACTATAGATTCGACCACATTCGGTGGCCTTTTTCAATGAGTGTTCGGGACGCCCGCGTCGATGACGTCTCGCTTAGCACTACCATGTAGAGGTTAAAACATAGGAAAAACAAAATTGCTAATCTCCATCAGCTGTTTGGCTTTTGGAAAGTGTCTTGTGTATACCGGCAGATACCAATAAACCGCGTCCGTCAACCGCGGCTGATAGAATGCGTCCCATTGTTTGTTCCCAGCTTACGACTTGAGAGCAGAATAATAAGTGATAGTCGACAGAATAATAACCTATGAAATCGCCGTTCTGCCGTACTGACTGTTTAAATACCATTTTTTTCTTTTTAAGCTAAGAATTCTAAGTTAAAATTATTTTTATTTTATAATAATCGAATTCTTTTTTGAAAATTTAGTCATTTGTTTAATGGTTTGCGTTCTGTTTTCGTCGCATTTGTACGTTTTTCGTCATCATGGCTACGTTAAAAATTCGAGTGATTATGGAGTATGAGTACCGTCGTGAACAGCAAAGCGGCAAAATCGTCACGCAAAATCAACGACATACACGGAGCTAACACTGCTAACGATCGTCGCCGGTGTCATTAATCACAACTTCTTACCAAACGGGATGAGCATTACTGCAAATGTGTGTACTGTGAAGAACTGAACACAAAGATAGAGAAGCTCGCACATCTCCAACCAGCTTTGGTCAATCGTTCGGCTCCTCTGTTCCTGCACGACAACGCGCGACCTCATACTGCACAGCAGACGTTCTCCAAGTTACAAGAGCTGGGGTTGGAAGTTCTTCATCATCCACCGTACTCACCAGACCTTGCCCCTACAGACATCTACTTTTTTTAGAATTTGTATAAGTTCTGGGCGGCGAAAAACTCAACAACCGAGAGGCAGTTCAAAATGCCTTTGAAGAATTTGTTGCCTACCGTCCAGCAGAGTAGCAGTCCAGCAGTAAAATAAGAAAACGTATAATTCAACTACGGTTCGATTGCAGTTGAAACAAATTTAATTAGTTGGATCGGCCCCCTGACACAAGTGTTGCTACATTCAAAATAATTAAACTCAGTTTAGCTAATCGAACAGTGATATGCCAATTAGGAGAAGGGTTTAATCTGTAGATCAAACTTTAGCTTTATTTAGTTAAATAAAAATAAAGTATTCTTTCCTATTATTTCTTATTCAGAACTCAGAAAAATAACATACAGTATATAGGTACAGGCAATTATTTTCACACATAACGGACTGGAATGCAGTTATAATGTAACATGACCAACAAGATTCCTCGTGTTGCCTTTAAATGACATTGCAGGAGTTTCCTGTCTAATTCCTGTGTAATGAGTCAGTAACTTGGGAGTCATCATGTGTATGCTTTATATTTAAATTTGCAGAAGCAGATGCTTGACCAAGAGGATTGTCCGAATATTGCGATTGACATAATTCTTTACTCTTGTTTAACCCGTTGCCTCGCGATTCACCATATTTGGCCAATAATACAATCGATTTCGCAGAAATCAACCTACTTTTCCAGGAACTGCAACGTGTGTGGTTAATAGGTAAACGAGATACCTACAATGCCTGTTATAATAAAATATGGAGATTGTGTCTCATCAGACAAACGAGAAATTTGTGAACTATTTTCCAACTACTTTAGCTCAGTTTTTGAGCCTTCTACTTAAGCCTTTGTGTTTTTAGAGTATATTTTACTTTGATGGTGTCGAAAGCACTATTGCTGTTCTGGTATCTGTTCTACAACATCGAACAAACATGTGTTCAGATACTATGGAAACGAATTCAACCGGAGATAATTCCGGATAATACCGGAATCCTGATCATTTAAAACAATTTCAGTATCTGGCTGACTATTTTCGGGAGGCCAGGCGAAGCAAACCCAGATGGCCGATTGTTTTTTTTTTCCGAACCGATTCTCTTTTATACAAAAGCGCGCGACAATGCATTTCACGCGATAGATATATTAGAGTCAGGGCTAGCCCTGTATAGGACAGTTATTCTACTCTTTGGGGCTAGCGCACACTGCCCTGCGGTGGAACGCGTATTGGTATTGGTGTTTGAGTTACAGCTGTGGGCTCCACAGCACATCGTCATATTTTATAGACTACCATACAAGAGTCGCTATCTGCATATAATTATTTACTATTACGAAAAAAGGGTACTTAAATACTCGGGCTTAACTCGGACAGTGGCAACCCATAATCTATCCAAGTACATTCGTATGAAGCTTACTCGTACGAGTCCACTCGGTCGAGCAGAAACTGATCATGTCGACGCGGCTTACTTCACAGAATATGCGTTATAAAACGCGCAACGCAGTGCGCGCTGAGCCTTATATAGAGAATCATTCAGTGATGTGGGAGGTGATGCGGCGACCATGATTGATAAGTATCGTTGTTTTGTGACTAAGTACGGTGGATTAAGGTGAAATAATTTGGTTTATTTTCAAAGGCAGTTGAGACTTTTGTTCTTCGTTTTTGTATTCGAGAAGCAATTCATTTTATATCACGTTATCACCAAAACTATTGGTAGATTTAAATAATACTTGTGTTCCGTTTTTCGTTTAAATGATCCTAAAGTCTAATATTTCTTTAGCAATTGCTGCAGTTTATTGAAAAATGTCCTTTCAATTTATTTTAAATACCCATTAATAAAAAGTATAAAATGTCTAGTTCCATATTTTTTATCCTGAAGATGACGTCTGCAAATAGAAAGTAGCGGTGCCTAAAATATCTTATGATGAGTAATAATGCTGGATGTACTGATACGGATAATTTTGCAAGCCAGTCAAAATAAAAGTAAGTAAATAACGGCGTGTTTATGTAAGTAGTAACAAATGCAGTACCCTGACTGTAAATTTGCAAGTGAGTAAACGTAGGTAAACTACCTATTGCGTTTGCGTTAAGATTTTTATTTTTTCCCTTCTCCTTTATCCTTTCCTGATAGATCATAATGCTAAGTATATAGGTACTTAGAATTATGATCTATCAGTCATATGTTAACTCGAACGAAATAGTTACGTTTACTCTCTTGCAAATTTACACTCGGAGTACAGTATCCATAATACATTTTCACGTAATATTCTGTGAATTAATTGAGGGTTTTACCTCAGAGTTAAATCCAAAGTCAAAATCATGAATTCAATTTAGGCATTAAAGACGCATTTTAAACGTCAATTATTCAATTTAATGTAATTTAATGGACTCTACCGCCGCGTTACAAAATATATAGAACCTACCGAGAAGAAGCGGCAGGAAACTCGGGCCATTCTTTTCATATATTTTTTTAAATGTTTCTACATAGGTAGGTACCTACTACTATTATCACATTTTATGGTTGGCAGATAACAACTTGCCAGAAGTGGAGTATTCCAAGCATCTTTGTCCTCTATATACTGTCGGACTTTATAATATGCTTTTTTTTATTAAAACGTTTTTACAGTCAACTTGAATTTTTCCTTGGTGAGCTAAGTGTTTTTGGGATTTTTTTGTAAAACCGCACACAATTTCCTAGGACCGATTTATTAGTCTTCGCAAGTCTAAAACTAGTTACAACTATCCTATTCTTATTCCTAGTATTATACGGGTGGTGATCACTATTTAACTTATGTATGTACTCGTATATACCTACTGTTGAACTTATTGATATAGATATTGTTGAACGAATAAAAATATTAATGTTATTAAACGATCATCATATATTATATTTGCAAATACATATAAGGAACGCAAAGTTAGTACTTATATTGATTTATTCGAATAAATCTCTCAAAGATTCGTGGGGATTTCGCGTATAGCACGTTTTTGTAGGATAAAGATGGTCTCTATATCAGCCGGTGAACCAAATAGCAATAGCCCGACGCCCGTATGACATTACGCTGTGGAAATACGCAAAGTATACAACCGCGCCGTAGAAACCTACGGCACGGTTAGTATACTCTGTTAGTTCTCTTACTTTACGTACCGCATATGCAGCAGAAATGAGTCTCACCGACAGTGTATTTATATGAGGACCTCATTGTAATTTTGGGTCAATTTTAATAGGTAGGTACCTAGAAAGACTGCTTCCTTGTCCATTTCGACCATCAAGCGTAACGTTAAAAACCCCAAATATACTAACAGTAGGCAAAGAAAACTTCACACATTTTGTCTTTTTTTAATTCAGAAGTCAATTATTGGTTAAGAACCATTTAGAGATATTAGATAGAGCGTTGTTTACTTGTATTAGTGTGCTATCTTTCGTATCTAGTTTGAAAATCAGAGATATGTAATCTGCAAATAAAACAATATCACAAAGATCCGTGGCCATAAGTAGCAAATCGTTAATATATGAAGGGTACAGGGAAATAATGATGGATGTCACTTTTATATTTATTTTTTGGTACTGGCAACATTTGAAAGTCCGTCTTCTTCTTCTTCTTAAGTCCATAGAAAATAGTTTCGTTCTCATCGGAATAAATGCAAATAACGATACTTGTCACCAAATAATTAACTATTAAAAATTGAGGCACAGGCTAAAAACTATGAAAGTTATATAATACCGGCGAAAAATGATGATGTCAGTAAAAAATGATGTAGGTTTTATGGTATGGTGGCGGGATTTTGATTGTTAATGTCATGTAGCCAGTCAAGAATATTTTGTTGCAGTATTACAATTCGAGCTATTTGTTAGATTTTGGGACAGTTTTCGTAAAATGAATGTTTCTGAAAGTAAAGACGAATCCTACAATAGTTTACTAAAAAAAATTAGCTGATAGATCTAAGCCATCTCTATTTATCGTTGAACAGTGTGAACAGGACTTCTTCAGAAATTGGGCTGATTATTTTAAACCCATGTTTAAACCAAAATTCCCAATCCCAACACGTTCTATCAAAGAGATTAGAGTACACAGAGAAAAACCCAAACTGATTTTTCACAGAGACTCATATAATGGTGCATGTTTATCCAATGATATCACCAATAATAGATACAGGGGTACAATACTACAAGCAAATGAATTCACACATCATCAAAAATTATATGACTATTTGCTACCAATTTCTGCAGCCAAATATGATGACTGCTTAGACATGGCAAAATTCTGCTCACAGAGGGCAAAAAACTATTTTTTGATCTACCCAATACAAAAAATGTAATTGAAGATGATGATTAATCAAAAACACATATTTGCCAAGTCTAAGCAGTCTGCAGATATTGGTAAGCATAGTGTATGTAAGCCATTTCATTTGGTGAAATTCATCATTTTTTTATTGATAGTCATAATTTTTGTCTTGTATTATTTAGTCATATTTTGTTTAACATTTATTTATAATAAATTTGATTTTCTGATAACTTTGATTTTAATTCCAACCATGACTGTGACTGATAAATTAACCATGACTGATAGTGTGGAACACCGTACACTGATTCGGACACTTTTCTATTACCTATAGTATTCGTGGAGCTGCGCTTGATGTCTTCGAGTCATATTTATCTAACAGGATGCAAAAGGTTGGCATGAATGATGTAACATCTTCGGGATCTATAATTAGAATGGGAGTTCCACAAGGGTCCATTTTAGGGCCTTTTTTGTTCTTAGTATACATTAACGACTTGCCACTTATGGCCAAGGATCTTTGTGATATTGTTTTATTTGCGAATGACACATCTCTGATTTTCAAAGTAGATAGGAAAGATAGCACACTAATTGAAGTAAACAACGCTCTGTCTAGTATCTCTAAATGGTTCTCAACTAATAATTTACTTCTGAATTAAAAAAAGACAAAATGTTTGAAGTTTTCTTTGCCTACTGTTCCATATTTGCAGTCCAACCTTACGCTTGATGGAGCTAAACTCGTAATGGACAAGGCAACAGTCTTCCTAGGCATTAAAATTGACGCAAAATGACAATGGGGTCCTAATATAAATGCCCTGTCTGGGAGACTCAGTTCTGCTGCATATGCGGTACGTAAAATAAGAGAGCTAACAGATGCTTCTATGGCGCGGTTAGTGTATTTTGCATATTTCCACAGCGTAATGTCATATGGGATATTGCTATGGGGTTCAGCGGCTGATATAGAGACCATATTTATCCTACAGAAACGTGCTATTCGAGCTATATACGAAATGGGTACCCATGAATCTTTGAGAGATTTATTTAAAGAAATCAATATATTAACGTTGCCTTCCTTATATGTATTTGAAAATATAATGTATGTTCGTAAAAATTTACATAAATATAAGTTAAATAGTGATCATCACACTTTTAATACTAGAAATACAAATAGGATAGCTGTACCTAGTTTTAGACTTGCGAAGACTAATAAGTCATACCTAGGAAATTGTGTGCGTTTTTACAATAAAATCCCAAAACACATAACTGATCTCACAGAGGGCAAATTCAAGTTGATTGTAAAAACGTTTTAATGAAAAAAGCTTATTATAAAGTTCGACATTATATAGAAGATAAAGATGCTTGGAATACTCCACTTCTGGCAAGCTGTCACTCTGCCACCCATAAAATGTAATATTTGTAGTACCTAAGTAGAAACATTGGAAACATCTATATAAAAAGAATGGCTCCGAGTTTCTTGCCGCTTCTTCTCGGTTGGCTCTATATATTTTGGAACGCTGCGGTAGAGTCTTTAAAGAACATTATAATGAAAAATTGACGTTCATAAGTGCGTCTTTGATGCCTAAATTGAATAAATGATTTTGACTTTTGACTTTGACATGGTTTATAAAATTATGTTAACAGCTTGTTCAAAATTCAGTACGTAGGAGAAAAAACAGTACAATAAACATATAAATAAACAATATATAATAAACAGATAAACCATTCAAAAAAGGAACGCCCCTCAACAGCTGTTATGCTTACAAGAACACGCATAAAGACGTGTAAAATATATATGGATTTTTGCAAAAAAACTCCTTTGTGTCAAAAAAATTATATACACGTACTTTTTAAAACAGTTAATTAAATGTTGATTTAAACAAAATATCTGCTTATTTTTTTCTAGGAAGTAGTATCACTTTTGGTGTTCCTACAATGTGTGCCTGATCATCTTCAAGACCAAGGGGAAACAAGGACAGAGTGTTAACCTATCACGCCCCAAAACTAGAGGTAAACCTTCAAAAACATTTTCGGCATCCTATGTGTACAGCAATTTTATCCATCATTTTCTTCATAGCTGTATTTATACTTAAAGTAGAGTTTTGATTCTTTCAGAGTCCAAAGCGATGCCGGAGGAAACTGACCGCCAATATTGCGTTATTGACGCGAAACTGTAGGAAAATGTATTACAAATGCGTCAAATTAATGAATAGCAGAAGACAAATTAATAAGCGGCTAAAGTTGGCTTGGAAAGTGTGAACAGTCCAGACTTTGAAAAACTGACAGATGACCTTAATTAAATGTGTATATCATTTTTCTGGATGCAAATAAAATTAGCGGCAAACAAGCTAAAGGACGAAGGCTTACTAGATAAGAAAAAAATATGGCTTTAGCACTTTTGAAAAAAGATTCTACACACGATAAACTTTATAAATACCAAACTATACTTTTGTATTTGAAACGCAAAAAACACATTTATAAAGACAAAAAGTTCGGAATACAATTATTATAATATGCCATTGTAATAGTCCTTAGATGTCAGGTTTGATAAAGTGATTAAGTAAATTTTGACATTTTAATTTTATGTAAACATCGAATTATTAATAATAAAAAACAGTGAAACTTCATCGTAATTTTTATTATCGATAGATTTCATATTCGGTTGTCCTGTAACTACAATAAATAGGTAACAAAGGGCGAGAAAAAAAAGTAAAATGGCGACTTCTAGTGTATTTGTTCCCCTCCCGTACCCCTGTCGTAACGTTATACCCCTCGCCAGTTGAGTCTGTACGTACTAAATATATTTGTCTGTGACCATGTCTACAATTCAATCGAAAGGCAGGGTTTGAATGACACTATAAAAGAAATGGCGCGTATCTCAAGTTCGTGTGACTAAAGCCATCTGTGACAATTACCAGAAACTATGTTTTAGTTTGTTACATCGGCGTAAGATGTCATTACTAGGATCCCATCAGGCAGTTTATGAAACACTAGCTGCTCTCCGCGGTTTCATCCGCGCGGTGATGGATGATGATGATGATGATGAATCTTATATAGCCTATGTTACTCAGGGTGAATGTAGCATTCCAATGGTGATTGAATTTTAGAATGAAAGAATTTTTGAAATCGGCCCATTACTTTTTGAGCCATTTCGTTACAAACATAAATACAAATCTTTCCTCTTTATAATATTAATATGGTTAGTATAGATTTATAGTAGGCGCACTTACTCGGCAGGCGGACTTCGCCCCGTTATCTTATATAAGTTTTTATTCTTTAGTATTGCAACAGTTATTTTTCTGTAGCACAATTACGTAAAGCTGGATCTCTTAAGCATTTTGTTATGACTATGAAACTTTAATTACTATTTTGTTATTGTTAAATAAATACGGTAATTACTCAGTATAAATGATCTTAGTACAAGTTATAAGGTCCTATTACGAAACATCATTAAAACTACTGTCGTTATTATTTTAAGAAAGCAGTTACGATAAAACTTCAAATAAAAACTGTTATTTTTACACAATTGTAAAGGTGTTATGTGAAATATTTCTGTTTTTTATTTCCGATTTAATTTAAAGTGTAATAACTAAGTGTAAGTATTAGCCATATAAATAGATTAGGATCATTTATGAATACTAAACTGCATTATTAATGAGTTTGCTATAATTTTGAAAATTTATCATTAATTTTATACTAAACTGACATAAGTCGAAAGTTTAGAAAATTAACTTTATTTATTAATTTGTTATTAATAATATTATATCAGTGAAGTTTTGGCTTATTCCTGTTTATTAAGAAGCGTGCGGTATGAACATTAAACCAAACTTACCAGTCAAACGAAGAATTATGAAATATACACACGTGAACAACAGAACATGAAACTAATTAAAACTACATTGAAACTACATGAAATAGGATGCTTAGAAACTAATTAAATAAATGAAATAAATATTTATACAAATTAATTAAGTAAACGCCAGAGATTCCGGCCTCTATTTGTACAACATAATAATAAATCACTTGTAGCCTCTATGACGTTAAGTGTTGCCTGGTCCGTGGGTAAAATGCTCTTGATTTTGGTCTCTCTTTACGCCTAATCAGAATTCGCCGGTTTCGTATGAGTGTACTTTCACAGGTCGTCATGAATTTCCATGAATTGTAAACTGAGTTTCCATCTAATTTCTGTATGTATGTTAAACTCATACCCGTTTCGTGTGCCGGCTGTGATCTCTCTAGTCGTTTGCCGCTCGAAGTTGTGCTTGCAACTTTACCTTCTGTAGCCATAATACTGTTTATGCCCGTTCTTCATGAAACATCAAAATGACGCATAACGTGAGCAGGATTGAGTGTCTTTGCTCACCGACAACGTACAAAAAAGTACACAAAATTTATATAAGAACATATATTATAGGAATAGAAACACGATAATTAAATATATGTAGTTTAGCACATAGTAATTTTTACCTTCGACTTGCGTCCTTCAATTAATGACAACTCTCAAACTAACGATTATTAGACAACAATACGTGAAGGAATAACAAACTCACAGACATACCAACACACATTACGAGATTTCGTAATGTGTGTTGCTATGTGATTGCAAAAATGCGTTGATACGGGAGCTACCAGCTATGCAATGTTAATGTTCCTTCTTACCTGTGTTAATGCGCCACACAACACTCATTTTAATAACATTAATTTTGACCCTATGGCGGAAAACCCAAATAGTGTTTTCCCATCATTCAATCCGTTCATATTTAACTAACCGATAATTAGGGTAAAAGTATTCCTATGGCAAGAAGGAACCTTGAGATTTGTTTTGATAATTGTCAGATGTGTCAGGATGGCTAAACCCCAAAAGAAATATTTATGACTTCACTTTTAAATGTCATTTGTATGAAAGAAAACTATCCTTCTGGACCTATGTGAATAGGCGAATTCTGTGTTTTCTTTTTTACGTTCACTTCGGCTTTTGCAGCCTAAAACACAATAATGAACCCACAATGGAAGAATACATTTTTAGTAGTAGTTTAGTAGTATAATAGTTTCTCTGAATAGTCTGTGCATTTTAACAATTTTCATCCGTGGATTCGATGTGGTCATTCAGTAGGCCTACCATGAGTTTACAACGTTGACACCAATCGACGCTCGCTATCGACTGCCGCAAAAAAATGTATGGAAAAATGAACAGTGCCACGTTGCGGTCAATTGTGGAACTAAAATTGACAGCGAGTACGCCAATCACAAGCTTAATAGGTAGGCGAGATCGAGGATCGACTATAGATGACATTTACGATGCCAACTCATGGTAGAGCCACTGAACAATTTGTCGGAGTATTCTTAGCAAAACAAGAAAAGTTTTAACAACGCTCAACAATCTTTGCGTGCGTGGAACAGCAAACTTGGATAAAAATTTTGAAAATTACAGTGACTGGAACACACCCTTTTCACGTCACTTATCTCCCACAGAATACTATTAATACGGACAGACTATTATAATTTACTTATTGTAGGGATGTTAGTGATGTAACCATTAAGCTGGTAGGTTAATCGAGCGAGAACGTAAATCCATAAAAGGCTGGCGATCAACACTATAAAATGGCCGTCGTTGGTGATGTACATTTTTCCAAGTTCTATATTATATCTTCGTCATTTAAGGTGTAATATTTTTTATGGGATAGGTGGGCAAACGAGCAGGTGGCTCAACTGATGAATAGTGATACCGTCGCCCACAGACATCCGCAATATAAGAAGTCTCGAGAATGCGTTGTCGACCTTTCAGGAAGGAATAGAAGGGATGATGGTGGAAGGGGGTGGGGATGAGGAATGAGAGGGGGGAATCGGGCCGCTGGAACCTCCCACAGACCGATTGAAACGCAATAGCAAGCTATATACCTTCACGCCCCTATTTGAGGAATAACTTGGTGTCGCCCGGTTAGACCTACATGTGGAAAAAGTCCTTTCGAGGCAATTAAGCAGTTCACGTCGGTGTTATGTGGAAGTGTGGTACTTCTCCGGTCGTGGCGGCACATTCGGCAGTTACCCATAGGGTTACAGCGTGGCACTACCACAAAAAAAAACTTAAAAGTCAATCATTATTAAGTCTCGTATTAATAAAGTGGTGGATGCATTACTCAAACATTTGAACACAAAAATAACATACCATGATTTTACGATCTTACAAGAGTTACAAGTCACGAACAGTTGACGGTTAATAATGCACCATTTTCATGTCCAAACTATAATAAATAATAATAATATTTTAATATAATAATAATAATTTACAATTATATACATACATTCATTTTCCTAATAGTTTTATTGCGTGAAAGGCATTGAAATAAAAGGTGTCAAATTCGTATATATATATATGATACTTTTTTACAATGACTGACATCAATACCTACTCCACGAAGTGAGTAGGTACTTATATAAAAATACAGTTGGGTCCTTTCCCGACGTTCAACGTTATTACAAAATGTTTACGATGTATGAAGAAACATAATAAATTTATTATTATTGTTATGTTGTCTATATCGAGTAAGTACAAACTGAAACAAATTATTCGATATATCGTATGGTCAATGTTATTCGACATAATCGACATACTTATTCAATCGATTTGACTCGACTGATTATATTTTCTGCGATTATTTATTCCAACACTATTGCGGTTTGCCATTTGCCGCACACGTGCTGAGATATTGTGATATTTTTACTTCAATTAATTTTACTTTAGCTCTCTGAGGGCATTCAAAAGCGTCTTCTTTACGCTAGTATTGTTTATCAACACTTGATCATCATCTAGTTTTGGTGGTAAGTTTTTTATGTAAATTATTTTGACGTGCTGGGCTGGGGCGGGGCATTATGTCTGAAAAAGACCGCCACGTGTCCTAGATTTTGTTTTTCCTTCTTTTCTGTATATTTTAGGGTTATCAAGGCGTAGTACTTATTTTAGTGGTTTAACGTAAGTTTTCAATAAATGTTAACACGGCTGTTACAGTTTTTCTTGTGGTTATTTGCGGTGCGTGTTTTGTTTTCATCTAATCGATTATTTTTCGTGCCGGGCCGGCAATATTATTAGGCGTGCAGGCCACAAACAATATTGAAAATTAATAATAAATGACTATACCATTCGAAATACTCATTGTGGACTGGTGCAGGCGTAGATCGGAATCATAAGAACTATTATCGTGAAATGAGGGTAGGTTACTTCCATACATAATTTATTCTCCACATTGGGAGTCTGCCCCCTGGTTATCCTTAGCAGACCTGTGAGAAGAGCCCAGCTTGAGATTTTCATAGTAATTGATTATCCTCTTCTAGGGGTTAAAGAATGCTATGAATCGGAAACCTAGGAATAAACATGACCACTCATAACTCGTAGAGCCAGCCCATCATTAATATTTTTTCTTCTATTGTAAATATCAAACAATTAGCAATATCTAAACAATAATGTTCTATTTTTACTATCAGGTGCAGAGTTTATATGCTATTTGATGAGGCTTAACATAACACTAAGGAAGGAATCTCCCTCTTTAGTGCTCCTGTGTCCTATTACGGACATGTATATTTACAATTTGGGGATCTTTAAATCAATAGTGAATAGATCATCTCCTATCACAAAAATTGTCAAATGCAAGCGTATCAACTATAATTAAATATAGTCTATATAACTCCCTGATATGTTACAAATAAAACTCAACAAAATGAGTTGGGGATACCTGCATTAGAAGAACATGCAGATAATGGAAAAAAGCCTTAAAATTTCAAAACAACAATTAACTACAAATTTTGGTTTCTTTTGAACTATGCGTAAAATGTTCAGATAAAAAATACTACTCTTGAATAGTTTGACCAACTAAGAGCAAATTTATATCGGTGGAGTGCATTGGATCTGATAAAGTTAGTGACAAACAAGATATATATATGTAGGTGTATGCACAACATGGTTCAGCACGTTTTTGCACGTACACATGGTGTACACGCAACACACGATGGGTTAAATGAGAGGTCTCTTTGGAGACTAAAATGAAGTATGCTTGAAAACTTTATATATACCTCACATATTCCACTTTATATATAACTTTATAATATTACCTATGTGTCTAAATGTTCAAAGTAAAGTTTATTAAGTAAGTTAAGTATTATATATTGTATAAATATTTTTAAATTGTTTACAGTCAACAGATATTGAAGCCAATTGAATATGACAATATTTTACCAACTTCTAAAAAGAGGAGGAATTAGGCTTGTATTTGACAATTACTCCACTAATACCTAACTTGAGTATGATGATTCCTTTTTTGTATGGTAGGTCATATTTCAGTGGTGATCACAATACAATTTTTTATCAAATTGAATTCAGTGCTTCTTGAAAATTATGAACAAATCAAATACGTAAAATATATATACACCGATTACAGATGTATCTAAATATCTAATAGTATTAGATGACATATTAATTTGCAGTGTCCCTTCTGCAAAAGTCTTGAATAGGATCAAAAAGAATACAATAAGTACTACATATTACATAGCTAAGAAGAGTATTTTCTAGTATATAGGTATAGCCTAGACTAGAAGTCTATTTGTTGTTTTTTATCTAAAAATTACTTTATTTTTAGCAAATTTTCGTTGTCAGAGCAACATAAGAGGCGGGCACAGCACCTTACTTTACCTTTAAGATGGCAACAAGCCCTTTGCTTGCTCAGAAGCAATACTTTACTCATCAACAGGAGGAGTGGCATGCTATTCAATAGACGCATTTTTTTCTTTTAAGTACTTACAACATCCAATTAATGGTTTCATTCTGAATTGAACTAGGTACATAAGCAATATGGCTAATATTCAGAAAACACGAGTGTCAAACTTACTTTACTAGAGACTGCGACACAGTACACGCTGAGTAAACATTTTATCAACATTATCAGATTGAGGGCCTCTGTATTCATTAAATTGTACTGCACACTAAGCTTCGATAAATATTTACGTTATCTGTAGGTATATTGCAATTCTAGAGAGAAAATTTCACATCCTCGGAAGGGATTGTAACTTGCTTCTTCCAACAATTTGTGTAATACACCATGACCACTAGACTTACTAATGCTTACCATCCGAGCATCGAATTTAACTCTATGATTTAAACCATCGTATGGAGACTTATGTTTGGTATCGCTAAGCAGTCGTTAGTGCTTTAAAAAAATGGTTGTCTGTAGAGTCGGTTTACGATAATTTTAAGTGATAACGTCATAAGACAAGCCGAACGCTTCGTCCGATCGTGCCTCTTGCATGCTCGGCTCGGGCGCAACTGACAAGGAGTCATACTTTTTCGTGCGTGCAACCGTCATACATCGATTTATATGGACGTTATCAAATAAAAAAAAAACCTACCTACCTACGTTATTTACTCTGAAACATATTTTGAACTCGTGAGGGGAATAGATTTGTCGAACAAGATTATTTAGGTAGGGGAATATCAGGAAATTTCCTGCTTTTACAAGGGCTCTGATTGAAAAGTAAAAATCTAGGGTAGTTTTCATTTATTATTATTAAACTATTTATTTTAACCGCAACATACTGTGTTAATCGAATGAAAACGAAAATCAAATCCTACCTAGGTACCTACCTACCATGCCGATTCAAGGATGGTGATCGGATGTGTTTATAACGTTATTATTAACTTTTTATTTGTCTTGTTCGAACGTACATAACCCAATATTAGACATGTGTCATGCTTAGGTACCCTGTAAACGTAATAAAACGCGCTTTTTTCCTTGACCTTTTGATTTTACATTATTATTTAGTAGGTATAAAAAGAATTAGGAAAACATTGTATGAAATTGAAAGTTTGCGATTAGAGAACTTTAATGTTCATATGTTCATTTACCATAATTTAATATATTATATTTGCTCTTAAAATATTATCGTTCTATTGTGGAACTAATGCATTGATGATTCAGAAAACTACGATTATTCATCCTGCCACCACTGACCAATTTCCTTCGTATGTTTTGTGTTCTACCCACGCGACATTGGCGGAATTGCGGCAATCTCTCAAAAGCCATAAAAAAGAGAAGAATTAGACTGTACCAAAGTTGCTACTACCTGATTACATTAGATTATTACCTGAATACATTAGATGTGCATAAAACTCTTTTATTTTTATTTAGACAGGTATATAAAAGGCTCTACATGAAAAACCTACTTAAACACTCCTTTTACTTGTTTATTTTGTGCGCCTTTCCTGGAGAATAGACCACAATTATAGCCTGCTAGATAGGTAAAAAAGCTAACAGTAGGTACCTACTAGTAGTAGCACAGCAGACAGCACATTTATCAGGATTTAGTAATGAAGATTTTCTTAGTTATGTGCATGCTTTTGATCCCTGTATTCCACAGTAGGATCAGTCCTGTGTCGTGGAATCCAGACTCTTTCATTTGCTAAGTAAATTAATGTATTATACACAATTAAATATAATATCTCAAGAATGAAATGTAGCTGCTCGCCGCGGTTTCACCCGCGCGGTGATGGATGATGATGATGATGATGAATCTTATATAGCCTTTGTTACTCAGGGTGAATGTAGCTTTCCAATGGTGAAAGAATTTTTGTACTTTGTAAATGTACTTTATGAGCCAATTCGTTATAAACATACATACAAGTATTTCCTCTTTATTATTAATAAGACTGAATCACATTTTAATGTCTATAACTCGCTCTGTATATTGTAACATGTAGGTACACAAAAAAAATTGCGGGTAGGAGGCACTACAATAACACAAAAATCAAGTGGGTAATATTAGTAGTTTGTATTGATATACGTATTTCAGGCCTGCACAGCAACTCCCAGCCATACTCTAAATTATTCATCAGTTTAAACAACATACAATAAACATTATAAAGCAACATGTTCTCAAGTAAATCAGTACTAAGTCCGTAAACCTACTTTAAAATATGTCCCTTTGTTTTTCAGTTAGGTAACTTAAGTTGATGGCCATGGTCTCCGAGACAAAGGTGAACGGTGGCGAGATGAGCGAGTCGCCCGAGCTGCCGCCGGCATTGGCCGAGAAGCCAGCGGGTCTGCCGCCCGGCAAGTACTCGCTGGTCGGCTGGGACATGGATACCACTGGCCGCAGGCTGATCGATGAGGTACCTGAACTCTGATTAAAATAATTGATTTTAGTTCTTATTTATTATAATAAACTCAAATTAACTATAGATACCTATTAAGGTATCTATAGTTAATTTGAGTGTAATTGTTTTATATTAAACAATTTTAATTTACGCAGTTGTTGTCATTAAATACGTACCTGATTTATAATAATTATCATTAAACAACTGTACCGTAATTCGAAACCTAATTATACATGAGAGTAGCGTACTCGACTTCCGTTCCGAACAAGTCATGCTGTGATTGGTCCGCCCGATCTCCTCGCCCAATCAGCGTCGACTCCGCCCCTTCCGCTCCCCTCAAATGTCAACCATCACCCCAGGTAGTGCGCCTAGCGCAACTTGGCTTCATTGGCGTTTGGATTTTCATCCGGAGCGGTCGTAAGTACGAAATATTTACTTTACTGACTGCGTCATGCTGGTGAAAGTTCAGGTAAAGTCCTGAACCAACTAGTAAGTTCATGTGCAATTATATATACTTACTAAAAATATTTTAACGGTGTTACCGTTCGCTTCAATACTAATTATTTTTTGTTTATAGCCAGTGCTACCGCTGGTTCTAGATATAAATGAAATATATTAACTGTTTCAGTTGAATTTTAGATTCTTCAAATTGATAGTTATACTGGTCCAGCCCCAACGATGGAAGAAACGGAATAAAAACAGGAAAAAGAAGATGATAACCTACCAACGGTATCGGATTCATGTGTTGGTTCGTAGTTTAGCTCCGGCTCATCACCAAACCGTAAGTAACACTTACTATTTTTCATCAACTATAATATAATCGTGGTAAATTACAATCCAAGCTACAGTCATTCTGACTTGTACTGCGATTTGAGCAGACCCAAACATGTGTGGGTAATCAAACGAGGATAAGCCCTACTGAGCACCTCAAATTAAAACCACTGAACTTTCAAATGGTTAAAGCGTGTAATAATCTTAGTTTACGCTTCAGAAAAATAAAAGCAAAAAAATACAGCTCATAGAACCACAACCTTTTGAACAATATTGTAATAATGTCCAATACTATAAAACTCAAACACTTCTATCTCCAATGTTATGAGTTCAGTAGCTAGGGTGTGATCCCATAATGAAATCAAACGCTACGCTTACTTTACGCTTTGCTTAACCAGTCGAAGTCGTTCACTCGTTAGGGAACGAGTTCCACAAAACCAGACTTAAAACAGTTTAAATGGTTTCTTAGATGACATGCAATCGACTGATTAATGTACCAGATTGGCTAAAATCTGTTAAAGCACATTCTAATACGAAAATGTACAAAGAAAACTTCTACATATATTCATGCACTTTCACACCAGGTAAAGTAGCAAAACTGAAAAATTCGATGTTATTTAGACAGAGCTGGTAGAATAACATATATTCTCAGGTCGCGTTTTGGCTTATCTTCGAATATATCTTAGTCTTTTTAGTCCCTGGACTATATGTAATTGTTAAACAACCTACATACGAAATATGGCCTGGACCTCTGGTGAAACGATATGCAATGAAACACATCTAAAACCTATGCATCACAAGATAAGTTTCTGAGCACCACCGGCTAACTGCCACTACCCTAGATACCACATTGCTACGTCAAAGTAGGTCAGTCTAGAAAGTGACACAGCACACGCCAATGTCTGCAGTGGCCAACTGTAGTTCGCAGTCGTTGCTGCACACCCAAAGATGAGTTTGTTTTGCTTGAAACCCGGGTCGACATATTCGATCCCTAACATGAGGGCGTTGCCGGTGTAACTAACAAATTTTACAGCCCGACAAGAGGCATAATTCCTCCTCATCCCATCGGGATAGGACAGGAAATCATAATATGGAAGCAACGAAATAAAACGAAAAGATTCTAACTAGAAACCCTTCCGTGCCAGGCAGCTACCAAAAAAGGTTGCAATCACTGGTTCTTAAGAAAAAATACTCGTTGAAAAAGTCTTGGGGCTCCGCTCTATATTCTAAACGTAATAAATGGCTTCCGTACACCATTCAAAAAGCTCAAGAGGCTTAGTTTGCATCGAGATAGGTGATAATAATAAAATATGCATACAAGCAGCCCTTCGTGAGGGTCATTAAGCAAAGTTAAACTCATCGAAGAATGCTTGGAGCTCCGCTCTACATTCTAAGCATAAGTGACCACTGTGTACCGTTCAAAAAGAAAACGTCATTGCTTTTGTCGAGCTACCGTAACAAAGCTAAAGGCATCGAAGAATGCTAAGAGCTCCGCTCTGCATTCTAAGCATAATAAGTGACTGTATACCGTTCACAAAGAAACGGTCATTGCTTTTGTCGAGCTACCGAACGCATCGACGAATGCTCGGAGCTCCGCTCTGCATTCTAAGCATAATAAGTGACTGTATACCGTGCAAAAAGAAACTGTCATTGCTTTTGTCGAGCTACCGAACGCATCGACGAATGCTCGGAGCTCCGCTCTGCATTCTAAGCATAATAAGTGACTGTATACCGTGCAAAAAGAAACGGTCATTGCTTTTGTCGAGCTCCCGAACGCATCGACGAATGCTCGGAGCTCCGCTCTGCATTCTAAGCATAACAAGTGACTGTATACCGTGCAAAAAGAAACGGTCATTGCTTTTGTCGAGCTACCGAACGCATCTACGAATGCTCGGAGCTCCGCTCTGCATTCTAAGCATAATAAGTGACTGTATACCGTGCAAAAAGAAACGGTCATTGCTTTTGTCGAGCTACCGAACGCATCGACGAATGCTCGGAGCTCCGCTCTGCATTCTAAGCATAATAAGTGACTGTATACCGTGCAAAAAGAAACGGTCATTGCTTTTGTCGAGCTACCGAATGCATCAAAGAATGCTCGGAGCTCCGCTCGACATTCTAAACATAATAAGTAACTACTATTTACCATTATACACGAAATTGTCATTGCTTTTGTCGAGCGACCGTTACAGCAAAATATCTAACTAAATTGAAATGAAAGTGGTTGACGAAATGCACACTCGAGGTGTCGTAAAAATGGGAAGCCAGTCTTTTTCAAGCTGTTAGCAATATTCTCAGACTTAAAGGCAACTGCACACCAAGACCGTTTTTGGGATCAGAAAAAACTTGAACAAGTACCTACGGTGCTCTCTTAAAATTCAGATTGATTAACCATAATTGCGTGCTAGTTTCTCCAAGAGAAGACTAGATCGAGCATTGCGTGCTACTTTCTCTAAGAGTAGACTGGATGGCCAAGGTCGATCTTCCTCTGGACCACTTGTCGGTCGATTCAAACAATCACCGTTTCCTTCAGTTCATTTACAATGACTATTTCTAGACTATTTTAGTTTATATACGAATGACTCAAAAATATCTGCTTGCAATCTGTCATGTGCGCTTGCGAGCATCACAAAAATCCTGACACTGAGCAAGGCTGGGGATAATTGTAATAATAATTTGAATTCCTTCTGACGCATCAGATACTACTAATACTGCAAAACCTTATTGTATTAACCGTGAATATATGCGAGTACCTCGTTTACGCATCCTCGTATTCGTTGCAAAATATACACAGAAATGATTAGTTATTCTTAAAAACCTACTACGAACTAGAGTAAGATCAAAGCTCACAGCTCATGGAAAAGCTATTTATTTTGGAAGCTCTGTTCTGAGTGGTATTGCCAAACACATCTACTACAAAACTAACACAGTTTTTGTATCTTTTTTGCCTTTCGCCAAGCTTACGAGTGCCCACAATTTCTGCACAATCGACAGATTAGATTCCCAAGGTCACTGTTACGCCCCACCGGCTGACTTGGAACTTCAGAGTAGGGTTGGGTTTATCCCCCGGCATACCATAAGAAATACTAGCCGAATTAAAACAAATCAACAGGAATTTTCCTGATCGCTGAAATACAGTGAGAAACAGTCGTCGCATTAGCAACCCGATTTAGAACTCACGAATACTCAGTTACCGATGCTATTAGGTATGTTTTATTCTAAACGATTCAATGTTTTTCAAACATTGGTACCGCTAGTTATCGTTTTTTTTATGAAGGCGCTGTTAAATAGATCGTTGGATTACCCGTTCACGATTACAAATCTATCCAGAGTCCCAACAATGCCGACCGACTGGTCGGCTTCCTGTATGGGTGACTAACCATTGTCGCGTGCGATAGAAATGATACAAAAAGTTTGTACTCGTAGATGTACGAATGTATCAAAATCTAACCGACTATAATACAAGAAAATGTTTAGGCTTATCTGCTCCTTGGAGAAAGTTTAGCTTGGAAAAAATAGCACTCTTCGTGAGATAATTACCCAGGAAACCAACAAAAACCCAAGTGGTCTAATCTTGCAAGATTCTTAACCAATCTTATTAAAACGACCCTTAGTATATTCTTAATTCACAAATCTGGAATACTTACCTGATGCATTTTTAAGTCGAAATTACAAAAATACATAAATATTTAAAGCTAAAATCACTATTTTGGCCAAGGCGACCGCGACCCCCAACCTGGAAGTCGATACCTTAATAAATCAATAATTTTATTTAAAACATTCGTGAAGAAAATAGTTTTTATCTACCTAATTCAAGGGACATAGTAGCCATCGTTATTTCTATGTCACAATAGTTTATAAGCTTTTTTCCAGAATTAAATTACGGAACTGCAAACTACTTTAGCACTGCTATGGTCTTAAAACAGATACTCTCACGAAACAGACAGTTGTAATGTGTCCAGCACACTGACTGCACTCGGCATTTAAAAATATATATATACATATATATATATACTACACTCGTTCAAGAATGCTCGGGGCTCCGCCCCACATTCAAAACATCATGAGTGATTACGAGAGTTAAAAGATGGGTTGCAATCAGAACATAAATAAACCTTGAACAGCAACACGTGCCAAGGTTACTAATTTGGTAAAACTCATAATTAGTGGAACGTATTGATGAATTGACCTTGCCTCAAGTCTGCAAGCAGTTCCATTGAGAAATTGGGCGTACCTTCCTTATTTACTCTTTGTTCGCACTGATTTGGCAGACACATCAAATAATGGACGTATCATGTACTAAAATGAGTAGTCTAATTTTCCTACACCTAGAATTCATGCTTACGCAGACAACAAAAGTTTTGTGAATGAAACCTGGACCGCTGGGCGTCAGAACATTCAATACCTATTAAAGATTTATCACATTGGCGTCACCATCACCACCAGGCGATAACAAACACATCTCTCATGTATAATTAGGTTTCGAATTACGGTACAGTTGTTTAATAGCGATGTTTTACCTGCAATTAAAACATTTATTAAACATACTTACCTAATTCGAAACCTAACACTTTCTATACCTGCCTGGTGGCATAACACGAGAAAACCAATGAAGCCAAGTTGCGCTAGGCGCACTACCTGGGGTGATGGTTGACATTTGAGGGGAGCGGAAGGGGCGGAGTCGACGCTGATTGGGCGAGGAGATCGGGCGGACCAATCACAGCATGACTTGTTCGGAACGGAAGTCGAGTACGCTACTCTCATGTATAATTAGGTTTCGAATTAGGTAAGTATGTTTAATAAATGTTTTAATTGCAGGTAAAACATCGCTATTATTTTGTTTGGTCAACATTATAACAATGAAATTTCTATTGTGTCTGGCCGTGTGACCTTTGATGCATTGGGGTCTTAGCTTAGCATAGGGTTCTGAGACTTATCGTTTTTATGAGGAATATTGATATTTTAATTATTGATGTTGCATGTTTTAAATTGGTTTGCCTTATGTTTCTAAAATTCTTGAATTTTGACCATATATTTTTTTTTGTTGGAATGAATGAATGTATGAATGTAAAGGAAAACTCTGACCCGAATGACAAAAAAGGAGGAGTTTCCCAGTTCCAGTTCTTATACCTTACTTTACCCATCAAGTTAGTTACCATTAATTCATGATGTAATTTTGTACAGATATGCCAGATAGCTGCGTACACACCGAAGCAAACATATTCGCAGTACATAATGCCGTACGGAGACTTGAATCCGGGAGCAAGGAGGCGGCACAACGTACGCGTCGTCACAGTCGGCCGCTATAGAATGCTAAAGGATACACTCACTCACAAGGTAACATGATACACATAAGAGTAATTTTTTTTAAATTGAGAAATTGAGACTGGAGATTGGCAAACGAGCAAGCGGCTCACCTGATGGTAAGTGATACCGTCGCCCACGGACATCCGCAATACCAGAAGTCTCGAGGATGCGTTTCCGACCTTTGAGGAGGGATGATAGGAAGAAAGAGATAGATGGGGTGACGGGGGAGGGAGAAGAACGAGGAAGGGGAAATTGGGCTTCCGGAAACTCCCACAAATCGACGAAACGCAATAGCAAGCTATATTACTACACATCGGTGTTATGTGCGAGTGTGGTATTTCCCCGGTCGTGCCGGCCCATTCAATTAAATATCAGCATAGTCTAATAAACATAGAATTTAAACTCGCATTAAATTACTGATTCAATGTTTTGATTTTATGAGATTTTAGGATCACTTACTGAGCATAGATGAAGATACAAAATGCTGACATATCAGGCTTCAAGTGCCATCTTGCAAAAATTTTTGACTGATGTTTCGGAAACTATGCACTTTAGGGCAATAGTTATTTGAAATACAAGAGTGCAAAGATGCGTTTAACCGCATGCTCAATTTTGATGACAGAGCAAGCGATGGATTCTAAAATTGAATACGAGCACAGCAAGTGATCCAAAAATTTGAATCCTGAGCATCAGCGAGGGAATTTCTTCCCACCTCAGCTAGGAAATTACTAAATGCAAAAAGACACATTTAAAATCACAAGACACTTTTATTTCAGTTTAGGTATTAACTACTACATTATGAAAGGTAAGTATTACAGAATAATCTTTAAATTATAAAAAATATTACTTAAAGCATAACAAGTTTTTAACCTAAGGTTTTTACAATAATATGACGTGAAAACAAAATGGCGCTCGCAAAGCTAATTAAAAAAAAAGTACACCAAGAAGGTTCTGAGTCTGAATTTTTAACAAATTAAAAAAGGTTGTACCTGTGATAAATTCGGCACCATGGAGGTAGAAGTAAATAGGTTTGATGATGTTTTGAATTCACAAACTTAGTGCATGCGCTGTTCTAAATTTATTTTACTTTATCCTCTTGTGTCAGATATCGAAGAGCAAAAATACTCTTTCCGAGATGGAGGGGAAGAAAAAATTATTGAGACCATTGTTGTAGATAATAAAATTTCTTTTATTTTCTGTAAACTATTTTGTGAAACTTACTGCTTACGATTTATGGTCCATTTAATGAACATAGTCAGTGCAACTCGCAAATATAACATGGTATACACACACAATTACATACAATATGCACTGCCGTAATGATAAATGAAATAATGTTCTCAGTTGCTTCACCATGCTGCCATTGACCAAGTTATTGAGAACAGAAAAAGCATAACAGTTTAACAGTTTTAAGTAAGCCTTTGGTTCTAAATATAACTTTTTACACATTTATGAGTTTACCAATAATGTGTTGACTATTTAGCAAAAATTTATACATGCTGTTCTCCATTTTGATTTTTACAAAAAGTATTTATTTACTCCAATAGATTCTGAAGACCAAGTCTGAGATCTCGGCGCTGTCAGACTTTCTGGACTGGCTGGAAAAAGAGAAGGGAGATGGTAGTGTTATCCTTATCTACCACGAACCGAGGCGCCTCAGTCCTACCATGTTGCTGGAGGCCCTTACCAAGTTAGTTTGGCTACTTACTACTGTTTTTATTGCTGCAATCTGTCTGCCTAATGGTAAGTTAAAACAACTGTAATGTAGTCATTGCAGTTATTGTAAAGGCAGGTGAGGATATCATATTGAAAATGGTTTACCGTTATCATTAATTAAGTATTATATAGATTGTGTCTCTTTTTTTAACTAAATAGTAGACCGAATGGAACAAACATCAAGTAGTTTAGGATGCCTAGTCAAAATGTGAGGGCACAAGCAAGCCGCGGCCGATTTCCCGACACTTATTTCTCTTCACAAGTAAAGTCACATTTCCCGGGCATTCTTGCATCGAGAAATCACAACCAAAAACCCTAGTCATTTTCAAAGGCTAGAAAAGCTTTAATTAACTGTATAGAAGTTAGTTATGTTGACACTTCTAGATTTGTACACTTGCGGATCTGTTGATAAGCAAATATAATGAGTGATGGGAATGGCCACATCCTATGAGCTCATACTTAAAATTTACGTATTACAGCAAATCTGTAAATCTAAACTCTGTAGGGTCTGTAGATGATTTAGAATGCACAATGTATCTATAGTATTTAACAATACTACATTGTGTTGAAAATGTTCTTGAACCTGCGATGACAGCCAGTGGACGCGATGACAGCCGTCGGCATTACAACTTTGAAGATCAGCGGCAACCGTCCGCGTCGTCAGCTCTCTTAGTAAAGGAGCCACACAAAATTGATTCCGAACACTTATTGATTTAACTGCGAAAAAACTTAAAAACACATGTTCATTGAATGGTTCAAGAAATATTAATCAATAGAGATTTTCTGCACTCTATTCATTTTACAAAGAAATTTTCAATTCTTTTCGAAAGTCCATTGCTTCTTTTGATAACTTATTCTGAAAAACTAATATCTCATCAAAATATTCTAATGCACAAGGGCTAGTAGAGAAGCTCATAGTAGTTGGTCAGGTCGACGGGAAAAGACCACGCGGTCGCTCACCTAACCGATGGACAGACGTAGTAAAGAAGCTTACCGGCCTGCCAATCACGAAAGCTATTAAGACCGCCGAAGACAGAACCACGTGGAAAAGCATAGTACATCGAGCAGTCCACCATTCAGACTAGACACAACCTTCAGCAATGAAGATGCCGAATGTGATGATGAAGGGCTAGTAAATTCTCGGTCTGATATGAAAAAAGTATTCATTTAACAAAAAATACTAGTGTGGTTTTCACAAATTTTTACCGAGAAATACGGAATTACTCACGTAATACTTATCGGATAGTTTCGTCGACATCATCATCATGATGGTTGTTAGAATGTACCTGTTGTGTGTAAGAGCTATAGATTTACATTTCATACTATATATTTCAAGGAAACCAAGTATTTCTTTAACACTACTATTATCACATAGCTTATTCTAGCCAAGATATGGTTGGGTTTGTCAATATAATCATAACCTACTGATTTTCTACACAGGTACAAGCTTCTAGATCGCTTCAAGTCAATTGTTGCTGGTTTCGCGGACAGCTATGCCCTAGCAGCGGATAAGTGCAAGTCAACAGTGAAGTCTGTCTCCCTACGAGTGCTAGCGAGGGTTCTGCTGGATGCAGACTCACTTGCAGTAGATAGTGCCTTGGATAGAGCTACTGCAGCATATAGGATCCTGGAGCATCTCGCACAAGGTTAGTTATCCAGTTGACTTGTACCCTACTATGTCGTTGAACTGTTTCACAGATTGATAGCCCTCTGAACAAGAGTCTTGCTTTGATGGATATCAGGATTGTACCAGATATTTGTACCTACAGAATTCAACATCAGCATTCAACATGTTTATTCGAAAGTATTCTGACTACTTTTTATCTATGAGAAATTATTCACTCAGACTTACGCATATACATATACTTTTATACCCAATTCCAGATTGAAAATGCACAGGTCTGGTACCAAAGCAATTGTGGTTAAAATGTATAATACACTCACTACCTACAAAATAAAAGACGAAAATAAAGTCAACATATTATTCAAATAAAATTTCTTCTGCAGTAGTGTGACGATTTTTTCAATGACAAATGACAATGCATTAAAATTTGTTTGTCCTCTCTTGCACAATTTACAACTACCCCAGGTAACAGTGACAGGTACCTATTGTAAACTTTAAGCAACATTACCTGCATTATATATATTAACCTGACACATAAGCAATGAAGGATTTGAGTTTGAACATGACATATGGGTCCCATTATAAATACATTGTTATGAAATTTGTATAATGAGAATATGGCAATTGGGTGACCGAAAATATTCATGCATATACATAAGTAACATAACAAGACTGTCCTGTCATAACTCTGATGAGACTTGCCTCTGGTGGTAAAAGATGACTTAAATTTATCACAAACTGTGCAGTGTTGGACTCACCTCACCTCATATAATTTCTTATCAATTTAGGATAAAGAAATCAATTGCATGTTTCAACTAATTCTGGTGCGGAAATGCCCTTCAAAACTAAACACAGCAATGCTTTGATACTACTACTGTTTATTGTTTAGAGATAGCATATCAGGGACTGGGGTGTTGCCCACAAGAATTTGTAGACCTTTACTTTTATTACACAAGGATGCATTATGTAAATTCATTGTAGCTGCTGGCATGCCAAAAAACTAGCCCACAGTTAAATTAAACCAGGTTTAGATAATTACTTGATTATATTCATAATCAGATCATTATGTTCCCACTACTGGAACTCGAGCCTTCCTCTGGAGAGAGGAGTTGGGCCATAATCTACCACGCGGGCCCAGTGCGGCTTGGTGGGTAAGCTAGTATGTGGAAGTCTTCAGGCTGCCCAAAGGCCTACGACACCGGGACCGACGGTTCAACGTGCCCTCCGAAGCACGGAAGCGCCCAGTTGAATGATGCCACTAAAGGGGACACCCATCCAAGTCTTGGCCGCAGCAAGTTGTTGCTTAACTTGTTGATCTGTTAAGATTGCCAAGTCGAGCTCCGCTACGAGCGCTGCTTAGAGCTTGATTGCTTGATAAAAGAGAGAAAATATCTACTTAATAGTTTTGTATTAAATCAGGTGAACAGCAGGAAGTAGGCGGTGGCGGCGAAGGCGTTTCTCGGGATATGGTGGAAACCGCTCGAGTTTGGGCCAGGCCCGTCTCAACCGAGCTAGAGGCTCTCGAAAACCTCAAGAAACTTTTAGAAAGGTATGACATGGAAAAGTTTTGAATAAGGTACTATATAAAAAACAATAACGAATTCTAAAGATTTAAATAATATGCTTTTGCAATTCTTAAGCTCATTATAGAAACTTATAATCTTTTACATTAATCTTTCCTATACCGATAATTAAAACAAAAGATTGATGAATGAAACTGACGTATATTTACGTCTCTGGGAGGCAAAGGGTTAATAGACCCTAAAAACTGTATTTAAAATTATTTCGAGACTATAATATATGTAATAAGGAATCGAAATTAGCAAGTTGAAGTGGTAATGGGCATGCCACATTGCTCGCACAACCGATATCCGATCGTGAAGAAAGGTTCTCGAGTGGCGACACGCACCGGAAGACGTACTGTCTGACGGATGGACGACCTTTTCAAAACTGCGGGGAATCGCTGGATGCAGGAAGCGAGTAGCCGTTCCTAGCGGCGTTCTATGGGAGAGGCATATGTTCAGCAGTGGACGTCTTCCATGGATGCTATTTTTTTATTTATTAACAGAGTGAAATTTATAACTTCAAAGCAACTAGTTACTCCCCTATCGTTAAATATTACGCGAAACATCCTGCACTCGATCTCGAGCCCAGGTCTTTTCGAGACTCCCTTGATAACCATGTTTATTTTGGTATTTTTTAAGGTTCTCTTGAGGTAAAGTCGAGTTATGTCATTAATTGCGTCATCAACTCCAGGATAATTTTATCAAGATCAAGCATACAAACTCTATAGTCTATGTTTTTGTGTGAAAAATCACATACGTGATAGAAACGTCCGTAAGAAATTCAGGGCTGCTAGAATGTATTACTGTTACAGCTATTTTCGTTTATATGGCGATTCTGTTGTGACCCAACCTGGTGGTCGTATTTCGTATTTTCACTGCATTTTCATAATTATGTATTGCTTAGGTGCATAGTATTATATATGTTACATCTCGTTAAAGTGTAATATTGTTCTGTGTTACAGTGTCATCAAGAATGTTAGCTACTTGGCAAATGAGCCACACCATTTTAAGTTCATACACTAGGTAACTTAGGTAGCTAATTACGTACCTAGGTAAATACACCTATGGTCTATTGTACCTATTACTATATGATAAGCGGATGCCTAAATAGTTGATAATGTAACCCGGCACCCAACCTAGATAGTCACTAAATAGTTAATTTCCAGTAACGTATAATTTGAGAGCAATTAGAACTTGCAAAATTGGCGTCAATGGTAACCCGCAGCTATCGGTAGTATTGTATAATGACAATGCAAGCAAAATTTAGACAACTATGTCTTTATTGAAGCGGGAGCTTTACCGGAATCATGTTAGAAAAATGAAATTTAAATTGGTATTGTGGTTGCAGACAGAACACGTTCCGGCCGGTGTTCGCCCCTCTACTCCGGTCGGCGCGGCCGGAACGCAAGCGCGTGACATATTTGCGCCGCATTCTGGCCGACGCCGGTCTACTCTACGACCAGCTGCAGGCTGCCTGGACGGAACAACAGCTGTCAGGTAACAATCTATACCTATTTTGCTAATAATGGACCATTGCACGGAAAGACAGCAAAGCTCAAGAGAATGTCAGTGAAATCCAATGCACTTCTATGAAGATCATGAATAATTTAATATTTTTCCAGACATAATATTTTGTTATCTGTTCACTGACAAACTTTCGCTTTTATAATATAAGAGTGTTTTAAAATAAAAACTGGTTTATGTTAATTTTTAATATGAGAAACTGGAATCACTCCCGTAAAGAAGATCTTTCGAACAATAGTTTCAACCACATCCGGTAACTAAGTCACAAAGGCCATTAACAAAGAGTCTAATCAAAGTTTTAATTAATTGTTATTTCCAGGGCTTGAAAAGCAGCTCAGCTCGTTGTCTCTGTCTGCCAAAGAGGAGGACATAAAGGAACTAATAGAGATATTTGACTGCCACTTTGACCCAGCCAAGGAGCCGAAAGGACCCAAGCCGAGGTTACCGCGAAGCCAGATACGACAGCGGGTGAGTTTCCTTTTATTGTAAATATTGAGAGAAGATAGAGAAAACTGTATAATATTGTCTGGCAACGTAATGCGCGACACCGTTTCTCACCCCGTAGACCAACGAGGTGAGAGACGGCGCGGTGGCGGAGACGAGGTACTATAAAGATGGCAGCAAGTAGCTGGGACGGGGACACTTCTCTCCGTGTTATCATGTGATAGAATGACGGGCTACCTGTGTCACCCGGTAGGATGGTCAACACGCCCAGGCCAGTGGATTAAACACACTCCCACGTTCCGCGTTTGTTGTGCTGAAGACTAGTTTTGGCTCTGTTATTACAACACCGTCATCACTGGAGCAGTTGTACTAGAAACCCAGGACTGTGCTTACACTTGGAAGTCCAAGCTGTATATTCTAATGGACCATTGGCTCTTTTGTGCATGTTTATATTACAGAACACATCATACCCTTTATATCACACATATCCTATATATCAAAACTACAATATGAGAATAAAATAGGGTGTGATGTTTTAAATGGTTGTTGTTACAGGCAACATCGTCTGCCGGCGAGACAGGCGAGGCGGAGGGCAGCACAAGCGAGTCACAGAACAGTTCTCCGCACAACTCTCCCAACAAAACCAGTAATGGTATGCGTTTCACTATTTTATTCACATACACATTCTTTATTGGCATTCCACAATGTAGGATTAGGTTAGAGGCTAGTATCAATTATGGGCCCAACTAGCAACACTAAAACTCTACACACACAACACAAACAATCTAGTAGAGGAGGGCAGGATATTTTTAACATTGAGTAAGAATTGAATGAAAGTCTAATCAAAGAATCTTTTATGTAATCCTCATCTCAATATTATAATACCTTGTTTTTATTAGAAAAGATTTAAGATACTATATTTGATTTTGCTTTTTAGTGAGTCAGGTAGTTTTATATTTTTATGCACATCACAAAAGCACTTGTTGAGTGCAGTGCTAAGCGAGTGTAGGGCAACTTAAGCATATTATTGTGTCTAAGGGTTCACTTAGGATGTTTTTCCGACAGTGTTAAATCATCACTTAAGTCGACTTGTGGTAGTCTATAGCCTGATAAACATTATGGCTAAAAGCTAATAAGTCTCATGAGAAGTGAACTTGAAGCTTCAGTTTTTGCTCACAATTTAGAAGTGGTTTTACCACTTTCGTCTCTATTATAAAATTTAACCCAAACTAGTCATTTGCGAGTATATATCGGCTATTTTTAGGAAAGAACTGAACTGAAACCATTACCACCATGCTAGTAACGTGACACTTAAGCAGTGTACATAAGTCGCCTAATTAGCTTCAGTATTTCCTAATTTTTGGACGTGGTAACGTCTTATAAATCGATCAAATCGAACAAGCGATAGGAGGCACGATCGGCCTAAGCTATCGGCTTGTCTTATGACGTCAAAATTATCGTCCGTAAACCGACTTTACAGACAACCACTTTTTTTGGGGAAAGAGAACTGAAACCATTACCATCACAACCTACGTAAAATCATATTTAAGGAAACATCTAAGATAATAACGTGATACTTTAGGGATGTACATTAGTCCCTAACTTAGCTTCGTTATTTTCAATTTTCCTTATTTGTATAGAAAATGTATCTCTCTGCTAATATAGATAGATAGGTACTAATATACCGCTTGGTATGGCAACAGTTACTATACGTACATTATGTGCGTTGGGTATGATTACTTGATATTGCATACTCCAATAGAATTGTCCTGTGGGTCTAACACGAATATGTGCGTAAGTGTAATCGTAAACTATTAAATTTTAGTTGTCATATATACTAAACTTGTACACTATATTGGTATACTAAAAATATCGGAACTGAATTATTCGACTTTGACACATCCATGTGGATAGAAAATTACTCTACTATTAATAAAAGATATGAATATAATATTATATCCTTTATTTCTATTAATTACTAATGTTGTAATGCTACTAGCATATAGGTATATACAAGTCTAATTTTGTGATACTACTACATACTTGATTTACATTATTCTTCTGGCTCATCGCGAGCCTCATTTTCCATGTCATTTCTGATTATAAAATCAAGAAATTGTGCTGGAGGTGATATGTTGAATGCCTTATGTATTATTACTAGAAACTAATTATTGATGTGTACTACGCCTTAAAATCCTATTTCTTCGTTTTTTATATTAACTAATAAGTCTTCTCCACACATTTAATATGTTTTAAAAAGGTAAATCTCTGCTCCGATACACTATATGAGAGTGGTGTAAAAATAAAAATTCTATACTTTTAAAAGTACTAACCAGGAATAATAGTTTCATTACTGGCCGCGGACTTTATTAAACGACGCAAATTTTACCCAAATCCGTTTGAAAAATATCGTATCGACCATTAAAATACCGCCGATGCCGATATATGGGCACACCTGAAGTATCGCCGATGCCGATATATGGGTACACCGTAGTACATACCGAAGTGCGATATCGGTATCGGATGCACCCCTAGTTTAAGCAAAGACTGTTTTCGTATTACATAATTTGTACTGACAGTGCTATTTTATTGTATTTCAGACGTCGCAGCGGGAGATCCTAGTCAAAAAACCCCAGTCCCAGTGCCTGAGGCGGTAGCGGCCAAGTAACGGCCATACGTTCACAACAAGCTTAGACTTTTCTACCACATAAATTAGCATAACGAACGCCATAGGAAAATATATATAATATACATTTATTCGTATTATGCATTAGATTAAGTATCCATCGGAATTGAACATTTGTTTTATGTGCATTGGAGAACGAGATTACACAAGTTGTTTGTTTTTTTATTTTCATATATTCAACGCCCATATATTTTGCTTTACGCGTTAAAGATTTTCCTATATTATATAGTAGGAGTGCCTTAGCAACTCAGTGTTATAAGATAAAATTTTGTATATCCATAGTAAAGTAAAGGTAGTTGTTTTCATGTCATAATATTATATTGGACCGTTTTTACGCGGCCTTTTAGAGATGTGCAATTATGTTATATCTTATATACGATATTATATAAATATTGTGATGTAACTCATTGTTGCAGATTTTGTACTATTTTTAATATAATAGCAGTTTTAATACGGCTTGAAAGGTAGCAATATTTTAATAAGTTTTAATTTTGGGGGCTTACATTTGTAAAAGTACAAATTATGTACTTGATTTATTTATTTAAAACATAAAAGATATATATTTTATTTATTAAAATAAACGTGCAATGTTATGGAACGGATGGGACTGATTTTAACATCCGAATACGTGCAAATTATTCTATATGTTTCTTAAACCTTTTCTCACATTTTATACGTTACGCTCGCTGTTCTACGCTAACTTTGCTCGCTGTTGTCAATTATTTTGTTTGCCATAATATAAACAGAAACTTTTATTTTATTTTGTTCTTCATTTTATAAGGTAAGATTCCTTTACCATTTAGGCTACATAAAGTGTGTACCTATTAACTTACCTCTAATTTAGTTAGTTTTAACATAGACTGTACATATTAATTTAATTTCTTATTTTGTTCAGATCTCTAATAAATATGTAAGTCTACATAATATGTTTGTTTCGTTTAGCTCGAACCTTATCCTGCATAACTCTTAAGGTGCTTTTTTTTTCAATAATGTAATCGTTTCAACACTAAAAAGTGATATAACTTTTGTTGAAGTCGGTACCATGATAGTTCAAAAGTACCTATTATCACAATATTGTACGCATGGTACCGACTTCCACAAGTTATTTCACACTTATTAAGGTTAAAGTCGATTTTTTTGGTCAACATTTTTTACGATTTGTAGCGACCCTTGCTACTTGCGGGATCGATTGTAATTACCATTAAATTTATTAAGATATCAAAATAGTCGAAACACTTCATTAATGGGATTGTAACTCAAAAATCGCTTGACCGAATTTGATGAAATTTAAATGGGACCACGTCGTAAGTATACTCGATCAAACAAACAAAATATAATCAAAATCGGGCTCCTCTGTAATAAGTTAAGCGTGATCGTACAATGTAATGTACTTACGATTTGTTGTTCTTTTTCACAATCGCCGTATATACGGGCGGATATAGTAGTAGTATTCGTGGTGCCTAAAAATGAGTTTTTCCATTATATCATAGACCAAAATATATACTAGGAATATATATAATACATATGATTTGCATTATATACCAAATCATCAAAAAAACATCCATTGGCAAAGCTAGTGTTTCACTTTCTTCCCATTACTCACCATATTTTTCTACGAAATGTATCTACTTAAGTTTGTCTTGAGATTCAATGATTATATGCTTACTAGAACGGAAAATATTAGTAGATTCCGTTTAAATATTTCGTCCTTCATAAACAAACATGAATTCTCAGTGGTTAGTGAATAAAAATTGTTTGTTTACACTTCGACCATCATTTAAGCTTGAAATAGTCAAACTTCCAAATCTTGTTATTTTTTTGCCTCTTTTAAAGAGTTTCTATGATAATAAAATGGATTTTTCTAGCTGTTTCGAAATATTTTAATTTAATTTTGATTTTCGAGAACTCATTGCTGTCTTACTGCTATATAAGCGGAAGTTTTCGCTTTTCTTACTTCAGATTTGAAAGGAAAATATTGATAAGCTATTACTGTGGTCTCTAATTCTTAATCTGGTCTGTCTAATCTAGACCAGACCTTGACAAAAGTGCTCTCCGTTTTAAGTCAATTTGTTTCAAGTGTTCTTTGTTTTCTAAGTTAAACTCTCGTCTCGGTAGTCTAAAATTGAAGGTTTTGTGATCCTCATCCAAGACCTTTATGAACTAAAATACCAATCTTCCGTGATGATGAAGACGACATCCCTCTTCAGGTTTCGAGGAGACTATTTGACTGATTGATTCCCTTATACATAGTGAGGAAGATCCTGTACTCCATCCTCAGGATCTGAACATACATATTGGTTTTCTTGTCATGGATGGGTAATGGTTGTGTGCGTGACCCATCAACCATTAACCAGTTCGCCAGGTCTCCACTTCAAACTGTAATATTCTCTGTGTGATTTTATATTTATACTATGTGCAATTTTTTTTTTCTGTGTTATAAAGGTAACAAAGGTGATAAATTTAACTTTACATTCAATTTTATTAACTTAACTTATTGTCAGTGAATCCCTAAGCTAGGTAACACGGCAACAATAAATATACGCGTCGAGTTGGAAGTTGAAAATAACTGAGTTCTGTGAGATTCAGATAGAAAAGACTGAAGATGTCCAAAATATAATTTATTTCATACAGTAACCACATCTTGTTTCGTCCAGCCCTCTGCTAAATGTTCTCTGACTGCTTTATCCAAAACTACCTAAAAAAAGAAAATAATAGCTTAGCCTATATAAATTGTTATGCTCACATATATATACTTAAAATTTTGTTTTGACACAATTTTAATATAATAATAATTAAGGCACAAGATTTGTTTACACTCGGATTGTATCTCGGAGATGACTTGGGCCAGAATCCACCACGCGGGGCTTGGTGGATAGGTTTGTATAAATGTTCACATTTCGAAGTCTTAACCCGTTGGCTCGAGATTCGCCATATTTGGCCAAGAATACAATAGATTTCGCAGAAATCAACCTACTTTTCCAGGAACTGCAACGTGTATGGTTAATTACAGGATTGTCTGCTTATTTTGTAACTATGGGCCTCAAACTAAGCATGGCCTCTTGGCGACCAAAAACAAATTAATTAGTTTAACTACTCCATAAATATATATTTTTATAGTGATACTACTTTTCCAGAACTTTACTACTTTCCCGCTTGGGGAAGCACCAAACCTTTGCCAGTTATTTAACGGCCAAGCAATAGTGTGCAAACATTACTGGATTTCGTTGAACAAGCAAAGCTTCCAGTGAAATTAGAGAGCAAGGGATTTATCATCTTATATCTGAAGGTTTCGCACAAGTCATTGTCATGCAGGGTTTTGAACAGTTGTAAAAAAAAATAATGGGACTGCACTGTTATGGGCACCGCTTAAAATCATGTGAGCTACTTGCTCGTCTCGTAACTAATTTACATAAAAATAAAGCAAAGTAGAGACAGCCGCATGCAGCGCCTAAAAATTAAATGAGTGTAATAATAATATGTAGTGTTTATTTTAACTAAGAATATTAGTAATTTATTTGTGACCACAATAACTATTAATCCAAAACTTCACCAATGCGGCTGAATATCTGAAATAGCGGTTCAATGGGCCTAGCCGTAAAATTTGCGTAAGGGCGCGTTCTCACTTTGTCGTGACGACAGATAATTGTGTAGATTTTTATCTGCCGTCACGACATAGTGGCGGGCTTTTGGGGGGCGTTCCCCCCCAAAGTGTATCGTATTCGTATCGTTGACGTATACAAACAAATTATCATTAGGTGTCGACGACTGGACGGGTAGATATTGGGCGAAAGTGTAAGTGTTGATAGTTGGACGCGGTAGGTATTGGGCGAAAGTGTAAGTTTTGATATTTGAACGCGGAAGGTGTTGAGCGAAAGTGTAAGTGTTGATATTTCGACGCGGTAGGCATTGGGCGAGAGTGTAAGTGTAAAAGTGTCGATGTTTTGGACGTGGTAGGTATTGGGCGAAAGTGTAAGTGTTGATATTTGGACGCGGTAGGTATTGGGCAAAAGTGTAAGTGTTGATATTTGGACGCGGTAGGTATTGGGCGAAAGTGTAAGTGTGAAAGTGCCGATGTTTGGACGCGGAAGTATGAAAGTGCCGATGTTACTACACGATAGCTACAGGTGCAATAATTTAAAAATACAATGAGCAAATGTTAAATGATCACTTAGTTTACCTCAATATCTCTGCAGCCTTGCATGGCTCTGCTCAACACCACCTCAAAGTAGTCCATATGAAGTCGGTGAGACATTTCCAATAACGCTATACTCCCTGCAACAATTAAAGTTATTGTTTTAAAAGTTCAACAAATACAAATGTAACGAGTAAAAATGACAAATTTCTGTTTCAAAGTTTTGAATATCCAATGGCCATTATCATCAGGGCTTTTATGTATCTCATTTGCAGTTCAGAAATCAAATGCTGTTTAAAATTTTTTTTTAAACTTTTACCAAAAACCAGAACAGACTTCTGTGTGAAATAACTTGTCGAAGTTGGTTTAGTACCATGACAGTTCAAAAGGATCTATTATCACAATATTTTATGCACAGTACCGACTTCGACAAGTTATTTCACACTTTTTAATGTCGAAGTCGGTTCTGTTTTTTGTGGTAAAAAATAATTGCACCCTTTTTAGTGGCCCTTGCTAATTATAGGATCGTTTGTCATTCACCGTCAATGATGATATCATCAAAATAGGCGAAACACTTTTCAGTTATTGGAGTGTAACTCAAACTGCTGGACCGAATTTGATGAAATTTAAATGGGACCTCGGAAGTATCTATACTCTACCAAACAATTTGAAGTCAGTTAAAAATAGATTTCGGTCTACCAATGATTTCCGTACCAGTGGAATTGGATTGGATATTGGCTACAGTGAGACACCTCCCCTTTCTCCACATTACCGACGTCAAATGTGACGTCGCCCACGCAAAGCTTCAACGTGATTGGTCAAATATAGCGTACGTTAATCAGGTATTATGTAGCTTTCTATTGGTGAAAGATTTTTTTTAATCGGTTAAGTAGTTTTGTGTTCATCCTTCCTAACAAACAATTATAACAAACAATTAAATCTTTGCTCTTTATTATTAGAGCAGATAAAGATTAATACCAAGGTACGAATAATGGCCTACATTGTACCAAATTAAACAAGTGCAATTTCAAAAATTAATACCGACTTCCATTCTATTACTTTGGTAAAAATCAGTTATTGGAGTGTAACCCAAAAACTACTGGACCGAATTTGATAATATTTACATGGGACCACACGAGAAGCACCAGCTTTCAAACAAAAAAAGAATTTCAAACAGAAATCGGTTCACCCAGTCGAAAGTTATGAGGTAAAAAACATAAAAAAACATACTTTCAAATTGAGTACCTCCTCCTTTATAAAAGTCGGTAGAAAAAGAAATATATGTGAGATTTTTGACTAAGTATAAACAATAGTAGGTAAGTTCTTAATGCTAAGTTTCCATCAAAGTACTATCTAAATAGGACAAATATGAATATATAATATGTGACCAACGATTCCCGTACCAGTAGAGGGTAGACTGGCCACAGTGAGACACACCCCCCCTGCGGCTTCCTCCACATGGCCGACGTCCAAGAGCGGCTCGGCGTCCCCCCCGCGCCACGACATGGACGCGCTGCAAGCGCAAGCATAAGCGCGGAGCGGGATGCCAGCGTCGATCAGCGCTAGCGTGGCCGCGTTCACGCATACGCAGTAACAGCTACCGTCGGCCTGGCCCCGACACGATTGTTGTTATTACAAGTACAATTTGACAAATTTAATACCGACTTCCATTCTATTCTATTCCGTTATTGGGGTGTATCTCAAAAACTACTGGACCAAATTTGATGAAATTTAAATGGGACCACACGGGAAGCACCAACTTTCAAACAAAAAATTTGAGAATCGGTTCATCCAGTCGAAAGTTATGAGGTAAAAACATAAAAAAACCAGTCGAATTGAGTACCTCCTCTTTTTTTTTTGGAAGTCGGTGGATAAATAATAAATCGTACACAATGGAAGCTACGCTGAGTAGTTCCAAAAAGAGGTACCAGTAGGGCGCTGCAGTCAGTGGAGACTTGTTTAAAATTATCTCAATTTAATCTAATTGTAGATACCTATACATAATATAAATTAGTTAAATAAATATCTACACAAAACATCCACAAAATACTTATGAATTGACAGGTCTCTGTTGATCGTAGCACCACCAAGCATGATAAGTTGCGAGCATTCAAGCCACTATTATTAAATAACGAGCTTGCGGTTACATCCACGAAATGGTGATGATGATGAAAAGTTGTCTGTTATAATCCACGCCTCGTCTATCTCCATACCAAATTCCAACAAAATTGGTTCAGCCGTTTGAGCGTGAATAAGTAACAATCATACAACACACTTTCGCCATTATAATGTTAGTGTGATTACTAGATGCGCCTCGCGGTTACACCCGCGTGGTGATGGATGATGATGAAAATTATCCTATGTGCTTCCCCGTATATAATCTATCTCGTTGTCAAATTTAATTATGATCCTTTCAGTCGGTTAGCCGTGAAAGCGTAACAAAAAAATGCCTTTCGAATTTATAGTATACTAGCTGGTGCCCGCGACTACGTCTGCGCAGGATTAGTACTTCGAGTAGGTAGCTTATTATTTCTCCGGGGGCATATCTATCTTTATACCAAAATGTCAAAAAAGATGTACATGGTCAAACGCAAGTGCTACAATAGTATTATTTGAGTACATTTAAATACTTAGTATATCAATCAGTAAACGAACAAAAAAAATATAATTAATCACCATAAAAAAAAACATTACATTTCATCATCCTTGGCGGTATTTGTGTTACATTTCATCACCCTTGACGGTCCCCGAACACGTCTAGTGTATCGAGCTGTCAAATTGACTTGGCTTTGACTAAGCTATCAGAAACTGACACAAACTTTGAGAGAACTGTCATCATTACGATCTTGACGTAGGCGGAGATCTTATTATTGTGCTTATGCTGTGCCCAAGCATATTACGCTTTTTCACCCGCTTGGTAATGGATGATGATGATGATGAAAAGTATCCTGTGTTAAACCAGTGCCTCATCTACCTCCATATCAAATTTCATCACAATTGCCCCCGCCGTTTGTGCGTTAATGAGTAACAAAGATCCACACATCCATACTCACAAATTTTCGCGTTTATAATATTAGTAGGAAGTAGGATAAGTTGTGTGAATTTTTAATATTAGGATGTGATGTGATATTGGCGACCCCGTTAGCTCAGCTGGTAGTGATCGTTGTTTCGAAACTCGGGTTCCCAGGTTCGATCCCTGGCAAGGGCGGATATTTGTAACGTGTTAATGTATGTGTCCATGCCTCCCGTGACAGAGGAAATCCTAGCGCGGGAAATGAGTTCAAAAAAAAAGATATTGATCTAAATGTTCCGTAATTCTTAGCCTAACATACTTAATGAAACCACACGATTTTGAGTTTCTTTTTATTATTCAACATACTCTCCTCCGAGCGCAAAACACTTTTCCATCGACCCGGTAAGGCTTCGATACCCGTTTTAAAAAAATCTTCGTCTATCTCCTCAAAATAAGCGTCCACGGCGGCTATGACCTCTTCATTTGTAAAAAAATGTTTACCACATAAAAAAATTTCAGCTTTGGGAACAGATAAAAGTCGGACGGTGCTAAATCCGGTGAATATGGGGGATGAAGTAACAATTCGAAGCCACGTTGATGGATTTCTGCCATGGATTGCACAGAGGTGTGAACACGCGCATTGTCCTGATGAAACAAGCCTTTTTTTCTCAATAAACCTGGACGTTTTTCTTTGATTTCTTCTCTCAAACGACGCAACAGGTTGCAATAGTAATCGGAGTATATTGTTTCACCCTTTTTTAAATAATCCATGAGAATTATACCCTTTGCATCCCAAAAAACGGATGCCATGACTTTGCCCGCCGATAAAACCACCTTTGCCTTCTTTGGGGTGGGCGATCCTGCTCTTTTCCATTGTTTCGACTGTTCTTTTGTCTCGGGTGTATTATGGTGAACCCAGGTTTCATCCATGGTTATAAATCTTTCAACAAATTCTCTCAATTGGGTCAGCTTCATATAACTCTAAACAGTCACGAGAAGTTGTGAGTCGGTTGCGTTTTTGTTCCACTGAAAGCAGTCGCGGTACCCACCGCACAGACACATTAGAGAGAATCCAAGTTCAGTAGTAATTATATGATGTGTTCGCTCATATGAGATGCCTACAGTCTTAGCTATCTCCTCGACAGTCAATCTTCGATCAGATAAAATTAAATCACAGATTTTTTTCTTTGTTTTGATCAGTGGAAGCAGTCGAAGGCCGGCCACTACGGGGCTCATCTTGAATGGTCTCACGACCACGTTTAAACTCTGCCACCCAGTTTTTAACAGTCGCATACGAAGGAACGGATTCATCCAAAGTAGCAGACATGTCTTCATAGCTTTTGGAGTTAAACCTTTCAAATTCAGGTATTTTATCACTGCACGATGTTCAATTATATCCATTTTCAAAAATAGCTCCGACTTGACTTACGGTATCACGTGTAAACGAACAATGAGTTGCTGTGAATAAACTAAACTGTGCATACTTGTTGCTACTTTAAAACTTTCCGAAATAAGAATAATCGAAACAAAATAAAATTAACTATCGACCGAACCAAAGCACAACCCTATTTGTTGATGGAAATCTAGCTTGAATGTGCAAATCAAGAATAATCGAAACAAAATAAAATTAACTATCGACCGAACCAAAGCACAACCCTATTTGTTGATTGAACTCTAGTTTGAATGTGCAAATCAAGGATGAACGAAAATTAAATAATTTTAATCATCGACGGAACCAAAGCACAACCCTATTTGTTGCTTGATCTCTAGTTTGAATGAGCAAATCAAGAATGAACAAAAATAAATAATATTAATTATCGACGGAACCAAAGCACAACCCTATTTGTTGATTGAACTCTAGTTTGAATGTGCAAATCAAGGATGAACGAAAATTAAATAATTTTAATCATCGACGGAACCAAAGCACAACCCTATTTGTTGCTTGATCTCTAGTTTGAATGTGCAAATCAAGAATGAACAAAAATTAAATAATATTAATTATCGACGGAACCAAAGCACAGCCCTATTTGTTGATTGAATTCTAGTTTGAATGTGCAAATCAAGGATGAACGAAAATTAAATAATTTTAATTATCGACGGAACCAAAGCAGGACCCTATTTGTTGATTGAACTCTAGTTTGAATGTGCAAATCAAGAATAAACGAAAATTAAATAATATTAATTATCGACGGAAACAATTGCACAATCTATTGCCTTAAGTGTTCCAAACAACAAAAATCGAAAATTAAACAAATTTAATATCGACGGAACCAAAACACTTATCTTTACGACACTAAAAGTTTGAAGTTACAACAATAACTTAGTAATTATTGTTGTACATATTAGATAAACCGAATATTTTGTGTATTGAAGTATTCATTATCGAAATAAACACTGGAATTATCAATCTTATTGCTTTAGACGGTTTCACTTTGTTTGTATTAATTATTGTGGCTAAATGTACGAGAATAATACATGTAGGTAAGTACTGAATAATATTTACGAAATAATAATTCTGATTTCGATAGATACAAATCGTTGAACTAATGCGTGAGTCATTATGACGGAATACCTAGATGGAGAAATGAACACCCAACGAAATAGATACCTACCTGAGTCATGGACGGTAAACACTTAATGAAGTGACAAAAATAGATTGGAATGTTTGTTATTTCTTCATCGAGTTACTATTTGGAATGAAAATAAATCGATAATAAATACTAAAACTAAAATCGTATTGAAAACGTTTAACTAACTATGAATTGATGACGATACACTATGTATGCTCTTATATCATAACGTAACTGTCCGTAATGTTAATAACTATATTGCAAAAACGAAATGTGTGTTTGGCGTGTTTGTTTTTGTAATACATCACGCATAATAAACTGCGGAATTTATTTTTTTATACTTGGCACAGACATAGCCTGTAGCCCCGAAAAATATATAGGATGCTTTTAATCACTGGAAAAGCTTCCTGTCGGATAGTATGTAAGCTAGCTGTGCGTGGCGCAGCCTCGTCTCTCATAAATTTATATTTATTTAAACTACACTATCAACACAAATCTTTAATCACTATGTTACCGTATCACGACTAAACGGCTGAACGAATCGTTTGAAAAAAAAAAGCCGTAATGAAATTTGGCATGGACATAGAATTATCGCGGGAAAATACCTACATAGTATACTTGTCATTGCAACCTACCTTGCCTAGAACGGCTAGGAGATTAGCATAAAAAAAACGAAAGTTCTAGACGTTTATTAGCCAGAGCTAGGTCGTGAGTTACACAGATTTGCGATAGACTACGAGTATGAATAGTTATATTGTTTCCTATACACCCCTGCTTCATTAGCAATAGCGCCACCTGTGTCGTAGGTGTCTTCGTGGAGCTAGTAATTCTTAATTCGCCTAGATGGCGACACTTGTCATAATTTGGCTAGAAATATTTTATTCTTTTTAATTACCGAACCGGACCAACAGGATACATCATCATCGTCGACCGTATCCACGCGAGTGCAACCGCGGGGTGCTGTTAGTTGTATTATAAAAACGTTTGTAACTCTGTCATAGGTCTGTTTTGTTACCTTATCACGCCTAAACGGCTGAACGAATCGTAATGGAATTTGGCAAGGAGATAGATTACATCCCGGGGATAGAAATTATGATACTTTTCGTCATCATCCATCTATCCATCACCACGCGGGTGGAACCGCGGGGCGCAACTAGTAATATTATAAAAACGTTTGTCACTGTATGTTTGTATCTTATCACTCCGAAATGGCTGAATGGATCGTAATTTTATATGTTATGTAATTTCATTAAAACCAATATTATACGTTTGTAAAAGCGAAACCAGTTTTTAATACTTTTGATATTCATATTACTTTCATTTGATTCCGTACCGATATAGAAGATAAAGATGCTTGGAATACTCCACTTCTGGCAAGCTGTCACTCTGCCACCCATAAAATGTAATACTTATAGTACCTAAGTAGAAACATTGTAAACATCTATATAAAAAAAATGGCCCGAGTTTCTTGCCGCTTCTTCTCTGTAGACTCTATTTATTTTGGAACACGGCGGTAGCGTCTTTAAAGTACATTCTAATGAAAAATTGACGTTCATAAGTGCGTCTTTGATGCCTTAAATGAACAAATGATTTTGATTTTGACTTTGACTTCACGTAAACGTGATCTTGGGTACACTGATCCAATTCTGCCAACTGGAAGCACCAGCAGAAAGCCAAGCGGTCATTAGTTTCCTCTACATCAATTATTCTTCTCTAATCAATATTAATGGATGAATTTAGGAGATAATGTCCAACCACATACAAAACTTCAGCTCAAAGCTCTAACTGGCACTACAACTGTTATGCAGGCGTGATGATTACTATCAGCACTCACGTAAGTTGTGCATGAGGCTGTCACACAAACAATATGCTAGGAAGTATTTGTATTGTAAGAGTCTACATGTCATGCTTTGATGGATAAACTATGAGTTATATGTGTCTCAGTCGCCCTAGATAAATGACAGTTTGTACTGTTTTACATGAACGACACCATACACTTGCTCAGTTATTCATGCTAGGCCCAGTGATCTTGTGTACTAATACATTACTAACTTGCGGGTCTTGTCATGTCATTTTATAGTACAAACCTGATCAAGTTACCTGCAAAACTTCAACATAAACATCGATCTGTGAGCGAGGGTACAGCTCTGTCTTGATAGCGGCAGTGAGAGCTTGCCTTAAGTGCAGGGACATTTCTGTAGACTTGCGGTCACCGCGTGGTCGATTTTTTCTTTCACCTGCAATATCGAAGACTTTGCTAAGAATTTGACAGTTAGGGCAATCTATAAATAAGCTCTATTATGCTTATACTTCACTGTTTTTAAATGAACAATAATTACACTGTTGTAATAGTGGACTAGAGTAGGCAAAGTGAACTGAATCATGAAATCATATCATGCATATAATAAAAAAAATATATTGTTGGTGTGCATTTAATTAACATATTTATGACATTATACTAATATAAAGATACCGGCTTCAATCACTTGGTATTATGTCGGTTTAAGTCTTGTTTAGTGCTTAGACCTTATCGCGAGTGATAGCGACGACAGTGTTTCGGAAACTTTTGTTCCGTCTAGACGATCTCCGCCGAAATCACCCGAGCCAACGCGCACGCGCCGGCAGCTGAGAGCCGAGGCGCGCAGTGCGCGACGCCGATCTCCAACACTCCCTGGAGAAGAACGTCTTATACGTTCGAAACGTCGTCGGACTTAAACCGACATAATACCAAAGGTGCAGCCAGCTACGAATAATAATAAGTCAGGAAGCATAATTCAGAACAAATTCTACACAAAAAGTGGTCCGTCAAACAAAAGCGACGTATGATTCCAAATACGAATTACTTCCGAGGTTACAAATAGACATGTTCGGTGATTGGTTTAAATTCAGAAGGAAAGCAGGGATTGGTTCACGCGCGTGCTGCAACGTCTACTATGACAACTGAGTCGTAGCGGCGTGGACGATGTAATGCAACAAGTGAATTGGACCAAGTCAATAATATAGACAACGTTTTTTATTTGCTTTTTTTAATATCGGTTACTTTTTAAAATTCAGTGAATTTTATGTCCCGTTAAATATGATTAATTTATTAAGTTTTCGTCTAGAAGTAATAAGAAGAGACTTTTTCTTCGCAATGTAGTGAAACGAGATTTAAAAAAAATCGCATATACATTTTACCAAAAATATATTTAACTAGCTGGTGCCCGCGGTGATAGATGATAATGGTGATGAAAATTCCAGACTATAATCTATCTCTGTGACAAATTTCAATCCGATCTGTTCAGCCGTTCTGCCGTTATGGAGTAACAAACATTCATTAAAATCGTCCATCCATCCAAACTTTCACATCACTTATGATATTAGTGGGATATAAGTAGGAAGTAGAATAGGATATTCGTTATTTGCCTGGTGGACGTTTTTCAGTGGTCGCAGAATACCTTCATTATTTTAGAAAAGCATTGTGTTGATATTACTGACAGATTTTTGAGCAACTCAAGTAAACCACTTCAAAACTTAAAAAATTAAACATACATACGTAATTCAACCGAACAATAAACAATTTTTTTAATACCATATTATGCAACTGTAGGTAATCGGTTATTACTGTTAATTGTTCATTTTCTATAGTATTTTTTAGAGATGTTGTTGTTTTTTTGGGGACGAATCATCAGCGTAAAAATGCTTAATATAAGATTTGATATACATAATAACATAACATAAAAAACAGTAGGTACTGACTGTACAAACTGGGAGGATCTGCAGTTTTGTGTAACATGGTACATATACAATTTCTTTCAATTTACTTTTTTATTTTATTTCTTCAAAATGAACGGAGTAAGTATATCATGTTAGTTTTCACAGGCGTCTAGTCATACTCTTGTCTTTCTAGGTTAAGTGCAGAGAGAAATTTATTTTACTGCTTTGGATCGGCAAGGAAATGAAAATAAAACTAAGCTAAAACTAAATAAGCAAAATACATTGCTGTTACATTTCAATATTCAGTTCAGTAAAAAAATATACATTAAACAAAAATAGACTGACTTTATTTTGCATAGTATTGACCATCTCGGTTTGTATACGTATTTGTACATCTTTGAATATAATTATAATTTTGCTACTACTTACTAATAAAAGTGATTCCTGGACATTTTAATCTTGTATGGATCCTGCAACACTTCACAACACATGCTGGCATGATGATTCACAGCTGTAGTTCACAATGATAAAAATTAAAATGTATGCGAAGATTTCACGTGTGCTCACTTGCAAGAAAAATGTCCGACTGATGACGTACTGAACACGACTTTTAAGCCCCGCCTACTTGAACACGACTTTTGTTGGGTCATTTTTTTAACGCAGTTACTGTTCCTGACTTATTCTTATTCGTAGGCAGCCAGTCTCTTTATATTAGTATAATGTGTGATACTCACGATAGTTTTCAAACTCTAATATTTATGATTTGTTGTCATGAATAGGTGTTGCACTTACAACTGAATCAATCTGAATATTTCCAAAGTTTCATATAACCATGGTTAGTTCTTTTGTATGTTCAAATATTTAGATAATATGCAAAGTAGAAATATTTTCTACTAAGTTACATTAAATGTTATGTTCCACAGTGCTGTACCATAAGCTATAATCCCTTATTTCTTAAAACCAAGACCATAATGTGATATGACGTAGGCTAAATTCAATCTCATGATCCTTTATTGGAAATAAGTATGTATATAGTATCTATGCTAAGCTTATGCCCATTTCTTTCCATGCATGGTTGTCTGGAAGAGATCGCTCTGAGCAAGAAGACCGCCCATTGTGACACTATTAGTTTTAAGCATTTAATTGTAATTAGATATTTTTGTGTAAAATTGTATCGAAATGACTTATGTATAATGTGGTGTTACAATAAAGAGTTAATCTATCTATCTATATATCTATAGGTATGTATATTTGTATTCACTATTTGCAGAATTTACTGACAAGATAACTGGGATAAAGTATATATATTACCTGTAGAAAATGTAGCCATACTGTACTGACAATTGACTACAACTCCCTCATTTGACATTTTTGATTTTGATGCCTGCAATAAAAGTAGTTAAGTAATTCACTAGATATTAATTTCAAAATTTAAACTACTTATGAACAGAGTTTACATACATTAATTAATTGTAATGATGTCAACATGGAGAGCCTTTTCTTGGATTCCTATCTTGCAATTTATTTGGCAGTAGCAAACTTAATTACATGAGTGGGCCAAGCATGAAAATCTACATATGTGTAACATTATCGTATCGTTTACGTATTCAGTACAAACTATGAGTTATCTGTGCCACTATTGTACTTGATAAATGACAGTTTGTACTAAATACGTAAACAATGTCATAACATTACACAAATTTTCGTGCTCGTCCCCACTGATGGGCTTTGCGACTTGACTGGTTTGGTGATTACAGAAGAAAATCAAATTGATAAAAAAATAATGGATTTCTGATCACTGACTTTCAAGCATGTGATGTAACCTATATACCCATCAACCATGCGTAATTTCACGCACATTCACACCTGTACAAGATGAGCAGTTTCCTCAGAAATACTATTACGTACCTGATGAGGACCATACACAGCTGCCAATACTTTCGTGTTTCCTTGCTCCAAATAGGCACTACCGTCAGGTTGAGTGAAAACACCAAGTTTACACCGTATACGGCGCAGTTCATTAGGCCTCCGCCCATCCAGACGCAAACCTTGACTTGACAATAGTTCTGGACCTGGCATCTTTGTGCTGTGGTTCTTATTTATTCAAAACGTAAGTACTTAATGGTAAATGTGACTACCGCCGTAGTAATTAGAAAGACATAATATAGTCTCGTATAGTCTAGGAAATTATGAGAACCCTGAAATTTATTGTGGTAGGTATTTATGATACAGGAGTGGAACTTAGGAATAAGATATGAAAGGAAGTAAACATTTAAAAAGATCCGAACTCCGATGAAATGAAACTTCGCAAAATAAAATGAATAATTCGGTTTTCCGTTTTTGTAAACAAACACCACCATAAATTAGGCTTGTTGAAAAATATCGATATATTTTGTTCGATATATCGATATTTTAGCCGATATACTTTGATTCGATACATCGATAGAAAATACTCAATATCGGAAATAGTATCAACACGATATTTTTATAGTTTTTTTTTTTAATAAATAGCCATTTTTAATGATTAGTATGTTATGTGTGCTGCGGCCATCATGCGGTCGCTGCAGTGATGCCATATTGAAGTATTCTTACGCCTTCTGGCGAACATTTTTGTTCTTGGCGAGATTTTTGAGAATTAAATGACTTGTTGAAATAGTTGGCGAATATAAATTTGAAAGGCAGAGTTTTCTACTATCGCAACCGAACAAATGCTGGTTTGCCTGAAATTTATACAATGATTTTAATAATATAGTTTTTATAGTAATCTGCTGTAGTAACTAAGATATTTGTTCTCAAAAATTTTTACTTTTTAGTTTTTGATGTTTTCAAATAATGCTTAATAAAAAAATGATTAAATTAAAATACTTTCGTTTTTATTAGAATAAAAATATATTAAAGTTATGTCCATTTTGAATAAAAAATACTATTTCCTATTATTGAGCTAATTCTCAAAAAATTGACCGATATATCAATACATCGATATTTTTTTCTACAATATATCGAGGTCGATATTGATATTTTTATAAATATTGATATTTCATTTCAGTTTCGACATCCCTACCATAGATAAACCATATAACAATAAATCAAAGAGTAGAATAACTGGGGGGCGCTCCGTACCTCAGAGCGCGGTTGTTTAGTTGTTTTCTAACTCGCTCTGAGGTACGGAACGGCACGGTTGTTTTCTAACCTCAAATAGACTGACAAATTCAACATTGACAGATGACTTGATCCTTACCTAATTTTCTTTAAGAAGAAGAAGAAGTATGTTGTAGTCTGATGGGTCAAAGTTATGTTAGATGCGGGTTGCAACCGATTACCGATCGATTTTGATGGTTAAAAGTTGCAACGTTCCGAGGTTCGGAACGCTCGAGTTAGAACAACTGACTGGGGCCTTACTATCACCTTCGTAAAAACCATGCAAGTTCCGTGCAGTTCTTAAACCTGACATATACATAACCTGACATATACATATACATAACAGTTTTGAATGAAATCATACCATGACGCTCATTTAGATGAACTGTTTGAATATTGTTTTCTCAAAGATGAACGGATAATACTGTCTCTGGCATTCTAACAATTTACTATAACCAACATTGCAGACGCCTAGACGTTTGTAGGCTAATAAACTAAGTGGATTTAGAGCGACCACTTAACGAGTGTCCATACAAAAAAACAGGTGAACGGTTTTTCTGTGGTTCTTGAATAGTAGGCCTAGGCTGGCCTGCTTTAAAGTTGTCATGGTACGAATAAACCGGGCAGTTGTCTAGAAGTCCTGCTTTAAGAGCATTTAGTAAGGCCCCTGAACAGCTTTACCCAGAGGTTCGGAACGGCGCGGCGTTAGTGCGAAAAGCTCCGAGTGCGCTCTCACCGAGGTTAACGCGGCCTTGTCCTGTACAGGAATATATATAATTCTCACCCACCGCAGGGAGACCACGGGGAAGTCTGGCGCCCATTTTTGGCGAGTTTGGTCTCCGAGGCAGTTGCGGCGCGCCATGTGTTCTGGCGTGCCGCGAAGAGAAGGGTCCGGCAACGGACAGCCACGGCGGGTTTGCGGTCGTGTGGAAAATCTGTCCCGCGTTCCCGCCGAGGGCGGCAGTGACGGAACACCCCGGGGTTTTGGTGGGTATACGGACTCCCACATAACCACCTCCCTCCCCGTGGTGGGTGGTATCCATAAAGGATTTCCCCGGGACAAAAAAAAAAAACAAAAAAAACTTAGACCTATCGTTAAACACAGATGTCTATGCTTTAGTAAAAACTTCGTCAGGATATCTGCTATCATTTCATTTGTGGGAACATATTCAATTGGAATTGTTCTACTATCCACAAGGTCTCTTAAAAAGTGATGTCTAATGTTAATGTGTTTGGTACGCGAACGATGTACGTTATTTTTAGTATTTGAGGTCCTTTATTATCACTGCAGACAGATCCTTACACATATCACTAAGTGCCATGTATTCAGCTTCGGTTGTAGATAAAGCTACTGTCCGTTGCTTACGAGACTCCCACGATATGGGTCCATTTAGGTAGAACACATAGCCATGCACCGAAGTGTGCATCAGCATATCCACAGAGTTTGAAAGTATTTGTTTGCTGGAAATGGACTTTAAGATGCATTGTTCCCTTTAAATAATGAAGAACTCTTTTTGCTGCATTCCAGTACACTGTCCCAAAGTTATTATTGAATTGGCTAAGTATGCTTACAGCGTGTGTTATGTCTGGTCTTGTTCCAACTGACAGGTACATTAAGGAACCAATTAACCTTTGATAAGGCAAATGTTTTGCTGTCTCTTTTAAAGAAGGAATGTATAGAATAAGGATAATTATACTAATTGTAGGCTCAGATCAGCAGGAGTACTAGCTGGTATTGTGTCATAGAAAAATTAACAAGAATCTTTTTAATATATTCCTCTTGATCAGTTATTCCACTATCTTCCTTCATGATCCTCATGCCTAAGAATTGTTTCAAGGTAGGTTTCTAAATCCTTTATTTTAAAGAATTGTTTTATATTCTTTTAAAAAGTTTCTTTCATATCAATACTATTGCTGAGAATGCAAAGATCATCAACAAAGATTGCGACAGCCAAAATGCAAGTTCTCTCGATTTTATAGTATAAGCAATGATCATATTCTGATCTCTTCATTTTCAGTTGAATCATAGCACTATTAAGTTTCAAATTCCATTGCCTAGGCGCTTGTTTAAGACCGTAAATTGCTTTATTTAACTGGCTTACCTTCAAGTTGTTTCATAAATATTTCTTCTTCTATATCACCATTAAGGAAGGCAGTTTCTTCATCCATTTGATCTACGGAAACATTCCATTGTGCTGCAAAAGCCAACAATATTCTTACGGTTGACAAGCATGTAACAGGTGCGAAAGTTTCATCATAACCTATACCATAATGTTTGTGTAAAACCTTTGTCTACCAATCGCGCTTTATAACGTACGATTTCTACATTAGCATCCTTTTTTATCTTGAATACCCATTTGCTACGAATTATTTTCCTATCTTTAGGTTCATCAGCACAGCTATTTAATCCATGTTGCAAACCGCACCGCACCGTACGTTACGGTTATCAACAGGATTTCCATCCTTACTATCTTAAGTTCTTTTGAAAATGGCATACTATCTTCAATGTATGCAGAGTATTCGTTATTAAAAGTTACCAAATGAAGAATCATAACGCAAATATTCTTATGTTTTAAGAATATGGTATTATAACCTCAAAAGCTGCTGAAACAAAATTTATTTTAAGTGCCCCATCAAGTTATTGTGACATTCTATTAAATACCTACTTAAAACATAAATAAATAGGGAAGGTATAATTATGTAATTTAAGTTCCAAAAATAAATTGAAATTTGATAACACTATGGCGTTTTTCTTGTTTTGATAAAGTTCTGTTGTTCTGTTGAGAATGCTCCTCAATTTAGGTACTATTTTCATCTTGTTTAAATAAAAACTTTGGCTATGCTCTTGATAAATGTGGTTTATTATTATTCTGCTTTTCACGACTACATAATGTTCTCAACTTTTACCATTTTGACATTTGTTGTCAAATAAAAAATGAAAATAAAAACACACATAAGCGTCAAACATTGAATTAAACCGCTATTTTGGAAATCGGTTAATACCTAAAATAACTTAATTACGTGTTTAAGAACCCTTTTACAACGGATACTAACATGAAAATTATTTAAAGACAATCACAAACTGCACAATAGTAATTAAGAATAAACCCCAAGTTTAGTATCCAAAGAATAACTAAAATTTGTTCATAAAAAAATTCGAAAAGTGTAGATTCGAAAAGTGTAGAACATTCTGCAGCCGAGAAGGCTGCAGAATGTTCTACACTTTTCGTTGTAGGCCTTATAACTAGTAGATAAGGAATCGATATCGATACATTTCGAATAAATGGGGTGCACATCCCTATTTTATCCTAAATGTTGGCAGAATAGTTAAGTTCGTCAGGTTGGCTTTCAGAGGTCGCCCCGTTTTGACGTTTAAAAATTAAATTTTTTATTGCCTATGCTGTCCCGTCTCTTCTTACCTTACGTATAGTGCGTTCGAATAGATCACTTCTGATCGTTTTTTGGCGAAAATAACGCTAAAAACGCTCACAAGGGGCGTTCGAATAGGGAATCTGTGGGAGAAAATGACTTTCATGCCTCTTTTTGTTCAGCGTTCGGAAAGCTAAAAATGAGGAATTTTTGCCCACGTCCGGAGCATAGTTGTTTGTGATCGTTATTTGACAGCATAATCATGCGATTTTAGGTCAGTTGAGCGTTCGAATAGAGTATGGGCAAAAGTGGCAAAAGTGGCAAAATTAACGTTTTTGAGCTTAACGAACGCTTTAACAAAAGAGCCATCAATGAAAAAGCCACCAATGCCATCATCATCTAAACGAACGCAACTATAGTATTGTATTCTCTTTGCAGTTTGTGATTTGATTAGATCAGCGTTGCCAGAACGTTACTATTGTAACATTTTACGGTACCTTTGACCTTGACATGTGATCTAATGTGTGTTAGCCTATATGGTACAATCCTTTATGTGTTGTATTTTGTTTTAGATAGTCACTATGGGGGTTCCTTTTTTTTAAATTCTGTTTGATTTTCTTTTTTTATTTAATCACCGATCATATTCTTAGATTATAACCTACAAACTCCTCACGGTTTATGACACTAGCATGTACGAACACTGGCAGAATTGTGACAATTTAGTCACAGAAGCCATCCAATAAGAAGAAGAAGAAGAAGAAGAAGAAGAAGAAGACCTTGACATGTTACTTCTATGTTACAAGACTCAAAATGTTTTTTTAAACTTTTACGTTACTTTTAGAGGTTAGATAAAATATAATGTAAACATTCTTATTTGTCGTGTAGGCGTACTTCATACACAAATTCACGTAGCGCATTCTCACTCACTCTCATCACCTCTAATTTTTTTTGTTTTGTATAGTACCTAGTTTTGTATTTTTGTTTGTATAGAACTTTATTTTAATCTTTGCGATTCAACTTTGGTTGGATGGAGTTTTATTAATTACGTTAAAAGTCATTGATTTGATCGTTATCGACTAGTGAGTGCTAACAAGTCTTGGTAAATGTTGTATTTAATGTAATCTTAAAATAAGTAATACGGTAATTCGCTCAAATCGCTTATGGTGCTGACGTCTATCTTCACTGGTACAATATCAAACAGTGCAATTTCGCCACTCACAGCATTTTTAGCGTGCTCATGAAATCGAACCGGTAGGTAAACGGAGCAAGCAAATCTGATCGAAGTTGACATTAAGACCACAACGCGTTCGATGATTCTTATTATTCTTATTCTTATTCGTTTTGGGGGCAATGAGGCCTGCACTGACGTCCCGCTTGGGGTGTTTTGTGCATTCCCCCCTGCCAGCATTTACTCAAGCCAACCTAACTCCTTCACATAGCGAAGTTTGGCCTTGGGTCGCTGGCACAACTGCTCCAGTGTAGTTTGAGGTGTTGTATGAACAAACGTCGACGATGCTGATGCATCTTGCGTTCTGGAGTGGACCTCCAGTAATCCTGTTTTTGCTCTCATATCTTCCGTAGCCCTGCAGTGCAGCAGCACATGCTCCACAGTCTCGTCTTTCAGCAGACAGCCTCTACATAGTGGGCTGTCCGTAGCTCCAATCTTGTGCAACTGGTAATTTAGATTACAGTGACCAGTGATGATGCCCACCATTAGGCGAAGGTCTTGACGTTGTAATCCTAGTAATTTGTTCGTAGTATTTTTGTTTAGGATTGGAAACATGGATTTCGCATGTTTACAGTCCTTCCTGTCATCCCAATAGTTTTGGTGTTTTCTTTCTGTGTAGCGACTCAGGAGATTCCGCACTTCCATTGCTGAGGGTCTGCAGAGTTCCATTTCCTCAGTGCTACCCTGCTTTTTGGCTCCTTCTTTGGCTAGTATGTCTGCCTTTTTGTTACCAGCACAAAGGCCATGTCCCTTTGTCCGTGATATAATTGTTTTGTACTTCTCTGAAAGTCCTTGGAGTGCAGTATGACACTCCGTTAGGACTCTTGACCTTGTTACCGGTCTTCTCAGTGCGTGAACGACTGCTGCACTATCCGTGATGAATGCCAGCAGCTTGTCTTCTTGTTCACTTTGTGATTTCAGGCGTAATATTGCCCTAGCAGCAAGTAGCAGGGCCATAGCCTCTGCTTGAAATGCCGTTGTGGTTTTGCTCAGGGCTATTGAATTAGAAATTGCAAGTTCTGGTGAATGTAATCCACAACCTGTTCCCGTTTTGTTTTTTGCGCCGTCCGTGTACACATGATAGGATGGTGTTAGACTCTCCAGGGCACCGCTCTCGGTAGTCAGCTCGTACTTCTTATTTGTGAGGTGCGTCTTGGCTATCCTGTCGGTGCCTCTGTGTGATTCGGGGATTATTTTCGTCGCCATGTCTAAAATTCTACAGTGATTTGTGATGGACTGCGTTTCTTTCCATTGATCTGTAGATTTTATTCTTAGCGCAGACGCCATTGCTTCTTGCTGTATGTGTAGATGCAACGGTGTCAGGCCAAGAATTACATCCAAGGCAGTTGATGGTGTCGATTTAGTGCTCCCGCTTATCAGAGAGCACGCCAGTCTCTGAGTTTGCTGTAGTTTAGTCATTGTGGTCACCAGGGTTGTTCGGGGCCACCATACAACGCTTCCATAAGTAAGAGCTGGTCTTACTATGACTGTATAGAGCCATCGACAAAGCTTCGGTTTGAGACCCTAGTCTTTGCCTACTGCTCTCGCACTCTGCATCAAAATGTTTGTGGCTTTTGTGGTGACGTGCTTTGTCCATAAAAGTTTGCTATCGAGCCAAACGCCTAAGTATTTCACTTCCTTGGTTAGATCAAGTTTTTGTCCAAACAAAACAATAGACAGTGGCGTCCATACCATGCCTCTACTACCCGGAGTGCTCTCTGCATTTTTTCGCAGAGGGTAGACTCAAAGAGACCTGAGGTCATGATAGCCAGGTCATCTGCGTATCCTATTGTGACAATTCCTTCTTTATTTAAGAGCTCGATTAGTTCGTTTGCCACTACTACCCATAGCAGTGGTGACAGTACACCTCCTTGCGGACAGCCTTTTTTGACAAGGCAGCGTGTCTTATTAGAAGTCTCTATATGTGCAGCTCTATTTGAGAGCATGTTTGTAATCCACATATTCATCTTGCTGTCCACGCCCTGCTTTGCCAGCCCGGTCTCGATGCTGGAAAACGTTGTTTTATCAAAAGCACCCTCAATGTCAATGAAAGTGACAAGGCAGGATTGTTTGTTTTCCATTGCGGATTCAATCTTATGAACCACGTGGTGAAGTGCAGTCTCTGTAGATTTACCTGCTTGATAGGCATGCTGATTTTTGTGGATGGGATTATTCACCAGTGGTCCACTTCTTATGTATTTGTCACAAAGTCTCTCCAGTGTTTTTAGGAGAAAAGAGCTCAGGCTTATAGGCCTGTAGGACTTCGGATTTGTGTAGTCTGATTTGCCAGGTTTAGGTAAAAAGACTACTTTAACTTCCCTCCACGGTTTGGGTATGTACTTCCATGCTAGACATGCCCTGAAAAGCGCCAAAAGGTTTTCTTTTATCATATGCAGGCTCCACTGAAGTAGTGCTGGAAAAATTTCATCAATCCCTGCAGCTTTGTATGGCTGGAATGTACTTACTCCCCATAGAATATTTTCTTCCGTTACTATGGTATTTGCAAAAGCCCAGACTTCATTACCAGCCTCGTGCATTGCTTCCATTTCCCAGTCTCCATTCTCTTCTATGTGGTAGTCTGGAAAGTGTGTTTGAAGAAGAAGCTCAAATTGTTCTTGGTCCGAAGCCGTGTATGTTCCATCGGCCTTTTTCAATGTCCCAAGCCTTATCTGCGTGTTGCTAGATAAGATTTTTCTCAGTCTTGCAGTTTCGCTTTCCGTTTGGATCGAGTTACTGTACTTTTTCCACGTATTTTTCCGACTCTTAGTTGTTTCTATTTTGAATTGATGTCTTGTCTTTCTATATTTCTGCCAATCATGCTTGTGACCAGTGTTCATAGCTCTGTTAAAATGGTGTCGCATGTTCTTTCTCAATTTGGCGAGTTCTTTGTTCCACCATTTATCTTTTTTTTCAAAATTATATTTCGCTCAGTTTTCAGAGGACTTGATTTTTCGTAGCTCCCTTTAATAGAGGTTACTAATAGATCAATAGTCTTCTCTATTTCTTGCGGAGTCAACTGTGTAGACGCCTCTATTTTTGGTATTGTTGTCAATGCCTCCTCCAAAGTATGCTTGAAGAGGGACTTGTCAGTATTTTTGGGATTTCTATATGTACGTGGTTCGTGCTTTCCCGTTTGTAGGCTGAACCTAATCCTTCGGTGGTCAGAGCCAGAGATTTCGTTTTTTGCTACGTGCCATCCGTCGATCAGCTCGGTGATTGTGCTCGTAGCTAGTGTGATGTCGATTATCGTCCTTGCCCTAGACGTCACAAAAGTGTGTTCTGCGCCTCGGTTGAGAACGTTTAGGTTGTGTTTGAGAATAAAGTTCAGTAGATCCTTACCTCTTTCGTTTGTGTCAGTGCTTCCCCAGACAGAACAGTGTCCGTTGCTGTCGCATCCAATGATACATTGAAGTTTATTTTTTGCACAAAAGTGCATTAATTCTTCTAGAGCTGCAGGTGGCGCTTCATCGTCTATATCCATATAGGCCGATGCTATGATAACGCTACTGAGTGCTCCATGTACGCCCGTTTCCAGCTTGATTACAGCAAGGTCATCAGTGCTTAAGTTTGTTAACAAAGAGGCCTTGTATAAATTCGGTACATAGATGAAAGCCCGCGTTTTAATTAAAGACATTTCCCCTTAAGGCATTGAAACCACTCACCTTTCCACGATTAAGATATGGTTCCTGGACCAGTGCTATCGTGTTTGGTTGCTCCTCCAGGGTTCTGCGCAGGGCGGCGAAACCTGTGACACTGTGTTGTAAATTGGCTTGAATGATGTCAAACTTACTATTTTCATCTAGCTTCTGAGCACTGCTAGAATTCGAGTTTTTACTGTTTATTGTTTTTTGCGAGTCCATGACGAAAGTTAAATGATCCCTGTAGGTTTTGTGGGTTGGTTCGGTTTGAAGGTTCGATGATTTTATACAGTTTAAATCTCGAAGTGAAGTCATTTACGGCTTCACATTAGCCTAGGTACCATGTGACCACTTGCACAATTTGTGGACACTTGAGCACTAATAGTGCTTATGGCTTGATTCTGACTGAAGTATAAGTATTTGGGAATCAGTAATTATACAAAAAAGTCGTGTTTACAGCTGCAATTACTTTATTTTTGTTGTTCTTATTACTCATTCTAATCTAAGTATTATGTCAAATAGAATAATATATGTCCGCCTTGCATCGCACATTAGCTTCAAGAAGCTCATGCAGCTATTTACTACTTATTATTACGTCATTTTGATTTTGTTAACAATAACTAGAAAGGGCTGAGTACCGACAGACGTAGCCGAGAAGTAGATTTTTTAACGCTATCTTTGCAAATGCCACCAAGGTATAAGTAGATACAACGCGGTCACATTAACTCGACGCATCGCTGGAATGCGGGTCCCCACCCGCTTCCCCCCGCATTCCCATTTCTCGCTCGGCAAGTGTCAGTACGGTCAGCATCTTTGTTACCGATACACGCCTCGATAAGTTGGTTAATTTTCTTGCTTAATTTGGCTTGCGAGGAGACATCAAATAGCAGCAGTGAAAGTGAGAGCGAGAGTGAAGGTGAAGACAGTTTTAATGACAACTTTCAATCCATTGTTTATAGCGATGATGACTAAAAGATAATCGACTACATTCCTGTCGAAAAATGCCAAATAAATAAATATTAATTGGGTAGCCATATAACAAATGTGTGTTTTTCCTATTTTTATGCTCAATATTAATAACGGTAACAGGTAGACCTTAAATTTTTACAGAATATGTAGTTGTATAATACTTTTCAAAATTAATAAAAAAAAAAATCATTTAACAAACTTAATTTTTAATTATTTTTTACTCGATCTTAATAAAGGCCACTTGGCCGGTTTTTTTTGCACACTGTACTTGAGCACCATAATGCCGTCACATTGTCAAGCGACTAGTTAATGTTACCGACTTGTACCTACGTACATAATTGTTTTAAGATGTAATATGAATGTTCTTAACGAACTAAATGAATTTCCGTGGTAGTCGCGCAGTCAGAGCGGCAGGTTCCAGTTTTGAGTAATTGCCAAACATTAATTCATATAAAAAAATTACACCAAAAATGGAACAGACTTCAACACTAAAACGTGTACCATGACCTGATAGTTCAAAAGTACCTATTATCACAATACTGTACGCATGGTACTGACTTCGACAAGTTTTTTACACTTGTTTGTATTGAAGACGGTTCCATTTTTTCATTCACCGTTCACCATCAATGATGATATTATTAAGATGATAACATAAAAATAGGCGAAACATTTTTCAGTTGTTGGAGTGTAACTCAAAAGCTGCTAGCCCGCATTTGATAAAATTTTAATGGGACCACCTCGGAAGTGTACTGTACCGAACAAAAAATAAATTGTGTGAATCGGCCACAAATGGGTGAGAAATCGGTAACATGTACACAAAAACATACAATCCAACATATTACCTCCTCCTTTTTTGAAGTCGGTTAAAAACACTCAGGCAATGTTACTTTTCTCGTGAAAATGTTACTTTTGGAGCTGTTCATGTTACATTTGACTACCTGCTTCTGAGAACACTGGATTAGATCGATTAGATTAGATTTGTATATTTACTCTATGATTTTAAAGTTATGTTAAGATGGCGTTGTCTGCCGCCGATTGTTTTGTTGATTTCTGGACGTGTTCTTAATCTTCAGTTTTTCAGTTTATGTTCTAAATATATCTGTTAATAAAGTAAATAAACACACCCAACAAACTAAGGTATTAAAAACATATGTTTTGCCCATTTACACATATGCGGTATTGTCATGTCAAATTTCATTGGCTTCATCGCTTCTGTGATGCGTGCGTATGCATGAATTATTTACAAATCGATCTCAAGTTCCTTCTTCTATTATAGAAACAAGTAGTTCATAGAAAGCTGGGTTGGGACTTAGGGAGCTAATTTTATGGTTTCTTTGAACAAGTTACGTTTTGTAATGATAAATTGGCATATATCTGCTATCGATTTCCTAAAATAGACTAGATTAACATAATCCATAAAGGTACGTAATTGCTTGCAGTGAACAATGGATGTCGACGATTCAGCGGTTGATCTCAGCGTGAGGTAAAACTTAATATAAAACACAATATTTATTGTTTACATAATGTTGTGATGTTGCCTTTTTTGATTGTTTTTCTGTTTAGGTCATTGCCTCCAGAGCTGAGTGAGCTCAGGGCTCTTACAGCCAGTGGACTAACAATAACTCCTGCCCAACCTCCACCACATGTAAGTATTGCCTCTGAATGAATTTGGTATCGAACATACACTGGCAGTTGATTGTAAGCAAATAAACCATTTATTTATGATTGTCAAGGTTTCCAAATTATACTGACATTATACCTCTTGAAATTGATATATAGAGTGACTATAAGTGTGGGGCAAAATAATAGGGCTGTAACCCATTGCAGGTTGAGCGTACACCATGTGTATGTACAAAAAACTGCTAAGCCATGTTGCATGTACACCAAGTGTAAACCAATTGTTATACCTCTTGTTTGTAACTAATTTTATCAGATCCAATACACTTCCATAAACTTTCTTTTTTTTATCTGATATTTTACGGGTAGTTCGGAAAGAAACCAAATGAATTAGACATTTGCACAAGTTAAGGGTCCACCGTGCACATGGAAATTAAAAATTATGAAGGGATTAAATCATGTATATTTTATTTATTTTTGCCCCGACATTTCAAACACTTCAGTGAACATCATCATGGGCAGACATTTAAAGTTGTTTAATTTCAATGTACAACAATCATGAAAGCTTAAGAAATCATTTTGGTACCTTGTATGAAAGGCTTATTCATAGAACACATTTGGTTAATTCAAAATAGATCTAAAAAAAAGAAAAACCAAAATATTATTATGACGAATGGATAAACCTACTTTTGTTTCAATATATTTTTGTTTTTTTTTGTATTGTTTACTGAAACCCCTGTTGAGTATTTCAATGTGTTTTCTGGCTTTACAATATGTTTTTTTTATGTGTCACACAAAAAAAGGTGCATTTTATAGAAACAAGGTGATAATCACCTAATTGAAATTGAAAATATATATAATTCCACATTTACCTTGTACATACAAGGATACTGCATGTACCTAATTATTTCTTATCAGTGAAGTATGACACAAATAGTTCCTATGGTTATAACAGCTTAAAAATATATTTGAAATTTTTTCCACTCTTGCACCACACATAGGACCAAGATGCCTGCCTAGGAGACAAGTAAAAATTACTGTGTTTAGATATAAAAGGTATCATAAGAAGCAAAATTATTGGACGTATGATTTGATTCATTGATTTTATGTATGTAATCATATGAATACGTAATGCGCCGTGTTATGTGCCTGCTCATGGTGAATAAGGCCCCTGATCTGTTGAAATAATAAGTGCTAGATTATTGTTTACACACAATTTGGTTATTTACCCAGAATTATTTTATTCCAACTTTCATTAGGTAGGTATGTTTGTCTATAACAGGGGTCGGCAAGTAATTTTGAATGGGGTCCGGGATAGTATTGAAATTTTTTGTCAAGGTCCAGAAAAAAAATTCTTTTAATATGTATTTACTAGTAATGAGTATCGATACAAGGTACCCCAGCAATCCAACACTCTCTTGCGCCATACTGCTGTGTGCAGCATAGTTATGCATCTACTTATGTGTATATATTCAAAAGCGTCAACCTACATAGAATCACAAATATTTGGTGGTTCAAGTTCCAATCATTCGCGGTCCGGGTGCGGACCCTGGACCGCCTGTTGCCTATCAACAGTCTATAATAACATTTAATATCAGTTTTATAAAGCCGATTTTCTTTTATCCTTTTAGATCTCATTTTTATTACAGAAATGATTAAGCTTTGTTATTTTCAATCGACTTCCAAACCAAAAGGAAGAGGTTCTCAAGGCGACGTATATTTTTTTATGTATGATCAAACATAACTTTTGACAGAGTAGTCCAAATACAAATACAAATACAAAATAGTTTATTGACATAAAAAGTAGGTACATTATATATTTGAATCCATAGGCTCCCGAGCTAGTGTGAACTGTGTTTCAGGAGCCAGTGGCTTCTCCCATAAATACTTAGTCCCATTCTGATAATTATTTTTTTGTTTGGTAGAGTATACTACCAAGGTGGTCCCATTTACATTTAATTTCTTTTTTCTATTCGATCATAATTTTCTCTGATCTCATCATTGTGAGGTTAGAGCCTCTGCTTGAGCATTGTTCTTATTCCAGAACTGTGTTCGAAATAATTCTCAGCTGAACCTATGGTCAAATCAAGCAGTTATTTAAGTTTTTTTATATGGATTATCCTGTTTTCATTTTCATTTTAATTTATAAATTTACTTACTTTACGATATTGGACAATCGATACTCGGCCATACTACTCGTAGATTTTCGACTAAGTCGATTCGCGTTCTATCGAGTCCCGTTCTATAATAACACGACTCGCCGGTTGGTGCAGTTGGTAGCACCCCTGCCTTCTGAGCCGCTGGTTCCAGATTTATTTATTTTTTATTAATAACCGGCGCTTTCTGGCCGGGCTGCAAACTAGGTCCCTAACGTGATCAGGGGTTTTGGTATACATTATTAATATTTAAAGGCGTACATAGGTTCTTATGCTCGGTCACTTAATCGACGTACATATGTATATATGTGTCTAAACCAGTTACACTTGTTTTAATTATTACTAATATTTTACTTATATTTATTATTACCTTTCTTACATTTTCGCTTTTCGAACCATTATATTTTATACAATATAATTTCCAAAAGCTGCATATATCTATTTATTTCTATTTATTACCCCTTTAATTATTTTTACACAATATTCTATAAATCTATTTCTACAATTATTATCTAACATTATTTCACAAATATTTTCTTTATTCAGTATATATCCAGTTTCCATTTCAAAATCGTAACGTTTTTGTCCGTAGACTGGGCATTCTACTAGTACATGTTCTACAGTCTCGTTCATATGCGGTTCACAGATGCACGATGGACTCTCTTTGCATTTAAAGCGGTACAAATAGTCGGAGAGCCCACCGTGCCCCGTTAACACTTGTGAAACGATGCCTGTTATTTCCATACGCCTAATTATATTATAGGATAGGATGGGATCAGGGAAGAAAAACTTTTATATATATATAAGTCGTCAGGATACCGTAGTTCAGGCTCTGTCTAGTTTGGGACCTAAATACCACTCAAGTGGAAGACAAGATCAGTGAATCTATGGTCCAGTACAGTTCTTGAAATGTATCTCTATTGAAATAGTTGAATAGTATTAACCCGTTGACTCGCGATTGCCATATTTGGCCAATAATACAATAGATTTCGCAGAAATCAACTTACTTTTCCAGGAACTGCAACATGTGTGGTTAAGTAAACACATTAATTCTTGAGAAATGCGAACCTTCTCTGTTACAGTCGGCACTTATATTTTATAAATGTTATACGTGTCGTAATGCGCAACAACGCGATTAAACACTAATAAAAATGTGAAAGTATGACTAGATGGATTGATGGACGATTGTTAATGTTTCACGCCTAAACTACTGAGACCGTAAACCAATGGAGCGCTCACGAGTTGTGCCGGTATCAGAGGCCGTAGCACAAAAGTATTCGTATCGTAAGTGTCAACGTACAAACGTACAACGACGTTACGTTACACTTACGCAGTTTTTCGTGCTAGGCCCACTGTCTAAAGTTGTGATGACATGAGACGAAATGAGTACGCCGAGTGCCATGTACAAACTCCATATAATAACATCTTCACCTGCCTACCCACATTCCTTGACATAAGTACAATGCTGAATTACCCACACACTGAACTGAGTTTTGGCTGAGATTTAAACATAATTCTTAGATGATGGTCTGGAAAATCATGTAGGATACGATAAAAAAAAGAAAATGTTTAATAACCAAAGTGTTTTATTGTATTGAAACTCAGCAGATGCTTTTTATTAATTCATGGATGAAAAATGGATACTGTTTTATTCTACCTAATGTACGATATTAGGTAGAATGCAACAGTATCCATTTTTTATGATTGTACAAATGCCACAAAACTTCATCCCGAAACAGCTATCAAATGCACTATGATTAGTCACAAGGGTCTATGGAAATATTGATATGGCTATCATTATCATCATCTCAGCCGTAGGACGTCCACTGCTGAACATAGGTCTCCCCCACAAATTTCCAAAAGGACCGGTTGGAAGCGGCCTGCATCCAACGTCGTCCTGCTACCTTTATCAGGTCGTCAGTCCCTTGTCACTGGACGGCCTACGCTGCGCTTGCTGGTCCGTGATCTCCACTCTAGAACCTTTCGGCCCCGTCGGCCATCTGTACTGCGTGCTATGTGGCCTGCACACTGCCAATTTATCTGGCCTATCTCAGTGACTTTAGTTCGTCTACGAATCTTCTCATTTCTGATTCGATCACGTAGAGAAACCCCGAGCATAGCTCGTTGTGCGACTTTGAGCTTGCTTATGTGGCCCATAGTAAGAGACCACGTTTCATGCCATATGTCATCACTGGTAACACATTACCAGAGAGAGATTATATATATATATATATATGTGGCTATGGTAAAAGAAAAACACTTATTCATGATAAAAGATGAAACCACACTCACCTGAATCAATTTGCGGGACTTACTATCCTCTAAATCATTGAATAAATAATAATACGAACAGAAGGGTCACTCTCGACCTCGAAAATATACAACCAAAAACTAGACTTCCGAAAGTACTTAAACTTCGGAGTGAAACCCCCTGACTAAAAGGTAGTTTGGCTGTAAAGTCAGTGGGAAATATTCGACCAAGGCAGTCAAATGCAATGACTTTGTAAATCAAAGGGGTAAACCCCAAAATTTCTCGCATATATACTCATCATAGTCAACATGACCGATTGCAAGATAAAACCACATTTACAAAAAAAGCATTTCTTTGTTTTATAGCTACTGGACTGGTATTATAAATATGTCTGCACTATACACATGTTAAAACTTATCAGCTAAGTAAATCGTTCTGTATTTAGTGTTGTTACTACAGTATATTCTTATGTAATCATTCTGTTTTCACATGCCTATCCGTGGAAGATTGATAGAGTAAGTATACAAAGCACTTATCGGTATACAACCTGTATTATTGAACTAATGGATTCTGTTGATGATAAAGATCAATCTTTGCAAAGAATTGCATTACTAAAAATGAAAGGAAATAGTATTTTTTTTCTACATATTCGTCTCTCAATTTTACCTAACTAATAAGTTGCTCAAAATGGTTCCGGACTTCGGCAATACCGCCCTTTTCAAAAAACATCCTGTATAATTGAAATAAAAAATATCGGATATGTATAATAATTATATATATCTGACGGAGAAGTGACCTCCAGGATGTTTTTAGAAAAATGTGACGTCAGCAGTGCTCTTAAGATTGCAATACAAAGTGATGGCATGCGATTTATAATTAATTGTACATAGTAATAAACTTAAATACCATTATGAGAATAATGAAACTATTAATTTTAATTGGAATAATTTACTGTAAACAATTTCAAAAGTATGAATCTATGTTTTACAAATCAATTCAAATGATCAATTTAACAAATCTAATTGTTATAGACTAATTATTGTATCCGCGCCGATACGGCCATACTGACAGGCGGTGCGCGCTCTGCACCAGCCTTGTTGACTCGTTGACTCGTTAACTCTCGCAGACTGCTGTTAATTATCGCTGGCCTGCAAAGAATGAGATATTCTCTGAGTAGTGAGTCTGTAAACAACTTACGTTGCTTTATCTTGTTCGTTACATTAACAAGAACTGTAATTGCAAGAATTAGTGTTTCTAAACCATTATTAATAAACAAAACAACAACTGAGTGCTATGAAAGCAGCTGTTGATATTTTTGTAGACGGTAGATTTAGCCTTTGCGCCGATACGGCCATTCTGACAGGCGGTGCGCGCTCTGCACCATCTCATCATCAGGATCCCATCAGGACATCTTGCTGTCCCTTTCCTTCTCGTACGGGGACGGCATCGGTCTGGCCCTCTCTCCTTCGCAGGAGGGTTCGCCGATTGCGATCTAATGATCCGCGGTTGTTTAGGGTCATCTACGGGGTTGGTCAATTTGCGCCCCCGCGCATTGAAAGCCAGCGGCTTAGTAGGCGGCAAAGTGATCAACGAACGTTGCGCAAGTGCTAATACTTTGCGATCTTCGTCCGACATATCTCGTCCTTCCAACTCGGCTTCTTCGATGCGCACGTAGATGCCCATCCAATTCAGCATTCCCTCGGAGAGAGCCTCGGCTTCGATAAGCCGAGCGAGTGTGATATCATGCTCGTGTCCCCCCCTCGGCGATAATGCTGACGTGGTAGCGCGCTCCGTGCGCTTCAGACTCGTCCGATACGTGGGGGTTACCACCCTCATTGTCGGAAGAGTCACTATCGCTACTTAGGTTACGTGGCCCTTAAAAGGGCCTTTTTACGTCGGGAGAGTGGTTAGTTCCCCTGTCGGCTGGCCCTTAAAAGGGCCTTTTTTAGGGTTGCCGCAATCCATGGCGGCGGTTGGTTGGGTATTACGCAAGCATAATACTCACTCCGGCGTTTGTAGGGCAAACTATCTCCTCCGCAACCGTGGCCACGGGTGCGATCAACAAGTAATTTCTTAAAGAAATTGTTGGTGATTCGCAAGGTTACTGGACAGTGCTCTCCGTGCGCAGTCACCAGTACAGGCAATCCCACTGATAGGTTTCGTATATTCGACCGGTAGCGTAACGACGTCCCAGAGAGGCGGCTCGAGCAAGAATGCCCCCCCGTCGCCAGTGCGACCGCTTTTATAGGTTACGGCGTACTTTTACGTGGTTGTTTTAAACGTTAAGATTGCAATACAAAGTGATGGCATGCGATTTATAATTAATTGTACATCGTTATAAACTTAAATCATTTCGATAAAAAATAATTTTAATTGGAATAATTTACTGTAAACAATTTCAAAAGTATAAATCTATGTTTTACAAATTAATTCAAATAATCAATTTAACAAATCTAATTGTTATAGACTAATTATTATTGGCTAATTATTGTATCCGCGCCGATATATCTAATATACACCAAAAATTTGATATAATATCCATTTTGTATGAAATACTTTTTTTCTTTTTCTTTTAACGGATGGCCATGACGCATGAAATTCTTATTATTTTATTGTATTATTTGTATAATACTGTTTGCATTTGTGTTTTATTTATTCAGGTAGGTATATAAAATCAGGAAAAATCAACATAAAATCTTATACATTAGAAAAAATCAATTCAAAAAGTTTTTTCTCGTTTATGAGCGCACTGACATAATCAATACGTTACATATGTGCGACAATACAAAAACCGTGCCGTGCATGCTAAGCCTTATTAATTATATAATTATTATTATTAATTCTTTACTTATATACTTTAACCTTTTTGATGGTCAACAACCAAAGTTCCACAGTTTGATGCTGGCAATGAACAGGCAGTGTAAACTATAATGTTGACAAACTTTCAGGGAGCCAGTGGGAAGCGGGTGCTCCGCCCCCGTTCTGAACAGCGCAGTTATGCCGAGAGCCCGGACATAGTGCTCCTACCGGCGGCGCCTCCGCATCGCAAGCCCTCCATACCGACATCAGCTCCATTTACTGGTAAGATATAGATAGATCTTTATAAGGAAGGAACTGAAACTTATCAACCCCATTAGGGTTTATAAGTTTCAGTTGTAGTTTTTAACACCTTTTTATCTCACAATAATACCGAGTACTTGGATGACCGAGATTTGCTCGTAAGTAAACAATTGATTATCTTGGTCTAACATCAAACCAAACACTCATTGGCTTAGTGTTGTATAACAACGCCATCTATTTATTTATTTTTATTTATTTATTTATTTATTTTTATCAATTCATAAGTCTTAGGTAGGTATATAGGTGGATTTTAAAATTACATGTGCTGACGCCAAAACTTGCCTTTGCAGGCGTATGAAGTTATACATTTAGTTTATTTTGATTTTACTTATAATTATACATTAATATTATTCATCAGTAATTCATCATTTAAAAACTCGTCAATGGAATAGTATGTCTTGTCAATTAATAATTTCTTAAGCCTAAATTTAAAAATGTCAACATCGGTGGTCTCTTTTACAAGTACTAAAGGTACTTGACAAGGTGTTTCTGTGTCGGTAAAATACGAGTAGTTTGGGTAGTTGTTGTTTAAGCTGATGGCCTTAGTTGCCATAATGATATTGTAGTTGATTTCATTGTCTGAAAACACGGATAAAACAACGTTTACTAAAAATGTAACCTAGCTAGATCGATTTATCGCCTCCGAAACAACCTGCGTACCAAATATCATGAAAATCCTTAGAGCAGTTTGCGAGATTCATGTTATTATTATAAAACATGTATACAAGAATTGCTCGATTATTATTATTAAAGAAATATAAGTTGACGGTTACGTTAGCTATAGCGACCCTTAAAAGCGTGGGGTCCCAGGTTCATTTCCTGGCCGGGGCAAACTTTTTTGTGATAAGCAGAAATTTTTGATCTTGGATATTGTGATGTGTTAGTTATTATATTACCCTTATATGTTTCCGACGAAGTTTTAATTGGGTTGCTTAGGCTACAACTCGTTGGAAGTCAGACGGGAGAAGCAGCAACTTACCGTGATGTGCAAAATTTTGCGTGGCGATATAGGTAGACGCACCCGATATGCTTGAGGCGCTGTGTCGATTTTTGTACCGGACATATATCATCGCGGTTAACAGCACAAACTCTTTGCCGTACAGTGACCCATTCGGTTTCTCCCATCCCTCACACTCTTAGCGCGTTCAACGCTATCCTGGCCCTGAATGTGATTTGTTTGAAGATGGATGGTCGGATTTAATGTTAGCGTGTTTGAGATATTGCGAAAGGGACGGATGACTGGATTGTATACTTACTGACTATTAGTTTTTATTGACGGATTGTATTGACAATAAGTTTTATTGATATAATTGACGGATTATTATTGTTTAATTTTTGTAATTATGTTTCATTTTAATTAATTAATGTAATTGACCGTGCCGTTTTAATTAATAATAAATAAATAAAAATAATCCTTGTTCGGGGTTGAGTGTGTGAACGTTATTTATTTACTTATGTATTTATTAAGATCTTCCGAATAAAATATTACCCAGTCTTACTATAATATAAAATTATAATGTGAGTTCATATACCATTACACTCAACGTCAAAGGTTGTATAAAGGCGATCGCTTTTAGCGAAAAGATCGCCTATTTGTACATTAAATAATAAGGTTTTTTCTTTATTTAGTTGTTTACTGTGGTGCCAAGAGGTTTTGTATAATTTAAAACGAATTTTTTTCTAACTACGCTGCAGTTCTATGTTAACTGCACTTCATGTCCAGAAATTATTTTTTCCATTGCTTATGAGTAGGAAAAATGTATGGAAATCCTTTACTGAATTGCTTTAGTTTGTTTTTATCGCGCGACCAGTGGGCCGAGCAGGAAAATCTGCTTAAGTGTAACGTTATCGTATCGTTTACGTACAAACAGTACAAACTATGAGTAATCTGAGACACTACTACTACACACACTACACACTACTAGATAAATGACAGTTTGTACTAAATACGTTAACGATGCGATTACGTTACACTTAAACAGATTTTCGTACTCGGCCCACAGAACTGGCAATACCAGTTACTAGAAGTAAAACTAGCCTAGGTTTACAGTGCGTTCGGTTGGCCAACCTGACGGCCGTATGGCGATATACAGTTTGCGTATGAAGTGATGTATTGCTTGGCTCAATTCTTCAGTTTTATTAATCAACTACTTTCCTTGTAGTAGTTTAAAAAAAACAGATTATTCACCTCGCATTAAGTAATTTACATTGCACTCGTGCAATAATAACTTACTTTCAGAGGGAAAATTTTAGTTGACTGTAAAAAACGTTTTAATTAAAAAGCATATAATACAGTTCGACATTATATAGAAGACAAAGAAGCTTGGAATACTCCACTTCTGGGAAGTTGTCATCTGCCACCCGTAAAATGTAATATTACCTCAGTACCTAAGTAGAAACATTGTAAAAATCTATATGAAAAGAATAGCCCCGAGTTTCTTGATGCTTCTTCTCGATAGGCTCTATATATATTAGAACGCAGTGGTAGAGTCTTTAAAGTACATTATAATGAATAATTGACGTTCATAAGTGTGTCTTTGATGCCTAAATTTAATAAAAGATTTTGAATTTGACTTAGACTGACTATCTGCTCCTACAATCTCTCTAACAGTATATTTTCTTATTACAGACGTGAGCAGCAAACTAAACTCGGGCGGAGTTAATGTATCGATTACGGCGAGTGGCGGGTGTCCTGCCCCGGAGTCCCCGCGGGAGCCCCGGGAAGATGATGAGGAAGACGACGAGAATGAACCTCCGCTGCCGTCTCCTTTACCTCACCACAGGGTATGAACATTGTACAGTAAGGTCGCTTACAGTGTGACGCGGAACCCGCGCGCAGACGCGCTCAAAGTTAACTTACAAGTTTCATCAACATAGGCACTGACCAGCCAAACTTAAACCGTATGCTTTCGGCCGTCGCGGTCCGACGGACGATGTCAAATCTCACTGGGCATAAGCCTAGCTTGTAGAACTACCAGCGTACACTGAGCTCGTCCGCGGACTGGTCCCGCGTAACACTTTAAGCGCCCTAAGCCGCATAACTAAATTGTTTAGTCATTGTTATTGTATAAATAACAAGTTTCTAAGATAATAGATGATATTATGAACCTTAGAATTACGTTAAACTCACCCCTAGTCTGTCGGCTGTCCATACCTGGACAGTTTACTTTATAGTTGAGTTGCTTTGAGCCTGAGTCTGACCCTGAGTTGATCTGCTCTGCATTAGTCAACACAAGAATTGTTTTTGTTGGCAGCGGGTGGGTGGCTTATATTTTTGAAATGATCTATGGTACTTGTCAAAGAATTGCTTGTCTTAAAAACACTTCTTCCCTACTGCTCAACTGCATAAAATTGTGGGGTGGGTAATACCCGCTGATCAACTCCCTCCCTCTCTACTGCTCAACTGCCACTTCTTACTCACTGCTCAACTATTATAGATTGCTCAAATAGTTGAGCAGTTGAACAGAATGACCTACTAATCCACAAATTCAGTAAAAAATATTTGAGCTATAGAGCATAAAATGTGCGGTAATACAAACTATGTCCTACTGCTCAACTGCTTAACTTGTTAAAGTCGGTACCATGATAGTTCAAAAGTACCCATTATCACAATATTGTGCGCATCGTATCGACTTCCACACAGTTATCCAGTTGAGCATTGGGCAAGAAACGCTTTAAAAGCATATTTGAAGTCAAAAGTTGAGTAAAAGATTAAGATTTCTACGGACAGGAATTATCGAGCGCAGACATATGGGAGCGAGAGCGTCGGCTTCGCGACTTGAGAGAAAAGCTTCGCGCCGAAGAGACCCGTCTGGTGCTGTTGAGGAAGATAAGGCAATCGCAGCAAGCCCAGGGTCTGCCTCCAGCGAAGGTACGCCTGGTTAAACATATATTTTCTTTTAGTGTTTTGTATCAAAATTCGGGACCCTATTATTACGCTGTCCCTATGTCTGTCTGTCCCGTTTTGCGCCATTACATTTTTCACAGATTGTGTGTCATTATTGTTACCCAAAAATGTAAATATATCAGGGGATTTACATCGATTAAACATGTTCTTTTTTTCTTGTTACGTAAACTGAAACTGTACTGAAACTGAATAATAAATAAATAATGGCCAAATGAATGTCGATATAGCATTGACCCTTAGAGGATTGCAGATAGATTTAAAAAACAAATTTATTTTGTGATCATTCGGAAAGTTTATATATTATATGAAATTGTTTGTATTCATAATAACCGTACCATATTTTAGTATAATCAAAATAACGTAAACTTAAAATAATGCAATTAAATTCTCAGACCTTTGACATATTATGGTATAATATAGACTTCAAACTGGGAGTTAGTGATACAAAACATATAATCGAGCATAGATGTCCGATGGAAATATCGAATCGAATAAATGAGTGTGCTAAGTCGTAGTATTATCAAACTATATTCTCTGGCTGATCCGATACGAGAGGGAGTGCGTTGCGGGGAATAACTATGAAGCTGTTTATTCAATAATGGCTTATCATTCGGGTGGCATGAATAGTAAAACTCAAGCATTTTTTAATTTGAATCTATGTACACAAATAATTGATTAATCTTAAATCTTTTGAATAACCAATAAAAAAACGAAATGGCATACAGCACATATGCGATATGAAAATATGGCTCATGATATGAAAATAGATATAACACCATGGAGATGTATTATGCGTATACATCAATATATAGTTTCAGTAAATATATAGTTTTGAAATCCGATAAATCTGTATTTAAACCGTACACATATTGCTACACAATATGAGGACCATGAGGAAAAATATTCCTGTCTAAATTTAATTAATTATTTGTTAAAATCAAACTTTCAAAAATTATTATTTCAAAGACTATTAATCATATTAATCATTTGATTATTAAATCAAAGACTTTCAAGTTTAGCATGAGCATGAACCGATATAAAACTTATTGAGATGATAACACTTGTTGTTATTTGATTCCAGGACCCAAGCTCTGGGACAGCTCTGGCCGGCAGCGGCTGTGTGGTCCCTCCCGGCGTCACCGTCACTCCAGCACCACCACCTGCACATCAGAACAAGGTCAGATACATTATCATACGTCACGACAAGGTCAGATATATCTTCACATGATTTTCGATCATCATCATCATAATTATCCGTCATCAGAAAGTTTCAAAGGTCTAAATCTGCGGCTGGCTTTTGATGGATTTAAGATCAAGAAATAAAGATGGAAGTTAGTATCGACATCACTTCTTGTCCAAATTTATCTTTCGTCTGCGCCCCGCGGTTTCACCCACCTAATTTAACACCTAGTTGGTTAATGGATAATGATAATGAATTTCCATGCCCTTCTCCAGGATGTAATCGGTAACGTTGATCTTATTTATTTATTTATTTTATTCAGTTAGCACGGCTTGAGGCCAATTACACTAACGATATATTAGAACTATATTTACAAAAAATATTATAAAATTAAAATTAATAATTTCAAAGAAAAATAAAAGTAATAATCATGTAAAAAAAAAAAAATTACCTAAACATAAACTAAATTTAAATTACAGATATTTACAATAGTACACATCGATACCCTAATTTGCAAACCTACTAACTCCTCTGGAGCAAATTTTACAGGAGAGACTTAAAACGTCGTAATAAATTTTACATATGTAATAAAGAAAAACCAAAAATCCCGTTGGAAATTATGCTAGTTATTTATCTTAAAACACTTAAAAATCTATTATATTTTTACAACTATTGAGTTTTATCGTTAAAAAAGGAGTTGTTAGATTTGGTTTAAGCAATAATTAAAACTAAAAGTGGAGTTGTTTGTTTTTATTTTAAACTTTACGCAGAGTACCATCCTATTCGTGTGGCAACGCATCGTAATAGGCGTGATAATCACGGGGCATGGATGACTTAAGTTGCTGTAGATCATTAAATTTTTTTTTCGTGATTTTTCTTCTTTCTTCATATACGTTTTTTAGGTCCTCCACCCTTACGGGGACAACTTGGGTTTTTCTTTGATTGAGGATCCTCCACTCCTCGCCAAACCGCAGTTTGTACATTACATCTCCATTAGGTCTGTACTGCAGAGCTCTTAGATCAGTAACCTGTAAAAAAACACTTGATTTTAAAGCCTCCCTGTAAATAATCACATAACAAACATGTAGAAAGAAGGTCTTAAGTCATAATAAGTTGAAACAAAGCATGCAAATTAAGAAAATAAGTATATATTATATACCTTTGGATCCCCTTTCATTTTCCCAGGGCGAATGGATTTGTAAAAAGCGATTTGTTTGAAATCCTTGAAGTAGGGAAAAGTTAAATATTCACAGACGTATTTTTTATTATTGGTCTTTGCCGTTCGGCAGATATTTAAGTATTCAGCAGGGGCATGGATAGTTTGGTTTTTCAGCCGCTTCTCAATCATGGCATGCATGCTGTCCACCTCCATTTGTGTGTGGCCAACCTCGAGGTATTTATGACTTATTGTTATGTTATAATACATTGCCAAATTAATTTAGGCGTTACTAAGAACTACGTTGCGGTTTTGATAGGTGCAACCATCAGTGTAAAACACGATGTGTCGGTCCTTGTCGTCCATTTGAGGTAAAATATGTTTTTCAATAAATTTCGACATTATAGTGGCAAATTCCTCGGAATTAAGGCCACCCTCAGATTCGTTCCACACAAAACAATAACCTTGTTCCATTTTCATGTCAAAAATACACCAATTGTGGACACATAATTTTGTTTTGTAATAATTGCTGGAAACAGTAGACTTAGGTGCCAGTAGAACGGCTTGGAGGTCAGCAGTAAAAATAAATTTGTGGTCTTTCTTGTCTTGTTGTTTTTCAGCTCTAGCTTCTTTCTTTTTCTGAATGTGCTCATTGTATACGTCTTCACTAATTTGACCAATTACATATCCATTACATGTCTCACAGATATCTTTTTTTGGTTTAAACAAGGATATTTTTTTCAAAGTAAGTGCATTGGAAAATGTGGCGATGCTCAGTGGTTTTACGTTTTTGGAATTGCATTCCTCTTTATAGAGTGTATAAAGCTGTTGTTTAGACATAATTTCGGGTTGCAAGTACAACAGAGAGGTTCTTTGCCGGCAGTAGTGAGAAGGTAGTTTAGGTAATTCGTCCAGAAAACTGTCCATAAATTTATTTTCTAAGGAACTGACTCTATTGCTGGCAGAGGCTGTAGACCGATTGTTAGGGAGGAAATCATTTTCACCCGTTGTGGTTACTTGTGATACCTTTTCTTCTTTCCAAGCCCAGCATTGGTAGGTGGTTATAGAAAAGGTGTTTATGAATAAGGTCTTACACACTCTTATCATTTCATCGTTTTTCTTCAAATAATAAACCATTGAATTCTTTCTTTGTGATTTATTGGGGTCTTTTCTGTCTCTTTTTCTCTTCGGTGTGACACATTTTATCAGGCAATTAATAAAAAAATTTTTCTCTCCCCAATCCATAGCCCAAAACTGTTTAAATAAGCATTCTCGGTCATTTTCAGATATCAAGTGACAATTAAATACTCCATTTTTATTCTCTTGACATTTGCATGGTGGTTTCATTTCCTTTTTTGATTTAGGTACATCTTGTAACCATTTTCCTTCTACTTTTCTTTTTCCATAATATTCAATTCCCTTTTCTCTGTTAAGTCTGTTTTTTTCAATAGTCCAATCCTTTTTATCTACTTGACAACGTTTTCTTCTCTTAACCAGTGGTTTATCGTCTTCGGACTCTGAACTTTCACTATATTCAACTAATCTGGTCACATTGTTGAGCGATGATGAAGTGATAGCTTCCTCAACCGCAGGGGTAGGGTTAATGTTAATGTTCAGCGTGCATGAACCGGTTGGAACATCATAAACTCTAGGGGGAATGTTTATGTTGTCATTCAGCAAGGATGATGTGGTAGTGTGTTCATCAACTACAGGGTTTATGGCAATGTCGGTTCCTTGGTTGGTATCGTCCGCTTGGGGTACATATTGATCAATAAACTCAATTTGAACATTGTTCGGGACATTAATATCATCATCAAATAATAGGAAATTGTGAACTTGAGGGACATCATCGGTGTTTCTTGTAGCTTTAGAGAGTTGACATTCTTCCTGGTGGCAACTCACAATGGTTTCCGTCTCAGGTTCATTCTCCGGTGCAGTAGGCTGTGTATGGATCGGTATTGATTCTAATAGTGTTAGGTTATTTGAAGGAATGTGAGTATCAAAAGCATTAAGGGTAACATCAGAATTAGTAGTAATGGAAGTATCTTCATAGAATTTTGGGAATTGGTTAGCTTGGAACAATGCATTATCAGGGTTAGTAATGTCGTTATTGGCAATATTGTTGGCACTCATTTTTTGCACAGCAAGCAACATTCTTAGAACTCGTGTTTTAGACATATTCCTGCACCAAAGAGAAAAAAAAATAAGCAAACAAAACAATAAAAGCATCAGGATAGTAAACATCATTTCATCACAACAAATAACAAAATCACCATTTGTTTCCAGCAACAAAATATGCTTAAAATATGACTACGCTTTGTTTAATGTAGGATAATACTTTTGACAGATGTAATTTCCTTATTACCTACAGCGTACTAGGGTTGCGTTTATTTCCTTATATTGGGCTTGATATTGCAATAGTAACTTTATACCCTCTAAATAGGTGTCAACTGTCAAAAGTATCATCCTATATTAGACAAACTGTAGGAGTTCCTATTCAACAACCATCAGATAGCTATAACATGTTGTTGTGCATATTTGGTTGGTGGAAACACATGTTTAGAAAAAGACTGCACCAAAAATTTATAAATTTAATTTGCTGTCATCATCATGTACATTATGGCAAAACGCACAAAAGGTTAAGTTGGTACTAGTAATATTGAAGTCCCACGCGCGCGCGCGCTCATACACACACGCGCGCACGCACACACACAAACACACACGCACCCACACACACACACCCACACACACACACTTCACATTTATAAATTGTCATTTCTGCACATGATTGTACGATGAAATTAAATTATTAGGCCCACAGTATCTAAAAAATCTTGCGAAAAACATATCAACTCCAAGCATCACACGAAAATAACCATAAGTCAAATCTAATAACTCCAATCCCCGTGCAAATTTTCCAAAAAACATGTCAAAATAATGTTACAAGGCTGTTTAAATCATAAATACACTTACCTTAATATATCTTCTACTTTTTTAAGGCTTCAAACGGTGATAAAACCCACTATAACCATTTGTTTTGAAAATAAATCTTCAGAAGTATGCGTACGCTTCTGTGACGCCATACAAAATGGCCGACTGCGCGGGAGATATTCGATTATTTTGTCAAAATCGATGCGTTCCATTTCACGCGGAGTTGTTTGATTTTCAAATGGCGTTTTACACCAATACAGTTGGGAATCATGGAGTTATTAGTATTTTAAAAAATAGAGCAAAAAATCTAGTTTCTGCCGGTATCAAAATGTAATTTTTCGTAAAAATTGGAGTTATTTGGTTTGCAAATTAAGGTATCGACATGTCAATTTCAAAGTATAGTAATAGTTCATCCCTTTACTACATCCTCTCACAAAAATACAAACATTCCTTCATTAACTCCTTCCAGTCGTCAGCAAATACGTCACAATTACTTTTAGCGTCAAGCAGTTTGTTGAGCGCCGCAAGAGATCGCGGTATCGGGGATGCCGCGTGCACAACTGTCCTACAGTACGGGACAGCAAACAGTTTGTGTCTTCTAGCCCGGATGTACTGATTAGGTACATATAAACGGCACAACTCTTCACAAAGATCAGGCGCATCTATTTTCCCACGAAGGATTTTGCACATAGTTGCTAACTGGTCGTGACATCGTCTGACCTCCAGAGAATTATACCCCAAGAACCCGAGCAGAAATTTTGTTGGATACATGTAGGGGTAATATCCATAAATGCGCTTATATAAATACCTGAGGAAGGCCTTTTGTACTTTCTCCAATAGAAGACTGTATTTGTCCTCGTGCGGATGCCACACACAGGCGCTAGCTTCGAGTTTGCTCCGGACTAACGCACTGAAGACAAGCTTGATGGCGTCAGTATTGCGCATGTCCTTAGAGTTCCTCAACACAAATCCTAGGCGCTGGTAGGACTCTTTAGCCACCGTCACAATATGCTCGTTAAAATTAAGCTGATCTTAAGTTATGGCGTAACCAAGGGAAATAGGGATCCATTTTTATACATATAGGAAATCACTTTATTAATATATCATAGAGATTGATATTGATTTCAAAGCCTAGACAAATAACTGATCCACATTTGGAATTTGAGAAGTTATACCATGCACCTAGATTTAAGATGTGCCTTTATTCATTTGTATTTGTCCGCTGAAAGGAATAAAACAGCTCAATTATGTGAATTTCATAAATGGTTGTACATAAAAAAAATGTGATCACTAGCATAAGCTGAACTTAATCAACACATTATTAATAAAAGGTTTATATTCAATATAATATAACTCCTCCCCTGGCTCGAACACATGCGGTGATCCTCCTGGGCATGCTGAGAATCAAGTTATCCAGCATTTCATGGGGTAACATGTCCCATTCTTGAATAGCGGCTTACTTCCCTGAGAGCTCTGGCACTGTCTGAGGACATGGCTGACGGTACCAAACAGCTCGATTAAGAGAATCCCGCGCGCTCTATTGAGTCCAAGTCAGGCGAAGTGGCAGGCCAGTCTAACCGTGTGATGTCGTATTCTCGGAGAACAGCATTCACATGTTGAGCTCGATGGGCGGGCGCATTATCATCGACCAGTACAAATTGGTGCCCATGGTTTACTCGGAATGGTGTGACAATTCCATCACTAGCAACTAAAAAGACGAAGAAATCATAATATAATCTACCGTAACAAAAAGGATTTCGATTTTTCAATGTGATCGCAAACTTTTTTGATGTTTGTATGTGAATAATTATTTTTGCTGGCATCCTTTGTCATTTAAAAGTATGGCAATGTGGAAACTAATAGTGTAGTGTGGTTGTTAATAAATAATTTCCTTTAATTTAGATATACATTTAGATATACACATATACCTATGTGAACTTAGTATAGATAGTATGTTTGATTCCAGCGTACTACCTCAAGTGCAACGTCGAGTCTAGCTGGTGGCGGTGGCGGCAGCGGCGGCGGTAGTGTCGGTGGCGGTGGCGGTGGGGGAGGCGGTTCGTCGCGGCGCATGTCTAGCCTGCCCGGTGGAGCCACACTCACGCCGGGACCCTATCGCTCCTCGGTAACTATATTTTTGTCTCTTATATATCGGGTGTTGAAACTCAACGATAACCTGTCACTGGGCGAGAGGCCAAGATATACCAGTTATAAAAATATTTGAAAAAATATCCTTGTCACTTAGCCAAGCAATAATAGCGATGTTTTACCTGCAATTAAAACATTTATTAAACATACTTACCTAATTCGAAACCTAATTATACATGAGAGTAGCGTACTCGACTTCCGTTCCGAACAAGTCATGCTGTGATTGGTCCGCCCGATCTCCTCGCCCAATCAGCATCGACTCCGCCCCTTCCGCTCCCCTCAAATGTCAACCATCACCCCAGGTAGTGCGCCTAGCGCAACTTGGCTTCATTGGTTTTCTCGTGTTATGCCACCAGGCAGGTATAGAAAGTGTTAGGTTTCGAATTAGGTAAGTATGTTTAATAAATGTTTTAATTGCAGGTAAAACATCGCTATTAAACAACTGTACCGTAATTCGAAACCTAATTATACATGAGAGATGTGTTTGTTATCGCCTGGTGGTGATGGTGACGCCAATGTGATAAATCTTTAATAGGCATTGAATGTTCTGACGCCCAGCGGTCCAGGTTTCATTCACAAAACTTTTGTTGTCTGCGTAAGCATGATATCTAGGTGTAGGAAAATTAGACTACTCATTTTAGTAGGTACATGAAACGTCCATTATTTGATTTGTCTGCCAAATCAGTGCGAACAAAGAGTAAATAAGGAAAGTACGCCCAATTTCTCAATGGAGCTGCTTGCAGACTTGAGGCAAGGTCAATTCATCAATACGTTCCACTAATTATGAGTTTTACCAATTTAGTAACCTTGGCACATGTTGCTGTTCAAGGTTTATTTATGTGCTGATTGCAACCCATCTTTTAACTCTCGTAATCACTCATGATGTTTTGAATGTGGGGCGGAGCCCCGAGCATTCTTGAATGAGTGTAGTATATATATATATACACATATATATATATTTTTAAATGCCGAGTGCAGTCAGTGTGCTGGACACATTACAACTGTCTGTTTCGTGAGAGTATCTGTTTTAAGACCATAGCAGTGCTAAAGTAGTTTGCAGTTCCGTAATTTAATTCTGGAAAAAAGCTTACAAACTATTGTGACATAGAAATAACGATGGCTACTATGTCCCTTGAATTAGGTAGATAAAAACTATTTTCTTCACAAATGTTCTGAATAAAATTATTGATTTATTAAGGTATCGACTTCCAGGTTGGGGGTCGCGGTCGCCTTGGCTAAAATAGTGATTTTAGCTTTAAATATTTATATTTAAGTATTTTTGTAATTTCGACTTAAAAATGCATCAGGTAAGTATTCCAGATTTGTGAATTAAGAATATACTAAGGGTCGTTTTAATAAGATTGGTTAAGAATCTTGCAAAATTGGACCACTTGGGTTTTTATTGGTTTCCTGGGTAATTATCTCACGAAGAGTGCATTTTTTCCAAGCTAAACTTTCTCCAAGGAGCAGATAAGCCTAAACATTTTCTTGCATTATAGTCGGTTAGATTTTGATACATTCGTACATCTACGAGTACAAACTTTTTGTATCATTTCTATCGCACGCGACAATGGTTAGTCACCCATACAGGAAGCCGACCAGTCGGTCGGCATTGTTGGGACTCTGGATAGATTTGTAATCGTGAACGGGTAATCCAACGATCTATTTAACAGCGCCTTCATAAAAAAAACGATAACTAACGGTACCAATGTTTGAAAAACCATTGAATCGTTTAGAATAAAACAGTGCAGAAATTGTGGGCAATCGTAAGCTTGGTGAAAGGCAAAATGATAGGTTTCTTGTTTGCCCCACTTTACAAAAACTGTGTCTGTTAGTTTTGTAGTAGATGTGTTTGGCAATACCACTCGGAACAGAGTTTCCAAAATAAATAGCTTTTCCATGAGCTGTGAGCTTTGATCTTACTTTAGTTCGTAGTAGGTTTTTAAGAATAACTAATCATTTCTGTGTATATTTTGCAACGAATACGAGGATGCGTTAACGAGGTACTCGCATATATTCACGGTTAATACAATAAGGTTTTGCAGTATTAGTAGTATCTGATGCGTCAGAAGGAATTCAAATTATTATTACAATTATCCCCAGCCTTGCTCAGTGTCAGGATTTTTGTGATGCTCGCAAGCGCACATGTTTTTGGGGCACTGAGCTAAAGACAGATTGCAAGCAGATATTTTTGAGTCATTCGTATATAAACTAAAAGAGTCTAGAAATAGTCATTGTAAATGAACTGAAGGAAACGGTGATTGTTTGAATCGACCGACAAGTGGTCCAGAGGAAGATCGACCTTGGCCATCCAGTCTACTCTTAGAGAAAGTAGCACGCAATGCTCGATCCAGTCTTCTCTTGGAGAAACTAGCACGCAATTATGGTTAATCAATCTGAATTTAAAGAGAGCACCGTAGGTGCTTGTTCAAGTTTTTCTGATCCCAAAAACGGTCTTGGTGTGCCGTTGCCTTTAAGTCTGAGAATATTGCTAACAGCTTGGAAAAGACTGGCTTCCCATTTTTATGACACCTCGAGTGTGCATTTCGTCAACCACTTTCATTTCAATTTAGTTAGATATTTTGCTGTAACGGTCGCTCGACAAAAGCAATCACAATTTCGTGTATAATGGTAAATAGTAGTTACTTATTATGTTTAGAATGTCGAGCGGAGCTCCGAGCATTCTTCGATGCGTTCGGTAGCTCGACAAAAGCAATGACCGTTTCTTTTTGCACGGTATACAGTCACTTATTATGCTTAGAATGCAGAGCGGAGCTCCGAGCATTCGTCGATGCGTTCGGTAGCTCGACAAAAGCAATGACCGTTTCTTTGTGAACGGTATACAGTCACTTATTATATTTAGAATGCAGAGCAGAGCTCTTAGCATTCTTCGATGCGTTTAGCTTTGTTACGGTAGCTCGACAAAAGCAATGACGTTTTCTTTTTGAACGGTACATGGTAGTCACTTATTATGCTTAGAATGTAGAGCGGAGCTCCGAGCATTCTTCGATGCGCTTAACTTTTGTTACGGTCGCTTGACAAATGCAATGATGTTTTATTTTTGAATGGTACACATTATAGTCACCTAATATGCTTAGAATGTAGAGCGGAGCTCCGAGCATACTTCGATGAGTTTAACTTTGTTATGGTCGCTGGATAAAAGCAATGACGTTTTCTTTTTGAATGGTACACAGTAGTCCCTTATTATGCTTAGAATGTGAAGCGGAGCTCCAAGCATTCTTCGATGAGTTTAACTTTGCTGTTTGCTTAATGACCATCACTGCTTGTATGCATATTTTATTATTATCACCTATCTCGATGCAAACTAAGCCTCTTGAGTTTTTTCAATGGTGTACGGAAGCCATTTATTACGTTTAGAATATAGAGCGGAGCCCCAAGACTTTTTCAACGAGTAATTTTTCTTGAGAACCAGTGATTGCAACCTTTTTTGGTAGCTGCCTGGCACGGAAGGGTTTCGAGTCAGAATCTTTTCGTTTTATTTCGTTGCTTCCATATTATGATTTCCTGTCCTATCCCGATGGGATGAGGAGGAATTATGCCTCTTGTCGGGCTGCAAAATTTGTTAGTTACACCGGCAACGCCCTCATGTTAGGGATCGAATATGTCGACCCGGGTTTCAAGCAAAACAAACTCATCTTTGGGTGCACAGCAGAGACTGCGAGCTACAGTTGGCCACTGCAGACATTGGCGTGTGCTGTGTCACTTTCTAGACTGACCTACTTTTTGACGTAGCAATGTGGTATCTAGGGTAGTGGCAGTTAGCCGGTGGTGTTCAGAAACTTATCTTGTGATGCATAGTTTTTAGATGTGTTTCGTTTTGTTTCACCAGAGGTCCAGGCCAATATTTCGTATGTAGGTTGTTTAACAATTACATATAGTCCAGGGACTAAAAAGACTAAAATATATTCGAAGATAAGCCAAAACGCGACCTGAGAATATATGTTATTCTACCAGCTCTGCCTAAATAACATCGAATTTTTCAGTTTTGCTACTTTACCTGGTGTGAAAGTGCATGAATATATGTAGAAGTTTTCTTTGTACATTTTCGTATTAGAATGTGCTTTAACAGATTTTAGCCAATCTGGTACATTAATCAGTCGATTGCATGTCATCTAAGAAACCATTTAAACTGTTTTAAGTCTGGTTTCGTGGAACTCGTTCCCTAACGAGTGAACGACTTCGACCGGTTAAGCAAAGCGTAAAGTAAGCGTAGCGTTTGATTTGATTATGGGGATCACACCATAGCTACTGAACTCATAACATTGGAGATAGAAGTGTTTGAGTTTTATAGTATTGGGCATTATTACAATATTGTTCAAAAGGTTGTGGTTCTATGAGCTGTTCTACATAACCTTTATTTTTCTGAAGCGTAAACTAAGATTATTACACGCTTTAACCATTTTAAAGTTCAGTGGTTTTAATTTGAGGTGCTCAGTAGGGCTTATCCTCGTTTGATTATCCACACATGTTTGGGGTCTGCTCAAATCGCAGTACAAGTCAGAATGGCTGTAGCTTGGATTGTAATTTACCACGATTATATTATAGTTGATGAAAAATAGTAAGTGTTACTTACGGTTTGGTGATGAGCCGGAGCTAAACTACGAACCAACACTTGAATCCGATACCGTTGGTAGGTTATCATCTTCTTTTTCCTGTTTTTATTCCGCTTCTTCCATCGTTGGGGCTGGACCAGTATAACTATCAATCTAAAGAATCTAAAATTCAACTGAAACAGTGTGAAACAGTTAAAATATTTCCTTTATATCTAGAACCAGCGGTAGCACTGGCTATAAACAAAAAATAATTAGTATTGAAGCGAACGGTAACACCGTTAAAATATTTTTAGTAAGTATATATAATTGCACATGAACTTACTAGTTGGTTCAGGACTTTACCTGAACTTTCACCAGCATGACGCAGTCAGTAAAGTAAATATTTCGTACTTACGACCGCTCCGGATGAAAATCCAAACGCCAATGAAGCCAAGTTGCGCTAGGCGCACTACCTGGGGTGATGGTTGACATTTGAGGGGAGCGGAAGGGGCGGAGTCGATGCTGATTGGGCGAGGAGATCGGGCGGACCAATCACAGCATGACTTGTTCGGAACGGAAGTCGAGTACGCTACTCTCATGTATAATTAGGTTTCGAATTACGGTACAGTTGTTTAATAGACATTTATGAAAAAGTAGAATATTTAGATACAGTGATTTTTTAATAATGTAATCTCAAATAACAGTGCTACTGATGGCAACCACAAATCAAAGTAATAAACATTGTTAACTCAGTAAAATAAATAAAGTTTTGACAGAGTTATGGTTTACAAAATTATTGTCAGAGAACTTTGACAATCCATGTTGGAAAAATTTATATTTTTCTTATTTTTTTCATAACTGATATACCTTGGTCTCTCGCCCGGTACCAGTTTACCGTTGAGTTTCGGGACAACCTGTATACAGAGTGTGGATAATTATGATACCTGCGGGCAGAAAACATTGTGGTGGTTCAGAAAAGCATGTTTTATGTTTAGTAAACATCCCTAGAATTTCGAGATATTTGACATTGGTAGTAATTCGCTTGTTCAGAACACCAAACTAAACTAGCGAACTAAAATCTATTTTTTGTAAATTATGGTATAACCCGCGGCATATAACTCTAGCTCTGACCGTTATTGCGCAGAAGTCAAAAATTGGGACGAAGGACTCTTGTCTCTCTTTCACATCGAAGACGAGGGACTGTTGTCTCTCTCTATCTGCCCAGCTATCCCTTCCACATTTCGCTCAGAGCTAGAGTTATATGCCGCGGGTTATAGTTCTTATTTTGTATAAACAAAATAAGAACTACCATAATTTACAATGCAAGCGTTACTATATGATTACTATACGAATTTGGACTTAAGCATAAGCTTAAGTCCAAATTCGTATAACGCTTGCAAGTGACAATTCTTAAATGTGCCGTTTCTGTTTAATTGTGGGTATGATTAGTGCAAATTTATCCGTCATGTAAGTTCGTGCTCTCTAAACTGTTCTAGTCTAAACTGATGTTAAACGCGGGCGCAGTTAGTTGTTATATTTAATAGTGTATATTTGATATATTGAAATTAATCTCAACTTTTCGAACACTTCACTGATCATGGTCGCGAGCAGACTAGGGTAGTAAACGAGGGTAGTTGTCTATTTTGTAGAAGTTATGAAATATATTTTTAATTTCCTACTAAGAAATGTTGAAAGTTTGACAGGAAGACGAAAGTTTACAGTTTAAATTATTTTTAAATCAAGGACTATTTGATTTACGTTTTCATATTTAATATTGTTTGTACATTTATTCCAAAAACTTGGTAGTTATAATTAAAATGCACAAGATGGATGGATCAGAATTGGCACCTGACTCAAGGACAGGTGACAAGGTACACAACATTAGATGCTTAGGAACAGATTCTACCATAATGCTAATATTTACCCTCAATGTTAGTTTTTACCAAGGTCTTAAACCTGAGCGATTCCAACCAGTAACGTGTGACTGACGGCTACCATTATTTCGAAAATCAGCTATTCGCCTATCAATACCCCTAACTCCTTGGTATGATCAATATTGTACTATTTAATTTGGTATATGTTTTGTAAAGTTTATTTGGACATTTAATTCGTTAAAATATGTAAGTGAACGATGTTGTTTGTCTATTCTAGTCATCGACGAGCGGTGGGGCCAGCATAACTCCTTCTGTGACTATAACACCCGCGCCTCCGCCGGCGTCGCAACATGCTTCTTCTAAGGTAAATATTAACTCTTATTACATTCAATGCGAATATTCCAAACATAATGTTACGTTATGTTGGCGTTGTTTTATACGAGTGATGTGATGTAAACGTAATGTTACTTTATGTTACCGTTGTTTTATATTATGCAAATGTAATGTTACTTTATGTTACCGTTGTTTTATATGATGCAAACGTAATGTTCCTTTATGTTACCGTTGCTTTTTCCGACGCAAACGTCATGTTCCTTTATGTTACCGTTGTTTTATACGACGCAAACGTAATGTTCCTTTATGTTACCGTTGTTTTACACGACGCAAACGTAATATTACTTTATTTTTATGTATACACAAGTAAATGACGACACGGGGAAGTTTTTAGACTGTATCACGCCTGGTCATGATAGTTGCATTACCCCACACGAAGCTTCACACTTCCAAGTTCTTCTCGGCACTGTACTGAACTTGTCACATCGAAGTGAAATTTCAGTTGCTACTATTTTAGTTTTGTTTGTTGATGGGTAACTTCCTACCTACAAATGACTGGACGACATACTCTACACTTCAAATTCAAATTCATTTATTAATTGCTCATATGGGTACACAAGAAAATATACAAATGGAAAAGTATTAATTATAGAACACCATATTTAAACAATGAGGTATGGAATTCATTGTGAAGTTCATGATTACAAATTAAAATATTATCATTTTATATAATAAAAAAAATTGTTGAAATGTCACAAGATAAAGTATTATATATATTAGTATTATATAAGTATTATAAGAAAAATTACAATACACATTAAAAAGTCACAAGAATTTTTCTGTCAGATAGTCATTTACACTGTAATAAGTTTTGTCAATTAAGAAACGTTTAATTTTATTATGAAAATGTTAGTCGATTGGATATCAACTTCTAAGTATTTATGTCACAAATTATCAATCCTATTTGTTAATGTAAAGTATTTTATCAAAATCTGTTCTTTCACCAAAACGTACTTCCAGTAATAAACCTGTTAGGATTGAAAACTACAAAACCTACTTATATTGTATCTTTTTAACATAAAACTCATTTTTTTAACTATGTTATATTGTCATTGGTTCACTTCAATGTCCCAAGAAATACGAAGGGAATAATTTTAGATGGCATTAAAAACCTTCAAGATTACGAAAAGACAGCGACGAAAGAAGTCATCTTGTGTAAATAAAGAAAACATATATGTTTTGTATTAATAAAACTTAACACGAGACTTACGCGTAGTCGATATCATGATCGACAATTGTCGCCTCTTAGAGTTTGAAAGCTATCGTGAGTATCACACATTATTATACTAATATAAACTCAGTGCGCGACGCTATGTCCAAGCGTGAACACTTCCTTCTTATACGTTAGAAACTTCGTCGGACTTAAACCGACATAATACCATGTGAGTGCAGCCGGTATCTTTATAGTAGTATAATAATTGTCGCCTCGCACTCTGCGGGACGAAACTACGAGCACTGAACTCATGATCCTGAAGAAGGCTTCCGGGCGAAACCGAAAGAGTTGTCGATCGTGATATCGAAAACGCGCAATTCTGACGTTAATCCCGTTTTTGTTATAACAAAATTTTAATGAACGTATGTTTCTATAAGAAAACATTGTGTTTAACATGTTTGTTCTTTATTTTGTACTTTTTCAACATTTTATATAATAAGTATGATATTTTATTATTGCAAGCCTGCGCAGGATAACTCCTCAGTGACAAGTAGCACGAGCGATGCAGTGAGTATGGAAATGTGATTTCATTTCAATATTATCTCAATTACTTATATCATATTTTTTGTTGTTTGTAGTTTTTTTTATGTTCCTTAGAAAATCAGCTTTTGAAGCTAATGTGACAGTATCACACAGTGTTCACATTTGTATTTTGAACTACCTTTATACTTCTGCTTGTTCATGGAGTAAAGCCATTATTGACCACCCGAAGTGAGGTCTCAGAGTCTACTTTGCCAAATCGGCGTGTGTATGTTTGTTTAAGGATTGATTAAGAACGTCACATCAAATCTTTATGAACTTTGGCAGAAGGGCAGTTCGTATCAATAAAAAAATTAAGTTCTACTCATACAGACTAACTACCTTTTGCAAACGGGATATCACTTCACATCAAATCTTTATGAATTTTGGCAGTAGGGGCAGTTAAGTTCTACTCATACAGACTACCTTTTGCAAACGGGATATCTCTTCACATCAAATCTTTATGAATTTTGGCAGTAGGGGCAGTTAAGTTCTACTCATACAGACTACCTTTTGCAAACGGGATATCTCTTCACATCAAATCTTTATGAATTTTGGCAGTAGGGGCAGTTAAGTTCTACTCATACAGACTACCTTTTGCAAACGGGATATCTCTTCACATCAAATCTTTATGAATTTTGGCAGTAGGGGCAGTTAAGTTCTACTCATACAGACTACCTTTTGCAAACGGGATATCTCTTCACATCAAATCTTTATGAATTTTGGCAGTAGGGGCAGTTAAGTTCTACTCATACAGACTACCTTTTGCAAACGGGATATCTCTTCACATCAAATCTTTATGAATTTTGGCAGTAGGGGCAGTTAAGTTCTACTCATACAGACTACCTTTTGCAAACGGGATATCTCTTCACATCAAATCTTTATGAAATTTGGCAGTAGGGGCAGTTAAGTTCTACTCATACAGACTACCTTTTGCAAACGGGATATCTCTTCACATCAAATCTTTATGAATTTTGGCAGTAGGGGCAGTTAAGTTCTACTCATACAGACTACCTTTTGCAAACGGGATATCTCTTCACATCAAATCTTTATGAATTTTGGCAGTAGGGGCAGTTAAGTTCTACTCATACAGACTACCTTTTGCAAACGGGATATTTGCCTTTTTAATCCTTTTTGTTTTAGTTCCCGATGTTTCAAGGATGACACGGTAAATATCCCGTTTCTAATGTTAACTCTTACAAAAGTGACCGTGATAGTTTAAAAACTTAGACTACCCTTTTACCAAATTTCATAATCATCTAATTAACCATTCTGAAGTTAGAAAGGACGCTATGTTCGCTTTTAAGATATTCCACTCTCATACTATCAAACTGCAACTTTCCAGATATCATAAAAGGGGGTGACATTTAAAATCTTTTATGCTTTAATTTAAAAAGTCAAAGTCAAAATCATTTATTCAATTTAGGCATCAAAGACGCACTTATGAATGCAATTTTTCATTATAATGTACTATAGACTCTATCGCCGCGTTCCAAAACATATAGAGCCTACCGAGAAGAAGCGGCAAGAAACTCGGGGCCATTCTTTTTATATAGATGTTTACAATGTTTTCACTTAGGAACTACAAATATTACATTTTATGGGTGGCAGAGTGACAGCTTGCCAGAAGTGGAGTATTCCAAGCATCTTTGTCTTCTATATAATATCAGAAAGTTTCTATAGGCGTACGATAATATATACATTACACGTTTTGACTTCGAAAATAAATTCGTAGAGCTCTATCATTTATCTTATGATAATATACGTAAAACAGGGTAATTTAGTGGAGTTATTGTTGCAGGCAAGCACTCGCAGTTCGGAAGACACGCAGACGCCGGCGCAGCGCCAAGCGGCCGCCAAATTAGCGCTGAGGAAACAACTAGAAAAAACGTTATTGCAGGTACAAAGTTTACAAAAAATAATGTTATACAGTGGAACCTGTAGGGCTATTACGTATCTCAGTTGCTAACAAAAGTTGATTGAAATCGAAAAAAATGGCTCTATGTCACATTTGTCAGCTCCAGACATCAACTTAAAAAAAAATTTGCTTACTGGAGTTGTCAGAACTGACATAGGGGCGCCATTTTTCCAGATTTCAATCAACATTTGTTAGCAACTGAGATACATAATAACCCAGCTGGTTAATTGAGATCTCAAGAGACCAAGAATGTTGTACCATTTATTGAGGGTTTTCATTAATCCAGTTTTCCAATTAGGCAGGTTTAAAATTATAGTTGCCTCATTTACAGAGGCTCCCGCTTATAGAGGTCGAAATGTACGGCTATTCCATTTTTAGAGGGAGAGTAGTCCCTTGTTTTTAGGTTAAAACCTGAGATAGTACTAACAAACAAAGTGTGTGCGAAAGACATTCGTAAACAAAAGTGTCAAAACCTGTCCCAAACCGATTAATTTGTCTCATTTATAGAGGGAATTGAGTTAAAGAGTCCCAATGATAAAGGTAAACATCGAATAAATCCCAGAAATCAGATCTCATTTAACCAGGTTCGAAAAGTACCAGGACCTCATTGCAACTCTCAATAATAGAGGTTTCTCATTTATCCAGGTCCAATTTAAGCAAGTTTCGCTGTATTATGATATAAGCCGACAGTACATTCAGGAAATGTATATCATATCAAATATAAATCGTGAGATGGCTGAAATGTTTGTAAATGTATGATGCCTTAGTTCTACCCCAATGGAAACCTCTACTACCACCTTCAAACGCGAACCGTTTTGGTAACGTGCTTTGCCAAGATGTGGAATTTGTTGCTGAAATATGTTGTCACTGATGCTTATGATCCAGTAGTTTTAAATAACGAAGTAGGTAGCGATGTCGAAAATATAACTTGACTTACATGCCATATCTGAGACCGCATCATCGCTTCTCAAGTAAGGTAGTTATACTTAAGTCTATCCATATCTATAAAATGAACCCCTATTTCTCCTGGTCACGCTGCTACTTGAGAACGGATGGAACAATCTCGCTAATTATTTTTTGTTGTGGTAATTATTGTCAGGAGACGGTTTTTATGAAATAAAACCCAAGAAAAGAAGGGTGGTTATGGCGATGCCGAAGGCCGAGCCTACTACGCGAACGAAGTCGCGGGCAGTCGCTAGTATAAAAATAATATACTGATATTTACATACGATACAAAGCTCTTAGTAGCATTGAAATCTGTTACAGTAAGGACTAGTGAGTGTACAGATAACGTTAATTTTATTTGAAAAATGTATGCTTCTTATTGGTGGTCAAATCAAAATATTTAAACAGGGTTAAGTCAGTCGGGAATGATGAAAACTAAATCCTCTAACGGATTTAGGTCGACTTAACCTGTAACCCTGTATAAGCTTAAATCATCACTTCACCAAATTCCAAGTTCACTTTGTTGCCAAGGTGCTAAATACAAAAAATAAGCTAACGTCCATGTGCGAATCAAGTTAACAAAAAATCGGTGTATTAATAACATTTAATTATCGTTTGCAGATTCCACCCCCCAAGCCTCCTCCGCCAGAGATGAACTTCATTCCGTCTCCGAGCAACACGGACTTTGTATACTTGGTCGGTTTAGAGCATGTTGTTGACTATCTCACTAATGAAGACCGGTAAGTGCACAACTTAGTCAGGTTCAATTTATGTTCATACAATGGTTCCTCTGCAACTTAAAAAGTTTCTACTTAAACGCAGGTTCAATTATTCCATTTAATAAACTGGAATCCCAGATCCTATACAACTCTACTTAAATAATACTACCCGTAAGTGCAGTGATAAATTAGCGCTTTCGGAGCTATGACCTTGCAGATCAGCTATCAAATCCAAATCCAAATAGCCTCTTAATCCTGAACTGTATTCGTTTTTGTGCTGTTGTTACTTTATAGAATGTCTCTTAGTTCCGTGTGCCTGTTGGCAAAGGCCTCCTCTAACCGCTTCCACTGTACTCTGTCTCTGGCAACCCTTCTCCATTTGGGCCCCGCTGTTAATTTAAGTTCATCCTCCCATCGTTTGTTTTCAAATCAGCTCAGCAGAGATCAGCTATACATGCGATGAAATATTTCCCATTCAGAGCTTGATATAGTAGTGGTTTATCGTGCTCGTTCACCTTTCCGCAGCTTATGCATTTTCATAGAAATCACCAGTGTTGTATAGATAAAGCTGATTCGAGCTGCGTACATTCAGGGTACATTCCGGTAAGCTCCGTCAACGCTCACGCTGTCGCGCCCCGGGTAGCTGTTCCCTTTGGTTGACAGTGATACCACAGCAAAGATCACGTAAACCCACCTTCGATCCGCGAGCGTTGTGAGCGTTTTCGATGACGTCATCGATGACTTATCGAGTTCGCTCAGCTCATCTACTGCTCACGATGATCGATGAGTGATTTCGGCGCTTGCCGGAACGTAGCCTCAGTTACGTTATTAAGGCTTGCAATGTGTGAGTTGTGTACCGTATGTGGTGTGCAGCATGCCGCGCAGCAGCGTGCCGGCGGTGTGCGCGCAGTGCGGGTGTGACTTCACGCCGGTGTGGCGCTGGGAGCGCGCGCCGGCGCGTCGTCTCGATGCTACCTTCACGCCACCACACGGAGCACCACCGCCCGCACGGCGACTCTGCGAACTGTGCGTTTCCGGGAACGTGAAACGTGCGCTTAAGGTATAGTGGACACTTATCTCGTGGCGCCGCATACTGGTGGATGTTGGGAGCGGTATGATACGTGAATCTAAGGTCCCCCTACAGCGTGAACTTCTATAATACACTGACTCGCAACTGCATTCTACTACTACTTATAGCGAACGAGACATAATTGCGGCGAAATGTTCTTACTAACTTATATCGTGACATAATCTATATCTATAACATAAAAATGAACCCCTATTTCTTCTGGTCACACTATTACTTGAGAACGGATGGAACAATCTCGCTAATTCTTTTTTTGTTGCGTTTATTATTCTCAGGAGAAGGTTCTTATGAAAGAAAAACCAAGAAAAGTTGGGAGGTTATGGCGAGGCCGAAGGCCAAACCTACCACGCGAACGAAGTCGCGGATAGTCGCTAGTAAATAATACATTAATACACACATAACCCAGCACTAAGATTGACTGTGTCACTGGAGCAATGCACACACATAAACACACTACAAACATCTAAGACCTGAGCACAACCATCTCTGCTCATGAGAGAAATTTTGCGCCGGTTAGGTATCAAACCCTATAACTTGCGCTTCGAAAGCAGTGTCAATATTAACAAGTTTACGGGAGGGTCTTACATAATAAAAGCATTTAATCAAATTGGTTCATCCAAATCACGCTACTGGTAAAAACGATTACAAGGTCGAGAGGTGCGATCTCATCTGTGACGTCATGCACGACGTCATCGCACAGCGCTCACATTACAAACGGTCCCGCAGATATTACTGTCACAACTCAAAACACAAATTAAAACTGCTCGTTCAATCGGGACCCACACACTCTCACACTCTCTTCAGGGCCGTTTTTCAGAAGTACGCTTAGCTGTTAATACTGAAAGTTTAAGTAAAGATCTAAGTAGCTTTTGTGTGGCGTTAACTATCAACTCTCTACTCAAGTCTAAATTCACAACGGAACTTATTTCAGGAACACCTTATTAAGAACATTTCGCTCGTCAAACGATCGACTACTACTGTAACCATTATGGCTATCATGAGTTTCAACATTGAGACCATTCGATGCTCGGTATCGACTGCCGCTGAAAAAAATATAAAAAATAGTGCCACCTTGCTGTCAATTGTAGAACAGAAGCGAGTACGCCAATTACAATTACGCCAATTGTACAAGCTTAATTGGTAGGCGAGATCGAGTATCGACTATAGATGACATTTATGTTGCCAACTTATGGCAGAGCTACATGTACTTCCTAAAAGTTATCATTATCGACTAGGTCCCGACGTCAAAAATCTACTTTTTTTTTCTGTTCTACTGTCTCCTATTCTTTATCTCTACTATTTCTACTATCTCCCACGCTTGTTGGTGAATTCTAACGATAAAGTATGCACTTGATTGTACTTTCCGAGTGACACACGTACTATTAACCGCCCGCGCCTCAAATCTGCTTGAAATTATTTCATAGGAGTTACCTTGCATATTATAGACTGGGTCGCAAAAAAAAGCAGGTAAATGTAAATCAGTCATCAGGTTACCATTACAGGTTCTGTCTAGTTTGGGACCTGAATCATGTGTGAATGTTTACCCATATTATTATTACAAAATATTGCGCAGTAATTTTATAATAAAAACTATATTAAAGTTTATTTCATTGAATCATACGAAGTACAAAACCAGGTCAGTTAATTTTTCAAGAATTAAAATGGTTTTACTTCTTCCTATGTTTTATGGAAATTACTCTAATATAAAAGTATTGCTCTAACATTTTAAAGGCTATCGTATTTTTATAAAGCTTTCTTTGCAACCCAGTGTTTTTCATACAAAGCCTTTAATAAAGATTTTCCCTACTCACGTGCAATCTCTAATAACATTTTTAGATAAAAATGGTGAGGGGGTGTTTGTAAAAAGTATATAATATTGTTTTAAAGCCATAACATTTATAATCGTGTGACTGCCAATCTCTGAACTGAGAATTCCCTTATTATTATTTATTATATGCTGTATGTAATGTGTTTATATAAGATTCATTCGATAGTTATAGAGTTGAAATAGTTACAATGGCAATTCCTTGTTTCGCAGCCGCCTGAGATCTCGCTTACACCCGACATTACGCACAAAGTTAGTTCTTAGTATATACTTAAATTACACTTGCGTTTCTCGCTCGCATTCTATTTTCCGTTCTGCCGTTTAGAACAATCTAGATTTTACGCTAAATAAAATAGTATACTATTTGCAATGCTTTGTTATGTTCGTTTTTGGTGTGTATTTTTATTGCTGCATGAAATTGTTTACAAATTAAAGTGGTCACAAATAGATAGAAATGCCGAATTCTATGTCATTCCTATCGATAGTTTCCTTACCATTTTGACACCATGTTTATACTGTTACATTCCTATCTATATATTATTAGTTTATGACAAACTGTCGATAGGAAGATTATAGAAATCGGCCATTAAATAACAGTGTCCCTATTGTTTTTATACTTGATAGGCTGATGTTTGACCACTATCTAACTTGATGGTCAATGATATGCGGTCGAGGTGTTACTCGTATCACATATAGATAGACCTAGAATATCGACAGGCTCTCAAAGATAACACTCGGAATATATAGGTGCTATTTTCAGATCTACACATGTCTTTAAACCAAACTCCATGAGAATGTATTTATAAAAGCCTTTCGCAGGAATCGAAAAAGCGCATTCTCTGTCAATTAAATATATTTGATTATTTTATTTAACTCCTCTTAATATGCAGTATGTATTAACTTTCGTTGCCGTTCAAACAAAGATAATAAAGAAGATTGAACACGCTAAGATAAAGATAAAGATGCGTTTATTTGCTAAAACATATGTACAAGTGAAGATCTTAAACGTAGTGTCGTATCAACATATCAACGCTCGTATTAATGTTTTTGTTGTAATACTCTTAGGCCTTTATTAATAAACGTTGCGTAAACATAGATTAAGCGTCACATGCTTTGTCTTGCTTTCACGCGTGACATTTACTGCAAGCGAAAAATTGACAGATAGATGTTTTAACTACTCCGGGTTTATTACAAGTTTATTAATAAGGCCGCTAAAGCATATATCACTCATAAGACATTGTTAACCTGAAAAATAACATCTCTGTAAAGGGAGTTAAGGTTAAGTTAGACTCTAACTGTTAGAGGCTATTTTGGAACCGATTTAGATAACTGTTTTAATAATAATATTTAGTTCTAACTTATAACTGGCGTCAAGAAAAGAGTTGTCAATGGCGTTCACTCATATGCTATCTCCCTCGCTCTCCCACTTGTTATGTCCTATATAATTGGGAAACCATTAACAAATCATTAATTAGCATAGATTCTATATGTAAATACAATTCGGGGACATTGTTATGGAAATAGATATAATTATATTTAACCTGTCAAATTTACGAAAAGTAACCTAATATTACCGTAAGCGAGAAACACCAGTGTAGTTTACTGGAAGCCGTTTAAACTTTACCGCCCCGAACTTCGTCCGCATCTCAACGCAATACTATTCTAAATGTTAGCCATTGTCAAAAATGTCCATTCACTGTTAGTTTTCGTTGCATGGATTTGTTTGTAAATTTGTCATTCGTAAAGTAAAATGGATGGATGTAATTATAGTTGGATGCAGGCCGCTTCCAACCGGTCATTTGATATTGGAGTGGGGGAGGCCAATGTTCATAATGATGATGAAGCAAGTAAAATTTTTAGTTGCTTCGAGCCAGACAAATTTGTATTAAAATGGTTCAAATCAACATTAAAGTTGAAGGTATCTAAAACATTTTACTTAAGCTTTATGTATTACTAAACTTTCTGGCGCCGATTACCACTACAAAAACCACGATTCTTGATTTAGTGTAAATCCTCGTTTAACATAACCAACAATTAATGATTAATAATACAAATAAAACAGTTTTGAACCCAATAAAAACGTTAGTTATTAATTTGCCAAAATATATTAAAGAAATTAACCCTTCAAACACTTAAAAAGATCTTAAATCCCCCGTTTTAAAGGAACACCATAAGACAAGGAATGTCATGGTTCATGGAACACTATTTATTGTAGGCAATAATTAACGATTACAGGACTAATGTACAAAATGTTAGCTCGCTTAAACTTCTCATTGTATCCATTGTCCGTAATCAACAATACGATATTAGTGCAAGCTACTTGGCTCGGGGATTCCTGCGGCTACCCTCAATTATTATTTAACTATGTATCCACGTAATCTAAGCCGCCTTTTATTTTAAATTATAACTTCTTTGGAGACAGTTGAAGTTATTAAACCGTATTTTAGTGCAATATTTGTAGTACTTTGCACTAATCCGCGTGTACGTAATAGTTTCGGGCGTGCAAGTTGAAACGGGGTGTACCTCTGAATTTCGACAAGTTCAATATTTCGACAAGTCGCTTACTTCGAAAAAAAAACAACATGTCAGTGCTTCGACTTATATTCGACAAGAATTTCAATCCGAGAGTGCTGCTTTATATCTTTATCGAAGTGTAGGTTACCCTAATCTGGCGTTGTGTGGTCACAATTCAACCTAACGTCACCTATAGTGAGTTTGCTCTGACTAGACACTCCGCTACGTTCTGTGGGAGTAATTCTTGTCGAATATATGTTCTGTCGAAGCAATGACTTGTCGAAATTCAGAGTTACACTGGTTGAAACGAGTGTAGCGTACCGTCTCCGCTGCCAACAGCTGATAACTGTTGTGACGTATAGGCGGAGCATACGGCGCGGCTGAAGACCGCGTTTGTGCGCGCGCTACAACAGGAGCAAGAGATCGAACGGCGATTGGCTGCACCTGCGGCCTCCCCGCCGCCCGCGCCCGCACCCCCGCCTGCGCACGCACACTCGCACAGGCCTGCTATGGTGAGTTTATATACAACTAGCTGCTCTGAACAGAGGCCGTAGCACATATAATTTGCGAAAAAGTATTACGAGTCAACGCGTCACATATAAAATATGACTTATCTGTGTCACTGTGGCCCTAGATAAATGACAGTTTCTTCTGTTTCACGTGGACGACACGTTACACTTACCCAGATATTCGTGCTAGGGCTAGGCCCCCTGGTGACAGATGATGACGATGATGATAAACAGTATCCTATGTGTTAATCCAGTGCCTAATCGACCTCCATACCTAATTTCATTCTAAATTGGTCCAGCCGTTTGAGCGCGTAAAAATAACATACAAACACACTCACAAACATTCTCCTTTATAATATTAGTGTGTCTAGATGCGCTCCGCGGTTTCACTATTGGTATTATGGTATTGGAAGTTGTATGATGATGATTAAAAGTATCCTAATATGTCCTTCCCCGGGATATAATGTATCTCCTTGTCAAATATCATTATGATACGTTCAGCCCTTTAGGTGTGATAAGGTAACAAACAAACAGAGAGATGAGTGACCGAGTTACAAAAGTCTTTGTAATATTATCCACCAAGCCGCACTGGGCCCGCGTAGTGTATCATGGCCCAAGTCCTCTCAGGGAGAAAGTTGAGTCCCAACCGTGGGAACATATTATGATCTTAACGTATTATGTAATGTTTAATGTATTTTCGTGTCGTACTTCTGTACATTTGCCATTCCTCATGTAATTTAAGTAAACTTTTTTAAGTTTCATCAGGTTAGAATTCCATTCAAGCTGTGAAGAATCAAATCACAGTCACATAACTAAATCAGTCGTTAAGTCACTGTCCAGTCTAAGTACATTCTAGGAATGCGGTGGATGCAATACTAAAACTTTCTTAGGGGATTGACGAGGGAAACACAAATAACAAACAATAAAGTTTCAACATTTTGTTCACTTTGCCTACACTCATGCACCATTACGAATACATATTGGTTAACCCTTTGCGCCCCAGAGACGTATATATACATCAGTTTCATTCATAAATCTTATGTTTTATCACGGAAAAGGAAGGTTTAATATTAATAACCCATCACTATTACATGTCAAAACTCGAAGAAACACCAATATAGGCAAAATAAACAAAACAGCAATAGGAAAGTTTATTGATGTTGCAAGTGCTGATTTTCTTTTATCCCGTAATTAAGTCAAGTATTTTTAATTAGAAATACGGGATCCTTGAAAAAGACCACCGAATGTGGTCGAAACTATAGTCGGACCTATCCGATAAATATTACGTGAGTAATCCCGTATTTATAATTAAAAATGATTGAAAACCACGTTAGTTTTTACAAAAAAAAAGTCAAGTATTCTTACAATTTAATCACGAGCGCAGTGAGACCATCTTACCTATTTACTATTATGAGCTTACTGGCAATGTAGGATTTTTAGGCTACTGTGGTTAAATGGTAATTAGGGATTTAGGAAGTGACCTGTATATATAAATCTTCCTGCAGATATGCCTTTGTAACATCAATATGGTCAATACATTGTGTATATTTGTATCGTTTCAGAAACCAAGAAAGCCTAGCGAGTTAGAGACAAAGTTACCTTCGGGTCGCCACTCGCCGGGGATACACGTGGTGAGTTCCAACTACCCAACTTGATTTTTAACCAGTCCCGTGTCTAGTATTTTTTGGTTCATTTCCGAACTACGCATAAAAGTTCAAATAAAAAATACTACTCTTGAACAGTTTGACCAACTAAAAGCAAGCTTATACCGGTGGAGTGTATTAGATCTGATACAATTAGTTACAAACTCGAGGTAATATGTGTATTATCAGCCGGAAGACGTCCACTGCTGAACATAAGCCTCCTCATTAGAACGCCACTTGGACCGGCTACTCGCTTCCTGCATCCAGCGATTCCCCGCGGTTTTTATGAGGCCGTCGGTCCACCTAGCGGGGGGCTACACTACGCCTTCCGGTGCTCGAGAACCTTTCTTCCCCATCGGTTATCAGTTCTGCGAGCGATGTGGCCTGCCCATTGCCACTTCAACTTGCTAATTTTGAGAGCTATGTCGATGAATTTAGTTCTCCTACGGAGCTCCTCATTTCGGATCTTATCACGCAGGGAAACCCCAAGCATACCCCTCTCCATTGCTCGTTGAGCGTATAAAATACTGATATGTAATATGTGTATTACAATTTTATTATGAAAACTAACGTGGTTTGTACACATTTTTAATATGAAAAACGGGATTCACTCACGTAAAAAAGTCAGATCTTTACTATAGTGCGAGGCGAGACGCAACCGCGAGCGTTCTGCACTCTCCTTGAAAAAGACTACCGGATGTGGTTGAAACTATAGTCGGAAAGATCTGCCTTTTTTACGATGAAGAATGAAGATGTAGAGACTTCCACCCCAGGGTAAGCCTCGGTCTATGTATATGCATCACACTAGTATTATAAAGGCGAAAGTTTGTGTGTTTATGTGTTTGTTACTTCTTCGAGCTCAAACGGCTGGACCAGTTTTGATGAAATTGGGTATGTCTATACCAGGGGTCAAAAATGGTCAGTAAAGTCTGTAGAAGCAGTTTTTTTACACAGGTCAGTAAAAGTCAGTTTTTACGAGAAATGGTCAGTTTTAAGGCCACACTTCCATAAAAGTGGCTTTTGGAAGATTGAAGTGTTGCAGTTGTGTTGTGTGTGTAGAGTATAAAGTAAGGGTTCATTTTATTGAAGATTTTTGGGACGCCTCTCTCTACTCACCCAACATTTTTGTCTCTTTTTAATAAAGAGGCCAAACATTGTATTATGTGTCTTACTCTCAACTTTGTGAATGTTTAATAGAACGACTAGCATACATACTTAACTAACAGTAACGTAACACATGCACATTTCCATGATAAATTGGTAGACGAAGGGTCAGTACCTCTCGAGGTTTGGTCAGGTAATGGTCTGTAATTTAGGTGTAGTAAATTAGGGTAGTAAAATCAGTATATTTAACCATGGAATCAGTTTCGACTCATGATTTACACACATACACATAGGGTACTTCTCATCATCATCATCCATCACCACTCGGATGTAACAGCTAGTATATAATAAAGCATTCCTCATTGTGTTGTACAGTCGATGACATCATCGGGCCGCAGTTCGCGCATGGCTAGCGGGGGTGGAGGAGGCGGCGGGACGGGGGCGCCCCCCGCGCTCAGTCCCGCACCCCCTGCGCCTCCCTCCCCGGCTCCGGCGAAGCAATCCGCACCGCAAGCTCCCAGGTACTGTACTACACTATTGAGGCCGTAGCACAAACAATTTGCGGATACAGCCCATCACACACGATGAAGATACTATAAAATATATATGTATTATCTTAGAGCAGATATAGCAGAGCAGGACATATCGCTCACCATATAATTCAATGAGCAACCACACACGGTGAAGATACATAATCTGAGGAACTGTCCAACTGGTCTAGCAACAAAATACGCTGCATCGCAACATCAAGAATATGAACACTCTGAATATTACAGTGTGAACGATCGAGACGTGCGGCTCCCAAGACGGATTCCAATAGAATGTACGCTTGTGATATATTATAGTATGTGCGCTGTGTGTGGTGGGTTAAGTTAACATAACTTATACATTCGAAGCTATATTATATATTATCTTAGCCGTGTGTGATGGGCTTATGTATTCATATCAAAAGCATCATGTCACGCTTCGGCGTTCAAACTGTGAGATATCTGTGTTACAGTGTGCCCTAGATAAATGACAGTTTGTACTCTTTCGTCTGTGACACGTTACGTTACACTTACGTAGTTGTTCGTGCTAAGCCCACAGATACTCTTAGCGGTTGGTGGCACTTGATTCCTCTCACCTGTCGATTGTCAATATAACAATGAATTTTCTATTGAGTGTGGGTCGTTCGACAGATGAAGTAATAAGAAGTCCCATTGAACAGATGGAAACATGCCCTTAGACTCGTCATTGACCATATTTGGCGAATTACTATAAATATATTTTTTAATTTATTTAACAGCTATTCGCCATATTTGGCCAATAATACAATAGATTTCGCAGAAATCAACCTACTTTTCCAGGAACTGCAACGTGTGTGGCTAAAATATAATTCCAAGAAATACTTGACAAAGCAGTGATGGCATCCGTATGCACTTCATAGCAAACTACTTCAAATTCAAAATTATTTATTTGCATGAACATGGGTATAAATATACCTTATCCTAGTCTGTATACAAAATAAACCAAGGAACTTGTGTGCCAAATTTCGTCAAAATCGGTTGAAATACGACCAGCAGGCCTAGATAAAAGATCTTTCTGTTAACGTTAACGACAAACGACATTTCCAAAATGTATAGCGTTGACATTACCTGTGGAAAACGCTAAGTTCGTAGACGGGACCCGGAAACGTAGTGTCTGTAGCGTGTGCGGGAAAACGCCTGCTTGAATTTTGTCTAGACCTGCAGACAAATGGACAAAACCATTTTTGGCCAACCTTGAAACCTGGACGCTTCACTCGTATGATCAATAAGACCAAGATAATATTTTTTATTTACAACATTCGAACACGCTTTTCTGGTCTCAAATTAGGCAGAGCATATACAATGGTAACTTGATGACCTGATATGCATACTTATATTCATAAATAATCTGTAAAAATTATCTCGTTTCCAGACCGATGTCATCGTCAGAGTCGCTGCGTAGTCACCACTCGGACCGCCTTCGTTCCGATGCCAACGAAGTGCCCGCTAAGAAAGGGAAAGGTAACAACTATACTTTAGCTATTCGAAACAGCAGTGCAAGCATGGATTGTGTCAATAGGATAAAATTATCGGTAGAAAACAGCCCGCGTATATAGCTATCGCAACCATATCCATACTATAGACAAGGTAAGGTAGTTGATAAAAGTATGTTTATCGATCTTGTCAAGTTTATCGTGATCCATTCTCGCACGGTTGCATCGATGCGGAGAACCTATTAATGTATTACTACATTACTATTAACTCTAGTAATATATTACTGCATTACTACTCCGTTTACTCTGTGAAAGTATGGAGGTCAAGAATATTCCTTCGGCCGCTGTAGAGACGCAAATCGTAAATAAATATATACACTCCTTATTTAACTCCTTAAAATATGTAAATCAAACTCAATACAGCTTAGAACAGTGTAACAATAGGCGGTATTATCTTTCAAAGCGAATTTTCCAGACCACCTTTGAATGGAGAGGAATAACAGCAATAAATACAAGTACAATTTGAAAAATGTAATACCGACTTCCATTCTATTCAGTTATTGGAGCGTATCTCAAACAATATTGGACCTAATTTGATGAAATTTAAATGGGACCACACGGGATCGAAGCACCAGCTTTCAAACAAAAATATAATTTCGAGAATCGGTTTACCCAGTCGAAAATTATGAGGTAACAAACATAATAAAACATACAGTCGAATCGAGTACCTCCTCCCATTTTTGGAAGTCGGTAGAAAAAGGAAAGGTAATGCAATAAAAAGGATGGTAATGCACAAATAGTATTAAATACGAAAATTAAATAAGCAATGTAAAAGACCTACTAATTATATTTAATAATTAAAACAAAATATATTATTCTAATATACACATACATAGTAACCAAATATATAATATACAATTGATACGATGTTAATAAAATAAAATTTAAAATATATAAATAAACACCGTTAAGATGAACCAACATTACGGCGTATGTATTTCCTTTCAGCTATGACCCTGGGTCTTTCAAGTGGGGCGTGAAAAAGCATTTGTCAAATCATCATAGGGGTGGCGATTAGTGCAGCTTACGGCTGCACTAATGGTCATCGTCTCTTGATTTCGTCTTCGCTTTCCATCAGGCGAGAGGAAGTCACTTCGATGAACAATTATAAAAAACATTTCGATTTGTATATGGCAGCATTGGCAGCTCAATCCAGCTATTATCTGTCACGCAACTGTCAAGTGCGAACTTTGACTCGACAAAACTATAAAACGGTAAATTAGCAGCAATTTTATTCAGATTTCAATCTATCACACGCGCGACCTTAATTAGGACGCTTCTTTTTGCACAGACTTTATATCTAATAGAATTAGACAAAATGCCATAACAATTATATGTATAGACGACATGAATAATTTTATATTTCATCACCATCATTATCAGCTGTAAGACGTCCACTGCTGAACATATGCCTCCCCATATAATTTGTCTGTGGTTTATTGAAAACACTTTATTTATTTACAGGATCTTCCTCAAGCAGCACAAGCCAAGGAAGCAGTAGCAAACAGCATCAGGTAATGCTATGATTATATAATTACGAAATTGTGTAGAGCTTTTTTGAGATTTACATGTACACAATTTTAAATTATTTATTTTAACATAATGAAAACAGACTGTAATATTTACCAAATGAATAGTTTTTGTTTGGAATTGTCACCAATTTGCTCTCCAAAGAGTCCTAAGTATTATTCCTACCTACCGGTAATATACCTCTTTGGAGTTATATATTCAGCTTTAACCTGAGTAGATCCATAATGAACATAACCTTTATTGGGCCCCTGTTTATGTAGTTGAAGGCAGTTACTAAGTTAAATTACAGGGCATTTGGAACTGCTAAATCACATTATCTCTGGAGCTAAGCTCAGTCCATGCCTGCCCCCACATCAGTTGGGAACTCAGCTCTCGAAATTGTTAACGAATACATCTGCCTAGGACAGACACTCAAACTAGGCAGGTCCAGCTTCGAGAAAGAGGTCAATCGTCGAATCCAACTCGGCTGGGTAGTGTTCCGGAAATTTTAAGACATCTTCTCGTCAAAAATACCTTAGTGCCTCAAGACAAGAGTCTTTGATCAATGTGTGTTACCAGTAATGACATATGGCACTGAAACATGGTCTCTTCCTATGGGCTTCAGAAGCAAGCTTAAAGTCGCACAACAAGCTATGGAGAAGGCTGTGCTCGAGGTTTATCTATGACCTCTATGTGATAGAATTAGAAAGTAGGGGATCCATAGAAGAACGAAAGTCACCGACATAGCCCAGAAGATTAGCCAGTTAAAGTGGCAGTGGGCACATATCACGCAGAACAGATGACCTGACAAAGGTAGCAGGACGACGTTGGATGCAGGCCGCTTTTAACTGGCCCATCAATTATTAGTATTTAGTAATTATTTTCTGTTTCCTTTAATAATATATATTTTTTGAATATTTCAGCAATTGGCAGCGGCAGCGGCGGCCCAGATGGCGTTCGAACAACACAGCGCAGCCGCCATGCAAGCGTTGCAACATCAACTGCTTAGAGGTAGTTGTAGTAGTCTTTAATAACTTCAGCTAACATGTCTGTTTGACCTATTACTAGGCGTGTGTACCTAATATTATAAAAATACGAACGTGAGTTTGTTTGTTACGTTTTCACGTCTAAAAGAGTGAACAGATCTCTATGAAATTTGGCAACGAGATGTTGCTTTTCATCATCATCATCATTAATCATCCATCACCACGCGAATGAAACCGCGAGACACAGCTAGTATGTGTATCAGTCACCAGGTCACCATAATACAGGCTCTGCCTAGTTTGGAAATTGGAGACCTTGTGTGGATGTTGCATGGGACATTACAGAGGTTGAAAACGGTCAGTAAAGTCGGAAGTCAGTTTTCTACCGGCTTCCAAAAAGGAGGAGGTACTCAATTCGACTGTTTTTCTTTTTTGTTACCTCATAACTTTCGATAGGATGAATTTCGATTTTCGAAATTCTTATTTTGTTTGAAAGCTGGTGCTTCCCGTGTGGTCCCATTTAATTAAATTTGGTCTGGTAGTTTTTGAGTTACACTCCAATAACTGAATAGAATGGAAGTCTGTATTAATTAATTTTTCAAATTGTACTTGTTTTGACTCAGGTCAGTAAAAGTCGGTTTTTACGAGAAATGGTCAGTAAATTCAGTATTTCAAGGTCACGCTTCCATAAAAGTGGCGGTTTATGTAGACTGTGTTAAAGTTGTCTTGTGTGTGAAGAATTTAAAGTAAGGGTTCATTTTATTGAAGATTTTTGGGATGCCTCTCTTTACTCACCCAACATTTTTGTCTTTCTTTAAAAAAGAGGTCAAGCATTATATATGTTGCTTACCTTAACCTTGTGAATGTTTAATAGAACTACTAGCATACATACTTAACTGACAGCAACACATGCCTATTGCAATGGTAAATTGATCGACGAAGGGTCAATAACTCACGAAGTTTAGTCAGTACATGGTCAGTATTTTAGGTGCTTGCAGTCAGTAAAATCAGTAACCACGGCATAGGTTTCGACCCCTGACATTATAATTATAAAACAGAGAAAAGACTGGTATAACATCCAACAATGGTATCAATGCCATATTAATACAAGGTTTGTTTTTCACCCAACCAGCTGTATACTTAGGTATCGGTATTGAATAATGCAGAATGCATTTCGTCCTACTTACGTATATTATTTAGCCTTCATTATTGATATATGACTTTGGCCAACTGGATCCATAATAAGGTACTTAAAAATTATAATAGTGATATTTGACAGTTGGGCTTACTCAGGTTACCATAGTACAGGCTCTGGCTGGTTTGAGACCTGAAGACCTTGTGTGAATGTTGTCCCATATTATTATTTCGATATGTAACAGAAGCATGTTGATCTATTGCCAGGCCTGGGCGGTGCCGGCGTGGGCGTGGGCGGAGGTGGTGGCGGCATGTCTGCCGCGGCGGCTGCGGCGATGATGCAGTTCTCCCCGCTCCTGTACACGTACCAGCTCGCCATGGCGCAGGCCTCGGCGCTAGGTAAGCGCTGTACGTATGCACCTCACATCTCGTTACATATACATGCTTACACGACCACTTACGATGATGCAGTTTTCACCGCTCCTGTACACGTACCAGCTCGCCATGGCGCAGGCCTCGGCGCTAGGTAAGCGCTGTACGTATGCACCTCACATCTCGTTACATATACATGCTTACACGACCACTTACGATGATGCAGTTCTCACCGCTCCTGTACACGTACCAGCTCGCCATGGCGCAGGCCTCGGCGCTAGGTAAGCGCTGTACGTATGCACCTCACATCTCGTTACATATACATGCTTACACGACCACTTACGATGATGCAGTTTTCACCGCTCCTGTACACGTACCAGCTCGCCATGGCGCAGGCCTCGGCGCTAGGTAAGCGCTGTACGTATGCACCTCACATCTCGTTACATATACATGCTTACACGACCACTTACGATGATGCAGTTTTCACCGCTCCTGTACACGTACCAGCTCGCCATGGCGCAGGCCTCGGCGCTAGGTAAGCGCTGTACGTATGCACCTCACATCTCGTTACATATACATGCTTACACGACCACTTACGATGATGCAGTTCTCACCGCTCCTGTACACGTACCAGCTCGCCATGGCGCAGGCCTCGGCGCTAGGTAAGCGCTGTACGTATGCACCTCACATCTCGTTACATATACATGCTTACACGACCACTTACGATGATGCAGTTCTCCCCGCTCCTGTACACGTACCAGCTCGCCATGGCGCAGGCCTCGGCGCTAGGTAAGCGCTGTACGTATGCACCTCACATCTCGTTACATATACATGCTTACACGACCACTTACGATGATGCAGTTCTCCCCGCTCCTGTACACGTACCAGCTCGCCATGGCGCATGCCTCGGCGCTAGGTAAGCGCTGTACGTATGCACCTCACATCTCGTTACATATACATCCTTACACGACCACTTACGATGATGCAGTTCTCCCCGCTCCTGTACACGTACCAGCTCGCCATGGCGCAGGCCTCGGCGCTAGGTAAGCGCTGTACGTATGCACCTCACATCTCGTTACATATACATGCTTACACGACCACTTACGATGATGCAGTTCTCTCCGCTCCTGTACACGTACCAGCTCGCCATGGCGCAGGCCTCGGCGCTAGGTAAGCGCTGTACGTATGCACCTCACATCTCGTTACATATACATGCTTACACGACCACTTACGATGATGCAGTTCTCTCCGCTCCTGTACACGTACCAGCTCGCCATGGCGCAGGCCTCGGCGCTAGGTAAGCGCTGTACGTATGCACCTCACATCTCGTTACATATACATGCTTACACGACCACTTACGATGATGCAGTTCTCCCCGCTCCTGTACACGTACCAGCTCGCCATGGCGCAGGCCTCGGCGCTAGGTAAGCGCTGTACGTATGCACCTCACATCTCGTTACATATACATGCTTACACGACCACTTACGATGATGCAGTTCTCACCGCTCCTGTACATGTACCAGCTCGCCATGGCGCAGGCCTCGGCGCTAGGTAAGCGCTGTACGTATGCACCTCACATCTCGTTACATATACATGCTTACACGACCACTTACGATGATGCAGTTCTCACCGCTCCTGTACATGTACCAGCTCGCCATGGCGCAGGCCTCGGCGCTAGGTAAGCGCTGTACGTATGCACCTCACATCTCGTTACATATACATGCTTACACGACCACTTACGATGATGCAGTTCTCACCGCTCCTGTACATGTACCAGCTCGCCATGGCGCAGGCCTCGGCGCTAGGTAAGCGCTGTACGTATGCACCTCACATCTCGTTACATATACATGCTTACACGACCACTTACGATGATGCAGTTCTCACCGCTCCTGTACATGTACCAGCTCGCCATGGCGCAGGCCTCGGCGCTAGGTAAGCGCTGTACGTATGCACCTCAAATCTCGTTACATATACATGCTTACACGACCACTTACGATGATGCAGTTCTCTCCGCTCCGGTACACGTACCAGCTCGCCATGGCGCAGGCCTCGGCGCTAGGTAAGCGCTGTACGTATGCACCTCACATCTCGTTACATATACATGCTTACACGACCACTTACGATGATGCAGTTCTCACCGCTCCTGTACATGTACCAGCTCGCCATGGCGCAGGCCTCGGCGCTAGGTAAGCGCTGTACGTATGCACCTCACATCTCGTTACATATACATGCTTACACGACCACTTACGATGATGCAGTTCTCACCGCTCCTGTACATGTACCAGCTCGCCATGGCGCAGGCCTCGGCGCTAGGTAAGCGCTGTACGTATGCACCTCAAATCTCGTTACATATACATGCTTACACGACCACTTACGATGATGCAGTTCTCACCGCTCCTGTACATGTACCAGCTCGCCATGGCGCAGGCCTCGGCGCTAGGTAAGCGCTGTACGTATGCACCTCAAATCTCGTTACATATACATGCTTACACGACCACTTACGATGATGCAGTTCTCTCCGCTCCGGTACACGTACCAGCTCGCCATGGCGCAGGCCTCGGCGCTAGGTAAGCGCTGTACGTATGCACCTCAAATCTCGTTACATATACATGCTTACACGACCACTTACGATGATGCAGTTCTCACCGCTCCTGTACATGTACCAGCTCGCCATGGCGCAGGCCTCGGCGCTAGGTAAGCGCTGTACGTATGCACCTCAAATCTCGTTACATATACATGCTTACACGACCACTTACGATGATGCAGTTCTCACCGCTCCTGTACATGTACCAGCTCGCCATGGCGCAGGCCTCGGCGCTAGGTAAGCGCTGTACGTATGCACCTCAAATCTCGTTACATATACATGCTTACACGACCACTTACGATGATGCAGTTCTCACCGCTCCTGTACATGTACCAGCTCGCCATGGCGCAGGCCTCGGCGCTAGGTAAGCGCTTTACGTATGCACCTCACATCTCGTTACATATACATGCTTACACGACCACTTACGATGATGCAGTTCTCACCGCTCCTGTATCCTCTTGCTCCGAGCAATTTAACTGGGCTACTTAACTATCGTCGATTTTAACCTTAATTACCTGACCTATACGGTGGGTAATAAACAATGATAAGTATATTAGCTCCAGAATACCATCCTCTCAATATGCCAAAAAAAGCAGAGCCGAATACATTGACATTCAACATCTGTTTATGTGTTGTGTGTTGTATAGTTGAATTTTGATGTAAATCTAATGCGTGAAATAAGTAAGTTGTATGCGGTATTAATTTTAATTACTTGTTGTATTAGTCAACATAGGTGCAATATTTGTTTTGAGTTTATTTTTTAATTTTTACATATTTTGCGACGGTGAACATAAATTGTATACTTAGATTATGTTACCTCGTAAGTGACATTTGTCTTTGATGATAATAAAGTTCTTTAATCTTTATAGCTGGCAAGGGGGGTGGAGGTGGCGGTGGAGGGGGTGGGAACAGTGCGGGGATGGCGGCGGAGATGCAACGTATGGCGGAGGCCCAGCGGCAGTACTTGCTGGATATGATCCCGGGACAACATCCCAGGAACCCGTGGTCCAAGAACTAGACACGCCAGCGGCTGTTCGGATATTCATGTAAATATATCAGTGTTTATACTATCACGGTCAAAACATCTTCTTCTAGTCAGTGCCAAATAGCATGGCAATAGAGGTCATTAACTGGCCTTCACCACAATGTCGCATAACACATTACATGTATCGCAAATTCTATCGTTTACTATACAAACTATTGCTAAACTGGCATTGCTAGAATTTCGTGGTACAAGACCTACAAGGAGACAAGGGTACAAACAACATAACTCAAAAAATACACGAAATCAAGGAATATCACTGATTAAATTTTATGTTTTCAAAGTTCTGTTGATGTGTTTTATGGCTTTAAAAAATGAAATTATATTACACCAGTGATTTATATTTCATTTAGGAGTAATATAATGCTATCATCAGAAATGAAACAAATAACTACTGATAACCCGCTTTATTTACAATACCAAACAATGATAAAATAATATCCTGTAACCATATAATATTGTGGTTAATAATATACACATCTCAAAAAAATATACGAAATCAAGGAAAATTACTGTTTCAAATTGTATGTTTTCAAAGTTTTATTCACATGTTTTATTGCTTTAAAATATTAGATTATTTTACACCAGTGATTTTTATTTCATTTATGAGGAAAATAATGCTATCATCAGAAATGAAACAAATACCTACTCATAATTCGCTTTATTTACAATACCAAACATTCTTTCTTTGTTTGCTAACCATATATGCAGATAGGTTGTTGCCATGTACAGTATGTTATTCAACAAACATCATGTTCTACTATGGTGTAAGCGTTAAGTGCGGTGTCATGCTAATATTGTTCTTTTATTTTTACAGGAGCAGTGGATAACTGTGCAGTTTAAGAAGATTTAATTGATTCAATTATGAACTTGTTATAGTAATATATGTGTAAGAATAATTTTAAAGAATTCAATAGTAGCTACTCAGTGAAAACATTGCACAACTTTGAAAATACGTAAAAGTAAAGAATAAGCCGCGAAGATAGTTTTTAAGCTAGAAACTCTAAGTCATAATAAACCAGCAAGATAATGCCTAAAAATAGGATATTTGTGGAGAGTTTTATGGATATATTAAGATATTTGGTGTCTGTGTGTGAAATTTGAGTAAGGAACAATTTTGATCATTTTATATGAATAAAAATCAGTAAATGGCTTCTATTATGATCATAAATGCATTTATTACCATTTTCCCTTACACTTAATACATAAACATTAATCTGTTTATACATATCATTATTCTTTCAACATGATGGCTGACGATACAAGTTCCTGAAAAAGAAAGCAGTTATGTTATTACTTATTTCTCACTACAACAGTAGGGCATAATTGAGGACTGTATTATTACTTGAGGCATAATTGAGGACTGTATTATTACTTGAGGCATAATTGAGGACTGTATTATTACTTGAGGCATAATTGAGAACTGTATATTGAGAAGAAATATACAGTTGGCATAATTGAGGACTGTATTATTACTTGAGGCATAATTGAGGACTGTATTATTACTTGAGGCATAATTGAGGACTGTATTATTACTTGAGGCATAATTGAGGACTGTATTATTACTTGGGGCATAATTGAGGACTGTATTATTACTTGAGGCATAATTGAGGACTGTATTATTACTTGAGGCATAATTGAGGACTGTATTATTACTTGAGGCATAATTGAGGACTGTATTATTACTTGAGGCATAATTGAGGACTGTATTATTACTTGAGGCATAATTGAGGACTGTATTATTACTTGAGGCATAATTGAGGACTGTATTATTACTTGAGGCATAATTGAGGACTGTATTATTACTTGGGGCATACTTGAGGACTGTATTAATACTTGAGGCATAATTGAGGACTGTATTATTACTTGAGGCATAATTGAGGACTGTATTATTACTTGAGGCATAATTGAGGACTGTATTATTACTTGGGGCATAATTGAGGACTGTATTATTACTTGAGGCATAATTGAGGACTGTATTATTACTTGAGGCATAATTGAGGACTGTATTATTACTTGAGGCATAATTGAGGACTGTATTATTACTTGAGGCATAATTGAGAACTGTATATTGAGAAGAAATATACAGTTGGCATAATTGAGGACTGTATTATTACTTGAGGCATAATTGAGAACTGTATATTGAGAAGAAATATACAGTTGGCATAATTGAGGACTGTATTATTACTTGAGGCATAATTGAGGACTGTATTATTACTTGAGGCATAATTGAGGACTGTATTATTACTTGAGGCATAATTGAGGACTGTATTATTACTTGAGGCATAATTGAGGACTGTATTATTACTTGAGGCATAATTGAGGACTGTATTATTACTTGAGGCATAATTGAGGACTGTATTATTACTTGAGGCATAATTGAGAACTGTATATTGAGAAGAAATATACAGTTGGCATAATTGAGGACTGTATTATTACTTGAGGCATAATTGAGGACTGTATTATTACTTGAGGCATAATTGAGGACTGTATTATTACTTGAGGCATAATTGAGGACCGTATTATTACTTGAGGCATAATTGAGAACTGTATTATTACTTGAGGCATAATTGAGGACTGTATTATTACTTGAGGCATAATTGAGGACTGTATTATTACTTGAGGCATAATTGAGAACTGTATATTGAGAAGAAATATACAGTTGGCATAATTGAGGACTGTATTATTACTTGAGGCATAATTGAGGACTGTATTATTACTTGAGGCATAATTGAGGACTGTATTATTACTTAGGGCATAATTGAGGACTGTATTATTACTTGAGGCATAATTGAGGACTGTATTATTACTTGAGGCATAATTGAGGACTGTATTATTACTTGAGGCATAATTGAGGACTGTATTATTACTTGAGGCATAATTGAGGACTGTATTATTACTTGAGGCATAATTGAGGACTGTATTATTACTTGAGGCATAATTGAGAACTGTATATTGAGAAGAAATATACAGTTGGCATAATTGAGGACTGTATTATTACTTGAGGCATAATTGAGGACTGTATTATTACTTGAGGCATAATTGAGGACTGTATTATTACTTGAGGCATAATTGAGGACTGTATTATTACTTGAGGCATAATTGAGGACTGTATTATTACTTGAGGCATAATTGAGAACTGTATTATTACTTGAGGCATAATTGAGGACTGTATTATTACTTGAGGCATAATTGAGAACTGTATATTGAGAAGAAATATACAGTTGGCATAATTGAGGACTGTATTATTACTTGAGGCATAATTGAGGACTGTATTATTACTTGAGGCATAATTGAGGACTGTATTATTACTTGAGGCATAATTGAGGACTGTATTATGACTTGAGGCATAATTGAGGACTGTATTATTACTTGAGGCATAATTGAGGACTGTATTATTACTTGAGGCATAATTGAGAACTGTATATTGAGAAGAAATATACAGTTGGCATAATTGAGGACTGTATTATTACTTGAGGCATAATTGAGGACTGTATTATTACTTGAGGCATAATTGAGGACTGTATTATTACTTGAGGCATAATTGAGGACTGTATTATTACTTGAGGCATAATTGAGGACTGTATTATTACTTCAGGCATAATTGAGGACTGTATTATTACTTGAGGCATAATTGAGGACTGTATTATTACTTGGGGCATACTTGAGGACTGTATTAATACTTGAGGCATAATTGAGGACTGTATTATTACTTGAGGCATAATTGAGGACTGTATTATTACTTGAGGCATAATTGAGGACTGTATTATTACTTGGGGCATAATTGAGGACTGTATTATTACTTGAGGCATAATTGAGGACTGTATTATTACTTGAGGCATAATTGAGGACTGTATTATTACTTGAGGCATAATTGAGGACTGTATTATTACTTGAGGCATAATTGAGAACTGTATATTGAGAAGAAATATACAGTTGGCATAATTGAGGACTGTATTATTACTTGAGGCATAATTGAGAACTGTATATTGAGAAGAAATATACAGTTGGCATAATTGAGGACTGTATTATTACTTGAGGCATAATTGAGGACTGTATTATTACTTGAGGCATAATTGAGGACTGTATTATTACTTGAGGCATAATTGAGGACTGTATTATTACTTGAGGCATAATTGAGGACTGTATTATTACTTGAGGCATAATTGAGGACTGTATTATTACTTGAGGCATAATTGAGGACTGTATTATTACTTGAGGCATAATTGAGAACTGTATATTGAGAAGAAATATACAGTTGGCATAATTGAGGACTGTATTATTACTTGAGGCATAATTGAGGACTGTATTATTACTTGAGGCATAATTGAGGACTGTATTATTACTTGAGGCATAATTGAGGACCGTATTATTACTTGAGGCATAATTGAGAACTGTATTATTACTTGAGGCATAATTGAGGACTGTATTATTACTTGAGGCATAATTGAGGACTGTATTATTACTTGAGGCATAATTGAGAACTGTATATTGAGAAGAAATATACAGTTGGCATAATTGAGGACTGTATTATTACTTGAGGCATAATTGAGGACTGTATTATTACTTGAGGCATAATTGAGGACTGTATTATTACTTAGGGCATAATTGAGGACTGTATTATTACTTGAGGCATAATTGAGGACTGTATTATTACTTGAGGCATAATTGAGGACTGTATTATTACTTGAGGCATAATTGAGGACTGTATTATTACTTGAGGCATAATTGAGGACTGTATTATTACTTGAGGCATAATTGAGGACTGTATTATTACTTGAGGCATAATTGAGAACTGTATATTGAGAAGAAATATACAGTTGGCATAATTGAGGACTGTATTATTACTTGAGGCATAATTGAGGACTGTATTATTACTTGAGGCATAATTGAGGACTGTATTATTACTTGAGGCATAATTGAGGACTGTATTATTACTTGAGGCATAATTGAGGACTGTATTATTACTTGAGGCATAATTGAGAACTGTATTATTACTTGAGGCATAATTGAGGACTGTATTATTACTTGAGGCATAATTGAGAACTGTATATTGAGAAGAAATATACAGTTGGCATAATTGAGGACTGTATTATTACTTGAGGCATAATTGAGGACTGTATTATTACTTGAGGCATAATTGAGGACTGTATTATTACTTGAGGCATAATTGAGGACTGTATTATGACTTGAGGCATAATTGAGGACTGTATTATTACTTGAGGCATAATTGAGGACTGTATTATTACTTGAGGCATAATTGAGAACTGTATATTGAGAAGAAATATACAGTTGGCATAATTGAGGACTGTATTATTACTTGAGGCATAATTGAGGACTGTATTATTACTTGAGGCATAATTGAGGACTGTATTATTACTTGAGGCATAATTGAGAACTGTATATTGAGAAGAAATATACAGTTGGCATAATTGAGGACTGTATTATTACTTGAGGCATAATTGAGGACTGTATTATTACTTGAGGCATAATTGAGGACTGTATTATTACTTGAGGCATAATTGAGGACTGTATTATTACTTGAGGCATAATTGAGGACTGTATTATTACTTGAGGCATAATTGAGGACTGTATTATTACTTGAGGCATAATTGAGGACTGTATTATTACTTGAGGCATAATTGAGGACTGTATTATTACTAGAGGCATAATTGAGGACTGTATTATTACTTGAGGCATAATTGAGGACTGTATTATTACTTGAGGCATAATTGAGGACTGTATTATTACTTGAGGCATAATTGAGGACTGTATTATTACTTGAGGCATAATTGAGGACTGTATTATTACTTGGGGCATAATTGAGGACTGTATTATTACTTGAGGCATAATTGAGGACTGTATTATTACTTGAGGCATAATTGAGGACTGTATTATTACTTGAGGCATAATTGAGGACTGTATTATTACTTGAGGCATAATTGAGGACTGTATTATTACTTGAGGCATAATTGAGGACTGTATTATTACTTGAGGCATAATTGAGGACTGTATTATTACTTGAGGCATAATTGAGAACTGTATATTGAGAAGAAATATACAGTTGGCATAATTGAGGACTGTATTATTACTTGAGGCATAATTGAGGACTGTATTATTACTTGAGGCATAATTGAGGACTGTATTATTACTTGAGGCATAATTGAGGACTGTATTATTACTTGAGGCATAATTGAGGACTGTATTATTACTTGAGGCATAATTGAGGACTGTATTATTACTTGAGGCATAATTGAGGACTGTATTATTACTTGAGGCATAATTGAGGACTGTATTATTACTAGAGGCATAATTGAGGACTGTATTATTACTTGAGGCATAATTGAGAACTGTATATTGAGAAGAAATATACAGTTGGCATAATTGAGGACTGTATTATTACTTGAGGCATAATTGAGGACTGTATTATTACTTGAGGCATAATTGAGAACTGTATATTGAGAAGAAATATACAGTTGGCATAATTGAGGACTGTATTATTACTTGAGGCATAATTGAGGACTGTATTATTACTTGAGGCATAATTGAGAACTGTATATTGAGAAGAAATATACAGTTGGCATAATTGAGGACTGTATTATTACTTGAGGCATAATTGAGGACTGTATTATTACTTGAGGCATAATTGAGGACTGTATTATTACTTGAGGCATAATTGAGAACTGTATATTGAGAAGAAATATACAGTTGGCATAATTGAGGACTGTATTATTACTTGAGGCATAATTGAGGACTGTATTATTACTTGAGGCATAATTGAGAACTGTATATTGAGAAGAAATATACAGTTGGCATAATTGAGGACTGTATTATTACTTGAGGCATAATTGAGGACTGTATTATTACTTGAGGCATAATTGAGGACTGTATTATTACTTGAGGCATAATTGAGGACTGTATTATTACTTGAGGCATAATTGAGGACTGTATTATTACTTGAGGCATAATTGAGGACTGTATTATTACTTGAGGCATAATTGAGGACTGTATTATTACTTGAGGCATAATTGAGGACTGTATTATTACTTGAGGCATAATTGAGGACTGTATTATTACTTGAGGCATAATTGAGGACTGTATTATTACTTGAGGCATAATTGAGGACTGTATTATTACTTGAGGCATAATTGAGGACTGTATATTGAGAAGAAATATACAGTTGGCATAATTGAGGACTGTATTATTACTTGAGGCATAATTGAGGACTGTATTATTACTTGAGGCATAATTGAGGACTGTATTATTACTTGAGGCATAATTGAGGACTGTATTATTACTTGAGGCATAATTGAGGACTGTATTATTACTTGAGGCATAATTGAGGACTGTATTATTACTTGAGGCATAATTGAGGACTGTATTATTACTTGAGGCATAATTGAGGACTGTATTATTACTTGAGGCATAATTGAGGACTGTATTATTACTTGAGGCATAATTGAGGACTGTATTATTACTTGAGGCATAATTGAGGACTGTATTATTACTAGAGGCATAATTGAGGACTGTATTATTACTTGAGGCATAATTGAGAACTGTATATTGAGAAGAAATATACAGTTGGCATAATTGAGGACTGTATTATTACTTGAGGCATAATTGAGGACTGTATTATTACTTGAGGCATAATTGAGAACTGTATATTGAGAAGAAATATACAGTTGGCATAATTGAGGACTGTATTATTACTTGAGGCATAATTGAGGACTGTATTATTACTTGAGGCATAATTGAGAACTGTATATTGAGAAGAAATATACAGTTGGCATAATTGAGGACTGTATTATTACTTGAGGCATAATTGAGGACTGTATTATTACTTGAGGCATAATTGAGGACTGTATTATTACTTGAGCCATAATTGAGGACTGTATTATTACTTGAGGCATAATTGAGAACTGTATATTGAGAAGAAATATACAGTTGGCATAATTGAGGACTGTATTATTACTTGAGGCATAATTGAGAACTGTATATTGAGAAGAAATATACAGTTGGCATAATTGAGGACTGTATTATTACTTGAGGCATAATTGAGGACTGTATTATTACTTGAGGCATAATTGAGGACTGTATTATTACTTGAGGCATAATTGAGGACTGTATTATTACTTGAGGCATAATTGAGGACTGTATTATTACTTGAGGCATAATTGAGGACTGTATTATTACTTGAGGCATAATTGAGAACTGTATATTGAGAAGAAATATACAGTTGGCATAATTGAGGACTGTATTATTACTTGAGGCATAATTGAGGACTGTATTATTACTTGAGGCATAATTGAGGACTGTATTATTACTTGAGGCATAATTGAGAACTGTATATTGAGAAGAAATATACAGTTGGCATAATTGAGGACTGTATTATTACTTGAGGCATAATTGAGGACTGTATTATTACTTGAGGCATAATTGAGGACTGTATTATTACTTGAGGCATAATTGAGAACTGTATATTGAGAAGAAATATACAGTTGGCATAATTGAGGACTGTATTATTACTTGAGGCATAATTGAGGACTGTATTATTACTTGAGGCATAATTGAGGACTGTATTATTACTTGAGGCATAATTGAGGACTGTATTATTACTTGAGGCATAATTGAGGACTGTATTATTACTTGAGGCATAATTGAGGACTGTATTATTACTTGAGGCATAATTGAGGACTGTATTATTACTTGAGGCATAATTGAGGACTGTATTATTACTTGAGGCATAATTGAGAACTGTATATTGAGAAGAAATATACAGTTGGCATAATTGAGGACTGTATTATTACTTGAGGCATAATTGAGGACTGTATTATTACTTGAGGCATAATTGAGGACTGTATTATTACTTGAGGCATAATTGAGGACTGTATTATTACTTGAGGCATAATTGAGGACTGTATTATTACTTGAGGCATAATTGAGGACTGTATTATTACTTGAGGCATAATTGAGGACTGTATTATTACTTGAGGCATAATTGAGGACTGTATTATTACTTGAGGCATAATTGAGGACTGTATTATTACTTGAGGCATAATTGAGGACTGTATTATTACTTGAGGCATAATTGAGGACTGTATTATTACTTGAGGCATAATTGAGGACTGTATTATTACTTGAGGCATAATTGAGAACTGTATATTGAGAAGAAATATACAGTTGGCATAATTGAGGACTGTATATTGAGAAGAAATATACAGTTGGCATAATTGAGGACTGTATTATTACTTGAGGCATAATTGAGGACTGTATTATTACTTGAGGCATAATTGAGGACTGTATTATTACTTGAGGCATAATTGAGAACTGTATTATTACTTGAGGCATAATTGAGGACTGTATTATTACTTGAGGCATAATTGAGGACTGTATTATTATTTGAGGCATAATTGAGGACTGTTTTATTACTTGAGGCATAATTGAGGACTGTATTATTACTTGAGGCATAATTGAGGACTGTATTATTACTTGAGGCATAATTGAGGACTGTATTATTACTTGAGGCATAATTGAGGACTGTATTATTACTTGAGGCATAATTGAGGACTGTATTATTACTTGAGGCATAATTGAGGACTGTATTATTACTTGAGGCATAATTGAGGACTGTATTATTACTTGAGGCATAATTGAGGACTGTATTATTACTTGAGGCATAATTGAGGACTGTATTATTACTTGAGGCATAATTGAGGACTGTATTATTACTTGAGGCATAATTGAGGACTGTATTATTACTTGAGGCATAATTGAGGACTGTATTATTACTTGAGGCATAATTGAGGACTGTATTATTACTTGAGGCATAATTGAGGACTGTATTATTACTTGAGGCATAATTGAGGACTGTATTATTACTTGAGGCATAATTGAGGACTGTATTATTACTTGAGGCATAATTGAGGACTGTATTATTACTTGAGGCATAATTGAGAACTGTATATTGAGAAGAAATATACAGTTGGCATAATTGAGGACTGTATTATTACTTGAGGCATAATTGAGGACTGTATTATTACTTGAGGCATAATTGAGGACTGTATTATTACTTGAGGCATAATTGAGAACTGTATATTGAGAAGAAATATACAGTTGGCATAATTGAGGACTGTATTATTACTTGAGGCATAATTGAGGACTGTATTATTACTTGAGGCATAATTGAGGACTGTATTATTACTTGAGGCATAATTGAGGACTGTATTATTACTTGAGGCATAATTGAGGACTGTATTATTACTTGAGGCATAATTGAGGACTGTATTATTACTTGAGGCATAATTGAGGACTGTATTATTACTTGAGGCATAATTGAGGACTGTATTATTACTTGAGGCATAATTGAGGACTGTATTATTACTTGAGGCATAATTGAGGACTGTATTATTACTTGAGGCATAATTGAGGACTGTATTATTACTTGAGGCATAATTGAGGACTGTATTATTACTTGAGGCATAATTGAGAACTGTATATTGAGAAGAAATATACAGTTGGCATAATTGAGGACTGTATATTGAGAAGAAATATACAGTTGGCATAATTGAGGACTGTATTATTACTTGAGGCATAATTGAGGACTGTATTATTACTTGAGGCATAATTGAGGACTGTATTATTACTTGAGGCATAATTGAGAACTGTATTATTACTTGAGGCATAATTGAGGACTGTATTATTACTTGAGGCATAATTGAGGACTGTATTATTATTTGAGGCATAATTGAGGACTGTATTATTACTTGAGGCATAATTGAGGACTGTATTATTACTTGAGGCATAATTGAGGACTGTATTATTACTTGAGGCATAATTGAGGACTGTATTATTACTTGAGGCATAATTGAGGACTGTATTATTACTTGAGGCATAATTGAGGACTGTATTATTACTTGAGGCATAATTGAGGACTGTATTATTACTTGAGGCATAATTGAGGACTGTATTATTACTTGAGGCATAATTGAGGACTGTATTATTACTTGAGGCATAATTGAGGACTGTATTATTACTTGAGGCATAATTGAGAACTGTATATTGAGAAGAAATATACAGTTGGCATAATTGAGGACTGTATTATTACTTGAGGCATAATTGAGGACTGTATTATTACTTGAGGCATAATTGAGGACTGTATTATTACTTGAGGCATAATTGAGAACTGTATATTGAGAAGAAATATACAGTTGGCATAATTGAGGACTGTATTATTACTTGAGGCATAATTGAGGACTGTATTATTACTTGAGGCATAATTGAGGACTGTATTATTACTTGAGGCATAATTGAGGACTGTATTATTACTTGAGGCATAATTGAGGACTGTATTATTACTTGAGGCATAATTGAGGACTGTATTATTACTTGAGGCATAATTGAGGACTGTATTATTACTAGAGGCATAATTGAGGACTGTATTATTACTTGAGGCATAATTGAGGACTGTATTATTACTTGAGGCATAATTGAGGACTGTATTATTACTTGAGGCATAATTGAGGACTGTATTATTACTTGAGGCATAATTGAGGACTGTATTATTACTTGTGGCATAATTGAGGACTGTATTATTACTTGAGGCATAATTGAGGACTGTATTATTACTTGAGGCATAATTGAGGACTGTATTATTACTTGAGGCATAATTGAGAACTGTATATTGAGAAGAAATATACAGTTGGCATAATTGAGGACTGTATTATTACTTGAGGCATAATTGAGGACTGTATTATTACTTGAGGCATAATTGAGGACTGTATTATTACTTGAGGCATAATTGAGGACTGTATTATTACTTGAGGCATAATTGAGGACTGTATTATTACTTGAGGCATAATTGAGGACTGTATTATTACTTGAGGCATAATTGAGGACTGTATTATTACTTGAGGCATAATTGAGGACTGTATTATTACTTGAGGCATAATTGAGGACTGTATTATTACTTGAGGCATAATTGAGGACTGTATTATTACTTGAGGCATAATTGAGGACTGTATTATTACTTGAGGCATAATTGAGGACTGTATTATTACTTGAGGCATAATTGAGAACTGTATATTGAGAAGAAATATACAGTTGGCATAATTGAGGACTGTATATTGAGAAGAAATATACAGTTGGCATAATTGAGGACTGTATTATTACTTGAGGCATAATTGAGGACTGTATTATTACTTGAGGCATAATTGAGGACTGTATTATTACTTGAGGCATAATTGAGAACTGTATTATTACTTGAGGCATAATTGAGGACTGTATTATTACTTGAGGCATAATTGAGGACTGTATTATTATTTGAGGCATAATTGAGGACTGTATTATTACTTGAGGCATAATTGAGGACTGTATTATTACTTGAGGCATAATTGAGGACTGTATTATTACTTGAGGCATAATTGAGGACTGTATTATTACTTGAGGCATAATTGAGGACTGTATTATTACTTGAGGCATAATTGAGGACTGTATTATTACTTGAGGCATAATTGAGGACTGTATTATTACTTGAGGCATAATTGAGGACTGTATTATTACTTGAGGCATAATTGAGGACTGTATTATTACTTGAGGCATAATTGAGGACTGTATTATTACTTGAGGCATAATTGAGGACTGTATTATTACTTGAGGCATAATTGAGGACTGTATTATTACTTGAGGCATAATTGAGGACTGTATTATTACTTGAGGCATAATTGAGAACTGTATATTGAGAAGAAATATACAGTTGGCATAATTGAGGACTGTATATTGAGAAGAAATATACAGTTGGCATAATTGAGGACTGTATTATTACTTGAGGCATAATTGAGGACTGTATTATTACTTGAGGCATAATTGAGGACTGTATTATTACTTAGGCCATAATTGAGGACTGTATTATTACTTGAGGCATAATTGAGGACTGTATTATTACTTGAGGCATAATTGAGGACTGTATTATTACTTGAGGCATAATTGAGGACTGTATTATTACTTGAGGCATAATTGAGGACTGTATTATTACTTGAGGCATAATTGAGGACTGTATTATTACTTGGGGCATAATTGAGGACTGTATTATTATAACTTGAGGCATAATTGAGGACTGTATTATTACTTGAGGCATAATTGAGGACTGTATTATTACTTGAGGCATAATTGAGGACTGTATTGTTACTTGAGGCATAATTGAGGACTGTATTATTACTTGAGGCATAATTGAGGACTGTATTATTACTTGAGGCATAATTGAGGACTGTATTATTACTTGAGGCATAATTGAGGACTGTATTATTACTTGAGGCATAATTGAGGACTGTATTATTACTTGAGGCATAATTGAGGACTGTATTATTACTTGAGGCATAATTGAGGACTGTATTATTACTTGAGGCATAATTGAGGACTGTATTATTACTTGAGGCATAATTGAGGACTGTATTATTACTTGAGGCATAATTGAGGACTGTATTATTACTTGAGGCATAATTGAGGACTGTATTATTACTTGAGGCATAATTGAGGACTGTATTATTACTTGAGGCATAATTGAGGACTGTATTATTACTTGAGGCATAATTGAGGACTGTATTATTACTTGAGGCATAATTGAGAACTGTATATTGAGAAGAAATATACAGTTGGCATAATTGAGGACTGTATTATTACTTGAGGCATAATTGAGGACTGTATTATTACTTGAGGCATAATTGAGGACTGTATTATTACTTGAGGCATAATTGAGGACTGTATTATTACTTGAGGCATAATTGAGGACTGTATTATTACTTGAGGCATAATTGAGGACTGTATTATTACTTGAGGCATAATTGAGGACTGTATTATTACTTGAGGCATAATTGAGGACTGTATTATTACTTGAGGCATAATTGAGGACTGTATTATTACTTGAGGCATAATTGAGGACTGTATTATTACTTGAGGCATAATTGAGGACTGTATTATTACTTGAGGCATAATTGAGGACTGTATTATTACTTGAGGCATAATTGAGAACTGTATATTGAGAAGAAATATACAGTTGGCATAATTGAGGACTGTATATTGAGAAGAAATATACAGTTGGCATAATTGAGGACTGTATTATTACTTGAGGCATAATTGAGGACTGTATTATTACTTGAGGCATAATTGAGGACTGTATTATTACTTGAGGCATAATTGAGAACTGTATTATTACTTGAGGCATAATTGAGGACTGTATTATTACTTGAGGCATAATTGAGGACTGTATTATTATTTGAGGCATAATTGAGGACTGTATTATTACTTGAGGCATAATTGAGGACTGTATTATTACTTGAGGCATAATTGAGGACTGTATTATTACTTGAGGCATAATTGAGGACTGTATTATTACTTGAGGCATAATTGAGGACTGTATTATTACTTGAGGCATAATTGAGGACTGTATTATTACTTGAGGCATAATTGAGGACTGTATTATTACTTGAGGCATAATTGAGGACTGTATTATTACTTGAGGCATAATTGAGGACTGTATTATTACTTGAGGCATAATTGAGGACTGTATTATTACTTGAGGCATAATTGAGGACTGTATTATTACTTGAGGCATAATTGAGGACTGTATTATTACTTGAGGCATAATTGAGGACTGTATTATTACTTGAGGCATAATTGAGAACTGTATATTGAGAAGAAATATACAGTTGGCATAATTGAGGACTGTATATTGAGAAGAAATATACAGTTGGCATAATTGAGGACTGTATTATTACTTGAGGCATAATTGAGGACTGTATTATTACTTGAGGCATAATTGAGGACTGTATTATTACTTAGGCCATAATTGAGGACTGTATTATTACTTGAGGCATAATTGAGGACTGTATTATTACTTGAGGCATAATTGAGGACTGTATTATTACTTGAGGCATAATTGAGGACTGTATTATTACTTGAGGCATAATTGAGGACTGTATTATTACTTGAGGCATAATTGAGGACTGTATTATTACTTGGGGCATAATTGAGGACTGTATTATTACTTGAGGCATAATTGAGGACTGTATTATTACTTGAGGCATAATTGAGGACTGTATTATTACTTGAGGCATAATTGAGGACTGTATTGTTACTTGAGGCATAATTGAGGACTGTATTATTACTTGAGGCATAATTGAGGACTGTATTATTACTTGAGGCATAATTGAGGACTGTATTATTACTTGAGGCATAATTGAGGACTGTATTATTACTTGAGGCATAATTGAGGACTGTATTATTACTTGAGGCATAATTGAGGACTGTATTATGAAGTATAACCTAGGCAAAGTCATGGCGATAAAAGTGGAAAGAGGCAGTGCGATGGGGCGAAGGACGCTTGCCGGCAATTATTACGGTGAGTGCCGGCAAAGCGGTCGGGGTTGGCAGTTTTTAAATGTCAATGTGTTGTTGCGTAGGTATGCTACCAACAAAACGTAGATGCGTTGTGCACTTGTTTTGTGGCGATATTGACATCCCTACACGCGTCTCGCGTTAACCTGCGTGAATCAACGCTAGCAGGGAATACGTTCTACCTATAGAGATTTACTTACTTTTACTGAGGACTGTATTATTTAGGTTTGTATGGATACCGCCTATTTGACAGGAACTTAACCACACTATAAGAGAGAATGGCTATTCTGAAAGAGTATGTCTTGGTGACAACCACTGCGGTTATTAATCTCAAAATAGTAATCTATTTCGGACAGATTAAATTTACCGGAAACAATGCAACCAATAAGTCTAATTATTGGGAAAATTAGACTAAATTAGTAATGTACTGCACACGGTGCAGTTCTGCACAGAACTAGCTTGACGGTCAGCATGACACTCCACTTGATAGAGGCTGACGTAGCGTTAAACATCATGCAGTTGGTTCGACGTAGTATCAGTGACATAATGAAGAAATAATTACAAAACGGTTGTGACACATGAGGAACCGGTTTTTACGTTTTCATTCGTTAAGCAGGGGCTTATCGACGTCAAGACTATCTTAGGTAAATGGAGCTGATAATTGTACTAATGAGGTCAATGAAGCTGAAAATTGTACTAATGGGAACTGAGATATGCAACCCTTTGATTATACGAAGCTTAAGTTTAAACAACTTTTTTTTTTAATTTTTTTATGGGATAGGTTGGCTAACAAGCAAGCGGCTCACCAGGTGGTAAGTGATACCGTCGCCCACGAAATTTGAATTTGATCTGCAATACCAGAGGTCTCGACGTTGCCGACCTTTGAGGAAGGATGATAGGAAGGAAGAGATAGTATGGGTAAAGGTTGGAGGGGAGGGGGAAGGAGAGGGAGAATGGGGACGGGGGGAATCGGGCCTCTGGAACCTCCCACAAACCGACGAAACGCAATAGCAAGTTATGTTACTTCACGTCGTTGTTATACTTGTGGTACTCCCCGGTCGTGCCGATCCATTCTGCTGTGGGGTTACAGCGTGGCACTACCACCGAAACAACGCTTAAATAAATTAGCAGCCGGCGTTAATCGATTTGTAAGACGTTATCGCGTCAAATATGTTTTACCTGATGAGCATCCAAATAGGAGAGGTCGGTGTCAGCCGCCAAGATCTGCACCGCGTCGATGATCACTTGGGCCGCTTTCTGCACGTTCTTGGAGAACATCGCTAGCACTTCGCCCACCGATACCTGTGGACGTTGAAACAATTAATGGTTTTCTATCTTATACTTGACCGAGCTGGGGCCTTACTATCAGCTTCATAAAAACCATGCAAGTTCCGTGCTGTTCTTAAACCTGACATAAACAGTTTTGAATGAAATCATAAGTACAATGACGCTCATTTAGGTGAACTGTTTGAATATTGTTTTCTCAAAGGTGAAAGGATAATATTGTCTCTGGCATTCTAACAATTTACTATAACCAACATCGCAGACGCCTAGACGTTTGTAAGTTGAAAAACTGAGTGGATTTAGAGAGCGACATGTTAACGAAAGTCCATACAAAAAAAAAACAGGTGAACAGTTTTCCTGCGATTCTTGAAAAGTAGGCCTGGGCAGGCCTGCTTTAACATTGTCATGGTACGAATAAGCCGGGCAGTTTTCTAGATGTCCTGCTTTAAGAGCTCATAGGAAGGCCCCTAATTATATTTATATAATCGGAACAGCCAAGTACAGTTACTTATTAAAGTAATCACTAATCATTTGTAGAATCAACTTTATCTAAAATCATTGTTTTTTAGCTTATAGTAATACCTACTAGTTGCCACCCGCAATTCCATCCGCGTAAAGGTAAATTATGATGATAAAAAGAATCCAATGCCCTTCTGAATCCGTTCAGCCGTTTAGGCGTGATAAGGTGACAAACAGACAGAGTTACAAACCGTTATTATAATACTAGTAGGTATGGATTGTTATTGTAAACTTATATTGAGAACTGCAATGCAAGTACCGTAATAGTCGTTAAATTTGTCGAGTCGCTAAGATCGGTATAAAATCGTATCGCCCCTAGCAAAATGAAAGACATACGATCGTCAAATTGTCGACAGTATATCGATAATTACGAATTGATTGCATTCCACAATGCGTCCTATCATTTGAAGATTTCTACGAGCATTTCGCTCTTCTACGATCAAAAGAAGGCCGATGTCTATATTTTTCAATACTAGTTGCGCCCCGCGGTTACACCCGCATGGTGATGGATGATGACGATGTTGATGAAAATCATCCTATGTATTAATTCAGCGCCCCATCTACCTCTATGCTAAATTTCATCAAAATTGGGCCAGCCGTTTGAGCGTAAGAAAATAACAAACATCCATTCATCCATAAATACAAACGATGATTAAATAGACGATCTCGAACGTAATTTGACAGTTCCATGCTAGGGTTAACGTTATAATCGTAAAAGCTTATCGAATTTGTCTACCGATCGCTTGATTTAGTTACTTGCAATGATCGACGTAGCCAGTTTATTCGAAGTATGATGAATTCAAGACTCAAATTTATCAATCGGTAAGTTCGGTACTTGCAATGTTGATATTATAAAGCTGAAGGGTTTGTTTGAACAAAGTCAAAGTCAAAATCATTTATTCAATTTAGGCATCAAAGACGCACTTATGAACGTCAATTTTTCATTATAATGTACTTTAAAGACTAACGCCGCGTTCCAAAATATATAGAGCCTACCGAGAAGAAGCGGCAATCTCAGGAACTTAGATTCGAATTGAAAAATAATTTTAGTGTTGGTTAGCCCATTTATCGAGGAAGGCTACTAGTATTATAAACGCGAAAGTTTGTATATATGAATGATTGTTCCTCTTTCACGCTCAAGCGGCTGTACCAATTTTGATGAAATTTGGTATGGATGTAGATGAGGCGCTGGATAAAAATATAGGATACTTTTCATCATCATCATCCATCACCGTGCGGGTGTAACCGCGGGGCGCAGCTAGTAACCTATAAAGTGATCTAGCAGCGATACACATTGCCCAGTCGAGAGACTCAGGGTGCTATATAACATAATATCGGGTCGACAACGAATGTCGACGAGTGACTGGATGGTCATGGTTGTAAAGCCGTCGTTAGTAAGCGTAGTCGTAACTCTTGATCATAACAGTTGCAGTGGCCTCCAGGGCTAAGAGCTGCAGTTTTGCACTGCACTGCAACACACAGAAATGTCCCTTGCTCTTCACACCATAACACAGTAATGCTTTGCTGCAGAATATCTATAAGCCGCGCAGATAGAGAATAGATCTGAAAATGGCGGCGGGTACGCATGGTACGGTTGGCAAAACAAGTTCTCAAACATCGATTTTTATTGACTTTTTTTGTTATATATTAATCTTTTTTAATATTATTAATTAATAATAGTAGAAATAATGACAAAAATATTAATTAAATAAATAAAGAGCAAGGGTACATTAATATCACTATTACACCCTATTATACCCTTAGGCCAGTAAAGTAAAGGCGGAACTATATTAGACCGACGCACACGTCTGAGACGTCGCCGACGTGTGTGATAGGTATGCACACTAGACCAACGCCGCCGACGCGTACGCATGTTTTGCGCGATCATTTCACGCTGGTTTTTGAACAAGACAGGCGGTACCTGCCTAGCTAAATGATTATTAGTTCTCTACAAGACACAAGAAAAGGATTTAGCTTAAAAAATGTACGAATCAGACAGAGAATTTGAAGTAAATTTCATTTATTTTTATGGCTTTGAAACGAGAATCTTTCCACGTTTTCGTGAAGCCATTGTCAATCAATCACAAAATGTCAACGTTCGTAACAAAAACTTAACGAAAATAAATAACAATCAAGCCATTGTCAATCAATCACAAAATGTCAACGTTCGTAACAAAAACTTAACGAAAATAAATAACAATCAAACGTAACGCAAACAAATAACAATCAAACTCAACAAAACCAACAATGAATAACAACGAAAACAACAAAATAACGGAACGAATTTAACGATAAGTCGGAGTGCGTCAAGTAGCGTGGAAAGCGAATCCTGACTGACTATTTTTTTGTAGCGCGTACTTCACTGTGTGAGTATAGACAGCGATAGAGAGTGAGCGAGAACGCATGCGAGCGGCCGCCATTTTCAGATCTATTCTCTATCTGCGCGGCTTATACCACTGCCGGTGGTACTTATCATGAAGAACTGCATAAATTAAACTTCACATAGGCATCTTTACTCTAAGCAACATCTAGCGGAATTTATCTCGATTGCATCAAGCAAATGCTATTTCATTATAGATCCAACTTATTCAGGTATTTTTACGACAGGCCTGTGAAGTTAGTTTGCTAATATTGCTTTCTGGTTTCCATTTGAAATGGTTTTTAGTGTGTTTTATAAGTATAAGTAGTAGTATATAAGTTTAGCGTGGATACTAAGGGTGCTATCATACAGAGAGCGGTCACGCGTTCACGCGGTCAGTTTTGCGTTCATTGTGTTATATTACGTTAATTAGACCCACAGTCTACCCACAGTTGACCGACGCGGTTCAAACGTCTCCTATTTGGGTATATCTATGTAACGTAATAACGCGCTCTCTGTCTGATAGCACCATCAATACTTCCATTGAGTTTGTCTCCCAACTTATTTCAAACAAGGTTTGCTACTATAAGCTGTCATAATCTAAAAATATGATCAGCTGGGCTATTATGTATCTCAGTTGCTAACAAATGTGGATTGAAATCTAAAAAAAATGGCTGCTCTATGTCACTTTTGTCAGCTTCAGTGATCAACTTACTAACATTTTTGCTTACTGGAGTTGCCAAAACTGACAGGGCCGCCATTATTCAAGATTTCAATCAACATTTGTTAGCAAATAAGAGACATAATAGCCCTGCTGTGATTCTAACATGTATTCGCAATAAGTATCGATTTAATTCTGCAAACATACCGATGTATCGTTTTCTCTCCAACAATCGTAGTCTGTCACGACCGCAATGGCTGCGTAACTCAACCCGGCTTCCTTCGCCAGAACTACCTGAAACATAAAATACATATTTTAAACCTTATTGCATCAAAGGTCGCACGGCCAGACACAACAGAAATTTCATTGTTATAATGACATCGACCCTTGAAGGGTTATTCTAACTGATTCATTAACCCACTGCGTTACATTTCTTGCAATCGTAGTTTTGATTTATTGGAATGCTATTGCAAATATGGCCAATGGAAAGTCAGCTTCAGAAATCAGAAAGGCTACAAACTTGTTCCCAGTCGGTCTTTAGCTACTATTATATTACATAAACACTCTTTGGTTTCGGATTTTTGCACTATTGTACTACCTAGATTTTTTATGAGATGGGTTGGCAAACGAGCAGGCGGCTCACCTGGTGGTCAGTGATCACCGTCGCCCACGGACATCCACAAAACCAGAGGTCTCGAGGATGCGTTGCCGGCCTTTGAGAAAGAAATAGGCTCTTTTCTTGAAGGCTCCCAAGTAGTATCTGTTCGGGAATACCTCAAGTGGCAGCTGGTTACACATAAGGTGCGTTCGTTTAGCTTTTAGGGCATTGGTGGCGTTGCCATTGATGGCTCTTTTGTTAAAGCGTTTGTAAAGCTCAAAAACCTTATTTTTGCCACTTTTGCCCACACCCCAGTCGAACGCTCGACTGAGCATAAGACCTAAAATTGCATGATTATGCTGTCAAATACATAGCTGTCAAAAAACAATCACAAACAACCATGCTCCGGACGTGGGTGCACTTTTTGGTACGAAAAAAAATCCTCTTTTTAGCTTTCCGAACGCTGAACAAAAAGAGACATGAACGACATTTTCATCCACAGATTCCCTATTCGAACGCCCCTTGTGAGCGTTTTTAGCGATATTTTCGCTAAAAGCGCTCACAAAGGGTCTATTCGAACGCACTAATAGTAGTAGTGTGAGGCAGAAAGTGCCGAAATTGCACTGTTGTGGAATCCCAGGCGTCTACATGACTACTATGAAAATTCGGTCGTGATGCCTGGTACGAAAATTGGCGTACCTAAGTGTAACTTAATCATATCGTTGACGTATACAGTACAAACTATGAGTTATCTGTGCCACAGTTGTACTAAGTCACCGCGTTACCAGCTGAGTCGTGCGGCCATAAATCATTTCACTATGTCTATCTCGCTCGCACTTGGGGGTCGTATGGAGCCGCATAGTGATGTGCGTAAGATGGTTATAGGCGCATATCGATAAGAATAAAATCAGATAGAAACATAGTAGATAGTATTGTGGCCCTTAAAAGGGCCGTTTGTAATGAATGTTAAATAAATAACGTTTATTGTTCCTCATCGGAATCTTCATCCTCTGTATCGTTCTGTAGATTGATTATGAATAGTGCTTGATCTCTTATAATGGCATGATGTTACGACCAATCAGAAGCGAGCGCTAATGAGGGTCGAATGCAGGTAGCGGATTATCGATAACATGTCAATCCCTATTGACGTTTATGGGGCCCTACGACTCTGTTGGTAAAGCGGTAACTATAGACAAACGTTATCACTTACGCAAATTTACGTGGTAGGCCCACAATCATTATTGCTTTAATCAAAATCTGGTAACGGAATGTTGTTAATCTGTCAGCATCATAACTATCGGGGTTATATTCTCTATGAAGATATTATACTTACTTCTGGGACAGTGGTCATGTTCACGAGGTGACCTCCCCACTTCCGATGCATCAAACTCTCCGCGCGACTCGAGAATCTACAAAGTAAAGCCTAAAATATACCACCGACAAAGGAAATCCAGCATTCACAGAGTTAAAGAAGTAGTAGTACCAATACGTTTGTTCAGAACACCAAAAAACTACCACTCTCATTAGTTTATTTTTAAAGTACGCGTAGATTAGGGGACTTACATATTGGTGGATCAATAACAGAGAATAAGCGAATAATTTAGGTACTCGTACTATAAAAAATATAGTTCAGGCAGGTAGTTCCTCTATGTATATTTTCATTTATCATCTGTGTATTTAGGAGTATAATGGAAAGAGAGAGATAATGGACGCCGCTAACAGATGGTCTTAGGGTCCGCGCGATTAGGTTTATCTTTTGGTCATAATTATCTCACTAGATGGATTATGTGTGGACCAAAATAGTTACGGCTTCTAAGGAGAGCCGGAACGCACCGTTCCGTGCTTCGTGACTGATTTTTTTTAACTTTAGGGAGGTAGCTAGCAAAGTGTCCACAGATCACGATAACACCTTCATAGAAAGTTCGAGGTTAGATGAAACCAATGACCGCCTGATTGAAGGCCGACCTTCATTACCACTGCGTTTCGAGTCCTCGGTTCTTACCTCGGTCCCTGTATAACAACAGCAGTCCCCTTGTCATGGCAAGAGAATCCCCTGGTGAGAGCCGCAGTGTGGAGCGCCCGGCGGCCCCGCTCGCAGTAGGCGGGCCGCATCGGCAGGTGACACACTCCTTTAGGCCCGCCCTCTGTCCTGTCGTAAAATGTACAGGCGCGGCCCCATGTTCTGTAATTAATACATAAAAACAACTATATCATAAATCATAAACATTTATTTGCCTCAAAACATGGTAAGCACATTTACAAATCTCATGTAGGTTACATAATATAGTCCAAACATGTTTTTTGCTAACATAGCATGCAAATTGTATAATAGACTTCATTTATATACTTAATCAATGTTCATCATTCACTCCAATGTCCAAATAATTTACATGTCAATTTAATTTATATAATATAATAAAAATGTCTAATAAATAAAGCAACACTACCATATTAATTGTATAATTATCACAGTTAATCAATTTCACAAACTTGATCAATTTTATTTAACTTCATTGAAATTTAAAAAAAATCATTAACAGAACAGAAACAGTTGTCTGTTGCGTTTAATATTTCAACTTCTCTGGATATAGAACTGCCAGACAAATTTAATCTAAATACTATGTAAAACAATATACTGGTATTTTAAAGAATCAAAACGCCCCCTGTTATACCATTTATTGACCAAGCGAGTGCACATGAGCGAAGTCTCTGCAATAACTTGGGCAGAAATGCTTATAAAATAATTTAAGCCCATGTTATTGCAAAGACAAAAACTCTATATAATTATTTAATAATGCTTTTTAAGTAATTATATAGAATTTTTGTCTATTCAGTTTTTGGAAATTCTTTTCATAGTTTTTTAGTATCCTAAAATGAAACTAGATGGCGCTGGCAATCATCAAAAAGACTTTAAACACTGCAGACTTAACAAGTCGAGATTGTAAGGATATTAAGTTTTAAGAATTTTGTCTTAAAGTGTAAAGTGAATATTTATTCAATTTAAGTTATGCAAAGATATACTCGCAAGACCTACAGCTCACAGAGCCCATAGTATATAAGTAGTGACATCAAAAGTAGTAGTTTATGTCGTAGGTAGATGTAATAATATATTTCTAGTTAGGAACTAGGAGCCCTATCATCGAGCGAAAGACTAGCCAGTCTGTTTAATTAACATAGTAGGTAAGTGTATACAAATTATCTTACCTATCGATAAAATCATCTAACACAACAAGATCTCCCGGAGCGTACTCCCCGACCAGCGATCCGGTGGCAGTGGTGGCGAGGATGTTGGTGCATCCGGCCTCTTTCAACGCCCAAATGTTGGCGCGGTAGTTCACGTCACTGGAATACACATTTTTACATAAGTAACGAACACGCACAATACGCACATATTATCTGTGTCATACTGAATTTCGACAGTTTAATACTTCGACAAGTAACTTACTTCGAAAAAACATAGTTCGACAAGTCATTGCTTCGACAAGAATTACTCCCACAGAACGTAGCGGAGTGTCTAGTCAGAGCAATGTCACTATAGGTGACGTTAGGTTGAATGGTGACCACACAGAATTAGGCTTACTTGCACCTTGATTAGGATATAATGCACACTCTTGGGATAAAATTCTTTTCGAGTATATGTCCTGTCGAAGCAATGACTTGTCGAACTATGTTTTTTCTAAGTAATCGACTTGCCGAAGTATTGAACTGTCGAAACTCAGTATGACACCACATAATATTATGTTGAGATCCCTCACTAAGATGCCGGGGACCATTATCAAAAAAAAAACTTCCTGTTCTCCGTAGGACTGTTTAGTGGTGTATGTATCTATATAATAATATGACGTTAAGTGTGGTCGTAAGGTTGTATTTCCTTTTCCCAGACCACAAAGACACTTAAGTTTATTGACTCAATGCAGAGTATGATGATTAACAGATATATGCTGTTTCACTATACGCGCTTGTCTTGATATTATTTTCTTACGAATGCCGGGCGGGACTTTTCACCCATCGGATAACTTGAAACTTCATGTAATGGCGACAGGCAACTATGGACAATAACAGAATGTGAGCAACGGAAGCTTCTCAATTTTTTTTTAGATTTATGATATGTGGAAATTTTGTCTTTCTACTTGAGAAGCATGTCTGTCTTCTACTTCAGAAGCATTTCTCAAGTGGAAAGACAAAATTTACGAGTGCGTAAAATCACCTGTCGTTTTGGCTGCACAATAGGCCTTATCTGGTGATATCTTATTTTTTCTAACCAGATCTACAATTACAAACCAATAGAACCATGAAACCGTCTATTAGGCATATGTGAACCCCCATATGCAATCACAAAACAATTTTTATAAAACAAACTTGCTTGAAAATAGATAGTTAGCACAAATCTGTAAACTTTTGCAATGACAGAAACCTAATGTGCATCCTATGGGTAAATTGAAACAGATGCCTTAACTTAACAAAGCCATGGGCCCCTGTTCATGCTAGTGGGAGACAGTTAGGCCTGCTCTAAGCGTCTTCTGATCTATATATACCTCTAAGAGGTATCCGTAGCCAGCCAGCTTTTTTAAACAATAAAGTACAGTTTTACGCGCCAAACATTATAACTATAACATCACAAGACAACCCACAATGAGGGATCTTGTGGGTTGTTTTATGAATCTCTCAAAAATACCTACCTAATGGTTTTGAAAATCAAAATTAAACAGCCTATAACATTTTCTCACCTAGGTTGAAACTGATGTTTCCTTCCATGTCTGGCCAGCAGCACACAGTCGACCCCACCAATCTGTCCCTCTATCAGCACATCCGAGGGTTTACCAAATGGTGTATTAACTTCTTTTTCCACTTGGTTCTCAAATAATGTGGGGTCGTCAAATCCGGAGCCGCCTATGATACCGATCTGAAGTTAGGTAAGATTAGTAAGTATTATAATGGTTTAGTCACAATCAGCCACTATTATGCCGATGTACAAACAAGGTGAGAAAAGTCTTTTTTCAGAGCTTCATTGGAGTTGAAAAACAGTGGTTTGATAGCGAGCTGGTCCATCTTGTTTGGAGTTCTTGACAGGATATCTTTGCAATGCTGTTAACGTTTGCTGAAGTTGTACCAGCTCTTAAAACCCGTTATGAATATGACTGTAACAAGTACACTTAGTTTTTCGTAGTATTGAAGTTCATATTCGCGAATGGTTCCCCTCGGAAATTCTGTGATTCTGATTTAAAATTCTGAAAAAATAAATTTGGTGCAGATCCAAATCGGATAGATAGTAGGGTAATAAATCCCTTGTCTTTAGTTTGACGGCCCTGCCTTGGTCGAAGACGTTCACATTTATCATCAGTGTCAATACAATATTGATAGCCCCTCATTTGTGTGTGCCGATGCAACAACAAACACTATACCTTTTACCTTGGAAAATTTTCCAAAAAATATAGGCTGAACTATTTATTTTCAAATTTGGACTGAAATGCAATTAATCAGTGAGATTATTGAGTAGACATGTTTGAATATATATATAAAGTATGTAGCTATGTAACGCAATTGAAAGAAGAAAAGGCCCAACATAAATCCGAGCAAAGGACAGCATTAAAGAATGAAATCCTCATTGTCAGGGCGCAAGTAAATTTAAATAAGGTACTGTGTTGTAGCTCTCTTAGTCAGTCCCTCGCCAACCTGTTTTACTTTTAGCCTAGGTTATCTATGTTAGCTAGATGGAAGGATACCATCTAGCTAACACAGATGACCTAGGTTAGTATGAATATCTCCCTAGTGCAAACCCAGGATTCTCTATAACATTTTTAAAGTGGACCATCCCTGTTTCTAATATATTAGACTTCTTCTCTTCAAATACATTAAGTTACAACATATCTCCTACTAAAATAGGTCATGGCCGGTGATGACATAGGTCATGACAGTTTCAAAGCTGTTATTTGTGCTCTGCATAACAACTCTGTTGTTGCCATAGCTGCGGCAATATACTGATGAGAGTGAAACTGTTGTTTGTTTCTTTGAAAACCATGATACAAGGTTATTGTTGTGCATTACAGCACACCCACTTTTTCTGGTTTCTTTATCACTCCCCCAGTCGGCATCCGTGTAGACCAGACGCTGCTGCTTATCTGCTTGCGATGACCTAAGTCAGTTACACTCAGTGGTAACTAGTATAAAGTATGGCTATACATATGTATAGGCAGAGCCCACTGAGCATACAGATGAGAGATCTAGGTCAAATGCAAGCCTATGAAGTACAAAGATTTTACAGTGAATAAAACCATTGATAGAAAGAGAATGTACGATTTTGTAATAATAATTTATTTTATAAATCTATCCACAATTTAATTACAATATACTATTAACTCTAATATTCCTAGGACATATGTAAAATTAATATAAATGCCACAGTGTAACTCTGCTACCAAATCACTCATTTAGTCCTTGCTGGAACTTCAACTCTTTTGTCGTTTCATGAGCCTTTTGTAGGTTTTTAGCAATTTGAAAATATTTTTTGGATTCTTCTTGACTTTTCTCACATCCTTCCCCTTTTTTGAACATCATACTGACGTTAGCACAAGCATACATATTCCCAAGCTCGCATGCTTTTTTGGCAAACTGAAATGCTTGATTCATATCTGATTTGATTATATATTCTATGTTTTTATTCTTTTCAGGATTGTGTGGGTTGAATTCTTTGATATTCTTAGGTGCACCAGTGATGTACATTCCCGAGAGGTAGTGGCATGCCATATCATCATTTCCATCACAGCTTTTCTTCAAATAATTGTATCCTACAAAAGAAATAGTTAGTTATTCTAAAAGAAGAATAGAATAGATATATAGGGTGTATGGTAAGTATATACAATCAGATCCACAGTGCAATACTATGATAATAGTGTCTATTTGATACTGAATAAGCAATGTTACCTTTAGGAACATCTCTTTGCACATTGATGCCAGGTCCAGTGCCAGTCAACAACATGCCAGCGTGAAGACATGCGCCAGGTTCATTGTATTCACACCCTTTCTCGAAATAGGTTAGAGCTTCTGAAGGGTCTCCTTTTTCTTTCCCTTTTCCCACTAAAGTGTAGTTTCCTATCTTTAGACATGATTTCCCAAACTTGTAGTCCAAACAGTTGCTTTTGAAAACTTTTCCGGCCTTGTCGAAATCCTTTTTAATAGCTTCCAAATAGTCTCCGAGAAGATGACAAACTTCTGGATTTTTCTCTTTGTAACAACCGAATCGGTACTCAATACCTAGGTTCTCGATGTACTCCTTCACCTCCGCCTCTTGTTTTAAATCATAAGCCATTGCACTAATGTAATTATTGGGTTATCGTCTACCATAAACGAGAGGTTAGATAACTTGTGTGAAATGTCAAAGTGATAACGTTATCAGTTTGTAAACATTGTCGTTTGTGTACTTTTAAATATTTTTTTGAGCAAAGCGCCAGAAATTTATATTATACAAAATTTTCATAAAATACACATTTTAAAATATAAATGTTACCAATACCAGCTTAATAAATAATGAGTAGTAGCGTAGTTTCAATTTTTACCTTTATTTTCTTCGTGTCTCCCATCGCTATGATTGGCTTAAAATACACAGAAGACTTCCGTATGTTACTTATAAAACAAACAATATCAACGAGTTCATTTATTGTTTACTACAGCATAAAATTATTGTAAATTGCGTTTAATATCATGGTCCAAAAACTAACCGACCATCAAAATATTCAAGGTATGCAAAAGGCAAACACTTGAAACCAAAACCAAAACCAAAGAGTATAACACAGAACAATATATACTTTCTGGACCAAAACAGACTGAACCATAGATAAATGCTAAGGGAATGGCACACAGTGTTGCCAGTAGTGATTGGAGATTTAGAACGCGCGGATGTCGAAAAAGGAAAGAAATTCGCTGTAAAGGAACGCAAATAGGACATATTATTTATAAATCGATGTATGTTTCAGTAAGATGTAAGAAATGTTAATAGTTAGTCAGCATTTTGCAGAAGAAACATCTTTTATATTATATTTGCAGAGATTATCAGTATCACCCAAACAGTACAGGGGCCTTACTATCACCTTCGTAAAAACCATGCAAGTTCCGTGCAGTTCTTAAACCTGACATTAATAGTTTTGAATGAAATAATACCATGACGGTCATTTAGGTGAACTGTTTGAATATTGTTTTCTCAAGGGTGAACGGATAATATTGACTTTGGCATTCTAACAATTTACTTTAAACAACATTGATGAACATTGCAGATGGCTAGACGTTTTTAAGCGAATAAATTGAGTGGATTTAGAACGACATGTTAACGAGAGTCCATACAAAAAAAAGGTTAACGGATTTTATGCGGTTATTGAATAATAGGCCCGTAGCTCTACCATGAGTTGACAATATTGACACCAATCGATGCTCGCTAGCGACTGTCGACGAAAATTTGTATGAAAAAAGAACAGTGCCACCTTGCGGTCACTTGTAGAACTAAAATTGGCACCACAAGTTTATTTTATTAACAGTCGCTTCGAAAACGAATCGTGAGTCGATAGCGACAATCGATGTCGATACCGTAAACTGGGGTTACTTTGTGCCTTAGGCCAAACTTTGTGACACACCCACTTTTCAGAACATAATCTGAGTTATTTTTTAAATTTTACTTGTGAACGAGTCCAAACGATTTTTTTTTAAATAAAAATACCGTGTGAACGTTTTCAAACATAGTACAGTTTTGTTGTCTATGCATTTTTTTTATCTGTGATGAATTTACTGTCAAGCAAGTTTTCGCGGAATCCTGTGAGGTCTGCAAACTTTGTTCTGTCAAGAAAAAACTAAGCGCTGTTCAGGACTACGGGTATGTTTTTCTTGTGATAAATTTGTAAAAGAAAAGGATATGCTAATATTGTTTTTGATTGCTAAAATATTTAATGAGTTTTTTCGACATTTGTAAAAAATCACTACATATAGGGGGAACTTTGTGCCAAAATTAAATACTCTCATTGTGTTGCCAGGTGAGTCCCAAATGACCCAAAGTAGTAAAATTTTGATCAGTCTTTAATTATACGGTAATATTATATTTGGAATATAAAAAATCTGGCGAAGTTGTTTGTCAGTTTGTCACAAAGTTAGACCCTAAGATTTAATACTATTACCCTAGTACCAAAATTATGTGTGTCACAAAGTAATACCCCGTTTCTTTTTCTCAGGAATAATTCTCCGATGAATTATGCCTCGTTCGTACAAAAAAAAGGTTGGTGGGCGTACTTACCAAAATTACACCAAAGAAAAATTACAGGAAGCAATCAAGGACATACTAGAAAATGGAATATCTTTTAGAAGCGCGCAAGATAAATATAATATACATCGCAACACTCTTCATAACAAGATCAAAAGAAAACACTCAGGTGCTAAGACGGGACGTCCCACTATTTTCACCCCCGAAGAAGAAACAGAATTTGTGAAACACATAATTTCTATGTCAAGTTATGGTTTTCCTGTAACCCCTTTTGAATTGAGATGTATTGTACGATCATACCTTAACAGAATCGGCAAAAACGTCCCTTGTTTCAAAGAAAATTTGCCTGGTGTTGACTGGGTTAACAGCTTTATTAAGCGACATAAATCAGTACTGTCGCACCGATTCGCCAAAAACATTAAGAACGCTCGTGCTGCCATAGATGCTAACGTGGTAAACAATTTCTTCGACCACTTAGAAAACGAGGTGAAAGACGTGCCTGCTGCAAACATATGGAATTATGATGAAACTAATCTAGTAGATGATCCCGGTTCAAAAAAAGTTATAGTAAGAAGAGGCTGTAAATATCCGGAAGTCATTCGAAACTCGACAAAAGCATGTACGTCTATAATGGTTGCTGGGAATGCTGCAGGTGATATTGCCCCAGTTTATGTTAACTACAAGGCAAAGAAACTTTGGCAAACTTGGATTGAGGGAGGCCCTGAAGGAGCTCGCTACAACAGCAGCAAGTCAGGATGGTTCGACACACAATCTTTCGAAGATTGGTTCATGCATTTAATGCTTCCGATTCTAAAAAAGCAAGAGGGTAAAAAAGTCGTGATCGGAGATAACCTCAGTTCTCATCTGAACATGGAGGTTGTGAAAGCTTGCGAAGATAACAACATCTCTTTCGTGTGTCTTCCACCTAACGCAACACACCTCTTCCAGCCACTTGATGTGGCTTACTTTCGACCAATGAAAGTCAATTGGCGAAAAATTTTATCAGACTGGAAAGCAACACATCATGGTAGCCGATGCTCCACAATACACAAGGATTGTTTTCCGAGACTCCTGAAGAAGTTGTTTGATGTGTTAGAACCATCAAATAAAGAAAACCTAAAATCTGGGTTTCGTAAATGTGGGATATCACCAATTAACAGGAGTATGGTTCTGGATCGTCTTCCAAAAAATATTCTGGATACCAGTCTACAAGAAATTGGGAATGTCAGCGAATTTTTTGTAGATTTTCTGATAAGTTCAAGAGAAACTCAAACCGTGGTTAAGCCAAGACAAAAACGCAAAGCTGTTAATGTCGTCCCAGGCAAAGGCGTTACTTGTACGGACTTAGAAGTCGGGGAGCAACCTTCAACATCAAATATAAGTGCTGGTTCTTCAAACGCAAAGAATTTAGGGAGGAAACGTCAAAGAATCCCAGTTGCCAGGAACTCATCATCTTCAGAAAGCGAAGATAACTTTTCTCTCAGAGATAGCAGCTGCAGCCCATATAATGAAATGGATGAAATTGAAGATCTAGAGAATATGCTACCCCATCAGCCTGAATTGAAGACCCTTAGAAAGATGATTTATGAAAATGGAAGCTCGAGCGAAGAAGAGGTAGATACATACAAAGAAGGCGATTATGTTATTGTCAAATACGAAGGGCAATATTTCCCGGGAAAAATTACAGTAAAAGATAATAACACCTTTTTAATCTCCACAATGACCAAAATTAACAAATTTTGGAATTGACCCGAAAAACGTGACGAGATATGGTATCAAGCCAACATGGTGGTAAAAAAAATTATGGAGCCGAAACTGGTGACCAAACGAGGCCATTATGACGTGCCAGAATGCCAAGATTTGTCTGATTTTGTAATGTAAAAACTAAATGTCTTTTTTATAAACATAACAAAAAGTTTTTTTCATTTTAGATATTTTTTTTGTAGTACAACTGGCAACTTTTATGTTTTTATTCTTTTCTAAGATGTTGTAGAAACAACTGAACGGGGTTTATTTGTGCCTGGGTTTGTTCAGTATGATGTTATAGACCATTTAGTGATGCGTCACAAAGTAGCCCCACACCCGGGGTAATGTTATGCCATACTTTGAAGGGTTATAACACAGGGAAAAATGATGTTTTAGTTAATGCTAAATATCTAAATCGATTAACTATATCGTCAAGATGGTAAAAACGTATTAAGTCATGAAATGCAACAAAATACAAAAAAGTTATTTGCAAAAAACTTCAAAAACTGTCACAAAGTTACCCCAGTTTACGGTACGCGATTTGCTTGGATTTTCACTCAAACGGTACCATAAGTCATTATTTTGACAATCGCCTTCGAAAATTTCGATAGACGTTAGCGACTACGCCACTCACGAGAATTTTGAGGTTACGCCGCACAAGCCATACAAACAAGAAGAAAAAGAGAATTTTGAGGTGTGGAATCGCGTGAAAGGGAAAATAACCTATCGAGTTTCAATTCAAAATACTTACATAATCAAATAATTTTATTGTATTACGATAAAAATGGCAGGAATAATTTATTTGGTTTTGAATATGGTGACAGCAGCTGAAAATGAAGATCAGCGACGAGAATTCCCAATGGGGTTGGCCTGTGAAAACTTTTTACAGATGTCGCCAGCATAGCTTGTACCTGTCAAGTTTGTTTACGATTATCGTGATTTTGTTTTGTGATTTATTTTAACATATTACGAAGATGGATCCCACAGGCAATACGTATTACACATGGAGAGTATGCGAGCTAAAAGCTGAATTAAGAAATCGGGGTGCTTCTTTATAAGGAAGAAAAGCAGACCTCATTGAAAGGTTAACCTTAAAACTTTACAGCAAGCTTTTAGTATAAGAAATAGTTGTAATATTATGTGGTAGATAGTAAAACAATATTTCATAAAGCTTCCCGTTGCTAAATGTTATATTTAAGTGCAAAATTTCATGTTCAATTTCACATAGAAAGCATGACAAACACACTATTATTAATTCCTTTACAGATTGGAACTTTACGACCGAAATTTCAACTTTGGAACTCAGACAAAATAAAAAAGTTATTATTTTGTCTGAGCTTTGGAAACACTTCTATTCAAAATGACGATGACCCTACAATGCAGGTTCCTGATCCTAACAGTTATTGGGATATTAACAGCAGCACTAAATTACCACCACTAAACAAAATGCATATAAGACAGTATTTTTGTTTGTAAGTAGGTAGTTAGTCGCTGTTTATTCTAACTGTAGTAATAATCATAGATCAATACATTATACATAATTCAGATACTTTTAGGTTTCATCATCAGGCTCCTCATTTGGTCAACATCAATTATTTGTTATTTAATGAGTTCACACAATGAGTGAGTGTAAAGTTATTGGTAAACATTTAGAATCGTGGCGCCTGAATTCGGGGGGGAGGGGGGTTCGTTTTCGGGTAGTGCCCCCCCGCAAACCCCACCCGCCGGAGGCCATTAGTTTTCGAGTTATGTTTGTTTAAGTATTTTGAGGTTAAGTACTGCATTTCGATCTACTACCACCCCCGCGTCGGCTCTGCAATCCGACAAGACTGCTTGAAATCGGGGTGCTATGAGTCGGTTCTGTCACTGACTTCGACCTATTCTAACTAACTATAACTAACCTATAGGTATGTCACAGACAAGTGACTTTGCCAATTCATTAGATAGCTACTGATATACTATTGTGCACAAATTTGGAACAAAAGTAATTTGATGAAGCGCGGGTCACAGTTCAAACCTAACCTAACCTATAGGTTTGTCACAGACAAGTGACATTGGTTGTTTTCTTCAGCGAATTTTAGACAATGGTCAATGGTTCCCAATTCGCGCACAACTTTGGGTAGGCTCCACATTTGTACAACTTCCTCCGTGTACAAATGCCGGTCCGAAACGGGTCCGTCATCTACAAAGTCCGCCCTTGAGGAAGGTCCAGGCACAGTGACTGGACACTGAGCAAGCAGGTGTCGTACAGTAAAGCAGCAAAATCGGAGTCCAAAATCGTAGCAAAGTCGTTGAGATATCAAAAGAAAGCGCAGAAAAACAGGAGAAAACATTCACGTACACTCGGAAGTAACGGAATGACGCGAGTATTCTGACAGTGACATTACGCTATCTTCGATGTTTGCGTTTCGTTTCAAGAACTTACATACAACGTACATGTCAAAAAAGGCTAAAAGTTACCTAGAAACGTTTCGTTTTACGCATTAATGTCATTTATGTCACCTGTCACTATCAAAATTACGGTGTTTTATTGAAACTAAAAAACTATTTAGACTATTTTGGCGTGTCTCCGGCAGCTAAAATGTTGTAAATACGCTTTATACAAACCCCTTCAACCCACCCACAGTTTTTGTTTCACCAAATTCATTCATAAATTCATGTTTCAAAAAATTAAAGGGGTCACGATTCTAAAGCCAACCCAAGTTATTTATTGTTTGTTGCTGACAAGCTGCTGATGAACATAGTTTTACTGACCTCAATTACCCTATGTTGGCATACTTATTATTCATAATCAGTATTTCATAATTTTCCTTCTTCTATTAAAACACATAAAATATCAAAATATTTTAAGAAATATTAAATGACTGCATAATTCAAAATAATATCTTTATTACAGTTTAGATAAAAAGCTAGCAGAAGCCAGAACATTGTATGAGTCCCGATTCCTCATACTTGCTCGGGCTTCAACAGTTGGTGACTCAACATTTATAAAGGGATTTTGCAAAAAGACAATGAAAGCATTGCAGTATGAAGTGGATATAAAGCTACACGAAAATGGAACTCCACAAGAATCCCATTGTGAATGTCCTGCTGGGAGCGGTATAGAGGCAAGGTGTAAGCATGTTGCTGTACTTTTATATGCTATTGAGCACATGGTACATGATAAGGTGATATTACTGTCGCGCCCTCTGTCTTTCCTCAATTACCGTAGTTATGCTAAGAGTAGACAGTAATTGATTCGCAATAAAGTAATTTAGATAGAGGTAGAACAATGAGTCAACCGTTCCCCCGCATGCCCGATCTCGCTTATATCAGTTAGGCTAAGCCTAGTCCAGCAGGGGCCTGAGCTATCAGACCCCCCGATCGACTATGCGGCTCCAGTCTGGGCGCTGCGACAGCGCCTGGGTGCTCTCCTTTATGCATGCCGATCATCGACATTCCTGGATGTCTGCCCAGTGCAGTTTATCCTTTATGAGCACACAGCGCCCGGGTGCTCTCCTTTATACATGCCGATCATCGACATTCCTGGATGCCTGCCCGGTGCAGTTTATCCTTTACGAGCACACAGCGCCCGGGTGCTCTTCTTTATGCATGCCGATCATCGACATTCCTGGATACCTGCCCGGTGCAGTTTATCCTTTATGAGCACCCGCTGGACGTGGGGGCTTTGCCCCACGAGGACCTCCTCCTTCCCCATAGTCCTGCCCATTCTCCAACTACATAGTCAATCGTTGCTACCCAGTTCGAGTGTACACCCGGGTACCTCTCTGGGGTGAGCCAGCGCAAATGCTAGCTCCATGCTTGTCCGATGTACCAAACAATCGGACAGCGTTGACCGTGATGCATGCAGTGACACGGTCCTCTCACTATTCCATCCCATGTTACAAAGAATAATGAGTTCTAAGCACTTACCAGGGTTTACACTGCTGGTTGATTTTATTAGGGTACCGCCGGTACCGCTGCATGTGCCTTTTTTACCTTTTCCTGAGCTGTGCTCTTGCCACGCGTCGTTCTATGTCGCCCAACTGTTTATGGCGACTCGCGTCTCACGCGACAATTACTACATCAAGTAAGCACCCAAAGATTGCAGACATTTCATGTGCCTAAGGCGTTATTTACAGCTTCTCCTTTGGTGGCACACAAATTACCAATTAATTATTGTTATTAATTAATTAAATTACAAATTATAAATGAATGAGTCAGTTGCGTTAAACAAGTACATGTCACAGTATCAATTGAATGTTGAACCTTGTGGGTTATTCATAAGTGAAGAGAGACCCTACTTAGGTGCTTCGCCCGATGGACTTCTCGGTGAGGAGACCATAATTGAAATTAAATGCCCATATTCTTCTAGGAATGAGCTAATAACACCAATAACTGTGCCATACCTAGTGAATGACACTGTTAATAAACAACTGGCATTAAAAAAAAACACTCCATATTTCTTAGGCATTATGTAAAAAAATAAAACCAACCAATTTTCATACAAATGACAACGTTTTTGGTGAAAGCTACGCTAGCACCAATTTGACAGTTGCCATCATTTCATCATCATTATCAGCCGGAAGACGTCCACTGCTGAACATAGGCCTCCCCCATAGAACGCCACTTGGACCGGCTACTCGCTTCCTGCATCCAGCGATTCCCCGCGGTTTTTATGAGGTCGTCGGTCCACCTAGCGGGGGGCCGGCCTACACTACGCCTTCCGGTGCGTGGTCGCCACTCGAGAACCTTTCTTCCCCATCGGTTATCAGTTCTGCGAGCGATATGGCCTGCCCATTGCCACTTCAACTTGCTAATTTTGAGAGCTATGTCGGTGACCTTAGTTCTCCTACGGATCTCCTCATTTCAGATCTTATCACGCAGGGAAACCCCAAGCATAGCCCTCTCCATTGCTCGTTGAGCGACTTCGAGCTTGTTAATGAGGCCCACAGTAAGGGACCACGTCTCAGTGCCATAAGTCATCACTGGCAACACACACTGGTTGAAAACCTTGGTTTTCAGGCTCTGAGGTATTGGGGACGAAAAGATGGATCGAAGCTTCCCGAACGCTGCCCATCCGAGCTGGATTCTTCGTGCGACCTCCTTGTCGAAGTTGGACCTACCTAATTGGACAGTCTGTCCCAGGTAGACGTACTCGTCTACAACTTCGAGTGTATCGTTTCCAACAATTACCGGTATAGGTGGAACATGGACATTGGACATGATTTTCGTCTTATCCATGTTCATCTTAAGACCAACCTGTTGGGAAACTCTACTGAGGTCGTTGAGCATGGTGCCGATATCCTCGAGCGACTCCGCCATTATAACTATATCATCGGCAAAACGAAGGTTAGTGATGTATTCGCCATTAATGTTGATGCCACATCCTTTCCAGTCCAAAAGTTTGAAAACATCCTCCAATGCGTTAGTGAACAGTTTCGGAGAGATGACGTCTCCCTGTCTCACACCTCTCTGCAATGGAATTTGTTCCGTACTCTGGTCCTGTAATCGGACTGACATAGTGGCCTTGCTGTATAAACACTTCAACGCTTCGATATACCTATAGTCAATTTGGCATCGCTGCAAGGACTGCAGTATGGCCCACTTTACAGTTGCCAACCCCATCCCATTTCAAGCCGAAATGAGAAAACCACAAAACAATATTACCGGGGGGGAGAAAACAAGTTTGATGTCCACTAAACCTTGGTAAAGAAAGCTTTAAAGACATTCTAAAAGCATCTTACCTGTGTATGCTTTTGAAGACATTTAATTGTGGATTCAACAGATTTAATACCATCACAAAGTCTAACTAGGGTCTAAGGTAAGCTGTAAACATATTTATTTTTTACATATTTGAGGTTATGCTAACAACTTACAAATAAAACTACATTATAGCTATTTATTATTATTTTATTATAAACCCAGATAGGTATACTACTGTTTTATCTTTGCATTACAGGTTTTATTTGCATTGATGTTCTATGCACGGCACGGGGACCACCCAAAAAGTATTTGAAGCAGCAAATAATTTTTCCCAGGAGGCAGTGTCAGAATAATTAATACTCCGAGGAGATCAGTGTGCAGAATCTCCTGAGTAGCTACACAGTAAGAAAACACCAAAACTGTTGGGATGACAGGAAGGACTGTAAACATGCGAAATCCATATTTCCAATCCTAAACAAAAATACTACGAACAAATTACTATGATTACGTCAGGACCTTCGCCTAATGGTGGGCATTATCACTGCTCACAGTAATCTAAATTACCAGTTGCACAAGATCGGAGCTACTGACAGCCCACTATCTGGAGACTGTCTGCAGAAGGACAAGACTGTGTAGACTGTGTTGCTGCACTGCAGGGCTACGGAAGATATTAGAGCAAAAACAGGATTACTGGAGGTCTACTCCAGAACGCATGATGCATCATCAGCATCATCGATGATTGTTCATACAACATCTCAAACTACATTGCAGCAGTTGTGCCAGCGCCCCAAGGCCTTACTCCTCTATGTGAAGAAGTTAGGCTGGCTTGAGTAAATGTTGGCAGGGTGGAATGCACAAAACACCCCAAGCGGGACGTCAGTGCAGGCCTCATCACCCCCAAAACGAATAAGAATAAGAGATCAGTGTATCTAAATAGAAGAAATCACTGTTGCTCTAACTAAACCATGTACCTAAACATCTTAAATACAATCATCAAGTTTCCAAACACAAAAGAGGATAGGAATGTTATAAAACAACGGTAGCTTACTATATTTTTTATAAATAATGAAATTTCTATTGACTATTTTCATCAGACACTCTGTTTTCAGATTTAATAGTAAATTTATAATCCCATGGGTAATTGGATGTGTTGATGGAAGATATTTTGAAATATTTACACCAAGCTTAAAAGATGAGCACTAATATTATGGCAGGAAGTTATCCAGGTCATTGGTAGTAATTCGCTTGTTAAGAACACCAAACTAAATTAGCGAACTAATATCTGTTTTTAGTAAATTATCAACTGTTCTGTTAATTATAATCTGTTCATATTTATGTCCAAATTCATATAATGTTTGCAAGTGACAATTCTTAAATTTGCCATTTCTGTTTAATTGTGGATATGTTTAGTGCAAATTTAACCGTCATGTAAGTTCGTGCTCTCTAAACCAGTCTAACTGATGTAAAACTACCCATATTTGAATAGAATAATCTTATGTTTATAATTATCACTGTAAGTGTAACACGAATGTGGATTTTAGTATTAACATAATAAGAACTTCCATAGTTTAGTGAAATTTAGTTTAGTATATGCACAAGCGAATCACTATAAATAGCAATAAAACAAGTCTTTTTTCCCAGAAGTTTTACTGCTAGGAAAATTATTATTGTTCAAAATTTCAGTTTGAGTAGGTTAGCTGTGTGTAGGTTTTTAAAACATGCTTTAAATATCTTCTTTAACTGACATTTGAACGAAAAGGATAGCTGTAAAATGTGTTGTGGAAATTCTGATTGTTTAATTACTGTAATTATAGGGATTATTCTTTGTACTATGTAGTCATGTTTCTCTAGCAAAAATATTCCTTTTGGTCTCTGCAATATATCTTACTCACAAATTCATGTGCACACTAACAAAATTTCTTTCTAAAAATAAATAAAAGAATACCCCGCTATTTCCGCTAGTCAAACATGGCGGCAACCACATGAACTGAAGTACTTCCGCGAGTCCAAGAACAAATAAAAGAATACACTACCATTTCCGCTAGTCAAACATGGCGGCAACCACGTGAACTGAAGTACTTCCGCGAGTCCAAGAACAAATAAAAGAATACACCACCATTTCCGCTAGTCAAACATGGCGGCAACCACGTGAACTGAAGTACTTCCGCGAGTCCAAGATGGAGGGCATCACGTGGTTCGACGTAGCCTCCAACAGCCAATGAAGAGCATGGCATTGTCCCGCCAAGAAAATGGCGGCGGAGAAGGAAAATCCCATCTCAAGACATCGCTAGTTAGTCGCTGGTATAGTCTGGTCAGAGTCAGCCAGATGGCAAAATAATTAGAAATGTGTATTAATGCTGATAATTATAAGCTAAGTATATTTCTGTGTAATCTGCTTACTGTAACGTAACTTTTGTGAAATTTGTCTACGTTCGAATAGAACTTTCCAATGTTATTGATATGGTGTTTATGTAGGGTTTAATGTAATTGTTACTTACTCGTAGCTAATGTTAGCATCTTGTAAATTCAGTTGATTGCAATTGGTATAGATTTGAGTTTCAAGTTATGGAATACATGTGCATAATCTGGTTTAATTGTTTTATTGTAATGGGTATTACATTTTCAGAAGTGGCATTCACTTGTCGCAACCGATCCCCTGGTCTACCAAATTGGGATCACTAATGGATCACCGCGGCCGTTTTCGGGGGCCGAGACTCTGAGTGCAGCTCTGGCACCGTGGCAGCCGTCGACATCGAAACCGCCGGGACCTTAGAGTCGTGTACAGCGAGTAGCTTGGGATGAATCTGGTAGGATCAATCCATATTTTTGTAACGTAACGACAAAAGCCAATACACTGGGAACGGAAGGAAACTAACCCACTGTTTCTATTCTAGGTATGCATTTAATTTTACCACTCTGTTTTAAGTATGAGATAATAGTATACATAGGTATGAGATACTATCTAGAGGTATCGTGTGTAATGAGCTGTGGAAAATAAAAACTCTCTTCGAATAACTAAAATATTAACGCCACCCGCGATAGTCATTTTTCAAGTGGCTGTATATGTACGTACGAATATGGAGACTTGTTTACGTTAGTGATTGTCACAGCTACTAAACACCACGAAAAGGAAAGTTAGCTGCCATATATCGATCGCAAGTTAGGTCAGAATGGATTGACTCGCGGTATGGGTCTGGAGATGTATAATAGGCTTCCTGAGGACGTTGTTTTGTTATAGCTGGCGCCTTTCATATATTTATGGCCAGCCAAATCATTAATGCACAATTTAGGTTAAGTTGCTCGAGCATGGAAAATACTATATGCTTTTGCTTTGCCGCGTCTATTGGCACATTTGCTGATACTAACGGCAATGTGTATGTCAAAAAGTGACGATCGTTCTACCGTATTTGTCGTCTTACATCTGTGTTTGGATTGATGTACCGCTGGAGGCAGCAACTGTGCTCTCGGTCAAGTCGCGCTCGTGTTAGGATGGCGTTGAATACTTATTCCCTCGTCGGTTTATTACTTCCTAGTCAAGACTGCGGGAAATCGTATAGGTGTAGCAGATGAAAGGAGGGAACATTTCGTTATGAACGTTGACACAAAAATTAAATGTGGTTTTAAGGATTCACAGGTTTTCCAGTAAGCACAGCTGATCTAAGGAAAACTGGTGAGGTGGAGATTAAGAAACGATGGAGTTCAACAACTAAAGTTGCCGTTTCTGCAGTTGTCCAGCTATTTTATTCTTAAGGTATTCTTTGAAACGTGTGCACTCTGGCCAAGAGTTTGCAGCTGACGGCGTTCAGCGTACTGGTGGAGGTACTTGCTTCGGGAGCGTCACTTCAAATTGTTTTGCAGAACAGGTGCTAAACATGTTCACATCGACACGAGAAGTAAAGGTTTGCCTGATATTGATCTACGGGTACGGAATGGTGAACTTAATCTTATATTGCTTGTTTCGGTAGCAGGGAATCTATATACCTACCACTCGTCTGAGCTAGAGGCGTTCGATCGTAGAATCTGTTAAGAGGTTAGGGATGGATTTGTTTGGCAATCGTTTTCAGGTGTTGCGGATTGTTGTAACGGTCCGCAATGCGTTCCGCTACGTTCACAAATATATATATACATCAGTATGATGGAAATCTAATCTAATAGCACCCTTTGGAAATATTAAATATCTAAAAAGTTATATCTCAATAGACTAAATCTCGACTATCAGACATAGATCATGGAGCTATAGAACTTCCTGTCAATGAAGTTAATAAGTCAGGATTTTATGCAAAAGTATATCTAATAAAAGCAAAGTGAATGCAAAAAGGTTTTATGCAGTAACTAAGATTCTTAATATCCTCACGATTAGCAAACTAACGATTCCATTTCTATGTATAGATTTCCAATACTAGGAAATGATTAAAACTAACAGATTAGATCTAACAAATTAAATAATTAACTAACTAACATAATTCAGAATCACGGCAGCTGAATGATGTAAATAGGCTGAGAACGCTTGGAGACAGGTTCCAAATTCAAATAAAACTCATAAAACAAAATAACATATCAAAAATATTTAAAAAAGGAACGTAGGATCAAAATGTGTATTCAAGGGATCTGATTGGTTAGGTCGGAGACAAGATGAGGACAGCTTGCGTACATTATTCTAAATTCAAATAAATTTAAAATTGGAAAGCTAATAATGGCTCATCAATATTTGAAAATGGAACGAGATTTCTATTGGTCGGAATGGATACTCTAGGAGCTTGATTGGTTGAGTCGGAGACAGGTTGGAGACCAGATACGGACACTTGGGTAGTATAAAAAGGGGACGAATGGGCCGTCCAAACCAGTTACCGTCTAGAAGCCAAAGTTGCTGTCCGCGATAAAGTGAAAAGTGAAATATTCAAAGTGAAGTGTCTGTGAAAAGTGAAGTGTAAGTGCTAGTGAATTGCCACCTGCTAGAGGGGATTGGATTGATTCTGTTGGACGAGTTTACTCACGTAAGTCCTAGAATTTAGGCATTTTAGACTTTTTCCGGATAGATGAGTTGTCTCCAAGATAAATGTTAAATTTAATAAATTACTTTTCTAAAATAATGGAGTTATGATTGATGGAATTGATCATTGAATAGAGACACTTGCTCTTTGGATTTCTCGTAGACTAAAAGACGGTTTAGAGATGTCCAAGTCATTGGTTAATATTATCAGTTATCAGTTAATTGTTCAATAAATATTTGTCAATTAATCATGTTATGTTGAAGACATTTATCTGTCTGGATATTGTGACTGTTTTATAGAATTAAAGATAGTCCAGCAAATAAAATAAGGAGGTGAAATGAGACACAGGAGCAACAAATCATTTATACAATAACAAATTAACAAAGCTTTAACAAAACATAGGAAAAATATTCTTATCTCAGCATTGTGTTTCCAAATCTTATTCAGCGTTAGAAATAAGTGTTAAGGGGGGTAATTTGAGCTAGAACAGCAATGGAGAGTGTTGTAATTACGTCAAGAGCTCTTAACCCAGCTTTACGGTCACAAGCCCGTAATGTTTTCCTAGCTCTGGTTATCTACAATGATAAATATCCGTAGAATTCTAATTTTTAGGTGAAAACATGAAAATAATTACCTTCACTGAACAACATTTGACCATCATAGATCAAACAAATACAACTATGGATATTTACATTTAGTTATTAACAATAATTAATTAATTAAGTTTATGATTTATTACTTTATTGTGTGTGATAATTTTCTGTGTCATTCCATGTCTTAGGTACAAATGTTCTGCATTTAATATATGATTTTGTGTTTACTTGAAGTTAAGTTATTACAATCTATGCTTTGCGAATTTATAGAAATCTTATGGCTAAATATAATCTCTAATAGTAACGACAAGATTGGGGTCAAAATGGTATAACAGAATTAGGTCATTTTAATTAACCCTTGCAGTAGGAATAAGATTTGTCTTCATGTGCTTACTAGGTACAATTTTATCGTTATAATAATTTATTTCTCTTACAATTAGGATAGGATTGTCTCAGTATTTCCTGAAAAGAACTTGAGTTACCACGGTTCATAATATTCGGTCCTACCACTATGAGCTAGACGATCACACCTTGGCCATATATTTAATCAGTTCTTCATTCATTAGTATAGATTTATTATCTGGATAATGTTAAGTTATGATTCTATCTAATTATGTGTGTTTATTTATCTGAGGAATTAAAAAAAAAACGTAGGCCGGAATCATCTAGATATTATTAGCTCAGATTAGGGGTAGTTACAATTGGTAGTACCGTTCCCAGGATTAGAGCTTTAGACTACGGGACGAGTTGGCTAGTTACTTTTATCATACAAGAGTAGGATCGAAGGGGGGGGTTACAATTTGGTGCCGTGACCATGGATGGTTACAAAGTGGGTGCAGTGACCATGGATAGGCATGGATGGTTACAATTTGCTGTAGCCGTGACCAGGATAATTACAGTATTGTAGCCGTGATTAGGATTCTATAAATAGATTTACCATCAATTGAGTGTCAAAATACAGTATAGAATATGAGTAAGATGGTTACAAGTTAGTGACGTGACCATGGATATAGATGAACTTAGTTACAATTAGGAACCGTAGTGACCAAGGATTGGAAGGCTCTTCACATTTAGGATTCCCATGCTAATAAATACCAAAACAGATAAGCGACTTGTTACTACGGGTATAGTGCCGCAGGAATTGATAATAGAATATGTACTTTATTACAATAGAAACCTGGTATCGTAAAATCAGGATTCTAAACAATGTTGATAGCAACTACAGCGATTTTGATGAAATTTTGTATGTAGATGAAGTACGGTTATTAAGCTTTATTGCATATCGGATTTTCTAAAGAAAAGGCGCATAGAACTTAAATTTTAATAAAACGCCATCAACGAAAAATTTAGCTTAGGACTAGATAAATCTAAATTTAAACTAGGCGGTGGTTTCGGAGTCAGCAGGTTTGATTTTCATTTGTTTCTTGTATGCGTGGCCGAGTAGGGATCGCTTGTAGATCAAATCTGAAAATAAAAATAAAGTTCGTTCAGAAAAGAAAATTAAAATGTTGCAGATAGAAAAAAAAGCGGCTGGGAAACTTGATTGCTTGTACTTTGTGTTTAAATATGAAAATTAATGAATTTTCCCGGTGAAATAAAGTTCTAAAGCTACAGTGTGCTAGATTCAATTTCAAAATTTCCCGCGATTTCAATAAAGCGCCATCTACACGTTTTTAGGTTCATTATGATAAACAGTATAGAATGTTAATAGCTTCCTGGTATAGAGTGACATGATCCAAATAACCAAAGGTACAATTAGTTCAAAGCTTAGCCAACAGATGGAGCCAGAAAAAAAAAATAGCTCGCGATATAGAGTCGAACCAAGCCGCGTCGCGTCTGCTATTATATATTATATATATTTATCATAGGAAGGAAATTAATAAACAATTTATGTTAATATGTGTGCAATAGTTTGACTGCAATTCTTAATGAACAGGACTTGAGCCAGGGCATCGCAATTACATATTTCAATACATATGAAGAAAATAAAATAATAAAAAAGAAGCTGAACTTTATTTGATGAAACTGGTGTTGTCACTAAGTTAGGTAAAAGTAGTCAAAAATAGTTTCAATTGCGACAAAAGTATTAGTATAGAAAGAAAAAATGTCATACGGGAGCTCTAATAATTCTTATGTGTCTGTGTGTGTGTATTATTTTATGGAGAAAGTACTTACGGATTAGGCGAATACTGTTTCGAAGAGTTGCAGCAGTTGGTAGACAGGACAACCCGTAGAACAAAACTTGTATCTAGCAGTCAGGAGTCAGGACACTGAAAATTAGTTTTAAGAAGTCTTGTAGTAGGTAACAATGATGTGAGTTTGGTGTTGGATTGGTTACAGTTTTATGTTGAATTAAGTTATAGATTTGTTTTATGTAGTGAAGTGTTGATGGATTACTTGAAGGTGGTGGTGAGAAATGTTTTAGGCATATCTCGCCACAATTTGTTGCAGTGAGAATGGACAGGAATCTGAGACAAAAGGGTAGAACATTTTGCGTTTATATCAATATGCAGTTAGTCACAGTGTAAAGTACAGAGTATCTTGAGTATGTGGGTTAATTACTAAATAAAGGTTTTGCATTATAGACATAGACAGTTATTGGAATACATGATAGAAATTTATGAAGTCTTGTTAGCAAATTTAAAGTAGATTGAAGGTGATATAGGTTCATAGGAAAGCTTTTAATTATTTTTAGTGTAGAAAACTAGTTCAAAATGGTGATTAACTTGATGATCATGACTGTTGGTGATAGGCTGCTTTGTGGGCAGAGGGCTGGGTTCGATCCCTACTAGGAACAAAAACTTGTGTAAATAACATAAATAATGGTGTGCTGGTTGTTGTTGGATGATTATGGTGTTATTATGTGTGTGTCTGTTTCTTGAGACACAGGAAAATGGAACAGTATGCGATGAATTTACTTTAATTATTATTTTATTGAACTGCAAATCCTAATTTGATCAGGGTCGGAATGCATAGATTTTCTCAAACAGCAAAGTAGTGAGGTTAGATTGATTGTTCTATGAGAATTGTTGGAGAGATATTACAGGATACATTTTAATGTTGAACCAATAAGATTTATGGTTATGCAAATATGTAAATAAGTAAATAGCCTTGTAATGAAGGAACTTACAAACTAAAACACAATGAGTAGAGAGGCGATTATATCATCATTTAGTAATCCAAAATTGAATTAAATTTTCCCTATGGTGAATGTAATGATTCTGCATGTTTAGTTTTAGAAACACAATTGCACTATAGTTAGTCGGTCTCGAGAACCGAAGCAGATTTAGGCAAGAGTGATTCTGGCGTCACATATAACAAAAGGATATTGTCCAATTGTCATGTTGTAAGAGTCAGTATGTTTCCACCAAATGAAACTAAATTCCAAGAAGCAGAAACATTGTGAAGGTATCACTTGGGAGACCTGTTAACCGTCAGTATAATTGAAATGTAACTGTGGAGAGTAAGGCAGGTAGATTTGTGTGATGTTCGCATAGTGAACACTAGAAACATTTACATTTGTAAACGGAACAAAATGCGACCATCGTTTTTTGTCTGTAAGTGCGTGTACTAGCATTTGAAGTGTCCGAGCTATCAATATTTAGAATACGTAAATCATGATAGTATCACCCTTCAGAGAAAATGATGATGATATGAGTATGATATTATGATAGAAGAAGGAATTGTACGGTGAAATACATAGTTGTTTTACGGTGAAACCTTTACGGTGGCCCATGGGTGAAAATCTTGCCTAGTTACTTACTTACATATTTTGTGTACTACAGTGTTCAACAAAAAGTTAGTGTTAGAAATTATTTAGGCGGGGGGTCGGGGTGAAAATCTTCGTTAAAATTCAAGTGACCAGAAGTGAAAAGAAATTCTATAGTACTGTCCTACCATGTAAATATCATCCAGCACTAATTGATCTATGTTGTGAATAAAGATACTAAACAAAAGGTATATTCCTTAAGAGTATTTGATAGTAGGAATATGATGTTACAAAATGTAAATTCAGATTACCAGTTATTTGACAATATGAGGAATATGATGTTATAAAATTTAAATAAAGATTATAAATTAAAGGCAGCAGGAAAATTAATTAACTTAACTTGGTTTGAGGTTGGAAATTGGAATAGACATAGGATAGACGGGATTCAGGTTTAATGTAGGCTTGAATAAGTTTTGTCTTGGGATCTGGACCTCGGTCAGGTATATGGTAGGATTGAGGCGTAAGAAGCAAGATAAACCTGGAATAAAGGAAAAGGAAACATAAAAAAAAAATTATAGTATGAAACAGTTTTCCAGTTTTGTTGTGTCGAAGGCAGAAAATATTACTATTACAAAAGCTTGGTTAATTAAATACCCAATTATATGACTACTAGTGTGAACAGACGATAAGAAAGTAACATGTTAAAATAGCATCAAGTAGTATGAACATCTTCTAGCAAAGCGTCTTTGATTTAATTTGTCATAATCATGAGTTAGATTCCTGAAGTAGGACAGCAGGTTTGGAAGATTGTTCTTCATTAGAGACTCTATGACTATCTTCTAATTTATAGTTAAATGAAAAAAAAAAAATGCTGAACCGATTTTGATAATATTTTTGTTTGGAAAATAGCCAATGAGGAAACAAGAAAAAAAAATACACCCATACTGGTCTAGACATCTTTAAGTAAAGTGAACATTCCTATAAAATATACATACTACTTAAATCTTTTTTCTGAAGTTGGTTAAATATGTTACAAAACTGTTAGAAGTTACATAACATGCTGAAAAGGTAATTCTAATTACAATATACTGGAACTTAGGAACAGTTGGTGAAAAGCAGTTCATAATACAATCTTGTCACCTCTTCGGGGAAATAGTAGAATGATATAATAAAAATTATTAGTATTGATGTGCAGGAATACAAATGTTAGGATGAACATTAAGCTCATAAGTTATCATAATTATGTCCTGCAGTAAGGGGTATACTATATAGTTAGCTAGCTAGCATGGGGGGCATTTATCGGTAGATTTGCCCTAAATAAATCTTTAAAATGGAAAATTAGTAATGAAATGTATCTATTGCAATTAAATAAAATCTTTTCATTAATAAGGCTAAATTAGTATTGTATTGAATCAGTTTGCATTATCATACAAATTTACATAACAGATTAGTTAGTAGAAAATTAAACATACCGGAAATAAATAGTAGTAGATAGGTTGCATTGTGTGTGAGGCCGAACTATAATCAGAAATGGGATGGTATCAACCTGAAAATTGGAAAACATTGCGGTTAAAACCATTCTTTTGTTATGTGTTAAACAAAAAGGGAAAAACGGATACTCACAGAGGATGGAGGGGAAAGATCTTGGGTTAGAAGATCGGCATAGTCAATAAATGGGTCGGATAGGATGTTCTCGGATTGGTTTGGTTGTGACTAGATAGGGAATAAAAAGATAATTATTAAAATTATGGTAGACAATTAAGATGTTCTAACAAATCAAATTGCGGCAATTATTACTCACTGACGCAAGGAGGATATTAGGAAATAATATATTAAAAGTGAAAAACAAGGAGATTGTAAATAGGATGGCACTTTTACTTACTTGGCGCTGGTGTTGAGCTAGTTTTTGTATGTCCGTTTTGGTATGTTTATATTTTTGTGCGCAGAGTAGACAAAGTAATTCGATGAGGGAGTTCCAGATTTAGCTGGATGAGAAGTGCTTCACGACAAAAGGCCTTTACTGCAATACTTCGGTAGTGAATATGTGATGAGTCCCAGAGTGCCGGGAATTTATAAATTTTCCGATTAAATATGTGGTCAGTCATTGTTATGTCCTAAAAAGAAAACGAGAACGTTGTAACACAAGCTTTGCACAAAAATTCACTTCGAAAACTAAGTAAAATGGTTAGCTCAATGCGAGTTGATATTATGACGCCATTTTCTTAGCGCGAAAATCGCAGCAACACAGTATATGCGCTATCTATGCCGGGCGATATGTCCCATATCATTCAATCTACGATTATATTGATGTCACTCACCTTTTAAAACGATTCAACACAATAAAATAAGGGTATTGTTCCCGATATTTAATTAAAACAGTATGTGTTAGGAATAATCTTTGCACGGCGTCACTTTATCACAAAACACAATAGATCAGTATGTGCTCTATGATTCAGTGTTGCCAACTAGAGTTGCCATAATTACCGTACGGTTGGGAACGCTACGACTATAGGTCCGGTCCGATTAGCGATGTCGCATCTACTTAATCTGTGTTAATGATGTTCCTTTCGTAATAATTGACTAATTGAATTTTAGATAAGGCTATATGGTACCGTAATGAATAAAAAAAAAAAAAAAAAACTCGTTGTTTTAGGTTCTTACCCAGATAGTCGTAGAAATAATAATTACCGAGGAGGCGTCGTTACATGTCGGCTACATTCCGAATCATTAGTTTACCAAGTATTCGATTATCTGCAATCGATCTATAGCGAGAGTCTTTGCCGGTTATTGCAATTCCAGGTTGTATGTGAAATTAATGCGAAAATTCCGAAATCTGTTCCTCGAATTTTTCACAAAATAATATTTACATAAACATGATATGTTTTTGCGGGAAATGTTCCACCCTAAGATTATTTTTATAGGGAATAAATTTGTGATAGAACCTTATAGCGAAATTCTTGAATTAATATAAAAATATCTAAAAAAAAAAAAAAAAAAAAAAATTTCTTTGCAAAACAAATTAAAGATTAGAAATAGAATGGATAAATTTACAAAAGGTTTATTTTGATTTACTTTCATGTCATCACAACATGTATAGGAAAACAAATAATACAGAAATTAATGTGCTGTTGGCGAATATTTTTTGAGTTCGTGTGATTGATCGTATTGATCTTTTATTTTGTTTTCTTCTTCTTAATATATAGTATTATTGAATTTTGGCTTAGTATATTATGGTACTTGCTCGGAGGTAAAAGAAGTTGCGCTGTTTGTTAGGGAAATTAGGGATTTGGAGGATTGCATATAAATTATTAGTGAAGATGAATAGGGTTGTGAGTTATAAGTAGTGTAGGAGATGCGTATCAAATCTTACAATACTGCTTAAAAACTTAAAAACTAAATTAAAATAGTTCATTTTAGTATTTACTTGTTGTGGGTTTATAAAGGTACTTACTGAATTAATTTCTGTAGGAGCGAACAATGGTTAGACCAAGGCGCAATTTAAAGAGGAATGTCAAGTATACGGGAGAAGAGTTTATATTGGAAAGGGGGGAGCGAAGTGTTCCAAATGATGAAGCATCTCAAAATGAACAAGGGACAAATGAGGCCAGCAAGGCTAAACGTCCAAGATTAGGGAAAGAGACTAGACCACATGAAGCTGCGGTGGGAACGGGGCTCAAATACCGATCACTACGACGAACCATAGGAGTACTAGCGTCGAAAATAAATGAATTATGTGAAGAAATGAAAACAGTAAAGTCCACGTACGAGTTAGCAAAATCCACCGAAATCTCGAGTCATTCAACAGGCGACATAACTGAAAATATCATTGAAATAGGAAATGGCACTGAAGATAACGCTCAACCGATTCAACGAGAAAGATTTGAAACGGAGGAACGATGTAAAAATATAACGTACAATGTCAAAAATGTTAACCTAGAGAAACCAAAATTCGGTGATTCTGAAGGTGTACATCCCGTTAATTTCCTAGAGGACTTGGAGAGGTACATAATCAAAGCAGCAAGAGAGGGCACAGAGTTAGAACTAGTGCAGGATTGCTTGGTAGGAGATGCGAGGGATTGGGCCCGAGTATATAGGAACAGGTGGGAGAAAATCGAAGACTTCAAACGGGACTTTTTGGCAACTTATTGGGGGGAAAAATCTCAAAACGATTTACGCAGGACAATAGTACAGAGCACCTGGGACAGGACGAAAACCCCTTTGATGCTTACGCATTTCCTAAGAATTTCGGGGAAAGCTCAAATGCTACAATATAAAATCCCGGAGAAACAGTTAGTTGCAGATATAATGCGCCATTACCCAAAATATATTCAACAAGTCTGGACTACCTCAAAATCAGAAAATATCATAGAGACGGCAGAATTCCTGAGGGAAATGGACGATATTAGCAAGCAAGAGTTGCATACCTATGCATCTACAAACCAAAGTAAATCTAATTCACCTGCACAAAATAAAGGGTTGGATAAAAGAAAGAAGGACTTACAACGAGATTATCAAAGATGGCAGAAACCGAGGGAAGTGAACGAGGTAGCAGTTGTTGAGGAAGAAGCGTTAAACTAGACGAGGCTGGACATGTGGTTCCCGAGTCAGCCTCAAGGATAGGGAACACGGCATTAAATATTATGTTAAAAACGGGTTGAGTACCAGGGCAAACCCTAGGAATAAATGATAGGGGGCTTAAGATACCCATACAGGTAAAAGGTAGGAAAAGTGGAATAGGGTTAGGGTATGAAACTCAACAGTTAAATAAACCAAACATTTTACAAGATATTGTAGACGTTTTAAAGACCAAAGACGAGCGAGAATTAAGTGGAAGGATTCATACCGTATTTTCCGATTTTGAAGAAGATGACCCACAAAATAAATATAAAAATTATAAATCGGAGGTAGAAGTTCAAATATTTGAATATGAGGTCATGGGGTTAGTGGACACAGGCAGTGACATTACGTGTATTTCAGAGGAATTTTGGCAAAAGCTAAAACAACAGAAAACGCGAAACATACCAATACTTCCCATCAAACCATTCCAAATAAAAACCGCGGTAGGTCACAAAAGTGTTGAAGTTAGAAATATAGTTCTACTACCTGTAAGGTTAGGTACCAAAATATTTGACATAGGGTTCGTAATAGTTCCGGGACTAGTTAACCATCTCATTTTAGGTTTTGATTGGCTCAAATCAAATGAGGTTACCATACGTTTAGATAGCAAGCAGGGTGGGTTATTATTCAACATAGGTAACGAAAAACAGTTGGTACGGTTTCATGATTGCGCTAAAGTAACTGGGGAAAATCAGGGACTTTTAATGAGAAGAGAAATAGAAAACTTTGAATATGAAGTTCAACATATAAAAGGGAAAGATAATATAGCGCCAGATATTCTGTCTAGGTATCCTCCAAAAAGTGATGTGTTACAAGAGGACAAAATTAAAAACCCTGAAATTTTGTACATGGGCGTAACAGTTAATCAAAGGTTATTGGAAAATTTAGCTAATTTACCAATCTTACAGAAGGAAGACAAAGAAATAGGAGATTTATTGAAACGTATGCAAATGGGGACTAAACAGCTAGACAAGGGAGACAAATTAGTGGAAAGATGTGTAAAAAAAAAACGAAGTTTTATATTTTAAACCAGGCCAAGGGTTAGAGCCAGTGATATATTTGCCGGAAATCTTGAGGGTCGATATAATAAATCAAGTTCATGCAGAAATGGGTCATCAAGGTGCATACAAAGTGATTAAATATATTAGAGACAGATTTTATTGGAGGGGGTTAACTCGGCAGACCAAACGGGTAATAAGAACATGTCACGACTGTCAAATAACAAAAAACGAGACAGTAAAATATGTAGGACCTTGCCGCTCAATAATTACCGAAAATATAGGGGATCTGGTTATGGTAGATCTATACGGGCCTTTACCGGCAGGACAGTTTGGAATGAGTTACATTTTAGTCATACAAGATTCGTTCAGCAAATTTGTAAAGTTTTATGAACTAAGAAAAGCAACAACTACAGCAGTATGGGGTCGGATGAAGAAATTCTTTGACATAATAAAACCAAAAGCCGTTATGTCAGACAATGGTTCACAATTTGCCAGCAAAGTATGGAGAGAGAACATGAAAAGAGAAGGAATTAACGTTGTCTTCACAAGCGTCCGCAATCCTCGCCCAAATACCACAGAGAGGGTGAATAAAGAGTTAGGCCGGTTATTTAGAACATATTGTAGACTAAACCATAAGGGATGGGTTTCAGCATTACCAAAAATAGAAGAGTTATATAATAATACCTTACACAGTAGTACTATGTTCACACCTTGCGAAATATTATATGGGAAACCGATGAGATTAGCAATCGATAAAAGTATAGACAAAACAGATGTGGATTTGGATGTTAGTAAGGTTCGTGAAACCGTTCGAACAAACCTAGTTAAAAAAGGGGAGCAACGCAGATCTAAGTTCGATCAGAGATATCGGATAATTAACTATCAAATTGGAGATTGGGTAAAAATCAAAAGATTAAACAAATCTGATGCAATGCAGAAGTTAACAAAAAAGTTTTCACCTTTATATGAAGGGCCATATGTAATAGCAGGAATCCCATATCAAAATGTGTATATTCTAGTTGATCCAAAAACAAACAACATAAGGGGAAAATTTAACACTATACACTTATCAAAATATTATAAATAACTTGGTACCTATCTATTAGTGGGGCCGAAGAAATCTCTAAACCTAAGTAGGCTGACGTGGGAACGATTGATATTAGATTAATACCTTTTTGTAAGCATTAGTTGTAAGCGTAACATGTAAGTAGCTGTAAGAAACAATATAATAGTAATTGATGTTGTATAATATTAGATATAGTTATTTGAGTATTTTATTAATAATTTTTCTTTAAATTTTTGAACTTTTTATATACTTTTAAATTGTATTTCCTTTTTTTTTAATCTATAACTTGTAATAGTAAGAGTTTTGTTAATTTAATATTATCTAGTGTTAACTTAGAAATTGGTAAGGTTTTTGAATTATATAACGATTGATGCAAAGTGAATACATAACATGTAATTCGAGGTTGGATTAATTACACAGTAGTAGATGTAAAAATTAGCTTCTTGGCTTGATTTAAACTCAGTCTAATGGGTTTCAAATAAAAGTAATTGCCTTATAAAATACTATGTAAGTTTTCTTTGGTTGGACATCATAATAACTGTTTGGATATTAAAAATGATTTTTTTTAGACATAAATGCAATAATTATTGTAAGTATTTGTTTTGTCGAAGTTTGTATAGAAAAATATACCAAGGTTATGTAATAAGTCATTTAAATTCAATAAATTCGTTTATGTAACAAATATTTAAGATAGTATATAAAAATATATGTAAAAAAAAAAAAAAAAAAAAAAATATAATGAACACCAATACATCAACAGGCGGTAAGGGAAAAGCCTACCCAAATCATTGGATATAACTATTTAACTAAATATAGCTATTTTATAAGAAAAAAAAAAAAATATAAGTTCTTAATAATATATTTTCACACAATTAATTTACAACCATAGTAATTATAGATCGTACCAAAATGGAATATGATTTATAATAATTTTATAAAAAAAAAGGGGGTTATATCTAAAGACTTGGGTAGAGGGGAGAGTTGGCGGCTTTTCAAAAAAAAAAAAAAAAAAACTAATTTGGTTGGTACTTATGTAATTAATTTTAAGAAATGTCTGTAACATCGCAATAAATAAAAAAAAAAAGAGAAGCGATGAAATAATAATAACTTGTCATGATGGGAAAGGGGAAAGACCCATCTATGCATATCCGAGTAAAGTTTTACGGTAAAATTTACAAAAAAAAAAAAAAAAGCAAAACTATTTATTATTCAATTCTTCCAAAGCGATTGAAGGTTACCCACATATACATAGATGGAGGGGAGTGTTGGCGGTCTTTCCAAAATTTCGGTTTAAAATCAAGCCAATGTATCATATTTTAAAAATGTTTGGAAGTCACTGTCAAAAATTTTGTAAGGTTGTAAATAATTGACGCTGTTAAGGTTTGGAAACGCTGTGTTTAGATGGAAACAAACAAACAAAAAACACAATGCTAAGGAAACACAATGCTGAAATTAGGGCAGAGATAACCAAATCTATTATATGCATTTTCAAGTTAATTTTTAGGATGATGAAATGCAAATCATACTATTTAATTATTCTGAATGAACCGAAATATCGTACCCATTGGGGGAAGTAACAATCTTCTTTTCAGGAATAAGAAAAAGCTTGAGGATGACTACATGAAAATGAGCCAAACATTGGCATAAGGTGATGCTAACTAAATAACACTTGTTTAAAATAATTGAAAATAAGTCAACTACGTGTCAATTGTCAATAATATATAGAAAAATGTAAAATTCGCCAAATAAACATACAATGCCATGGAGAACATACAAAACATTGCCTATTTAATATGATTTAGTCTTGCTATAAGGGGGTCGGGGTACATATAAACAGTAAAGAATTTAAGGTATACGCGTTCTTCTTAAGTCCTTAGACCTATGTAACCAAGGGGAAATGTTCAGTCTTATTTGTATATTATAGAATTGAGGTGAGAAAAGAAATGAGCGGGGTCTGTGTCGTAATAAGGAATGGGGTCGAAGAGCTTTGATTGAAATTGATATAAACTATTACAATCACTGTGTAATTTGTGATCTTATTGCCTATATTGGGGTGTTGAACTGTTAAGTGGCGTGAAAAATCGTGGAGTTGAGATTCTGACAGGTGTTTGGATGGAGAGTATTAATTGATTTGTGAAGACAGAACTAATGGAAGGGATGATTGGATAAACTGAGTTGTTCAAGTAAGCAGGGCTTAGTAGTTTAACAGACTAGTAGGCATAAGACGGCTAGTTCGTGTTTGAATTTGAACTGGTTAGTCTTTTATTTTTCCTTTTTGTTTGATAGACTAACTGACACTCTACAATTGGTTTCAATGAAGGAGTTACTTTGGTGTTAGGTTAGGTCTGTTGACAATATTACGCATCAGCAGAAGCTGATTTCATTGGGACCAATACTGCACACGAAGCTAACACTCAAAACTCGGCAACTACACATTCTCCCAGTCGAAAATGGATTTTGCTTTGATGTTCACGTCTGAGTGTGGTGTTGCGGCTTTGGTAGATTAACATCTTTCTGCTGTTAACGGAATCTGTAATGATTGAGATGATGTAGCTGTGATTCTTGGCAAACGAAAAGTTGGTTTGGATGGGAAGCATCTTCATCATATCCTTCTGATAGATTGGACTCACAACCCAATTTCCCCGTTCGAAGTAGATTCCCTTGTGGGGGGTGATTTGATATCAAAGTTAAAACATTAAAAAGCTCACATTGGGACTCGGGGAATGTTCATTTTCGGTTCGGTTTAAAGGACTCACCACACGATGTAGGGCTACATTTACATTCGATTGGTTGAATTCAAATACTAATTACGCTAGAATTACACAATGTTATATTTTAGGAGTTGTACATATATTATTGGTTTATATTTGTGAACAGTTTATCAAGGGTGAAAAATTTCCTCCGGTTGCATATGTTTGGGATTTTCGCAAATTTTTCAGGGGTCGGCTGTAACGGTCCGCAATGCGTTCCGCTACGTTCACAAATATATATATACATCAGTATGATGGAAATCTAATCTAATAGCACCCTTTGGAAATATTAAATATCTAAAAAGTTATATCTCAATAGACTAAATCTCGACTATCAGACATAGATCATGGAGCTATAGAACTTCCTGTCAATGAAGTTAATAAGTCAGGATTTTATGCAAAAGTATATCTAATAAAAGCAAAGTGAATGCAAAAAGGTTTTATGCAGTAACTAAGATTCTTAATATCCTCACGATTAGCAAACTAACGATTCCATTTCTATGTATAGATTTCCAATACTAGGAAATGATTAAAACTAACAGATTAGATCTAACAAATTAAATAATTAACTAACTAACATAATTCAGAATCACGGCAGCTGAATGATGTAAATAGGCTGAGAACGCTTGGAGACAGGTTCCAAATTCAAATAAAACTCATAAAACAAAATAACATATCAAAAATATTTAAAAAAGGAACGTAGGATCAAAATGTGTATTCAAGGGATCTGATTGCTTAGGTCGGAGACAAGATGAGGACAGCTTGCGTACATTATTCTAAATTCAAATAAATTTAAAATTGGAAAGCTAATAATGGCTCATCAATATTTGAAAATGGAACGAGATTTCTATTGGTCGGAATGGATACTCTAGGAGCTTGATTGGTTGAGTCGGAGACAGGTTGGAGACCAGATACGGACACTTGGGTAGTATAAAAAGGGGACGAATGGGCCGTCCAAACCAGTTACCGTCTAGAAGCCAAAGTTGCTGTCCGCGATAAAGTGAAAAGTGAAATATTCAAAGTGAAGTGTCTGTGAAAAGTGAAGTGTAAGTGCTAGTGAATTGCCACCTGCTAGAGGGGATTGGATTGATTCTGTTGGACGAGTTTACTCACGTAAGTCCTAGAATTTAGGCATTTTAGACTTTTTCCGGATAGATGAGTTGTCTCCAAGATAAATGTTAAATTTAATAAATTACTTTTCTAAAATAATGGAGTTATGATTGATGGAATTGATCATTGAATAGAGACACTTGCTCTTTGGATTTCTCGTAGACTAAAAGACGGTTTAGAGATGTCCAAGTCATTGGTTAATATTATCAGTTATCAGTTAATTGTTCAATAAATATTTGTCAATTAATCATGTTATGTTGAAGACATTTATCTGTCTGGATATTGTGACTGTTTTATAGAATTAAAGATAGTCCAGCAAATAAAATAAGGAGGTGAAATGAGACACAGGAGCAACAAATCACTTATACAATAACAAATTAACAAAGCTTTAACAAAACATAGGAAAAATATTCTTATCTCAGCATTGTGTTTCCAAATCTTATTCAGCGTTAGAAATAAGTGTTAAGGGGGGTAATTTGAGCTAGAACAGCAATGGAGAGTGTTGTAATTACGTCAAGAGCTCTTAACCCAGCTTTACGGTCACAAGCCCGTAATGTTTTCCTAGCTCTGGTTATCTACAATGATAAATATCCGTAGAATTCTAATTTTTAGGTGAAAACATGAAAATAATTACCTTCACTGAACAACATTTGACCATCATAGATCAAACAAATACAACTATGGATATTTACATTTAGTTATTAACAATAATTAACTAATTAAGTTTATGATTTATTACTTTATTGTGTGTGATAATTTTCTGTGTCATTCCATGTCTTAGGTACAAATGTTCTGCATTTAATATATGATTTTGTGTTTACTTGAAGTTAAGTTATTACAATCTATGCTTTGCGAATTTATAGAAATCTTATGGCTAAATATAATCTCTAATAGTAACGACAAGATTGGGGTCAAAATGGTATAACAGAATTAGGTCATTTTAATTAACCCTTGCAGTAGGAATAAGATTTGTCTTCATGTGCTTACTAGGTACAATTTTATCGTTATAATAATTTATTTCTCTTACAATTAGGATAGGATTGTCTCAGTATTTCCTGAAAAGAACTTGAGTTACCACGGTTCATAATATTCGGTCCTACCACTATGAGCTAGACGATCACACCTTGGCCATATATTTAATCAGTTCTTCATTCATTAGTATAGATTTATTATCTGGATAATGTTAAGTTATGATTCTATCTAATTATGTGTGTTTATTTATCTGAGGAATTAAAAAAAAAACGTAGGCCGGAATCATCTAGATATTATTAGCTCAGATTAGGGGTAGTTACAATTGGTAGTACCGTTCCCAGGATTAGAGCTTTAGACTACGGGACGAGTTGGCTAGTTACTTTTATCATACAAGAGTAGGATCGAAGGGGGGGGTTACATTGTGCAGCTGTCAGATACAACGTTGTCGGTAGGGATTTGCTGCCCCGTATGGCTAAATGGTGGTTCTTTTCGGTACTGGTGGTTTACTATATGGAGGCCGATTATAGTCTTGGTGGTTCTCATGACCATGTATCAACATGACCATGGCACTCTGTTACAGTGGAGTCTGCACTAGTAGTTAATAAACATTGTCTGACTGGATGTATGACTTAAATTAAAGTACAATTGGGTAATGACCAGGAGGTTAGTAAAGGCACGTGCACGTTAAAAGATGGCATTACTCTAAAGCAGTGAGGAACGGCGAAGAGTGATTTGTGGTACTTAAATGGAATATTTTGGGGTGGTCTCTGACTGCTTGGAACATCTAGGTTTGGGACATTGCGATCAAATAATCAGCCATGGTTTACTGGTATGACCTGCACATACGCAAGTATGTGATCGCTTATTTGGACTGTCTAAAAGTCAATATGGTCGTCCTTAATGCGTATCCTATCCTATTGAAGGGTTTCAAAGCTGATGCATGCCGTGCGCCTTAGATCATTGAGTACCCTATTGCAGGAGCCGTTCAGGATTTGGTTGAGTAATCATGGGTTATCATATTGTTGATTCGGTTTTAATCGGGTTTCACATGGGCTATTCCAGTCAATCAAGAGTTTTAACTCTTGAGCTTGTGCTCAAGAGTTAAAACTCTTGAGCAAATGAGCTTTAGCTCATGAGGTTATAGGGTTACAAAATATACTGTTTCTTTATCCAGTAGAGGATATATCTGATCTTAGATATTTTAGATTTGGTTTTGATTTCGTTTTTTTATAATGGGTTTTGCTTCAAGAGTAAAGGTTGGGAAACGCATTATCATTACAGTAGCATGTTCACGTGTTTGAATGATTTAATGATTGTTGAAGGTAAAGGGGAATGAGATGCTATTATCCCCGACATTACTTGGGATATGAATATCTTTAAACTTTTACTTTTAGTTACTAGCCCTAAAAATTGATGTTTGCGTGTCAATCAAAAGGATTTCGGAACGAAATGTTTGATTTATTATTAATTATGTCGATGTGGGAAAGTGGCTAAAGGAGAGATATAGTGAACCTTACAAGGTTGTGAAGATGATGTGTAATGATGGGTACATGATCTCGCTTATGGTCTGAGATAAGGGATGTACTGAGGGAATTTTAACTCTAGTTTGTCTATTGTTCAATAACTGGGTTTAACTTGGGTTAAACTCTGATTAAATTAACAGCCAGTGAAGGCCTAGATTTGTTATGAATATAGTTACTAATATGTAAAATATTGAATTTATTAATTTTCTGAGTAGACGAATTTAAATGTTTTAGTTTTACTTTTGTTACTAAAGACAAAACAAACTCGTTCATTAACGAGTTTTTTGAAAGCCCTCGCTAGAATCAGTTTATAGAACTACTTAACTGACAGATAAGGGCCGAACCTTCATTAATGTAAATATTCAGGATCTAGTACGAATGACACTAAGGTTAAGGTGTAAATATTGGATTAGATAAAGAATAGGCATATGATAAAAGAAAATTTTACTTTGAACATGATATCATGAAATATTTGGGGATATTAGTGCATTACTTTGGTCATGATATCATGAAATATTTGGGCACATTAGTGCATAACTTTGGACATGATGATATCATGAAATATTTGGGCACATTAGTGCATTACTTTGGAAATTAAGATATCATGAATTATTTGGGCATATTAGTACATTACGTTGGACATGATATCATGAAATATTTTAGGCATATTAGTGCATTACTTTGGACATGATGACATTATGAAATATTTGGGCACATAAGTGCATTACTTTGGATATGATGATATCATAAAATATTTGGGCACATACGTGCATTACTTTGAACATGATATCATGAAATATTTTGGGCATATTAGTGCATTACTTTGGACATGATATCATGAAATATTTGGGCATATTAGTGCATTACTTTGGACATAATGATATCATCACGACACATGGGTTCAAGACATTGCACAAATTATGGGCATTCTCTCATTCTCATGTATCATATTGGATATCATAACACATAAATGAAAATTGAAAATATTGAATATTTAATGGAATATATTTAATATTTGAATATATTTAATTAAAATCCAACCTTTTGTATAATATAAAGTGTTGGATATAAATGTATATTATTGGTTATCTAATGATGGTTGTCTAATGATGGTTGTCTAATGATGGTTGTCTAATGATGGTTGTCTAATGATGGTTGTCTAATGATGGTTGTCTAATGATGGTTGTCTAATGATGGTTGTCTAATGATGGTTGTCAAATGATGGTTCTCAAATGATGGTTGTCTAATGTTGGTTGTCAAATGGTTGTTGGTTACTGTCAAATGTTGGTTGGTGGTAAACGTTAATGGTCAATAAATAATGAATAATTAACCCTGAAAAATTTATTATTATCTAACACGAATGAGAATGAAATGTCACTTCATTCTCAATCCCATTGATGGTTCCAGCCAATAGCCATGCAGCATTTCGCCCTGAATGGGATTCATATGTCAAAATAAAGCCCATTCTCATTCTATGTAAAGATAGACAATAAGGCCGCGGGTCATATTACAGAGTTTCTTTTAATGATTACTATTGGATTCAACTGCTATCTAAAAGTTATAGTACAAAATTTAGTTTTTAAGGTTAGAGAAGTGGTTCACCTTTTATGTACACAAACATTTATTTTACTCTTTGCAGGGACGCAAAGGGTCAGGATGGACGAGTGTGATAAATAAAAGAATACCCCACTATTTCCGCTAGTCAAACATGGCGGCAACCACATGAACTGAAGTACTTACGCGAGTCCAAGAACAAATAAAAGAATACACCACCATTTCCGCTAGTCAAACATGGCGGCAACCACGTGAAATGAAGTACTTCCGCGAGTCCAAGATGGAGGGCATCACGTGGTTCGACGTAGCCTCCAACAGCCAATGAAGAGCATGGCATTGTCCCGCCAAGAAAATGGCGGCGGAGAAGGAAAATCCCATCTCAAGACATCGCTAGTTAGTCGCTGGTATAGTCTGGTCAGAGTCAGCCAGATGGCAAAATAATTAGAAATGTGTATTAATGCTGCTAATTATAAGCTAAGTATATTTCTGTGTAATCTGCTTACTGTAACGTAACTTTTGTGAAATTTTTCTACGTTCGAATAGAACTTTCCAATGTTATTGATATGGTGTTTATGTAGGGTTTAATGTAATTGTTACTTACTCGTAGCTAATGTTAGCATCTTGTAAATTCAGTTGATTGCAATTGGTATAGATTTGAGTTTCAAGTTATGGAATACATGTGCATAATCTGGTTTTATTGTAATGGGTGTTACATTTCATAGAATCTTACTAGTGAACCGATAGTGTATAGGACATTGCATGATCAATTATCTTGGAGAATAAGTAATAATATTCAGTGATAATAAATAACATCTTTATATTAGTATTCAAAACGTTTTATTTCAACATATAACTTACAGAATAGTTCAGAAAAAACTGAGTGGCCCTACTCACCAAAAACATTAGTCTTACTTATGTAGTATGTATGTATTTTATTTCACCTACCTTAAAACATATAGGAATCATATCAACTTCAACCATCTCAAACCTGGCAACCCTCTGTTTGAAGGTAGGGTCTAGCTAGGAAGATAGAGTAACATGGTGGCTCGTCATGTACCTATATTATACAATATGAGTATGAGTTTACTTGCTTTATTGTATATTAATTATCTATTACTAATTATCTAATTAAAACTAATATGTATAGGTAGTTGTGGAAACATTTGAGGAAGGCCAACTTCAACACAATTATCGTTTTCCAATAACATCAGTTAGTTTTTCTCCTAACTCCGTCCCTCGAATCAAGCTGTCTCTGCATCTTGCTGGAAAACCTGCCGTTGTCAGCTTTCACAAATGCCTGCTTTGCTAGTTTCGATTGTGAGGCTGGGTCCTCCTGCGGCTTGAAAAGGATGTGGTACCAGTAGCTCTAGTGGTCCATTAGCAGGCTTGCTAAGGTCTCCATTTCCTGTAAAGTATAAGTAAATATTAAGTATACAAGGAAATTTAAAACAAAATACATGTAAGTAACTCATGTAGGTGATTACTATTATATAGGTTTACTTTATCTCCCAGATTAAGAAGCGAAGGCTAAGGCCTATGTTATTGTAGGAATTAACGTTACTATTATGTTTTTACACAAGTACGTATAGAGGTTATGTATGGTTAGTATGTCTGAGAGAGAATCACAATACAATAATCCCTGTTACTTTATTTTTCACATCGTCGTGTATGATTAGAAAGCAACAGTACAGTAGAGATCATTGTAGAAATAATGTAAGAAAATTGATCAATAAACTAAATTGGGCTAAGTGACTAGTTCCATGAACTCTACCAGCATAAAAACATTTGGATGGGCTCATTCTCGCCATTTCTTGATTTAAAAAGAAACACTTAAGTAGTTTTAATATACTATTTATTGTACCATGTACTAGTTACAAAACTAAATAAATATCTTCTTCATACAATTTTCACTTTGTCTTCTCCGCAAATACCAGTCGAAAGAGGAGCTGTAAGCTACGTATAATGAATATAAATTCGAAAGTAATGGACTTCACAGTAAGTAATAAGTAAATTAAGCTTATTTTATTTTGTTGGATTATATTCACGTCATACGCTCTCCTTAAGTACGTTGATAGAAAAATACAACATAATACGTGTGAAGCAGTTCTTAGATAATGCCAACATAAAGAAATAACCAAATCGACACGAGACCCGCTAACGAGTATCGAATTGTCGAAAGCACCTTTTTAACGACTCATGGTGCCAATCAAATCAGCTCGCAAATCAGGGGCGGTTGCATTGTTTAGCAGTGTATCGAGACCATCTCCCGCCGACACGGCACCTTGGTTTCCCGGTTGTGGGGCACGCCGAAGTTGATCGTGGGCGATTTTCTGATTCTTTGAGGCCTTTCTGCCGACCACTTTTTTTCACCATGCGGTCATTTTCAAGAACCCTGATAATTTCGTAGGGCCCACCCAGATGTGCCTTTACAAGTTCTACATACTATGCAGAAATCTTTGGTATGCATTAATAAAGAAAAATATCACTAAACTGTGCGAGTGAGATCTTGGTAAAGTATGTAAGGCATGGAATGTTTTTGTTTGTTTTCATTGCATAGTGCGGTGCGGGTGATGGAAGTCCAGAATTTTATCGTAGTACGTCGACAGATATTAACACATTCATTTGTTTTTCAGCTGTCCCGAGCAGGTATCCTGAGCGGCTGCCCAAACTGCTGCGCTGGGCTGCTGTGCTGAGCAACTGCCCGTGCTTCTGCGCTGAGCGGCCGCCCATGCCGCTGTCCCGAGCAGTTGTCTGCTGGAAGTCAAGTCTGGAGTAATCGACACCAAAGATTACCTTGTGTGGTGTCATGCAAAGGTGGTATCGTAAGTTTGTTGAGACATTCGACAGTTAATCTTCACAAATTGATATCACGCGCTAGTTGTCTTTGGTATGCATTAATAAAGAAAAATATCGCTAAATTGTGCGAGTGAGATCTTGGTAGTATGTAAGGCATGGAATGTTTTTCTTTGTTTTCATTGCATAGTGTGGTGCGGGTGATGGAAGTCCAGAATTATATCGTAGTACGTCGACAGATATTAACACATTCATTTGTTTTTCAGCTGTCCCGAGCAGGTATCCTGAGCGGCTGCCCAAACTGCTAAGCTGGGCTGCTGCGCTGAGCAACTGCCCGTGCTTCTGCGCTGAGCGGCCGCCCAAGCCGCTGTCCCGAGCAGTTGTCTGCTGGAAGTCAAGTCCGGAGTAATCGACACCAAAGATTACCTTGTGTGGTGTCATGCAAAAGTGGTATCGTGAGTTTCTTGAGACTTTCAACAGTTAATCTTCACAAATTGATATCACGCGCTAGTTGTCTTTGGTATGCATTAATCAAGAAAAATATCACTAAATTGTGCGAGTGAGATCTTGGTAAAGTATGTAAGGCATGGAATGTTTTTGTTTGTTTTCATTGCATAGTGTGGTGCGGGTGATGGAAGTCCAGAATTTTATCGTAGTACGTCGACAGATATTAACACATTCATTTGTTTTTCAGCTGTCCCGAGCAGGTATCCTGAGCAGCTGCCCAAACTGCTGCGCTGGGCTGCTGTGCTGGGCAACTACCCGTGCTTCTGCGCTGAGCGGCTGCCCAAGCCGCTGTCCCGAGCAGTTGTCTGCTGGAAGTCAAGTCTGGAGTAATCGACACCAAAGATTACCTTGTGTGGTGTCATGCAAAAGTGGTATCGTGAGTTTGTTGAGACATTCGACAGTTAATCTTCACAAATTGATATCACGCACTAGTTGTCTTTGGTATGCATTAATAAAGAAAAATATCACTAAACTGTGCGAGTGAGATCTTGGTAGTATGTAAGGCATGGAATGTTTTTCTTTGTTTTCATTGCATAGTGTGGTGCGGGTGATGGCAGTCCGGAATTATATCGAAGTACGTCGACAGATATTAACACATTCATTTGTTTTTCAGCTGTCCCGAGCAGGTATCCTGAGCGGCTGCCGAAACTGCTGCGCTGGGCTGCTGCGCTGAGCAACTGCCCGTGCTTCTGCGCTGAGTGGCCGCCCAAGCCGCTGTCCCGAGCAGTTGTCTGCTGGAAGTCAAGTCCGGAGTAATCGAGACCAAAGATTACCTTGTGTGGTGTCATGCAAAGGTAGTATCGTGAGTTTGTAGAGACATTCGACAGTTAATCTTCACAAATTGATATCACGCGCTAGTTGTCTTTGGTATGCATTAATAAAGAAAAATATCACTTAACTGTGCGAGTGAGATCTTGGTAAAGTATGTAAGGCATGGAATGTTTTTCTTTGTTTTCATTGCATAGTGTGATGCGGGTGATGGAAGTCCAGAATTTTATCGTAGTACGTCGACAGATATTAACACATTCATTTGTTTTTCAGCTGTCCCGAGCAGGTATCCTGAGCGGCGGCCCAAACTGCTGCGCTGGGCTGCTGCGCTGAGCAACTGCCCGTGCTTCTGCGCTGAGCGGCCGCCCAAGCCGCTGTCCCGAGCAGTTGTCTGCTGGAAGTCAAGTCCGGAGTAATCGACACCAAAGATTACCTTGTGTGGTGTCATGCAAAGGTGGTATCGTGAGTTTGTTGAGACATTCGACAGTTAATCTTCACAAATTGATATTACGCGCTAGTTGTCTTTGGTATGCATTAATAAAGAAAAATATCACTAAACTGTGCGAGTGAGATCTTGGTAAAGTATGTAAGGCATGGAATGTTTTTGTTTGTTTTCATTGCATAGTGCGGTGCGGGTGATGGAAGTCCAGAATTTAATCGTAGTACGTCGACAGATATTAACACATTCATTTGTTTTTCAGCTGTCCCGAGCAGGTATCCTGAGCGGCTGCCCAAACTGCTGCGCTGGGCTGCTGTGCTGAGCAACTGCCCGTGCTTCTGCGCTGAGCGGCCGCCCATGCCGCTGTCCCGAGCAGTTGTCTGCTGGAAGTCAAGTCTGGAGTAATCGACACCAAAGATTACCTTGTGTGGTGTCATGCAAAAGTGGTATCGTGAGTTTGTTGAGACATTCGACAGTTAATCTTCACAAATTGATATCACGCACTAGTTGTCTTTGGTATGCATTAATAAAGAAAAATATCACTAAACTGTGCGAGTGAGATCTTGGTAGTATGTAAGGCATGGAATGTTTTTCTTTGTTTTCATTGCATAGTGTGGTGCGGGTGATGGAAGTCCAGAATTATATCGTAGTACGTCGACAGATATTAACACATTCATTTGTTTTTCAGCTGTCCCGAGCAGGTATCCTGAGCGGCTGCCCAAACTGCTAAGCTGGGCTGCTGCGCTGAGCAACTGCCCGTGCTTCTGCGCTGAGCGGCCGCCCAAGCCGCTGTCCCGAGCAGTTGTCTGCTGGAAGTCAAGTCCGGAGTAATCGACACCAAAGATTACCTTGTGTGGTGTCATGCAAAAGTGGTATCGTGAGTTTCTTGAGACATTCAACAGTTAATCTTCACAAATTGATATCACGCGCTAGTTGTCTTTGGTATGCATTAATCAAGAAAAATATCACTAAATTGTGCGAGTGAGATCTTGGTAAAGTATGTAAGGCATGGAATGTTTTTGTTTGTTTTCATTGCATAGTGTGGTGCGGGTGATGGAAGTCCAGAATTTTATCGTAGTACGTCGACAGATATTAACACATTCATTTGTTTTTCAGCTGTCCCGAGCAGGTATCCTGAGCAGCTGCCCAAACTGCTGCGCTGGGCTGCTGTGCTGGGCAACTACCCGTGCTTCTGCGCTGAGCGGCTGCCCAAGCCGCTGTCCCGAGCAGTTGTCTGCTGGAAGTCAAGTCTGGAGTAATCGACACCAAAGATTACCTTGTGTGGTGTCATGCAAAAGTGGTATCGTGAGTTTGTTGAGACATTCGACAGTTAATCTTCACAAATTGATATCACGCACTAGTTGTCTTTGGTATGCATTAATAAAGAAAAATATCACTAAACTGTGCGAGTGAGATCTTGGTAGTATGTAAGGCATGGAATGTTTTTCTTTGTTTTCATTGCATAGTGTGGTGCGGGTGATGGCAGTCCGGAATTATATCGTAGTATGTCGACAGATATTAACACATTCATTTGTTTTTCAGCTGTCCCGAGCAGGTATCCTGAGCGGCTGCCGAAACTGCTGCGCTGGGCTGCTGCGCTGAGCAACTGCCCGTGCTTCTGCGCTGAGTGGCCGCCCAAGCCGCTGTCCCGAGCAGTTGTCTGCTGGAAGTCAAGTCCGGAGTAATCGAGACCAAAGATTACCTTGTGTGGTGTCATGCAAAGGTAGTATCGTGAGTTTGTAGAGACATTCGACAGTTAATCTTCACAAATTGATATCACGCGCTAGTTGTCTTTGGTATGCATTAATAAAGAAAAATATCACTTAACTGTGCGAGTGAGATCTTGGTAAAGTATGTAAGGCATGGAATGTTTTTCTTTGTTTTCATTGCATTGTGTGATGCGGGTGATGGAAGTCCAGAATTTTATCGTAGTACGTCGACAGATATTAACACATTCATTTGTTTTTCAGCTGTCCCGAGCAGGTATACTGAGCGGCGGCCCAAACTGCTGCGCTGGGCTGCTGCGCTGAGCAACTGCCCGTGCTTCTGCGCTGAGCGGCCGCCCAAGCCGCTGTCCCGAGCAATTGTCTGCTGGAAGTCAAGTCCGGAGTAATCGACACCAAAGATTACCTTGTGTGGTGTCATGCAAAGGTGGTATCGTGAGTTTGTTGAGACATTCGACAGTTAATCTTCACAAATTGATATCACGCGCTAGTTGTCTTTGGTATGCATTAATAAAGAAAAATATCGCTAAACTGTGCGAGTGAGATCTTGGTAGTATGTAAGGCATGGAATGTTTTTCTTTGTTTTCATTGCATAGTGTGGTGCGGGTGATGGAAGTCCAGAATTATATCGTAGTACGTCGACAGATATTAACACATTCATTTGTTTTTCAGCTGTCCCGAGCAGGTATCCTGAGCGGCTGCCCAAACTGCTAAGCTGGGCTGCTGCGCTGAGCAACTGCCCGTGCTTCTGCGCTGAGCGGCCGCCCAAGCCGCTGTCCCGAGCAGTTGTCTGCTGGAAGTCAAGTCCGGAGTAATCGACACCAAAGATTACCTTGTGTGGTGTCATGCAAAAGTGGTATCGTGAGTTTCTTGAGACATTCAACAGTTAATCTTCACAAATTGATATCACGCGCTAGTTGTCTTTGGTATGCATTAATCAAGAAAAATATCACTAAATTGTGCGAGTGAGATCTTGGTAAAGTATGTAAGGCATGGAATGTTTTTGTTTGTTTTCATTGCATAGTGTGGTGCGGGTGATGGAAGTCCAGAATTTTATCGTAGTACGTCGACAGATATTAACACATTCATTTGTTTTTCAGCTGTCCCGAGCAGGTATCCTGAGCAGCTGCCCAAACTGCTGCGCTGGGCTGCTGTGCTGGGCAACTACCCGTGCTTCTGCGCTGAGCGGCTGCCCAAGCCGCTGTCCCGAGCAGTTGTCTGCTGGAAGTCAAGTCTGGAGTAATCGACACCAAAGATTACCTTGTGTGGTGTCATGCAAAAGTGGTATCGTGAGTTTGTTGAGACATTCGACAGTTAATCTTCACAAATTGATATCACGCACTAGTTGTCTTTGGTATGCATTAATAAAGAAAAATATCACTAAACTGTGCGAGTGAGATCTTGGTAGTATGTAAGGCATGGAATGTTTTTCTTTGTTTTCATTGCATAGTGTGGTGCGGGTGATGGCAGTCCGGAATTATATCGTAGTATGTCGACAGATATTAACACATTCATTTGTTTTTCAGCTGTCCCGAGCAGGTATCCTGAGCGGCTGCCGAAACTGCTGCGCTGGGCTGCTGCGCTGAGCAACTGCCCGTGCTTCTGCGCTGAGTGGCCGCCCAAGCCGCTGTCCCGAGCAGTTGTCTGCTGGAAGTCAAGTCCGGAGTAATCGAGACCAAAGATTACCTTGTGTGGTGTCATGCAAAGGTAGTATCGTGAGTTTGTAGAGACATTCGACAGTTAATCTTCACAAATTGATATCACGCGCTAGTTGTCTTTGGTATGCATTAATAAAGAAAAATATCACTTAACTGTGCGAGTGAGATCTTGGTAAAGTATGTAAGGCATGGAATGTTTTTCTTTGTTTTCATTGCATTGTGTGATGCGGGTGATGGAAGTCCAGAATTTTATCGTAGTACGTCGACAGATATTAACACATTCATTTGTTTTTCAGCTGTCCCGAGCAGGTATACTGAGCGGCGGCCCAAACTGCTGCGCTGGGCTGCTGCGCTGAGCAACTGCCCGTGCTTCTGCGCTGAGCGGCCGCCCAAGCCGCTGTCCCGAGCAATTGTCTGCTGGAAGTCAAGTCCGGAGTAATCGACACCAAAGATTACCTTGTGTGGTGTCATGCAAAGGTGGTATCGTGAGTTTGTTGAGACATTCGACAGTTAATCTTCACAAATTGATATTACGCGCTAGTTGTCTTTGGTATGCATTAATAAAGAAAAATATCACTAAACTGTGCGAGTGAGATCTTGGTAAAGTATGTAAGGCATGGAATGTTTTTCTTTGTTTTCATTGCATGGTGTGGTGCGGGTGATGGAAGTCCAGAATTTTGTCGTAGTACGTCGACAGATATTAACACATTCATTTGTTATTCAGCTGTCCCGAGCAGGTATCCTGAGCGGCTGCCCAAACTGCTGCGCTGGGCTACTGCGCTGAGCAACTGCCCGTGCTACTGCGCTGAGCGGCCGCCCAAGCCGCTGTCCCGAGCAGGTGTCTGCTGGAAGTCAAGTCTGGAGTAATCGACACTAAATATTACCTTGTGTGGTGTCATGCAAAGGTGGTATCGTGAGTTTATTGAGACATTCGACAGTTAATCTTCACAAATTGATATCACGCGCTAGTTGCCTTTGGTATGCACTAAACTGTGCGAGTGAGATCTTGGTAAAGTATGTAAGGCATGGAATGTTTTTCTTTGTTTTCATTGCATAGTGTGGTGCGGGTGATGGAAGTCCAGAATTTTATTGTAGTACGTCGACAGATATTAACACATTTATTTGTTTTTCAGCTGTCCCGAGCAGGTATCCTGAGCGGCTGCCCAAACTGCTGCGCTGGGCTGCTGCGCTGAGCAACAGCCCGTTCTTCTGCACTGAGCGGCCGCCCAAGGCTCTGGTTTTGCTAAGATCCAACCAGAAATACCAAGTAAACCTTGGTTTTCGCGGTGGTACTTTGGTAAGATTTATACGTCGACCTTAATTCGCATGAGGCTTTGTCATTATTGCTCACCTTCACACTTAAAAAAGATTCATGTGAAAAATTCCTCTAAATGTGAATGTGGCTGGATGAGGGGGATCTCAACCATATTTTCTTTTCCTGTCCATTGTATGATTGTGTTTTTGCTACAATTCTCTCATATCATTAAAAGTCTAATTTCAAACTCATATTCCTGACTTTTTATCATCTACTAATATTGATATATATAAAGTTTTTGTTCACTCCCTCACTATTATTACTATTCGTTAATAATTTTGTACGTACATATTTATTGGTTTTTTATGTTGTCTGTTTATGTTCGAATAAGATTTGGTTAAGTTATTATTCTTTCTTATTGATATGTGTATATTTTTATTTTTTCATACGTAATAAGCCTATTCTGGTTCATAGTTTGCTTACATTCGTTTTAGGATGTTTTTGTATTTTTGACGTGAAACTGGCACAAATGTCATGTTGACAATTGCCACAACAACAAAAAAAAATACAAGTTATCCATGTACATATGGATAACTTGTATAAATATGGATTTATTATTGGACCGGTTACGGCCTGTAGACTAGCGCGGGTTGGACAAGGGGCGAAGGGGACAGCAGTAGTGTACCGTGGCCGAGAGAGGCTTGACATCGCCGCGAGAACTTGCAGGAATAATTCGTGTCAGGCGCACTAGCTGTACCAATTCGAACTTGCTTCCAAGCAGTGTTATAATAATAATAATAACGTTGCCCCTTTTGTCACCACTCATGGTGGCCTTTATGTGGGGCCCGTTTAGTGGATGGCAAGTCACCACCTGCCTAAATATTTTAACATGAGACTAAAATTGGCAGGTGCTGTAGTCTCTTCCATAGCCCACTAACTTCCTTATCACTAATAAGTTCATATCAATAGCCTGGCTATTTTACCTATATTTGTAATAGTTATAAGTACCATGTTACCCTTCATCCAACATTGTTTCTGTTTTTTATACTCCTTTGTATTTTTATACCAAACAGGCCTCTAAGTGTTGGCTACTGCCCCACTTATGCCTTTGTAAAGGACCGGTTGAAATCGGAGATTTTGTTTTGAATAAAAAAAAAAAACTTTATTCATGGAACTTAAACAATGGCATAAATTGTTAAGAAAACGATGATACCCGCGAGAGTTTTGGAGAAAAACTATGTTGCGGATACCAACGCCCTTCTCCTTAATTCATGTAACATATTTTTAAATTAAAAAATAATTACAAACAATTGTTTTTTACATGATATTACCGAATGAGTATGAGTCTCTCTTTGTGTGTGTGTGTGTGTGTGTGTGTGTGTGTGTGTGTGTGTGTGTGTGTAGTGTGTGTGTGTGTGTGTGTGCCTATGTTTTTATTTTGGGTCACTAGTCACTACTGGAACCTGCGTGGTTCCAGTAGTCAAGTATTGTAACTTAAAAGCTCTTCGCATTAAAAGCTTTAAATATAATTATATAATAAATTTATTATTTGATATATTTTCCTTCTGGTGTTATGGTTCCCGCATTAGGGTAATTTCTGAATGGCACTCAATACTAAGTAGTATTTCGACCTTATTTTAACCATATAATCTTTTTTCTTTAATTATAATATTGTACTATCCACTTTTGCTGTATCATTCCACAAATACGTAGCAGGTCGTTAACCATAAACCGCTAGGTAATCAACTGTTTATCATTATTGCATCATCCTTTCTCATTTATGTAATATCTCGCTACCTACTACTGCTAATAATAAATATGTTTATTTAAATTTTTGTAAACTCCGTTCTGGTTTGACCACCCCGGCAAAGCTACACTTCGTAAGTACCTACTCCTGGCATTGTCGAAGGTGGCCTCCAGCACGGAGTTTAATAGATAAAACAAAGAATAATTCTGGTTATCTGTTCCAGGAACCTCGGATAACTACCATTGGGGCTACTATTAGGGATTCATAATAAGAAATCCTACGGCTGGGATCTACTGTCGCCACTACGGGTTCTCGCCTGGGTCGAAGGATAAGGCTACTCGCTACAAGAGACGTACTCTGGGTGGGACTTGCCCAGGGCCGTACTTAATTCAGGGCCAGACCCACTGCTACTCATTGGCCACCCATCATCATAAGGCCAAATACACGCCAGGGGAGTACGTACACCAACTACGTCAAGTGTGAAGACAGATTAACCTACCCCCCACGACCTTACAAATGTGTGTGCCGCCTTCGAGATCCGGTTGCAATAAAGTCCGTCAATCGACACCCTAGTGTTTTAATTTCTCTCAATTTAGGGACGCACTAGGGGGACAACGGTACACTGGTTCACGTGAGATATACAAAAATGGCAAAGGAGTCATGGGAAGTTTTAAGGTCAGCTTTTGAAGATGAAGATGGCTAAACAACCGCTGCAGACTTTTGTTAAGGCTACAAGGCTTAACGAAATATGTTCAACCAATGAGACTTGCAATGAAAAACTCAAATATAGAGTTAACTATAGACTATGTGAAGACTAAGCTGTTACAAATGCAGGATTCATACAGTGCAGTGCAGACCCAAGTTCAAACACCAAAGATACTGCATTATTAACGGATAAACAATAAAAAGCAAGAAATCTCTACAGAAATGGCACACTTTATGGAGTATTTTAATTTAATCTAGTTATGATATGATAAAATTAAAGTTAGGAAATGATAATTTATTGCAACATTTACGTAAATAAACCTTATAGTTAAAAGCCTTGTATTAAGGTTACTTGATACCTATCAGCCCAGATTTTCTTCAAAAATATTTTATTATCAATGTAAACACTTGTTGCATGCATTAAATACATTACTGTAATCTGTTTCACGTCATCTCAGCCGTAGGACGTCCACTGCTGAACATAGGCTTCCCCCTGCTTCACATAAGTATGACTAAAACGTACGTATTTACAGTTATTTAATTCATATTAATTTATTGTTAGGTACTTACCTAAATAACAAAACGAAAATATTTAATTATAAATTGTAATCATTGATGTTTTGAATCGTCATCTTACAAAACATAAGTGCTTTTAATATGTAAGGTAAACAATATGTATTACTCTTAATATATTACAATCTTTGTTATTATATAATGTGTTCTTAAATTAATGGATTAAATTATCTTAAACTTGAATTTTTGTTTCATAAACCCTGGTTTACATAACAATATAGATATATAATAATTGATAGATTAGAAAGAAACGCTTCTTGCTACCTCGATATCAAACAGCACATTACTATTTATCGATATCGATACCGGCGCGCTCGTCTTCCACGTCACGACGTTGAACGCATTAGTGATGTGTCTAATGCGTTCAACGTCACAAATGGAAAACGAGCGTGAGACTATGATCCGTCACAGTAGATGGCACTTAAAAAACAATCTTCCCGCTAACGTCCCGTTCTTTGCTTTAGTGATTTTCATCTATCTTTAGATATATGATTGATTAATCTATGATTATGATTCGTACGGACAGGTCTTTGTTTCGCTCTCGGTAGAGAGTTAAATATTCCTTGGTTTCGGCAAAGAGAATATCAGAGAATATAAACGCTACGCTGTGTTTCGGCACTTTCAGCCTGTGAATAAGTAAACACCAATTTTAAAATGTCTGGTTTGGAACCATTTTCTACGCGTATGCGGAAAGCAACAAGAAAAATTCACAATATTAGCGATGCATTGGTCAACGCGAAATTCGCGATATGTAAGTAGCTACAACCGTGTCGCTGCTTGAAACCACCGGAGCACTATACAATATTTTTTATATCACATCTTACAAATTTTAGCTCTGAGAGACGAAAATGTTTGGGGAGGAGGATTGTTCATATTCTACCACGTATTTGCATATCTTGAAGATGCAAAAGAAAGACTGCGCAATATCTACTTAGACAAGCTCTTTCTACACAAAAGCCTGTACCGGTGAGTCAAATTCTTCGCATCGCGAACGCTTCTATTCAAAAGAAGTCGTATTTTCTCGGAAGAAACTTTCTTAATGTAAATTTCTCTCAATGATTAATTATTATTAGTTAGTGTCCTCTCATGTCAAGAACATTTACTTCTAAATTTCAGAAAGAAAGCCTTCGAAAATGATCTTGCTCACTATCTTGGTGCCAACTGGCAAGAAATCCCCAAGGCACCAGCTCTGGAAAACTACTTGCAACACTTGCAAGACCTTGAGCGAGATAGTCCTGTACTGCTTATGGCATATGTGTATCATATGTATCTTGGACTGTTGAGTGGGGGACAAATATTGTCTAAAAAGAGGCAGATGTTTGGTGATAGTAAGTATTATTATTTCTTTGATATGACAATGATGCAGCAGAATTGTAGCCACTACATTTACTACACACACTACATACTGAATGGCATTATGCCAACAGCATGATCATATAAGCATAAGAATGCTTTTTTGGTTCGGTTTTCTGTTTATACTAGTAATGAGTTGGGCAAGTTGTGTATCTGATAGTAAGTGTTCACCTGTACTGGACAGTTGCAGTGTGATACAGGCTTCAAGCTTCAAATTTGTGCCCAATATTATTGCACTCATTACCCTGAGACACGCCTATTCACTCAGTAATTTCTTAAGATCCAGTTTTGAATCCAGTTTCCTGGTACTGCAGAAGAGTTTTACCATCAACTTGTAATCAACTGATTGATACCAATCTAGGACCAGGGGGTGTATAGGGATTCAGGCAAGGTACCTTGACTTTACTAAGGTCATGGTTGGTTTGGTTTCCTAAAGTTAGAATATTATTTATTAAGGTATATCGATGCCCAATATTAATGCTATAATAACAGCATGATTATTTTGATGGATTTTTATCATTAAACAAGATATTGATTTCTTTAACAATGTTCAGTGACTGTATATGTTTGAAAAGATTTAAATAACTAGTTTTACATACAAGTAACTAGCCTCGCGAAATTCCAATATTTTGTCACAGGTGACATATCTACACTTAAGCAGTAGTTTGCTATTTAATGCAATGTTTAAATACATAGTAAGCTGCTTAGAATACATGGCATCATTGTAACAAAGTTAGCAATGGGTACATTGTTTCTAATAAGTAATTTTATTATACCTTTCAGAAAATGCCAAAGAGGTAACATACAAAGATGAAGTAACTGACTTCAGTGACGTGGACATTCCAAAACTGAAGACCGAATTTAGGGCAGCTATGAATGAAATCGCAGACCACCTCACTGAACAAGAAAAAGATGCATTGATTGAAGAGAGCAAACAGGTGTTTATCATGAACAACCTCATAGTGAACTCTGTGGGAGGGCAGAACCAAGTCATGTATAACTTGTTGTATAAGGCATCGGCAGTGATTATGCTCATCAGTGCTGTTGTCTTTGCTTATAAAGTGCATAAGAATTTGTGAATTAAGAACAGTGATAAGTTGATTATTGTTATTATACGGGGCTTCTATAATAATATGTTTGTGTTGTATTCTGGACAAGTATATCAAGACGAAATCTTCCATATTATTAGGGATTTGTTTTATTATTAGATAGAAATAAGATTTCTAATGTCATAGTTATAAACAGGCAAAAATTTTGTAGTATATGCCTGAGTGATGATTACCAAAAATAGACATGTTAATTTAAGTCTTTAAATTGTGATAGAAAATATTTCCTAATACAATTTAGTCATTCTGTTATTAAAGACTGAAAGTTTTGGAATAATTTTTGTTTTATATTTATGTATCCTAGGAATTTCTTATTTTTCTAGATATCAATAGACATAGTTAAATTCATTACTTCGCCTTTCTGTTACACTTTGTGAAACTTAAACACATCACTATCGATAAAAACCTAAGGTTATATCTTAGGTTATCGTTCACAAAAATATTTTCAAATAAAATATTATATGAAATAAGTTTACTTAGTACCAGCTCACATACATGCTGATAGTTAACATTAACAAGTGCAATTTGAAAAATTTATTACCGACTTCCATTCTATTACATTGGTAAAAAACAGTGGAGTATATCTCAAAAACTACTGGACCGAATTTGATGAAATTTAAATGGGACCACACGGGAAGCACCAGCTTTCAAACAAAAAAAAGAACTTTTAAAATTGGTTCATCCAGTCGAAAGTTTGAGGAAAAACATAAAAAAAACAAAATAAACGTCGAATTGAGTACCTCCTCCTTTTTTTGGAAGTCGGTAGAAAAATGCACCTACCACACCTGGAATAGAAGTTGGGCATCATTATTTTAGATGGGTATGAATATAACATATTATCAAGTATACTACTTACTTACTTGCAGTACAAAAAAGTTATCAGAATCAAACAAAATTTCAAAACTAATTTCTATCAGTCAGTTACCATAGAACAGGCTCTGCTTAGTTTTGGACCTGAAGACCTTGTGTGGTTGTTGTCCCATATTATTATTCTGTCCGTAATGGAATTACTTACATTCCTTGAACTTACGTTCAAGCGCTCGCAATGGAGCTCGACTTTGCGATCTTATCGATCTAAGCAACTCTTGCTGCGATCAGAAATTGGATGGGTGACCGCTAGTGACATTAAGCGGCTTTCAGACTATGCCTTAATATAATAGCATATACCATATAGCTCAAAGCACAACAATTTCGCGTACCATACATTGTTATGGACACATTCACACTGCACTGTAATATATATATTATTGGCTTCCTATACGCTATAAAATTGGTGCGATGCGCTGAGTTCATGCTGTGCTATATCACGCGCCGCCCTCTTCCTCTTCCCTTACCCCCGGCCGTCCCGCAAGCGAAACGAGCGACTGCCTGGACATCCTATAATAATTTTGAAAATGATCCTCATTATCTAAATCTTCAAAAAGTTTGAAATCACCACATTCTCCTCTGAACTTTATATGATTTGATATCCAGGGTCTGGCATTTTTCTTCTTTCGTAGCATTAATAACAAGATAGTGTCAAATGCCGCATTGTCACCATCGCTCGATGAGCTTTCAAGACTACAGTATTCAATCCATTGTGTCGATCGTGATGTGTGCTGTGCAACTGTCAACCAAGCTTGCTACATACCTACTATAAAAGCTTGCGATAATATCACGTAATTGAATGCCATGCTATATAGTATAGCATTAGCTTCTTTTATGCTATACTATATAGTACAATGGTATAGCGTAGTCTGAAATTAGCTTTATTCAACTGAGCGCTTCAAGCTGTCGGTCCCGGTTGTTCGCCTTATGATAATGGTCATTGGGCTATGTCAAAGGTCTTCAAGCGACCTGAAAATTTCCACATGGGTTGGTCACTAGGCAATCTACCAAGCTACACTGGGCCCGCGTGGTGTATTATGGCCCAACTCCTCTCTCTGAGAAGAAGGCTCGAGTCCCAGCAGTGGGAATATAACGGGCTAATATGTTATGGGATAAATGTTGTAAATTTATTGATTTACATTCATACCTCATTAATTTTATATATTATTTATCTGATATGGCGGTATACAACTTTTTTTGTAAATTTATTGATTTACATTCATGCCCCACCTAATTATATTAGAAATGTTATATATTATTTATCTGATATGGCGGTATACAACTGCCATCTTGGCTTTCTAGTTTATAATATATTCATAGAACTTGCATGATTACCTATATTCCTTAAAAAAATAGATTATATAACCCTAGTTTCCTATTTCGTGTGTCAAAAATTATCAAAATCGTCAAGTAGAGGGCTTCCGGCTTATGGAACACTTATAAAATAGCTGTTCTGGGCAATCAAATAAAAATTAAACACTTCCATCAATAGTTTACAAAAATATTTTATTACACCTAGTGTGTACAAGTATAAATATTTACAATGCACAAATATTAATCAATCATTAGCTAAGTAGATACAATAGGAATCATCTAAACGACGGCAATGTGGGGGGATCCATCGCCATATCTATTAGATCGTCGATGTCATCCGAATTGAAGAATGACATTTCCAGCTGCAACAAAAAAAGAGATCTATAAAACTGTCGTAAAAAGCAATAACTGAAAACTTACGGCCTTACTTATAAACGCTGCTTAAAGTTAAATAACGTCATTTAGTACGGCGTAGAACAATTTTGTAGTGCGCAGTACTAAATAACCTCGTTTAAAGTTAAGCTGCGTTTATAAGTAAGGCCCATAGTGATAGTGAAGTAGGATGTTTGATAACTTGAGGTTATCAAAAAAGATACACAATGTTTTTTTAATGTGATAATGGAAGATTAATGTTGTGCGTGCACCTTCACGACACCTCTTTTTACAGATATACAAAGTAGGAACGCGTTTTTAACGCAGGCGTAGACAGACGCATAACTTTCTCTTACTACGATATATTTTTAAATTCCGTTAAAGTAACAGAGTATAGCCAAGACTCCTGGTGGTTGGTAAATGGCATGGTAACATTAAGGCGCGGTCCAATCCTAATTTTAAAACAATTTACAATGCTTTACATAAGGTTGAGAATTGCTTATCAGATTGGACGATGTAATGCGAAAATGCAATTGAAAACGTGCTAATACTTTTTATATTTAGTTCGTATAATCAAATGATTAAACTTTTATGATAAAAGAGTTCATAGTTCACTAGTAAATTTAATTGGCAATTCGAATGTGATACTCATTAAAATATATTTGTCTATAATTGAATAAAAATGCTTTTTCCCACGAAGTACGTCAGAAAAATTGCAAAATTTAGGGAATGTTGCCGATTTTTTTCAATCAAACCAAGTTTGCTCAATCGTGTATTGGCTCCCATAGTTCATAAGAACGTATATTCAATTTACAACCCGTTTTTTTTACGAACTTCGATTATTAGGTTTAAGCGTCGAAAAATTAAGTTTTTGCGAAGTCGAATCATGAAATTTGGTCCTAATCTACAATCATTTCGCCTTAAGTATGAGACAGTGAAATCGCTTGCCGAAAAAACCATTGACGGGTCTTACACTCGGTATTTATAAACAAGTAATTACTTATTGCTAAGTATTTTCTTAAAGAAGTAAGCACTTGACGATAGAATACTTAAACATAAAATCTCATTCTATAGTCGAGCAATGAACGTTACTTACTAATGTATTACATAACCCTATCAAAATTGGATGTATCTTTATACACTTGTATGAGGTTGTTGTCTTGGGACTTTAATTTTTACAGCATAATGCGCAGAACAGTTTCGTAGTTTGCTGCAGTACAACATGTTATATAAATTTATCAAAACAAATCATAAGAAAAATAGTATTAGGGTTGTCAAATATACATATAATTCGTGCAGCTTAATTCAGCCAATTGACATGCAATAATAACAGATCGATAACATCATCTATTAATTACATTCCAGTTCATTAATGCGGAATGTTAAATAGCAGTACATTTTAATGTATTGTCTCGTAAATTAATTTTTACTATTAACATACTTGCAGTTAAATACAAAAAGGATTCATTATGTACATTTAGTATGTACCTACTTAATGATTCGAGTAATTATATGAGTACTTATGCAGCGTTTATAAATAAAGCCGTTATTGTAATGTATATATCTGCGTATATATTAAGCGCTGAAAGTCGGCATGCAGGCGGCAGTGCAGACGTCCCTCACTAAACATTTATAGCTTTACTTATAAATGTTGCTTAAATTTATGATAACGTCATTTAGTAGGGCGCAGAACAGTTTTGTAGTGCGCACTACTAAATGAGGTTACATAAACATATGCAGCGTTTATAAGTAAAACTGTTATTGTAATGTATATAGCTGACCATGCGTTACTTGTCACCAAACATTTACAGCATTATTTATAAACGTTGTTTACAACGTTATATAGGGTGTTTGGTAGAGGGTCCGACAAACCGAATGAGCGTGTTCGGGGGCCCACTTGGAGAATACAAGTTGGCCAAAAAAATCCTCGACCCCCCAATTTTTTAAAACTTTTTTTTGTGAATTTTCTGTTTTTCTCCGAAATTGTATCTATTTACCACCATAACCTTTGTAAAATCTGTTTTACAGCAAATTTTTTTAGTTGAATTTGGTCTCTAATACACCTTCAGGCCACGCAAAGCAAAATTGCAGAGCTAACTTACAGACTAGAAGCTTTAGTATGTCGTTGTTATAAGTGATAAATATAAAACGGAAAAATTCACAAAAATTTTTTTGGCCAACTGCGTTCTCCATGTGGGCCCCCGAACACGCTTATTTGGTTTGTCGGACCCTCTACCAAACACCCTGTATATAATCATATGCAGCGCTTGTAAATAAAGCCGTTAATGCAATGGATATAACTCACCATACCTACGCTTCGTCTCGGTACGGGCAGTAATGCATACGCCCCTAACATCCTTACTTAAAAACGTAAGGTCATTTAGTACGGCGCAGAACAGTTGTGTATTGCGCCGTACTAAATAACGTCACATAAACTTATGCAGCGTTTATAAGTAAATCCATTATTGTAATGTATATAACTGAGCATGCGCTGCGTGTCGGCACACAGGTGGCATTGCAGACGTTCCTCACTAAACATTTACAGCCTTACTTATAAACGTTGCTTAAAGCTATAATAACATCATTTAGTACGACGCCGTTCTAAATGACGTTACATAAACTTATGCAACGTTTATAAGTAAATCCATTATTGTAATGTATATAACTGAGCATGCGCTGCGTGTCGGCACACAGGTGGCATTGCAGACGTTCCTCACTAAACATTTACAGCCTTACTTATAAACGTTGCTTAAAGCTATAATAACATCATTTAGTACGACGCCGTTCTAAATGACGTTACATAAACTTATGCAACGTTTATAAGTAAATCCATTATTGTAATGTATATAATTGAGCATGCGCTGCGTGTCGGCACACAGGTGGCATTGCAGACGTTCCTCACTAAACATTTACAGCCTTACTTATAAACGTTGCTTAAAGCTATAATAACATCATTTAGTACGACGCCGTTCTAAATGACGTTACATAAACTTATGCAGCGTTTATAAGTAAATCCGTTGTTGTAATGTATATAACTGAGCATGCGCTCCGTGTCGGCACACAGGTGGCATTGCAGACGTTCCTCACTAAACATTTAAAGCCTTACTTATAAACGTTGCTTAAAGCTATAATAACATCATTTAGTACGATGCCGTTCTAAATGACGTTACATAAACTTGTGCAGCGTTTATAAGTAAAGAATGGATGAAAGGAGATTAGTCGCGGCGGATAACCGGGTGTATGTGGCTCGAGTGAATGGAATCGTTGGATTAGTCTCGTATCAATGGTCAGGATCGTAGTAAGTGGAAAACAGGCGCGACTTTTATGTGTTATATATTATATTGTTATATATTGTTTATAAGTGACGCTGTTATTGTAATGGATACTGACCATGCGTTGCGTGTCGGCGCACGGGCGGCAGTGCAGCCGTCCCTCGCGACACTCGCAGCGCGGCGGCGCGGCGCACGGCTGCGCGGAGAGCGCCGCCCTGCCGCCCGCCACGCTCGAGAACCGCCGCACCGTCGGACGGTCCGCGCTCAGCTTCGCGCCCGCCAATATCGTACCTGCACATATACACATACAGGTAGGGTGGCCAGATGCTTGGAATGTACACAAAAACATAAATTTGAATTCTCGTTTTATTATGAAAAGTAACGTAGTTTGTACACATTTTCAATATGAAAAACGGGATTCACTCACGTAAAGAAGTCGGATCTTTCCGACTATAGTTTCAACCACATCCGGTGGTCTTTTTCAAGGAAAGTGCAGAACGCTCGCGGTTGCGTCTCGCCTCGCACTGATGTGACTTTTTTAAGTGAGTGAATCCCGTTTTTCATATTAAAAATATAATCTCGTTAACCTTCGAAATAGTACTTATACGATGTATACCGCGTCAACACCGCATTAAATATATAATGCACTTGTTAAACCGCATCTATTATATCTAATCTAAATATGGGACATCTCAGCCAAGACACGGTTGAATGAACTGCAAGTTTTAGAAAAAAAAAATGCTATTTAACAGAACCTAAAACAATTTACCAGGAAACAAAATTAATGAACATCAAACAGTGTAAATACAATATATGTATATTTGTACGCAAAACACTCGATAGCAAACTCCATACAAACTTGCGGTTAACTAAACTTAAAAATGTTGGGCGCCCTTGCACCCGGCGCGCGAGCTATCTCGTTTTGCCGAAGTGTCGCACGAACTACGGCAAAACGATGATAACATTCGCAGGCGCGCAGAGTTTTAACAAGCTACCTTCAGATTTAAAAAATGTAAGCCCGTTCACCGCATTCAAAAATAAACTTCACCAGTACGTATTAGCGGATCATATCACTGCTATGAATGCGTTGGACGGACGACATGTTTGTTTGCAAAGTTATGAATAATTAGTTATTTAGTTTTGTGATGACGAATGTTTCATCATCATCTCAGCCGTAAGACGTCCACTGCTAAATGTCTCCCCCGCAACTCGGTCATAAGGTCATTGTTTATAGCGTAAGTGTCTAAATCGAAAAAAAAACTAAATATTTCTTCTAATATCGTTTTTGGTTGGAAATACCTTGGGATCAAGTTTATAAAATCACAAAACCAGCACAATACTCCAAGAACACTGGACACTGACTACTGCGTGCATCGGCTTTGATTAAAATATGGCGGTACATAAAAATAATTTCCTTATCTAAATATCAGACAACTGTAATTCATTTCAATATTTAAGAATCGCGAAAGGCTAACACAAAAAATATAACATTCAAAATAATTGTCTATGGAAATTAAGAAGCCAACTTACACTCGTAGTACCATACCCACACTTGAAGTGATGCAAATACTTTCCTATTAGAGTTTGAAAACTATCGTGAGTATCGCACATTGTACTAATATAAAGATACCGGCTTCACTCACTTGGTATTATGTCGGTTTAAGTCCGACGACGTTTCGAACGTGTAAGACGTTCTTCTTCGGGGAGTGTTCACGCTTGGAGATCGCGTCGCGCACTGCGCGCCTCGGCTCTCAGCTGCCGGCGTCGGACTCAAGCCGATATAATACCAAGTGAGTGAAGCCAGAATCTTTATATTAGTATACTTCCTATTATTGAGCATAACTCAAAAGCATGACGACGGTCGCTGATGAAAGTGATTAAATTTAAAGGTACTCGTAGGTTTATCTTAGCTAATAAAAAATTAGGCATCGCAATCGGATGATTCGTGGAGTCGTCAGCCTCCCTCTTATAAGTTGGTTAAACTTGTAACCTAACGATGATCAACGAACATCAGGAACTAGCCAACACACCAACGTCTACGTTCACTTCACACCTTAGGGGTGAAATGTAAAAAACTGTATCCCTACAAGATTAAAGGCGTCAAGTAAAACAAATCTAGTTTGAAGCCGCACCGGTGTAGGCTCTGTGTAAATGAATCAGCCCGTCAGTGTATTTATACCGTTAGTCTCCAAAGCAAGCGAAGTACACAGCCCCAGCCTATCTTTGGGCAGTTTGACTTGCTTTCTCAATCCGGAGTCGCCGACCAAGCGCTCGTAGTCCTTGTTCGTATACGCCAACGAACTATCCACACCTGTGAAAAGGCATAAAAATAAAAATTAACATTTAATCCTTCAGCTGTCGCGGAACTAGACAATAGATAATGTATTGATTCAGGCGTTACTTTGCGGAAATCCATTACCGTCGAGCGCTAGACCGACAGTCTGTCGGTCAACATCTCCCGAGGATGCCTCGTGTGGAGGCGAAACACGTGTCGAATCGTTTTTGGTTGATTGGGTTGTTTTGTGTGTGGTTTATTCTGTATACTTCCTGTTTGCAGTTTGTGCGGGAGGGAGGGTTACACACACCGCAACTCGGCCATAAGCATTGTTTTTAGCGGAAGTGTCACAAAATATTGCTTCTAATATCGTTTTTGATAATAGAACAACCATTGTTATCCTGGTTAACGACAGCGAAGGGGAACCAGCAATAACGTTAACAATCTTAGAACTAGTAAATGTGCACAGTATGTAAAAATTACAATTATATTTTATTAGCTGCGCTATGCGTGGTGATGGATGATGATGATTCAAAATATATAGACTCCATTACTCAGGGATAATGCAGCATTTAAATGGTGAAAGAAATTTTGGAATAGATCAAGTACATTTTTAGATTATTCGTTACAAACATACAAACATACCAATCTTTCCTCTTTCCAATATTATTGGTATAGATATACCCTGGCGAGTATATAGAACACTAGGATTCCCTGTGTGATGAAGATCACAGATCTTCTCCGGGCACTCTTGGAAATGTTAGGTCGTGGTTGGTAAGATGGCACACGGTGGGTCTTCAACGTAGTGTAATACGTCTTCCCAGTGGTGGTGACTACACATTTTTCTATTTCTTTCCATTTTACTCGGTTCGTCATATTTCGAGAACACTCTGTCATGGAAGCCTTAGTTGCCGTCTTGATAAGATCCGTCCAGCGTGTAGGAAACCTGCCTCTACCTCTCTTTCCTGCTATCTGAGCTTGGCCTACTAGTCTTTCCATTTAGTCTTCATTCCTGGAGATGTGCCCGAAAAACTTTACAATTCGTAGTTGTACAGTCGACGAAAGTCTATTTTTAGTTTTGAGCTCTTTCAGAATAGATACATAGGTGCGGAATGCGGTCTACGGACGACTCGAATGCCTTGCGAAAAACCACAAAATAGATCAGAATTGGGGTGTGAAACTCTCTTGACTTACATTTTAAGTAGCTTTCGTAAAATATGTTTTCGACGTTATATGTTTGTTACCTCATAACTTTCGATTGGGTGAACAGATTTCCAAAATTATTAAAGCTGGCGCTTTCTGTGTGGTCCCATGTAAATATTATCAAATTCGGTCCAGTAGTTTTTGAATTACACTACAATAACTGATTTTTACCAAAGTAATATAATAGAATGGAAGTCGGTATTAAATTTTTCAAATGGCACTTGTTGTAGTTTACATTTGTCATAACATCTCGTTTATACTATATAATATAAAATATAATACATAAATGTTCAGTCATCCTTACCGAATAAATATTTGGCGACACGTTTCTTGGACAGCATAAAGTCATCGTCCATCAATATGTGGAGGGTGACCGAATTCTCCATCAAGTTGTGGTAGATGGTAGAATAGTCCAGCTGAAAATATAAACAAGAATTTAAAATTATATGAACGCATATGGTTTATATTGAAACTGGTAGCCCTATGGCTGCAACCACACGGAAAATGACTATGCCACGATACGACAAGCATTAAAAAGTCTAATAATAAAAAGCCTATTGAGAGAAGGGCCTATCATTAAGCACTTTGCAGACGGCGGGGCGGGGCAGTCTTTTTGACCGCGAAGCAATAAAGCAGCCATAGCTCGCTGGGCACTGGCGGCGCGGTCTTTTTGTCCTCCTATGTGCGTTGGTAGTATAGGACTGCATTTGCGCTATCGTTCGCGGTGATATTGACTGGCCCGGCCCGCCCCGGCGTCTGCAAAACGATTAAAAGACGAAGACGAAGTCGACTAAAGAATAAGTCAATAACGATAAGAGAATATGATAATATAACGATGGTGGTTTAGTGGTCATGGCGTCTGACACGGATTGTCGGAAGATGCAGGTTAGAATCCCGTCCGAGTAAGCGATTTCTCTTTCTAAAATTGCTATGTTTGGTATCGCTAAGCAGGCGGTAGTGCTTTGAAAATCATATTAAACAAATTACATCCACTTGACATTTTGAGTGTTTGACCTGCAGGGCTATTATGTATCTCAGTTGCTAACAAATGTTGATTGAAATCTTGAAAAATGGCGGTTCTATGTCAGTTTTGACAACTCCAGTAAGCAAATATGTATGTAAGTTGATGACTGGAACTGACAAAACTGACATAGAGCCGCCATTTTTCAAGATTTCAATCAACATTTGTTAGTAACATACATAATAGGCCTACTGATGCGTATTTCAAAGCGTATACAGATAAAAAATAATAAAGCAGATTACCCTCATGTTGGCCTGATTGCACTTGGTACAAGGCATGAGTATGAAGGTCCTGGGCACGGCGGCGCGGTACGGGAGCCGAGTCGCGAAGCTCAGTGCGGCGAACATATCGGCTCGCGCGGAGCGGTTACCGTGAGCAATGTCCGATTTTTCTGTAACCAAATGGAAAGTACAGTCGCGTTTGAAACGCCACTAGAAATTTTATAGAGGAATAAAGTTTAAGAAACTGTTTAAGACGAAATATGCCCCATATTTTAAAATTCCCTCTCAATATGTAAAACTAGACTTTTGAAAATGGTTAATTAACATTTTTTGTGTAATAAATGTTCAAAAAATTCTTTATTCGTATATGGCCACCGATACACGATAAAATAAATTTGGCTCGATAGAAAAATATCGCAAACTTTCCTTAGACCACCAATTATGGCATTGAATACTAATTATAGTATTGAATACTAGTTATTGTATTGAATACTAATCGTGGCGTTGAATAGTAATTATAGATCTGAATACTAATTATGGCATTGGATACTAATTATGGCATTGGATACTAACTATGGCATTGGATACTAATTATTGTATTGAGTACTAATTATTCTATTGAATACTAATCGTGGCGTTGAATAGTAATTATAGAATTGAATACTAATAATGGCATTGGATACTAATTATTGTATTGCATACTAATTATTGTATTGAATACTAATCGTGGCATTGAATAGTAATTATAGAATTGAATACTAATTATAGAATTGAATACTAATTATTGTATTGAATACTAATCGTGGCGTTGAATAGTAATTATAGAATTGAATACTAATTATGGTATTGGATACAAATTATTATATTGAATACTAATTATTGTATTGAATACTAATCGTGGCGTTGAATAGTATTTATAGAATTGAATACTAATTATAGAATTGAATACTAATTATTGTATTGAATACTAATTATTGTATTGAATACTAATCGTGGCGTTGAATAGTAATTATAGAATGAATACTAATTATGGTATTGGATACTAATTATTATATTGAATACTAATTATTGTATTGAATACTAATCGTGGCGTTGAATAGTAATTATAGAATTGAATACTAATTATAGAATTGAATACTAATTATGGCATTGGATACTAATTATTGTATTGAATACTAATCGTGGCGTTGAATAGTATTTATAGAATTGAATACTAATTATAGAATTGAATACTAATTATTGTATTGAATACTAATTATTGTATTGAATACTAATCGTGGCGTTGAATAGTAATTATAGAATGAATACTAATTATGGTATTGGATACTAATTATTATATTGAATACTAATTATTGTATTGAATACTAATCGTGGCGTTGAATAGTAATTATAGAATTGAATACTAATAATTATAGAATTGAATACTAATTATGGCATTGGATACTAATTATTGTATTGAATACTAATCGTGGCGATGAATAGTATTTATAGAATTGAATACTAATTATAGAATTGAATACTAATTATTGTATTGAATACTAATCTTGGCGTTGAATAGTAATTATAGAATTGAATACTAATGTTGGCATTGGATACTAACTATTGTATTGTATACTAATCGTGGCGTTGAATAGTAATTATAGAATTGAATACTAATTATTGTATTGAATACTAATCGTGGCGTTGAATAGTAATTATAGAATTGAATACTAATTATAGAATTGAATACTAATTATGGCATTGGATACTAATTATTGTATTGAATACTAATCGTGGCGATGAATAGTATTTATAGAATTGAATACTAATTATAGAATTGAATACTAATTATTGTATTGAATACTAATCTTGGCGTTGAATAGTAATTATAGAATTGAATACTAATGTTGGCATTGGATACTAATTATTGTATTGAATACTAATTATTGTATTGAATACTAATCGTGGCGTTGAATAGTAATTATAGAATTGAATACTAATTATTGTATTGAATACTAATCGTGGCGTTGAATAGTAATTATAGAATTGAATACTAATTATTGTATTGAATACTAATCGTGGCGTTGAATAGTAATTATAGAATTGAATACTAATTATTGTATTGAATACTAATCTTGGCGTTGAATAGTAATTATAGAATTGAATACTAATGTTGGCATTGGATACTAATTATTGTATTGTATACTAATCGTGGCGTTGAATAGTAATTATAGAATTGAATACTAATTATTGTATTGAATACTAATCGTGGCGTTGAATAGTAATTATAGAATTGAATACTAATTATGGCATTGGATACTAATTATAGTATTGAATAATATGTATGGCATAGAATACTAATTACAGAATTGAACACTAATTACGGTATTGAATACTAATTATAGAATTGAACTTCCTTATAAAATTGAATTATGATTATGAATACTTATTTTGGTTTTTATGTATTTTTAAGACGTTAGATGCAGGTCGCTCCTAACCTGGGAATTTATGAGGGCAACTAATTATGGCATTGGATACTAACTATGGCATTGGATACTAATTATTGTATTGAGTACTAATTATTCTATTGAATACTAATCGTGGCGTTGAATAGTAATTATAGAATTGAATACTAATAATGGCATTGGATACTAATTATTGTATTGCATACTAATTATTGTATTGAATACTAATCGTGGCATTGAATAGTAATTATAGAATTGAATACTAATTATAGAATTGAATACTAATTATTGTATTGAATACTAATCGTGGCGTTGAATAGTAATTATAGAATTGAATACTAATTATGGTATTGGATACAAATTATTATATTGAATACTAATTATTGTATTGAATACTAATCGTGGCGTTGAATAGTAATTATAGAATTAAATACTAATTATGGCATTGGATACTAATTATTGTATTGAATACTAATCGTGGCGTTGAATAGTATTTATAGAATTGAATACTAATTATAGAATTGAATACTAATTATTGTATTGAATACTAATTATTGTATTGAATACTAATCGTGGCGTTGAATAGTAATTATAGAATGAATACTAATTATGGTATTGGATACTAATTATTGTATTGAATACTAATTATTGTATTGAATACTAATCGTGGCGTTGAATAGTAATTATAGAATTGAATACTAATTATAGAATTGAATACTAATTATGGCATTGGATACTAATTATTGTATTGAATACTAATCGTGGCGATGAATAGTATTTATAGAATTGAATACTAATTATAGAATTGAATACTAATTATTGTATTGAATACTAATCTTGGCGTTGAATAGTAATTATAGAATTGAATACTAATGTTGGCATTGGATACTAATTATTGTATTGTATACTAATCGTGGCGTTGAATAGTAATTATAGAATTGAATACTAATTATTGTATTGAATACTAATCGTGGCGTTGAATAGTAATTATAGAATTGAATACTAATTATAGAATTGAATACTAATTATGGCATTGGATACTAATTATTGTATTGAATACTAATCGTGGCGTTGAATAGTAATTATAGAATTGAATACTAATTATTGTATTGAATACTAATCGTGGCGTTGAATAGTAATTATAGAATTGAATACTAATTATAGAATTGAATACTAATTATGGCATTGGATACTAATTATTGTATTGAATACTAATCGTGGCGATGAATAGTATTTATAGAATTGAATACTAATTATAGAATTGAATACTAATTATTGTATTGAATACTAATCTTGGCGTTGAATAGTAATTATAGAATTGAATACTAATGTTGGCATTGGATACTAATTATTGTATTGTATACTAATCGTGGCGTTGAATAGTAATTATAGAATTGAATACTAATTATTGTATTGAATACTAATCGTGGCGTTGAATAGTAATTATAGAATTGAATACTAATTATGGCATTGGATACTAATTATAGTATTGAATAATATGTATGGCATAGAATACTAATTACAGAATTGAACACTAATTACGGTATTGAATACTAATTATAGAATTGAACTTCCTTATAAAATTGAATTATGATTATGAATACTTATTTTGGTTTTTATGTATTTTTAAGACGTTGGATGCAGGTCGCTCCTAACCTGGGAATTTATGAGGGCAACCTGCGTCCAGCCGTGCGATTCTCTAAGAGCAATCATCGTTGCATCTTTGACAACATTCATGAAACAAAAGACGAGATGACAAGAAACGTTGGAAAAACAACCTTATGTACAAGGGCGATATCTCATAAAGTAGTTGACATCGGTGAGCTCGTCGACCAGCACATCGACTAATCATTAGAGAATCGCACGGCAGCAGTGGACTTTTACGGTTGACATGATGACAATTATGCGTATTTTTAAGGAAGTATCCATCGTTAGTGTGACAATTAATATGTATAAATGTATGTTTGTTACTTACCGATGGTGAAGCTATCGAAGTGATGCGCGATCTCTATAGCGTTAGTGAACACCTTATTGTTGACGTAAAGCGCTCGCGGCCGCCGGTACACGCCGCGCCCACCGAAACCGACGATGGCGTATCTGTTACCACAGAAATACATACTTTATATCGGTTCTAGTATGAATTATTGTTCTTTGAAGTTTTATCACAGTTTGAAACATTAAAAAAACCCCGACACAATATAATAACAAGAACAATTTTAGAAATTTAATACCGACTTCCATTCTATTCAGTTATTGGAGTGTAACTCAAAAACGACTGGACCGAATTTGATGAAATTTAAATGGGACCACACGGGAAGCACCAGCTTTCAAACAAAAAAGAATTTTGAAAGTCGGTTCACCCTATGAAAGTTATGAGGTAACAAAAATAAAAAAAATACAGTCGAATTGAGTACCTCCTCCGTTTTTTGGAAGATAAGATATAGATATACGGTAAAAAAATAGTATGAAATGCCCATGTACAAGACAAGGTACATATGCACAAACTTCAGTAATATTAAAGTATTTTGTTACACGTTGTGCAGACAGAAAAAGTATTTTCTGTGTTTGCTAAAGCGTGTCTAAAATATCTAAATTGATAAGTCGATTTTAATATTGGAGTTATAAAATGAGGTTGCATTTGTGTTGTATTCAAAGCAAATAACTAACTGACTCAAGTATTTCTCTCACGCTTTTTTCGGTATAGGATTTTAAATATACCTGTTGTCAGAAAGTCCGCCCGCTTGCAGTTTGGTGTCGAACGCTTCGATGAATAAGTCCATATTCTTGTTTTTGCGTATATTCTTGTTACAGAACTGCGCTTCTATGATGAACACTACGTCGGTGGACTTGGGCACGTATTGTAGCACGTGGAAGCCTCCCTCCTCGATGATATCGCCTTGTGGGGTTGTACATCTGCAATATTGAAGATATTAAAGTCAATAATACTAGTATTGTCCTCTATAAAGTCACGTACCTAATGTGTGTGACAAGTTTTATCAAAATCGGTCGGTAAATAGCACCGCAGCGCAGCAATCTCCCCTTTTTAGAAAAAGCACCCTTCCATTCAAAAATCTCCAAAGGCATTGAATAGTAGAACATAAGTTCTGCGAACAGTAGACCTCACGAGCATAGTCCTATCAGCGGCATTTTTTCGCGGTCTGTGCTATCAGCAGGTTATCGAAATTCAGAGAAGAATTACAAATATTTATTTCGACAAGACCTTAACCAACTTTGTTAACTTGAATTTTACCAAAATAGTCAATTTTTTAAACTTCACAAGGGGCCGTCCATTAATCACGTGAGGTTTTTTGGCCTTTTTTGATTTACGATTATCGTTTGGCTAAGTGACATGGATATTTTTCTTATTTTTTTTCTTAACTGGTACACCTTGGCCTCTCGCTCCGTAACAGGTTATCGCTGAGTATCGAGGCAACCTGTATAAATAATCAATAAAATTATTTTGAGTTGGTATTGTGTATGTGTTAGCCAATGTTTCTTATATAGTATAATATAAGTAGCCCCGTGGAATTAGCACCAAAAAGGGGCCAAACCTAAAAAAAAAAATATGTAGCGTTTTCCTTCCAGATTAGTTTTCCACTGGCAGTCTAAATTTTGTTTCGCGTGGTACTTGATCCGTTGCGTCATCCGCCATCTCGATACTACCAAAAACTGATAAGAACCAAAATTGTGGGGAACTATATACGAGTACAACAACTTTGTTATAACCATCATAATCATCCCCTTTTGTTCCCACTGCTGGAGGACTCGAGCCTTCCTCTCAGAGAGAGGAGTGTGGCCATAATTCACCACGCGGGCCCAGTGCGGCTTGGTGGATAGGCTAGTGGCGAACCTATGTCGAAGTTTTCAGGCCGCCCGAAAGCCTTCGACAAAGCCTAACGACTGTTGTCTTAAGACAAACAGCAAGGACCGATGGCTTAACGTGACCTCGAAATACGGAAGCGCTCAGTTGAATAATGCCACTAGCGGTCACCCATCCAAGTCCTGACCGCAGCAGCCGTTGCTTAACTTGTTGATCGGTTAAGATCGCCAAGTCAAGCTCCGCTACGAGCGCTTCTAACCATATAAACGAGTTATAATCATGTTTCGCGTGAAATTTAAAATAAACGTTATAATGCAATAATACTCACTGTTGACAATGGTCTGGCACGTGTGTCGGTACGTGCTGCTGGTTGCACAGCTGCAGGTAAGCGTTGGCCAACGCGCACGCCGACACTCCCGACTGGCACTGCTCGAAGAACGGACTTGCGTCGATCTATAAGTCATAATTACATTATAAATAGAGTTTATCATACTCAAGGATTTATCTCTCTAGTTAATAACACACTCATACCCACAAAATTATCGTAGTTGATGCTATGATGGATGAGGGTCACGATGACCTAGCGGTCAAGGCTCAAGATACCAGATTCATTTAGTTGTCAGCAAATGGTAGGTATACGCACACAAAACTGTATACAAGATCTTTCATTTGTACATAGGGAACGCATGCAAGTATAGCGTACAAATATAAGTTTAAATTTAAATAATTTATTAAGTGATATATACATAGTATTAAATTTACATGTCAGATATCAATTACAATTCATGTCAAACCCATCATTTAGGGATGGTGTCCGACACAGATTGTCGGATGACACGGTTTCGTATCACGCCCGAGGATGTGAATTTCTTTCTCTAAAATTGTGGAATTCGATTCTCGTTTACTCGTGAACATGGCGCATGCAACTGTGCCGAAATATCGAGAGCTCACTATAAATACACATGGTAAATATCACGTTTCTAACGTTAAATATATTCATGTCACTTAGCCAAGCGGTAATAGAAACAAAATATCAAAACAATAAACATTGTTAACTAAGTTAAATCAATTATGTTTTTGACGAGTTATTGTTTACAAAATTATTGTCATTAACTTTGACACTCCATGTTTGAAAAAATGGATTTGTTTCTTTTTTGTCTCATGAATGGTATACCTTAGCCTCTCGCCCGGTACCACGTTATCGTTGAGTTTCGGGACAACCTGTATAGACGTAACAACTTGGTAAGCTTCGCTAAGATGCATACTGCACTGCATGGGAGAACGATACAAATTAAACCTAAACAGATACGAACTTGAGACGGATCTTTCTTCCGTCTATTTATTTTCTTTGTACTGTACCTACTATTTGTAATAAAAACCCTGTCGAATTCTTCTTAGTTTGATTAAAAAACCCAACATCGTTTATAATTAATTAATGAAACTCAGTCCACCCCACTTCAATATCTAGCTCTATTTTTACACAGCGTCCACAAGTTCACTTCTTTTTGAGAGCATAGTATGTAAGTATTTTTCTGCAGTTCACAAAACCACAGACTAATAAGCACATAAAGGAGTTTGGTAAAGATAATCTACAACAAAACTAAAGGGAGGATAAAAAAAGGACTCAATTTAGCTTTCAGTTTTGTAAACTCAACTAAGTCTTTAAGTTACGCCTGGAACACGCAACTAAACGTAAACGCTTAACATCTTTACATATATAGTAAATATATAAAATGGGTATGTATAGTACGCAGTTATTAATAAAAAAAATTAAAGCCGGAAACGCATCGACTCGACACACGAGTAACGTAATCTTATCGTTGATGCATACAATAAAGGCACGTCCCAATAATCTATCTATCGCCGGTTTACCTTACTACCGATAGCAATTTGACATAACGTCCATACAAATAGTGTCAAATATCAATGTCTAGTAAGGTAAACCGGCGATAGATAGATTATTGGGACCGGCCGTAAGTCTACCATGAGTTTACAACATTGACACCAATCGATGCTCGATATCGACTGCCGCAAGAAAATGTATGAAAAACAGTGCCACCTCGCGGTCAATTGTAGAACTAAAATTGACAGCGAGTACGCCAATCACAAGCTTAATAGGTAGGAGAGATCGAGTATCGACTATAGATGACATTTATGTTGCCAACTCATGGTAGAGGTACTGTTACACAGGTGGAGAGACGACTTGCGGAAGGCGGCTGGCAGTAACTAGATGCAGAGAGCTGAAGACCGAGCTCTGTGGCGTATTTTAGGAGAGGCGTATGTCCAGCAGTGGACGAATGAGGGCTGATGATGATGATGACTGTTACACACTATCATGTATCTAGTAGAACTGTGGCACAGATAACTCATAGTTTGTACTGAATACGACGATTACACGTGAGCCGTTTGCTCATTTGTCACCTATCTAATAAAAACCTTATATACTCACACAGGTGAAACAAGGTTGCAGCGGCGACAGCTTGTTGGCAAAGAACTTGTCGCACTGCGTATCGTTGTTCAGGTCCTTGTTGTCTACTCGACGACCGGTGGGCGCCAGGTTCCAGCTGAGTGTGGCGAGTGCTGGCGAGGATGCCACGGTGTTGTTGGTGAGGAGGAGGTCGTCGTATTGCTCGTTGTTGTATGTGCCCAGTAGACCGCCCAAACTAGCGTAGTACCAGCCTAGAATAATAGTTTATAATTTTATTTTTAATAGATGTACTCTTTGTGAATGAGTAAGTCCGGGGTAATACTGCTGCCTCCACACCTTTATCTACAGAGAAGCAGTAATGTTCGCAATACTGTGTTTTGGTTTGAAGTACGGTTGCCGGAGAAATTCAGGCACATGAAACTTAAAAACTAATGGCTCAGGGTTACGGACAGAGTGCAGTGCGTCAATTGTGAGGAACTGCACTCTGTTCTAGGCAGAGGTTACCGCTCAACATCAGGTGAACTCGTGCTTGCACAGTTTCAACACCTCCTTATATCAACATTCGATTTTAACCGACCTCATGCGACGGTTAACCGGCATTGAAAAAATCAAATAGAGAGTTCAAATTGTATAATGTGGTGGTCTAGCGGTCATAGTGTCAAAGATGTCGGAAGAGGCGGCGTAGAATCCCGACTGAATGCGTAATTCTGTCTCTAAATTTGCAAAGTTTATTAGTTTCTTTGTTAAGAGGAAATATTGTTGTTCCTATCCGCGAAGGAATGGAGTTTAATGATATTCCCTCCGCTGATGCGAATCGTATGAAGCGAGGAAACCCGACTTACTAGGGGGTAAGTTTCTTGTACAAGAGGCCGTCTTGGCAGGTACCAGTACAGTGCCAGATACTCTGCTGCAAAATAATGCGCAATTATTACTGTCTTAGGGTGTGAATGGCACTGCAGCAAGTGAAATTATTGGGCGAAGGACACTCAATACCGTCAGTTTCGGGGTGACGACCGCAGTACAGTGCCAAGCAAATCTAACAGTTCTAATCTCTGGGTTAAATCTAACACAGCGATGTTATTAATTATGATGGCCTCTTGTACACAGCTCTACCACCTAGTTTACTAGCATCTCACGACTTTCATCCGTATTCCATTCTCCTCATTTATAGCTCAGAGTGTCAAATGTAAAAATAAATAAGTAGTATCTGTGATGCCTGAATTAAATAAATATAGGATAACATGCACACAAGGTGTTCAGGTTCCCAACTAGGCAGAGCCTGTACTATGGTAAGCAGCAGGTCTATTAATTACCTCAGTTGCAAGTAGTTTTAAAAGTGACACAAATGTTTGGTCTGCCCGGGGACCGAACCCGGGACCAGCCGCCTAGAGGGCAGGGTTGCTACCAACTGCTCTAACCTGTCAGATTTTGTTACATAGAGTTGTTTTATTTTATTGATTAGTATACGTAATTTATTGATTCAGACGTTACTTTGCGGAAATCCATTATATAAAACGATACTAGAAGAAGTATTTAGTGACACTTCCGCTAAAAACAATGCTTATGGCCGAGTTGCGGTGTGAACCACCCTCCCTCCCGCACAAACTGCAAACAGGTATACAGAATAAACAACACACAAAACAACCCAATCACCCAAAATTGATTCGACACGAGCGCTAGACCGACAGTTTTTGACTGTCTGTCTAGCGCTCGACAAGTCAACTTCTCCTGAGGATGCCTCGTGTAGACGCGAAACACGTGATTGGGTTGTTTTGTAGTTTGTGCGGGAGGGAGGGTGGTGCACACCGCAACTCGGCCATAATCATTGTTTTTAGCGGAAGTGTCGATTATTTATCTTCTTCTAATATTGCTTTATATAACGGATTTCCGCAAAGTAACGCCTGAATCAATATTTTTTTTATTTTTTATTTTATTTATTTAACAAAACTTCACAGCTTTTATTATTGTTTCTTATAATTAGTAATACATAGTCTGTAATTGAGCCAAGGAGAACTCTCACTTTGTAAGCTAAATTATATAAAAAAAAATATTGCAAGGGATATAGCATAGTTTATGTATCACATGATAATTTCACAGAAATAGTTTGTGAACAAAATACATGGGTGTCAAATGAATATACAATAAAATTAAACACAGCGCAAGTGTAGTGTATGTGTAGTGTATGTGTAGTGTAAGTGTCGTGTTGTGTGTGTTTGTTCTGTAGGAAAATAGTATTTGTTCTGAGTAAAACAACTAATCAGTGCTTAACACAACCTAACAGTTTATGTTTTACATAATACCGCGGGTAACCTACAGTGCAGGCAAAATTCATCAACAATAACATGACATGACATAACACTTTTACAACAATGTACAATAAATAAGCGCAATAAATTACTTATACGAATCAATAAAATAAAACAACTCTATATCACAAAATCTGGCAGGATAGAGCAATTGGTAGCGTTGGTATCGTTTTTGATTAGTATACACACTATAGTACACGCCCAGACACAGGGCAAACAGACATATTCATGCACACAAATGCATGAATAAACGGTTTTGTTTTGGTTTGGTTATTGTAGCAAAACTAACAGATCGCACATACCTGAAACTTCAAGTTTACAAGTTCTGAACAACAGGTTGCAGTGTATATCGACCCCGTTGTTCCCTTGCACGGAGAGCGTGTCCGTCTGTCTGTCCACTATTAGTCCGTCGACTAACGCTGGCAAGCTCAGGGCTACGTTCTCTATTGACACTTGCTGAAATGAATATATTTAACATTATGAAACGTACATCTAATATTGTAGCATGAATTCCCTAAAATATTTACCACTTATCAACGTTACTATAATGACAAAAGACACCAAATTGAATGAAACTCTTCAAGTTAATCCCTTTTAAACTTCATTATCGTTTTTAGAACAAACAGGAATAATTAGAAACGTTGTCAAAAATCAGCGAAAGAATCGATTAAAATACACAAAAACTGCGGAATTGAGAATATAGGTTGTCGTTACTTTTAAATACATGACGTATTTTGTTTATAAAATAGAACTTACAATGGACTGTTCCTTTGTGGAAGTCGGAAAAATATAGTGTGTAAATAAAATATATATACATAAAAAATACGTGATATAACTGCAATTTTGGAGAAATAAAATACGTTATGTTTTTAAGGCCGCTTTCAGTGCTCGACCGACCGTCAGTGCGTACGTCGGTCGCGATTGTCATTTGTATGAAAACTCACAAGTTGTTACAGTGCTCGACCGACCGTACGCACGCGTATACCGTACGATCGGTTGTACGTATTGTCAGGACCGACGGTACGCGCGGACGGTCAGGGCGAGCACTGTAACCAGCCTAAAGGTAATGTTAACATCACAAGACAAAATTAAACAATATATGCATGTAGATTTGAACGTAAATACTAAAGATGAACATATACAGACATAAGGAAAAAATACAAATAGACAAAAATAATAAAAGTAGAAAAGTTAAAAATACAGGAATCTTTTGATATTTAATCAAATCAAATTTATTCGGATTTGAAAATATTTCAACATACTAGTAACTAGTAATTAGGTATAAATGGTTCTGAACATAAAGTTTTTTTTTACTTTCATTCAGTTTATACTTGAAGTTTATAATTTAGGCCCTTTATTGCCTTTAAATAATAATACTGTTCCTTCCCATGAAATAATTTGTAATGACTAAAAATTAAATACATCTGAATCTCTATTTAGCATTACGGATTAACATATTTCAAATACCTGCGAACTATGTTTTAAGAGAGTATCAGGCCTTTTTCGCGCTCATATTATTTATCAAAAAATTTTTTTTTTCGTTTTCGACGTTTTTTTACTTAGTTTCGATCGAGTTGCATCGATCGTGGTCACGAGTAGACTGCTAATTTGATTGGCGAAAATTTAAAAAGTACCAGAGTGCAACTAACTAAAAATCAAGTACCAGACGATAAATAGTAAGTCCTACCTCCTTGTATAGATCGATGTGTAGCAAGTGCCTCTTGGTAAGTACCACCAGGTTGTATCTGCCCTGGGCATTGCTCTGCATCAGAACAGTGAAGTTGTCCAGCCGGTAGTCTTTGGAGAGAAGGAACGTGCCCTCTTCCGATACTGTGAATACACGCTTGTCGAAAGTCACCAGCGTGCCTTGACCGGTCATCATCGCCATGCCTGGAGATCAAAGTGATATTCATCATCATCATCATCATTATGATCATCATCATCTCTACTGTACAAGTGTATTATAAATTCGAAAGTTTGTAATTGAATCAGTGTGTGAGCGCATGACTGTTTCATTACGCAAAAACGGCTAAAAGAATTTGGGTAAAATATGGAATGAATATAGGTATACCCAAGAAAATATTTTTTTTTTAAATTTGTAAACAGATATAAAAATAAAAACTGCCAAAAACAATATTTGAAAAAAAAAACGCAGACAATTAAATACTTGATCTATTTTTTTTTGTTTTGTAGGGCAATAGGTATATGCACGCTATGATATGTAAACTCGATGTTTATACAGAGCTGGAAAGGCAAGAAGTATGATTTTTAATCATACTTCTTGCCTTTACTTGTTAAGATAAGAGTGTAATATAAAATTAGCACCAATACACTAGTAGATCTGCGAACAGTAGACCTCGCGAGCACTAAGCAATTTTTCGCATTCATTCACAACCTATTATCTCGAAAACCACTTGACCAATTATGCTTATATTCGAAATTCCTATTTAAAGTCAGGTACAGAATGTGTGTATCAAATTTTATCAAAATTGGGTGGTATAACTTTACTAATCATTAATGATAATGGAAAAATTATAATGAATAGTAGAACATGCCTACCAAGTTTCGTCAAGATTGGTTGAAAAATGCGACCTGTACAGAAGGACCAACATACAACCTAACAAACATACGGACAGATAAAAGTCAATTTGGCCAGTTAGAGCAGAGACGCTTCGCTCGCTCGGTCAATCAATAATAATAACAATAACGTTTATTGAGGTAGATTACATTTTACAGAGCATGGTTTCATTGGTCCCCAAACTAGGTTAACCTGTATCTTGGGAACCTCCTTCCTATTTGATACATATATTTCTAAACATAGCGTTATAATATTAAATTTATAGACAAAATACAAATCAATTCAGTATCATTGTGAAGAAGTTATAAGTATACACACTCACTTATCGAGAAACTTACTCGTATATAGAGACATTTACACGTATATTACTAGGCCTTTATTAATAAACGTTGCGTAAACCTATATTAGGCGTAACATGCTTTGTCTTGCTTTCACGCGTGACATTTACTGCAAGCGAAAAATTGACAGATAGATGTACATAACTACTCCGGGTGTAAGCCAAGTTTATTAATAAGGCCGCTAGTGTGTAATCGAATTAAGTATTGGTATAAAGTGGTTGCCGTGATAATAGTTTCTGAAGTTTAAAAACTGGACGATTTTGGTAATATTATTAGGCATTTTCCAACTGTAGATAGCTGATAAAAATGTGCTCGCGAGGTCTACTGTTCACAGAACTACTAGTGTATTTGGTTGTTACTTGGAATAGAGATTGCTAACGTCCAAAGTGAAATATTAGCTCTAAGCTATGAATACGCGTGAAATAAGGTTAAATTAAATAGTGTGACTTACCATCAAAAGGCGGCAGGAGATTGTTAAAGTCCATATACGGTCTGAGCTCATAATAATACGACCAGATACTTTTGTTTGAAGTCAACCATTCGTCCATGAAATCCCGGACCGCGCGGTACTCGGATATCTCCGAGAAATCAGGCGTTCGGTTGAAGGCGTGCCACGAGAATGGCAGCTTCTGCTCTAGTAAGATCTCACCGGTGCGTGGGTCAAAGATGAAGTTAGTTTTTGGTGTGCGATGTCTGGGAAAAAACATACATTCAATATAATAACATTCAACATGTCTACTGATAAATATGGGATTACGTCTACGAAGAAATAATGTCAGGAAGCATAACTGAGAACAAATTCCACACAAAAGGTGGTCCTTCAAACCAAAACGACGTATGATTCCCAAATACGAATTTCTTCCGAGGTTACAAATAGACATGTTCGGTGATTGGTTTAAATTTCAGAAGGAAAACAGGGATTGGTCAACGCGCGTGCTGCAACGTCTACTGACAGCTGAGTCATAGCGGCGTGAACGATGTTATTGATTTAGCACGACTTTTGTTGGGTCATTTTTTTAAAGCAGTTTCTCTTCCTGATATTATTTCTTCGTAGGATTACGTATTACTTGTCGGATAGATCCGACTATAGTGCTAAGCGAGACGTCAACAACGCGGGCGTCTCGAACACTTCCTGAAAAAGACCACCGGATGTGGTCGAGTATTGGAACTATCCGACAAGTATTACGTGAGTAATTCCGTATTCCTCAGTAAAAATCAGTGAAAATCACGTTAGTTTTTAAAACAAAACGTTTCAATATTTATTTTTAATTGCATGCAAGGCGAGAACGTAAGTACGATTTAATTGGACAAAACGTTTATATCGGATTTGAATCCACGACTCCAGAATACCAATCTGTTACTTTGCCAAACCCTAAGTTTAAAGTAGATAACACAAGATGTATGAATGAATCCTATGGTAACATCGCTAGCAATGCCCATATATAGGCACACTGCTTCTTCGGCACCTTACCGTGAAGCAAACAGTTCCCCAGTCAACCTCTTGTTTTAGTTATAATGGTACCATTCGCATCTTGCTTTGCAGGTAATTAAATCATAAAGGATCTTTTTTATGCTACGATCTTACAGAATAGTTTTACTGACTGAATGCACCATCCAGTCTACCAAACTGGTCGCTACAATCTTAAAAGTTAGAATAAAGAAATTTATAAAATACACGATTAAGACATGACTGTTTAGCCGCGTAGAGACGCGTTTTTATACATTGTATTGTTTTGTAGGCAGATACGCTCATAGAACAAAAGATTTCTTGAATTGGAGGCCAGCGAATCAAAGAAGTTGCGGGAAAGAGACGAGCTGGTCGCAGGAAGAAATCATGGCTACGAAACATCAGGAGGTGGGCAGGGATTGCGGGCGCCGCTGAACTCTTTCGCCTCGCCAAGGAGAAAGACGAGTACGGAAAGCCAATTGCCAACCTTCATTGATTGAAGAGGCAACGAGAGAAGAAGAAGAATTAAAGTAATTCAATTTCGATGTATAGTTATATTGAAACCCTAAAAGATCATTATTTATTTATACTTAATAGGTATAGTTACAGAAAACAGATTGCACATTTCATAACTGGATATTTTATAGAGATTATTACAATTTACAACCATACCCTACCTTTCCATATTTATACACCATTATTAAAAGAACCGTACGAAATGTTATGTTGCTATTTATTTCGTAACATGTTCAGTATTGTAATTGTAATGTGGCCTGTAGGTAGCAGACAGGAGGGTAAATTACGCAGTCTAGCATCAACGAGTGCATTCTTAAGTAAAAGTGTGTTCTGTATGGCTCCAAGAGTATATAATAAAATACCAAAGGACATAAGTTGTAAAGAAAATATAAATATTTTTAAAAATATGCTCAATAACTTGTTAATTAAGAAAGCATATTATAATGTAAACATGTATTTAGATGATAATAATTTATGACATTAAACAGTTAGAATTGAAATTTGTACTATTTTATTTTATTTGTATTGAAATAGTCTAACATTAAGTTTAACAGTAAGTTATGTAATATTTTATGGGGACCGAGGCCAAGGTGTTGATTCGACAGATGGCCAGCGGATAACGGAAAAGTGTGGTGACCCCCGCGCCAGCTGTTTCCTGGAGCAAAGATTGGCCATTGCTATTCAACGGGGTAATGCGGCCAGTGTTTTGGGGACCTTTGCTCCGGGAACAATTAGGGGCGGGCTGTTTGACTAATTTTATTTTTAGACATATGCTATGTTATATTTAAGTATTTTATAATCTGTCAATACATTAAAATAAAATACGTATTACAAATAAGAGTAAAAAAAATAAATAAATTGAAAATGTAATATTTAAAGGATTGTTAGTGATAAGTTGTTCTCACTGAAAATGTTAAGTCTATAAACCTTATAAGGTGGAATATAGAGAACTTAAAAAAAATTGTCACCTATTATGTACACCTAGATTTCATAGACAAATAAAGGCATTGTATTGTATCATTGAGGATAGTAGTTTTAAGCGCGAGCAAATTCACGTAGAGATACCATACGTGAGTAAAGTACTTACAACTCTTCATACTGCAGCGCAGTTTTGGCCATGTCGGTCAGTTTCTCGTACAAGATCTCGCCGACCGTTTCCAAAGCTTCACCTATCAAGAAATAGTCATACCACCATTTCAAACGGATGTAAGCCTCTTGGTACTGAAAATAACATGAAATAAAATTAAACACATAACGTTTTCACCTAACTATCCTCAAAGGACGGAAGTAAGTTACTTTTACTTATACTAAGGCAACATTAAAAGTACAAGTGAAATTATAATAAATTAAATAATTTCTTGTGTAAACAACAGGCTGACTCGCCCGTGGCTGCGCGGTATATACGGGGCTGTAAAATATACTATGGGTGCGTTCTGGTAATCGCCGTAAACGCTCACAACTGTCGCGCCTCGGTTTGTCTTTCCCTTTGGATCCAATGGTTTAATGCCCAACCCGAATGGAACACACGCGGTCGCTAAATGCGCGCCAAATTATCTGCCTAAAATCAAAAGCATCGTATACATATTTATAAAACATTTTTGTTGTAAGTGCCTACCGGATTAAATTTACTTTCATATGCATGTAGTAAAAAGCTGTCATTTTGACTTTTAAATTTCATTGACCGAGCGAGCGGAGCGTCTCTGCTTTAACTGGCCGAATTGACTTTCATCAATCCGTATTTTTGTTAGGTAGACATACAAATTTTGGTCTTCCTGTACAGGTCGCATTTTCAACTAATCTGGACGAAACTTGATATGCATGTTCTACTATTTAGTAAATTATATTGTCAGCGATTTTTGAGTAGGGGTGCACTTTTTCTATAAAGGGGGAATTTTGCTACGGCGCTATTCACAGACCAATTTTGATAAAATTTGGTATACATATTAGGTACCTGAATTTAAAGAGGAATTTCTAATATGATCATAATTGGCCCAGTGGTTGCCGAGACAATAGGTTGGGAAGTTCAAAAACTAGACGATTGTGGTAGTATTCAGCATTCTCCAATTGCAGGTAGCTCAGGCTGCAAAAATTGCCGCTGATAAGACTGTGCTTGCGAGGTCTACTGTTCGCAGAACTACTAGTCTACCGACTTCCAAAAAAGGAGGAGGTACTCAATTCGATCGTTTTTATGTGTGTTACCTCATAACTTTCTACTGGGTGAACCGATTCTCAAAATTCTGAAAGCTGGTGCTTCCCGTGTGGTCCCATTTAAATTTCATAAAATTCGATCCATATAATAATATGGAAATGAATAGAATGGAAGTCGGTATTAAATTTTCAAATTGTACTTGTTTATTTGTATGGTTAGGTCTTGTATATTTTATCTACCGACTTCCAAAAAAAGGAGGTACTCAATTCGACTGTTTTTTTATTTTTGGTAAATTAGGGTGAACCGATTTTCTAAATTCTTTTTTGTGTGAGACTGGTGCTTCCCGTGTACTGACGTTTGCAACTAGAGAACTGCATTCAGGATGATGTTAGATTAGTTAGTTATGTTTAGATTATTGAACAGAAATAAAACAGTTATTACCTTTTCGGTAACATATACCACATGTTCAGTCTTCAAGAAGTTTTGCCACGCGTTTCTAAACTCCGCATACAGCTGCGTGAACTCATCCTTGAACGGAATGTACTTCTCTATCTTTGCCCAGAGTGTGTCCCATATCTTCTTGCTGTATTTCTTTATATTGGTTATTAGGTCGTTGTTCATTAGATCTTTGTAGATTCTGAAAATATATATAAATCATGTTTTAACGGGACCTAAATCATCATCATCATCATCATCATCATCATCATCTCAGCCGTAGGACGTCCATTGCTGAATATATGCCTCCCCCACAAATTTCCAAAAGGACCGGTTGGAAGCAGCCTGCATCCAACGTCGTCCTGCTACCTTTGTCAGGTCGTCAGTCCACCTTGTCGGTGGACTACCTACGCTGTGCTTGCCGGTCCGTGGTCTCCACACCAGAACCTTTCGGCCCCATCGGCCATCTGTTCTGCGTGCTATGTGGCCTGCACACTGCCACTTCAACTGGCTTATATTCTGCGCATATGCATACATAACTTCATCTACATACATTATAGTCCATCTAATCTAAAAATTACTGTTTAGACAGTTTTGACAGATTGGAATATAGGAGTTGAGGTTGAATAAATCGGTTAACACTTTAAAATATAATATTACAAGCTGGTGCCCGCGACTTCGTCTGCGCAGGATTAGTACTTCGTGTAGCTTATTATCTTCTCCAAGGTCATAATATCTATCTTTATACCAAAATGTCATGAAATATTCACATGGTCAAACTCAATTGCTATAATAAGTAGTATTAGTCAATTTAAATACTTAGTAAATCATTTAGTAAACACTAACAATGAAATACAGTACCTACGTACATACAAAAAAATATTTAATTAATCACATTGGAAAAAAAACTGTCATTGCATTTCATCACCCTTGACGGTCATCGAGCACGTCTAGTGTATCGAGCTGTCAAAATGATAGCATGCTTTTGACCAGACTATCAGAAACCGACACAAACTTTGACAGAACTGTCATTATCTTGTCGTAGGCGGAGATCTTGTTATTTTGTCTATGCTGTGCCCAAGAATATTACACTTTCTCACCCGCGTGGTGATAGATGATGATGATGATGAAAAGTAGCCTATGTGCTACTCCAGACTATAATCTATCTCTGTGCCAAATTTCATCCAGATCCGTTCAACCGTTCTGCCGGTTTTAAGTAGCAAACATCCATTTATCCATCCATCCATCCAAACTTTCACATTTATAATATTAGTGGGATTATATATATTATAATTTATTGATTCAGGCGTCACTTTGCGGAAATCCATTATCAAAAAACGATATTAATGTGAATGTAAGTGACACTTCCGCTGAGAAAAAACGATATTAATGTGAATGTAAGTGACACTTCCAAAAAAAAAACAATGATTTTGACCTATTTGGGGGAGTGCACCACCTTCTCTCCCGCATAAAATGCTAATAGGAAGAATACAAAATAAAAAACACAAGAAACCCCAAATAAACCACCCCCAAATAGGGCAAAATCATTGTTTTCTTTTCAGCGAAAGTGTCACTAAATATTTTTTAATATAGTTTTTTTTTATATATATTTTTAAGAGACATCGATATAATTTCTTTGTATTAACTAATCGATTAGTGTTATGGATTTAATAATAATAAATAAATTTTATTGTTATTTAATTTAATTTAATTTATTTATTTATACACCACGCTGCAACCTGTTTTCAGACTAAAATTTCATTACTGTTAGTTTCCTTCAGATTTGCTTATTAGGTATTTACATAAGACACTGCTTTGCATTCACTGTTAAGTAGACAAGTCATGTCTTTTATGGATGTATACATTTAAATTGAATTTTATTTGTAGATGAATGTTATATGCATTCAGGAACCATGCATGATGTCCAATGCATTAATCCTTCCTATATCGTGATAATTAAAACAAAAGACTTATGAATGAAACTGACGTATATTTACGTCTCTGGGAAGCAAAGGGTTAACCCTCGCCAATCGCCATATTTGGACAATAATACAATAAAATTGTTTTCTCAGAAATCTTCTACTTTTCCATGAATTGCGACATGTGTGGTTAACGCTACCGACATTCAGTAGCATTGACCAACATTGAGCAGTAGGACATAGTTTGCATTACCGAACATTTAATGCCCTACAACTCAACTAATTTTTGCTCAAATTTTTATTAAATGCTGTAAAATTGCCTGTGCAGTGAATGCACAGGAAAGTCATTCGCGGATTAAATAATATTATTTTTTGCAAAATAATGTTCAAGGCAATTAATAAAAAGAAATGTGGGTGAATGAGAAAAGAGGTGAGAAGAAAAGAAAAAGAAGAAAAGAGAGGTGTAAAAAGAAATGTGGGTGAATGAGAAAATATTAGTGGGCGCTCGTAAGGACCCGCGCTTCTTCAGTCTGCGCGTGACCACGGCCAATGTAACTTGGTCGAAATGTCGAGGTCACTCAAACGTTACTTCCACAGAGCAAACTAGTTGAGCAGTAGGACATAGTTTGTATTATTACCGAACATTTAATGCCCTACAATACAAATAAAATAATTTTTGCTCAACTTTTTGATTAGTAGGTCATCCTTTTCAACTGCATCAAGTTGAGCAGTGGGTAATACCCGCTGATCAACTCCTTCTCTACTGCTCAACTAGATTGCTCAACTGCCACTTCTTATACACTGCTATATCAACTATATTGCTGAACTAGTAATGAAATTAGAAATTTCAATTGGGCACGGGCATGGAAAAAAAACTTTTTTACTTTTAAAACTTTATTGTATGTGGGTGTGACGTATATTGTTTGGTGCATGTATATGAGGGTAACTAGCTGATAAAGCAAACTAGTAGAGCAATGGGGAAGTCACGCACTCAAAATGTTATTTTAAAGTTCGTGCGCGAACAGACTCGCTAGTTTTAAATTTATAAAAAAAAACTATATATGTACTTTGAGATAGAAAACTATCGCGAGTTATGTTCATAATAACGCTTTAAAACCGGCTAGGACTCGCGTAATATTTACCGGAATAAAAGTAATCGACAACGACCACTTACAGCGGAACGGTCTCCAGTCTATCTGCCTTTTGTGAAGGAAGTGACTGACAAAGTTGGGCATTATCTGAAACGGAAGTTGGGGATGAGAACGATTTTTCGTCCACCCGGGAAGCTGCGACAGCTTCTTAGATCACCCAAGGACAAAGATGCCCTTAACAGTCCTGGTGTTTACAAGATCCCATGCGATTGCGGAAAGTCGTATATAGGTGAGACCCGACGCAATGTTTCTACCAGAGTAACTGAACATATAAGAAGCGTCAAAAACTTGGATACCGTAAGGTCGGCGGTGGCAGAGCACTCTCAGATCGCAGGTGCCAGACATTATATTCGGTTCGATAAGGTGACTATATTAGCGCGGGAGAAATACTTCGTCCCGCGTAAAGTACGAGAAGCCATCGAAATAAGACGTCACCCTAATTTCAATCGGGATCGTGGGTGGAATATACCGCCGGCCTGGATACCAGTGTTGAACATTGACAAGATGACCTCGGAGCTCTGGAACCGTGAGGTCGACTCAACAAGTGTGGTGTGTCAACAGCCCTATATACTAAGAAACGGTAGTGACAGTGACACTGAAAGTGACATTGACGTAAGTGACAGTTCGGACGGAAAAAATCTGACAGACACAGCGCGACCGTCGCAGCGCCAGTTACGTGCTGTGGCCCGCGCTCGCCGCTGTGCACAAGAGTGACTCCCAGAAGAAGAACTTCAAATAAGTTCGAAACTGGTCGGAGAATATTTCCGGTAAATATTACGCGAGTCCTAGCCGGTTTTAAAGCGTAATTATATATGTACTTGTGAAAATCCGGGTGCATAATAAACAACTTAAGGAATACATAAAAAAATATTGTCACAGATTTATAAAGGCAATAATACTAACTTGTCCATTTCGTGTCCGAACGTAGAGACATAGTTGAAATAAGGCGAGTCAGTCAACTCCTGCGTTCTATTGTAAAAGAAATCCATGATGCCTTTGCCGATTGTGAATACGAAGGATTCCGTGTAGTGAAGGATTTTGAAGAACAAAGGCTCGATTGACTTCAGGAGCTGATGCCAGTATATTGAGAGTCGGCTGGTCGCATTAACCCAAGTTACCTGAAAACGACAAAGTGCTAATTATGCTATATAAAAAACTGGGAGGTTACTATAATAACGGACAAATAAGTAGCTATTTCTGTTTAGATTGGTCATATCCAAAATTACGATTTAAAAGACTTAATTTTTTTTTCAAAAGTCCTCAGTTCAACTGCATGTTTTTTGGTATGTTGGTTACGCTAATTATGAGTAGATTTTGCTGATCCCTATTTTGAGTGGCCTCGTGGGATACGACTGCTTTAAAATAAAATTAACCTTTATTATTCAATAACTTTTTTATTAATAAACCGATTGACATGAAAAAAACACAAAATGTTATGTGAAGCTTACCACAATATATTAGTGTAACCCACATAAAAATCAGATAAGCAGTTTCTGAGATTAACGTGCACAAACGCACTGAGCAACAGACAAAAATACTAATATTTTTTTTCTAATTTCGTTTATAAAAGTTCCAATAATATTTTTTTCATATATTTTCCATGTACAAGCAGCTGTCCGTTACATTCTTATTATATGTAGATTTAATTACAATAAGAGAAGAAAAAAGTAATAAAACGGGAAAAGATATACATCAAAATCCTTACCTCCCAATACTCCAAAAACTTCATATGCACGTCCCTTATAAAGTTATCATACTGTAAAATCATCGCCTCCAACCGTTCAGAGACAAGCTCCATAAAGTCAGCATCAAGCACTTTATTAGCCGACTGTAAGAAATTAGAATACGCCATCTTGATCGTATCAACCACATACGTAAGACTATCTTTTATAGACTTGCTTGTATTTCCCATCATACCCCACATATCGTTCACGATACCGGGCAAACTCTCCAAGTGATTCCTTATAGCCATTTCGTCTAAAATCTCATACGTGAAAACGACCACATCTTTGACATAGAAATCGTTGTTATTGTAAGATTCGTTCAAGAACTTTTCGAATTCGTCCAAGTCGTCTTTTATCACGTGTAAATCGTTGAGGTCGTCTAGCAGATCTCTGACTCTAGGTTTTGCGTCAAACCAAATGTTTCTAAGCGCTAGATGAGCTTCCATCGGTGCTTCTTTTAGAATGACTAACGTATCGTTTAATTGGCTGTATATCATTTTTAATGTATACACGGCTGTGGACTTAACTTCGCCAAAGATTTGCGGCCGCCAAGCTATCTTGCTGGTTAGTAAGCGAGAGTGGTTCAATCGGATGTAGGATGCAAAATCGACGGTTTGTACGTCGTCGAAATCTCGCCATGCGTCGATTTTGGCGGAGCGCGTGTCTACTATCTGACCTATCATGTGATACGAGATATCTGTAAGAAAATTGAGATACTGGTGAAGTTACTGACACATAACCTTATTCTACATTGCATGCTTGTTTTTCCTGGTTCTTCCATTATCCTCGTAGGAAAGACTTTTTTTTCGTTTTGGTAGTAGTAGCAGTTACTACTAAATAGTAGATAAAACGAATATAACATTAGAATGTTTGTATACACTGGAGGTTTATGTGTCTGTACATTAGATTAGAGTCAAAGTCAAAATCAAAATCATTTATTCAATTTAGTCATCAAAGACGCACTTATGAACGTCAATTTTTCATTATAATGTACTTTAAAGACTACCGCCGCTAAAATATATAGAGCCTACCGAGAAGAAGCGGCAAGAAACTCGGGGCCATGTGTTCGTACAATTCTTACATGTATAACATTTATTGGTATGTACAGCATAGGTACTAGGTTTACTTGTCTGTTTTGTTTTTACAATATCCAGACAGTCTTCAGGTCCCTGTGCGGGGATCGAACCCGGCACCAGCGGCTCAGAACGCACGCTTGCTACCAACTGTCATTTGTGTTACATTTATTCGTATGCACAGTATATGTCCATGTGTGCAGTAGGTATATTTCTAGTACATAATGTAGGTTTATCAGTTACTGAATTAAGCTCATTTGCATATACAGTCATTGGCGTAGGCAGCTAGATACGAGTAGCATCAATATTTAAGTTCTATAAAATATCACATAACATCATAGTCAGCTGACTCGGTTGTATAAGTGGATGGAGATGAAATAGTACCTACATTATGATACAAGAATGTACTGCACACGCGTGTTATACGACGTTTTTCATCACACATGCGACAGACTTGTATTATTATCGTATATACTACTATTATGTAGATACACTAAAGTCATAAAAGAGAGGAAGGAATATATGTTAGTGAATTTATATGTATTATTAAATATTATTATTTTTATTTTTTGGTGGTTATTTCTATAAACGTTTAAAATAAAAACATCATATTTGCTCTTTATATGTAAGGATTAAATGCTCTCACAAACACAGGGAATCCTACTGTGAGAGCTATAGGGCTGCACGTATATCTAATGTTAATTTTTTTATTTTATTTTATTTTATGTTGTTAAAATATATTTGTATAAGATGATAAAATAATGTTTTTTTTTAATTAGTAACGAAAATAAAAAAATTCAAACATATTAAAAAATATTATTATCGTATCCTGTTAAATAAAAAAAAGCGAATATTTTCATATTTATTGCATATTTTTTTGTTAATTCACAATTAGGATTTGATACTCACAGTTATGTAATAAATATGAAAATATTTGCATTATTGTTTAAAAAAAAAATTGATAAAATTAAATATTTTTTTATTCAATTGTATTTGTTTATTGAAAAGGTATATCACTTACCATCAGTACTGTTGTAATGAGCTATAAGCGACTTGTCATTCATAGACAACGTGGCGACCCCAGTATCATTGCCAGTAGGACGGTTCACATAAGACTTCACTGTGTACTCCGGATATGTCAGATCCCAGGTGCCATTCATTTTGTAGAAATACGTTTCGTTTGCCCGCTGTAATTATAATACAAGTTAATAAAGTGAATAACTAACCATTGTAAGGTGTCGCCGAATGTAGAGTTTGCCGAGGTTCGTGAGGTCAGACAATGGGTTGCGACGAAAAATCAGTGACTAAGGATTCTGTCCTTAGTCGTATGCCGCGTCGGGACCCATATTTATGAATGGTTCGGTACCGGACCAATAGACATTTTCTCCATTAAATTACATAATTTTCGCGAGCATTAGCTCAAGAAAATTTCAAACTAAATAGGTATCTTGTAAATTAATTTTATTAGACAACAGCAATGTCAAATGTTACTCGTTTTTTGTAAATTTAATTTAGCATGCTGTGTTTACCTTTGGCTGTGCATTTAGCAATATGTACCAACTATAACTTTATCATAGATGTTTTTATTTTAGATATAAGAAACAATGTAACAATCGTTGGCGAACCAAATAAATAAATAAAATAAAATGACACACACTTATACTATGTTCATGAACACTTACACACATGTAAGTGTTGTGTATTTTATTTCTAATATTTCGTACGTCTACAATATGTAATGTGATGATGTGTGTCTTGTATGAGTTTTCTTTCTTTTCTTCTTTATATGTTGGAATTGTACCTGCATACGTGGTTCCAAAAAAACCTGACTGGATCTGTCTTGTATAAAGCAGTTTTTGCAAATAACTGTGCTGTATATATTTAATATTATTTTAAGGTCACCAAATAGAGTTTTATTCAGGTTACGAAGTAATCCTTACGTAAATAAATATAGATTTTTGAAAATCCATTTTTTTTCAACATTTGCTTATGTGTTTGACTTTGTAGTTTAATAAAAGATATTGGTGTCGATTCTGTAAGCATTATCTTAAATAAAAATCTCTAAATTATAGCAGTACTTATTCTGCTCAGGCTAAAATTAGTATAACACTTCCGAATGACTACACTAAAATTAGACATTTCTCTTCAATTGTGTGCATATTTTAGACAGTTTAGTCGTCACGTAACTTGGTGCTCACAAAACTAACCTAAAATAACCCAACATTGAACAGAATAATCCTATTTTTAGAAGTGTCGTTCTTAGTGTTAAACGTTTTGGATTTTATTCTTAACAAAAAAAGGACCACGATAACAAATTTTTAGTTCGGTAGTTTAGTTTAGTTGTTTTAAACAAGTGAATCGCTACCATTATCGTGCATTATTCAAATAACACTAATATAATATTTTCTAAAGGTGTATCCAAAATGTGACGCAATACACTCACCTCCCAAATGACGAAACTGTTCGACATATCGATCAGTAGCTTATTATTCCTCAGCTTCTCATAGAACAACGACTTCTGGAATCTGTACAGGTTACTAAAGTAATACCATCGGCTGTGTATATTCACGTCAGACTTCATATCCAGGTCCAGGTTAGTCGATGGATGTTTGCAGGTTAAAGCGAACGAATAGTCCCGTATGGGGCCATTAGAGTTGTCTATGAGAATAGATTTAAGTTTTAGATATTCGTTCTCGTAGTCTGAGTATTGCAGCTCTAGAGATATGTTCGACATGATCGCAGGTGTGCTTATGTACTCGCCTTTGAGGTTTACGTCCTGTAATTGCATATTAATATAAAAATTATGGTTCATAAGTTTAAGGCGATATTGTGGGGAACTTGTTTGATAATATGAAATACTCAGCGTGAGCGCTTTTAATTTTTTTGAATATTTGAGCTTTTTATTTGCTAAAACAAGAAACACGCTTTTACAAAAAACCTGAGACTCAAGTATTTGAATATTTGTTGGGATGAAAAGCAATTTTTTTTGTATAAATTTCTTCCATAGAAACTGAATGGAGTTGATTCATTCTATCGACGGCAACATCTTCAAGGGTGTTTTTTGGGAAAGTTTGCGATGTTTTTCCTATCGAGCCAAATTTCTTTAATCGTGTATCGGTGAAATACCCGAATAATGTATTTTGTGCACATACATAAAAAATAATGTCAATAAAGGCATATTAAGACCTGGGCGTTATTCGCTACCGCGAGCGATAGAGAAATCCGAAAGGTATGCGTTAATTTCACTGTTCACAACAAAGCGGATATCTCTACCCCGCGCTGTAGAGATATTAGTTGGCAACGGTAAGCGGGGCGGCGGAACTACTTTCGCCAAACGAGAGAAAATACCGCCTCACTAGGCGGTATAAGTTTCGCTGCAGTAATGGAACTTCATACTATTTACCCATAGAGTTCCACGTGGTATTTTTCGCTACCCACAGCGGTAGCGAATAACGCTCAGGTCTGAATAGGCCTTAAACCATTTTCAAAAGTCTAGTTTTAAATATTCGTGAGGAAGATTTTGCAAATTTGGAGCATATTGTGTCTAAAGCGTAGAATTATAATTAGTATAGCGAAAATGCAAACCTAAAAGCCAATTATACTATTTCACAACGTTCAACAATCTATCCCGCTGCAAATGCAGCTCGACTCTTGCTTACGTTCGATCGTTATCCAAAAAGTCATTCTACTATTTCTAGAGACAAATTGGAACATAGCATCATCTTATACACTACTTTAAATTACTTAATAAACGATAATAAATACGAATATGGATTAGCATCGCCTTCATGATCTATCGAGTTAGCAGAATATAAAGATTTTATCGGATGGGTCCATGCTACTAAAGGCTTCTAACTCTTCTTCTAACTTCAGGTTAAGTTTTAATTTAATATCGAAAACCAGGCTGGCTTATTCGCCAATCTTTCAAACTACGCCGGGCCCACGTTGTATGGTCTCTGAGAGAAAGGCTTCGATCCTTTAGAAAGCTTTCCCAAAATAAGAGTCCCCAGCATTGGAAACTTAATGAGCTGATTATCCATTAAGCATTATATATCACCGTAACTTTTCTATTTAATCAAGTATATATCTATACTAATATTATAAAGAGGAAAGATTTGTATGTATGTTTGTAACGAATTGGCTCAAAAAGTACTGGACAGATTTCCAAAATTCTTACACCATTGGAAAGCTACATTCAGCCTGAGTAACATAGGCATAAGATCCATCATCATCCATCACCGCGCGGATGAAACCGCGGAGAGCAGTTAGTTGGTAATAATTTTCCAAACAAAAAAAAAAAAAAAAGAGTTTAGTTACCTTTCTAAATGAAGGATGTGAAAGTTCCAAATCGACTTTATGTAAACTACCCTCTTTAGAAGGCGGATTTTTCCATACACCTCTCAATTCTGCCGTTTTATTCTCTTCTTTCACGTTCCAATTCAAAGTCGCTTTGCCGTCCAACAACGTCTCTTGCAAATGGTATAATGCGACCAAGTTGAAGGTACGTAATGGCCAAAGTACGTTCATCACTAATTGTTGGGATTCCGTATCCACCTGAAAGTAAGATAAATTACGAATCATATTAACCCTTAAAGTGTTTTTAAAGTGTAATTAAAATTTGGGCTCCAGTTGTCGCAAAAACCCCGCGAATATTCGCCATATAGAAAATTGCGCGCGCTAATTTTATTGTAGCAATAGTAGTTTATGCAACTGTCATATAATAGAGGGTATTATAACTTGAGTGTAGTTTTTTGATGAAGAAATAAGATTACACGAGTGTTTAATACCTAATGATTGTAATTATATGCAGTTGCACAACTTTATCTCATAAAATCTCATGACATACTTTATCATCATCATCTCAGCCGTAGGACATCTACTGCTGAACATATGCCTCCCCCATAATTTTCCAAAAGGACCGGTTGGAAGCGGCCTGCATCCAACGTCGTCCTGCGATGAATGATGATGTAATACTTACTGTAGTCATATTAGTGACGTGCAAGTCATATTGTATCCATACGTCATCAGTCCACTTGACTTTGCTCCCTTGCTTGAGTTCTTTATCCACGGCCTCGTATTGGTTGTCGAACGTCCAAGTTCTGTTGCCGTGTATCGCCATCATTTTCAGATTCTTGCCAATGTCGTATGTGAACACGTCCAATTTGCCAGTTACGTTGAACTTGCTGGGGTCGTGAAGATGGAAGACTGTAGCTTGTTTTACATCCTGCAAATCAACATCATTATAAATTGGGGTTATTATAAACTGGGTTTATAATCAGTACAGCTAGCACAAACAATTTGCGTACAGGTTTTTTTACAAGAAAATGAAAGTGACTTTCAACACTAAACAGTGAAATAACTTGTTGAAGTCGGTACCATGAGAGTTCAAAAGTAACTATTATCAGCAGAATACTGTGCGCATGGTTCGACAAGTTATTTCACTTACACTTTTTAATGTTAAAGTCAGTTTTTTTTTATCCCATTAATGGGGGATCCCAATAATCTATCTATCCACAGTTTTCCTTACTACCGATAGAAATTTGACATAACGTCCATACAAATAGTGTCAAATATTTAACTCTAGTAAGGTAAACCGGCGATAGATAGATTATTGGGACGGGCCGTTAGTGATCCTTGCTTACTACGGGATTGATTGCGCCACGGTTCGGCTTACAAACTATGAGTCAGTATCTGTGTCACCGTTGCTCTAGAGTCTAGAGTTTAGATACATGAGAGTGTGTACTGTTTCACGTGAACGACACGTTATGTTACACTTACGAGGTTATTCGCTAGACCCACAGAGCCTAATTTGAGGTTGTGTTACTTTTGTTGTAAAGTATTTTCAGAACTCCGACCCTCAAATAAGTGCATAAAGGTAAGTATACTTTGTATGTAACATCATATTGCGTGGACATTTGAGATTGAAAAAAAGTTTGACACTCATACCCACTTCTATTCCCTGGGACAAACGTGAGTATTTTATATATCCAGAAGAACATTTTGTTTTGTTATAATGGACTAATTTTGTTTTCCAATACAAACATTTGGTAATAATTTAAAGTCAAAGTCAAAGTCAAAATTATTTATTCAATTTAGGCATCAAAGACGCACTTATGAACGTCAATTTTTCATAATAATGTACTTTAAAGACTACCGCCGCGTTCCAAAATATATAGAGCCTACCGAGAAGAAGCGGCAAGAAACTCGGGGCCATTCTTTATATAAAAAGATGTTTTTACAATATTTTTACTTAGGTACTACAGATATTAGCTCCAGTGTGTTGCCTTACAAAAGAGAACATAATAATGGTATCAGTAGGGCAAGACACGCTACACTTTGACATCTTAGTACACGAGTAGATAGATCCTGGAGTGATCAGTCCTAAGCTGTGTTATCCTCCAAATAATCCGAAATTTTGTAATAAACTTTTTGACAGAGTTTAGTTTTAATAGTAATTTTAAACTTATTAATAGGCAAATCTCGGATAACATTGGGAACTTTATTATAGAATCGTATACATTGTCCCATAAAAGAATGACTTATTCTGTGGAGACGCGTTACATGTACGGATAGCTTGTGCTTATTTCGCGTGTTGATGGAATGAGCATCACTCCTTTTATCAAAACTGCTAATGTATTTCTTTACATACATTAGATTTTCATAGATAAACTGAGAGACAACATTTAGAATGTTTATGTCTTTAACTAAAGACTTTTACTAAAGACATTTTGAAGTGCAGTAATAGATAACACAGCTATTGTAATTTTAGGCTTTCATGTTTCGGGAGACATTCAGTCTTTTTGGTAAAGCTTTGGGTGTAGAAGTATTTATTGGTGGTCACAGTATTTAACCTCTTTAAAAAACTCCGTCATTTTGCTGATGACGTGTTCTGACATTAGTAACACTAATATTAGATTTTTGCCTAGAAAGCCAACAGCTGCTTGAATCTTGAGCGTAGTAAAGGATTTTCGAGGGAGGGAGGATTCTAAGTCATTCAAGCTTAAAATAGTGTTGCTCCCGATGTGGGTACTCTACTTTTATCACCCTCTATGAGAAAATAAGTAAGTGCAACTTATTAATATGAAGAGCATCTTTATACAGGGGTACTGGTAATCAATTAGCCTCATTTTAAGAGCACATTCTGTACATCAAAACAAACATATTTTGTTCTACGACTTTTATAAGTTCGTATTTTTTTATTACATACAAAACTTAAAAAATCTATTTAACCGGTCTAAACATAATTAACACTATGCCGTCACGCCCCGGCTGGCAGCGGGCGGGCGGCGGTGGCAGCGTAAGAAAGGGGTTGAGACGCGGCAAGTCAAGGTCGTCGTAGCTGTGCTACGCTACGACGCGCTGTTAACTACATGCATGGCTACACGTAGATGAATGAAGTGGATGCGATTTAGAAATATCAAGTGAAAGAGAGAATCACAAAACATAAAAAATTGTTTTTGGAAAATTTGTTTAGTATTGGGAAAAGTTAATTACATATTGCAATATCATACGAAATGCAGCGTAGCTGCGACCTACTTGCGCACAAGCGGCACAAAGTGCAACACGAGGCGCCGACTCAGCACACGTGTCGAAGCCGACACCGGACGAGCGGAGCGGCGTTTGCGTCACTCTTGGTACACACCTCGACCGGAGTACATAGCATAGTTTAGCAATAGTTAATTAATTAAATTGTAATAATTATATTTTAAAATAAATTAATTGCCAACAGTTTTGGTTTTTTTTAAGTCCTTCGGCTGCAGCTAACGTAATTGGCGCAGTCGGTAGGATATTAGAGTCAGCGCGCGCGGTCTAAAGCTCGAAAAGCTCCAAAATTCGTTGCACGGCTTGACTCCGATAGTCGCTGGCAGGCTCCTAAGTCTTCATCTAATATCCGAATCTACGTGGCCGCAGCTCCGGGGACCAGTATCCGACAATTGATACGCAGAGGAAACCAGAATGCAACTGTAAGTACGCAAAAACTTTCTTTTTGTGTTGCTCCTTTTAGTCCTTACTTATCCTTGTAATTTTTCAAGATTTTTCATCCTAAGAATCGGGGTGATCGGGAGACTGTATCTCGCCAGTCTCACCGTCATAGGGAATTAGATAGTATTAGGGAAATAGATTTAGATTTAGATATAAATTCATTAAAAATGCCTTATGACCCTGATGTTATTTTTAAGGCCTTACGCCCAGTGCCAGATTTCGATGGAAATCCGAACGTGCTCACACGATTTATAAAAATATGTGATCAACTTGTTTCATGTTATATGAGTGCTGAGGCCGGCAATGAATTAGGTAACTTGTGTCTATTAAATGGAATATTAAATAAAATAACTGGGCCCGCAGCCACAATCATAAACTCAAATGGCGTTCCTGATAATTGGTTAGGGATCCGCGAGTCATTAATAAATAACTTCGCTGACCAAAGAGATGAGACCGCATTGTATAATGACCTCTCCTTAGCCACGCAAGGTCACAGGACCACACAGGAATTTTATGACCATTGTCAAACGTTATTTAGCACGATTATGACATACGTTTCATTGCACGAAACTATCGCCACAACGATTGAATCAAAGCGTTTATTATATAGGAAGCTCTCTATGCAAGCTTTTGTACGAGGTCTACAGGAACCCTTAGGTTCTCGAATTCGTTGTATGAGACCTTCAACGATAGAGCAGGCATTACAATTCGTGCAGGAAGAAGTGAACATACTTTACTTGCAACAGCGAAATAATGAAATACATCCTAGAGCTCAGCATCAGCAGAGAACTCAACCTCTTACTCAAATTCCTCCTGCACCAAGGCACGGTTATCAACCACCTATGATGTTAGCACCTATTAGTCAGAGGCCTACGTTCATGTCGCCTCAACCATTTAAATTTAGTCCGCCACAGAACCAATTTAAATTTAATGCAGGACCACAAAACCAGCCTCAATACCGCATGCCGACTCGAACACAGCAGATGTTTAGTGCACCACCACCAAACTATAATGCTAGGAGTAACGCGTTTCGAATTCCACCTCGTAATCAACCCCAAAATTTTACCCCTAAGCCTATGAGCGGTATACAACATTTCACCCCTAGAGCTTTACCCCCGACTGGACTAACTGGACACGACTGGAGTAAGCACGGCAACCCACCACCTACAAATTATTTTAGAAGCCGTGAAATGAACTTCAATGAATGTACAAATGATGGTTATGATTATAACTATGAGCCTGACTTTAACTACTGTCCTGATTACAATGAATACCCGACTTATGCGTACGACTACGTTGACCACGAGAACTACGGGCCGGAAACGGCTCAAGTATACGAACACTATAATGTCCATGACACGGTTGAAGAGCCGCAGCCTTCCACTAGTCAGGAAATTTTTTTTCAGAAGGCCTCAATATCAGACAAGCCAAAATAGAGGTCAATCTGCAAACTCAACGACAGCTACCCTTTGTTCAGATTTGTAATCCACCCTTAAAACTCCTCATAGACACCGGCGCGAACCAGTCATTTCTCAGCCCGGATGCTGTAGAGAAATTTTACTCGCATGTAAAGTTAGATTATGATCCATTTGAAGTCACAAATGTTCATGCTGTCAGTCAGAATGATTTTTCTATTACAGTTCCCTGTTTTTCAGAAATAAATGACCCTGAACCGATCAAACTCTTCGTGTACAAGTTTCACGATCATTTTGATGGATTAGTTGGTCTTGATCTGCTCACTAAATGGGAAGCTAAAATTGACTTAAAGAGACTATGTTTAAGTACTAAGTCAGCAGTAAATCCCATCTTATTGTATAACTCACGAAATGTAAATTTATACGAAGATATCATTCCGGCAAACAGTACGAAGTTAGTCAGAATACCTATAGACACCCAAGATAGTGAAGTTTACGTTCCGGAACAATTCATATGTAACTGTATTATTCATGAATGCATTACTAGCGTAGTTCAGAACAGAGGTATATTAGAAATAGAAAATCCAAACAACAACGACGTTGTATTTTCATTAGATCAACCTGCTCACGCAGAGTTGTTTAATGTTGAGTGCGCGCGCACTGAAAAATGGCCCGCGCGTGTTAATGAAGTCTTATCGCGACTTCGCACGGATCATCTGAACGAGGAAGAAAAGGCTAACTTGATGGCTCTTTGCTCAAAGTATGCAGATGTTTTTTATATTGATGGCGAAAATTTAACTTTCACAAATCAGATAAAACATCGTATCCGAACTACCGATGATATCCCGGTACATACAAAGAGTTATCGTTACCCTTTTGTTCATCGACAAGAGGTTAGCGACCAAATTAACAAAATGTTGACTCAAGGTATCATACGCCCTTCTGAGTCCGCGTGGAGCTCACCAATTTGGATTGTTCCAAAGAAGGCGGATGCCTCGGGTAGACAAAAGTGGCGTCTAGTGGTTGATTTTCGTAAGGTCAATGAAAAAACCATAGACGACAAATACCCCATCCCGAACATAGCGGATGTTCTGGACAAGTTAGGGAAGTGCCAGTACTTCACAACCCTAGACCTGGCCAGTGGGTTTTACCAGGTAGAGATGGAACCCTCTGACATCCAGAAAACCGCATTTAATGTTGAACATGGGCATTTTGAGTTCCTTCGGATGCCCATGGGTTTAAAGAACTCGCCTTCTACCTTTCAGAGGGTGATGGATAATGTCCTCAGAGGTCTGCAGAACCAGGTATGCCTGGTCTACCTTGATGATATTATCGTATTCAGCACCTCGCTGCAGGAGCACATGATCAATCTTGAAAAGGTGTTCCAAAGACTTAGAGAATCCAACTTCAAGGTACAGATGGATAAGTCCGAGTTCTTGAAGCTGGAAACAGCTTACCTAGGTCATGTTATTAGCAGTGAAGGAGTGAAACCCAATCCTGACAAAATAGCGGCGATAGAAAAATATCCTATTCCCAAAACACCTAGAGAGATAAAACAATTTCTGGGCTTATTAGGGTACTATCGGAAATTTATACCGGATTTTGCACGAGTTACAAAACCATTGACTCAATGTCTAAAGAAGGGCAAGAAAGTTACCTTTGACCCTGAATACGTCAAGAGTTTTGAAAAATGTAAAACCTTGTTAACAAATGACCCGATACTTAAGTACCCTGATTTTAATAGGGAATTTGTCCTTACAACAGACGCTTCTAATGTCGCTATAGGGGCCATTCTATCTCAAGGTCCCATAGGTTCCGACAAGCCTATTGCCTACGCCTCCCGTACACTCAATGACAGCGAACTAAATTATAGCACCATTGAGAAGGAGCTTTTAGCAATAGTTTGGGCCACTAAGTATTTTAGACCCTATCTTTTTGGCAGGAAATTTAAAATACTTACAGACCACAAACCGCTGCAGTGGGTTATGAGCTTGAAAGAGCCCAATTCGAGACTCACGCGATGGCGTCTCAAACTCAGCGAATACGATTTCACTGTGTCGTATAAAAAAGGAAAATCCAATACTAATGCCGACGCGTTATCTCGTGTAGAGATTTATAATGAGGAAACCAACTCCCTCATGGTAAATCGCTCGGAGCAACCCGACCCAGATGACGAGTCTGCGACTGTGACAGCTCATACCAGTCACGAAAATCCAATATTGGAAGTTCCTATTACCGACGACCCGCTAAATAGATTTCATCGTCAGTTAGTCTTTACGATTGTTAGTGATGTCAAAAGGCGACCAGTGGTATCGAAACCGTTTGATACACATACTCGCGTATCTGTACAAGTTACCGAATCTAACTTAGAACATGACGTCGTTAATGCCATAAAAGAATTTGTTAGCCCAAAAGTTAAAACAGGACTTCTAATTGACCCTCCATTAGGTTTTTACTCCATAATCCCAATCATACAGAATCACTTTAAGAGCTCATCTATGAATCTTTTGTTAACTAAGATTGAACTCGAGAATGTCAAACCTTATCTCAGACAGCAGGAAATAATTAAGCACTACCACGAAGGAAAAACTAATCACAGAGGTATCAATGAGTGCTACTTGTCCCTCTCAAGGAAATATTTCTGGCCAAAAATGAAGGACCATATAACGAAATTCATTAACGAATGCACTGTATGTGGCCAAGGGAAATACGATCGTAATCCCGTACAACCGCGGTTCAATATCGTTCCACCACCTAAAAAGCCCTTAGAAATAGTTCATATGGACTTGTTCACTGTAGACAGCGAAAAGTACGTTACGTTTGTAGATGTGTTTTCTAAGTACGGGCAAGCATATCATCTTCGTGATGGAACCGCCATCAGCGTTCTTCAGGCATTATTAAAATATTGTACACACCATGGTTTACCACTAACTATTGTTACAGACAATGGAACTGAATTTAGCAACCAATTGTTCTCGGAATTTTTACGAACACACAATGTGAACCATCATAAAGTTCTCCCACACTCACCTAACGATAACGGCAACATAGAGCGTTTTCACTCGACTTTACTTGAACATCTGAGACTTTTAAAATTACAACGTAAAGACGAACCAGTGGTAAATCTTGTACCATACGCGATAATCGCTTACAATAGCTCAGTTCACAGTTTCACTAAATGCAGGCCATTCGACATAATTACTGGACATTTCGACCCTAGGGATCCCGTAGCAATAGATTTGACGCAGCATTTACTACAACAATATACTCAAAGTCATAGAGATCAGATGAAATTAGTTTATGATATCATAAACGAATCAGCCCTGCATAATCGTACTGTTTTAATCGAAAATAGGAATAAGGATAGGGAACCTGAAATTCAATACGATCCTGAACAGCAAGTCTTCATAAAAAACCCGTTAGCTAGCAGACAAAAGTTAGCGCCGAGATACACTAAGGACAAAGTTCTCGCCAATTTGCCTATACATATATATACGTCGCGAAAACGTGGTCCGGTAGCTAAATCTCGCCTTAAGCGAGTACCTAATAGTAATAAATTGTTTCAGAATTCTGCTGATGATCATGGCGCATCTTGTTCGAACGCAGGAGATAAGACTTGAAAGTCTGAACAACGGTCCAGGACTACTACCGTATAAACTCGGACAAACTCGTCTTATAACTCATTATCATAGTTTCTTACAGTACATTCAGATTAATGACATAGAGAATAAGGCTCTCGCGGTTAGGAAACAGCTAATGGATTTTAAATTTAAATTAAATAATGATACGCACGCTTTATATGAGCTACAAATTAATTATTTATCGCAGAAAATTGAGAAGGTCTTAAATCATTTGAAAATCTTAGAGCCTAGCCGGATAAAGAGAGGTCTAATTGATGGTCTAGGGTCCGTAATTAAAAGTCTCACTGGTAATTTGGATTATCAGGATGCAATTAAGTTTGATAACGCGATTAAAAATTTGAAAACTAATGAGAATAAAATTATTGCCGAGTTCAACTCCCATATAAGCCTTGGTAAAGAATGGATGACGCAACACAACGACGTCATAGACCAATTAGTAAAGAACCAACAATTTATAAATGCTACACTTGAGCTTCTACTGAACAGCGATGCTTATAAAGATACTAGCCTCTTAAAATATGCTCAATTTGCTCAGCTACTGACTATTATAACGGAAAATGTTGATGATTTATTTAAGGAATTACTTAGGATAGAAAATATTTTAGCTTTAGTGCGAGCATCGAGCACGCACCATTCTATGGTAGACGTAAATACTTTAAGAAATATGATAGATAGAGTCCATATAATCTATGGAGATAGTAGAATATTAAATTTAGATTTACGTGATTATTATAGTATTATAAAGCCTGGGTCATACTATGCTGACAGACAAATAGTCATAGTTTTCAAAGTACCCATTGTTAGCAAAGACATATTTGATTTATACAAACTTTCAATAGCCCCGAATAGGTATAGTCAAGTCCTTATTCCTCCCTTTCCATTCCTTGCAACCAATAAGGAAGCGTATGCGTACATGGAGGCAGAATGCCCGAAGGTAGACAAGCAGTATCTCTGCGAAGAAGACACCATAAACCAAATCAAGAACCAGCATGACTGTACCCGAGAACTCGTCATTAATCATGCGTTGGGAGCAGCCTGCAACCTCACCACTGTCATCCTGGAGAAGGAAGCAATGGAGCAACTGGACGACAAGGACTACGTCGTTACATTTCCTCGCACTACAAGAACCCACATGCGATGCGGAAGAGAAGAGTACAAGCAACTTCAAGGGAGCTACTTAATCACCGTTCCTATTAACTGCAGCCTGATGACGTCAGAATTTACAATAGCTAACGAAAACGACCAAATATCCGGCCATCCTCTTCTGATCACGGATATCTCATATAATTTCAAGGAGAAATCTGTACGCTCACATAAGATATCTCTGCAATCTATCGATTTAAGAAAACTACATAAAGCCTATAACCAAGCCATGATGCAACCGAACTTAGAACGAGACACGACAGCAGATGACGCACTCTACCATACCACCCTACCTTTTTATGTGGTACTATTCGGTGCATTCGCACTTGGACTCACCATGATTCTACGACGTCTCAACCTGTGGAAACGCAGCAAACCTCAACATCAAGATGACCAAACATCTCCGAAGCATGTATATGAAGATCCTGAAAAACCTGCGGCTTTTCCAGCAACATTTTCACTAAACGTTGGAAAATAGTTGCTGATCTGCGGGTGGAGGAATTACATATTGCAATATCATACGAAATGCAGCGTAGCTGCGACCTACTTGCGCACAAGCGGCACAAAGTGCAACACGAGGCGCCGACTCAGCACACGTGTCGAAGCCGACACCGGACGAGCGGAGCGGCGTTTGCGTCACTCTTGGTACACACCTCGACCGGAGTACATAGCATAGTTTAGCAATAGTTAATTAATTAAATTGTAATAATTATATTTTAAAATAAATTAATTGCCAACAGTTTTGGTTTTTTTTAAGTCCTTCGGCTGCAGCTAACGTAATTAGTTCTAGAACAAGAGTTGTTTGTTTTGATGTACAGAATATGCCCTTAACAGGATACTAATTGATTACCGGTAACCCTGTATATTTATATACAATTAAGAATGATGAGACATAAAATAGTAATAATAACTTAGAGATTAATGTTTATATTTAAACAATTATGCATCGTAAGAATTTTATTTCATTCTCAATACTTGAGGACGACAGAAACTTTTTTTCGTCGTGCGGTTTCTTTACTGCATGTTACTTGCGTTCATACAATGTTAGATTGATTGATTTCTTTGTTGATTGGAACAGTTACGTACAATCTCACATTTCAAATTCAAATCACTCACTCGTACCAATTTAAAAGCTATTTTATTCCCTACTAGCGACTGCCGACGACTTCGTTTGCGTAATAGGCTCCCATCTCGATTCACAAGGAAAAAACTAGCCCTTTTCGAATAGATGTAAAACATATAATGTTATACTTACAACATTCCCAGTTTTATCATATTCGTGTACATATTTGACTCCGACTGGTGTGTGAGCGTTTTCGACTTCAATATCAGTGTTAGAGAGGTCAAGGTTCCGCTCGCTCTTGGCCAACGTTTGGTCGAAGGACACTTTGACGAATCTCTCTTTGTCGAAGTCTATGGTAGCATTGCCGTTGCTGGTTTTATCTCCTGAAAATTATATCGCTTGAGAGTTTTGACGATAACGGATTATAAATCGATGAACGCCGGCTGAACGCACGAAAAATTATGGCTCATTGTCACGTTCCGCCTGAGGCGAGCGTGCAAGCAAGAGTGCGGCACAAGCGATAGAAAGAAGATAACAGATATTATTTCAATATTCTTTTGATTATTCTAATAAAATCACCGTATACCTTGTACATAATAATAGTGCGTATTGACCAAATGCCGCGTGCTTAGAGGCACTGATAGAGAAATCTCTCCGGTCTGCTCAAACCCGTCGCTTCTCTTCGAGTAAAAATGCGTAGTGTTTACGGAGGCCGAATTGTTGGGCCAAAATATTTCTACTTTATTGTCTGCCTGCTCTTCCGAGTTGTTTATCTGGAAATAATATAGATTTATAATATTTTTGAGAAAAACGGCCAACGGAATTCAAACCCGCATTTGCTGAATGTCCGTGTCATTATCCATTGGCCACTCTGCTTGGACTCTTATCCTTTTACTAGATTTTTTATCTCTCTCACAAATTATAAATGTACAAGTACAATTTGAAAAATTTGAAACCGACTTCCATTCTATTCAGTTATCAGAGTGTAACTCAAAACCTACTTGACCGAATTTGATGAAATTTAAATGGGATCACACGAGAAGCATCTGCTTTCAATAAAAAAAGAATTTTGAGAATCGGTTCACCCAGTCGAAAGTTATGAGATAACAAACATAAAAATAATACAGACGAATTGAGTACTTCCTCCTTTTTAGAAGTAGGTAGAAAACATAGTTAATTATTGTTTAATTTTATTATTCTATAGAAAATACGATATAAAGATAATCTGCTCGCGAGCTTTTTTCGGAACTTCTTCGATTTTTGCACAATATGGCGTATGCAACTGTGCCGAAATATCGAGAGCGCACAATAAATACAATACATGATATATATCCCGTTTATAACGTTAATTTTTGCATTAGTGATCACGTTAGTTTAAAAAAGCTACCATATTGTTTCGCGGCAGTATATATGGCATTGCGGTGGTAATAACCAAGACAACTCAGTAGGTCTGGTTTCTTCGCCTCTTACCATTCGTGTCCCGAAGGCGGAGTAAAGACTTTAGGAGATTGTAACTCCTTCAAGGCGTAACTTAAACAAAATATGATATTGATAAAAAACAAACTGACTATTTTTCATTGGTTTAGTTTTATTGATCCGAAATTTTGTGTTTTTATGATTGTGCTTAGGTTACTAGTGATTACATTGAGTAATTTGTAATACTTACATCAAATATAGACTTTAGCCAGGGTAATTTGTGGAAGGGCGTGGTGAAGTTGAAATGACCGTCGGTGTGTTTGATGCCGCCGTATCGGAGATCTATCTCGCCAATCTGCGCGTGCGCCGGTTGGTACATCTCACCCCTAGCATATACAATAGTATTTTAGTTGGCATCTACAGCTTGGGAGGTAAAATAATGTGATCATTTACGGCTCCGGTTTTTGATATGAACCAGCAGACCAAACAATAAATATGTTTACCTCTTATGAATTTAAAAACTGATAAATCTAATTGGCCTCCACGACACGGGCCTTGAGCCTAGTGTGGGGCTGTAAAATTTTTCCTATGCTTTAAAAATACAAATTACATTGTTAATTTAGCACTAAGTCTCGTATGTAAATTTCTGTCAACAATAAACTCATTATTATTATTATTTCATTTCAATTATGTTTACCCCACTAGAGATAGATATTTGACACTATTTGCAAAGTACTTAGACGTGCGGCCTTGAGTAATTAGAACGTCTTCGCTATAAAAAGGCGAAAAAGTGGGAAGAGGCGGTGTGGTGGGAGCGGGGGACGCGCAGAGCGGTCGGGGTCTGCAGTTTTTAAATGTCGTTGCTTTCTGTTGCTACCAACAAAAAACCAACAAAACGATCGAACATTTGTTCATAGATGCGATGTTGTAACCTGCGTGAATCAACGCTACTAGCTTATAGATATATACTTTATTTGCCTGTACAATTAAACTTACTTAACAATCTTGTATCCATGCACCAGATCAAGTTGATAGGCCCCTTTGACGTGCAGAGTTGGTTCCTCAATGTACAGTGGCGAGGACAAGCTGTAGTCCACGTGGTGAGAGCCGTTACTGTCCCATTTATAGGAGAGTAGATTGTTTATGTGTTGGTAATGAGAGTCACCCGTCCAGGTTATGGTAGAGTTTGTGTCTAAGCTTTCTGCCAACAGCAATACCTGTAAATGTTATTATATTCTATATACATATATTCAAAACTCAAAATATAACACTAATATTACACAGCATGTAACAATGAGGTGTAGTAATACTAAAACCGTCCGCGGTCCGCGGGCAAAAGCTAAATACCTAAATCTTCAAATCATAGATATTAGGTATATGAAATGGTTACACGCTAGTTTAGCACACAAACAATAGTTATTTTACGTACAATAAAATAAGATTTGTAAGTAATGTACCTAATGTATGTAGCGGGCATAAATATTTTTATAGCTTTAAGAGACAGCACGTGGTCTCTTACTATGGGCCTACTAGATAAGCTCAAAGTCGCAGAACGAGCTATGGAGAGGGTTATGCTCGGGGTTTCTCTACGTGATCGAATCAGAAATGAAGAGATCCGTAGAAGAACGAAAGTCACCGACATAGCTCAGAAGATTACCCAGTTGAAGGGTACATAGCACGCAGAACAGATAGCCGATGGGGCCGAAAGGTTCTGGAGTAGAGACCACGGACCGGCAAGCGCAGCGTAGGTCGTCCACCGACACGGTGGACAGACGACCTGACGAAGGTCGCAGGACGACGTTGGATGCAGGCCGCTTCCAACCGGTCCTTTTGGAAAATCATGGGGGAGGCCTATGTTCAGCAGTGGACGTGCTACGGCTGAGATGATGATAATGATGATGAAGAGACAGCAACTTTCATTAAAATTATCAGTGTCTCCTTCATTATATGAAGAATGACTAATTCAATAGTTTATGATCACGCCAAAGTTGCTGAAATGTTTGCCCGAAAGTTAGAACAGAGTAAGAGAGCCACCACATATGTACCAGTCCCACCAATCAAAATCCTCGAGAATTGATGATTATATAGACTATAAACTTTTTCAGTGATAGCACAAAAAGCCCTCCTACAAGAAAGGAAGCAAAAATTTTGCAACCAATTATTGCCACATAAGCCTAACCAACATAATATGCAAAGCAATAGAAAAAATATTGCCGACAAACTAAAATAACTCTTGTCTAACCATGAGTTATATAGGTATTACCCTCAAAATCAAAGTCAGAATCATTTATTCAATTTAGGTATCAAAGACGCACTTGTGAACGTTAATTATTCATTATAAAGACTCTACCGCCTACTCTTTACTTACGAGTACCTTACATTTACTACTTTACCACTAATAACTTATAAACAACCTAGCTTTAGTCCAGGGCGATTATCAGAGGCTTAATTTACTTTCATGTGGCTAAAAAACTGGGACAAGACAGCAGACTGATGTCACATAGATAATGAAAAAGCCTTTGACCAAGTGCTTATCAGAAAATTTGCTTCTAAGTTGGGACGTTTTGGAATGCGTGGCAAACTCCTAAAATGGTATAAAATGTTTTACGGACTTAACATATATTTAACCATAGCACATATTAACTACCTAAGTTAATTGTCGCGACGCGTGCTCATATTTTATGGCACAGAGTGTATTATCCATCATCAATGTTCTCCAATTTTAATTATGTCGTATGCTAAGGGGGGTGTCCGGACCCCCTAAGCACCCCCTTATATACGCCCATGCTAAAACCACACACGCAGAAGCTTGCATACAATTGGGGCCCAACTACTGCGTCCCAGGAAATAGTAAATATTCAGATTTATGAGTAACCAGTTTTTCTAATACTCAAGCAGGTTCATCCATGAAAAACTAGGCCTAAGACTGAAATGACCTCCAGAACGTAGACTAGGTAAACAAGGGGTCTAAGCAAGGCCTGGGCTGGGGATGCGGCGCGGGGAGAGGGTGCTTGCAGAGTAGGAGGACGGAGGAAAATGAATAGTTGGCGTGGAAATTGCAGAGCGCATTGACTCTAACAAACTCCAGGAATAGGCATGTCTAATAGGGCTTTCTTAGAAATAAAAAAATATAATATAAACAACATTTTTTTAATGACTCATCAATAGGTTGGTAACTTTTTGTGTGTCCCATTTATTCGTGCACTTGATTTAAAATGCAGTTATAAGCATGTATTTCAAGTTCAGTTCATGGGACCTTGAATTTTGTAACCAGTAATGTATGAAATAATGAATATGTATATTACTGCCATTGCCATCTAGTGTGAAGATTTGATAACTATACACAGCGCCATCTATCGTCTAGTATCCACGTTTTCAACTGTTATTATTTGAGAGACATGGAGTCTTAAACTATTCCCATTTCCAGTATAATATTAATATTATTAATTTAAAGTATATTTCCATGGCACAGACACGAGTACCTTAACTTGGTTACATGTAAATTATTAAAGAAATTTGAATTTACTAATATTTAAATAAAAATGAATATCCACTCTAATTCCCTTGGTCATCGCATCACTGGAAAAATTCGCAATTTTTTTTTGTCGTGTTATTCTTAGGAAAAGGTTCTTGTGAAAGAAAGAGAAGAGGTTATAGCAAGGCCGAAGGCCGAGCCTACTACGCGAACGAAGTCAAACATACAATATGTATTAGACATAAATATTGAATAAGTATACATATAAACATTACAATTTAAGAGAGAAATAATCACATCCTCGGACGGGACTCAAACCCGCGTCTTTCGACAATCCGTGTCAGACGCCATGACGCCCATGACCACTAGGCCACCGCACCGCATAGGCCAACGAGGCATGCACGAGGTCCGACGTCCGAGCGAACATCGATTTTTTTTTAACTCTATAAGATTTGATTTTAACCGTCGTATGTGGACGAAACGACATCTATTGAATTTAATAACTTGAGTCCTGACCAAAGAGTATAATAACCACGGAACAATATATACTCCAAATAATATCTGTCCAATACGAGATACGATACGAGTATACACGAAGGTTGACCTTGATAGGTCTATCAATTAATAAGTAATTAATTCGTTTTATTTAATTTAATATCTAATCCAAGTATTATATATAATATAATTAATAAAATAACAATTCTTTAATATAATACAATCATATTAATTATATACAATACTGAATACACAACTGATTAGTACTGGAACAGGTCATAACAGGTGCACCTAGCCTCGAATTTACCAAGTACAGTACAATACGAGTACAACACACCCATCTCTAGTACTAAATATATACTCTTTGATAAGCAGAGCAAAGGGATTAATGATTGATCGGGGAATTGGTGCGTTGAACAACACACTTCAATTCATGCAAAAAACAGCTATAGTGAATTACACTACGCGAGCGAAGCGAGGCCGAGAGGAAGTTGTGAATCGATTATACTCGGATCTGGGCAACAAACACTTGCGTGTGTTAAGGAACTACTAACGCCATCTATATTTTTTTATCTATACTAATATTATAGAGAGGAAATTTTTTATGTATGTTTATAACGAATTGGCTCAAAAAGTACTGGACCGATTCCAAAAATTCTTTCACCATTGGAAAGCTACATTCACCCTGAGTAACATTAGAAGGTTTATCTTCATCATCATCATCATCCATTACCGCGCGGGTGAAACCGCGGAGAGCAGCTAGTTGCAACTAAAGATCTTTCAACTCAAGTCACTAATAAACTATTCTGTGGCAGGAATTGTTATGATTTATCATTTTACATTAATTCATTTATCATCTTTACAATACGATTACGTTGTAAGGAAATAAATTATATATACTTTTATGAATTTTGAAACATAATCGACTTTTTCTTCGAAATTTCTTCATATTTACAATTATTACATTTATATTGATAAGAGAGATAAGAGTTATATTGATTTTAATACCAAAAATGACGGTCACAGACATTCACTAGGGTTTCTGTGTTCAAGGAGGCATAGCACACGTCACACTGAACGTATATTTCTGCACCGTCACACAATGTGCGCCGTTCAGGGATAGAACATCTTATCTCACGCTTGGAAGGCACGGTCACTATCGACTAACGGGCCGTCTAAATATAATCAAGCCTACATCATAAAGAACATTGAGGTGTATAAACACCCACATAGTTTTGAAATTTTCATATTCTCAAAGAAGATGTTACGGTTAGTTTAATGCAACCCATGGTCCCATGGGACTAGCTGCCAAGATAACGCTCATAAACATTTTGTTCTTTAGGTGAACGCTAACCACTTTATTCAGAATTCTCTCATATTTATAATCCCGTTACAAATGGAATCTGTTATCATATGCGAGTAAAAATGAATGTCAATATTTTTCTACCGACTTCCAAAAAAAGGAGGAGGTACTCAATTCGACTGTTTTTTTTAAATTTATGTTTGATATCTTATAACTTTCGATTGGGTGAACCGATTCTCAAAATTCTTAAATTTCATCAAATTCGGTCCAGTAGTTTTTGAGTTACACTCGAATAACAGATTTTTACCAAAGTAAGAGAATGGAAGTCGGTATTCAATTTTTCAAATTGCACTTGTTATAGAACATGTTTTGTAACATGTATGTATATTGGATTGTTCTGCTCTTCTTCAGATAGACCTTATCGAGAGTTATGAGGTATAATATATATTTAAAAAAAACAGTCGAGTTGAGTACCTCCTCTTTTTTGGAAGTCGGTAGAAAAATAGCAAACAGTATGTACGCTTTTTTGCATTTCAATTACTATTGTGTATTGCGACATCTACTGGCGAGTAGTGTTACTATATACTTCCTATTTCATCTACCTGATCACAGGTGGAATTAGATGTAATTTGGGAATGCTTTGCTTTGCACTTCAGCAATCATTAATCACCAAAGCGAATACGGAACAAGAGTTTGTACCTCGCGCCAGCATTCACGACTCTTGAAATGGGAAAACGTGTAAAACCATTCACGGATGGAGAAATGCAAAAAAGTGTATGTTTGCTCCTACGCTTTATTTCGCATTTCAATTGCTATTGTGTATTGCGACATCTAGTGGCGAGTAGCGTTATTATGTATTTCAGGTACCCGCTAACAGGTGGCACTAATTAGAATTAAATATTTAAGATTTTTAATCTTTGTTTACCAATACTGAAGAAGCAGTCAGCAACCGTAGCCGAATAAATATGCTCCGAAAAGGATGGTTTTCTATAGGGCGTTTTCACATTGGACGTTAACTATAACTACACGATATTGGCTGACTGGTAGTTTGATTCAAACACTACTAAATGCTTTTACACTGTGTCGTTGTAGTTAACGTTATCGTCGCCGACCGATTATCGTGCCGATATCGAGTGAAACAGGATCGCGGTTGCAGGCAATAGCATAACACGCTATTATTAACAGCATAGCACGCGCTGGGACCGATATAGTTCTGATATCGTTGCTGACGAGTGTCGGTGTCGTTATCATCGCAGTGTGAAAACGCCCATTGGTTTGTATGAATCAAATACTTGCTCAGGTGATTTTTATTCGATTAGTAGATAAAGCTATGAAGTGTAACTTTAGTATTCACTGCACGACAACTGGGGCAGATATTTTTAAGAGAGTTGCAAATGCCAATAATGTTAAGCAAGAAAAAACTTAAAATCGAATAAACTAATTACAGAAATTCTTTCATTATTAGAACGCTACATTATCTCTAAATAACATAGGCTATATATTTTGATTGATCATCATCATCCACTACCACGCGGGTGAAACAGCGGAGTGCTTAGTAACAAATACACCTACCTTCCCCTGGATGCCTGTGACGATCTTAGTAACATCGGTCCTGTACTCCGCGTTTAAAGTCTTGGTGGGATCAGTCTCCGTCCCCAGACATCCCTGTACGGACAGGGTATGGACGTCAACGTTCGGTTTCGGCAGGATCACGTTCAGCAGAAGGTTCACTCGTTCGGTCATTTTTATGCCGAATGAAGCATTTGCGCCGATTCTGTAAATAAAACATCAAACTGAAAGTTAACTCCAGTGTTATTTTAATATGTTACTGCCTATTCGTATAACATACACACAACCATAACTCATCTAAAACTTTTAAACGAGAAATACTTGTATATAAGGTATTAGTTAATTAGTGCACAATATTGAACGGCCACCCGTTCAATATTGTGCACTTTTTTTTTGGACTTTTTTTTACTTTGCAATCGATAACTGGTCATGAAAATAAAAGAACAATATGATATATTTTTTATTATTATGAACCCATATTCGCCGCTCCACGTCAAGTGCCATCGTGCGACTGAAGGAACGACCTCGACCCGAGACGCGCCGCTACATCGCAGTAGGGCTACTACCATGAGTTGGCAACATAAATGTCATCTTGTAATATAATTTCATATGACATCATATCTCATTTCTTAAATCCTTATTTGTATATGAAGGAGAAGAGACCTCTATGAGGTTTTTAAACAATTGTGACGTCAGCACTGCTGACGTCACTTATATTCTGTTCCAAATAAAACTCCACAAATTCGTATATTCGAACGGTAGCGTAACGCGTCCCAGAGAGGTCCGTACTGTGCATAGAAATAATGGTACTGTGCGGTGGCTCGAACAAGAATGCCATCCCGTCCCCAGTGCAACCGCTTTTATAGGTTAAGGCGTACTTGCACGTGATCGTTTTAAACGTATAATTAATTGTACATCGTAATAAACTTAAATCATTTTGAGAATAATTAAATTATTAATTTTAATTGGAATCATTTACTGTAAACAATTTCAAGAGTATGAATCTATGTTTTACAAATCAATTCAAATAATCAATTTAACAAATCTAATTGTTATAGACTAATTATTATTGGCTAATTATTGTATGCGCGCCGATTCGGCCATACTGACAGGCGGTGCGCGCTCTGCACCAGCCTTGTTGACTCGTTAACTCTCGCAGACTGCTGTTAATTATTGCTGACCTGCAAAGAATGAGATATTCTCTGAGTAGTGAGTCTGTAAACAACTAACGTTGCTTTATCTTGTTCGTTACATTAACAAGAACTGTAATTCCAAGAATTAGTGTTTCTAAACAATTATTAATAATCAAAACAACAACTGAGTGCTATGAAAGCAGCTGTTGATATTTTTGTAGACGGTAGATTTCGCCTTTGCGCCGATACGGCCATTCTGACAGGCGGTGCGCGCTCTGCACCAGCCTTGTTGACTCGTTAACTCTCGCAGACTGCTGTTAATTATTGCTGACCTGCAAAGAATGAGATATTCTCTGAGTAGTGAGTCTGTAAACAACTAACGTTGCTTTATCTTGTTCGTTACATTAACAAGAACTGTAATTCCAAGAATTAGTGTTTCTAAACAATTATTAATAATCAAAACAACAACTGAGTGCTATGAAAGCAGCTGTTGATATTTTTGTAGACGGTAGATTTCGCCTTTGCGCCGATACGGCCATACTGACAGGCGGTGCGCGCTCTGCACCAGCCTTGTTGACTCGTTAACTCTCGCAGACTGCTGTTAATTATCGCTGGCCTGCAAAGAATGAGATATTCTCTGAGTAGTGAGTCTGTAAACAACATACGTTGCTTTATCTTGTTCGTTACATTAACAAGAACTGTAATTCCAAGAATTAGTGTTTCTAAACAATTATTAATAATCAAAACAACAACTGAGTGCTATGAAAGCAGCTGTTGATATTTTTGTAGACGGTAGATTTCGCCTTTGCTCCGGTACGGCCATTCTGGCAGGCGGTGCGCGCTCTGCACCAGCCTTGTTGACTCGTTAACTCTCGCAGACTGCTGTTAATTATCGCTGGCCTGCAAAGAATGAGATATTCTCTGAGTAGTGAGTCTGTAAACAACATACGTTGCTTTATCTTGTTCGTTACATTAACAAGAACTGTAATTCCAAGAATTAGTGTTTCTAAACAATTATTAATAATCAAAACAACAACTGAGTGCTATGAAAGCAGCTGTTGATATTTTTGTAGACGGTAGATTTCGCCTTTGCGCCGATACGGCCATACTGACAGGCGGTGCGCGCTCTGCACCAGCCTTGTTGACTCGTTAACTCTCGCAGACTGCTGTTAATTATCGCTGGCCTGCAAAGAATGAGATATTCTCTGAGTAGTGAGTCTGTAAACAACATACGTTGCTTTATCTTGTTCGTTACATTAACAAGAACTGTAATTCCAAGAATTAGTGTTTCTAAACAATTATTAATAATCAAAACAACAACTGAGTGCTATGAAAGCAGCTGTTGATATTTTAGTAGACGGTAGATTTCGCCTTTGCTCCGGTACGGCCATTCTGGCAGGCGGTGCGCGCTCTGCACCAGCCTTGTTGACTCGTTAACTCTCGCAGACTGCTGTTAATTATCGCTGGCCTGCAAAGAATGAGATATTCTCTGAGTAGTGAGTCTGTAAACAACATACGTTGCTTTATCTTGTTCGTTACATTAACAAGAACTGTAATTGCAAGAATTAGTGTTTCTAAACAATTATTAATAATCAAAACAACAACTGAGTGCTATGGAAGCAGCTGTTGATATTTTTGTATACGGTAGATTTCGCCTTTGCGCCGATACGGACATACTGACAGGCGGTGCGCGCTCTGCACCAGCCTTATTGACTCGTTGACTCTCCCAGACTGCACTGCACTGCAGGGCTGCACGGTATTAAAGTTGTTTGCTGGTACTCCTGAAGTGTACAATGAGGCAGGGTTTATCAGCCTGTTACTGCCCTGCGCTGTTCCAGTCGTGACAGGTTGAACCGAAGTCGATGAGGATGTGGTTGGGACCAGAGCTTGTTCTGATCCCACTTCTGATGACGGAGAAGAGACCTCCATGATGTTTTTTTAAACGTTAGCAGTGCTGACGTCACTTATATTCTGTTCCAAATAAAACTCCACAAATCACTGATAGGTTTCGTATATTCGACCGGTAGCGTAACGACGTCCCAAAGAGGTCCGTACTGCGCGGCGGCTCGAACAAGAATGCCTACTCGTTTTTTTTTTTAGAACGGACTAATGCTGTTTGCCTCTACCGGTATTTACAGCGTCACCGGACGGTTGGCGAGCGCAGATGGCACTCAGCCAGATGCGGGCGCAGAGGGCGCACCGCCTAAGGCGAGCTTGAAGACGCTTCGCCGCAAGGAGAGGAGTAGGCGACTTGCTCAAGGGCACCAGTAAGGTACGGACCTCGGCTTGGGCCGTCGCCAGGAGAGAGGGGAGTAGGAGAGAATCGCCCCGGTACATAAGTGTACCGTTGAAAGTGGGCCCTATGAATTTTAACTCTACGACTATTTGGAGAGAATCTAACCGAGACATAATTTTTGCCTACACCGTGATCGGAATCACTACCTTGACTGGGGCTACAAACGGAAATACCACGCCTCCCCCCATTTCCGCGACATGGGTCCACACCGCGACCAGGATCGTCGCGTTTTGCACTCATGACTGTACTTTGGGTGGGGCTACATATTGAAAGTTGAGTACCTCGCCCACAGCCGTTACATGGGCCGGAGTCTACATCGAGGCCGGGGCCGCGGTGTAGACTCCTGCCCGCACCGTGGCTGGGGCTACATAGAAAACCAGTGTTACCTCGTCCACAGCCATTGCCTGGGCCGGAGGATACATCGCGACCCGGGTCGCGGTGTATACTCCCACCCGCACCGTGGCTGGGACTACAATCGTGTGTGTGTGGATTACCTCGACTGCGACTGGGGCTGCGAAGAAGATCTCGGCCGGAGCCTACAATGCGATCGGGATCACAGCCCTGGTCGGGTCTACAACCATTACCGGGGTTGAAGCCTTCTCGTCGCCAGTGCGACCGCTTTTATAGGTTACGGCGTACTTGCACGTAGTCGTTTTAAACGTTAAGATTGCAATACAAAGTGATGGCATGCGATTTATAATTAATTGTACATCGTAATAAACTTAAATCATTTTGAGAATAATTAAAATATTAATTTCAATTGGAATAATTTACTGTAAACAATTTCAAAAGTATGAATCTATGTTTTATAAATCAATTCAAATAATCAATTTAACAAATCTAATTGTTATAGACTAACTAATTGTCTATCCGCGCCAATACATATGTTATTTAAAAACTGTTTCGATGCTGACCAGCAATATGAAATTTAAAATATTATAAATTAAATGAAGAATGACACGGAGGTCGTCAAGAACTTTTTGGGATTTGATTTGGAGGATAGAAGATTCCGATCACCGATTTCGTCCGATTCACAAAATAATATAGGAAGATTCCAATTTGGTGTGTCGAGACACGAAGTATTTATATTCCCTAGAAACCCTAGTTGAAGGTGAGGTGTTGGGAGTTGATGAAATAGTGATTTGCACCCGAGGAGTCACTCACGATATCGTCAGTTACATTCCTGAAGTCAGGACTTGGATATGATATTTTTATTTGTGTTAATTAATTACAAATCAAGGGTATTGATTTGACGAGTACTCTCGTCCTAATATACAAAACAAGCTATTAAAAGTACCCAGTGTTCTCTGAACCCAGAACTGAAGCCTCCAACAAAGCCAGAAACTAACTGGAACCTTTGGTGGAACGTGTGTGTATGGACTTATAGTGAAATGTGATTTGGCCAGGTCATGTATTCTTTATTATTATAACTTTATTTATTTCTAATGTACCTTTTCATTTACAAGTTAACTAGTTAGGCCTTCTTCTGAGTAATCTTATCATTGTAGGTAATATATTACGTTCCAATCTATAGTCGATACTCGATCTCGCCTACCTATTTAGCTTGTGATTGGCGTACGTACTTGCTGTCAATTTTAGTTTTACAACTGACCGCGAGGTAGCACTGGTCTTTTTTCATAATTTTTTTTCGTGGCTGTCGCTACCGGTCATCAATTGGTGTTTATGTTGTAAACTCATGATAGAGCTACAGAATAGATAGCAGTAAATACGCGAGACATACCTACCCGCTTAGAATAGGTACAACGTGCGGACGAAAACCCGCCCTAGCCCGCCGTCGTTTAGGCATAGACATCAGCTGCGTAAACATTCGCGAGTAGGTAGGTTCGTACACATCGTACGTCGTTGTACCTATTCTGAGTAGGCATGTCTCGCGTAGTCACTGGTGTCTATTCTGTGATGTTGTGGCGTGCTTTCAGTCGCGCAATGGTTATTAGCTGCGGAGCAATGAATATGGGCTCATAATAATAAAAAACGTACTTTTGTTTTCCTTCATTATAATGACCAGTTATCGATTCCAAACCACCCCATAGTTTGTAATCGATAACTGGTTATTATTTATTCTATTCTTATTCTGTAATGTCAACAAATTCGATTGTAGAAGAAATGATATTATATATATATATATATATATATATATATATATATAAAACATAAATCTGTTTTTTTTATCAATTCATAAGTCTTAGGTAGGTATATAGGTGAAACTTAAAATTACATGTGCTGACGCCAAAACTTGCCTTTGCAGGCGTATGAAGTTATACATTTAGTTTATTTTGATTTTACTTATAATTTTACATTAATATTATTCATCAGTAATTCATCATTTAAAAACTCGTCAATGGAATAGTATGTCTTGTCAATTAATAATTTCTTAAGCCTTAATTTAAAAATGTCAACATCGGTGGTCTCTTTTAGAGGTTTTGGCAGTTATAGTAGATCCAACCGTTTATCCTCTTTTTGACAGATCTAATTTGTCAGTTAAAGTGTTGTGACCAAGTGATTATAGTGGACACGATTTCGATTCATTTTTCTATCGAGTCTGTGCGGAAAGAGAATAGTCCTAGGAATGGCGCCATGACCATGGCTATTGGCCATCTAGAAATACGTCAGCCAATGGGGAATGTTGAAAGGGCGTGGACAGGCCGTCATGGCATGGCCATCTAGAAACGCATCAGCCAATGGGAAATGCTGACGCATTTCTAGATGGCCATGCCCAGATGGCGAGGCCACGCCGTCCGGTTACACCCGTGTAGTTTCCAAGGTAAGCTATCAAATTCTGAGTTATAAGTTTTCACTTCTATCGGCAATTCCTATGACTGCCAATTTTTTTGTCTATGGGTAAGCAGTAGTATTTTATCAAGGTAGTAAAACTCAATGGTCCACCGCCGTTTTGTATTTGTCACTGTCACTCGCAACAAGACGCCCGTGCTAGTAATTATTTGCTGAGTTTTATATTGGAACTATAAAATGCCGAAAGGATCAGTGCTGAAAGGACAGACGAGAGAAATGGTGATCAAGCTTCGTAATTACTTTGAAGCAGAGTATCAAAATGGCGGCCCGCTTTTACCATTGTCGCAAGTGAGAGAGCGCGTTGCGGCCGCGTTAGGTATTAGTGCATCTACGATTACAAAAATTACTACCGAAGCCTACGGAACAAGCGGCATGCAGGAGAATAAGCTTCGTACGCCGAAGAAAAAAACGCCAACCACGTCGTGTGACTTCGGTTGACAACTTTGACGCAGACGCTATACGCCGTCATATATATAACTATTACTTACGTAAAGAAGTTCCAACACTTAAAAAACTTGTTGCTTCTTTGCGTGAATGTGATTTGTTCCGAGGTCAAAAATCGTCATTGGTAAAGGTCTTGAATGAAATTGGATTTACTTATAAAAAATCGGACAAACGCAAAATATTGATGGAGCGTCGCGACGTAGCTTTTGCTCGTTGCGAATTTTTGAGCGAAGCCAAAAAAATTACAGATTGGTCAAATGTTGTTTTCACTGACGAAACTTGGCTGAATGCGAACCACACAGTGTCTAAGAGCTGGACTGATGACACCGCTGCTTCCACTACCTCAGTACCGATGGGAAAAGGAGAACGTCTAATCATTTGCCATGCAGGGTCTGTGAAAGGATTCATGCCAGATGCTTTGTTGGCCTTTAAATCCAAAAAAACAGTTGAGTACCACGAAGAAATGAATTCTGAGGTTTACGAAAGTTGGTTTAAGGAAATGGTACAATCATTGGAAGAACCGTCAGTTATTATTATGGATAACGCATCCTATCACTCACGCCAAATTGATAAAATGCCGACCCAGGCCGACAAAAAACAAGTAATCATTGACTGGCTTCAACGACATGGTGAAAATGTTGATAACTCCTTACTAAAAGTACAATTACTAAATATATTACGAACAAAAAAACACTTCCCAAAACGATATGTGATCGACGAAATAGCTGCAGAACATGGTCATTGGGTTCTTAGACTTCCACCCTATCATTGTCAATACAATGCCATTGAATTAATATGGGCTCAAGTTAAAGGACACGCTGCTAGAAATAACACAAAACCCCCATTCACGGCAAACAAAATGGTAAATTTATTAAAAAATGCATGTGTGAAAGTAACTGCGGAAAGCTGGCAAAATGTAATTCAAAAAACACAAGAAACTATAATGGCAGATTGGGATAAACACGTGGCGATAGATTATATGAGTCAACAATTAATTATAAATGTCGGCAATAGCTCGAGTGACAGCAACGATGAATCTGATTTTGATTAATAAATAAATAAAAATAAAAGATTAGATTTCGTTTGCTTAAATTGGAATTGGGGTTGCTCAAACTTTACTATTTTCTGGTACCAAACGGCAGACTTTAATGTCTGCCATCCCCAGCGAGCAACACGGAAGGGAGTAGCCTTAGCTAAAAAATATTGTTCAAATCTTTCTGTCATTTCTTGCGGGAGGGGAAGTTGCACACTAGCGCAAAGCCGCACTATTACATACAAAACATACCTGTACCGATCCATTGCCGATCATACTCACACAACCAAATCACTAACACATAAAAAATAAAGCACCATTCACAAATCTAGCCCCGCCCTCACCCCACAGTATATTATCAAACTCCATGGTCCATGCGGACTTGTACTTTGACAGAGGGGAAACGCTGTGTATGCCTACTCCCTTCCGTGTTGCTCGCTGGCCATCCCAGATTTAACCGGTAACAGCTTCGTCAAGTATGACTTGTACTTGTAATCATCATAGTCATCATAACCTTGTTCTTTTTTGGATATACACCAGGAGATAAACACGTCTTCAAATAATGCTGTATGTTTTCCTGAGGCGCATCAATATAACGGTTTTACATAAAAATAAATCCGATATTATGTGCCGAGAACGGAAAACACCCGTGTAAAAATAGTTCATAAACAATATCGATATCTCAATCGTAACTTCGTAACATCACTATGTTGATAGCCATAGAACGTAATTTTTTAAAAACGTTTGTTATTTTATGGAATTTATAAAAAAACTACTGCACTTATGGACTCATTTTGTGAAAGATGATTATTATACGGGATCAAGGAGCAAATTTAAGCAGTTGTCATATTTTTAAAACCTCGCATTTATAAGTTAACTTTTGCGTAACATCGTCATGTTACGTTCTATTGGTGCTGTCAAAAAGAGGATAAACGGTTGGATCTACTATAGTTATAAATAGTCAACCTCATCAGAAACGTGCTATTGCTATAGAGAGCTGTTCTACGGTACGGCTCATGCAGTCTATCATTGTGCCGTTTGCTTTTTAAAGTTTCATAATTCTCTATGTTATTCTTCACAAGTACGGCTGATTCGTAAATATATACTGTGTGGTGTATCACAATCAAAAGGTGTTATATCTCATGCATATTAATGTTTTTAGTAACTTACTGCCAAATTTTATCTAAATCCATGCGAAAACCGGCATTGGTCATTTCTAGCTTGTTCGGTGATGTGCTGTTACCGAAGTAGATATCTAAGTCCACGCTCTTTTGCAGGTCTTTGACTAGCTGGTGTCCCAGCGCCTGGAATATGAGATAAAAATACTTATACTAAGATAACTATTTGTAAAAGGTAACCCGCAACTGTTCCCAGGTTTGTCCGACACTGTCCAAAGAAACAGACTGCGAGAGAACTCTGCGAGAAAAACAATATTTCGGAAGAGCATTTTCTGCATGGGACCTGTTATTTATAACAAGCTTCCACAACGCCTAAGATACATCAGCTTTAGTCTATTTAAAGTTAAAATTAAAAACATACTATTGACTAAATATTATTATAGTATATAATGATTTTTTAGATGATAAGGAATTTGAAATACAATAAGTTTAGTTATAAGTTATTTGACAAGCGTGCATATTTCATTTTCATTTGAATTCTGACTTTATATAAATATTTCAATTATTATTTTTTAATTATAATTTTCACATTATTTGCAAGTGACCGCCGTCTCCCTACTAATATTATTTTTTATTGTACGTACGACTTGTATTTTTTGTACTGTATTTATTTTTAATTTGTACGCCGGCGCGGTCCAGACATGTTGAAACTTATTTAAATTTAAGACCTACATGCACATCCCTGTATGACTACACACATGTCTAAACAAATCAATAAATCTTTATCTTTAACTTTAAGATGTACTATGTATAGAAGTCCGGAACACTCAGAGAGTTCTCAAAACTATACAGCGTGTAACAAAAAGGCGTAGTAATACTAAAACCACTCACGCTGAAGTTTGCATACATTTGGGACCTATCAAATGCGTCCCAAGAAGTAGTAGCAATTCCGAGTTACTATTAACCCATCGCGGGTCAACCGTACATCATGTGTATGTTCAAAAAAGTTCTAAGCCATGGCGTGCCTACTCTATCGGCCTTATTAATAAACTTGGCTTACACCCGGAGTAGTTAAAACATCTCTGTCAATTTTTCGATTGCAGTAAATGTCACGCGTGAAAGCAAGACAAAGCATGTTACGCCTAATATAGGTTTACGCAACGTTTATTAATAAAGGCCTATGTGTATACACATTTTTAGACCTCGAGTTTGTAACTAATTTTATCAGATTCAATACACTCCCCCGGTATAAGCTTGCTTTTAGTTGGTCGAACTATTCAAGAGTAGTATTTTTATTTCAAATAAATGCTTTTATGCGTAGTTCGGAAATAAATCGAAAATCACTAGACACTGAACGGGTTAAAAAGTTTTTCTAATACTCAAGCAGGTTCACCACTGAAAACTAGGCCAAAGACAATGACCTCCAGAACGTAGACTACGTTAACGAAGAGCCTAAATGGGGCTTAGGCTGGGCGGCGCGGAGAGGGTGCATGCAGGAGGTGAATAAATAGGTGGTGTGGGGATTGTAGAGCGCGATGACCCAACAAACTCCTAGAATATGCATGTCTGTCCAAAACATTTTCGGATATTTTTAACTTTGTATCAAATAAAACTAAACTATTTAAATTTAGATTCTTTGGCACGTGAACCCTGACTAGGTACATATGCACACTTTTCAGTTAACCCGTGGACTCGCGATTCGCTATATTTGACCAATAATACAATAGATTTCGCAGAAATCTACCTACTTTTCCAAGAACGTGTGTGGTTAAGCCATGGAAACGCAACAATAAGATTCATTGAGTTTTGTTGGTACTGTATAGATACAAGAGATGGTTCTCAATATCTAGTTTCATTGTGTGTTTAGCTGCAGTCAAATATAAATTACTCAAGAATCACGCACATTTTTTAGTAAAAAAATACATTAATTATGGTTTCCGAGTATGGTTAGACCGTTATATAGTTTGGATCAATTCACATTAATTATACAAAAAAAACTAGTTGACCTGCCAGTGACTTCGTTCGCTTCAGGGGTACCTAAACGACGGCGGGCTCGGGCGGGGCAACGTCTAACTTTGCAATCTATCCACGGAGTAACCAAACAAATAAAATTAAACCAAAAGGTATTTGATTAAAGCCCTGCAAGAGCAAACTTTTAGGTATTTGAGCGGGTGAAGCACGGGCCGTGACAGGACCAAGCGTGCGTCTGTAAACACAATAGTTTTTCGGAGTTTTAATAAAAAATGAAAGAAGCCACAAGGGTAAAATATCTAGATATTTAATTAATTTAATAAATTACCTTTATCTGATTACAAAAGAAGTTGTCACTCAAAATATAGATAAATTCGAAACGAAAGATTTTTTTCTGTGGTTTTATTTGAGATTTTTTTCTGCAAGGTGCCAGATAAATAATGTGCAATATTATCATATAAGTCTGTTTTTAACTTTTAACTCTGCGCTGTATTTTTTTCATGTTTGTATCAGTAACTGTGCATCTACACTGTGCGATGAAAAACATAGCGTTTCACGGTTCTTTGGCTTCTAGCAGTGCCTCAGGTATGAAATTCTTACGCGCTAGAATCCGTATATGCAACCAGTAATTACCAATTAATCCTTCCTATACCGAGATAATTAAAACAAAAGATTTATGAATGAAACTGACGATTGTCTCTGGGAAACAAAGAGTTAAACATCGACCTTCACCAAGGCCTATAGGGCCGTCAGTATAGTATATAGATTAATTAAAACCGTATTTTATATAAAAAAAATATGGTAAAATGTTCAGTAAAAATAGTTTTGAATACCTTGATAAACAAGTCCCCAATAAGGAAGCTCCATTTGAGATCCCCTTCGCCCTTCATGTCCGGTAGCTCGTATTTGCACAACAGGTATCCAGTTTTCGGACCGAATCTGGAACAGGATAAAAGAAAAGGTTATTATCAAAACCAGGAACATGGTTTCAAGTATGGAAATGTTTGTCATGAAAATGAGAGAATTTGGTAACTGGTTTCCAGCGAGTCAAACGACCGCCAGGATTAGCAGCAACAGATTGTTCAGCGTACAGGTTTGTCTGTTGCACCATCAAGTCTAAGACTTCGTCATCAACCAATAAGCGAAATATCGTAAAGACATCAGCATTTCCGGGAATGTGATCATATGAATAAAGTTTTCACAAGTAAAATTTTCACGTTGTAATGGCTGGATGTCGTAGTTCCAACCTTGATTCTCGTCATGTCGTTTCATCTGATAATCTGTAATTGGTGTTGGAGATGAATTTCTTGGTGCTCGAGCAGTTGAGTTTGTTTCAACGCTACTAGTTCGGTCGTCGGAATTGGAATTTGACAGTGCGGTTACATCACCAGCTTCATTTCTTCGTACTTGAACAGTCGTGTTTGTTTCGTCGTTAGAATCGGAATTAGGCAATGCGGGTACATCACTAGTAAGTGTACTGGAACTTTGTGAGGTTACTTGGTTGTAGGTACTTGGTTGTAGTTGTAGTAAATCTTCATTATCATCATCAAAAAGAGCATTCATATTTACCTGGGTACCCAGCAATGTGGTGCCTTCCGCAGATGGCAAATCGATATCACTAAGCAAAAATCAGGATCTGCCACACTGTCGTCGTCATCATACAAACTTTCCTCATCATTCGACGAATTTGAAGTAGTTTCCACTTCATAGTCACTTTCTTCTCAAAGACAGAGAGAGAGACAAGTCTGTGCGTGTGTGTGTGTGGATGTGTGTGTGTGTGTGTGTGTGTATGTGTGTGTGAGAGAGAGAGAAGCAGGTCCACTAGCAGGTGTAACGAAGTTAGGGTAAATCAATGTTACGAAGGACAACCCAAATACGCTTGGGGTAGGCCAGAACAAACTTAGACTTAACAGAAGGATACTTGAAATATATATTGTATTTAACCGTAACTTGCGAGGCCACGCGAGCGAAGCCGCTGGCGGGTCAGCTTGTCTAGGTATATATTATATTTTTTGTTGATTTTTTCAAAACCGCTACATCCATTTCGATAACATTTATAATCGACCACTTTTGAAGTATGATCTACAAAACAAGCAAAGAATCATCAAAATGGATTCTTAATTGGCAGAATGATAGCTTAACATCATCATCATCATCTCAGCCGTAGGACGTCCACTGCTGAACATACGCCTCCCCCATGATTTTCCAAAAGGACCGGTTGGAAGCGGCCTGCATCCATCCATCCTCCATCCAGCTTAACATACAAAAAAATAAAATGCAGTCGAATTGTCAATATCCTCCAAGCTGCATTGGGTCAGCGTAGTGGATTATGATCCAACTCGAGAGGAAGGCTCGATTTCCACCAGTGGGAACATAATTTATTTATTATCAAAATTCACAGCCCTTAAGTAACAAAGTTTATAATATGCCCTACTGATAGTATACCATTATTATAGTATCTTTTGTAAGGCAACACACTGGAGCTAAAAATAAACGAACATTTTTTTATATACATAATCAAAATGGTCGACAAAAAAAATTTAAAAGACAAGCCCGCTGAGTTTCTTGCCGGATCTTCTCAGTCAGATCCGGTTGTAGATTTAAGAAAAAATTAATGTAAAATGACAATAATTTTAAGTGCCTCCGTAGGCCTATACAGAATAATTGGTTTGATTTGATATCTTATACCTATGGGCAATAATGGATTTACATTTTAATAAGTAAACTTGTAAAAGACGACAGCCTACTATAAGGTAATTTAGTATACCTATAAAGATAATTTATATGCAGCACTTAATTGTTCAAATAGGTAACATGATTGTCCACATGTGTGCGTGTTATATTTACGTGTGCTTTTACCATGTAGGTCACTGAGTTTCCGAAGCAGAGCTTTAATTCAGAATCTCATTTATTTCGCGCTTAAACTTAGGTCTACTGCTACGAAGTAGCTCAATTGAGAGCTTAATAATGGGCTGATAATGTTAGGTATTCTAGATATGTATTACTTACACAAAATCAGTATCTCCCTTGATGAAACTGAGTCTCTGTAGAGGCGTAGCAGCTTGCACCGTGACAACCTTGCGTAGCTCCGGATGGTTGTCGACGCGCGATTTGAAGTAAATGTCCTCATAGTCAGGGATGTCTACCTGAAAAGGGATAAACATTGTGAAGAGTTCATTAACTGTTTTTTTTATTCAAACACGACTAAATTCACTGTAACACACTGAATATTTTTTTGACTAACTAATTGTTTTATACAATTAGTTCTCGACGCCAAATGTGAGACAAGTAGAATCCAATATACAATTCAATGGAACAGGGTTGGACCTTGTGGAGTCAACGGTCTTTTTAGGAATTACTATAGACACTAAATTGCAATGGGATCCCCACATTAAAAAAATGTCTAGTAGGCTCAGTTCAGCGGCTTATGCTGTTAAATAAATTAGACTATTAACTGATGTAGACACAGCTAGAATAGTTTATTTTAGTTATTTCCATAGCGTTATGACTTATGGAATACTGCTCTAGGGATGTTCTGCAGATATTAATTCTATTTTTATACTGCAAAAAAGGCTATACGAGCGATCTATAGTTTAGCTTCCAGAGTTTCAAGAGAAACTCTGGAAGCTAAACTATAGATCGCTCGTATAGCCTTTTTTGCAGTCTAAGGAGACAGAAGTTTAAAGACATAAACATTCTAACTGTTGTCTCTCAGTTTATCTATGAAAATCTAATGTATGTTAAGAAAAACATTAGCAGATTTGATAGGAGTGATGTTCATTCCATCAACACGCGAAATAAGCACAAGCTATCCGTACATGTAACGCGTATCCACAGAATATGTCATTTTTTTTTATGGGACAATGTATACGATTCTATAATAAAGTTCCCAATGTTATCCGAGATTTGCCTATTAATAAGTTTAAAATTACTATTACAACTAAACTCTGCCAAAAAGGTTATTACAAAATTTCGGATTACTTGGAGGATAAAACAGCTTGGGACTGATCACTCCAGGATCTATCTACTCGTGTACTAAGATGTCAAAGTGTCTTGCTCTACTGATACCATTGTTATGTTCTCTTTTGTAAGGCAACACACTGGAGCTAATATTTGTAGTATCTAAGTAAAAAAATTGTAAAAACATTTATAAAAAAAGAATGGCCCCGAGTTTCTTGCCGCTTCTTCTCGGTAGGCTCTATATATCTTGGAACGCGGCGGTAGTCTTTAAAGTACCATCATCATCATCATCATCATCATCATCTCAGCCGTAGGACGTCCACTGCTGAACATAGGTCTCCCCCATGATTTTCCAAAAGGACCGCTTGGAAGCGGCCTGCACTCAACGTCGTCCTGCGACCTTCCTCAGGTCGTCTGTTCACCGTGTCGGTGGACGACCTACGCTGCGCTTGCCGGTCCGTGTCCGCTCTCTATTCCAGAACCTGTCAGCCATCTGTTCTGCGTGCTATGTGCTAATCTTTAAAGTACATTATAATGAAAAATTGACGTTCATAAGTGCGTCTTTGATGCCTAAATTGAATAAATGATTTTGACTTTGACTTTGACGCGGAGCCCTAATTATATTTATACAATAAAAGTGTTAGTGTTGTTTATTCAATCATATAGTCACATTTCTTATAAATGGTCATGTAGTCAATATATTATGTACCCTGTAAGGGCGTTGGTAGGTCATTTACATGAATTATTAATTTAATATATGCATGCAACAGTCTCATTGTCTAACTTGAATGAGAATGAAATATCACTTCATTCTCATTCCGATTGATGGTTCCAGCCAATAGGCTTGCGGGGCCAATATTTTCTGTGAGTTTTAGATATTTCGGCATATACGAGTACATGGTAATTATCCCGTTGATAATTTGAATACCTCTTATATAGACTCGCGTTTTACCAGTATCTTATTTGCCATTAAATTTGTCCTTCGGTCCAATATGTATCACGAAAGCAAGTATGCAAGGAATATTTTAATCTTAGAATAGATACCCATAGAAACCAAGTACATGCGCTAATTGCAAGCCACTTATTGGAAGCCATATACGGCTCACTTTACTTTCACCGTCGGTACAACAGTATAAGACTTTTTATTTATAAATACCGCCAGTGCATTGTACTTTTAAATATTTATGAATTTTGAATACTTTTAAATCAATGTATGGAACACATTCTCACCAATCAACCACCCAAGATTTACAGGAAAACATTTTACCAGAGGATATAATGTTTGCGTGTGTGTGCGTGACGAGGTACGTAAACACAGCACACATAGCGAATCTGTAGCGTGCGTTTTGAGAAGACGTTTGGAAACCTTACTTCTATAGTAGTAGTAATTCTAAGATTTTATCTTTTTGTATCTATACAGATACCTATTTTCTACCAACAGAAATCAACTTACTTTAAAATTGATATCAGCGAATTTCGGGTCCATCTCAGCTTTTGCTTGTACTGTAGCTGTGACTTTCCCAGTGATATGCGCCAGAAGGTTGTAAGCTTTTTGGTCGTACTTTACATTGATGTTGATTGCCTCGCCTTGCCCTTTTGGTACTAGATTTAGTGCCATCTGAAATAATATTTAAATATTTGCTATTATCATTTAATAAATGACCGAGCAAGCAAAGCGTCGCTGCTTTAACTGGCCAAATTGAATTTCATCTGTCCGTATGTTTCTGTCTTCTTCTGTCCGTGTATTGTTCTGTCTTCCTGTACACGTCGCATTTTTCAAGCAATCTCGACGAAGCTTGATATATAATTCTACTATTTAATGATATTTATTTTTGCTGTAGAAGATTTTTCAGTGGGGGAGGGTGTACATTTCCTGAAGACTGGGGAAGTTTACTGCGGCACTATTTACGGACCAATTTTGACTAAATTTGGCACACACATTAGGTACCTGAATTTAAAGAGAATTTCGGGTATGATATGACTATAAAGGGTCTAACGGTGTCAGAGATGATAGGTTGTGAAGTACTGCGAAAAATTTCCACTGATTAGACTATAGTGCACGCGAGATCTACTGTTCGCAGAATTACTAATAATATACTTATGAATATAAACTTTTTTAGTTTGAAAAATCTCGTGAGTTTGACACATATTTATTTAATATCAAAATAGACTACTCACGTAATTAGGGGACGTTATCCTAAAAGACTTTGGTTAAACAAAAATAAAATATAAACTTACCGTCAAAGGATCCCTATTCGATACCCTACCGCTGATGCCGTACTCAGTGGAATCGGTCACTAAGGACCCGGTTATACTGTCATTCTCCTCGAATTGTACTATTATTTTCATCGCTCTGAAAAACAGAAATAATTGTGACTTTCTTCTACTTCGTCTTCATGTAAAAGTTGTCTGGAAGAGAACGCTTTTAGTGATAAATGTGACGCTTTTATTATGAGTTCTGTTAAGGTATAAAGTCACATGACTAATGTAAAAGACTATGACGAATCTATAAACTAGTCTATGACGGGAGTTCAACATTAATACTTGTAAAGCAGGAATCGGTTACTATTTTTATCATACCACCTGCTCGACAATGTCCAATTACATATCACGCAATCTCGACGTAAAGCAAGGCATTACATCCTAAGGGAGGTAATGTTGTATGAAACTCTCAACGGATTAAAGTGATTTGTATTTGGCACGTTAAAATTTGTAGACAAACTCTAAGCATTTTTTTATTTTTGTGTTCTGCCTGTGGTGGTCAGTTTGATTTTCGAATAAACCCTCTTTACAATGCCCGTGAAGCTCTCGTCTCACTTTAATTCTAGAGGCTCATTTACGCTCAGGGTCCAACATGCCACCCGTGACGTAAGACCCTGCTTTACCTCCTCGGTGCATAATCTACTATTACCCCCCTGGTGTTAAGCGGTAACCCCTGCTTTTAACAGATGCATTGCATCACAAGTGAAGAATTGAACCGCGCTTGTAACCCTGACACATTAAGCCGTTTAGTGTTTATAATTTCATCAGAACCCAATACTCTTCAAAGCGTCACACAGTATTGCGAACATTACTGCTTGGTGGTAGAAATAGATATAAAGATCAACTGCTACAAATTGTAAGCGAATTCTATTGTAAGTGAGCATAGAAGTTTATTAGTTTCATTATCTTTATCTTTCAACGAACAGTAGAGAGAGATAGAATGTATCATTTTAAATACGGCGTACGTTTTTCCTTACCGCTATGAACCTGAGCCTTTCAAGCGGAGCGTGAACATATCTCAGGTCATCATATTGATGGCGATTAATGCACCTTACGACTGCATGAATGTTCGAACTTGATTCCATCTCCGCTTTCCATCAGGCGGAGGGAGTCACTTTGATGAACCATTATAGATAAAAAGGTGTGCGTCTTGGGTCGCCCGAAAGAAGTGATAACTTAAACTAATCTAGCGTTGTGGGTTGGAGTGAGAAGATGCGTGAGAGAAAGGGAAGCCTGACAGACTGGCGCTGTAACGCGTTACTTAACGAATTTGTTTACCCTCCTACAAGTTATCACTTCGAAAATACCTGTATTCATCATGAAATGAACAAAGCGCTGGTGGCTGACTCCGTTCTTCTAGCAGCTTATCGCTCAACGAACAGTAGAGAGAGATAGAATGATACAATTTCAAATACCTGCATTCATCATGAGATGAACAAAGCGAACCAATAACTGACTCCGTTCTTCTAGCAGCTTAGAGTAGTATAGCTCTTTAACATTTCATTATCTTTATCGCTCAACGAACAGTAGAGAGAGATAGAATGATACAATTTCAAATACCTGCATTCATCATGAGATGAACAAAGCGAACCAATAACTGACTCCGTTCTTCTAGCAGCTTAGATAGAGTAGTATAGCTCTTTAACATTTCATTATCTTTGTCGCTCAAGGAACAGTAGAGAGATATAGAATGATACAATTTCAAATACCTGTATCCGTCATGAGGTGAACTAAGCGCAACACTAACAGACTCCGTTCTTCGAACAGCTTTGATCGAGTAATAGAACTCTTCAGTATTGAAGTCTGCAGTCAGAGATCTCTGAGCGTCCTCTTCACTGTATAAGAATGAGAGGGTAGATGGAAGTAAGACAGGGAGGAGAGCACCGCGGGAGTTCACTCGGATGTAGTACGGGCTTGGACGCCACACTACGTCGGCGAATAGCTGGAAAAAACATTCAAATTAAAATTATTTATTTGGAGAATATAGTTTACAATTTATCTACATACAAATGTATGATGTTACGTGTTACATTTATGGTTTTTTAACATTCTACCAAACAAATGGTGTGCAAATGGACATAATAAAATTAAATTACTATTAATTTTATTAACACAAATTTAAAATGGACGTTATAAGGGATAATTAATAGAGATTAAATTAGAATAAAATTTACATTTAGGGTTAAATAAAATAACATTTATATGCCATTCATCATGATCAGATTTAGAAATTAAAATATTTTAAGATTAGTCAAAATTTTCACATACTACATTCGAATTTTGTCAATTTTAAATGTCGGAATATAATACTTCATCAGTCGAACGACCCAGACACAATAGAAATTTCATTGTTATATTGACAATCGACTGGTGAGGGGATAATTATAAATACTAAATTGATAATGACATTAAACTTGATTTTGATAAAATTTGGTACATACATTAGGTACCTGACTTTAAAGAGGAATTTCGAATGAGCATAAATGGTCAAGAGTTGTCGAAATAATAGGTTGCAAAGTTTTAAAACTAGACGATTTTACATATTTTTTTGATTTTGATACAAAATTTTGGCTAAATTGGTCAAGGTCTTGTCGATATAAATATTTGTCGAATATTTCTGTATTTCGATGACCTGTAGACAGCTCTGACTGGGTAAAATTGGGGCTCATAAGACTGTGCTCACTAGGTCGACTGTTGCAGAGCTACAAGTTTTAAGAAATCAGTGAAAACATGTAAATGATCTCATTCCTAAATACTTACGTAATTATTCTGATTGCCCTGCTGTATCTGTATGCCGCCGCCGACCGAATTCTCGACGTCAGAGAAATCTTTCTTGAATTCCATCTTGACGAAGTAATCTTCCAAGTGTGGTGACGTCATGTTCAGGCTTCCAGATGTTTCCACGAACGGGTCGTCAAGCTATCAATGAACATAAAATGTCACAGTAAGTTGCAAATAATTATTGCAAACATTTTGGAATGAAAAATCTTATGGAAATAAGGTTTTACATACAGAAGATCCGAGAATAATATATATATCTCACATCACATAAACGTTTAACCCAGCAGGGATCGAACTTGGGCTACTCGTTTCGAAGTAAATTTGACCTACCGGCGCGGCTAGAACACACAATTCCAAAAGATTGTTCTGTATAGTTTGATGCATACAAGTGCATGTACTTAATATCCAACTATAAACCAAACTCGTTTAACGACTATAAACAAAACCAAAGTCGTTTTAGTTAGCAAGATTAGAAGAGAAGTAGAAATAAAGGTTATTATTAATAATTCATTTACCTGCTACCGCTAGTTATGAATAATATGGATATATGTATAATTATAGTTCGTAGCTCGATAGTTGCAGAAAAAGTTAATTTATTAAATCAGGCGTTACTTTGCGGAAATCCATTATAAAAAAAAACGATATTAAAAAATATTTAGTGACACTTCCGCTGAAAAGAAAACAATCGAAAACCAAATCGTTTTTGGTTTATTTGGGTTTTCTTGTGTGTTTTTTATTTTGTATTCTTCCTATTAGCATTTTATGCGGGAGGGAGGGTGGTGCACGCCCCCAAATAGGCCAAAAATCATTGTTTTCTTTTCAGCGGAAGTGTCACTAAATATTTTTTAATATCGTTTTTTTTAAATACCATAGTAACATTAGAGGTAGGGAAACGAAGACGTATGAATCGTATGATCAATAGGTAATAAGTATGTACCGCATACGTTTCTTGCTCCACAAGAAAGGTATCTTTCGTGTGGTTCGTAGTCACTGGTGACACCTAAATGTGATTAAATTTCAATCTAATAACTGTGTCATATTGTGCTGGAATCTATACATTTTGGAACACAAATTAGATATTATTATGTGGTGAACAGGAACTTCAAAACTTTGAAGCTAAAATGCTACTGAAGATTATTTGTTTAATGCAGTGATAGTTTTTTTTTTGCTTTAGGGTACGGGGGCAAACAAGCAAGCGGTTCACTTCACCACCAGGTGGCCATCGCACACGGAAAACCGCAACACCAGAGATCTCGAGAATGCGTTGACGGCCTTTTAGAAATGAATATGCTCTTTTTTAACGTCCGTAAGTCGTATCGGTTCGGGAATCCTTTCGATGGCAGCTGGCTCAATAAATTTGTAAAACAGTATATTAATTAAAGTAAATTCTATAACATCTTACTAGAATTGCTTTTACAACCATTTCGCTTAAGATGACCTGATGATAACATCGCTTATATATACATTTTCTTATACAACCAACAACGTAAATTTGATGTTTTTGGACTCATTGTGTTGGTACCAACCCCAAAATTTTGGAGCAACTATTGATTATGCTTACCTCGAGACTTGCCAGTGCGGTAACAGTAAACGCCGGCATGGCAATATCAGCGGACATTTTCCAAAGCGCGTCTTCCAGTCTTGCCGCAACATTGGCTTCTAAAGCCGGTAACACCGCTAACGGCGTAGCGATGCCTACAGAAGCGACGTACGATTGGTAAGTGTCATCTTCACCCGCGTCGTATGCGTAGTGTATCTTTGAAGATATCTGCAAATTAGTATAAGAGGAATTTAGAAGTTGCCATATAGTTATGTATGGTCCAAATGGTACAAAATATACGCTATTAAATCAGTTTAAAGTTTTATTTCAATGTACAATAATCTCAAACCTTTTTTTAATTGTTTTCTAATTTAATCATCATCACCATCTCAGCCGTAGGACGTCTACTGCTGAACATAGGCCACCCCCATGATTTTCCAAAAGGACTGGTTGGAAGCGGCCTGCATCCAACGTCGACCTTTATCAGGTCGTCTGTACACCGTGTCGCCGACACGGTGTCGGTGGACGACTTACGCAGCGCTTGCCGGTGGTTTCGGTGCCGTGGTCTCCACTCCAGAACCTTTCGGCCCCATCGGCCGTCTGTTCTGCGTGCTATGTGCCCTGCCCACTGCCTCTTCAACTGGCTAATCTTCTGGGCTATATCGGTGACTTTCGTTCTTCTACGGATCTCCTCATTTCTGATTCGATCACGTAGCAAACCCCGAGCATAGCCCTCTCTATAGCGCGTTGTGCGACTTTGAGCTTAGTTATGAGGCCCATAGTAAGTGACCACGTTTCAGTGCCATAAGTCATCACTGGTAACACACATTGGTCGAAGGCTCTTGTCTTGAGGCACTAAGGTATTTTAGGATGAGGCTAAATTAATAATATATCTAATTTTGTTTCCACTTTTCAAAAACTATTGCTTATGTACGTATTATTATGCACTATCCAAAGCACTTTCATAAGTTTTGAAGTATTTTAGAGATGATTGACTAATATTGAAGGGTGCAGTGCCATACTTGTTCATCACGTAAGCAGTGTAATAAAACCATGAAACAACCTTACCTCATGCCAATAAGTTCCATTATACAGTAGCACTAGACAGGTGACATTGAAGGATTCTCCCATCGTGATGTCGACAGTATACACCGATTTTAATTCCTTCACTGCTGGAAACGGGGTCACCAAGTTTAAGGTATTGCGCATTACTGTGTATTCCTGAATAAAAGGAGAAACGTTTTAAAGTATATTAAAATGTATACAATCTGGGATTCTGGCTTGTTTCCACTAACAATTAAGGAAATTCTTAAGCTAAGGTAGATGACATTTTCATACGTGTTACTAATCTAAAATAAGTGAGGGCAAATGTTTGGTATAAACGGGCACAAGTGTCTATTGTCCATAAATTTCATGCGTGTTTGAATTTTATCACACGACAATAAAGCAGGCAACACTATACTTCGTAAAAAGAAGTTGCATGGATTAATTATTGCAAATTATAATTAAAATGCTTTTGACTAGCTGTGCCAACAAATTATCGATTGATTGTCATAAAAAGTCGATCGCCTGATACAGTTACAATATCACGGATACCTGCACTGCATTACTCAGAACTTCTGACCCGCAGATTTATCTTCTAGATATATTTATAAATTATACTACAAATGATCGGGCTCAACTCATAAAATTTATTAGTAATTAAAAATAAAATAAAATAATAATAATAATAACTATCTAATCTATAAGCCCCATGGTGGGGGGAAAAGTGGCCAAAACGCTGGCGGCATTGCCACGCTGGATGGCAATGCTAAGTTTTTGCCCAAAATAGGCGCCAGCATTTCGGTCACCCGACGAAATGCTTAAAATAAATGTAAAAGTCTTACCTCCAAAATGAAAACGTCAGTAAGTACTATCGGTGGCATGTCTGGAAGATGTAATGTAGCGTTCGCTTCCAGGATATCTTCTTCATCTGGGCCCACAAACTGCAATAACGTATGAATCATTTCAATTTCAGATGGAGTTCATATTTTCTGTGCAAAACTACAGACATTTTTTGTAATAAGTAACCCATATCCCTTATCGGCAAACCAAAAATCAGGATTTGTTCCAGCACCGTTGCTGCGCAAAATAAGGTCAAGTCGTTAGACCAACAAATACACTTTTGCATTTACTACAGCCCTTGATCCTAACACAAAATATACATTTTTGTTTTGAACCATGTGTTCTTGTGTTCCTAGTGGTCATACAACTCTGTGAAAAGCTGCGTCTCTGCATACCTTCGCGCAAAACAGGCATCACTTATGTGTTTGTACAACCCTGTAGCGAGGCGAGTTCAACCAATGCTATCATAAAATCACGTCTTCACATAGACACATCCAATGTTTTTAAAGAATGGATTTACTGAAATCGCATTTCATCTCTACATGAATATGTCTTATTGTGAATTCTAATAATTATCGCCAATATCGAAAAGAATTGATTAAACACATAATTAGGCAAACTTTACACTTAAATTAGCTATATGTTAAAGAATGTTACGGATCCGGCTCGAAGGATCAAAACAAACATTTATGCCATTTTGTACCTTTTAGCTGGATTACGATTCTAGACCGCAATTTAGGTTAAATATTCCCAAGTTTTACCTTCATTAGATGTGCATTAAAAGCCACAGTAGGATAGTAAAGCGTGTCTATAACAACTTTGGCGCTGGTGTCGAAGTTCTCAAGGAACATATCGTGACTATTCCCGCCAGTGTGTCGGAATCGCTCCTGAAGAACGTCTAAAAGGCCTTTGCCGTTGTCTTTTAGCTGGATTGCTATGCCGAACTGAAAACAGTAAATCGTTACATTATCTAATCTAATATATTATTTAATATGTTAATTTAATTTACTGTTCTCCACCAACAACTACGATGATGATTTTAATTTTAGGGCAGTGTCTTGCTTTGTGGACGGTTTTTAGAAGATTAACGATCAAATCGTATGGTGCCGCTTTTAAATATATTATTTGTAAATAGCTGCATATTTTAACCTCCTTTATTTTATCTGAATTGTCTATAAATTACTAAAGAAACAAGCCCAACTAGCTTTCAGTTTTACATGATGTTATACGACATGCTCTCGTATTAAGAAAAATTAAAACGACAGCATGTCAGTGATGGGCGCAACACGTCTCTATCATGTCATGAGGTGAACGCATATGTTTTGCTCTTACGAAAAATAGCTCGATGCTGCTAAATAAGTTTCTTAAGCTTAAGCTTTAAAAACACAACACAAATAACAAATAAATTAGCATCTATTAGAATGAACTCTCCACTATTTCTATTGCCATAGTAATTAGTTATCACCACAGTTCTAACTGAAATAGCTATTATAAAAATAGTTGAAGGCCGACATTGGTGGAAAACAAAATAATGCTAACATTATTTTGTAATTATCATTATCTTACCTTATGTTTAGACAAACGTATCGACAGCTCAGTATCCAGTCCTTTTCCGTAGATATTCTTCAGCACTAATCCGTTCTCTTCGAATCCTTCTAGAGGAGTGTATAGTTTGTATAAGTAGACGAAGTTTATGGCCGAGCGCCACTGCCATATGCCGGTGAAACCAAAATCCATGTTACTCCATCCCACTCGGAAATCGGCCTGTAGAAGGTTAACGTTTAGGTATGTTTGTATGGGCACACAATATGAATAGAATAGAATAGAAATCATTTTATTGCCAAAAATAGACACAAAAACAAAGAACTATTACAAGAATATATTAATGTCTAACAATGATTAAAAACAAACTTAATTTTAGCAAATGGAGTTAAGCTCAGCACTGGCTGCGTAAACAGGAGTGTCTACGCAAGGTTGGTTTTCAGCTTACCCCTATGATCGAGCTGTATGTTAAGTACTCAAGTAGAGTATGAGACGGTGTTAAGGACCAGCTGGCATAAACTTGCATTCAATTTCAATCCTAATACAAAACAGCTCTATTCTCATTATAGATAATTGTGGTACTCTTAAAACATACGAGTTAGAGAGTGAAATCGGGCTTGCGATTTCGGTATTGCGGGTATTCGTATATCGTAGTTTTTTTTAAATAAGCACTTCAAACAACACTATGATGGGTGGCAGTCGGAAACTTATTACATATAATAATAATATTATTAATTAATCTGCATAAGTATTACCTTACATTAGACTTCGATTAGGCCAAGGGAGTGGATACAGATATAGTGGATAATTAAATATTAAGAGGACAACTTAAATTATGTGTTAATTTGTGGTGGTTATTAGGGTCCCGTACCTTTTGGACACGTGATTTTTTGTGTAGTATTGTTATCTTCAAGACCATATTTTTTTTATAGGCATTATTAAAGTGGTTACTATACATACCTCTTCTGGAGCCCGCTTGGCAGTCAACATTGCCCTGTTCAAATACTGAATTGGTAAAGCCACATGGCCAAATATGTGGAAATCTTGCATGGAGGTGAGTTTTAGCAGTACTTCAACACCTGAGAAATAATAATAAAAGTATACTGAAGCAGGAAACAAAATGATTCGGCTTATTGACTTCGTCTAGGTTCCGTTTAAGAAAAGTACAAATTATGTTTTAAGATGTCACCGATTCTGCGTCAACGCTAAGCTCATATTATTTATGTTGATTATATTCCTAAACGCAGCTTTTTAAATTAAATATTTAAACTTATACTTGATGGATTTTAGAGCACTAAAAGTTCTCTGTCTCTGTTTGTAGTTCTTGTTAAAGAATACTGCTGTTAGGAAAATTTTGGTCATACTAGCCAAAAATTTACCTCATTTTGCAAAAACACGCAACTTTTCTAGTCCATAGAATTCTATCGTAAATAACAAAAACTGGCCGTACCATTATCTATACATCTCCCACACAACATTTTTTAAAGTTTTTATAGATAATGGTAGGAAACCCTTCGTGCGCGAGTCCCACTCGCACTTGGCCGCTTTTTTTATTTGTTGTTATAGCGGCAACAGAAATACATCATCTGTGACAACTGTCTATCACGGTTCATTAGATACAGCCTGGTGACAGACGGACAGCGGAGTATGATAGGGTCCCGTTTTACCCTTTGGGTACGGAACCCTAAAAACATATTTATCATTAGCAAGAATCTTATCTTGGTAGCTCATGCATTCAAGCAATGATGTATACACACGTTACTGTATTTAGGAATATAGAAGACATAGTACGAGTAAAATGAGTAGGCAAATTACACCAATACAGTACATTCCTGCATTGCATTGAGCTATTCAGGGAACAGGTCGCGTCATGTAAAAAGAACGCATGAAGAAAGTGGAGAGGGTGTGTTTTCGCATGGGTACATCCAAAGGTCGACTGACAAACCAATAGCGCTCCGACAAGCATGCGGCGCGTGACCCGCCCGCCCCGCGCCGCACCTCATGCCACCAAATAGACCGATAAATCGCCTACTGCGCACCCTAACCGCCAACGTTCTTTTTACATGACGCGACCTGTACTATGCCGCGCAAAACTTGAAACTTAAAGCTTTGTACGACGCTGCGAACTGTAATAAGCATCTTATTATTTTAAAATTGGAAAAATCTTACCAGTGGTAGTATTAGGTGTGACAAGCATTGCAACCAAATGTCTGTCAGCCTCGACAAATCCGAAGCGGGCCGTCGTATGTGAAAACTCTGCAATCGGACTGGTTACGTTCACGACGAGCATGCAGTTTGTTATACGGTGCATGTGACCTGAAAAAAAGAGTTATACTTAAAAACTTACTGAACACTCAATAGGTGATGGTACTGATTCGCTTGTGCGTACACTAAACTAAAATTCTCTAAACTGTGGTAGTTCTTATTATGTTAACACTAAAATCCACATTCGTGTAACACTTAGAATGATAATACTAAACATATGATGGTTCTATTCAAATGTGGGTAGTTCTACATCAGTTTAGACTAGTTTAGGGAGCACGAACTTACATGACTATTAAATTTGCACTAAACATACCCACAATTAAACAGAAACGGCAAATTAAAGAATTGTCACTTGCTAGCATTATACGAATATGGACTTAAGCGTGAACAGAATAAGAACTACCACATATTTACTATAAATAGATTTTAGTTCGCTAGTTTAGTTTGGTGTTCGGAACAAGCGAATTACTACCGATGGCGAGGAAAAGCTATATGTATTCATAATAATAGTTGATTATGTTTAATATGATGTATTTTGATGAATTTTATGGGGGAGGCATATGTTCAGAAGTTGACGTCTTCCGGCTGATAATGATGTTTAGTTTTCCTTGATTTGTGTTCCTGTGTATTGTATTGACGTGTAATTTAAGTATCTGTTAATTTTATTGTAATAGTGGTGGATTGCTAACAGTTTAGTGTTTTCTTCGTCATCACTCTAGAAAGTTTTAGTAATGCGTCTTCAATTCATTTACTAGAACGTGTAAATGTTTATAGTTGCATCTGATAATTTTTAATGTAAAATGACAAAGGTGGAAAAAGGAAATGTAAATTAAAAAAAAACCTTATATTCATACTCAATTTCTGAAGCACTATTATCATTTAAGTCGACGGTATAACGGGGTGCAACTACTTTATTTGAAAACAAACATACAATGAAGCGAAGCTTGACTTTGCGATCTTAACCGATCAACAAGGTAAACGACGCTTGCTGCGGTCAGGACTTGGATGGGTGACCGCTAGTGGCATTATTCAACTAAGAGCTTCCGTGCTTCGGGGGGCACGTTAAGCCGTCGGTCCTGGTTGTTTGTCTTAGGACAACAGTCATCAAGCTATGTCGAAGGACTTAGAGCAACCTGAAAATTTCGACATGGGTTGGCCACTAGCCTATCGCCAAGCTGCACTGGGTCCGCGTAGTGGTTTATGGCCCAACTCCTCTCTCTGAGAGGAAGGCTCTAGTCCCAACAGTGGGAACAAAATGGGCTGATTGTGATTGAAGATACAATGAGCATTCATAATAAAAACGTGAATGAAACATATTTTCAAATTGTCATAAATAAGCAAATATGTTAAAAATTATACAAACCCACAACAATGAAATTATTAAAAAAAATATGTCTACATTTTCGACATAATTGATAATTACACTATTTTTAAAGCGGATAATTTTATCATATCTCCAACACCCTCTATCTCTTCCTGTATAATAAAATGAAGTACGTACCGTTAACATAAATCTTCAGCACTTTCTCTTCCAAATCCAAGTAGGTAATACCGTTTATGTCTCTCTTGTGGCCCAATACAAATTCTGTTCTCAAAAACCCTTTAGTGTAACCCTGAAATAAGAAAACAGGTGTAACAGTACGTAAAAGAAGAGCAACGAAGCTTGAGTACTAAGACCGTAGCACAAACAATCTGTGAAAAAGTATTCGTATCGAAAGCGTCAACGCGTCACGCTTCAGCCTACAAACTATGTGTTATCTGTGTCACAGTTACCATAGATAAATGAGAGATTGAACTGTTTTACGTGAACGACACGTTACGTTACACTTACGCAGATTTTTGTGCTAGGCCCACTACAGACGATTCCGATATTCACGCTGTAAGCGGCTTCCCTTACTATGGTAAATAGTAAATGATTTGACGTAAAATTCTGTCTAATAATATCCTTGGTATGTAAAATCACTACATAACTGAATATTGGGAACAGACGCAAGTGCAAGCACAGTGTAGCACGTAAGTTAAATTGTGAAAATTATATCAAAGTGTGTAAAAATGACTAAATAGTCAATCAACTCTTTAGTTAGTACTATTTAGCTATTACATTAGTTTTATCAAAGGCCTATAAAAATTTGTCTCTTTTGTTTTACTGAAAAACAAAAAATATTATAATATTTTATTTTTATTTTATTTGGGGGGGCTTACAGGTATAAATACAGTATAAGGTTAAGAAGTTGCTTAAGATAAGCCAATAACAAGCCTCCACAGATAATTAAGAAATACTAATACTATTACTGATAGAAATAATTTTTTTTACTACTAGATACATTAGTTTTATCAAAGGCCTATAAAAATTAATCTCTTTTGTTTTACTGAAAAACAAAAGTTATTATTTTATTTTATTTTATTTGGGGGGCTTACAGCTATAATTACAGTATAAGGTTAAGAAGTTGCTTAAGATAAGCCAATAACAAGCCTCCACAGATAATTGAGAAATACTACTACTAAGAAATACTAATACTATTACTGATAGAATTACAATTTTTTACTACTAGAAATACTATTTTTATTAGAAGACTATTACTCATAGGTCCAGCATGGGACTATTATGAGCTGATGACGATGCTTGTAATGGCAACGTTGAGGAGCTTACATTCAATGATAACAAAAACTTACTTTGAAAGGCGAAAGTAGTGTCACCCTACCGGTGATGTTGTTTTCGGTTGGGCCTTTGTCCAGATTCCACGAAGAGTTTATCATCAGCAGTCCATCATCATTGTACTGCAATATATATTAAAAATGATTCACAACTGCTGAAGTCTACTTCGTAGAGTTAGCACACACATAGTAATAAAACACAGAGTAATTGATATAGTATTTAAAAAAACACATACTAGTTGATACTCTCGAGTCTAGAGATATAATTTCTAGACAGAAACTCAGTGGGCTGAGCACGAAAATCTGCTTAAGTGTAACGTCATCGTATCGTTTACCTATTCAGCACAAACTATGAGTTATCTGTGTCACTATTGTACTAGATAAATGATAGTTTTTACTAAATACGTTAACGATGCGATTACGTTACACTTTAATAGATTTTCTTGCTCGGCTCACAGTTGAAGCCAGTGAAGCCTTGAGTCGAGATTAAACAAAGTAAAAGCCATACAACTGATACAATATTTACTGAGATCTGTGGGCAAGTTTCAGTACTGCGCGTACACACGGAATACGGACCTAGATGCCTACTTCGAAAAATGAACTAAGAAGTTTCGTTTGACGGATTTCGCGTTTTCTACTGTGAAAGTGAAAAAGCACATACACAGTCAAGGGTATTTCTAATGTAATGACACGTCAAAGTGATTAAAATTTTATGTTAGAGTGATGAAGATATATGAAATGGTTAACATAAACATGTGTAATTTATGGTTAAAGGTTTAATTTTGTGTAGTTAGGTGCATAAGGAATTATTTACAGTTGTATATTCCTCCCTTCATCTCAAATTATTGTCAAAATTCTTTCTGCCCGCGAACTGTCAATATTTTTAATTCGAAATACTCAAAATATGTCGATCAGATATCTCTTTACGAGGAAGCAAAATACTTTTAAATTCATAATTAACGAAACAATTCTATGCAGACTAAATTATTTATATGTCATTGTTTTATTTTATATGGTTTGTAGCAATTTATTATTTTCATAAAAATTACATTGTTAGTAATTAACAATTAAATAAAAAAATAAGAATAATAACTATCTAATCTATAAGCCCTATATGGTGGGGGGAAAAGTGGCCAAAACGCTGGCGGCATTGCCACGCTGGATGGCAATGCTAATTATCTTCTAATTAATGTATTGTATACAATTAAACTCATTTTTTTATGTGAAAGCATAAATAATGTTACTTTTAAGTTAAGATTTTTTTATCTATGACACATTTAACTGTTCCCATAAGCTGAAACTGTTAGGCTTTTGCGTATCCAATCATTGTTTACTTTATTATAATCTAAGCAGCCGTTTGTTTTCCTAGTAAAATAAAAATAAAAATAAATCGCCTCTAATATACTTTTTACAAATAGCATTGTACGAACATAATAAAAAATAATGATAAAATTTGTAAAATAATAAATACGTTGTTCATATAGTAGATCAATTAGCAAATACTAATAATAAAGCACACTACCTGCAAACCAATATAATTAATCACCATAAAAAAACTGTCATTACATTTCATCACCCATGACTGTATTTTCGCTTTTGGACTTTCACAGTAGAAAACGCAAGATCCGTCAAACGAAACGTGGTTAATTTTTCGGAGTAGACCTGAGTACTACAATGGTATGATTTTACCTGGAAGCTTAGTAAAGTATCAGCACTCTTCTTCCAAACAGATCTATGCTTCGCCACAGCGGCAGCTCGCGGTAAAGTCGCTATCGTAGAGTTCACGAACGCATTAATTTCTCCATAGAACTCGTTCGGTTGAAACAGATAATCGGCTAAGAGAGAGAAGGCTAGATAATCTTCTTGCCAGTTCATACTGCCATTCAGTGCTTGGAGATTGTCGTGGTAACGCCACCTGGTGAAAAAAAAGTTAAATAGAGTCGTCTTCGCGTCGTTCTCCTCATTACTGAGGGTCGTGATTCCCCTTCTGAATATTTTTAGCTCTGACTAAGCTTCGCCATCATTGTTTGCGTCGTGAAGTGCCTTATGAAGATTTGTTTCCAGAGCAGAGCGGATCTGGTCGGACCACCTTAAAGGGCTGTCCTCTTGATCGTTTTCTTTCGAAGTTGCCCGTAACTATTAGTTTTTCTAGATTGTGACCCTCTTTCCTGGCTAAATAGAGTATATGAACGTGTATTGGTATATTCCATTAAAAGCACATTTCGCTCTCGCATCCCGGTTAAGCGCTCCAATTAAGTTTGGCATGGTAAGTGTTCATCCCAAACAGAACGCAAATGTCCACAAAATACTAAACATTTCAATTCATCCCAAAACACCAATTGATGAAACAGCTTTGTTTTAAAGCTGAACTCGCGTCCAAGACTAAGTTTTTATTTGTGTAACACAAAAACTTGCACCTTGAAGAGAGCTTTATCCAAGACATCATTGATGAATTAAGATGCTCGCTCATAATAATTTCCGGGATTCCGATTTTTTTAAATAACAAAGATACATAAGACGGTTTGTATTGTTACTCAGATTCGCAACATACACTGATATTAAATCTAATTTTGTGGTATCATATACAAAATAGGATATGCCTTATAAATTTGTTTCTTAACTAGTAATTATACGGTAGGCAAACACTCATTCAATAATCAGTGCCATATTGTGTTCGTGGAATAACTGGTTCTGCTGGACGGCGTAAACACTCATGTACAGTGTATCGATTTGTAATGCAGTCGAATGCTTCAACAAATGTTGTGAACAATATTGTTTTCTAATGCAAAGCAATTTCCATGTATTTTGTATTATGACTTATGAGATACATTTCCAGCGATTTCATTGCAAAATAAACCCATACTTACATAACATTAAAGCTGGTATCACGCAGATGTGCGAAGGGCGTGTCCAATTTAGATAGCAAGGCGTACACAGTTTCCTTTTTCGCTTCGGAATACATCTTGACTCGCCACAGTATGTTCGCTTCGTTAGACCAACCCATACGGATCTGCCATTCACAGAACCAATCTAAAATTATAAAGAAATGTATTTTGAACAGTTCTATTATGGTAAAAAGAAACAAATAATTTCAGCTACGGCACCTTATCTAAAATTGGCCTGCCATGTTTTTGGCAAGTAATATACGAGTAAACAAGTAATATACGAGATGAAAAAGGTCTTCGATAGTTCCTACCCACACTTTAAAGTCCGAAATATTGCTGTTTTTTCCCGTTCGCCCGTACTTTGACATGTTACAGTGCCTACTGTTTAGCCTTTTCGCCGAGTGCTTTTACTTGCTACAGTGTTCTTTAACCTTAAAACAGCAGTGCTACCATCTAGTATGTCACCTAATTGTACTCAACAGGGGACCATAAAAAAGAACTCAAACTAGTCACCCAAACCCATACAGCTGTTTATGCTATAGGACGCCCAAAAGGAATAGAAAAGTAGATACGAGTATTTTCTACCGCAAAAGAAAAAAGTAGACGTACATTATTTTTATTAGGTCATCATCATCATCTCAGCCGTAGGACGTCCATTGCTGAACATAGGCCTCCCCCATGATTTTCCAAAAGGACCGGTGGGAAGCGGCCTGCATCCAACGTTGTCCTGCGACCTTCATCAGGTCGTCTGTTCACCGTGTCGGTGGTCGACCTACGCTGCGCTTGCCGGTCCGTGGTCTCCACTCCAGAACCTTTCGGCCCCATCGGCCATCTGTTCTGCGTGCTATGTGCCTTGCCCACTGCCACTTCAACTGGTTAATCTTCTGGGCTATGTCGGTGACTTTCGTTCTATGTATCTCCTCATTTCTGATTCGAACACGTAGAGAAACCCCGAGCATAGCCCTCTCCATAGCTCGTTGTGCGACTTTGAGCTTATCTATGAGGCCCATAGTAAGAACTTATGGATAGGAAGAGAACTCTGTTTATAACTTTCGGAACGAAAATCATGAATTATGATTAAATTAGTTACATTTGCTTTCATTTTAAACATTATGATCCTCAACAGGAAATGCTTCCCTAGAACGTGCGAACTTAAACATCATGTCAGAAAACTGACTAATGGCAAGAGCCTAAGTTTATTTCTCTTTCTTAAATTAAGCAATCTTTTGACCAGCGCTCCGAGTTAAGATAAGAGCATTATTAACCCCTCATGTGTCAAACTAAGCATAACAATGACGTTTCTATTGTGTCTGGAGGTTTGACACTTGATAGTGTCATTTTTCAAGCAAAATGAAACTTTACTTATCTCTCAATAAGGACTCAAATTCTCCGTCAATCAACCGCTACAGACAATATAAGATGATTTGTACTACACGATCGATGCCTTTGCCGATCGCATTGAAGATTTCCAAATGAAATAAGAGCCAATTTTATCCAAACTTTACTTACCTAACGAGAAGTGCTGGAATTCTCCTGTGATGTTTGTGCATTTCGCACGTCTTAACGTCACGTGCTTTTTTGCTTAGTTATGTGATCGCTTTTTAAGTTGAGCGTTTCACACGAGCGGTCACTTGTCAAATAAAATTAAAACTTTACTTATCTCTCAATAAGGACTCAAATTCTCCGTCAATCAACCGCTACAGACAATATAAGATGTTGTACTACACGATCGATGCCTTTGCCGATCGCATTGAAGATTTCCAAATGAAATAAGAGCCAATTTTAACCAAACTTTACTTACCTAACGAGAAGTGCTGGAATTCTCCTGTGATGTTTGTGCATTCCGCACGTCCTAAATGCTTTTTTGCCTAGTTATGTGATTGCTTTTTAAGTTGAGCGTTTCACACAAGAGCTCACTTGTCAGCTAAAATTAAAACTTTAGTTACCTCTCAATAAAAACTCAAATTCTCCGTTGACCATCCTGCCCGGATAATATAAGGTAACGTGCCCTGCGTGATGCCAAGTGCCTTTATTGTCTAGTTGAATGTCTACGCTGACTTTTTGCGAGGGGTCGCGGTTTGCGTCCCAATTAATTGCGGCACTCAGTCGCTTTTGTTGAGCGTTCAGCCAGCGTTGGTAAGATATGTGGACATCGCGGAGTCTGTAATATACAGTTATATTATTCAAAAAGAGAAAATAAAAATTGGGGTAAGAAGACTTAATATTACAAATAGACTAAACATTACCTACTGAAGCAGAATATGACGTTTTAGAAAAAAGTGTCTGTATGTTCACGCATAACCTTAAAACTACCACACTTATTTCGATGAAAATTGGTATATGGATAGAATAGAGCCAGGAGCTCCCAACTATACACTTATTATCTTGAGCCGTCATATATATCCAAGATGGCAGCTTGATCTCTCTATGCTACATGGTCTCAAAAAATCTGCGGTATCTGGTCGGCGCGCACGTGGCAACTTCTATGGTACGGCTAAAAATCTACGCTAGAGTCCGGACTATTGACAATTTATATATCAGAAAAACGTGTCAGCTCGTTATTTGCATATAATCATTATTACTTATGTACAGTACGGTCAGTACCCGCCTTTTGTATCGCCCGCAATTAGGTGACTGCGCGGTTGCCATACGGCATAGTTGGCGTACCGAAAAATATTTTGATCATGGGTGTTACGGAATTTAAAAAAAACCAATCGTATTGATAACGGGTGGCATACTCTAAGTTTAGATCTAATTTTGGCAATAATGAAATTCGGCTTGATTTGAAGTCAGATCTCCAGATTACCGTTCTGTCACTTTGGCATTTGAGGTATAGCTACCGGAGGTTATAAAAAAACTTAGTAAAAAGGCACCAACTACACTAGCACAACCATGGTACATGTTCACATGTTCTCAAAGTTCTCACTAGAGGCTAGAGAAGAGTTTGTACAATGTATAAAATTAAGAAAATACGTCTATAAATAAAAGTACTTGTAGAAAAAAAGGATGTAATAATTTTATGAGGCTAAAATTAACTTTAGGGACAGGATACTTTAAAATTTTTATTTTTTCCATTATTAAAACAGGAACAAATTATACCGTTTCGTCTGCTCATAATACCTACCCGCAGATACTTCAGTTTACTCGTGAACATGGCGCATGCAACTGTGCCGAAATATCGAGAGCTCACAATAGATACAATACATGATAAATATCCCGTTTCTAAAGTTAATTCTTGCATTAGTGACCATGTCAGTTTAAAAACTTATATTTTGTATGGCGGCGCGGGGCGCATATTTCAACTCTGGATTAATAAACTTACTGATCAAAGTGCACATCGACGTTCACATTAGTGTTGTTATTCAAGTCCGCACTTAAACTGATGCTGTATGCTTTTCCGTCCAGATCGATTTCGGCGTACGTTGTGAAATTTTGTTCCGATAACAACACGTACCGTATAAGAGTTCGGTACTTTTCATCATTGTATTCTCCCTAAAATGAGACACAATTGTAGATTGTTACACAAGGGTCGAAAGAAGAATAACCAGGCGGTCACAGAGGTAAACAGTGTGTGTACAGTCTTATCTCCGGTTTTTCATATCGAATATAAAGATAGTAAATAAAAACCTGATATGGTAAAGAAACATTTTATATACGGAAATAATTAGCATTCGAGAAAACAACTGAAGATTGAATTGTAAATTTCCCTGCCTTTTTGTGTCAATGTACAAGCCAGTATTTTTACATGGTAAATAGATTAAAGATAGTAAGTAAATATTTAGCTCCAATTTATAATAATAATAATAATAATGTCATTTATTTCAGATCATAAAAATCCATATTATACATTAAAATTAATTAGATTAATTAAAGTTTTATATATATTTTAAATCATTATTAATAAGACGATCATATTATAACTAACACATTTTAGATCGAAAATTTATGGAGAAATATATAATTTAAAAGTATATCCATATTTAATATTTTAACAGCATGGAAAATTGCTTCCCAGGGATGAAAAGTGCAGTTTTCATCCGTTTAAAGCGTACTTTCTGAGTATGAGAAATTAAAAGGAATATTTTCGCACAGCTTAAAATAACTTATATTGAACGACTGAACGATCTGTGTGAACAATGCCCGTCATGACTTGAATGAACCTTATTGATTATTGGCGATTGACAGCATCCCACTTTATGACTAGGCTTGATGAAGGAGGCATGATTGCTCAGAAGAAACATGGTAATACCCAAGAAGCTCCCAAACCAAAAAAAATAAGCAAAATATCCAGAATAAGAAACTTAGACGTTATATTCCAAGCTTTGAAGCTATCAAACACAATGTGAACTTGCAGAATATCTTATTGATAAGTTATGCCGAATGATTGAAAAATATTATATATGTGTATATATATATTATACATATAAAATATTATTATAGAACAGTAATTTTGAATAGGCAACTGTACTATGATGATTGATCGGGTATTAACCATTATACTCTTTTTTCAGCTAATTATCAACCACGTTGAATAGTTTAATTCTTCCTAAATCGTGATAATTAAAACAAAAGATTTATGAATGAAACTGACGTATATTTACGTCTCTGGGACGCAAAGGGTTGAACCTTACGTTTATATGTGATTATTTAAACTTTCTTGGGCATTAACACCTATTTACTATTCATATAAACCGGGACTTATTTATATCATTAAATATTCTTCAGTTCTTTGATGCCTATTTTAAGTTTATTGAATTATGAGTAGGTCATATGGCTTATTCACTTGATAATAATGAACAATATGACAATAATGTACTTTTCCATATGTATATTATATATCGAATGGTTCATTATTACAATGTTGTATAATATAAAATAAGGAAAGTTTTTCCGTTTCATATATTTTATTATATCTAAGGTCTAATCCAAAATTCATAAATATTTATCACAAAAAGAGCCTATGAAATAAAAGCAAAGGCATGTGCTCATATGTCATTATGTGCCCCAAGTTTCGTTAAATTAACAAAAGTAACTATATAAAGATAAGGATAATGTTCAAGTACTTATTAGTAATGGTAAAGTATTTTATACCTCTCCAATGACAGTGATCTGTCGATTGTCCTGTGTAAAACGTCCGTCGATGGCAATGTTCTTGAAATGACTACTGTTTATCAACACTTTGAGATGGTGCGAGGCCAGATTAGTTTTGGATAAGTCCTGGTATAAGGCATCTATGTTGAAATCTGTGCCCGTAAACCAAACGCCTACGGCGTTCACCTGTGACACAAGAGTTTTGTTAACATATTGATTGATACCTAAATATACTACTACCAAAATATCATAATATTAGTTTATTCACGCACTAATGCATGGAATAATCGATCTCTCGAGAACTACCCGTTAAATTGGGATAAAACTATAAAGTATATAGATAGTTCTATGTGCTATAATCGCGGGTACAAACCATCACCTATCCGAATTTCATTCAAATCCATTCAGGCTCAGACAAAATAAAAAGTCAAGACAGAATGTTGTGAACAGAGAAGTGAGGCCAGTAGGGCTATTATGTATCTCTGTTGCTAACAAATGTTGATTGAAATCGAAAAAAATGGCGGCTCTTTTGTCATCTCCAGTCATCAACTTACTAACATTTTTGCTTACTAGAGTTGTCAATAGTGACATAGAGCCGCCATTTTTCCAGATTTCAATGTGCATTTGTTAGCAACTGAGATACATAATAGCGCTACGGGTAAAACTACGCATCATACAACACGTACAACGAAACTACGCCTTGACTCGTCAGTCGAACTATCGCGGCGCGTGGAAGCAATACGTAAAGTTTTAATTATGATTTAATATTAATTTATTTGTTATTTTTTAATAATTTTAATTGCATTTGAATTATTATGGCAGTACCGATGCACGCACATGTAGTTTAGAAAACCGGCCACACTTCTTTGTTCACAACATTCTGTCTATACTTTTTTATTTTGTCTGAGCATTCAGGGGCCGTATTCGCTATTACAATTCAACAAGTAACGCGGCGCGTAATTTTATCTTCAAGGAATGATCGCAAACTAGTATTAGTTTCACTATTTTTCCTTGGAGATATTATAGCGTGCCGCGTTACTAAATATGGTTATAGCAAATAATACCAGCTTTTTTGCGTTTTTTCTTGTAACAAAAATACAAACATACAAGCTATTACTTACGAGTATATAATATTGGCATGATTATTGTGCAGTTTACACAGGATGGTAATTCATTCAAATAATAATAATAAAATAGGAACGAAGGAAAACTTAGTTAGTGCTGTAGTATACTAGCTTAACCACTTTTTAGTATCACTTATGCGGAACGTTTAAAGTTTTTTTCATTTAATACACCACATAATTCAGTTACTTTTAACTTCCATTAATCATGGTTATTTTTGTTTGCCTATCTCTACCCGAAAAAATAGCCAAAATAAAAAGTTTCAAGAAGTTCATCGTATTAAAATGATGATAAAAGTTATACATACGGTTAGACTTACTTAGAACTTGTTCAGTTTTGCAGAAACTGACATGAAATTTAAATATTTATTGGTTCTGTAACTTATCAAGAATACGTAGTTTCTTTTCCTAACTTACTTGGCTCTTGATCAGTTGCTTCTCTAGTTTATGTGGTCGTGCGTTGCTTCTCTAACTTAGTTCGAACTGGTGCGATCGTTTATCTATACTTTATTGGTTCCTTCCATAACTTAATCCAACCGCAATCGGTTGTTTTTTACTAACCTTGTACTCTATCGGTTATAAATTATTTAGGACTCTTTCGGTGGATTTTCTAGGTTTGTTGGTATTCCATTGATTGGGTCTCTAACTAACTTGAATCTCGATCAGTTGTTACTCGAGCATTCTTGGTACTCCATTCGTTGTTACCCTCACTTACTTGGACTCGATCAGTTGTTTCCTGACCTTTCTTGGTACTCCATTGGTTGTTACTATAACTTACTTGGACCTCTATCAGTTGTTTCCTGATCTTTCTTGGTACTCCATTGATTGTTATTCTAACTTACTTGGACCTCGATCAGTTGTTTCCTGACCTTTCTTGGTACTCCATTGGCTGTTACTATAACGTACTCGGACCTCGATCAGTTGTTTCCTGACCTTTCTTGGTACTCCACTGGTTGTTACTCTAACTTACTTGGACCTCGATCAGTTGTTTCCTGACCTTTCTTGGTACTCCATTGGTTGTTACTATAACTTACTTGGACCTCGATCAGTTGTTTTCTAGCTTCATTACAACTCTATTGGTCGTTTCTCTTACTTACTTACCTCGATCCCTTGTTTCTCTAGCTGCCTTGCAACTCCATTGGTTGTTACTCTAACTTACTTGGACCTCGATCAGTTGTTTCCTGACCTTTCTTGGTACTCCATTGGCTGTTACTATAACGTACTCAGACCTCGATCAGTTGTTTCCTGACCTTTCTTGGTACTCCATTGGTTGTTACTATAACTTACTTGGACCTCGATCAGTTGTTTTCTAGCTTCATTACAACTGTATTGGTCGGTTCTCTTACTTACTTACCTCGATCCCTTGTTTCTCTAGCTGCCTTGCAACTCCATTGGTTGTTACTCTAATTTACTTGGACCTCGATCAGTTGTTTCTCGAGCTTCCTTGTTACTCTAAACTTACATGGACCTCGATCAGTTGTTTCTCGAGCTTCCTTGTTACTCTAACTTACTTGGACCTCGATCAGTTGTTTCTTAAGATTCCTTGTTACTCTAATTTACTTGGACCTCGATCAGTTTTGCTCTAGCTTACCTGGTATTCGATTGATTGTTTCTATCACTTACTTGAAACTCGTTCGGTTGTTTCTCGTGCACTTTAGCTTTGATGGTGCATGGATGTAACGTCGGCAGTGTCATGTTGAGTTCAGAGTCTATGAACAGCTGCGTCCCGGGTGGGTAGAATAGGTAGCCTGATACAAGAATCTCCCTTGATTTCGGGTTGAAGTTGAGTAACGCAAGCGCTGAGTATTTTGGTCCAATCTGAGGAAAAAATAAGTTAAACCTAGATACTGGCTCCAATGTAACAGGTCTCAGAAATATACTTACCTGTATACTGTGTTGAAATTTAACTAGCTATGCACGTACTATTTTAAGAGATCGAGATAGTTACGACACACAAATGTTTTTAAAAAGACTAGACGATACAACTCAATATAAATATATGTATACCAATTATATCTATAAACAAGTAGAGGTACTAGATGGTTATATGCGAATTCTAGACAGTCAGTAGTTTAAATAAATGAGTAAAGTTATAAAATATCATATATAAATAAATATTTACATGTTTGAAGAGGACCTGAGGATGTTAAATAGCTCACATAAACACAGGAACCTTCTATGGTGAGAGCTAGGGCTGCATGTATATAACTTATACCCATATTTTTTTACGTATATTATAACTCATAATATGGGGGAGGACTATGTTCAGCAGTGGACGTCCTACGGCTGAGATGATGATGATGATGATAACTCATAATACACAATAGTACACATAATACACAATAATTTTAGAGAACACAGATATACTATAGTATGAGTATGTATTTTGGTCGATAATAAATTATATTATTATTAGTTACAAGATATCAAGACGAACTTTAAATTAATCATCAGCAGATGCTTGAACTTCATGCTAGCACAATTCACCTGTACCTTAAATTCCATGATAGCATGATTCATACATATGTAAAATTCTTAATTTAGTGATATTAGCGGATGAGAGCCTCAATGACCTCAAAAATGAAAGAATAAACTCCAAGCATCTTGAGCTCCTATAGATTGGTCTAAGGAAGATTACACAAAATAAAATATACTGCATACAGAATGGTCACTCTTAATCTCGCATTTCATGCTCAAGCCTAACTATATATAGTTCTACTACTCAGGCTTAGCTTAGTTTGAGCTAAGTTTGCGGGGTGTTCCAAATAAAATCGAATAAAAATGTATTTATTCAATTTAGGCATCAGAGACGCACTAAAGTCGATCAATCAGATGTATTTTAAAACACTTTTTAGCCACGTTCAAAAAATAGTATAGAGACACCTCCGATAATAATCGACAAGAAACTTAGGCTCACTCCTCTTAATATTTTGAACGTGTATTATTAGATTAGTCTTAAAAAATTTGCATGGGTGACTGATGTAGACTGGGCAAAAGTGGGAAACTCCAAGCTAAGCATGTTTGGTCGAGTTCCTTTATGAGCCGAAAGCAATCAATCAAAACGTCATCAATGACGTCACCTATAACATATGTATAATACTCATAAACAGCCCATTTTGTTCCCACTGATGGGACTCGAGCCTTCCTCTCAGAGAGAGGAGTTGGTTTTGGATTGGTGGATAGGTTAGTGGCCAACCCATGTCGAAGTTTCAGGCCGCTCGAAGGCCTTCGACATAGACTAACGACTAAGTCCTAAGACAAACAACCGGGACCGATGGCTTAACGTGCTCTCCGAAGCACGGAAGCGGTCAATTGAATAATGCCACTAGTGGTTACCCATCCAACTCCCGACCGCAGCAAGTGTTGCTTAACTTGTTGATCGGTTAAGATCGCCAAGTCGAGCTCCGCTACGAGCGCTTTTAATAATATGTTTTGTTTCCATACAACATTTTTTACAACCTACTCTTATTTTTTTTTCGTGAGTTCTGATATGTCTTTTGGAATTTTATTATTAAAACGCACACGGTTCCCTGAGAAAGAGTTATTTGCCTGCGCTAGTCTAAAACAAGACTCCCGACATCTCTGCATACAATGATGAGCTTAAGTGCTACATTTTATATTTACATAGATAGGAAGCATAATTTCATGCTTTGAATCGCTTTTCAATCTTAGCCCTATACCTAAAAGAAGACAACAAGCAGATTATGACGATGCTATGAACAAAACTTAGCAAAAAACTTACCCCTTCGAACTGGAACTTCATATCAATCAGTCTGGGCCGATGCAGAGTGAGCCTTGTGTCCAATTTGACGCCAGTTAGTTTGTCGTAACGAACAAACGTGTAGGAAAACGAAGGGTCGAGTTTGGTCTCTCTAGATCCACTCACGTTGAAACTTAGATCCACATGGCTTTGGGTTTTCTGAAATTAAAAGGGAGATAGCAAATATATTCCGAGTATACATAAGATATCATAATATAAAAAGTTGTAGTCATTCAATTATATTTTACATTGTCTTAATCCGCTTTATTTTAAAACGTGGACGAAACTTAGGCCAGAGGTTACATAATAAAGTAAATGCATGATATAACCCTATAGAATGGGATGTATCTCTTTAAACTTGTGTTAGGTTGTTATCATGGGATTTTAATTTTTACAGCATAACAGATCCTTCACAGTTCAGACTTGTGTGCGAATGTAATTTTTATACAACTTCACTTTTGCATTAAGAACGAAAAATTGACGCATTCTCATTGCTTAAGCAAAGGAAATGGCGACTATTACTCGACTAAGAATTCTAGCCTTTGATAGTTCTAACTTCAGGCAAATTCTAGTCTATAGAATTAAAACCGTTGCTTAAGTAATCACTTTTGCTTGTTTATGAATACAGCTGTAAGACTGTAATGCTTGCACTATTGCATCGCGATAGAATACTAAAATACAATATCAGACACTTTTCAAATTAAACCGTGACTGGGTGGGATAGTATCTAAAGAGATATTGTGTGTATCATAAAAACGTTTTAATACGACGAAAGTCAGCTAGACGAAAGGTATGTATGAAAAATGTTACGAGGGCGGGTCAATATGTCCGTGACTTTTGGAATAAAACACAGATTTTTTGATAAATAAATCATTTTATTTTTCAATTTTTTAATTTTTCAAACCCTTGAGCTCTATACACTTTGTCCAACGCTTCTCCAATTTTTTTATCCCTTCCAAAAAATATGATTAGTCGAGGTCCTCAAAATAGGCCTTTGTTTGCGAGATGACTTCATCATTGGAGTCAAATCTTTTTCCACCAAGCCATTTCTTCAGGTTTGGGAACAAGAAGTAGTCACTCGGAGCCAAATCTGGAGAATAGGGCGGATGAGGGAGCAATTCATAGCCCAATTCATGGATTTTTGCCATGGCAACTGCACATGTGTGCACCCTTGCATTGTCTTGGTGGAAAAGAACTTTTTTCTTGGCCAAATGAGGTTGGTTTTTTTCAAATCGTCATTGAATCGGTCCAATAAGTTGGCATAATATTCCCTATTGATTGTTCTTCCCTTTTGAAGGTAGTCAATGTGGATTATCCCGCGTGCATCCCAAAAAACAGTCGCCTTAACTTTATTGGCTTACAAACCCACCTTGGCTTTCTTTGGCGCCGATTCACCCTTAGAAACCCACTGTTTTGACTGTTGTTTGGTCTCTGATGTGTTGTGATGGAACCATGTTTCGTCCACGGTTACAAAACGGCGCAAAAACTCCTCCATATTGCGATTAAACAACGCACAAACCTTCCTGTGAAGTTGTTACACGATTGCGTTTGTGGTCGACTATGAGCAAACGCGGCACCCATCTTGCGGAAAGCTTTCTCATGCCCAAGTGATCATTCAAAATTGAAACCACTGAGCCATGCGAGATCCCTACGGCTTCCACAATCTCTTGCACTTTCAATCTTCGGTCGGCCAACACCATATCGTGAATTTTTTCGATTGTTTCGGGTGAAGAGACCTCAACTGGGCGTCCAGGACGTTCGGCATCTTCAGTGCTTGTACGGCCACAACGAAATTCAGTAAACCACTTTTTTACCATTGAAATCGATGGTGCAGAGTCCCCATAGTATTTATCAAGCTTAGCCTTGGTCTCGGTAATGGCTTTTTTCGCAAAAAATAATGCTTAATAAGCACACGAAATTCACTTTTTTCCATTTCTTCCTCAAATTACTGGGTAGTCTGATAAAGATAGCTGTCAAACACAAACTAATTTTTTTTTTTGTTCTGTTATTATCTGCGATCAGTCTTTTAACTTTGAGCAGGTGATTTGCAGGCAAGTAGTCATGTAGGAGTAGTATTCCATCGAGTGTCTCCTTTTCGTCAATTTTAATAATTTGCCTTTGATAGGTCTATGATGTGTCGTCTTTTTAGCCTCTTAGGACTTAGCCGTTTCTTGTACTTTGTCGAATATTTTTTTATTTCGTCATTAACCGTGTTGACTCTGAGTTCACTATGCAACTCAGTAGTTTTTAAGAACCATGGAGCATTTGATAAAGTTCTCTGTATCATTTGGACATTGGAGTTGCATGCTGAGCCCCAGAGTTGTAGTCCGTAAGTACAGGTAGGTTTTAGTACAACCTTGTATATGAGGAGCTTGTTATCTGTGCTTAGCACCGAGTTCCTTCCAAGCAACCAATGTAGATTTCGGTATCGGAGGTTAAGTTCATCTCTTTTTTTCTGTAGGTGTTTTCTTCAGGTGAGTCTACGATCCAGATGCATTCCCAAATATTTCACTGTGTCGTTGTGTGGTAATATGTTTTCACCTAGTTTAACGGGCGGACAGTTTCCCCGGCGAAGAGTGAATGTGGTTTGGGTAGATTTGGAGGCACTGGCTTTGATTCTCCATTTCTGCAGCCACATTGCTATTTTATCTAGTCCATCTTGGAGGAGCTGGGATGCTTTTAGTGGATCCTTACTGCTGGCAAGGATGGCAGTGTCATCTGCAAATGTAGCAGTTAGTACTCCAGAAGTTTCAGGTAGGTCTGATGTAAAGATGGTGTATAGAACTGGACCTAACACCGATCCCTGAGGCACACCCGTTTGTATGTCGTAGAAGCTTGATGTGTACTCGCCATCCTTGACATAAAATATTCTCTCCGATATGTACGACTTTAATATACCAAAGTAAGAGTGTGATAGTAGGCTCCTGATTTTACAAAGCAAACCTTGATGCCAAACTCTATCGAAAGCCTGTTCTATATCAAGGAAAGCTGATGAGCAGTATTCCTTGAGTTCTAGGGATGTTCTTATTTGATCGACAACTCTGTGTACTTGTTCGACAGTGCCATGTTCTTGTCGGAACCCAAATTGATGGTCAGGAATTATCGTTCGTTCAGATAGAGTTACAAGTATGCGCGAGAGCAGTATTTTTTCGAACAATTTTGAGAGGACTGGTAACAAGCTGATGGGTCTGTATGAGCTTACTTCGTTAATAGGTTTTCCAACCTTGTGGATCATTATGATTTCAGAGATCTTCCAAATGCTCGGATAATGGCCAACCCTCAGTATGCCGTTAAATAGTATTGTAAGAAAAACCATTCCTTTTTTAGGCAGTTGGACAAGAATTTCTTTGGTAATTTCGTCAAACCCAGGTGCTTTTTTGCTATCCAGTTTCTTTAGGTATTTACCGATTTCTTTGGGATTTGTGGGCTTTAGAGGAAGATCCAGTTGAAGGTCTTGGTTTAGGATAGCATCAATTTCCGAGTCATCATTATTTATACCTTCATTAGGCTTGAAAACGTTGGCTAAGTGATTCGCGAAAGCGTCTACTCTTTGTTGTGCTGTTCTAGCCCATTTGCTATTTTGCAATCTGAGGGGTATAAAAACTAACTGACGCAGCAAGTTCAAATTTTGAAAGGAGTCAACTGACAGATGCCTGTTGACAGGAGTAGTGTTGCTATTTCAGTAAAGAGGTCAGAAATTCAAAAAGTCACGGACTTATTGACCCGCCCTCGTATTTAGTTATGGAGTACCCAAAGTCAGTCATTGAAAACTTTAGGAAACAATAAGATGTGTGTTTCTATAGTTAGTGTTATGACGTATCAAACTAAAGCGTATATTACACTGCACCGCATACCGGTGTGCAGTTTTAACTTTGACTATAAAAAGACCCCACATCGCGCGATCCCGGGTCAGTCAAAATTAAAAACCGCTTCATCGCACGTCAGAGCGGTGTCCGGTGCAGATATACGCCTAGTTAGGCCATTTACGTAACTTAATCACATTGCCAGTATAATTTGTAAAATTTGAAACCGACTTCCATTCTATTCAGTTATTGGAGTGTAACTCATAAACTACTGGACCGAATTTGATGAAATTTAAATGGGACCACACGAGAAGCACTAGCTTTGAAAAAATATATGAGAATCGGTTTCCCCAATCAAAATTTATGAGGTAACAAAAAATTTAAAAATATACAGTCGAATGGAGAACCTCCTCCATTTTGGAAGTCTGTAGAAAAAAAGGTGTGCGTCTCGGGACTCTCGACAGTAGTGGTAACTTAAACTAGTCTAGCGATGTGGGGTAGAGTGAGAGAGGATGCATGAGTGAAAGGGAAGCCAGATATACAGGCTCCGTAACGCGTTACGTAACGAATCGGTTCACCCTCCCATACGAAGTTATCACTTCAAAAACCACAAACTATAATATATACTCACAATATTCTTCACCGCAGAGTAGAAATCATAGATAGGGTATGCAGTAAACTGCATAGCGAGCTCCCCATACGTATCGTGTCGGTAGCCCGTCGCTCTCTCACTGTATAATCCTTCCATTTTGATAGTCTGCTTGGCGTTTTTATAGAACTGATAATCCAATTGCAGTTTAGTTCCGTGAGTCGGGCCATTGATAGTGTAAAAACCTATTAGATGGCTGGCTAGTTGCTTCGTTTGGAAATCAGCTTGGATGTCGCATTGTGTGACACCACCTTTGGATTTAACCTTTATTACACCTGAAAATAATGCATATGTTTTTTTATGTAATGTAACTCGGCATGTCGCTCGCCTTATCACCTCAGCTTTAGTCTACTTAAAGTTAAAATTAAAAACATATTGACTAAATGTTATTACAGTACAAATGATTTTTTAAATGACTAGCAATTTTAAGTACAATAAGTTTAGTTATAAGTTATATGACAAGCCTGCAAATTTAATTTTCATTTGAATTCTGACTTTATATAAATAGGTATTTTAATTTTTTTTATATTATTTGCAAGTGACCGCCATCTCCCTACTAATATTTGTACGCCGACGCGGGCCAGACATGTTGAAACTTATTTAAATTTAAGACCTACATGCACATCCCTGTATGACTACACACATGTCTAAAGAAATCAATAAATCTTTATCTTTATCTTCTTATTTAAGCGTCACGCTTGCCCATAACAGTTCAGAGCCATTCAGATTTTTAAACTACAACAGATCAAATCCCCGCATGGAAATTATTGAGCTCATCACTTTAAGCTAAGATATACGATGTTACGTCTCTTGCCCTGTAAACTCGTTAACTTTCGCATTTATATTATTACTGGCTGCACTCCGTGGTTAGATCCGCGTAGTGATTGACGATGATGAATAGTATTCTATCTGTTACTCCAGGGCCTCGTCTACCTCCATACCCAATTTTATAAAAATTGTGTCCACAAAATAGAGCGTAAGTGAAAAAACCCTTCGTGCGCGAGTCCGACTCGCACTTGGCCGGTTTTTTAGTGTTTTTTTTATAGCGGCAACAGAAATTAAAAAACATTATCTGTGAAAATTTCAACTGTCTAACTATCACGGTTCATGAGATACAGCCTGGTGACAGACAGACAGACATGTTGTACCCTTTAGGTGCGGAACCCTAAAAAATCCCTAAATCGCCTTTATTATATTAGTGCGGAAAGTAGTGTAAGCCACCAGGAAAAAGCGCGGCAAGTAGCTTATGGGCTATTACTTTTAAATAGCTTTAATAAAAAATGAACTAAATTAGTAAAAATATAGGTATAGATTAATCTGTACTGAATTGTTTCCAAAATACACTTTGTGAGTGCATATGCGTTAAAACATCAGTGATTTGACCTTATGATGGTTTAGCGCAACTCACTCCACATTTAAGCCATGTTTTCGTTAGGCATGTTGTGTTTTCCTGTAATTGGACTTTCGCTACAATTTGTCTATTAACTCTGTATGAAATGATTGTTTAGTGTTAAGTCTGTTGGAAAACCTTCAGAAATAAATAAATATGCTTTTGTAAACCCTCTAACTAAATAATCTCACCTGACAGTTCAGCCACTCGCTCATTGTCCACCACCCAGTAAGCCAGCGGAATCCAAGCATACCCATGGTTTATATCATGTCTCTTTATAGACATTACTGTATCGAACTGCTTCCTACCGTCCACGTCCAAACTGGCTTCGAGCGACTTGTCATATTGCAGGTTTCTGTATGTGGCTTTCGCCTTTAACGTGCTTTTGGCAGATTGGAAGGTCAGAGACGCGTCTGATGACGTGTTGGAGAGACTAAGTAGGGCGTTGAACATGCGCTTTTCCTGCACAAAAATCACACAGTTTATTATTTACAAAATATTCAGGATATTTCAGTGCCATCGGTTATATCATCCATCTATTTAAAAAGCAAGCTTATAAGTTGTTTTTTTTTGTATGTATTGTTATAACCGAATTTCTAATCAAACGTAGTGATGTGACAGGACAAGTGTTGCCACATTTTGGCACATTATACGTCGTAATTCATCGGACGGGATTCGAACCCGCGTCTTCCGAGTACGCCATGGCCCCTAGGCCGTCGAGAGGATCCATTAGAGCTTCGATTTTAATTCTCTATTGATTGTCTCGTATAGGGACGGAGTGACATCTATTTATTAGATCGTCCAACTTTCCAACCGAAAGAAGAGTTTTAAAATACTTTCGTATTGATATCACAATCCTTCATGCTACGAATAAATATACTTACGAGTGTTAATTTATTGATTCAGGCGTTACTTTGCGGAAATCCATTATCAAAAAAACGATATTAAAAAATATTTAGCGACACTTCCGCTGAAAAGAAAACAATGATTTTGGCCTATTTGGGGGCGTGCACCACCCTCCCTCCCGCATACAATGCTAATAGGATGAATACAAAATAAAAAACACAAGAAACCCCAAATCAACCAAAACCGATTCGACACGTGTTTTGCCTCTACACGAGGCATCCTCAGGAGATGTTGACTCGTCGAGCGCTAGACCGACAGACTTTTTGACTGTTTTGGTTGATTTGGGGTTTCTTGTGTTTTTTATTTTGTATTCTTCCTATTAGCATTTTATGCGGGAGGGAGGGTGGTGCACGCCCCCAAATAGGCCAAAATCATTGTTTTCTTTTCAGCGGAAGTGTCACTAAATATTTTTTTATATCGTTTTTTTGATACTTACGAGTATTATTTATTCGTAGCCTTCATGACTTTTATTATGTGATTTTTAAAGCACTAACGCCTCTGCTTAGCGATACCAAACTTTGCAATTTCAAAGAGAAAGAAATATAGTGGTGCGGTAATATGATTTAGTTCTTTCACTTAATTCAGTTCAGAAAGCTGAATCTTTTTGTCATATACTTATAATGATATTACTAAACCAAATGCGCGGGTTATAAGACGTTAAGGTCTAGCAGAGATTGCAATAACTGAAGTTATTTACGGATGATAAGTACTGTTTTGTTTTGTTTGTTTGGCTCTTTGAATTAAGATGGAAAAATAGACACAATACAACACAAAAATTTTTTATTGCACTTTAACCAAATATACAAAAATAAAAATATTACTCATAAATTAGGAAAGTGCAATGGGCGGTCTTATCACTTATAGAGATTTCTTCCAGACCAACTCTGTATGGACATTTATATTTTACATACACATTATTATAAGAAGTAGTAGACGGTGGTGCAAAATATGTTCCTTTAACTGTGTTACGAGTATCTAAGAATTACATAATAGATTTACAATATAAAATAAACAAGTTATTTTAGTAATGTTTTATTCTGTATCGGTAATAGGTATTATAGTTACTGCTTAACTAAGTTAACTATTACATTGAGAAATGATGATACCATATTTTATTACCAAGGACACGCACGTGTGTAGAAATGAGCAAAAAAATCGGATACTCAAGGCACATATACATGATAGTAACTGTTACGGACAATTCTGTTTAGCTATAACAAGTAAAGAACAGACATAACATTACACGCACAACAATATATATATATATATATATATAAATCCTAACTAATATTATCGATGCGAGGTTGTTTGTAACGTTTACATACACTCCTATACAGCTGAAAAGATCGTAATTAAATTTGGCAAAACAAACAAAACAAAATACTTTAATTGATATATAGGGTGTTTGGTAGAGGGACCGACAAACCAAATGAGCGTGTTCGGGGGTCCACTTGGACAATACAAGTTGGCCAAAAAAAATCCCCGACCCCCCAATATGTTTAACTTTTTTTCTGATTTTTCCCTTTTTCTCCGAAATTGTACCTATTTACCACCATAACATTTGTAAAATTTGTAAAAACTAAAAACATCCGGTCTAAAACATACTTTACAAATGTTATGGTGGTAAATAGGTACAATATAGGAGAAAACGAGAAAATTCACAAAAAAAAGTTAAAAAAAATTGGGGTGTCGGGGATTTTTTTTGGCCAACTTGTATTCTCCAAGTGGGCCCCCGAACACGCTCATTTGGTTTGTCGGTCCCTCTACCAAAAACCCTGTATACATTTTTAGATAGATTAAATGAATCCATAGGCTACCGAACTAGTGTTACTGTGTTTCAATAACCACTGTATTATTTATGAAAGACTTATCTCTAAATATGTCATAATTATGTTGATATTGTAATTCAGTATATATTTAGTCATAGTATATTTTTTATTATATGAATGTTATGTACTAAATTGACATGCTAATGTTATGCAATGTAACGTAATGGTTAAATAAATATCTGTACTAGAATATTGTTCTAGATAAGGAATGCACTTACATTACTATTAGGTGTATCAAACGAGAACCCAATGACGTTGGTCGTCTCATTTTTATCCCAATTGTACTGGAACGTGTATGTTTTGGCCGATGGGTCAGCCTTTTCCAATGATACGATGTATTTAGCTGGACCACTCATCAGAAAGTATGGGGCATTTCTCAGATTTGTCATGTTGGGAAACTGAAAGAGGAAAGCAACTATTAGCCGCAGATTTTGTAGAGGGAACAGATTACTATAGATCGCGGCACATAAGTTGAACTATGCGCAGAACACATTTACAGAACCCAATGGAAGTGCGGGGCGAGGGACCGTGCGTAACCATAGCAACGCGGCGACAAACACTCCGCTCCTTATACCCACGGACGGATATCCTTATACCCTGGAGTACAATCGCGCAAACAGGTTTAATTTCTTCGACTTATATATCTGTCACATGTGTGATGATTAAATGTAATTTCATTAATAACAAGACCACACACTTTAAAGAGAAAGGCGAGTGGAATTGTTTTTGACATAATATATAATTATTTAGTAATAGGAAACAACATAAATGATTATACTAGTCACAATCGAAGAAGAGTACGTTACGTCAAAAGAGACCACGCCATCGATAATATGACGGAATAATTTATAACCGAGTAGGAGATTCAGATAGGCATATCAGTGATTCTGAAGTGGATTATTGAACTGACACAGAAGATGAAATCGCAACTCTTTGCCCAAGTTTTAGAATATCACTTATAAATTATGTAGAAGGTGTTACGCCCATGAATAATAGTAATTAAGATTAGTATTCTTATAGTAGTTTCATTTAATAATACCTAACGATTACGTCCCACAGCACTTTGTTCGAGAAATACAATGATTTGAATGGAAATCTGAGATTATTTTTAATGAAATTTGATATTTGATTTTACTTGCGTTTTATTTTTAACCACCTTATTCGTCTATCACATTAGACGTATGCATTTCACAATTTTCTAAAGTGTCTCAGCCCTCAGTTTCATAAAAATTTACATCAATAATAATATAAAATGAAACTATAAAATTTGATTTCTTAAAATAATCCTTATCTACATTAAAAAAATCTCTTTAACATGTGTTTCGTCTCAATGTAAGACTCCAAGTCATTCATAGGAGACGTTGTTAACAAAAAACGCTAGAACAACAGTCTGTCGTAAGCGGTGTCATGATGCCTTATTCCGAAGTTGATTAGAAGTTCGAGGTCATCTTGTCAAATACTATAAAAAAAATAACTAGATGAAAAATTATCCAAAAAGTTGCACATTTGCAGTTCGTACAATTTTTAAACCACCGATTATCATTGTCTCTGGGACTGACAAAAAATACTGTTTGAATTTCGAATAACATTTTACTTTTAATATGCTACGTGGTCTCCTGCTATGGTCCTCATAAGTAGGCTCAACGTCGCACAACGAGCTATGGAGAGGGCTATGCTCGGGGTTTCTCTACGTGATCGAATCAGAAATGAGGAGATCCGTAGAAGAACGAAAGTCACCGACATAGCTCAGAAGATTAGCCAGTTGAAGTGGCAGTGGGCAGGCCACATAGCACGCAGAACAGATGGCCGATGGGGCCGGAAGGTTCTGGAATGGAGACCACGGACCGGCAAGCGCAGCGTAGGTCGTCCACCGACACGGTGGACAGACGACCTGATAAAGGTCGCAGGACGACGTTGGATGCAGGGAGGCCTATGTTTGGAAGTAGGCATACTACGGCTGAGACGATGATGATTATTATTTGCTGAACATATGATTAGACAAGGTAACACGTCAATTTAATTCCATCTATTATTTAAAAAAAATACCAAAAAATGAACCGTATACCATACCATACCATATACCGTTATAAAATGTAGTCCTATATCACAGTTTTAAAACTTACGGAATGTATACATTGCAGGCGTCTGTACCTGCGCAGAAGATCACCATTTTGGTTCAACTTACGTGCTGCGTAACTTACGTAGTGTACAAAATCGAGTGACTGATTCGATTCAAATTTTATATAGTTATATATCTATATTCTATTCTTCATGTCCTATAACTAGTATTTCTTGAATTAAAGTTTCTCAATAACAATACATTGATGGTAAAGTAAGAACTCGTTTATTATATTTATGCCAATAACATTTGAGCTTCTCTAGTGCCATCTATACATGTAATAAAGCTGAAGCTGAGGCATGTGAGTGTTTGTTTTGATTTTTTAATGTTATTAGAAGACGGTACGATTCACATGGTGTTGAGCGGTAACCTATGCCTAGAACAGATGCCTTTCGTCACAAGTGACGCGATGGACTGCGCACGTAACCTTGAGATATTTAGTTGTTAAGTCTCATGTGCCGGCACCTATACTATTCAAACCATATCACAGTAAAAAAGGTATGGTGGCAATGCTTCCCCGGGCGAACTCATTCACAAAGAGTTCTACTGCACACTAATTCTGGTTAGGTTAAGTTATTACCGATGTAGATACCTAATTATTTTTTTACTAAAGGTCCCGCGCGCGATAATGCCCTTGCATGGCATTCAAAGGATAACCTGAACTGTATAAGCTAAACTTAAATACAGGTTTGCGAGTCTCTAGATAAAAAAAAATATAGGCCTTTCATACAAACTCCCTCCCTAATTCGTTGCTATTAAAATTTCTTTCGTAGCTGACATACTCTACCAGTTAGTCCCCACAAAGTAACTGTGTAAGGTTGAGATCATTGGTATATCAGTTTTAAGATTTATGGTACACTAATTGCGCCCCGCGGTTTCACCCGCGTAGTGATGGATGATAACGATCATGATTAAATAATAGTAGCATGTTACTCCTTATAACATTAGCTATCTGCCAGTGAAAGCCCGTTAAAATCGGTCCAGCCGTTTTAAAGATTAACCGAAATAAAAAGACACACAGACATGCAAAAATTTAAAAAATTGATCTCTAATATCAATACACTTTATATCTGTATAGAAAGATAGTATTCACCTGATAAGAAGCGCACACTTTGATCCCAATAGCCTTGTCGAATGTAGACCAGCTGCAAGTGTTCTGTTCTATTCTGTTCTGGTTCAAACCTTGCTGTTGATGCTCTTTCTCGCCGTGTAGGACTATCAGTTCAGATCTGGAAGGTTTATTCATACGCTATAGTAAGTAAGAGAAAAAAACTACGAGATTTACCTCTGAATTTCGAAAAGTTCAATACTTGGACAAGTCGCTTACTTGGCAAGCTCGGAACAATAACAGGGCATGGAATCCGGGCTAAAACAGAACCGAGTACTCTATAGTTTATTCATTTATGTCGAACAGCATATCCTAAGGTGTGAGTAAAACCAAATGGCTGTTTGTTTTAATTATTTTTGAACGTGTCACAAGCAAAAAATGAGCAATGTCAAATGGTTACCTTTTGTCATCATATAATGCTAACAAATACAAAAGTTCTATCGTATACGTCAAGATACTTTAAGTTGACTATCAACTTAATTTTGTAGTTTTATGTTAATCCCATAGTTCGAGAAAAGAAAATGAGGACGGATCGTCACTGTCCAAAAATTTACTTGTGTCAACCAGCATGATAATGAAATAAAACAGAATTATATGTGTCTTTCCTACGCACTATTAACATCGTTAGTAAAAAATGATAGGCATATGCATTTCATTTCTGATTTTAGCCCGGCATCCATGTTATTGTTCCGAGTTGGCAAGAACATAGTTTGACAAGTCATTGCTTCGACAAAAGATATATTCGACAGGAATTTTATCCCAAAAGTGCTGCGCTATATCTTTATCGAGGTGTAGATTAGCCTAATTCTCGTTGTTGTTATTGTGTGGTGACCTTAGAACCTGACGTCACCTCTGACTGGATACTCCGCTACGTTATGTGGGAGTAATTTATGTCCAAAAATATTCTTTCAAAGCAATGACTTGTATGTTTTTTTCGAAGTAAGCGACTGTCAAAGTATTGAACTTGTCGAAATCCAGAAGCACACAGACTACGGCCCCTTTTAATAAGCACCGATTCAAACAACGGGCCTTTCACCGAGGAGTTTCTTTGCGTGATAATTCGAAACGAAGAAATACACCGAAAAGTAATTAACATAACTCACAGAATAAAGAATAAGAGAAGAGATTATAAGAAGGCCACATCACTCGACGAACTCTTAACCGGAGAGGAAGAAAACTTCTCATCATAGTAGTTATTTATACCACTTTTCCAACAACCTTTTATATCACCAGAGTTAATTATATTACGGTCGAAGGTGGTATCACACTAGACCTAGAATAGCGACTATTTCTCAAGAACAGCTGCCGGGACACACTGTTAGGTGCTTAGCGACAGATATACAAACTTGACAGTGATAGCTAGTCAGGCGGACACCAGAAGTGCCCTACCACCATGCTGTTTATTTCATCACGATGCTACCTTTACCGAAAGCTTAAGCCCGTAGTGGGGATCGATCCTTTACGCTATTGTCGCTTATAAAACTACTTTAAAGCGCACGCGGATTTGAACGTTATTTCAATGATATTTTGATACTTTAATTGAATAATTTTGTTTATGTAAAGGTCTCAAAAGCACTCAAAAGTAAGTTCATATTTATTTAGCTTACTGCGAGAATGCAACGAATCCGAGGGGCGCGGGGGTTATGTCAATCGGTAGCCTGGCTCTTGGGTATTCAGTCGCTATGGAGTCTATCTCGGGAGCAGACCGCGCGTTGTGATTGCGGTTAATTTGACATATGAATAGGAATTAATAATAATAAGTCGATAGGACTTGCCCGTGGTTCAATTGATAGAACCAGAGGCAAACAAATTTGCCCATGGATCGACCAGTAGAACTCGGCGGTCTAACCACGGGCAGTAAACGGCGAGTTTTACAAAAACGGCGATTCGGCGACTGTAGCGTGTAGAAGGTCCTTATTATTGCACCAATTGAATTTTGTCCCTCGGATTCATTGCGTTCACGCAGTAAGCTAAATAAATATAAACTTTTTTTTGAAAGATCTTGTATGAACGCCTTTGATATTTGTTCGCATAATACTATACAGGTACTAAATAACAAGAATATATACTCACTTAGCGGCAAAAATCTCCTGTTTGTCATCTTGAAGTTCTAAGTCCAACCTCACCAGCCCTGTTCCCCTAACCGCCAGCTTAGCTTCGACTCCCGTGGCAGTATAAAGTCTCCAATTCACGCGAATTCCGCTTGAACTTAGCCCGTCGGCTACGACAAACATTGTCGCTGCTATATTTACTGCCATACTGAAAGGAAAATACAATTTAGAAACTATGACAAAATTTATTAATTTTGTTGTTTTAAGCTGGAAATCAGATGGTACTACACACGATAATTCGCATTGTTTCATTGCCGAATGTCATATCCGGCTGAAAAGGTGAACTTTAGGTTTTTGGAATCAATTTTCTTTTTAATAATTTTGTTCACCGCTACCGTCACCGGGACGTCAAAGGTAATATATTTATTTTGGAAATGTGTGTGAAATGAGATTTTTTTTCCACTGCCACCGGGACGATCTCTGTGTTTCAGTCAGTTTGTTGTAGTTGTCGTGCGTGGTAGTGCGTACAAATAAAGAAAACTAGGGAATGGTATGGGTGCGTTCAACCAACGACCACTTCTCCTTCTGCTTTGGTACATTAAAAGGCGTAGGCGAAGCAAAACAATTTTAATTCATCAGTAGTAGTAGCTTCATTCATAAGTGTTTAGAAAGCACGAAAGAAATAAATATTTTTATTATCGATTGGACACTTGTTTATTTCAATATTGGAAGTATACATGTAGATAAGTTATTAAATTTAGGACTACGGAGATTATACAATGAAATAATAGAAATCGCGACGAGCGGCCTACAGCGATCTCCGTGTGCGTGTGTCGGCCGGCAGAACGGGCCGCAGCGGCGCGGCAGACGATAGCGGAGGAAGCGCGCGGCGCGGGTAGTCACACAACAGATAACCGGCTATCTAAGGAGCTGGACCAAGATCACAAGAGGTAGCGATTTAATCGAAATGTATAGTGTTGGTCCAACTCATTAGATGACTGAGTTGTGTGAGAGTACGCCACATATACATTACAGTGGGATGAGCATTAACGTATTTAGTTCAAACTGTCATTTATAAAGTACAATAGTGGCACAGATAACTCATAGTTTGTACTGAATACATAAACGATACGATAACGTTACAGTTAAGCAGATGTTCGTGCTCGGCCCACAGGAGCATTTTATGTACTTCACAACAAGTTGCGGCAGCATGACGAGAAGTTTTTTTTAACTACTTTAGGATGTCCATTACTACGTTCGATTAGTACGTCACGGTGCCGGCGTAGATGGACACGTTTAAACGTGTTTTGTATTCCCGCCACTTCGACCCCCAAAACCTCGGGCCGAGTTCTAGCGGCATCGTCGAACATAGCGATATTTCGGCGGACGGGATGACGGCGCTCGCGTGACAGGCGTGCGGTGAACACACGACCATAGTAAATGTACGTGTCGTCGTCGTCATCTCGTTGTCGGTGACGTCCCGGTGACGGCGGCGGTGGACAAACGGCCAATGTTACATTTCGTTGATTTTCTTTTTTATTACCAATCTCAATTTACGTCTGTGCTCTTTGCAACCGAAACGCGTGATATTTTTAAAATAGCATATCTTTGAAATATTCACATTATTAACGGGGTAGTTGCTATGTATATTTTAAATGAGTTTCCGATATTTCGTCACTGTTGCAAGTGACATAATCACGGACGAACTAAATGATTGAAAATTCACCTAGTCGTAATTCCTCGGTTCATCCGTTATCATGGCGCTTGCAATAGTGCCGAATTATCAGAAACTCAAACCAAATACATGGTAACAATACCGTTAGTAATTATCAAATTTGTATAACACATATTGTTTCATTAAGTGTAAATTGCGGATGCGCTCGTAACGGAGCTTGACTTGGCCAACTTAACCGATCAAGTTAAGCAACGCTTGCTGCGGTCAGGACTTGGATGGGCAACCACTATAGTGGCATTATTCAACTGAGCGCTTCTGTGCTTCGGAGGGCACGTTAAGCCATCGGTGCCGGTTGTTTGTCTTAGGACAACAGTCGTTAGGCTATGTCGAAGGCATTCGACTGGCTGAAAACTCTACATGGGTTGGCCACTAACCTATCCACCAAGCCGCACTGGGCCCGCGTGGTGGATTATGGCCCAACTCGTCTCTCTCTGAGAGGAAGGCACGAGTCCCAGTAGTGGGAACAAAATGGGCTGATTATGTTATGTAAGTGTTAATTTAAAAATGAACTTTATGGACACCCAAAAGATTCATATAATTCTTACCTTGGTCGTAGCTTGCCTTCAAAGTCCAAGTTTCCGCTCTCGGTAAATTTATCCACTACGGTTCCAGACATTTTGGTGTTAACATAGCTGGTCCCCATAAGGTTCATATTCATTGCTAGACCACAACCGGTGGGAATCGAGAAAGTCGTGTCGAGAAATAATGACGCTTTGTTGAAAGATATTTCCTGTAATTAGAGATAGTAAAAAAATCTTAGTATTTGGGCACGAATATTTGCGTAAGTGTAACGTACAGTACAAACTATCATTTATCTAGTACAGTTGTGCCACAAAGTTTGAACTGTATTCGTTAACGATACGCTTAAAACCCTCAAACAAGCTGCCTCAAACACTTTTCGCAGCCAAAATTCGACGGTTTACTTTACTTTGACAAAGAACTTTCTTGATAAGAACAAACAGTGTTCATCAGTTAATCTTGATCGACTATCAAGATTTCCTGATGAACGACCCAATAATCGGGCTACAAGAAGAAAACTTTGCGGTTCTGGAATAGGCAACAGAAATTGGATAAAAGCACTGCATCATAATGATCAAGTTACGTCAATTGATCTGTCTAACCAGACGGAGCCCATTGTTTTTGGTGATAGATAAATAACGGATAAAGGAAAGAAAGAAATAAAAATGGTAAAAGAATAAAGAAGAAAGAGAAAGAAAATCTAAAAGATGAAGAATCTGAAAAATGAGAGTTCAGCAGGGCTTTTAGGGTGTTTTGGTAGAGGGTCCGACAAACCAAATGAGCGTGTTCGGGGAAGTTAGATCTGTGTTGTATCCAATTTTGCTTTGCGTGGCCTGAAGGTGTATTAGAGACCAAATTCAACTAAAAGCATCCGGTCTTAAACAGATTTTACAAATGTTATGGTGATATATTAATTATATAGGTACAATTTCGGAGAAAACGGGAAAATTCACAAAAATATGTGAAAATAAATTGGGGGGTCGGGAATTTCTTTTGGCCAACTTGTATTCCTCAAACACGCTCATTTTGTCGGACACTCTACCAAACACCCTATATATCTCAATTGCAATCAAATGTTGAATGAATTATAAAAAAGGCGCCTTTATGTTACTTTTCTCAGCTGATGAGAAAAACTGACATAGAGCCGCCATTTTTCCAGATTACTATCCACATTTGATTTTAACTGAGATACGTAATTGCTCTGCCGGTACAGAAGACATTATTTCTGGGTAAAAACTTACTTTTCCAGACAAAATCTCCAACATCCTCAGCTGAGGATTCAATCTCTTCAACGAACTCAAAATATCATCGTCACCTTCCGCATTCCAATACGATATTTCATTCCCAAAGATCTTAATTCCCAACTCTGCCATAGGAAAACGGTGCTTAAGCGCTTCATTTTTGTAGTCAAGATCGTCAATTTTCGCTCGCACGTCGTCCGCCTCGTTGGTCGACCGGAATACTCGAAAGTTGTTGATTTTGTCAACGATTTTGTTCTTATTCAGAGGCGCGTTTGTTCCAAAAATGCTTTCAAAGTAGCGTTCAAAGCCTTCTGCTCGAGCTTTCATCTAAAAAGAGGAGTGTCAGCATTAGATTAATTCAACTTTATCTATCAGACATAATCAACTGTACTAATGTCCATCAATTAGTAGAGACATTATGTCTCTCCGAAACAGGCACAAGACCGGAAAATTTAGAACGTCTTGGCCTATACCCTAAACTGGGTGCTAAATAAAAAACATAACCTCAAAGTTAAAATATAAGTCTTTTTAAAATCCAACTTATAGATAGCGATTCACTTGTTCGAAAAACTAAACCTAACTAGCGAAGGATTATTCTAATCAATTTTGGGTAATTTTTACGTTAGTTTAGTGAACACTAAGTTACATGACGACCACTGTCTAAAATATACCCACAATTGAAGAGAAATGTCTAATTTTAGTGCTGCCATTCAGAAGTGTTATGCTAATTTGGATTTTAGCCTAAACAGAATAAGAACAGCCCTAATTTAGAGATTTTTAGTTTAGATAATGCTTACAAAATTATAACCATAAAATATGTTACACAAGTTAATATTGGGAATAAAGGCTTATTATCATTATGTCTCATAATAAACAGGTATCCGCTCTCTGAATAATTATGGTTACTGCCAACCACCTGCAAGAGAGAAAACCATCTCCTCAAAAAATCATTCAAAATCTGATGATGGTATGTTAAATAGTTATTGTAATCAATTCAAGAATTTAGTTCAAGTCAAAGAGAAGAAGCATATATTGTGGATATATACTCTCTCTGTGGTCGTTTCCTCATGACTGAGGATCGTGGTCATCGGTGGATGTGGATGGTGTACACCGAGATCGTATGATCTGCTTCCATCCTGTGTGGTGTGGTGCCTATCCATCGCGGCTTTGACAACTGAACAAAACTCGATTGAGGAAGGCTGTTTCAATTGGTCGCTCCATCGGGTTGGGAATCGCCCGCGGGGTCTTTTGCCCTCCGTATTCCCCACCACGATAAGTCTTTCAAGGCTAGATAGATATATATATATAGGGACAGATACAGCTTGACGTAATATCAAGAGAAGTATACCATGGTAACTTTCATAATCTGACGATGTATATCTAACCTGAAGTTACATACAATAGTTAATTTAGTTAAATATACCGCAAAAATAGTCATATTAATCTTCTGAACTGTGTTACGTGATCATATAGCGTCCTCAGTTCAGTTCGAAGCGTTTAGGTCGAATAAAAGCTCCTAAAAATGACAGTTGCGTACACAAACATTTGACATACACACAATTGAAAATGTATGTTTATTATAAAGATTAATCTAGGTAGGATTTTTCTTTTCTATTTAACCCATATGTTTCGAGAGCTGAAATAAAAATGAAGTTTAATTTTAGTAAGTAGTTACCTCAAAGATATTGATGGATTCACCGAACATATCGACCGTCAAGTTTAGGGACAGAGATCTCGGTATGTACGAGTCGGGTGAGAAAACCACGTTAGCTTCATAATTACCACCTGTAAATACATAAATTCTGTTAAGGCGCGGTCCAATCCTAATTTTAAAACAATGTTCGATGCTTTACATAAGGTTGAGAATTGCTTATCAGATTGGACCATGTAATGCGAAAATTCAATTAAATACGAGCTAATACTTTTTATATTTATTCCGTAAAATCAAGTAATGACATTTTAATGATAAAGGAGTCCATAGTTCACTAGTAAATTTCATTGGACATCCGAATATGATACATTAATTGATATATATTTGCACATAATTAAATAAAAATGCTTTTTCCCACGAAGCACGTAAGAAAAATTGCAAAATTTAGGGAATGTTGCTGATTTTTTTCTATCGAGCCAAGTTTGCTCAATCGTGTGTTGGCTCCCGTACTTCATAAGGACGTATATTCAATTAACACTACGTTTTTTTTTTGTACTTCGGTTATTAGGTTTAAGCGTCGAAAAACACAGTTTTCGCGAAGTCTAATCATGAAATTTGGGACTCATTTCGCCTTAACAGTTATGTACACCACAGCACTGTGGGTGTGCACCCCTAGCTCAAATAATTGCGAGAAAGTTTTGTTAACTTCATTGGTTTCTCAATTGTAAACCAGATTCAATTGTTTTATGTTGACGTAACTTTAATTATTCGCAAGTTACTCGTACTCATTCTACTAATTCGAGTTTAAGCATTTACACACTTACACTCAAAACGCTTTAGCATTTCTCGTGTTTCGTAAGGCATGTACACACATTAAGAGGATTGCATAGCTAGTACTTGTCCATACTAAAAGAAATAACTCTTTTCTATCTCTTAACATTGTCCGATTTCAGTGATTTTTTTTCATGTATTCAACACATTGTTTACAATGCTTGTACGATTTATTTATTCAGTATTTCAAAGTACTATAAATTTACTTTTTTAGAAATTAAAAAAACTTAAAAACCATAACGTACAGGCATAGTAAACAATGTGTTGATTACATGAAAAAAATCACTGAAATCCGACAATGTTCAGAGGTAGAAAGGAGTAATTTCTTTTAGTATGGACAAGTACTAGCTATGCAATCACCTTAATTATTGCAAATATACAAGACCAGTACACACAAAAAAAACTGTTCATCACAGATATATGCACCGATAGAGTTCGAGCCTGGGACCTCTCCAGGATCTAGGGTAATGAGCCGTCAATGTTTATTATTAACAGTTAATATTAGGACTTCTATATTTTGGAAATGCAAGAGCTATTCTTTCAAACAACAACCGCTACGTGTATATACTACTTAGGCTACGTTCCGGAAAGCGCCGAAATCACTCGCGGCGTTCGATACGTCATCGATGACGTCACTGAAAACGCTCACGCCGCGACCACAACGCTCGCGGTTCGAAGGTGGGTTTACGTGGTCTTTGCGAGCTATCACTGTCAACCAAAGGGAACGGCAAACCGGGGCGCGACAGTTGTGAGCGTTGACGGCGCTTGTCAGAACGTACCCTTAGATGACACACGTCACTTGTCGCCAGGAGGTTCCTTACGGCCCGTCCCAATAATCTATCTATCGCCGGTTTACCTTACTAGAGTTAGATATTTGACACTATTTGTATGGAAGTTATGTCACATTTCTATCGGTAGTAAGGTAAAACGGCGATAGATAGATTATTGGGATCCTCCATTAGTCTGCATCTGACCACCGGTAGGTTTTGTAATGCTTATACTTAGTTTAAAAAAATATTAGAATAGAAATAAATATTGTGAATAATATTAATTATTATTATTACACATAGTATTTCACATTTTTTTTAATAGTTTGTGTTAGTTTATAATTTGTTTATAATGTCTTTTGTTTTGCCGTATTTTAAAATTATGGGTTTAAGCCTGCAATAAAGATTATATTTATATATTAATTATTATTATATGACATATTTCACGGGTTTCACCCGGTCCTTTACATAGGCATAAGTGGGGCTGTAGCCAACACTTAGAGGCCCGTTTGGTATAAAAATACAATGTAGTATAAAAACAGAAACATTTTGGATGGATGGTTACATGGTATATCTATTACAAAAATGGGTAAAATGGTCATGGCTATTGATATGTACTTATTAGTGGTACGGGAGATAGTGGGCTATAGACGAGACTACGGCACCTGTCAATTTCAGTCTCATCTTAAAATATTTAGGCAGGTGGTGACTTGCCACCCACTAAACGGGCCCCCCATAAGAGCCACCATCAATGGTGACAAAACGGGCAACGTTGGTGTGGATATCTGAAGGGTGTTGAGAGGTGTGCTGCGGTTTCACTAGAGCGCTACTACCGGCGTTATGCCCTTTAACACTTCCACCCTTGGAGCTTTTTGTTTCATGCTCTTGCGTCTATTATTATTATTATATTATATTATTATATTTATTATTATTATTATTATTATATGGCAGCGGTATTATCATCATGTTCATAAAACATTTTACTATTGGAGTGTAGAACTATGCTCAAGCAAGCAGAAAGCAGATTGTATCATAGCCAAAATCATAAATCCCAGGGTAATAATTGTCACTAAATTGTTTCTACAACTATTAAGGTTCTTACCGGCATTGTACTGATCGAAGAACGCTCCCTGCTCGTAGTTTCTGGAAAACATGCGGAAATCCGGGCTGTCCTCCAACTGAGGCATCGTATTACCGGAGAGTAGACCTTGTATTTCAACTCGGGACGGAAGAGAAGACTCTCCAAGGTTCTTGAGATGGCTCCATACGAAAGTTGCAGCTGGAAAACATAATAATTAAAACTTATATGCAAATTCTTGCACTTTTGTAACTTTTAGAGTTATAGAGAAGAACAATATTAGAATCTTTTGACATAGGCATGTCACAGCAACAAAACAAACCTTACATAATGCAGTGAAACAAAATGCTGTCTAATGGCTCAGAGATTTTTTCTAGACAACTGAAGCAGTGGATAGGGTATTTCACTGTTAGGGACGTTAGTTACAAAAATTGTAATATGTATAAGTAAACTCAATACACTATAGTAGATCCAACCGTTTATCCTCTTTTTGACAGATCTAATTTGTCAGTTAAAGTGTTGTGACCAAGTGATTATAGTGGACACGATTTCGATTCATTTTTCTATCGAGTCTGTGCGGAAAGAGAATAGTCCTAGGAATGGCGCCATGACCATGGCTATTGGCCATCTAGAAATACGTCAGCCAATGGGGAATGTTGAAAGGGCGTGGACAGGCCGTCATGGCATGGCCATCTAGAAACGCATCAGCCAATGGGAAATGCTGACGCATTTCTAGATGGCCATGCCCAGATGGCGAGGCCACGCCGTCCGGTTACACCCGTGTAGTTTCCAAGGTAAGCTATCAAATTCTGAGTTATAAGTTTTCACTTCTATCGGCAATTCCTATGACTGCCAATTTTTTTGTCTATGGGTAAGCAGTAGTATTTTATCAAGGTAGTAAAACTCAATGGTCCACCGCCGTTTTGTATTTGTCACTGTCACTCGCAACAAGACGCCCGTGCTAGTAATTATTTGCTGAGTTTTATATTGGAACTATAAAATGCCGAAAGGATCAGTGCTGAAAGGACAGACGAGAGAAATGGTGATCAAGCTTCGTAATTACTTTGAAGCAGAGTATCAAAATGGCGGCCCGCTTTTACCATTGTCGCAAGTGAGAGAGCGCGTTGCGGCCGCGTTAGGTATTAGTGCATCTACGATTACAAAAATTACTACCGAAGCCTACGGAACAAGCGGCATGCAGGAGAATAAGCTTCGTACGCCGAAGAAAAAACGCCAACCACGTCGTGTGACTTCGGTTGACAACTTTGACGCAGACGCTATACGCCGTCATATATATAACTATTACTTACGTAAAGAAGTTCCAACACTTAAAAAACTTGTTGCTTCTTTGCGTGAATGTGATTTGTTCCGAGGTCAAAAATCGTCATTGGTAAAGGTCTTGAATGAAATTGGATTTACTTATAAAAAATCGGACAAACGCAAAATATTGATGGAGCGTCGCGACGTAGCTTTTGCTCGTTGCGAATTTTTGAGCGAAGCCAAAAAAATTACAGATTGGTCAAATGTTGTTTTCACTGACGAAACTTGGCTGAATGCGAACCACACAGTGTCTAAGAGCTGGACTGATGACACCGCTGCTTCCACTACCTCAGTACCGATGGGAAAAGGAGAACGTCTAATCATTTGCCATGCAGGGTCTGTGAAAGGATTCATGCCAGATGCTTTGTTGGCCTTTAAATCCAAAAAAACAGTTGAGTACCACGAAGAAATGAATTCTGAGGTTTACGAAAGTTGGTTTAAGGAAATGGTACAATCATTGGAAGAACCGTCAGTTATTATTATGGATAACGCATCCTATCACTCACGCCAAATTGATAAAATGCCGACCCAGGCCGACAAAAAACAAGTAATCATTGACTGGCTTCAACGACATGGTGAAAATGTTGATAACTCCTTACTAAAAGTACAATTACTAAATATATTACGAACAAAAAAACACTTCCCAAAACGATATGTGATCGACGAAATAGCTGCAGAACATGGTCATTGGGTTCTTAGACTTCCACCCTATCATTGTCAATACAATGCCATTGAATTAATATGGGCTCAAGTTAAAGGACACGCTGCTAGAAATAACACAAAACCCCCATTCACGGCAAACAAAATGGTAAATTTATTAAAAAATGCATGTGTGAAAGTAACTGCGGAAAGCTGGCAAAATGTAATTCAAAAAACACAAGAAACTATAATGGCAGATTGGGATAAACACGTGGCGATAGATTATATGAGTCAACAATTAATTATAAATGTCGGCAATAGCTCGAGTGACAGCAACGATGAATCTGATTTTGATTAATAAATAAATAAAAATAAAAGATTAGATTTCGTTTGCTTAAATTGGAATTGGGGTTGCTCAAACTTTACTATTTTCTGGTACCAAACGGCAGACTTTAATGTCTGCCATCCCCAGCGAGCAACACGGAAGGGAGTAGCCGTAGCTAAAAAATATTGTTCAAATCTTTCTGTCATTTCTTGCGGGAGGGGAAGTTGCACACTAGCGCAAAGCCGCACTATTACATACAAAACATACCTGTACCGATCCATTGCCGATCATACTCACACAACCAAATCACTAACACATAAAAAATAAAGCACCATTCACAAATCTAGCCCCGCCCTCACCCCACAGTATATTATCAAACTCCATGGTCCATGCGGACTTGTACTTTGACAGAGGGGAAACGCTGTGTATGCCTACTCCCTTCCGTGTTGCTCGCTGGCCATCCCAGATTTAACCGGTAACAGCTTCGTCAAGTATGACTTGTACTTGTAATCATCATAGTCATCATAACCTTGTTCTTTTTTGGATATACACCAGGAGATAAACACGTCTTCAAATAATGCTGTATGTTTTCCTGAGGCGCATCAATATAACGGTTTTACATAAAAATAAATCCGATATTATGTGCCGAGAACGGAAAACACCCGTGTAAAAATAGTTCATAAACAATATCGATATCTCAATCGTAACTTCGTAACATCACTATGTTGATAGCCATAGAACGTAATTTTTTAAAAACGTTTGTTATTTTATGGAATTTATAAAAAAACTACTGCACTTATGGACTCATTTTGTGAAAGATGATTATTATACGGGATCAAGGAGCAAATTTAAGCAGTTGTCATATTTTTAAAACCTCGCATTTATAAGTTAACTTTTGCGTAACATCGTCATGTTACGTTCTATTGGTGCTGTCAAAAAGAGGATAAACGGTTGGATCTACTATAGCATATATACATATTTATTATTCATAAAGTTTACCAAGTGCCTTTTTAACAGTACATGAGACTGGATTATAAATAATAATTATATTTCTGACGCCTATGACCTTATGACAGCTGAAATGGAAAAATCTGCTGTACGTGTTGTGGTGTTCTTGTTTATTAGCGATATTGTTATTGTCTTCTTTCCGTGTTTTACTTAAAAAGTCAAAGATCTAAAACTAAATCTAATAAGTTGACTCACGTGATGGTGCTGGCTGTTTACAACCGCCTGCCAGAACATGTCATATCGACACCTAGCATGCATTTATTTAAATCGAGCCTGGCTCACGTAGAATGCTTTTCATGAGTATTTTGAAAGTACATAGATTTGATGTAATTTTATTGCATTAATGTAATTGTTTGAATTTAATATGACACGTCTTAATTGTATATAGAATTAAATTCGATTGATTTTTTTATTGAATTGCTACTATGCGAACGAAGTCGCGGGCAGTCGCTCTCAGTACTCCATAAAAGATCGCATTTTGGATGACTTCAAACGACAAGCCAAAAAAAAAAACATCGTTATTTATTATGTGTGTTACCAACATACCACGGATCAATCAAATCAATTTATATATATAAAATATAAAAACATAAATAAACATAAAACCGTCTTAGTCGCAGGTTTGATGAATTCCATCCTCCGGAACAAGCCGGTTTCCGAAAAGGCTATAAGTACCATAGACCACATCCACACGCAAAGGCAAGTTATACAGAAGACCGAAGAGTATAACTTGCCTCTTTGTTTAGCGTTTGTGGACTATGAGAAAGCCTTTGATTCGATCGAGACGTGGGCAGTGCTTGAGTCTCTCCAGCGGTGCCGTATTGACTATCGGTATATTGAAGTGTTGAAGTGTTTGTACCAAAACGCCTACATGTCAGTCCAAGTACAAGAGCAGAGTTCGAAGGCAATTCCATTGCAAAGAGGCGTGAGACAGGGAGACGTTATATCTCCGAAACTGTTCACCGCTACATTGGAAGACGCCTTCAAGCTTCTGGAATGGCAAGGACTTGGCATCAATATTAACGGCGAATACATCACTCACCTTCGATTTGCCGACGATATTGTAGTCATGGCAGAATCCATGGAAGACCTCAGTACAATGCTCGAAGGCCTCCATCGAGTTTCCCAACGGGTAGGTCTTAAGATGAACATGGACAAGACGAAAATTATGTCTAATGCCCATGTTGTACCTACCGTAATATCAGTTGGGAACTCAGTCCTCGAAGTTGTTGACGAGTACATCTACCTGGGACAGACAGTCAAACTAGGCAGGTCCAACTTCGAAAAAGAGGTCAATCGTCGAATCCAACTCGGCTGGGCAGCGTTCCGGAAATTTCGCGAAGTCTTCTCGTCAAAAATACCTCAGTGCCTCAAGACAAGAGTCTTCGACCAATGTGTGTTACCAGTGATGACTTATGGCACTGAAACGTGGTCTCTTACTATGGGCCTCATAGATAAGCTCAAACTCGCACAACGAGCTATGGAGAGGGCTATGCTCGGGGTTTCTCTACGTGATCAAATCAGAAATGAAGAGATCCGTAGAAGAACGAAAGTCACCGACATAGCCCAGAAGATTAGCCAGTTGAAGTGGCAGTGGACAGGGCACATAGCACGCAGAACAGATGGCCGAAGGGGCCGAAAGGTTCTGGAGTGTAGACCACGGACCGGCAAGCGCAGCGTAGGTCAGTGTATAGTAGCACGGTGGACAGACGACCTGATGAAGGTCGCAGGTTGACTTTGGATGCAGGCCGCTTCCAACCCGTCCTTTTGGAAAATCATGGGGGAGGCATATGTTCAGCAGTGGACGTCCTCCGGCTGAGATGATGATGATGAAACATAAAAACTTCCGTGAGAACTCTTTATTAAATGGTAAACTGCGCAGTACTGATGTCCATCCTCAAGGAGAGCGTGGTCCAGCAGCGAGGGCCGCTAGTCGCTAGATGATAGACGTGAGTGTTTGCCGGTTTTACCTATTAATTATAAGTTCTCACGGAAGTTTTTATGACAACATTTACGTCATTTGTTTATCATTGTCATTTATACATTTACTTCATATTATTTAAGGCTTATGATAAAAGATTGATGCCGAACCCTGGGCTACTAGGCATTTGAGGCAACTCTACTCACCTTGATTGACAGTCTCGTGTCTCAACGAATGGAAGATCTGCCTTATGGTCGCCAGATCTGGACAACGCATCACTTGCAAGTAGGACGCTATACGCACTTCTATGTCCACTAAGTCAGCCCGGTAGGTTTCTAGGAAATATTCGCTGCAAGGAATACATTACAAATTATAGGAGCAATTAGTAATTAACTATACTAATATTATGAATGTGAAAATTGTATGTATGATACAATGATGCAATACTTTTTTGTGTATACTGTTATAGTATTTACTAGTACAACATTAACTATTTCTGACATGCAATATTACAAAATAAAATAGTCCATATTTTCAGGAGATTATATAAAGATAAAAATTTAGCTTTTAGCATAATTTTTAGCTATAGATAATAACATGGATGTTTGTAACTCAATCAATCAACGACGACTGAACGGATTTGGATGAAATTTCCAGTAGGGTTAGTTAGTGTCCGCGATTAACCCATAGGCTAATTTTGTTTCGATTCAATGAGTAGTTCCTGAGAGATCGAAATAACTTTATTACATTCTCATTTCCACATTCTACGGTTGAGATGATTCACATAGCAGACTCGGATAGAAAGGCTAATTTCTTGGCTTTCTGGTTAGGGCTTGTGAACACTTTTTTTAACTATCTCGTAATAAGTAGCAAACTAATAATAACATCAATCAGGTTATAACTTATGAAGAGTCGTAGAAATAGGTTTTTTCTCATATGAGACTATGATAATATCTGAAATTAATTCCCAAGGAGAATTACTAGTACACAGCTGGATATAAAACTAGATCGCATTGACAAATTGCTTCATTCTTAGCATAATTACCGAACACAGAGATGGAATTAGGCGTAAAGTATAAAATTACGTAGTCTTGTAATTTTTAAATAAATCTTTATGAAAGTACATATTACATATTTTATATCGAAATATCCGGACTCATTATATTGTAATTCAAACTGTAATACAATCATGTCTCTGCTATTGTTTATTGTTTGGTCTATCGTTTGATGCTGATATGGTCGCTACCTAAATAACGCCAGACTTGACGCCTCTACCTCCAAATAAATCAGAAAAATCATATTTGGATACATTACCGTGTTTCAGTACAAGGCGTTCTCCTAAACGCGTCTATGGCAGTCAATCTGATAGGCACCGGCATATAACTGTCGCCAATAAGATTAAGGAGTACATCGGAAAACTTTTCCTTGAAGCCACCAATGTTGCCTAAAGCCTTGATTGCGATTATTATCTGAAAAAAAAATAATATTAGAATTGCAGTTTCATCTGAATTGTATCGGTAACCAACATGTACGTTTTTGTAAGCTTTGAATATTGACGTTTTCGATCACAAAACAAAGTAATAAAGCAAGTTTTGAAATATGTATATGCCACGTAAATGTTACTACTATTTCTTTTATAAATAAACGTTATTTTTAAGTTGACTAATATCTTGAAACCAGATATTTTAATGGAAACAGACTAACCTGCCGCCTTATTGTCTAACTTGAATGATAATGAAATGTGACTTCATTCTCATTCCCATTGATGTTTCGAGCCAATGGGCTTGAAGGGTTTCGGCCAGAATGGGATTCGAATATCAAAATCAAGCCCATTCCCACTCTCCGTAAAGATAGACAATAAGGTCGCGGCGGCTTTATTGTTTATCTTTATAACCGATCCTTATTTTTAGTTTATACACCAAATAGTTATATAGGGAATATTTCAAATATAACCAACCTTATGTTATTTGGAAAATGTAAGGAATGAACATAACTCGCTTTTATTTTTGGAAAAAATGGTACTTACGTTATATCTGTCTTCTCTAACTTTGATAACCCCCTTTTGTGCGATACTATTGACTATTGATTCAAATTCCTCTAGGATTTTCTTTGGAGTTTCTTCTTCGCAACATTCTCTTACTAGAAACACAAAAACAATGATAAAGCGCAACAAAAGTCAATTATTAGGCTGGTGGCAGCCAGGCTGGAAACGAGCTACAATAGTACTCAAACTACTCCATCATCGGTTTTATTCGTAAATTATATGAAACATTTTAACCCGGGCAACGGGCATCTTCAACGAGCAGGTCGTTGAAGCGTTCTTTTGAACTTTCAAGCCGTTTACATGATCCATTAGGTAGTTCTCTATGAATCACTTTATTATCTAATATAATATAACAAAAAGCAAAATTACATTTAAAAAAATTTAACCCCGCTCGACTCTAAATAATAATGAAATGTGTCATGCGTGTAGTATTCACTAGTCAAGTCTTTTCATTTGATACCCATATTGAGGTACTTGTGAAAAATATGTACCTAATGCAGCACTTTGTGGCGGCGGCCATCTTGGACCGATTTTCATCTAAAATCTAATTCAGCTTTCAAACAATAAAAAATCAATATCGGGTCATCCGTATACCACCCCGTCGCTTTTGCCGTCGAGGGTTAACAATAATAGCTTTTATTAAGAGCCATAATATGATGACAAAATATGAGAACTCCACGAAACCTTCAGAAGTACAAAACTGAGTCGCAGATATGCCAACAATCCGAAAATTATACCGTAAGTTCCTTAGTAAAAATATGTTATCAATGAGATTCAGAGAAGAAAAGCAATACAAATATCCCCATACCCCCAAATCCTATCAACTAGGGACCTTTTCTGCCTCTACTTATTTGTTTTATCACTTCTAGACATATGTATAAGAAATTGCAATTCGCTGAGCACGATAGATAAAAGACCGTCGAAACCTTTCATAGCCAGAGCGCGCCCTTCACTAGTGGGCTTAGCACGAATAATTGCGTAAGTGTAACGTAACGTGTCATTCACGCGAAACAGTACAAACTGTCATTTATCTAGGGCAAGTGTGACACAGATAGCTCATAGTTTGTACGCCGAAGTGTGACGGGTTGACGCTTACGATACAAATATTTTTTGTTTCCTACGGCCTCAGTTTACTGACTCGCTGTCTTACTACATTACTCGTCAGTATATGCTGACAATTATAAAAAGTCAATGGTCATGCTTGAAGGTTATAGTGAATAATTAATGTTAACACAGTAAAAATAAGGTCTACATTTGAGTATCCCAACTTACAAGACTTTCCGCTGTGCCTGCAGTAAGAGTGGACCATAGAAGAGACAGTGAAACTGATCACTTTATCGTTCTTTTGGCTTCTCAGTAGTTCTAACATGCTGTCCAACATTGCTAATTTTGGTCTGAAATTAAGGTTGAAAGTAATTTAATGTAATTAAATACTGTACAATCAATGTTACAAGCCAAGGGTAACATTGGTAGCGATTCACTTGTTTAAAAAACTAAACTAAACATTGATTATGGTGGTCCTTATCTTATTAACAATAAAATCCAAAATCACTTAACACTTAGAATAACACTTCCAAAAATAGGATTATTCTATTCAATTTTGGGTTATTTTAGGTTAGTATAGCGAGCAAGTTAGGTGACTAAATTGACCAAAATATGCCTACAATTGAAGAGAAATATCTAATTTTAGTGCTGTCATTCGAAAGTGTCATACTAATTTGGATTTTAACCTGAACAGAATAAATACTGCCATAATTTAGAGATTTTTAGTTAAGAGAATGCTAACGTATAAAGTATCTACACAAATAGCAATAGCGTCGCAAGCTACCGATCGTTAATTAATAACTTCCTTGCAAGTGCAACTCTTTGCAGTCGAGATAACGAGCAAACTCGTTTATTTGCATGACATTACGATGTCGGAATGCTACGATCCAATTGACAAAGCTATCGACTCTCTTCGCAATCGCTACTATTTTTATAAAGTTTGCGAATAAGTTAGAGAGCATTTTAGACAGCTCGCAAAGTATTCGGTACGATCGTTAGCATGACAAGTCATAACATGTATATTGGAGTGCGCACTATGAATGTGTTTCATAGTGCGCTAGCGTACCGATATTTTTTAACGGCCTGTAAATAAACGATTTTGCTCGTTATCTCGACTGCAGAGAGTTGAATTTGCAAACAAGTTATTAGTTAGCGGTAGCTCGCGACGCTCATACCATTTGTGTACAGACTGCTGATTGTAGCTTAATTTTCTTATTTTTCTCTATTCGCATGATAAATTAGTAGAACGAAGCGCTCGCAGCGGAGCTTACTCCATTCCATACTCCACTTCTGGCAAGCTGTCACTCTGCCACCCATAAAATGTAATATTTAATTTTGTAATACCTAAGAAAAAACATTGTAAACATCTATATAAAAAGAAATGCCCCGAGTTTCTTGCTGCTTCTTCTCGGTAGGCTCTATATATTTTGGAACGCGGCGGTAGAGTCTTTAAAGTACATTATAATGAAAAATAGACGTTCATGAGTGCGTCTTTGATGCCTAAATTGAATAAATGTTTTGACTTTGACTTCAATTGACGATATGAACCAATCAACAATTTTTTCGTTATTTTGATTCACTTGAAAATATACAAAATATTGTCAATTTTTAAATCTTCTGTTCAATTTTCAAATTCTGAACCGGTAGAGGCTGTGCATTGAACTGTGATTCAAGAGTTGTTCACTGTGAGACAGACAGATAGGTTTTTTTTATAGGTTCATCCAACTGATTCCCTCTCGCCTGATGGAAAGCGGAGATGGAATCAAGAAGCGATGACCATGAATGCAGCCGTAAGCTGCACTAATCGCCACCCCAATGATGAACTGAGAGACGCTTTTTCACGCCCCGCTTGAAAGGGCCAGGGTGATAGCTGGAAGGAACACGTACGCCGGCAGAGCATTCCACAATTTACTTACACGACAGAGGTGCCTGCCAAACTTTCTGGTTCGTGGTATGAAGTTTTGTACAGTATATAGATGGTATGTAATAGTTAAGTTTGTCAGATTGTCTCTTTCTTACCTAGGTATCATAGCCATAGACATAAGCCATTCGTGTCTAGTATCCTTGTCTACCATATTCCTGATGATCATGTCTTTTATTAGTTCCACTGACCCAATACTTGCTATGTATGGAAGGGCGTCCATGATATGCTTGCTGCAACGAATAAATATTTTATTAGTAACTAGCGGCGCTCCGCGGTTTCACCCGCGTGGTGATAGATGATGATGATGATGATGATGATTCAAATATAGCCTATGTTACTCAGTAATAATGTAGCTTTCTACAGGTGTAATTTTTTTTTAATAGGTCATGTATATTTAAACTTATCCATTACAAAGAAACTATTAATTTTTTCGTCTTTATTGTTAGTGTAGATATAATTCATTATGTAAATAGCTCAAGCTTTTTCCTGATCTAATATGATAAATTAGAACATAATTTTGTTTGTCTCACTTTCGCGCCTAAATGGCTGCACGGATCTCGATGAAATTCGGCAAGGAGATAGATTATATCCCAAGGTAAGTACATAGGATAGTTTTCATTACATTCAAAAATGTTTACACTATCGAACAAACCAAAACCAAATTTACAGGCATTTTTTTCATTTCATAAAAGGTAGTAGCCGGCATAGCCCAGAAGATTAGCCAGTCAAAGTGGCAGTGGGCAGGGCACATAGCACGCAGAACAGATGGCTGATGGGGCCGGAAGGTTTTGGAATGGAGACCACGGACCGGCAAGCGCAGCGTAGGTCGTCCACCGACAAGGTGGACAGATGACCTGATAAAGGTCGCAGGACGACGTTGGATGCAGGCCGCTTCCAACCAGTCATTTTGGAAAATTATGGGGTAGGCGCATGTTCAGCAGTGGACGTCTTACGGCTGAGATGATGATGATGATGAAAAGGTAGTAGTAAATATTGAACAAAATGATTTCTACAAGTCGATTAAATGCTGGAGCAACTTTAAGAATAATATGGAAATTATACATATAGCATAAAGTCCAAAACAACACATGGAATACCATTCATCCTTATATTAATCTGAGTATTACTAATTAAATATATAACATGTTTTTTTGGGTATACTCTTGTAAAATGAAATAACACAAATTAATATAATGTCTATAATGAATATAATGTAAATGTAGCAAATACTTTTGATAATTTCTTCTCTAATTTACCTCTAGAAGTCACCAAGTCACTGAATTCTTGCCCCAATGCAGCAGAGGCTATTCTTAAAGCTAATTTCACGAACGAAGTACCTAGTTTTTCTTTTGAATATACTTCAACTGTCGAAATTATAAAAACATTCAAAAGCTTAAATATAAAGACTACTGAAGACTTATGGGGAATGTCAGTAAAAATTGTAGAGCCAATTATTAGTTTTATAAGTCCTATTTTGGCACGCTTATTTAATCTTTGTATAGATAGAGGTACCTTTCTTAATTTAATGAAATATAGTAGAATCACTCCAATTTTTAAGGCTGGAGAGAAAACAGACCCCTCAAATTATACACCAGTATCTATACTACCAATTTTGAGTAAGATCTTTGAAAAAATTATGCTCAAACAACTTTCGGCGCACTTCAACGAGCATTCAATACTGCACGAAAATCAGTTCGGCTTCACGAAAACAAGATCAACTAAGGATGCCGGTGTGAAGTTAATGACGTATGTCTTAAAGGCTTGGGAGAGCTCACATGATGCTATTGGTGTTTTTTTGTGATCTCTCTAAAGCATTTGATTGTGTGGAACACCGTATACTGATTCGAAAGCTTTTCCATTATGGTATTCGTGGAGCTGCGCTTGATGTCATCGAGTCATATTTATCTGACAGGATGCAAAAGGTTGGCATAAGTGGTGTAACATCTTCAGGATCTATAATTAAAATGGGTGTTCCACAAGGGTCCATTTTAGGGCCTTTTTTGTTCTTAGTTTACATTAACGACTTGCCACTTATGGCTAAGGATCTTTGTGATATTGTTTTATTTGCGGATGACACATCTCTGATTTTTAAAGTAGATAGGAAAGATAGCACACCAATTCAAGTAAATAACGCTCTATCTAGTATCTCTAAATTGTTCTCAACTAATAATTTACTTCTGAATTCAAAAAAGACAAAATTTTTGAAGTTTTCTTTGCCTACTGTTCCATATTTGGAGTCCAACGTTACGCTTGATGGAGTTACACTCGTAATGGAAAAGGAAACAGTCTTCCTAGGCATTAAAATTGACGCAAAATTACAATGGGGTCCTCATATAAATGCCCTGTCTGGGAGACTCAGTTCTGCTGCATATGCAGTACGTAAAATAAGAGAGCTAACAGATGCTTCTACGGCGCGGTTAGTGTATTTTGCATATTTCCATAGCGTAATGTCATATGGGATTTTGCTATGGGGTTCATCGACTGATATAGAGACCATATTTATCCTTCAGAAACGTGCTATTAGAGCTATATACGAAATGGGTCCCCGTGAATCTTTGAGAGATTTATTTAAAGAAATCAATATATTAACGTTGCCTTCCTTATATGTATTTGAAAATATAATGTATGTTCGTAAAAATTTACATAAATAGAAGTTAAATAGTGATCACCACACTTTTAATACCAGAAATACAAATAAGATAGCTGTACCTAGTTTTAGACTTGCGAAGACTAATAAGTCATTCCTAGGAAATTGTGTGCGTTTTTACAATAAAATCCCAAAGCACATAACTGAGCTCACAGAGGGCAAATTCAAGTTGACTGTAAAAAACGTTTTAATAAAAAAAGCTTACTATAAAGTTCGACATTATATAGAAGATAAAGATGCTTGGAATACTCCACTTCTGGGAAGCTGTCTCGCTGCCACCCATAAAATGTAATATTTGTAGTACCTAAGTAGAAACATTGTAAACATCCATATAAAAAGAATGGCCCCGAGTTTCTTGCCGCTTCTTCTCGGTGGGTTCTATATATTTTGGAACGCGGCGGTAGTCTTTAAAGTACATTATAATGAAAAGTTGACGTTCATAAGTGCGTCTTTGATGCCTAAATTGAATAAATGATTTTGACTTTTACTTGTAAATAAGCCTGTAAGAAATTGCTTATAGCGATAAGGCCGCCCATTGTACAACCTGTTTTGTAAACTACTCTTAGTTCTTTCATTTATAAGCTTGGTGTTCAATAAAGTATTATTGTATTGTATTGTATAATGGTAATGTGTATGATAGAAATATTGAGGTATATTAGAAAAGTAATTTTATGGCATTCTTGTTTACATATTGAATTCGGCCATACGAGCGCCACGGCTAGGTCGAATGAAGCGCAATCGTGAAGTCTAATTTTCGTCAACTTTATCGAACGACTGGGGTCGTATATCAGCAATAACACGGCGGATTAAGACTTACAAATGGTACATCTCTGGTTAATCAGCATAGACTAGTGACTTGACATACCCCAAAGAAAGTTATCTAAAGGTGTGTGATCACACGATTGTGGAGGCTAGTTCACAGGTCCATTCCACGAAATTTTGCGTTCACCGAATGTTTCCCGCATAAAACAGATGGTGACGCCCACTGCGTAGCATGTTGCGCCATCTTGTTGAAACTAAAGCTCTGCCTCATAAATGCCATTCAACTGAGGTATGAAGAAGTCGGCAATCATGTTCTGTACCGCTCTCCAGTTACGGGCATATTATGGCCACCATCGTTTTTTTTAAAAGGGACAATGTTTCCAGTTTCTCATAAAATATGATGAAATAGCAAAACGTACTGACTACAAATCAACTATCAGATGTCAAATGTTTTGACAGCCTTAATCTGTCCGAATCAGCAAGACTCATTCGAGTTAAGTTTCATTCATAAATCTATTGTTATTTTTTGCGCTGATGCGGACGGGTTAAGACTGGTTTTACAGTGACGTTTACCGTCCGCGCGGGTTGTAAGCGCGGCCGAATGATTGCCGTCAGCGGGGGCCCTCCGCGTGTGTTGGTATGTAACGATCCTAGAGATGCAAAACTCGTGGCCCGCGACACTTACCAACCGCGCTGGTGAACGCGTCACTGTAAAACCACACTTAGAAACAATGTTACCAGTTTAAAAATCAAACCTCTAAAACACCTTTATATGGGAAAAAAAGTCTGGTTAGATACATCATTTATAACTAACAAACGGCTGAAAGGATTTGGATGAAAATTGGATAGATGAAGCATTGGATTGACATATAAGATATTTTTCATCATCATCGATCACCACGCGGGTGAAAACGTTGGACGCAGCTAGTGTTAAATAAATAACGTTCACAAACTCACACCCCCGCACTAGGATCACAGGAGGTCACACACACATTAACACATCCATAGGCCAACGGGGACGTACATATACAGTAACTATATAGTAGATATGACGTAATACTGTACACAGATGAATATACTTACGAAGCCCTGTCACATATATTCGGAGCCCTGCTTAGAAGTTGAGACAAAGCTGGATAATGCAGTGGTCGGGCAGACCGAACCAATCTGCCCCAGAGTCCTACTGTTGAACTGCTGTCCATGTATTCGTCTACATTTGACCGGATAGCTTCGTCTGTTGTGTCTTTTACCCTGAGAAGGAAATAATTTATATAATTACCTTATATATAGACTCCAAGCATTATACCTAAAACAAGAGGTTGACTAGGAATCTGTTTGACTTTAACGTGCCGAAGAAGCAGTATGCCGCAAACAGATGTCGTCACTTATGACGAACTGCATTGCGTTCGTTACCCTGAGACATTAAGGGCCTTATTTATGATCGCTGCTTCAAATGACGTTATTTAGTAAAGCACAGTTGTGTAGCACACAGTAAAAGTGTTCTGCAAACGACGCCACTCAAATAAACCAGCGTTTATAAGTTAGTCCGTAAGTTGTTCATTCTCATGTGCCTGTAATATCGCCGGCAATTATGCCTTCAACCAGAACGCAGCATTGCGAACATTACTGCTTCATAGTAGATAAAGGTATGGAGGCAGTACTACCCCGGACGAACTCATTCCCAAAGGGCTTTACTGCTCTTATAATCTAATTTTATTTTCACCATTTACTAGTCAGAGCTAGGTGATAGGACAGTCCCCAGCACGTTATGCACATTACGTCAAGTCGTTTAATTAATCTTCTCCTTGCCGCATATATTGGCCTATATACTGAAACTATCACATAAATCTTGCCCTAAAACCCTCTAAAAAAAGTTTGTGCGTCTCGGGACCCCCGAAAGAAGTTATAACTTAAACTAATCTAGCGCTTTAGAGTGATAGTGAATGCGTGAGAGAAAGGGAAGCTAGACTGGCTCCGTAACGCGTTACGTAAGGAATCGATTTACCCTCCCATAATAAGTTATCACTTCAAAATGTGTACATTGTCTCCATAAAACCAGAAAAGGACTTACATGCACAGCAATTTGAGAACTTCCCTCGCAGATTTCAGCCCGCCAGTGTCATCGCCAATGTACCGAATGTGTTGGTGCAGTAGGTTTGAACGTTTCGTGATTGCCATCCATGCTGTAAGGTAATATAGTGTGACGTTAATTGCTTCTCACTAAATCATGCATATTTTTCTGTTATTTAATAACTGTGGTATTTTAAGCAAATTTATAATATATACTAGTAGCTCTGTGAACTGTAGACCTCGCGAACATGTTTTTGTATAACTTAATTTAAATAGATATTCACCCCGCATTTTCATTTCAGGATACTAAAACCCTCTATACCTATGTAATTAATTATCATTTGATAAAAAAACCCAAAAAAATAATCGACGTAACATTCTGTATAATTATCTAACCTGTTTACCATAATAATGCACGACGATCGGTTAAGAAATGCGACCTGTAGAGGTGTATAGCCGAACATACATTTTGCCCAACCAGAGACGGATCACTCGTGCGGCGTACTCGGAAATCATAGAATGTCTTCGTCTACTGTTCGCAGAACTACTAGTAAATAATATCATGCTAAAAAGATCGCTTGCAGAGGAACTTGACTTGGCAATCAACAAGATAAGCAACGCTTACTGCGGTCAGAAGTTGGATGGGTGTGTGCTAATGGCATTATTCAACTTCCGTGCTTCGGAGGGCACGTTAAGCAACAACAGACAACAGTTGTTAGGCTATGTCGAAGGCCTTTGGGCCTGACTTCGACATGGGTTGGCCACTAGCCTATCCACCAAGCCACACTGGGCCCTCGTGGTGGATTATGGCCCAACTCCTCTCTCTGAGAGGAAGGCTCGTGTCTCGAAAGTATAAACATAATGGGGATGATTATTTATTAGGAAAAAAAAGATCACACCATTTTACCTTTAGGTTGTGACTCCATAACCTCAGTGTCAGTTTTGTTGACTTCATTAACCAGCACCAAGTCTTGCACCACAGTAGTGATGGCACCAGAGGAGTTTTTGCCAGAGAACGGCAAAAACAGATGACGTTCGCGGCAGTTCACCGCCTTGTAAATGTGGTGGTCGACGGTCACGCGGCATTTGCTCTCGGATTTCAACACCGGCCAGGTTTGGAATTTCTAAAGTCAAATCAAATAATTTATGGCCAACAAAGGTGCAAGAAAAGAAAAATAAACTATATATATAAACTAAATATGCTTCACTGATTGCAATAGGGGTATGCTCAGCACCGTGCTTTTGTTTGGTTTTTCAGTATACCCCTTTACTCGAACTGCGATGTTAGACGAGCGAGGATAATTAACTAAGAAGTGGGCTTGATTCTAAATAATAATAATAAGTTAGAGCCTACATGTGGGTGTGTCAGTGTGTGAGTTTGTGAATTTATGTGTATGGTGGGGGGTGTGGTATCACCGGTATATCTTTCGTATCACAAGCCCTATAACGAGTCCGGGCACGAGGGCATACCGGGGTACGATATGCGGGTGTGTGAGTATGTGTGATGGCGCGTCAGGATGTGTGAGAGCGTGATGGTATCGCTGTGTATCAACAGACTCATGAGAGTCTAGGATCATGGCGATATCTGTGTGGAAGTGTATTGTAGAGTGTGTAGGGATAGATGCATGTGATTTAGGTTGCACTATTTGGTTTTAAAGGTAGCTCCAAAAATGACTTTATGGCGATTAAATACAGAACAGATATAGCTACCTATCTAACTGCATCTGTTATCGTAAAGCTTGTCGCTTCCATTAGAGAACGGAATTGTTTGTACCGTACTTTGGTAGTTTTATTTGTATTTGTAATGTATCTAGGTAGAATAGTAAGGGTAGGATTCTTAATTATCGTGTCACCCTCGGAAATAATAAATACCACTCTTGAACTGAAAGCCATTGCTTTTTATTCCATATATTAAAACTGGCGCAGTCGGTAGGACCACTTGTGATGTATGGAATAAAACACGATGGCTTTCAATCCGAGACTAGTTTACATTATTTCCAAGGATGAATAATTTACTATTACCCTCACTATTCTACCATACACTGCAGTATTAGCTGAAAAAAATTAGAGTAACCTCTGGACTTCTCGGCAACTTATTAAACTGTTTGCCACTGCTAGTTTAAATATGATTATTATTTGTTTTTTAAATAATTTCATGAAAAGAAAAAATATAATAATCATGTTGGTACTCACACTTTGAAAATCATATCGCACAGTCTGCAGTATGGACATATACTTGTATCTATTGTTACATTGCGTCAAATCTCGAGTTTTGTACAGAATGAGACTGGTATTCTCTTGTCCACGCACTACGTAGTCAACGTTGCATGTACCGTGGATATCTTGCTGTAAGGATTACATAATAATTATAATAATAAAGATAAACAATATTCATTACACATAAATATAGAATTCTCGTGTCACAGAGTTTGTAACAAATCTCCTCCGAATTGGCTAGACCGATTCTTATGGAATAATGTGTGTATTTCATAAGAACCAATACAGGTCTGAAAATAGGTCGTAAAGTACTTTATTATCATCATCCATCAACAGGTGGGTGAAAGCGCGGGGTTCAGCTAGTATTATTTATTATATAATAATAATCCTTCATCCCGAATGGTTTTATACACTATTGTATATTTTAACAGTCTGAATAATATAAAATTAGGTATGCGATTAATTATTATAATTTTGACGGTTTAACTTACGTGCTAGGCACACTCCAGTATCACAATTTGTAGTAGTATACTATTAGTACTATAATCACACTGACAGTATAAGGGCGAACGTTTGTGAGTGTGTTCATCAAGCGCCTGGACAAATTTTGATGAAATTTGGTAAGGAGGTAGATGAGATTATCAGTACGGTCCCAATTGAGCCATAATCGCTATTAGCGCGATAACAGTCGGTCCCTTTCACCATGAGCGTGATTACGATGGCCCACGCTACGTCATCGATGACGTCTTAACTGCCGCCATATTGACGATTACATGAACCATGCTTTACACCATAATCATCGTAAGCGTTCTGTCAAAAGTACAGGTGTTTGTTTATTTCTACAATGTGTTTACTGGTGTCCCTTCTTTTTGATGTAAAAGTTGTAAAAGTCGGTCCATCCATTCCAATATTTCTTTTTAATCCACACACCACATAGTTAACCATCACACTATGCACGATATTTTTATGAATTTGTTTTTCGCGCGCAAATGGTTCGTTATTGCTACAACTCTGGTCACAGTGCCACGAGCTGTCAAAATCGCGATATTTGTCTCGGACCAGCTTTGGTAGACGATAGCACTGTGAGCAAAATTATCGCAAAACGGACCACGGCCTAACACAGATACTTTTCATCATCGTCATCCATCACCACGCGTGTATAACCGCCGAGCGCAGCTAGTAGACATATAAACGCTAATTATTTTTAGGAAAATCAAGCAAAAAGTTATAATATTTCATTGTATACTTGGATAAGATCTAAATATTCTTTGTCTACTTTAGATTTATAATAATTATTATCAGAAACAAACAATTTAAACAAGTGAGTCAATGCCTACCGAAATTTGCTATCTACAATTATTCATGATTGGATTTTCCCAGTACTGGATAAAACTTATCACTGCTGTGTATCCAGACTAAAGTATGATAATCATTTAATATTAGTTATAATAATTGATAGCTTGACATTTAAATTCATAGTCAGTGTTGATGTAGTCGATTGACAGTAGAAGTTAAGTTTTGTTACATCTGATAATACTATGGATGCGTTTGTTTTATGATGTCTAAACCAATGTTGCGAAATTATGATACACATATTATATATATTCTATTACTTATATTATTTTTTTTAATCTTTTTTTTATGGGATTTTATCAACTATGACAATGCCACCCCGTAAAATCATATTATACGTATAATTAGAGCTACCCGGAACAGTTTCCACACAGGCAGTTAAGTTCCTTAAACATTAAATAAATTTGCACCAGTATCCTGGCTTCCCCGGAGCCAGGTGAGGCCAAGATACTGTTGCAATTACCTATATTACTTGCAATAAAATGTGGCAGTGCTCGCCGCTGGACTTCGTATCGCGCACACTCCGACAGCACATGATGTACGTCTTCTACCGACCCGCAAAAACAGCAGAGTGGTGACCTGGTTTTTCCCATTAGGTACTTGAACTTGTTACTTGGAATGTGCCCGGTACGAAGTCTAAGTAGGGCTACAACACATTCCCTCTTCATGTCTATTGTGTCGAACCAAGGGTACCGAGACAGTTGGCATTGTACTGTTTTGTACCATATACCTACAGATCGAGCCCTCTCATCGAAGTACTCCTGCCAATTTTGACGACATAGTTCTTTGACGGTTTTAAGCATCTAGAATCCAGCGGGAGTGTCACAAAATATTTATTTTGATACCGTTTTACTAGAAACCAGTTTAGAGATTAAATAATTTCCGTTTAGGTCCCTAGGCTCAACTGCGTACCTCAACCAGTCATTACGAGCCGTTTAGGCGTGTTAAGGTAACAAGCAGACATAGAGATAGAGTTATAAGGTTTTTATAATAAACTAGCCGCGTTTCGCGGTTTCACCTGCGTGGTGGTGGGTGATAATGATGATGATCAATCAAAATACATAGCCTATGTTCATAACAGATTGAATCAGTTTTGTTATATGACCTGTGCCATAATAGATATGATTGTATTTCTATAATTAATAAGCTGTGTTATAGAGTACCTTCTAGAACGCACTGCCGTAACCCTTGTCAATTGTTTGCTACTTCTCGCGGCCGCACTAACGCTGGTAAACGCTCTCCACTTCATAGACTGGTGGATTCATATAATAAAAACTTTAATTCTATAGATATTGCGGCAACGCGTCCTAGTATATTTAAAGATAAGATTCGTAAATTGCTTTCATAATAGAATAGTACTACCTACTTTTCAACTGCCACATATATAATGCGTATATACATAACCTGTGGTAAACGGTGTTGGTGTCACATTTATTACTGTACTCTTAGTTAATACCTTATTTATTAATAAACTTGTGTAACTGTTTGTTTACCCAATAAATGAAAAAAAAAAACGGATAATGTAGGATTCTAATGGTGAAAGAATTTTACAAATCGATTCAGTAGTTCAGGAGCCCATTCAATTCAAACAAACAAATCGTTCCTCTTTATAATATTAGTATGGATATGGATAATGATTATTGATTACCAAAGTTTTTAAAACACTTGTTCAGCGACCATAAGTACGTCTCACCTCAACTCCTTTGAAGTTAATATCAAAGCGTTTCATGCTGTTCTGAAAGAGAGCCAATATGGCCCGCTTGTAGTTGAGCACCCAATCTTCTTCCTCACTGTGCGGACAGATCTCGGAAATAATCCCATCGTGAAACGCGAACCTGGAAAATAAAAACAATAAATTATTTTTCTTTCTTTCAATATTACTTTACCGAAGAAGCGAAGCGTTTTTGCTAAACTAAATTTTATTTATCTTTCGTCTGTCCATATTATGTTTGTTAGGTTGCATGTTGTTCCTCCTGTACAGGTCGCATTTTTCAACCAATCTTGACGAAACTTGGTATGCATGTTCTACTATTCAACACAATTTTACTGTCGTCGAATATTTTGAAAGAGAAAGTAAAAAGAAAAAGTACCCTTTTTCTAAAAAGGGGGAAAGTTTGCTGCAGCGCCATTTACAGACCTAAGTACCTTACTTTAAAGAGGAATTTCGAATATGAACATAAATGGCCAAGTGGTTGCCGAGATTTCTCTGCCGTCGTATGCAAATCAAAAGAGGTAAAGAAACACGAGTTAATAGCGTGTAACACGACTGTGGTAGGTCTCTTAAGCAGGTTCTTGTTCGCACCACTGCAAAATACTCTGCCGCGAAACTATAGCGCGCAAGCATTTAGTGTCAAGTGAAGGGCGCTGTATAAAAAGTGAAATTACTGGGCGAACGAGACGGGTGACGAGTGTAGTGCAGTGTAATGCCAACCTACTGTTCTAAATTCAAAAGTCCTACCACCACAAAGATTTGATATATTCTTGTAGATTAAGTTTCTAGAATGTTTGTCAAAGCCTTGATTAGTTGACCAATTAAATACTAAACGCTCATTGGTCAATGGTATTCTATGACGCGATATATGACCAATCAGAGGTCAGTATTCCGTATGTTAGCTGTTCAAACTTTGACAAATGTGAAACTGGAGGTATGAAATGAAATAACTTTATTCCGGACTGTGACATCCATAATAATACCTACATAACAATAATGAGTACAACAAATACTTATAAATAAAATTAGACTAAGTGATGGGAGTGTGGTTTGCTCTCCACGTTTTGTGTAGCGGGCTGGTGTCCCACTCTCTGACAGCGGTGACCAGGGAGTTGTGTGAGCGGTAAAGGGCAGTGCGCGCGGCCGCCGATCGGCTCCGGAGCAGCGCCGGCCAGCAGGGCGCGCGCCCCGCGGCGAACATCGCGCTCGCGCTGCACCACCTGGGCAGCCGGAACATCGCGCGCCACGCGTCGTTGTACTGAACCTTCATCTCTGTCATGGCCGCCTGCGTGTGGTTAGTCCACAGCTCCACCGTGTAGACGCTGGTGCAGTAGCTCAAAAATAGCTGGGCCTTCACGGAGCTGCTGCAGCTAGCGAAACGTCTGGCCAGCATATTAGCGCTCACCGCAATGGCACGCCTCTGTCTTTCGCTTGATCGGATAAGTCGGAAGTGATTATATGCCCGAGGTACTTCACCTCATCCACTTTCTTCAGGGCTTCATCGTACAAGGAAATGCGCGGCAGATCAGTTCAGTTCGCACTCGCGAAGATCGTGTACATAAATTTCTCGGGGTTATATATCATGTTGTGTTCATTCGCATAATCTTGACATACTGCTAAAAGCTTGCGCATCGCAGATATAGAAGGTGCTAGAAGAATGTAATAATGCTAGGTACAACCCGGTCACAATATCTGTGCACCTGACCTCGTGACGTCATATCGGCGGTCTGGGTACAGTGTGAAAAAAAGTTTTTTCGAGAAATGTGGAGGTAAAAAAAAATTACTAACCTTTTCAAATCAATTTATTATTGATGAAGGGTTTGTTATTAAAAAACAATAATTTTGATTACAAAAACATTTATTATTAAACTCAGTCACTATAAATTATTGACTCCTGCCTTATTGATGCCTGACATTGTATCTTCCTCACTCTCACTTTCTGAACTCTCCGAACTATCTTCCCCTAGTGATATTAAAAGTTGTGTGATGTTCTCATCTGCTAGATGATCCTTTTCCCAGTATTCTCGCTGTAGTCTCTCCACGTGATTCACTTCTTTTTTCCAGTCATCTGGCGTAACTTAATCGCATCTTTTGTAAGTTGTTCTATTTTCTTTTCCGATTGGTCAATGTTTTTATCTGCCACCCTTTGCTTTACCAAGTTCCATATATATTCGATAGGGTTTAGGTCACAATGATAAGGTGGTGGATGATATTTCGTATTGCGCAAATGTCAAAATCATCTACTTCGATGCGTTTTTTGTACTGTTTACGCTTCTTACCCGGTGTCGACAATTTTGGTTCTGGGTGGGTTTCTAAATTATTACTAGTACTTGGAGTCGGACTAGCGCCCGGCGAAGTAGGTGGTTGTACTTTGGCTTCATTTTTAATTTTCATTAGAGTCCTCTTTGATATCCCCGTTTCAGCACAGGTTCGTTTCACCACTTGGTCTACAGGTATGGTGTACTGTTTATTTGCTTTCTCCGATTCAAAAAACTTGAGCACTTTCAAGATTAAATTTCTTGATTCGCTGTGTATTGTTTTTCTCATGACTTCAGTTTAACAGCTACAACAATTTTAATAACAACCAAACCAGTCCAAACTTAACAGTAAACAGTCTAAACTTAACAATAAATATTAAAAAACAAAGCGAAAATATCAAAATTATCGGGACGTGTATCGGCAACGAAGATGCTAACCGTACTGTCGCACCGGGGAGTGCGCGGAGAGGTGACAGGGGAAGCGGGAGAGGCGCCGCATTCCAGCGAGGTGCACAGATATTCTGACCGGGTTGTATGTAGGTTAAGATATAATTAATTACCTAAGATCGTTAACTGTGACTGCGTAGATGAACTTCTCAGCTCGTTCCACTGGGTAACTCTCATCCTGGTCTTTTACAGTGACTTGGCTCAGCTGCAGTAGACCTTCACATGGTGTTATGAACAGTATTGTCACCTGGAAATTAGAGCCAATTATGTAAAAATATGCGTAGGAGTAGTAGGAGCTTGACTTGGCGATCTAAACCGATTAACAAGTTAAGCAACGCTTTCTGTGGTCAGGAGTTGAATGGGTGTGTGCTAGTTGCATTATTCAACTGAGCGCCTCCATGCTGCAGAGAGCACGTTAAGCCGTCGATCCCGGTTGTCTGTCTTAGGCTATGTCGAAGGCCTAGGATGGCCTGAAATATTCAACATGGGTTGGCCACTTAGCCTATCCACCAAGCCGCACTGGGCCCGCGTGGCGGTCTATGGCCCACCTCCTCTCTCTGAGATGAAGACTCGAGCCCCAGCAGTGGGATTGCAGTGGCAATAATTAAGTCACACGCTGAAAACTAAATATTACTTACTACATTGTTCAAACGATTTTTTCGTATTTTTGAATTTTTGATTATTATATATCTAGTATTTTTGAATTTTATTTTTGAATGTTTACAATTTTCTATCCAAATTTTAAATTCTTAACATAATAATAAGCGTGGCCGCTGGTAGTATTCAACTGAGCGCTTCCATGCTTCGGGGGGCACGTTATGTCGTCGATCCCGGTTGTTTGTCTTAGGACAACAGTAAATATATAGTCATAACTGTTTACTCGAACTATGTTTGTAGAATATGCAACAGCTCAACCTAATACATTGATCAACTGCTTAGATGGTTAACATGACTTACCCCAGCCTTGACTTCAAGTGTAGAGCGATTGTTGCTCGACCCAGCAAAGTATGTTTCAACATTCACCGTGTATTCATAGTGGTAGAGCAGTTCTGGCAAATATCTGAACTTTTCAGACTCTATAACAGAGAATATAATTTCATCTTAAAATGTATCCTCTGGTGTACCTACATTGTGTGCTTAATGTGAACTTTTTCATGTTCTTCGATGCTGTAAGCACATCTGCATATAGTGGAGAATTAATATTTGTTTGCATGACTTCAATACTGGTTTTAACATCTTAAAGCTAATGCATTCACAGCATTATCAGAACTGCGAGCATAGATTATGGATATCATAAAATAGGAATAAATTTTACAGTAATTATTGAAAAACAAACAGCCCACAATATAGTTATAATGGCTATTTTTTTATAGATAAATGTTAAAGACAAGTTATGTTAGTTAAAAGTTACTTTAGTATTATTACTGTAAAATGTTATCCTATCCCTATTGTTTATCTATGGTAGTGCTGCAGATGTGAAAAAAGTCACACTGTCACTGTCACAGAGGGCTGAGAGGGCTAGTTACCATTATAACTCTACTGATAACATCTCAGAGTGCTTCATCTCGTCGTGACTTGGAATTGAAATTCTAACTTATCCATAATAACTAAAATTAAATCATTCTTATACTTTAGTGTGGAAACACAGCTGTAATAAATATTTTCCAGCACTGGGAAAATCCAAACACAAATAATGGTAGATAAAAACTTCCCTAGGCATTGACTCACTTGTTTTAGAAACTTATTATATATACATTTCATTTATTATGCAAGTAGTAGTACTAACTATGAATAGTAAACACAAGACTTTTGATAAATTTTACACCATTTATCCGAGAACAATTATATTATTGACCCAAAGTAAAGAAGGAATTGTGCTTGGTTAAAAAGAACAATTTTAGATTTATGGTGTAGATGTTAAGCAATTTGCATTGATTGCCTCTATTATACTGTACTGTAAGTAGTAAATATATGATGTTTTTTATATTATTACATTTTTTTATATCAAGACAATCACGATGTCCACCTGGTGAGTGGAAACCTCGGCCTAGAGTAGTTGCATTTTGTCACAAGTAATGAACTGCTCTGCACCCGTAACCAATTAAGTAAGTTGTTGAATCTCTTGTGCCTCTTTCATAGACAACCACACCTTCAAACAAGAACATTGTATTGCGAACATTACTGCTTCATGGTAGAAAAAGGCATGGTGGCAGTACTTCCCTATGAAAAACTCATTTGCAGAGTTCTACTGCTCTTGAAAATTCTCTATTAGCTTCTAAACCAAATACAGAATTAGATGTTTTAATTTTGTTTAGCACTACAACAGTTTAGTAAGATATTCTGTAAAGGGTCCATAGAACACACAGTTTTTATTTAGTTAATTTTCAAGGCAGAATTTAATCATGTCCCATGCCTATAACCAGGAAGTTTTCAGGCTGAAAGTTCACAGTGATCACAGTTGACAATTAAATTAAGTTGTATTGTTTTATATAATAATTCTAATATAATAAATGAGCATTTTCAGCAAAAGCATTCACAGTTAAACAGTGCCAAATGTTCTCCATGAATTACTGTTATATAACAGTTCAGAACATTTGACAAAAACTGTGACAATTGAGCTAGAAAACTTACTGGTGTTGGTTAGCGCAGTGGTATAAAGTAGGTAAATAAAAATTATGTGATAAGCTCAGGGTAAGGGTATAATCTATCTATATATATAACTATATAGATCTCTACAGATGTACATTCATACAGCATACCTACAAACAACTACCCAGTGGCGTCATTATTAAAAGTAATTAGGTAAGGCTAGAATACTGACGATATAATACCAAAATTGGAACTTACTTGCACACAATGGTGGTCCACATACGTATGGATCTTTGAGAGAATCTGTAAAGTAAAAACAACAATGGTAAGTAAGTAAATGCTAGTGTGTACGTTTTTGTTTCAATTATTTGGCCGATAATCTTTTTCAACATAGATTAAAACATTTAAGACTCAGCATCCGCATCCTGTTTACTTAGATTCGACGGCTCAGAACAATGATTTATAAATGAAACTATCGTCGACGGATGCTTAAAAGTTAAGTCTAGCTTCAAAGTTTTTATAATGATCAAATCACCGTGTCAGCACTGATCAATGATTCAAATGTTTTCTTTGTTTTGTTTGTTTACAATACAACCGATTCAAGTTCTTCTTCTTTGTCATTGACTGTTTAACAAGTTAATCTACTGTCACTGCTAGTGTCAAGTTTTTTCCATTTTTATGTAGACGCTTTTTTGTACATTTGACATTCCGTAACATACGTACAGTCATAGTAGCTACGAAGAAATAATGTCAGGAAGCATAACTCATAACAAATTCCCCACAAAAAAACCTTCAAACCAAAACGACGTATGATTCCAAGTACGAATTACTTCCGAGGTTACAAATAGACATGTTCGGTGATTGGTTTCAATTTCAGAAGGTAAGCAGGGATTGGTACAGGCGCGTGCTGCAACGTCTACTACCGGCGTGAACGTTTTCTTGGCCAAAATTAGAATACGAGACCACTCACTTTGCGAATGCGGTCTTGATGAGGGTACACGGACCACATTTTCTTTAGTTGTTCGAGATTACGGTATTCTTTGTACGACAAGTTACTAAAACATATCTCGCCCTGCTAATCTGAGTTCTCTTCTATCACTCGTTTTTACCAAACACCTCTAAATTCTAAGTATGTTCATCATAATTAATAAAATTAAATTGTAGTTTATCATAATATTGTAGTTAAGTTATATGTTTACATAAGTTTGTAGGTAACAAACATTTTTGTGTAGTTATATTTATTATATTCAATACATAGTATACGTCATTGTAGTTCAATACATAGTATTTATTTTGTGCCGTCCTGTATTGTCCTATAAAAGTTGTTTCAGATAAAGTATCCTCAGACGCAAAATTGTTAAATGGTCCAAAAACTGCCGATCATCTCGCTGCTTACCGATCATTCTCCATCGTTTGTTGTCCTTCCTACCCGCGCGAACTGTTATTGGCAAAATTGTGGTTACGCCGCACAATCCATACAAAGAAGAAGAAGAAGAAGGTTTTATTGATTTAGCACGACTTTTATTGGGTCATTTTTTACTCTTCCTGATATTACTCGTATTTCTTCGTAGTATGTAGCTAGATTATTATGTCTTGTCTGTATATACATACTACAAAAGCTGCGCTCCGCGGTTTCACCCGCGTGGTGAGGATAATCAAATAAATATAGCCTATGTTACTCAGGAAAAAATGTAGCATTATATTATATTGTAATCAAATGGTGAAAGGGGATTTTTTACATCGGTCCACCAGTTTTTGAGTTTAGTCGTTACAAACATAGGTAGGTATAAAAAATAAAACTTTACTCTTTTAATTCCAATCTACGCTATAACTTGAGAACGGATGGAACAATCTCGCTAATTATTTTTTGTTGTGTTAATTATTGTCAGAAGTTTCTTAGGAAAGAAAAACCACCAAAAGATAGGTGGTTATGGTGAGGCCGAACGAAGTCGCGAGCAGTCGCTAGTATTAATATATTAGTACAATAAGTAGGTATATAAGTATTAGCACAGAATAAATAACAGGTTGTTGTATAGATGACATGTAGTATGCACCTACTTAAACATTATATATTACCTACTTACTCATAATTAGACAAATCAGTTTTTGAGGTAGGTATATAGTACCTACACAATATTCCAGCCCTGTTAAATACATTATGATGGAGTACTTAAATCTAGGTTTGATATTTTTTATATGTTAGAACAGATCAGGTACTTAATTAGATGGAAATTATAGGTATTTATACATTTAATATTTCCGGGCCTTGGCCAGCTAGTAGTGCGTTGTTGGTGGAGTCCTGTGCCTTAAAAGCACGAGATCCAGGGTTCAATCCCGGCCGAAGTAATTATTTGTGTGATGAACATAATATTCAGGTTTTACACGTTCTTGATGTATTAATGTACATGTCTTGGGCCTTGCACGAATAACTGCGTAAGTGTAACGTAACGTGTCGTTGACGTGAAACAAAATAAACTGTCATTTATCTAGAGCAACTGTGACACAGATAATACATAATTTGTGCGCCGAAGCGTGACGCGTTGACGCGTACGATATGAATAATATGTCCAAATTATTTGTGCTATGGCCTCACTTGTCTATCACGTTGACGTGTACAGTACAAACTATAATTTTTCTACTAAAACTGTAGCACAGATAACTCATAGTTTGTACGCCTAAGCGTGACGGATTGATGCTTGCGATAGGAATACTTTTTCGCGAATTGTTTGTGCTACGGCCTCAACCCTGCCGAAAAACACAGGGAATTCTACTACAGGAGACGAGAGTACATGCGCGATGTTATTTACGTTGTTTACGTTAATTACATTAATTAGGTATGTATAAAAACGCGAGTATAGGCGCTAAATGCAGATAAAACCAGCCATTCCTTACAGATAAGCAAACGTGACGTCGATCGTACTATATACAACCGCAAAGGTCAAGGGTGTCATGTGGGTGACTCAAATATCATGCAAACCTGGTGAGAAAACTGAGTAAATCTACACTTATACCGTACTAGCTGCGCATCGCGGTTTCGCCCGCGTTGGTGATGTATGAGAAGTATCCCGTGTTAATCCAATGCCTCATCTACCTACCAAATTTCATCCATTCGTGTGACCGTTATTGCGTGAAACAAACATCCACCCAAACTTTCACATTTTCATAATATTATTAAGTACCTAGAATGATTTAATTATTACCATGTAAAGGAGGTAAGTTTTGTTTCAATATTTGTTTTTTTTTCGTTAGTACTTAGGTACAATAATTGACCGAGCGAGCGAAGCGTCTCTGCTTCAACTGGCCAAATTGACTTTCATATGTCCGTATGTTTGTTACGTTGTATGTCTTCTACGTGTCGTCGTAGAAGTTTTGGTATCAACAACATATACAATTTTAGCAAAATTAGTCAAGGTCTTGTCGAAATAAATATTGGTATTTTTTTCTGAATTTCTATGACCTGCAGATAGCTTATACTGGGAAAAATTGCCGCTGATAAGAATACGCTCGCTAGGTTTACGGTTCGCAGAACTATGGTCTACCTACCTACTAGCTTTTACTATTTATTCGCTTATGTATCTATTCGTAAAGGTATGGCCTTCAGCGGTACCTCAGCGGTGCCTTCAGGTACTTGTTTTTGATGAAACTTGGCACAGAGAAAATAACCCAGAAAGACATAAAATGCTTTTTCTTCTTTGTAAAATTATTAATAGCTCGATGTTTTTCTCTGAAAATGTTCTTGTGGGATAGTAAAATGGCGCGCTTTGGTGGTTTCGAGCCTCCTCACTAGGTAGGTATACTCTTTTGCTTCTACTTAATGATGAGAAAATGCAAGGCCATATCCTCCTCTAACATAAGGTAGTACCTACCTATACTTACTATGTAATCGCTATCCATCTAAAGGTTGTCTGGAAGAGATCGCTTTAAACGAAAGACCGCCAATTTTTGCCTGTTGTTTAAATTGTTTCGTCATTTTATGATTTACTTTGGTGCCAATAAAGAGTTTTTCTATTGTATTGTAGGTATAACATTTTTCAGAAGGTTCCTTTTAAAAACTGTTTACCTACCTACGCAGTAACAAACCATAACAAATCTAATTTTATATTTAGCTAAGAATTCATAACGAGCACTAGCTCATAGTAATAGTACTATTATTTATTCTGTGTTAATAGTGACACTTTTAGTATCCCCTGCTCAGTCCCAGCTAGATCCCCAGTTTGGCCCTGTCGAGTTTAACCAAAGATCTTAGGTGCTTATATTGTTTAGACCACGTTTTGGTTACTAATTAGTTACATGTACATAAAGTTACAATACTCACTAGCCGATCCGTAAGCTGCTCCACAAAAGCACACCCACAAGAAAACCACACACCAATAATTCATTGTCGAACAATTTCACTAACTATTAATCTAATATGTACATTTTCATGTTATTTCGCACGCTGCCACCGCACGAATGCCATGAAACCCGATACTTTATCTAAGGGTCGTGTCAGGGTTCAAAGTAAACAATATTATCGCTTACTTATCTCTATAACGGAACTGAGTATAACTGAAATGACGATTATTAGAATGTTTGTCAAATGTTGTGATACGCGAGTCGTGAGGGACGGGTGAACGGGAAGTAGAGGAAATCAATGGGTTACGTACCTACGGAGTACAGATCACCACAATGTACCTAAATCACTTTAGTGAATGAGGGTAGAGGTCGGCAAATTAATGGTAAGCATTTCGTTCATGATCAGACGAATCTATTGCTTTTAGTAATCGTGCAAAATGTCACATCAAATACAAATTGTAAACACCAGCTCTTTTTAGACGACTTAGAAAAGACGGAATTTCTATGTTCGACTATATGTATTTTTTCACGGATTTTTCCCTGATTTGTGGACAGATTCTCAAACTTATTATTTTTTATTTGAAAGAATATATGTTTGATGTGGTCCCATTTAAATTTCATCAAATTCGGTCAAGCGGTTTTTGGGTTACACTACTTACACTCCAATAACTGAAAGGTGTTTCGCTTCTCTTGATAATAACCTTATTGACCGTGAATGACAATCGATCCCGTAAGTAGCAAGGGTCACTAAAAAAGGTAATTTTTGTGGAAATGGCTTTAACACTAAAAAGTGTGAAATAACTTGTCGAAGTCAGTACCATGCGCACAATATTGTGATAATAGGTACTTTTGAAATATTGTACCGACTTCAACAAGTTTTTAATGGTTGTATAGATATTTTGTTTAAAAAAATATATAAGTATGAAATTTTCTGCTAGTTTTGAAGCCGTTAAAGATTTGACCACATGCTACTACTGTTATCTAAATCTCAACTAAAAGAGCTAATCTAACTGGACATTTTTTAATAAATAAGTTTTTAACACGTTTCATAATTTGCGATTTTTACAGAAGTTAATACCTACGTAGGTACCTAAAAACCTACTCTGATAATAGAATGATTCATTGCGCAAGCAAATTTTAATTAATCTTAACATAATAGCTACTTAATTTATAGGTATGTACTATATGATTAATAACTACTGGATTAGGGATAATAACAAGGAATTTTAAATCAAGTTTTGAGTAGGTATTTAATTAACAAGATCTTGAATTTACCCATGTAGGGTAAAACCGAGACAGATGCCGCAGTGGGATAGACGGTCTGTTCCACTTAGTTCAACTATAAGTTCAACTGGTCGAACTTATTAGACAAAAAACTTCCATCGCCTCATTTTCAAAAACCCTAATTTTCCAAACTCGAGACATAAAATTTATTGAAATAAGGAGTGCAGGTACATTATAAGTCCCCCGCAGACTTTTGTGCGTAATAAACTTGTCTTGTTTGTGCGTGTGATTCGGTATCTCGGCAGTGTCAGCAGCGAACGCGAGAAACACTTCAAACTGTCACTACTCACTGTCAAACTGACACAAATATTTGAAGTTGTGTAAATTTATATACCTACTTAGTAATAAATTCTGTTATATTTTTTATTACGTAAATACCCTGGTTCATTAAGTCCACACCTATGTGTAAAAAATCACTTTTTTGTTTCTAGTTTTTTCTAGAAATAACAAGGTAAAAATATATAATTATATAAATAAATATCAAACAAGTAGGTACAATTTAAAAAAATATATACCGACTTCCATTCTATTCAGTTATTAGAGTGTATCACAAAAACTACTGGACCGAATTTGATAATATTTAAATCGGACCACACCGGAAGCACCAGCTTTCAAACAAAAAAGAATTTTGAGAATCGGTTCACCCAGTCGAAAGTTATGATAAGAAAGTTATAATAAGTTACGAGGTAACAAACATTTAAAAAAACTGTCGAATTGACTACCACCTCCTTTTTTGGAAGTCGGTAGAAAAGGATAGTTGCCCCGATTTTTCGAGGTATAGATGCCTTTACAGGCATCTGTGCCCTATAGATATGACGGAGAATTTTTAATGTTATTTTTTTTCTGTATTTTTTAAATCAACTACTGATTGTATGCTTTTATATTTATTGCGGCATCAATACCCTGACAGTAAAAGCGTGTTATTAGTTATTTCAAAAAATCTGTAGTATGAGTGTGTTTTAATTAATGCCTACTGATTGTAGTTGGTGAACCATGCCACAGATATACAAAATAAAGGAAGTAATGCAAGCTATAGTATGTTTTCGCACTACAAAACAATTAAGTCTGTTTCAACAAATTAACAATAAAGACCATACTTCATTTTGGTCAATCAACGAAACAATCCCGACAATTTTGTATCCACTTAAAAATATTACGGAATGGTTATGTTTTTAGAAACTTTTGATATTGAATAGATACTAAAAATGATGTAATACGTGATATTTGATTAATTGTTAAGCTAAAATAATTTTAAGCTATGCAATTTACTTATTTTATTCGGTGGGGCATCTATCCATACATGAAGGCATCTATCTTCAAATAAAATGTTCTGCCAAAAGCTAACTTCTGCGAAATCTGTAACTGTTAGGACACCAAAAACTAGTCTTAATGTTATACAAAAGAACAAACTACTTAGCATTCATAGAGATTTTTCACGGAAAAATGATATTTTGAAAATTAATAGGAAAAAAGTGTGGCATCTATCCCGAATCTACCCCAGGTGATCTCATTTCAACAGTTTGGCAGGGAGGTACCTAGGTACATATGCGATCACGATTGCTTCGATACAGCAGAAAATGATCCACACACATTTTTGAAAAATTGCTCTAACTCAGTTAATTAAAAAAAATATAAAAAAATAGAACCGACTTCTACACTAAAGAGTGTAAAATAACTTGTTGAAGTCGGTACCATGATAGTTTGAAAGTACCTATTATCACAATACTGCGCATACAAAAATATTTTTTAATGAAGTCTTTTAGTGACTAGCTACTTACGGGATACACCGTCAATGATTTATATATATACATATATATATATATATATATATATATATATTTTATCAAGATAAATCAACACTTTTCAGTTTTTGGAGTGTAACTCAAAAACTGCCTGACCCATAAAATTTATATGGAACCACCACGGAAGTACTCTATCAAACAAATATATAAGAATCATTAAAATCACCGCGAACACACATAAGTAGTATATATATATATATATATATATATATATATATATATATATATATCTTCTCCTTTTTTGAAGTCGGTTAAAAAGGTTTGGTTGGTGTGATTTAATCAATGTATTATAAAGTACAATTATTAATTGATTTAAAGATACGAGACGACGATTTGAAGAGACGTGTCTGCAAAATTAACATGACTAACAAACTAATAACTGGCACAGCGTTTTCATATTGCAAATTGGCATCAAAATGAGGAATGGTATACTCGTAGTAATTTTCACAGCTTCGTTAGTTTTGCACTTTATAGCGTCGCTTTAGAGTTTATTTCTGTTTGAATGGAATGTATAAAGAAGCTTGTACAAGGATACTTAATTGGAACGATTCGTCGGGAGCCAGATGTCGGGACTTTGTCAATAAATGCGATTGTGACTCAAATGCAAAACAAAGAATAGCAGGATATCCGGGATTTGATTGCACCCTACCGACCTACACACTTAGTCCTTACTATAAGCTCTTAATGCAGGATAGGCAGAAAACTTCTCGGCTTAATCGTACCATGACAACATTAGATATAGCAGCCCTGCCAGGCCTACTAATCAAGAACCGCAAAAACATTCACCTGTTTTTTGTAGGTATGGACTTACGTTACGATGACGCTCTAAAGCTTTGTGTGTATTTCCGATTTTACCAACATTTTAAGAAAACCAAGAAAAGTCAAAGAAGATACAAAAATATGCCTTCCAAATTAATTTACGATTGTTTTGATGAATATTAATGAAAAGGAAATCTGGAAAATTTATAAAAAAAATTGAAAACGGTTTCTACATATTTTTCTCAATATTCTAAACGGATGTGAGGTTTGAAATGTAAAGTTTTTATATAAGTGTGTTTTTTCTTTAGATAACAATGTGCAAAAGATAGTGAAAAAAATATATCAAATAAGTTCCTTTACCCTACATAACTACTAAGTATTAGGTACCTAGGTAATACTATAAATACCTAAGTACCTAGGTACTTATATAAGGTATTTGTAGTGCACAATACCTAACGGGGATGTTGGGAATCGATAATTGGACATGAAAGTATAAAAAAAATCTGATATTTTAATATTATTATTATGAACCCATATTCGCCGCTTCATGTGATTTCAATCGATAAACACCAACTTAATCATCTGTTGCCAATATTCAACCGTGAAGCAGTAGTGTGCAAAACATTACTGTACATTACTGTGGTTCGATGTAGGGAAATAGTTACAGGGCAAGAGATTTAACAACCTGATATCTCAGGTAGTGCGTATTACCGGTGTGAAGTTAGCGGCCTATTCTAAACCGACCAAATGAAGATGGTCGTAATAAAACTTGAATTTTATTAGTTATTTAATTTTGATAAATCTTTTGTTTTACATTGTTATATATATATATAATATATAATTATATTAATTATATATAAAACTTGAGAGGTAGATCTACCGTTTTTCCCATGACATTCTACCAATTTCTACCGATTTTTAGGACTTAATCTACCAATTTTCCAAAATGTGGGTTGACAACACTGCATACATTTATTATTTCGGCTGAATGACTTTGTATCCATGGCTATGTAATAAATAAAAAATAAAAAAAATTCGTTTGCTTTATTTGCGATTTATATTTTTAAATTTTTTATATATTTCATAGGTACCTGAAACTAACAATAGTGCCATTATTGGCATAAAATACATTTATTAAACAGTTGCGTCAGTATTTACAATGTTGCGCTCTCCTACGCAAAAATCCTCCACGCCGCCGCCGCCTGCTTTCGTCGGAATAACGACGCGTTAGAAGAGAAAAATGCCGGAGCACCTACTTTCCTCACAGATAGCAGAATTAATAGCTAAAATGAATGGGTGGAAAACAGTGTAATTAATGACAAAATCGACCCCGTCATAAAAGGTGAGCTAACCTCACTTTCGACCCAGTCTAATAACATGAAGAACGAAATCGAGAAACTGCGTATTGATTACGCGTCTTTTCAAAGTAAACTTTCTTCAGTTGATGCTGAGATAATAAACTTAAGGCTACCATCGAATTCCAAAGTAACTCTCACTCTGACCTAGTTCAAAAAGTACACTTGTTGGAGTCCAACATCCATGATGCAGATTCTCTTAAATCCTGTTTAGACAGAGTACGAGATGAGATCAATAGTCTTCAGCAGCGGGAACGCCTCTTAAACATGGAAGTTATAGGTCTCTCAGAGCGGAAAAATGAACTCCTGCTGCCCATAATCCTCAAAATTGCTAGTTACGCAGGCGAAAACATAACTAGTGATGACATTGTACATGTCAACAGAGTGCAACCACATCAACATATACAAGGCAGGCCAAGGGCTATAATCGTGAAGCTCAAGTCCCAAATTGTAAAGAATAATCTCCTTTCTTCAATTAGGAAAATGCCGAGGTATCATTACTAGCCATTTGGACCTTTGGATTTGGCCTGGGGATACTCTCAAAATATATATACATGAGCACTTGACTGGAAAATAAGGCTTTGCTTAAGAAAGTTAAAAAACAAGTCAGAACTTGCCAATACCAGTATGTATGGATTAAAAACTGCCAGATTTTATGAGAAAAGGAGACACTTGCCCTGCTATACTAATAAGAAGAGCAGACAACCTCAAATTGTATGGATTGTGTTTTGTGTATTACTAGGATAATTAATTATACACTCTGTGTAAAATCAAGAAACATACATTCATCACAGCTTGGAAAGGCACAGAGGAAACTCACAAATACCTGTTATTATGGAACATTGTAATTACTGCAGTAGACATGGAGTCATACATTCTAGAAACTTAGTACCTCACAATTCACAATAGTGGTAAGTAATAATTTACATCCCCCCAAAACATATGTGAGGATAGTACTTCTAAGAATTCATGTGTCTCTTTCAAAACATCCACCTATATCTGAATATGTATTGTTTTTTGTTTACATCTGCACCTTTTCTTGTATTTCAGTCATATTATGCACTTGGATGTAATTCTCAGTAATATGCAATTACCTACATAAATATAGTTCTCTACTTACCCATAGAACTTACCACAATGTTACATTAAAGTTTGTGATTAACTTTAAACAAATCTTAAATGAAAGACAACAGCTACATACATACACTTATAATGCATACAGCAGCCAGCGCACTGCTGTACTGACAAAATAGTATGAGCTACCTGAAAAAATACATTATTGTATGAAACCAGAAAAAGACTATATTAATCAAACTTAAAGTAATAATTGTGTATGTATCCACTACTTCAATTAATTTTAAACTCCAACTTTTTTATGATATGCTAAATGTTATGGCTAAATTAACAATTATTTTTATAAGAAAATGCACTAATGAAAAATAGTCACATGCTAATTTTAAACATAGTCACACCTTAAAAAAGCTCAGTCGTTCTGGAAATTGTCATATTATTTCCATACAACTTTTATATATTAATTTACTCAAACTTGTAACTAATATTATATCAATGATAAGATCCATCACTGCACAGATTTACAAATTTTCATACAACAATGTTCCTACTTACCTTAAGACTTGTGATATCAGAAGTAATTGTATTGATTAAATGTAGGCTAAGGCATGAACAATACATCTCAAACTATACTATGGCTATTAAAACATGTAAATAAAATAACACAGTATTATTGAAAAAAAATATTATATTGTGCTCATCTGTGGATCCCAATTGGTTCACGACAATCAATATTGTATTACTAGGATGTCTAAGCTATATAAGATAATATATGTATTCTGTTCAATAGGTTTATTTAATATCACACAGTCATAATGACTGCCACTGCTCAGTAATAGAAAATAATATGGATTTACTAGCTGTGCTATTACACAGTATTTAGTGGCTCTATGATTTTTATTATTCTATTACTGCATACAAATAATATTACCATTATATTATATGCGGACGATATGGTGCTGGTGAGTCCATCATTGGGAGTGCTCAGAGAGATGCTGAAGATGTGTGAGAGCTATGTTGCTAGACACGGTCGATAAAAATGAATACATTGTATTTTAAGCCACCGGTAAATGCCCTGAAAATATAACTATAATGATAATCTTAACCCTAGAAAGATAACCATATTCTATCTTACATAAAAGATAACCATGCGCTTCGGAGGCGCCACGGTATTCAAATGCTTATATTTAAATTATTTAGCAAGATTTGTGTGATTTGATTTTACAATTTAAATAGTATTATAGGTGACACATTTTTATAAACGAAAAATATTGTACTTTATATTTGTTTATTATTAATAATTGAAACCAAATGAGTATACCTCTAAAAAACTAACAAAAATCACGAATATTGCTTAACTATCATAAAATATTGTATTTTGTCTATTAATATGTATAGTATAAGTCAAATATAAGTATAAAGTCTAGGAAAGCTAATCAGTATCTTATAAAATGTTTTTAGACAGTCATACATACGTCGATCTTGAAGATAACCATACGCCTCAGGAGCGCATCAACTCGTTCAACTCGTCATAACTCCAAAACAATAATACTTACCGCACAAAAACAGCTGGCCCTCGACGCGGTTGACCGACGACTGAGTTGGCTGAGAAGCACAGATATACAATGTATTGTACACAGGTTTCGTATTAAAAGATATAGTACTATTTAATTTGTGCGGGTGCCTCTGAAGCGTAGGTTATCTTTCTGGTCTATCTTTCTAAAATCCTTTGTTTCTACATCTTTTAGAATTTTTATGATTTTGTCTGGAATAGGATTATTGTATTTTATTACAATAAAAGTTGTAGTTCTTTCCAACGTGTTGATAGTACTAAGATTTTTTCTTGTATACCTTATAGGTCTACCTCCTTGGTTTAATATTATAGGTAATCTTAAATCAGTTTATTGTATTTTATTATACTAAAATAAAAAGTAGTACCTAGTCCTTTTAACCACACATGTTGCAGTTCCTACAAAAGTGGGGGATTTCTGCGAAATCTATTGTATTAATAGCCAAATATGGCGAACCGCGAGTCAACGGATTAAGCATGTTGTTTACTTCTGTTCTGTTCACAAAAACTATGTGAAAAAACTTGTATTTACAATAAGCCTTACACACCGATAAGCAGAGAATAAGCGGGCTAGTGAATGGTCATTTCACTCAAGAGTCAGGCTCAAGTCATGACTGATGGTACATATATAAGCGAACTGATGGTTTTCATGATATCATTAGTAAAACTGTTAGGCTTTTGTATTCACAAGATCCTTATACTACATTATTTAATAAGCAGCTGTTTGTTTTCCGTGTAAATAAAAATAAAATAAAATAAAACAAACGGGTCATTGATGAGCAGAGTGCGGGCAAAGCAAAGGAGTTTGCAGTTACCTATTTTGAAGCGTTTTGTGAGGACGGTGATACAATAATTACATCTACATGTTGGTCATCCACTGCCTAAAGTGCTTCATAATTAAATTTCTTCACCTTAGTTAATTATTAATTTAGCATCATAATATAATTTAAGTATAAGTTTTTTGTACTGAAATGTGGATCTCAGTTAACTGAAATAAATAATATATATTGAAAACATACTGTTTTTATTGTTTCCTAGATTTTCATTTGTGAAAAACTATTTATTTTTAGCAAAGATTTCCAAAGATTGTGTAAGCTAAATATAAAAAGATCAAAATTCTGTTGTTTGGCATTTAGACCTTTCTAGAAGCTAGCTTTCACAATCTAGTGAAATCTTTGCTGATTAAATAATTTTGCTGCATCCAACATAAACGAATACCTTTATACATACCTATAGAATGACCAATGCATATAATATACTAAACTACTAATATTACAAATGTGAAAGTTTGTATGTACAGATGTTTGTTACTATTTCATGCTCAAACGGCTAGGACAATTTTGATGAAATTTGGTATGGAGGTAGATGAGGTGTTGGATTAACTTATCATCATCCATCAACATGCGGGATGAACCACGGAGCACAGCAGCTGTGTATATCTATACAGGTACATATACACCTACATATTTTATTGAACCTATTTTGTATCTATATACTAGCTGCTAGCATATATATACAACATAGGTTCAAAAAAACATGTAGTTGTGTATGTACCTGTATTGTATACCTGTAGGTAGGTAGGTATATATATATATATATGTATATATATATATATATATATATATATATACATATATATATACGTACCTATAGGTAAATACATATTATAAGGTTTTTACCGTTAGGTGTGGATAGATGGCAGCACATAACCGTTCCTTCAAATTTGACAGAGTTACCAGTCTAAACCCAGTATTCGTTGTAAACACAGTATTCATTGTAGTCTTTGGTATGAACATTACCGACACAAAAGGTTTATAGTACACAATTCGAACAACGACATTAACTACACTGACAAGATTAAAAGCACACACATATACATATATGAATCCTAGTTGTCAGAAAGGGATCAACATATTAATAACGTTCGCCTGTGGCCGACCATTTGACCGCCAATGACAGCCTCGTTCTCTCTATCGCTCGCTACTTGTCTCGTTCGCGTGGGTGGCGAAGCGGCAACGTTACAGGAGTTAATTTAAATTAAATTACGATATTCCATTTTTGATAGATAAAATAGAAAAACAATACTTACGAATTAAAATATTACATCATTCTTGTTCACACTCGTCCGTATATGTTCTGCAGTTTCTGAACACACAAGGCATTTTTTTGCCTCCAGAATCCTTCAAGTATCATCCCTGTTTCGATTGTATATTTCAATTTGGATGGCTTCAGTTTGTATATAATTATATTGCAGAAATCTGTATTCAGATACATTATGTATGTCAAATAACAATTTATTTATTAATATGAACGCACTTGCAATTATACATATTATTAGTTCTTAAATGAAATAAAACAAAGTCTTAGCTAATAAAGTAATTTAAAAATAAATATATATAATGTCAAACTTAAATAATAATACTTAATAAAATGTCATATTAAATATTATTCACAAAATCTCAGCATTAAATTTACAATATTAGATAATTAATATTAACAATCGGTGCATAATATTATTTACACTGTTTTTTAGACTATCGCGGTTGTTAACTACATTATGGTACGTGGTGTAACGTATCCAACGCTAAGATAGCCCACTCTCTATAAAACGAACTTCCACTAACACAAAAATTATCAGATTCCATGGTAATCTCCCAACACACCCGTACACAAAATGGCAACTTAGAACAATAACGCGCGAGACGCCATTTGGAAATCGCGCGTCAGTTAGGTTTGAAAGTCCAAAAAATCGTGCCCGTTATAACAATACTTCGACAAACTTTTTTCCATTTTGACTTTTAAAAGTGCAAATTCAGTTGTTTTTTGAGTAGACTTTAAAGAACAATCTTTCTAGCATCGAGTTTCATGTAAGTAAGTTTAATTTATCTTATCATTGTATATTTTTGTTGTCTTTACCTACATCTGTGAAATATCCCTATGATAGCCCACTCCATAATGACTTATGACGGCCCGGGCCATCTCAGTCAGTTATTATTTTTGATGTTGATTAAAGAGCCCACTGTTTTATTTTAATTGTTGTTGTTTATAGATCTCATAGTTACATAGTTAAATGCTTGATAAAGACAGTTCAAAGTATTAAAAAAACACTGTTATACTTTTCTAAAGGTAAGTTCACAATAAAAAATATCATATGCCTATGAAGGCCCACCTAAAATTACGTTTCAAAATAAATGATCCGAATTCAGCTTTGTTTTCGTTTAATTATAAAAACAAGTTATAAAACTAAACACCACGGAAAATTGTTTAGTTTTAATTAAACAATTATTGTTTTTTAACCTTTTTTATTTTTGATAAATTTAAGATAGCCCAGCTCTTTATAAATTTTTTATCAAGAATACAAGGTCTTCTAACTTAAATTTGATTGCTTTAAAAAGTTATTATATATTTAAAAATATGAAAAAGTCGTAAATTTAACATGAATATTGAGATTTTTATTGCGGGCCATGATGGGTCGCTATGTTTCTAAGATGGCCCACAGTCCATGTTTAATAAAATGTTATTAGTAGCTACGTATTTAACATATAAGAAACAAAGGAACACCCTATTGCTTTGTCATATATACAAGCTACATCGTGGATGTTATTAAATTCATTAATAACTTATTTCCGACATTTTATACAATTATGTAAAAACACGGGCCATCTTAGCGCAGGAGACCTTACATCCCGTGAGTACTAATTATAATGTAATATTATTTAATTGAGATATATAATGTGTTGACCTCCGAATCAATTAAATCAATTGTTCCTTGGATCACGTGCCATATGCCAAAAATGAGGACTGTTTAATATTGTATCTTATTTACTACACAACCTTATTAATATAATACGAATATAAAAAGTAAGTAAGTTTAGTAGTGCTTTAAAAATATTATAATAAAAAACAAACCATTTAATTACCTAGGTTAATACAAGAATTCAGTGTATGGGATGTAATAAGCCGAATACTTATGTTTAGTTATGTCATCTATAATCCGTAGGTCGGCAACAGGCGGACCGCGAATGATTGGAACTGGGACCGCCAAATATATGCGATTCTACGTGACAGATATACAACAATATAGTATATTGCTGTATATTATTTTACTAAAGTTATATGATTATTAACGGGATATTTACCGTGGTAAGGTTGTGGAATGAGCTCCCTCGAGCTCGGCGCAGTTACATGCACCATGTTCACGGGAAGACTGAGTCAGTCTTACGTAAAACGTCCACGGTAAATATCCCGTTAATAATCATATAACTTTAGTAAACAACCGTGATAGTTTAAAACAGTGTATATTATTTTATTTATATTCTGTCACGTAGTCTTGATTAGTTAGTTTAGTACTAGTAGGTAGATGCCTTGAGTATATAGCTACCTAGCTAAAGTAGACGCATAACTGTTGCTATGCTGCACACATCAGTATGGCACAAGAGAGTGTTGGATTGCTGGCGTACCTAGTATTGATACTCATTACTAGTAAATACATTTTTTTTTTCTGGACCTCGATAAAAATTTTCAATACTATCCCGGACCCCACTCAAAATTACTTGCCTACCCTTGCTATAATCTGTTCGACGCGCACTAAAATTATAATTTTCACAAAATGTATATTGTAAAATAAATAAAAGTATTCCTCGGTTAAGGTGTTTACTATTTACACCTTAAACTAAGCTTAAAATGTGTTTAAGTTTTGTAAACTGTTTAAACTGTGTTTACATAGATAGATAGATAGATAGATAACACTTTATTGAGACACCACATTTATGACTTAATATTAGACAATAAAATAAAAAACAATGCCTAAAACTAGGTGCAACAATGGGCGGTCTTATCGCTCAGAGCGTTCTCTTCCAGACAACCCACTCGCAGAGGAATAGGTATACAATAAAAGATTACAATAAAAGATAGACGGTAACAATACAAAAACAGTAAACACACTATATATACATAAATACTATATTAAATAAACTAATACAAACACATAAACAGCATACTTTTGTAATATATACTTAATTATATATACTAATAAAAGTTATATGATAAAAAAAAAATGTAAACACTAAAGCATCTTGACAGTATTTTAATAGTCTAGGAAGTGTTTATTACATGTAAACACAAATAAAAAATTAAAAGAAATATAAAAAATAACAAATAAATAAACGATTAGAAATACAAAATTATGAAAGTTAGATAACAATTAGTGAGTAAGAGTTAGAGTGAAAGATATAATTTTTAACCTGATCTTTGTAAGTTTGAAGTGACGTCGCACGCTGTATTTCCAGGGGAAGAGAATTCCACAAACGGACGGCTTTAACAGCAAATGAGGAATTACATATAATATTACGAAATCCTTTTATCTGTTACTGTAGTCTGGTGCTATGGCTGTGGTTTGTATGATTGCTCGGTGTACTTAAGAATGTTTTTCATTTTCCATAGTGCCTGGAATACGAAGAACAGCTGGTGTTTCCGTGCGAAAAAAGCACGGCTCCTGCAGGATCCAGGAGGTCAAACCGCTGTCACCATCACGCAGACGAGCTCATTATTGGGAGGTTCGCTGCACTAAATGAGTTCCCGCATATGGTGAGATTTCGCTTTTTCGTCCTACCGATGAGTCGTTTACTGCTTAGCACCTGATCGCCTGATGGTAAGAGTTACTTCTTCGCACCTCATTCTGGGAAGGTTACTCCAGCTACTGTCACCTGAGTATACGCAGAGTCATAGGGACCCCAGCCTGAGTCAGAAGGGTGCATATGGCTAGTTAACACCGGCTCTACCATCGCTGATGTATTGTTGACGCTGTACCTAAGTTGAAGTTGAGACTGTAAGTCAATATAGCATGCAAAAATTGTTATAGTGCCAATCAGTGTATACATTCTTGACATAGCGAGCGAGGTAAGCGAAGCGTCTCTGCTTTAACTGGCCAATTTGACTTTCATCTGTTCATATGTTTATCCTATTAATATTATAAACGTGAAAGTTTGTATGTATGGATGTATGGATGTTTGTTACTCTTTCACGCACAAACGGGGGGGCTAATGTTGATGAAATTTGGTATGGGGGTAGATGAGGCGCTGGATTAACACATAGGATACTTTTCATCATCATCATCATCATCATCCATCACCACGCGGGTGAAACCGCGGGGCGCAGCTAGTTAGGTTATATATATAAATTTTCGGATATCCAGTTCAAAAAGGTTTTGCTTTGCACATATGCATTGCAAGCTAACTGCGCCTTTTATTGTATTGGCCAATGACAGCCATAATAAACATTTCCGTTGTTATATAGGTCTTTTGTTCCTACATCTTTTAGAAATTTTATGATTTTGTGAGGTCAGTTGCGACTAGCACACATTTCTGTGTCAGTCAGTCAGTCAGTTTTATTATTATAATAAAAATGAGTAGCTCTTTACAGGTTTTGATAGTACTGAGATTTTTACTTCTAACCATAATTATATATAGATACATTAAATCTATATCCACTTAGTCTTTTAATGTTATCTTGAATAGGATTATTGTATTTTATTACAATTAAAGTTGCAGTTCTTTTAAACGTGTTGATAGTACTAAGATTTTTCTTGTATATTATAGGTCTACCTCCTTAGTTTTTTATATTATAATTAACATCAGTTTATTGTATTTTATTTAACCATCTATACCCACTTAGTTTTTTTTAAATAGGTACAACGTTAAACCTGCTTATTGTATTTTAACATACTGAAATAAAAGTAGTATCTAGTTCTTTTAAGCATGTTGTTTACTTCTGTTCGAAGGATTACCACATAAAAACTATGTGAAAACAACTTGTATTTAAGGATTAAGCTTTTATTTATTTGCTGTTTTTTTAATAATAAGCTTTTATTACACACCAATAAGCAGAGAATAGGCGGGGTTAGTGAATGATCATTTCATGCAACATTTACTCTTAAGATGGATGTCCGAAAATTTTGGTCATAGTACGTCTTCCTGTACAGGTGGAATTTTCAACCAAACTTGTATGTTCTACCATTTAATATATTTTTTTGTTGTCGGTAATTTTGAGTTTACTTATCCAAAAAGGGGGGAAGCTTGCAGCGGCGCTATTTACCACACGATTTTGATAAAACTGTATATACACATTAGGAACTCAGCTTGAATTTACATTAGCTTAATTGGTCAAGTGGCTTCCGAGACAGCTGTGAAGTGTTTGTGAAGTACTGCGATAAATTGCCGCTACTTAGACTATGTGCTCGTGAGGTCTCTTCGCAGAACTAGTGTTATGTTTTTATAACGAAGTGCGTAGTACTAAGTATAGTGTGCGTGTATTTTCAGTTTTGATATGCGACTTTACTGCGTAAGTTACACCTTCAAAATATTATTGAAACATAAATATTTCTAACAGTTTTAATTCAGTTTCATAACAAATCTCTGTGTTTCTGTCTGAACTTATACTCGTAATTTGTCAAATTATTCTTAAGTATTTTATTTGTTATAACCATATGGGTCTTGCTAGGGAGTTGAAATAATACGTTTTTAGGCCACGCCCGTTACGTAGTTGCCCGGAGCAACTAGAAACCAAAACCCCAAGACAAATCTCCACTTGGCTTTTTATTTAGAGAGGTAGTTCTATATTTGATGCCTTACAATTTAAAAGGTTTTGTTGGTTGAATCCGTAATCGGTTTAATCTTACTAATATTATAAACGCGAAAGTTTGTGAGTATGGATGTATATAGGGATGTTTGTTACTTTTTCACGTTTAAACGGTGGCGCCAGTTTTGATAGACATTAGTATGGAGGAAGATGAGGGGCTGGATTAACACATAGGATACTTTCCATCATCATCATCAATCACCACGCGGGTGAAATAACGTAATATTCTTGGGTACACCATAGACAACATAACAAGATCGCCACCTACGTCAAGATCGTAATGATGACAGTTCTGTCAAAGTTTGTGTCAGTTTCTGATAGCTTATCCAAATGCAGTTATAATTTTGACAGTCGATAGTCGATACACTAGCCGTCCTCGGCGAATGTCAAGGATGATAAAATGTAGTGAAAGGTTTTTATCCATGGTTATAAATTTTATATTTGTATGTACGTAGGTACTGTATTTTATTTTAAATGTTTACTGATTGATTTACTTAGTATCTCAATTTATTCATATAATACTATTATAGCAATTACGTTTGACCATGTAAATATGTTATGACATTTTGGTATAAAGATAGATATGGCCTTGGAGAAGATAATAAGCTACTCGAAGTACTAATCCTGAGCAGACGAAGTCGCGGGCACCAGCTAGTAAAATCATAGGATTAAGCACCGTATTGACACAATCCTATTTTGACACATTTTCAATCTGCCACAATCCTACATCGACACAAGTCAAAAGGGATAGTCACGTGTAAAATAATAATACAATATAAAAAAAATTCAATCTAAATGTTTTGTTTCTGAGGAAGTCCATGCGGATGAATTTTCCTAGGTAGGTAGAGTAGGTAAATTATTATATCTATCATAATAAATAATCAAAGTCATAATGAAAATATTTTCTTGTTTCATATTTAGTTTGTTTTTTTATTTATTTAGAAAGTTTTTACTAGTTTCTAGATCAATAAGAACACTTTACCTTTAATAAATAAAATTAACAGTTGTATAATGTCGTATGGTTAATCGCACCAAAACAATGAATAGAATTTAAATTTCAATTCAGTTCAAAAATTGCAATCTCAATTCTAAGTTTACTTTCACAAATACAGGAATAAGGAGGAATTGAGGAGGACAAATTGAGGAAGATGGGACACTACTAAAATCACACTGTTTTAGACTTTTGCGGACAATACACACTAACTGTATCACTGTCGCAGTGATGCAGTTAGTGTGTATTGTCGAGACTTACAATCGAGTTCGAGGGCCAGTGGTATCCGTAGTAAAAGAGTGAGAAAGAGGGTAGACAGTTTTGTCTGCTTTTAATAACTTCGAACTTTTTTCACATCCACCCGCATATTCAGTCTACCCGTGAACATGGTGCATGTAACTGCGCCGAAATATCGGGAACTCCAAAACCTGCCCAATCGTGATGTAAACCTCGTGAGTCCTAATTATAATGTACTACTAAAATCACTAAATTACTCTAAGTTATTTGCATGGACCAGCTAACAGAATGCGTAAAAAGATATGGACAGACAAAATATGAAACATAGGTAGTAGACTTTATATCTATCACCAATTAAGTGACGGAGGTATACGGACGGACTTATATCTCACCTGATGATGCGGTCTACGATGAACTATGTAGCATAGAAGATATTATTCACTTGTGACTTTATGTTAAGTAAACACTTATTTACAGGCTCTTCTCGGATATGGAGATGACGTCAGGACCCTCGCATTCCTCTGCGGAGGAGCACTCATTAGCGACAGATTTGTTCTCACCTCAGAAAATTGCCTCGCTAGCAGAGCCAAGTAAGCTTTTTTTATTTCTTATGGGATAGGTTGGCAAACGAGCAAGCAGCTCACCTGATGGTAAGTGATACCGTCGCCCAAAGACATGCGCAATACCAGAGGACTCGAGGATGCGTTGCCGACCTTTGAGGAAGGATGATAGGAAGGAGGAGATAGAAGGGGTGAGGGTGGAGGGGGAGGGGGAAGGAGAGGGAGAACGGGAAGGAGAGGGAGAACGGGTAGGGGGGGAATCGGGCCACCGGAACCTTGCACAAACCGATGAAACGCAATAGCAAGCTCTGTTACTTCACGTCGGTGTTATGTGGGAGTGTGGTACTTCTCTGGTCGTGCCGGCACATTCGGCTGTGGAGTTGCAGCGTGCCACTACCACAAAAAAATATTGTAGGAATTTTCAATAAAAATCAGATGGGGCTTAGTGGGTTTCTCTCATTGGCGTATCCAGGTACCTAGAAGAGGATAAACTGTCATGTATCAAGGCCACTGTGACACAATTAACTCATAGTTTGCTGTTTCGCAAATTGTTTATGCTACAGCCTCTGATGCCCACTCCAAAGACGATGTAAAATTTATTATTAAATCCAGTCAACCGTTCATTTAGATATCAAGAATATATTATTATTATTCTATGCTACCCTAGTTTATTAATACTTGGTATAATACAATATGTACACTATAACTTAAGATTAATAACTTTTTAGATGAGATAGATAACTTGTAAAACACTAATCGTGTATCAGGTTGTCCGCCTCAAAATAAACAGGTTGTAAAATTATTAAATTCATTCCATTCCATTCCATTGATCATTTATATGTTAACTAGGTAGGTTTATTACAATACACTATAATTTAAGTTGTAGATGAGATAAATAACTTGAAAAACACTAATAGTGTATCAGGTTGTCCACCACAAAATAAACAGGTTGTAATTTTTTTTAATTTAGTCAATTGATGATTTATATGTTAACTAGGTAGGTATAATACAATACACTATAACTTAAGTTGTAAAAGTATACAAGATGAGTAACTTGAAAAACACTAGTGCTGTATCAGGTTCATCATCATCATCATCATCATCTCAGCCGTAGGACGTACACAGCTGAACGTACGCCTCCCCCATAATTTTCCAAAAGGACCGGTTGGAAGCGCCCTGAATCCAACGTCGTCCTGCGACCTTTATCAGGTCGTTTGTCCACCGTGTCTGTGGACGACCTACGCTGCGCTTGCCGGTCCGTGGTCTCCATTCCAGAACCTTCCGGCCCCATCGGCCATCTGTTCTGTGTGCTATGTGCCATGCCCACTGCCACTTTAATTGACTAATCAGGCTTCAACTGGGTATCAGGTTGCCCACCTCAAAATAAACACGATGTAAAATTTGAAATTCAGTCAATTGGACATTTAGATGTTAACTAGGTATAATACAATTCATTGTAACTTAAGTCGTAGAACTAGATAAGATGAATAATTTGAAAAACACTAATTGCGTAGTAGGTAGCCCACCCCAAAATAAACACGACGTGAAATCTATCACTAATTATCGTTATTAAATCTAATCAACTGGTCATTTAGATGTTAACTAGATTTAACACAATACACACAATTTGGGAGTATTCAAATACAGAGTGAATAGGTATCTTTTAACGCTTTGCGTCCCAAAGACGTACTCTTACATATACGTCAGTTTCATTCATAAATCTTTTGTATCAATTAGCACGGTTTAAATAGGAAGGATTAAGCAGGCATGTACCACCGTCGACCGCGTCATCACTTTCTATCAGGTGAGATTGTGATCAAATGCTCGTTTATCTAATGTAAAAAAAACTACTGTAACTTCGGTTGTACAAGTGGATGAAATTAATAATTTGAAAAACACGAATTGTGTACCAGGTTGACCTGTGCTAAGCCCTTTAACAAAACCCCGGCTACGCTGTTAGTTAATCAAGGATATACTAGATCACTTTCATACTCTAATAAAATATAAAAAGATGCATCACCTGTTGGGGGTCGGCAGATTATACTTTAATAGAAGTAGAAAGACCTCAACGCTCTGTTCTTAAAGTTATGCTAAAAAAGCCTCGCAGATACTCCACAGAGTGTGTGTACAGAGAGAGTCGAGTGCTTATCTGTGCACAAATAGGTTATTTCTTCTGAAAACTATGATTCTCTGCTGAAGCGTAGAAATTACAAACTTCCTAAAACCTTGGTTACTACAAGGTTTGCTCAACGTCACGGTGAATTCATTAAAACTCACATTTACAACATGGTCATCAAGCATTCTGACAAAAGTGTTAAAAATGTAACTGTCCGTCAAGCTAAACCACTGGTGCAAAAATGGTTATCAACATTGAACTATGATGAAACTGAAAAAAAATTAAGCTATATAATTAGTTCCTTAGAGCAGATGATTTATTATTTTAGTTTTACAATTTTGTTGATATATTATCTCGCACTTAGTTTTTTTTTAATATTTAAGCATTAAGTTTTATTTTTATTTTTATTATTTATATATTATATAATACCTAAGTAAATATATATATTATTCTATTCATACATACATACATTTACATCGCTCATATTCGGTAAGTAGGTCCTTATTACCCCCAAATAGGTGACCAATTAGTGCTCTAGGGTAATAATGTAGTTAGAAAAGCCCTAGGGCGGTAAGTAATTATAAAAAACACTTCACTCTTTCAAAAAGTTCGCGTACCTACATCTAACCATCATACCGGCAACAGACATCATGCATTCAGCCCAATGACAAAAGAGGTCGCTTTGCTTTTCAGCTTTGTCTTCGTATGAATATAATAGTCATCAATTTTATTTTTGTAATGCCGGTTTTTTTCTACTTACACCTCACAATCGAGATGTAAAGCAGAGTAGTTAGCTCGGGTGTAAGCATCAATTGCACCCTCGAAATATAGGGAGATAATAAATATCTCGGGCTGCAATTGATGCCTTACAGCCCTTGGCTACTAATCTACTATTAATACATTCTAAAGGGTACTCTTTTACATATTAGTATTATTTCGTCAGCTGAGGTGTAATGTTAGATTAGCAAATCTGAGCCAGGTCGCCAGGATACAGGCTGAGCCTAGTGTGGCGATCATTAGATAAAGCTATTAAAATCTCTCTGCTTTAATACCTTGTATGCTTAGTTTAGTTTTAGTTTTAATTAAATTTGTTAATATTTTAGCTTAAGGTATTTTATGCAGCAAATAAATACATTTTCATTTTTTTTCATGTACGTAATGTATTAATCAATTATCATGTACCTTTTGATAATCACATGTATGTTTTTTTCTTTTACTATAATGACCAGTTATCGATTCTAAACCAACCCATTCAATATTGTGCACTAATGTACAAAGACAAATGTTTTAAAATTTATTAATATCTATATTTGCTCTGTGTGCCTTGTCACACAGAGCAAATTTGAAGCGCGCGTTGTTTGGAAACCTACCTTCTTTATGTCAAAGTCAAAGTCAAAGTCAAAGTCAAAGTCAAAATCATTTATTCAATTTAGGCATCAAAGACGCACTTATGAACGTCAACTTTTCATTATAATGTACTTTAAAGACTCTACAGCCGCGTTCCAAAATATATAGAACCCACCGAGAAGAAGCGGCAAGAAACTCGGGGCCATTCTTTTTATATGGATGTTTACAATGTTTCTACTTAGGTAATACAAATATTACATTTTATGGGTGGCAGAGAGACAGCTTGCCAGAAGTGGAGTATTCCAAGCATCTTTATCTTCTATATAATGTCGGAACTTTATAGTAAGCTTTTTTTATTAAAACGTTTTTTACAGTCAACTTGAATTTGCCCTCTGTGAGCTCAGTTATGTGCCTTGGGATTTTATTGTAAAAACGCACACAATTTCCTAGGAATGACTTATTAGTCTTCCCAAGTCTAAAACTAGGTACAGCTATCCTATTTGTATTTCTGGTATTAAAAGTGTGGTGATCACTATTTAACTTATATTTATGTAAATTTTTACGAACATACATTATATTTTCAAATACATATAAGGAAGGCAACGGTAATATATTGATTTCTTTAAATAAATCTCTCAGATTCACGGGGACCCATTTCGTATATAGCTCTAATAGCACGTTTCTGAAGGATAAATATGGTATCTATATCAGCCGCTGAACCCCATAGCAATATCCCATAATTATGACATTACGCTGTGGAAATATGCAAAATACACTAACCGCGCCGTAGAAGCATCTGTTAGCTCTCTTATTTTACGTACTACATATCCAGCAGAACTGAGTCTCCCAGACAGGGCATTTATGTAGCTATTCTAAGTAGGTATGTAAATTAATATCTTTAAAACAACTAGCTTATGAGAAAAACTCGGCATCCAGGGGCCTACCTTTTACGAACCTATCATAAATCAGGAGCGTTTTGAAATAAGCTTAGAATAATAATACTTACTATTGTACTCCCACCGACACAAAACGGTCGTACATATTACTTCAGTACTATTTACGGCGCGTTCCTTTTTTAGCCGAAATCGAAATAATGGTGCGTACCAGGATCAATACCCATAATGCCCAACCCGAATAGAACACAAACGCAGTTCCATAGTACGCGAATGGAGTGCACTATTTGATAATACGCCATCAAAACGTCTATCGTAATCCATCATTATTTTAAGCTTGCTATATTGACGTGGTGGTACCAAATTTAATCGTAACGTTTAAATAAGAATACTTTAAAAGGTGGGAGTAAGGCCCTAGGTATTGATCCTTAAAGCACTATCGCCTGCTTAGCGAGACCATCCGTCCCCATACGACGGTTAAAATCAGATAGAGACTAAAAGTTCGATGTTCGGACGGTATGCCTCTGTGGTCTAGCGGTCATGGCGTCTGACACACATTGCTGGGAGACACGGGTTCAAATCATTTATTCTGTATAGGCCTACGGGGGCACTTACAAATTGTCATATTACATTTATTATTTCTTAAATCTACAACCGGATCGGAACGCGACCACGACTGTGAAGATCCGGAAAGAAACTCAGCGGGCTTGTCTTTTTACATATTTTTTATCACCAATTACTTAATATATTTAACAAATGTTCATTGATTTGTGTTGCCTTATAGAAGAAACTATAATAATGGTATCAGTAGGGCAAGACACGCTACACTTTGACATCGTAATTCACGAGTAGGTAGATCCTTTTTTTTTTTTTTTTGTCGCAGTGTAATCCTTTATGGATACCACCGGCCCCGGGGGGAGCAGGGTGGTTATGTGGGAGTCTCTGCCAGAAGGGCAGCATACCCACCAAACCTCTGCGGTGTTCCGTCACTGCCGCTTTTGGCGGGAACGCGGGACAGATTTCGCACACGACCGCGAACCCGCCGTGGCTGTCCGTTGCCGGACCCTTCTCTCTTGCAGCACTCCAGAACACTTGGCGTGCCGCAACCGCCACGGGGGACCAAGCCCGCAAATGGACCCCAGACTCCCCCGAGTCTGGGCGCCCTAAGTACCCCTACGATGGGTCAGGTGAGTAGCCCCACCGCCGGCTACTTCGGCCGCAGAGGATAGGGACAGCGGCGCCTCTCAATACCGACAGTCCTCTTCCCCTGCGACCCCACCGCGTCCGCCATCTAACGGTGGCTGCCCCGTCAAGGCCGCGGAAGGCAGGGAGAGCGGCTCACCGTAACACCGGCACTCCTCTCCCGCCGCGGCCTCTAACTCTCAGCTGCGGTGCCGCCTATACGACACCGCAGCCCGCCTCAGTTGCAGTGGCGCCCATACACCACCGCTACCTACAGTGACCGCTCCCACGTGGACTTGGAGGGCAAAGCCCATAGGAGCGGTCCCACCTCGGGCCCGCCAGCTATCGGCTATCACTGGCAGGCCCATTTGTTCCTCTTAGCTTCACCGTGGTGACCCAAGCCACGGCTACTGAGCCCCCCCGCCACGGCAAGGCGGGAACTCTCGGAGGGGGAGTAGGTAGATCCTGGAGTGATCAGTCCCAAGCTGTTTTATCCTCCAAGTAATCCGAAATTTCGTAATAAACTTTTTGACAGAGTTTAGTTTTAATAGTAATTTTAAACTTATTAACAGACAAATCTCGGATAACATTGCGAAGTTTATTATGGAATCGTATACATTCTCCCATAAAAGAATGACTTATTCTGTGGAGATGCGTTACATGTAAGGATAGCTTGTGCTTATTCCGCGTTTTGATGGAATGAGCATTCCTTTTTTCAAAACTGTTCATGTTTTTCTACGAATCCCGTCCGAGGAAGTGTATTGTCTCTTTAAAATCACAAAGTAGGTATGTACCTATATTTTCTGGCGTTTATTTCTTACATATGTTCAATCATGTTATTTCCCAGAGGTTCAGTATCATACGTAGCCCTAAACGTATTGAACAGAACTGTAATCGATCCGAAGAAGATACACAAAGTGAAAAGAAACATCATACATCCTGAGTTCATACCCTCGAAGATATACAATGATATAGGATTGTTGGAGCTGGAAAATCCGTAAGTACAACTTTGTCATAGTGACGGTGGAGTGGCAAATACCTCAAAAGCTTTATATTTGTCTATTTTTTTACTAATTATAATGAAATTCAGTATGTTGAAAGATGAGACACTGGAATAACACATAGAATACTTTTCATCATCAACATTATCGCCATCAACATTATCGTCATCCATCACCCACTTGATATATATTGATATATCAAGTGGGGATAGATGCCTTGTGTGTTGCCTAGTTGACACCCATTCACTATTTTAAAAAAGATGGTTGAAATAGAACTATATTTTATATATAATATAAATATGTTCCAGCTGTAACGAGTGGGTACGCGCTGTTGGCAATGAGGATCTGATATATTTACCAATTGAAAAGCTCCATCAACTGCGTTATGTATGCGGTGATCATTTTGAAAAGAATAATTGGAATAAAAAAGGAAACCGGCTCAAGAGACTTGCTGTTCCGAAACTGAAACTTTCTGCACCACCATTGTCAAGCAGTCAACTTGTTGACTTCCCCCTTCATGTAAAACAGAAAGAAAATGGTAAGTGTGTAGTTGTAATTGTTTAGGTTAGGTTACATTATTTTATATCATTTTATTTGGGGGGCTTACAGTTATAATTACAATATAGGTTAAGAAGTTGCTTAACAAAAGCCAATAACAAGCCTCCACAGATAATTAAAACATATTCAAAACATATGTAGATGCTAAACTTAACAAATGATTAAGCAACTACATGATAAGCATACCTACATAGCCGCTCAATTACCAAATTAGAATAGGTTAGAAATCACACGGAAATGCAACATGCCAGATTTGCAAGATGTTAATTTTTAGTGTTACCTACTGTAACCAAGACCTGTAACCCGTTAAATGGCGATTCGCCATATTTGGCCAATAATACAACAGATTTCGCAGAAATCTACCTACTTTTCCAGGAACTGCAATGTGTGTGGTTCTATTGTATGCTTTAAACATCAACTTGGCGCTTTGCACACAAGTTCTTTGGAGGCATTTGACACTGCGGTGGCAGCATCCAAGACAGGCTCTCACAAGAGACCTGCCAATAAAAAAAAATCTAAAACTCTTCATTATGGCTGAATATCCATCAGTACTAGCATTATTATAGAGATATCTATCAATTACCTACTAATGAAGAATTCCTTCCTTACAGTACCCTTACCATCAGCAGTTATGCCCTCAACCAGCAATGATCAAGCGTCCATTAACATACTACAGCTACTGCCTTCAGAGGCTGGGTCATATCCATCCCAGAGAAGTAAGTTTCAAGATCACTTTCCTATAATTAACCGACTTTAAAAAAGGAGGAGGTTATATGTTTGTGTGTAAGTATTTTTTTGTGTATGATGGCCGATTTCTCCCCCATTAGAAGACCGATTCTTAAAATTATTTTTTTGTTTGGTAGAGTACACTTCCGAAGTGGTCCCATTAAAATTTTATCAAATTCGGTCAAGCAGTTTTTGTGTTACACTCCAATAACTGACGAGTATTTCGCCTATTTTGATGATATCATCATTTACGGTGAATGACAATCGATCCATTAGCAAGGGTCACTAAAATAGGTAATTTTTTTTTACCAAAAATGGAACCAACTTCAACACCAAAAAGTGTGAAACAACTTGTCGAAGTCGGTACCATGCGCGCAATATTGTGATAAAAGGTACTTTGAACTATCATGGTACCGAGTTCAACAAGTTATTTCACAGTTTTTGGTGTTGAAGTCTGTTCTGTTATTTGGTAGGTAATTTGTTTTATGCTATGTACAAAGACAAATCATTCAATTAATGGTACGCGCAATATTTGCCTATCGCAGTTGTACGTAAAACTAAAATACTAAATGTCTCGAAGGTAGAGCACTCGTATTTTTGTCCAATATGTCAACAAACAGGTTTAAAAATATTTTTATAATGGAGAACTCGTAACGTCGGAGAACTCTTTGTACTGTTGACAGCGACACACCGACAGTCCTGGCTGTATCGCGCTGACTCCGGCCGGTTTCCAGCATTGTAAGTATTCTGGTGCATTCTTCAGGCGTAAGCGACATAATTTCAGCTTGAATAATGAATATAGAGCACTATCAACATGGTTTATGTACCCACATAAATGACAGATTACAAACAAAAGCAAAACCAAATGCTGTAATTTCGTAGTTCCATCTTCGAAAGTGGCCCTTTTTCAAATTTGATTTTTTTATGATATAACTTTACAATAACTAAGAAGTTTTAATACCTTCATTTAAGGAGTATTACATTGTCTATTAAATACAATTTATTGCATTAACCTAGCATTTTTAGTTTCCGAGATTTTTAGGATTCTTTAAGTGACCCGGATTCATTGCTCTCGAGTGTATTTACGGCGCGTTCCTTTTTTAGCCGAAATCGAAATAATGGTGCGTACCAGGATCAATACCCATAATGCCCAACCCGAATAGAACACAAACGCAGTTCCATAGTACGCGAATGGAGTGCACTATTCGATAATACGCCATCAAAACGTCTATCGTAATCCATCATTATTTTAAGCTTGCTATATTGACGTGGTGGTACCAAATTTAATCGTAACGTTTAAATAAGAATACTTTAAAAGGTGGGAGTAAGGCCCTAGGTATTGATCCTTAAAGCACTATCGCCTGCTTAGCGAGACCATCCGTCCCCATACGACGGTTAAAATCAGATAGAGACTAAAAGTTCGATGTTCGGACGGTATGCCTCTGTGGTCTAGCGGTCATGGCGTCTGACACACATTGCTGGGAGACACGGGTTCAAATCATTTATTCTGTATAGGCCTACGGGGGCACTAACAAATTGTCATATTACATTTATTATTTCTTAAATCTATAACCGGATCGGAACGCGACCACGACTGTGAAGATCCGGAAAGAAACTCAGCGGGCTTGTCTTTTTACATATTTTTTTATCACCACTTACTATTTAACAAATGTTCATTGATTTTAGCTCCAGTGTGTTGCCTTATAGAAGAAACTATAATAATGGTATCAGTAGGGCAAGACACGCTACACTTTGACATCGTAATTCACGAGTAGGTAGATCCTTTTTTTTTTTTTTGTCGCAGAGTAATCCTTTATGGATACCACCGGCCCCGGGGGGAGCACGGTGGTTATGTGGGAGTCTCTGCCAGAAGGGCAGCATACCCACCAAACCTCTGCGGTGTTCCGTCACTGTCGCTTTTGGCGGGAACGCGGGACAGATTTCGAACACGACCGCGAACCCGCCGTGGCTGTCCGTTGCCGGACCCTTCACTCTTGCAGCACGCCAGAACACTTGGCGTGCCGCAACCGCCACGGGGGACCAAGCCCGCAAATAGACCCCAGACTCCCCCGAGTCTGGGCGCCCTAAGTACCCCTACGATGGGTCAGGTGAGTAGCCCCACCGCCTGCTACTTCGGTCGCAGAGGATAGGGACAGCGGCGCCTCTCAATACCGACAGTCCTCTTCCCCTGCGACCCCACCGCGTCCGCCATCTAACGGTGGCTGCCCCGTCAAGGCCGCGGAAGGCAGGGAGAGCGGCTCACCGTAACACCGTCACTCCCTCCCGCCGCGGCCTCTAACTCTCAGCTGCGGTGCCGCCCATACGACACCGCAGCCCGCCTCAGTTGCAGTGGTGCCCATACACCACCGCTACCTACAGTGACCGCTCCCACGTGGACTTGGAGGGCAAAGCCCATAGGAGCGGTCCCACCTCGGGCCCGCCAGCTATCGGCTATCACTGGCAGGCCCATTGGTTCCTCTTAGCTTCACCGTGGTGACCCAAGCCACGGCTACTGAGCCCCCCGCCACGGCAAGGCGGGAACTCTCGGAGGGGGAGTAGGTAGATCCTGGAGTGATTAGTCCCAAGCTGTTTTATCCTCCAAGTAATCCGAAATTTCGTAATAAACTTTTTGACAGAGTTTAGTTTTAATAGTAATTTTAAACTTATTAACAGACAAATCTCGGATAACATTGGGAAGTTTATTATGGAATCGTATACATTGTCCCATAAAAGAATGACTTATTCTGTGGAGATGCGTTACATGTAAGGATAGCTTGTGCTTATTCCGCGTTTTGATGGAATGAGCATTCCTTTTTTCAAAACTGTTCATGTTTTTCTACGAATCCCGTCCGAGGAAGTGTATTCTCTCTTTAAAATCACAAAGTAGGTATGTATATTTTCTGGCGTTTATTTCTTACATATGTTCAATCATGTTATTTCCCAGAGGTTCAGTATCATACGTAGCCCTAAACGTATTGAACAGAACTGTAATCGATCCGAAGAAGATACACAAAGTGAAAAGAAACATCATACATCCTGAGTTCATACCCTCGAAGATATACAATGATATAGGATTGTTGGAGCTGGAAAATCCGTAAGTACAACTTTGTCATAGTGACGGTGGAGTGGCAAATACCTCAAAAGCTTTATATTTGTCTATTTTTTTACTAATTATAATGAAATTCAGTATGTTGAAAGATGAGACACTGGAATAACACATAGAATACTTTTCATCATCAACATTATCGCCATCAACATTATCGTCATCCATCACCCACTTGATATATATTGATATATCAAGTGGGGATAGATGCCTTGTGTGTTGCCTAGTTGACACCCATTCACTATTTTAAAAAAGATGGTTGAAATAGAACTATATTTTTTATATAATATAAATATGTTCCAGCTGTAACGAGTGGGTACGCGCTGTTGGCAATGAGGATCTGATATATTTACCAATTGAAAAGCTCCATCAACTGCGTTATGTATGCGGTGATCATTTTGAAAAGAATGATTGGAATAAAAAAGGAAACCGGCTCAAGAGACATGCTGTTCCGAAACTGAAACTTTCTGCACCACCATTGTCAAGCAGTCAACTTGTTGACTTCCCCCTTCATGTAAAACAGAAAGAAAATGGTAAGTGTGTAGTTGTAATTGTTTAGGTTAGGTTACATTATTTTATATCATTTTATTTGGGGGGCTTACAGTTATAATTACAATATAGGTTAAGAAGTTGCTTAACAAAAGCCAATAACAAGCCTCCACAGATAATTAAAACATATTCAAAACATATGTAGATGCTAAACTTAACAAATGATTAAGCAACTACATGATAAGCATACCTACATAGCCGCTCAATTACCAAATTAGAATAGGTTAGAAATCACACGGAAATGCAACATGCCAGATTTGCAAGATGTTAATTTTTAGTGTTACCTACTGTAACCAAGACCTGTAACCCGTTAAATGGCGATTCGCCATATTTGGCCAATAATACAACAAATTTCGCAGAAATCTACCTACTTTTCCAGGAACTGCAATGTGTGTGGTTCTATTGTATGCTTTAAACATCAACTTGGCGCTTTGCACACAAGTTCTTTGGAGGCATTTGACACTGCGGTGGCAGCATCCAAGACAGGCTCTCACAAGAGACCTGCCAATAAAAAAAAATCTAAAACTCTTCATTATGGCTGAATATCCATCAGTACTAGCATTATTATAGAGATATCTATCAATTACCTACTAATGAAGAATTCCTTCCTTACAGTACCCTTACCATCAGCAGTTATGCCCTCAACCAGCAATGATCAAGCGTCCATTAACATACTACAGCTACTGCCTTCAGAGGCTGGGTCATATCCATCCCAGAGAAGTAAGTTTCAAGATCACTTTCCTATAATTAACCGACTTTAAAAAAGGAGGAGGTTATATGTTTGTGTGTAAGTATTTTTTTGTGTATGATGGCCGATTTCTCCCCCATTAGAAGACCGATTCTTAAAATTATTTTTTTGTTTGGTAGAGTACACTTCCGAAGTGGTCCCATTAAAATTTTATCAAATTCGGTCAAGCAGTTTTTGTGTTACACTCCAATAACTGACGAGTATTTCGCCTATTTTGATGATATCATCATTTACGGTGAATGACAATCGATCCATTAGCAAGGGTCACTAAAATAGGTAATTTTTTTTTACCAAAAATGGAACCAACTTCAACACCAAAAAGTGTGAAACAACTTGTCGAAGTCGGTACCATGCGCGCAATATTGTGATAAAAGGTACTTTGAACTATCATGGTACCGAGTTCAACAAGTTATTTCACAGTTTTTGGTGTTGAAGTCTGTTCTGTTATTTGGTAGGTAATTTGTTTTATGCTATGTACAAAGACAAATCATTCAATTAATGGTACGCGCAATATTTGCCTATCGCAGTTGTACGTAAAACTAAAATACTAAATGTCTCGAAGGTAGAGCACTCGTATTTTTGTCCAATATGTCAACAAACAGGTTTTAAAATATTTTTATAATGGAGAATAGCTAATGCTCAACATTAAAAAACCCAGTAGAAGTTTTTGATGTTAGGATTCATCAGATTAGTTTCCAAATATTTGATTTGATTATCTGACGTTTGATAACCTGTCGTAGAGCTATCAAAAAGTCACCAGGACATGCACATTATATCACATAGCGAAACGTCTGGTCCCTATCAAAGTGATAACAACAAGATCAGAAAGAGAAAATCCGAAGAAAACTTATAAATATAATTTATTTTAATTTGTTTCCGGTAGTGAAAGCATTGGTGGACAATATATTGGTCCAACAATAATGGAGCAGCAAAAATGTGATATATGCCCATGATTAATACAAAATATCCTGCACCAATTTGTTATGTTTACTTGATAGTGTAAATCTTTAAACATAAAAATTAACCCCTATTTTTTCTAGTCACACTATAACTTATGAACGGATGGAACAATCTCGCTAATTCTTTTTTTGTTGCGTTAATTATTACCGGAGAAGGTTATAATGTAAGAAAAAGCAAGAGTAAAGTTCACCTAAATGAGCGTCATGGTATGATTTCATTCAAAATTGTATATGTCAAGTTTAAGAACTGCACGGAACTTGCATGGTTGCATGGATAGTAAGGCCCCTGGTATGGAGCTGACCAAACTCATAGACAGCTGACAATTTACTAGTTACTGATTATGTAGTTAATTAAGTTTATGTAATTTGATTTCAGAATTATCTCCGCGGAAGAAGAGGCTGCTGGAACAATTACAAAGAACAAAATGAACATTAGCATCTCTGAGGAAGTTCGCTAACCTAGTAGAAAAAAATAAAATCGCCAGAACTTAAAGAAATTGTTATCGCGGCATTCAAAAATCAGAATAGAAAGCCCAGAGGAAGACGGTGGACAACAAAGAACAAAATTTCGGCCCTCGCAATTTATAAGAGGTCGCCAAAAACCTATCGTTGTCTTCAACAGCTAATGCCTTTACCAAATGAAAGGACTCTGCAGGTATTTTTAAACAAAATTCCCATAAATACAGGGATTAACAAAGCTGTTCTTGAGCATTTAAGAAAACTTTCGGATACAGAAGAACCTAACAACAAAATATGTGTGCTTGCCTTCGACGAGATCGCATTAAAACCGCGATTAATATATAACCAAGCTACAGACTATGTAGAAGGTTACACAGACTATGGCATTCCAGAAGAGCGAGGTCCTGAATTGGCTGATCATGCCCTTGTATTTTTGCTTCAAGGACTACGAAAGAAATTTAAACAGCCCTTAGCATTTTATTTTGTAAAAGAGACAGTCAGCTCTCAAAAACTTGCCTTAATCATAAAAGAGATAGTAAAATGTGTTGAAGAAGTGCGGCATCGAGTTCTCGCCACAGTTTGTGATCAAGGTCCAACAAACATGGGAGCACTGAAGACTTTAAAATCCGACACTAAAAATGCAGAAAACGCCGTGAATACTTTTTGAGTAGGCAAACAGAAAGTGTACACCCTATATGACGTGCCACACCTCTTTAAATCAATAAGAAACCACTTTTTAAATAATGGGACGATGGTGATGGACGGGAAAAAGGCAAAATGGGAACACCTTCAACAAGTAGAAGCAAAAAACAACTCGCTGTTATATCTAAGTAAGATATCCGCTATACACATACAACCCAAAATTTAAATCAAAAATGCTAGTTAAGTATGCGGCGCAAATGTTGAGCCGTACTGTTTTTGCTGTTTTAAAACTGATGGCTGAGGCGGAAAAAAATGAGGAAAAATCTTAAGAAATGATGGAAACTGGTGAAGTAGTCCTTGACCTGGACAGGCTATTTGATGCCTCAAGTGGTCCATCTGGCCCACAAGACATTAAAAAAAATCAGGGAAAATGTCACGTCAAAGACAAATCATCTGAAAACATGGACTGAATTTAGAAAAAAATTAAGAACAGTAAAGTTTGTAAAATCATCCGGTGTTGAAGCAAAAAATGTTAAATGCATTGAAGGTTATTGCAAGACACTTAGCTGCTTACAAGACATTTGGAATGAGGTGCACAAGTTGGGATTCAAATATTTAAATTTAAGACAGTTAAACCAATACAGTTTGGAAAACCTATTTGGAGCTATCCGCCAGCACAATCCCACAGATAGGAATCCCACTTGTGCATCTTTTGTTACAGCTTTACGGACTTCAATTATCTCCGCAATTACAAGCTCCAACAGCCGTAACTCTAACTGCCAAAGAGACGCCAACATGCTACTAACTGATCTTAACCATTATATAGATCTACAGAAAGATGAACTGGAAGAAATCAATGAAGCCGAAGAAAATGATACTCTTAATCAGGATCTAACTTGTTTTGAACTATCGAATTTAAATATACCAGATTTTCCAGAATGTGATGATGAAAGAATTGAAAACAATTTAATCAACATCGAAGGCCAACCTACAGTTTACCTTGCTGGTTATTTAGCATATACGTTAAAATCCCGCCCGTGTGCTAAATGTCAATCATGCTTACAAACACATGATATAGAAAGTCAAATGTATTCTTACATCAAACTGCGGGAGTAGTAGGAGGAAAAAAATCACTGTTTTAAACTATCACGGTTGTTCACTAAAGTTATATGATTATTAACGGGATATTTACCGTGGTAAGGTTGTGGAATGAGCTCCTGATATTTCAGCTACATGCACCATGTTCACGGGAAGACTGTCATTCCACAACCTTACCACGGTAAATATCCCGTTAATAATTATATAACTTTTTTTGGAAAGAAAATCGTTATGTTATCCATCACTAAATTTATGTAAGACTGTGCAAATATCAGTTACCGTTTTTGAAGCAGAAGTCATTCCTACACCACCCCAATGTGTGCCTTCTGGCAATGACATTATTTTATGCAAATTATGACCATTCCTGGTTCACATGCGAGGAACACAAAAGTGTTGTTTTCGATATTTTGTTTCGTCGTTTAGGACAGTTATTGGTTCGCAGACAATGCAAACGAATAAATTTGTCACTTTCTTTAAAAGAACAAGATCTAGATGACGCAAACAAAAAGCTCTGCAACAAGTAGTAGGCTTTCGAAGTAAAGAACACACAAAAATGTATAACTAAAATGGCAGTATTGAGTTATAGGTATATATACATTTATAATTTATTGTTTGATAAAAACAAATGTACGCAATACGCGATATAATCCGTTTTTAGTTGTTTAATTTTATTGTTTATGAATCGCGAAAGCCTATGAAATGATTACTAAATTAGCACTAAATGTACCCGAAACTGAACTGAAAGGGCAAATTTAAGATTTGTCAGTTGCAAATGTTACGAATTTGGAATTAATTGTGCACTGAAAAAGAACTACCATAATAATTATGGTAGAAACTATTTACTAAAAATAGATTTTAGTTCGCTAGGTTGGTTTGGTGTTCTGAACAAGCGAATTGTTACCAGTATTACTGTTAATTGAATGCTATATGTAATGCATATGTAAACAATTAAATTACGGTGGCTTAATGCTAAAGTAATTTAATTGTTTACATATGCAGAGAAATCAATAGGATTATAATATTGCAGCTCATGGAAACGAAAACTTAACAACATGGTAGAAGACATATAGTCATGTATACATTATTTGAAATAAACATTATGCTCAGATTGTATCCACCCTACCATGTATGCTCTCATGAGAGAAATATGATTTAATGAATTTAGTGGCTATGTGATCTAACGCAAATCTGCGAAATAAAAACATTCGTGACTTTATCAAATAAAATATAAATGTATATATAGCTATAACTCAATACTGCCATTTTAGTTATAATTTTTTGTGTGTTCTTTACTTCGAAAGCCCTTGTTGCTGAGCTTTTTGTTTGCGTCATCTAGATCTTGTTCTTTTAAAGAAAGTGACAAATTTATTCGTTTGCATTGTCTGCGAACCAATAACTGTCCTAAACGACGAAACAAAATATCGAAAACAACACTTTTGTGTTCCTCGCATGTGAACCAGGAATGATCATAATTTACATAAAATAATGTCATTGCCAGAATGCACACATTGGGGTGGTGTAGGAATGGCAAGACTTCTGCTTCAAAAACGGTAACTGATATTTGCACAGTCTTACATAAATTTAGTGATGGATAACATAACGATTTGTTTCCTCCCACCACTCCCGTAGTTTGATGTAAGAATACATTTGACTTTCTATATCATGTGTTTGTAAGCATGATTAACATTAAGCACACGGGCGGGATTTTAACGTATATGCTAAATAACCAGCAAAGTAAACTGTAGGTTGGCCTTCGATGTTGATTAAATTGTTTTCAATTCTTTCATTATCACATTCTGAAAAATCTGGTATATTTAAATTCGATAGTTCAAAACAAGTTAGATCCTGATTAAGAGTATCATTTTCTTCAGCTTCATTGATTTCTTCCAGTTCATCTTTCTGTAGATCTGTATAATGGTTAAGATCAGTTAGTAGCATGTTGGCGTCTCTTTGGCAGTTAGAGTTACGGCTGTTGGAGCTTGTAATTGCGGAGATAATTGAAGTCCGTAAAGCTGTAACAAAAGATGCACAAGTGGGATTCCTATCTAGGGGATTGTGCTGGCGGATACCTCCAAATAGGTTTTCCAAACTGTCTTGGTTTAACTGTCTTAAATTTAAATATTTGAATCCCAACTTGTGCACCTCATTCCAAATGTCTTGTAAGCAGCTAAGTGTCTTGCAATAACCTTCAATGCATTTAACATTTTTTGCTTCAACACCGGATGCTTTTACAAACTTTACTGTTCTTAATTTTTTTCTAAATTCAGTCCATGTTTTCAGATGATTTGTCTTTGACGTGACATTTTCCCTGATTTTTTTTAATGTCTTGTGGGCCAGATGGACCACTTGAGGCATCAAATAGCCTGTCCAGGTCAAGGACTACTTCACCAGTTTCCATCATTTCTTAAGATTTTTCCTCATTTTTTTCCGCCTCAGCCATCAGTTTTAAAACAGCAAAAACAGTACGGCTCAACATTTGCGCCGCATACTTAACTAGCATTTTTGATTTAAATTTTGGGTCGTATGTGTATAGCGGATATCTTACTTAGATATAACAGCGAGTTGTTTTTTTTTCTACTTGTTGAAGGTGTTCCCATTTTGCCTTTTTCCCGTCCATCACCATCGTCCCATTATTTAAAAAGTGGTTTCTTATTGATTTAAAGAGGTGTGGCACGTCATATAGGGTGTACACTTTCTGTTTGCCTACTCAAAAAGTATTCATGGCGTTTTCTGCATTTTTAGTGTCGGATTTTAAAATCTTCAGTGCTCCCATGTTTGTTGGACCTTGATCACAAACTGTGGCGAGAACTCGATGCCCCACTTCTTCAACACATTTTACTATCTCTTTTATGATTAAGGCAAGTTTTTGAGAGCTGACTGTCTCTTTTACAAAATAAAATGCTAAGGGCTGTTTAAATTTCTTTCGTAGTCCTTGTAGCAAAAATACAAGGGCATGATCAGCCAATTCAGGACCTCGCTCTTCTGGAATGCCATAGTCTGTGTAACCTTTTACATAGTCTGTAGCTTGGTTATTTATTAATCGCGGTTTTAATGCGATCTCGTCGAAGGCAAGCACACATATTTTGTTGTTAGGTTCTTCTGTATCCGAAAGTTTTCTTAAATGCTCAAGAACAGCTTTGTTAATCCCTGTATTTATGGGAATTTTGTTTAAAAATACCTGCAGAGTCCTTTCATTTGGTAAAGGCATTAGCTGTTGAAGACAACGATAGGTTTTTGGCGACCTCTTATAAATTGCGAGGGCCGAAATTTTGTTCTTTGTTGTCCACCGTCTTCCTCTGGGCTTTCTATACTAATTTTTTAAAGCCGCGATTACAATTTCTTTAGGTTCTGGCGATTTTAGCTGCAATGTTAGAGTCCTATTGATTTCTCTCCATATGTAAACAATTAAATTACTTTAGCATTAAGCCACCGTAATTCAATAATATCATTCCATAATTTTGTTACACTATGTATGCCTATTTAGTAATATGTCCAGATTGTAAGATCTGATCAGGTTATTATTGTCTTTGTCAAACATATGTTTGTGGCACACTGTGCATGAAATTTAGATAGTGAAATGTATACTGAACAAGCGAATATTATATTCAAATTACGCCAATACGTACCGTAAAAAAACGAAGTATTACACAATTGTAATTATAAACGTTAACTTGATGACGAGGTGGAAAATTTTTAAAATTAGCCATCAGATTAGAATTATTGGCATTTTTTATCATTCCCAAGTTTAATTAGTTTGTTAAATAACCATAAATGACTGGAGTGAAGCTAGTTAGAGTTTCTTTAATGTTAAATTTAAGTGTTATTGATTTTGTTCGATGTAGACAACATAATTAATGGTCTATTACCACTGTAATTTTAAACGTCAAGTCAAATACAACACAACAGAAAAAGTGGTCTGTTACCACTAATTTTGTTGTATTTAACTAAACGTTTAAAATTTCAATTATGTAATATTTCAGTTGTGAAATGTAATATAATTGGTAACAGTTTGTTAAATCGGTAGTGTCGGTACTGCAGTGAGAGTGCGGTATTTTGTCGATTGATATATTCGCTATATGTATATATATAAGATCGATAAAAGAACTTTTAACTTTTAAATATTGTAAAATGTTACATTTATCTATATACATAACGCGTGAATGGATAGAAAGATTTCGCTAATTCTGTTTTTGTTGTGTTAATTATTGTCAGGAGAAGGTTCCTGTGAAAGACAAATCAAGAAAAAATTGAAGTTATGGTGACGCCGAAGGCCGCGCTACTACGCGAACGATGTTGCGAGCAGTCGCTAGTTTATATAATATAAATTAATTTATATTTTCCTTTGTCATCGCATTATGCTTGAACGAATGGAACAATTTCGCAATTTTTTTTTGTTCTGTTATTTAATTGTCAGGAGAAGGTTCTTATGAAAGAAAAATCAAGATAAGATGGGTCATGGTCATGGCGAGGCCGAAGGCCACGTAAATACGCGAACGATGTTGCGGGCAGTTGCTAGTAATTAATAAAACCGATTCTGTCTACGTCGAAGTGTCGAATTTATCGATCTACATATCAATGATGATGTTTATAATTATTAAAATCGATTCGATCGTGTCGAATTTAACGAGCGACAAAGTACCGTGCTTGCACTGCTGAAATGATGTAAAGAGCATTTACCTTACTGTTACTGTATTTTAAACTCCAATAGAAGAATAGTACTAATAAACTAAATAAATCATAATATGAGTACATGAAGATGCATTTTTATTAATAAAAATATAATAAAATTTTGAATTTAATACTTCCATTATTTATAGTGGTATGGGTCAATATCGATAAATAGTATCGTAGGCACACCACTAGCATCGATATTATGCCCCATACAGCATGCACATCACTAATGTTAATATTTAGAAGGTTTTTCTTCTATGTTGGTACTGTTGACTGTCAGCGCTAAAGAAAACGAAAGTTTGCTACAGTTGTCTAAACATTGTATACAATATCTGTAAAAATGAATCTATGGAAGTTCGGACTCGGGACGGGAAGTTGGAACTAGTATTACGAGTATATGCTCTTTGGCCATCCCGTCGCCAGTGCGACCGCTTTTATAGGTTACGGCGTACTTGCACGTGGTCGTTTTAAACATTAAGATTGCAATACAAAGTGATGGCATGTTTTATAATTAATTGTACATCGTAATAAACTTAAATCATTTTGAGAATAATTATAATATTAATTATATTATTAATAATCTACTGAACAATTTCAAAAGTATGAATCTATGTTTTATAAATCAATTCAAATAAATCAATTTAACAAATCTAATTGTTAAAGACTAATTATTATTGGCAAATTCTTGTATCCGCGCTGTTGTTGGAGACGAAAATAGGCTAGTAGAACGAAAAGTATAAAAGGCGGCGCGCAGAGCGGTCGTGGCTCACTCTGCCTTCAACCGTCGACGAGTCAACATCTCCGAGTTCGTTATTGCGGTGAGTCAATCCTTGTCGTGATTTTGTATAGTGTAGTAGGCTATTATATATATATTATATATATATATATATAATATATATATTATACTATATATATATATATATATTTATATATATACATAAATAATAATATAATATATATATAAAAATTCCATGCCTTATATATATATATATATATATATATATATATAAGGCATGGAATTTTTTTTCTTTGTTTCATTGCATAGTGTGGTGCGGATGATGGAAGTCCAGAATTTTATCGTAGTACGTCGACAGATATTAACACATTAATTTGTTTTTACTTTTACTCACCTATTGTTTTTTATGTCTGAAGCTATTTGTTTTGAATAGGCATTGCTACAAGAACCTTTGCCATGGACGCTTATGTACATACATGCCTGCGCCGGTGGCACAGGAGCTAGTCTTTTTTATTTATAGCTCATGCTCATAAATCATTGAATCTTATTAGTTGTCACACTGAAGAAAGTAATGCTATTGCTTACAGACGCTACCGTGATACTTTTTGTGTGTTATAGAAGAATATCTGACTGACGATGGCCCAAGCTGCTGCGCCGTGAAGCTCTCCGAGCTGCTGTCCTGAGTGGCTCTCCGAGCTGCTGTCCTGAGCGGCTCTCCGAGCTGCTATCCGAAGAGGCTCTCCGAGAAGCTGTCTTTGGTAAGCATTAATAAATAAACTGTGCGAGTGAGATGTATGTAAGGCATGGAATGTTTGTCTTTGTTTTCATTGCAAAGTGTGGTGCGGGTGATGGAAGTCCAGAATTTATCGTAGTACGTAGACAGATATTAACACATTTGTTTGTTTTTAACTATTACTCACCTATTGTTTTTTATGTCTCAAGCTATTTGTTTTGAATCGGCATTGCTACAAGAACCTTTGCCATGGACGCTTATGTACATACATGTCTGCGCCAGTGGCACAGGAGCTAGCCTTTTTTAATTAGAGCTCATGCTCATAAATCATTGAATCTTATTAGTTGTCACACTGAAGAAAGTAATGCTTATGTTTTAGGACGCTACCGTGATACTTTTTGTGTGTTATAGAAGAATATCTGACTGACGATGGCCCAAGCTGCTGCCCCGTGCAGCTCTCCGAGCTGCTGTCCTGAGTGGCACTTCGAGCTGCTGTCCTGAGCGGCTCTCCGTGCTGCTATCCGGAGAGGCTCTCCGAGAAGCTGTCTTTGGTAAGCATTAATAAAGAAAAATATCACTAAACTGTGCGAGTGAGATGTGTGTAAGGCATGGAATGTTTGTCTTTGTTTTCATTGCATAGTGTGGTGCGGGTGATGGAAGTCCAGAATTTATCGTAGTACGTAGACAGATATTAACACATTTGTTTGTTTTTAACTATTACTCACCTATTGTTTTATATGTCTGAAGCTATTTGTTTTGAATAGGCATTGCTACAAGAACCTTTGCCATGGACGCTTATATACATGCCTGCGCTGGTTGCACAGGAGCTAGCCTTTTTTATTTAGAGCTCATGCTCATAAATCATTGAATCTTATTAGTTGTCACACTGAAGAAAGTAATGCTAATGTTTTAAGAGGCTACCGTGATTTTTTTGTGTGTTATAGAAGAATATCTGACTAACGATGGCCCAAGCTGCTGCGCCGTGCAGCTCTCCGAGCTGCTGTCCTGAGTGGCTCTTCGAGCTGCTATCCTGAGCAGCTCTCCGAGCTGCTATCCGGAGAGGCTCTCTGAGAAGCTGTCTTTGGTAAGCATTAATAAATAAACTGTGCGAGTGAGATGTATGTAAGGCATGGAATGTTTGTCTTTGTTTTCATTGCATAGTGTGGTGCGGGTGATGGAAGTCGAGAATTTTATCGTAGTACGTAGACAGATATTAACACATTTGTTTGTTTTTAACTATTACTCACCTATTGTTTTTTTATGTCTGAAGCTATTTGTTTTGAATAGGCATTGCTACAAGAACCTTTGCCATGGACGCTTATATACATGCCTGCGCTGGTTGCACAGGAGCTAGCCTTTTTTATTTAGAGCTCATGCTCATAAATCATTGAATCTTATTAGTTGTCACACTGAAGAAAGTAATGCTAATGTTTTAAGAGGCTACCGTGATTTTTTTGTGTGTTATAGAAGAATATCTGACTAACGATGGCCCAAGCTGCTGCGCCGTGCAGCTCTCCGAGCTGCTGTCCTGAGTGGCTCTTCGAGCTGCTATCCTGAGCAGCTCTCCGAGCTGCTATCCGGAGAGGCTCTCTGAGAAGCTGTCTTTGGTAAGCATTAATAAATAAACTGTGCGAGTGAGATGTATGTAAGGCATGGAATGTTTGTCTTTGTTTTCATTGCATAGTGTGGTGCGGGTGATGGAAGTCCAGAATTTTATCGTAGTACGTAGACAGATATTAACACATTTGTTTGTTTTTAACTATTACTCACCTATTGTTTTTTTATGTCTGAAGCTATTTGTTTTGAATAGGCATTGCTACAAGAACCTTTGCCATGGACGCTTATGTACATACATGTCTGCGCCGGTGGCACAGGAGCTAGCCTTTTTTATTTAGAGCTCATGCTCATAAATCATTGAATCTTATTAGTTGTCACACTGAAGAAAGTAATGCTAATTTTTTAAGACTCTACCGTGATACTTCTTGTGTGTTATAGAAGAATATCTGACTGACGATGGCCCAAGCTGCTGCGCCGTGAAGCTCTCCGAGCTGCTGTCCTGAGTGGCTCTCCGAGCTGCTGTCCTGAGCGGCTCTCCGAGCTGCTATCCGGAGAGGCTCTCCGAGAAGCTGTCTTTGGTAAGCATTAATAAATAAACTGTGCGAGTGAGATGTATGTAAGGCATGGAATGTTTGTCTTTGTTTTCATTGCATAGTGTGGTGCGGGTGATGGAAGTCCAGAATTTTATCGTAGTACGTAGACAGATATTAACACATTTGTTTGTTTTTAACTATTACTCACCTATTGTTTTTTATGTCTGAAGCTATTTGTTTTGAATAGGCATTGCTACAAGAACCTTTGCCATGGACGCTTATGTACATACATGTCTGCGCCGGTGGCACAGGAGCTAGCCTTTTTTATTTAGAGCTCATGCTCATAAATAATTGAATCTTATTAGTTGTCACACTGAAGAAAGTAATGCTAATGTTTTAAGACGCTACCGTGATACTTTTTGTGTGTTATAGAAGAATATCTGACTGAAGATGGCCCAAGCTGCTGCGCCGTGCAGCTCTCCGAGCTGCTGCCTTGAGTGGCTCTCCGAGCTGCTGTCCTGAGTGGCTCTCCGAGCTGCTGTCCTGAGCGGCTCTCCGAGCTGCTATCCGGAAAGGCTCTCCGAGAAGCTGTCATTGGTATGCATTAATCAAAAAAAATATCACTAAACTGTGCGAGTGAGATGTATGTAAGGCATGGAATGTTTTTCTTTGTTTTCATTGCATAGTGTGGTGCGGGTGATGGAAGTCCAGAATTTTATCGTAGTACGTCGACAGATATTAACACATTAATTTGTTTTTATTTTCACTCACCTATTGTTTTTATGTCTGAAGCTATTTGTTTTGAATAGGCATTGCTACAAGAACCTTTGCCATGGACGCTTATGTACATACATGTCTGCGCCGGTGGCACAGGAGCTAGCCTTTTTTATTTAGAGCTCATGCTCATAAATCATTGAATCTTATTAGTTGTCACACTGAAGAAAGTAATGCTAATTTTTTAAGACTCTACCGTGATACTTTTTGTGTGTTATAGAAGAATATCTGACTAACGATGGCCCAAGCTGCTGCGCCGTGCAGCTCTCCGAGCTGCTGTCCTGAGTGGCTCTCCGAGCTGCTGTCCTGAGCGGCTCTCCGAGCTGCTATCCGGAGAGGCTCTCCGAGAAGCTGTCTTTGGTAAGCATTAATAAATAAACTGTGCGAGTGAGATGTATGTAAGGCATGGAATGTTTGTCTTTGTTTTCATTGCATAGTGTGGTGCGGGTGATGGAAGTCCAGAATTTTATCGTAGTACGTAGACAGATATTAACACATTTGTTTGTTTTTAACTATTACTCACCTATTGTTTTTTATGTCTGAAGCTATTTGTTTTGAATAGGCATTGCTACAAGAACCTTTGCCATGGACGCTTATGTACATACATGTCTGCGCCGGTGGCACAGGAGCTAGCCTTTTTTATTTAGAGCTCATGCTCATAAATAATTGAATCTTATTAGTTGTCACACTGAAGAAAGTAATGCTAATGTTTTAAGACGCTACCGTGATACTTTTTGTGTGTTATAGAAGAATATCTGACTGAAGATGGCCCAAGCTGCTGCGCCGTGCAGCTCTCCGAGCTGCTGTCCTGAGTGGCTCTCCGAGCTGCTGTCCTGAGTGGCTCTCCGAGCTGCTGTCCTGAGCGGCTCTCCGAGCTGCTATCCGGAGAGGCTCTCCGAGAAGCTGTCTTTGGTAAGCATTAATAAATAAACTGTGCGAGTGAGATGTATGTAAGGCATGGAATGTTTGTCTTTGTTTTCATTGCATAGTGTGGTGCGGGTGATGGAAGTCCAGAATTTTATCGTAGTACGTAGACAGATATTAACACATTTGTTTGTTTTTAACTATTACTCACCTATTGTTTTTTATGTCTGAAGCTATTTGTTTTGAATAGGCATTGCTACAAGAACCTTTGCCATGGACGCTTATGTACATACATGTCTGCGCCGGTGGCACAGGAGCTAGCCTTTTTTATTTAGAGCTCATGCTCATAAATAATTGAATCTTATTAGTTGTCACACTGAAAAAAGTAATGCTAATGTTTTAAGACGCTACCGTGATACTTTTTGTGTGTTATAGAAGAATATCTGACTTAAGATGGCCCAAGCTGCTGCGCCGTGCAGCTCTCAGAGCTGCTGCCTTGAGTGGCTCTCCGAGCTGCTGTCCTGAGTGGCTCTCCGAGCTGCTGTCCTGAGCGGCTCTCCGAGCTGCTATCCGGAAAGGCTCTCCGAGAAGCTGTCATTGGTATGCATTAATCAAAAAAAATATCACTAAACTGTGCGAGTGAGATGTATGTAAGGCATGGAATGTTTTTCTTTGTTTTCATTGCATAGTGTGGTGCGGGTGATGGAAGTCCAGAATTTTATCGTAGTACGTCGACAGATATTAACACATTAATTTGTTTTTATTTTCACTCACCTATTGTTTTTATGTCTGAAGCTATTTGTTTTGAATAGGCATTGCTACAAGAACCTTTGCCATGGACGCTTATGTACATACATGTCTGCGCCGGTGGCACAGGAGCTAGCCTTTTTTATTTAGAGCTCATGCTCATAAATCATTGAATCTTATTAGTTGTCACACTGAAGAAAGTAATGCTAATGTTTTAAGACTCTACCGTGATACTTTTTGTGTGTTATAGAAGAATATCTGACTGACGATGGCCCAAGCTGCTGCGCCGTGAAGCTCTCCGAGCTGCTGTCCTGAGTGGCTCTCCGAGCTGCTGTCCTGAGTGGCTCTCCGAGCTGCTGTCCTGAGCGGCTCTCCGAGCTGCTATCCGGAGAGGCTCTCCGAGAAGCTGTCTTTGGTAAGCATTAATAAATAAACTGTGCGAGTGAGATGTATGTAAGGCATGGAATGTTTGTCTTTGTTTTCATTGCATAGTGTGGTGCGGGTGATGGAAGTCCAGAATTTTATCGTAGTACGTAGACAGATATTAACACATTTGTTTGTTTTTAACTATTACTCACCTATTGTTTTTTTATGTCTGAAGCTATTTGTTTTGAATAGGCATTGCTACAAGAACCTTTGCCATGGACGCTTATGTACATACATGTCTGCGCCGGTGGCACAGGAGCTAGCCTTTTTTATTTAGAGCTCATGCTCATAAATCATTGAATCTTATTAGTTGTCACACTGAAGAAAGTAATGCTAATTTTTTAAGACTCTACCGTGATACTTTTTGTGTGTTATAGAAGAATATCTGACTGACGATGGCCCAAGCTGCTGCGCCGTGAAGCTCTCCGAGCTGCTGTCCTGAGTGGCTCTCCGAGCTGCTATCCGGAGAGGCTCTCCGAGAAGCTGTCTTTGGTAAGCATTAATAAATAAACTGTGCGAGTGAGATGTATGTAAGGCATGGAATGTTTGTCTTTGTTTTCATTGCATAGTGTGGTGCGGGTGATGGAAGTCCAGAATTTTATTGTAGTACGTAGACAGATATTAACACATTTGTTTGTTTTTAACTATTACTCACCTATTGTTTTTTATGTCTGAAGCTATTTGTTTTGAATAGGCATTGCTACAAGAACCTTTGCCATGGACGCTTATGTACATACATGTCTGCGCCGGTGGCACAGGAGCTAGCCTTTTTTATTTAGAGCTCATGCTCATAAATAATTGAATCTTATTAGTTGTCACACTGAAGAAAGTAATGCTAATGTTTTAAGACGCTACCGTGATTTTTTTGTGTGTTATAGAAGAATATCTGACTAACGATGGCCCAAGCTGCTGCGCCGTGCAGCTCTCCGAGCTGCTGTCCTGAGTGGCTCTTCGAGCTGCTATCCTGAGCGGCTCTCCGAGCTGCTATCCGGAGAGGCTCTCTGAGAAGCTGTCTTTGGTAAGCATTAATAAATAAACTGTGCGAGTGAGATGTATGTAAGGCATGGAATGTTTTTCTTTGTTTTCATTGCATAGTGTGGTGCGGGTGATGGAAGTCCAGAATTTTATCGTAGTACGTAGACAGATATTAACACATTCATTTGTTTTTAACTATTACTCACCTATTGTTTTATATGTCTGAAGCTATTTGTTTTGAATAGGCATTGCTACAAGAACCTTTGCCATGGACGCTTATATACATGCCTGCGCTGGTTGCACAGGAGCTAGCCTTTTTTATTTAGAGCTCATGCTCATAAATCATTGAATCTTATTAGTTGTCACACTGAAGAAAGTAATGCTAATGTTTTAAGAGGCTACCGTGATTTTTTTGTGTGTTATAGAAGAATATCTGACTAACGATGGCCCAAGCTGCTGCGCCGTGCAGCTCTCCGAGCTGCTGTCCTGAGTGGCTCTTCGAGCTGCTGTCCTCAATGGCTCTCCGAGCTGCTATCCGGAGAGGCTCTCCGAGAAGCTGTCTTTGGGTGCGAGTGAGATGTATGTAAGGCATGGAATGTTTTTTTTGTTTTCATTGCATAATGTGGTGCGGGTGATGGTAGTCCAGAATTTTATCGTAGTACGTAGACAGATATTAACACATTCATTTGTTTTTAACTATTACTCACGCTCATAAATAATTGAATCTTATTAGTTGTCACACTGAAGAAAGTAATGCTAATGTTTTAAGATGCTACCGTGATACTTTTTGTGTGTTATAGAAGAATATCTGACTGACGATGGCCCAAGCTGCTGCGCCGTGCAGCTCTCCGAGCTGCTGTCCTGAGTGGCTCTCAGGGCTGCTGTCCTCAGCGGCTCTCCGGGCTGCTATCCGGTGAGGCTCTCCGAGAAACTGTGCGAGTGAGATGTATGTAAGGCATGGAATGTTTTTTTTTGTTTTCATTGCATAATGTGGTGCGGGTGATGGTAGTCCAGAATTTTATCGTAGTACGTAGACAGATATTAACACATTCATTTGTTTTTAACTATTACTCACGCTCATAAATAATTGAATCTTATTAGTTGTCACACTGAAGAAAGTAATGCTAATGTTTTAAGATGCTACCGTGATACTTTTTGTGTGTTATAGAAGAATATCTGACTGACGATGGCCCAAGCTGCTGCGCCGTGAAGCTCTCCGAGCTGCTGTCCTGAGTGGCTCTCCGAGCTGCTGTCCTCAACGGCTCTCCGAGCTGCTATCCGGAGAGGCTCTCCGAGAAGCTGTCTTTGGGTGCGAGTGAGATGTATGTAAGGCATGGAATGTTTTTTTTGTTTTCATTGCATAATGTGGTGCGGGTGATGGTAGTCCAGAATTTTATCGTAGTACGTAGACAGATTTTAACACATTCATTTGTTTTTAACTATTACTCACGCTCATAAATAATTGAATCTTATTAGTTGTCACACTGAAGAAAGTAATGCTAATGTTTTAAGATGCTACCGTGATACTTTTTGTGTGTAATAGAAGAATATCTGACTGACGATGGCCCAAGCTGCTAGGCCGTGCAGCTTTCCGAGCCGCTGTCCTGAGTGGCTCTCCGAGCTGCTATTCTGAGCGGCTCTCGGAACTGCTATTCGGAGAGGCTCTCCGAGAAGCTGTCTTTGGTATGCATTAATAAAGAATAATATCACTAAACTGTGCGAGTAAGATGTATGTAAGGCATGGAATGTTTTTCTTTGTTTTCATTGCATAGTGTGGTGCGGGTGATGGAAGTCCAGAATTTTATCGTAGTACGTCGACAGATATTAACACATTCATTTGTTTTTAACTATTACTCACGCTCATAAATAATTGAATCTATCTGTTGTCACACTGAAGAAAGTAATGCTAATGTTTTAAGATGCTACCGTGATACTTTTTGTGTGTTATAGAAGAATATCTGACTGACGATGGCCCAAGCTGCTGCGCCGTGCAGCTCTCCGAGCTGCTGTCCTGAGTGGCTCTCAGAGCTGCTATCCGGAGAGGCTCTCCGAGAAACTGTGCGAGTGAGATGTATGTAAGGCATGGAATGTTTTTTTTGTTTTCATTGCATAATGTGGTGCGGGTGATGGTAGTCCAGAATTTTATCGTAGTACGTAGACGGATATTAACACATTCATTTGTTTTTAACTATTACTCACGCTCATAAATAATTGAATCTTATTAGTTGTCACACTGAAGAAAGTAATGCTAATGTTTTAAGATGCTACCGTGATACTTTTTGTGTGTTATAGAAGAATATCTGACTGACGATGGCCCAAGCTGCTGCGCCGTGCAGCTCTCCGAGCTGCTGTCCTGAGTGGCTCTCCGAGCTGCTGTCCTCAACGGCTCTCAGAGCTGCTATCCGGAGAGGCTCTCCGAGAAGCTGTCTTTGGGTGCGAGTGAGATGTATGTAAGGCATGGAATGTTTTTTTTTGTTTTCATTGCATAATGTGGTGCGGGTGATGGTAGTCCAGAATTTTATCGTAGTACGTCGACAGATATTAACACATTCATTTGTTTTTAACTATTACTCACGCTCATAAATAATTGAATCTTATTAGTTGTCACACTGAAGAAAGTAATGCTAATGTTTTAAGATGCTACCGTGATACTTTTTGTGTGTTATAGAAAAAAATCTGACTGACGATGGCCCAAGCTGCTGCGCCGTGCAGCTCTCCGAGCTGCTGTCCTGAGTGGCTCTCAGAGCTGCTGTCCTCAGCGGCTCTCCGAGCTGCTATCCGGTGAGGCTCTCCGAGAAACTGTGCGAGTGAGATGTATGTAAGGCTTGGAATGTTTTTTTTTGTTTTCATTGCATAATGTGGTGCGGGTGATGGTAGTCCAGAATTTTATCGTAGTACGTAGACAGATATTAACACATTCATTTGTTTTTAACTATTACTCACGCTCATAAATAATTGAATCTTATTAGTTGTCACACTGAAGAAAGTAATGCTAATGTTTTAAGATGCTACCGTGATACTTTTTGTGTGTTATAGAAGAATATCTGACTGACGATGGCCCAAGCTGCTGCGCCGTGCAGCTCTCCGAGCTGCTGTCCTGAGTGGCTCTCCGAGCTGCTGTCCTCAACGGCTCTCCGAGCTGCTATCCGGAGAGGCTCTCCGAGAAGCTGTCTTTGGGTGCGAGTGAGATGTATGTAAGGCATGGAATGTTTTTTTTGTTTTCATTGCATAATGTGGTGCGGGTGATGGTAGTCAGAATTTTATCGTAGTACGTCGACAGATATTAACACATTCATTTGTTTTTAACTATTACTCACGCTCATAAATAATTGAATCTTATTAGTTGTCACACTGAAGAAAGTAATGCTAATGTTTTAAGATGCTACCGTGATACTTTTTGTGTGTTATAGAAGAATATCTGACTGACGATGGCCCAAGCTGCTGCGCCGTGCAGCTCTCCGAGCTGCTGTCCTGAGTGGCTCTCCGAGCTGCTGTCTCAGCGGATCTCCGAGCTGCTATCCGGAGAGGCTCTCCGAGAAACTGTGCGAGTGAGATGTATGTAAGGCATGGAATGTTTTTTTGTTTTCATTGCATAATGTGGTGCGGGTGATGGTAGTCCAGAATTTTATCGTAGTACGTAGACAGATATTAACACATTCATTTGTTTTTAACTATTACTCACGCTCATAAATAATTGAATCTTATTAGTTGTCACACTGAAGAAAGTAATGCTTATGTTTAAAGATGCTACCGTGATACTTTTTGTGTGTTATAGAAGAAAATCTGACTGACGATGGCCCAAGCTGCTGCGCCGTGCAGCTCTCCGAGCTGCTGTCCTGAGTGGCTCTCAGAGCTGCTGTCCTCAACGGCTCTCCGAGCTGCTATCCGGTGAGGCTCTCCGAGAAACTGTGCGAGTGAGATGTATGTAAGGCATGGAATGTTTTTTTTTGTGTTCATTGCATAATGTGGTGCGGGTGATGGTAGTCCAGAATTTTATCGTAGTACGTAGACAGATATTAACACATTTATTTGTTTTTAACTATTACTCACGCTCATAAATAATTTAATCTTATTAGTTGTCACACTGAAGAAAGTAATGCTAATGTTTTAAGATGCTACCGTGATACTTTTTGTGTGTTATAGAAGAATATCTGACTGACGATGGCCCAAGCTGCTGCGCCGTGCAGCTCTCCGAGCTGCTGTCCTGAGTGGCTCTCCGAGCTGCTGTCCTCAGCGGCTCTCCGAGCTGCTATCCGGAGAGGCTCTCCGAGAAGCTGTCTTTGGGTGCGAGTGAGATGTATGTAAGGCATGGAATGTTTTTTTTGTTTTCATTGCATAATGTGGTGCGGGTGATGGTAGTCCAGAATTTTATCGTAGTACGTAGACAGATTTTAACACATTCATTTGTTTTTAACTATTACTCACGCTCATAAATAATTGAATCTTATTAGTTGTCACACTGAAGAAAGTAATGCTAATGTTTTAAGATGCTACCGTGATACTTTTTGTGTGTAATAGAAGAATATCTGACTGACGATGGCCCAAGCTGCTAGGCCGTGCAGCTTTCCGAGCCGCTGTCCTGAGTGGCTCTCCGAGCTGCTATTCTGAGCGGCTCTCGGAACTGCTATCCGGAGAGGCTCTCCGAGAAGCTGTCTTTGGTATGCATTAATAAAGAATAATATCACTAAACTGTGCGAGTAAGATGTATGTAAGGCATGGAATGTTTTTCTTTGTTTTCATTGCATAGTGTGGTGCGGGTGATGGAAGTCCAGAATTTTATCGTAGTACGTCGACAGATATTAACACATTCATTTGTTTTTAACTATTACTCACGCTCATAAATAATTGAATCTATCTGTTGTCACACTGAAGAAAGTAATGCTAATGTTTTAAGATGCTACCGTGATACTTTTTGTGTGTTATAGAAGAATATCTGACTGACGATGGCCCAAGCTGCTGCGCCGTGCAGCTCTCCGAGCTGCTGTCCTGAGTGGCTCTCAGAGCTGCTATCCGGAGAGGCTCTCCGAGAAACTGTGCGAGTGAGATGTATGTAAGGCATGGAATGTTTTTTTTGTTTTCATTGCATAATGTGGTGCGGGTGATGGTAGTCCAGAATTTTATCGTAGTACGTAGACGGATATTAACACATTCATTTGTTTTTAACTATTACTCACGCTCATAAATAATTGAATCTTATTAGTTGTCACACTGAAGAAAGTAATGCTAATGTTTTAAGATGCTACCGTGATACTTTTTGTGTGTTATAGAAGAATATCTGACTGACGATGGCCCAAGCTGCTGCGCCGTGCAGCTCTCCGAGCTGCTGTCCTGAGTGGCTCTCCGAGCTGCTGTCCTCAACGGCTCTCAGAGCTGCTATCCGGAGAGGCTCTCCGAGAAGCTGTCTTTGGGTGCGAGTGAGATGTATGTAAGGCATGGAATGTTTTTTTTTGTTTTCATTGCATAATGTGGTGCGGGTGATGGTAGTCCAGAATTTTATCGTAGTACGTCGACAGATATTAACACATTCATTTGTTTTTAACTATTACTCACGCTCATAAATAATTGAATCTTATTAGTTGTCACACTGAAGAAAGTAATGCTAATGTTTTAAGATGCTACCGTGATACTTTTTGTGTGTTATAGAAGAAAATCTGACTGACGATGGCCCAAGCTGCTGCGCCGTGCAGCTCTCCGAGCTGCTGTCCTGAGTGGCTCTCAGAGCTGCTATCCGGTGAGGCTCTCCGAGAAACTGTGCGAGTGAGATGTATGTAAGGCATGGAATGTTTTTTTTTGTTTTCATTGCATAATGTGGTGCGGGTGATGGTAGTCCAGAATTTTATCGTAGTACGTCGACAGATATTAACACATTCATTTGTTTTTAACTATTACTCACGCTCATAAATAATTGAATCTTATTAGTTGTCACACTGAAGAAAGTAATGCTAATGTTTTAAGATGCTACCGTGATACTTTTTGTGTGTTATAGAAGAATATCTGACTGACGATGGCCCAAGCTGCTGCGCCGTGCAGCTCTCCGAGCTGCTGTCCTGAGTGGCTCTCCGAGCTGCTGTCCTCAGCGGCTCTCCGAGCTGCTGTCCTCAGCGGCTCTCCGAGCTGCTATCCGGAGAGGCTCTCCGAGAAACTGTGCGAGTGAGATGTGTGTAAGGCATGGAATGTTTTTTTTGTTTTCATTGCATAATGTGGTGCGGGTGATGGTAGTCCAGAATTTTATCGTAGTACGTAGACAGATATTAACACATTCATTTGTTTTTAACTATTACTCACGCTCATAAATAATTGAATCTTATTAGTTGTCACACTGAAGAAAGTAATGCTAATGTTTTAAGATGCTACCGTGATACTTTTTGTGTGTTATAGAAGAATATCTGACTGACGATGGCCCAAGCTGCTGCGCCGTGCAGCTCTCCGAGCTGCTGTCCTGAGTGGCTCTCAGAGCTGCTGTCCTCAGCGGCTCTCCGAGCTGCTATCCGGTGAGGCTCTCCGAGAAACTGTGCGAGTGAGATGTATGTAAGGCATGGAATGTTTTTTTTTGTTTTCATTGCATAATGTGGTGCGGGTGATGGTAGTCCAGAATTTTATCGTAGTACGTAGACAGATATTAACACATTCATTTGTTTTTAACTATTACTCACGCTCATAAATAATTGAATCTTATTAGTTGTCACACTGAAGAAAGTAATGCTAATGTTTTAAGATGCTACCGTGATACTTTTTGTGTGTTATAGAAGAATATCTGACTGACGATGGCCCAAGCTGCTGCGCCGTGCAGCTCTCCGAGCTGCTGTCCGGAGTGGCTCTCCGAGCTGCTGTCCTCAACGGCTCTCCGAGCTGCTATCCGGAGAGGCTCTCCGAGAAGCTGTCTTTGGGTGCGAGTGAGATGTATGTAAGGCATGGAATGTTTTTTTTGTTTTCATTGCATAATGTGGTGCGGGTGATGGTAGTCAGAATTTTATCGTAGTACGTCGACAGATATTAACACATTCATTTGTTTTTAACTATTACTCACGCTCATAAATAATTGAATCTTATTAGTTGTCACACTGAAGAAAGTAATGCTAATGTTTTAAGATGCTACCGTGATACTTTTTGTGTGTTATAGAAGAATATCTGACTGACGATGGCCCAAGCTGCTGCGCCGTGCAGCTCTCCGAGCTGCTGTCCTGAGTGGCTCTCCGAGCTGCTGTCTCAGCGGATCTCCGAGCTGCTATCCGGAGAGGCTCTCCGAGAAACTGTGCGAGTGAGATGTATGTAAGGCATGGAATGTTTTTTTGTTTTCATTGCATAATGTGGTGCGGGTGATGGTAGTCCAGAATTTTATCGTAGTACGTAGACAGATATTAACACATTCATTTGTTTTTAACTATTACTCACGCTCATAAATAATTGAATCTTATTAGTTGTCACACTGAAGAAAGTAATGCTAATGTTTAAAGATGCTACCGTGATACTTTTTGTGTGTTATAGAAGAAAATCTGACTGACGATGGCCCAAGCTGCTGCGCCGTGCAGCTCTCCGAGCTGCTGTCCTGAGTGGCTCTCAGAGCTGCTGTCCTCAACGGCTCTCCGAGCTGCTATCCGGTGAGGCTCTCCGAGAAACTGTGCGAGTGAGATGTATGTAAGGCATGGAATGTTTTTTTTTGTGTTCATTGCATAATGTGGTGCGGGTGATGGTAGTCCAGAATTTTATCGTAGTACGTAGACAGATATTAACACATTCATTTGTTTTTAACTATTACTCACGCTCATAAATAATTGAATCTTATTAGTTGTCACACTGAAGAAAGTAATGCTAATGTTTTAAGATGCTACCGTGATACTTTTTGTGTGTTATAGAAGAATATCTGACTGACGATGGCCCAAGCTGCTGCGCCGTGCAGCTCTCCGAGCTGCTGTCCTGAGTGGCTCTCCGAGCTGCTGTCCTCAGCGGCTCTCCGAGCTGCTATCCGGAGAGGCTCTCCGAGAAGCTGTCTTTGGGTGCGAGTGAGATGTATGTAAGGCATGGAATGTTTTTTTTTGTTTTCATTGCATAATGTGGTGCGGGTGATGGTAGTCCAGAATTTTATCGTAGTACGTCGACAGATATTAACACATTCATTTGTTTTTAACTATTACTCACGCTCATAAATAATTGAATCTTATTAGTTGTCACACTGAAGAAAGTAATGCTAATGTTTTAAGATGCTACCGTGATACTTTTTGTGTGTTATAGAAGAAAATCTGAGTGACGATGGCCCAAGCTGCTGCGCCGTGAAGCTCTCCGAGCTGCTGTCCTGAGTGGCTCTCAGAGCTGCTATCCGGTGAGGCTCTCCGAGAAACTGTGCGAGTGAGATGTATGTAAGGCATGGAATGTTTTTTTTTGTTTCCATTGCATAATGTGGTGCGGGTGATGGTAGTCCAGAATTTTATCGTAGTACGTAGACAGATATTAACACATTCATTTGTTTTTAACTATTACTCACGCTCATAAATAATTGAATCTTATTAGTTGTCACACTGAAGAAAGTAATGCTAATGTTTTAAGATGCTACCGTGATACTTTTTGTGTGTTATAGAAAAATATCTGACTGACGATGGCCCAAGCTGCTGCGCCGTGCAGCTCTCCGAGCTGCTGTCCTGAGTGGCTCTCAGAGCTGCTGTCCTCAGCGGCTCTCCGAGCTGCTATCCGGAGAGGCTCTCCGAGAAGCTGTCTTTGGGTGCGAGTGAGATGTATGTAAGGCATGGAATGTTTTTTTTGTTTTCATTGCATAATGTGGTGCGGGTGATGGTAGTCCAGAATTTTATCGTAGTACGTCGACAGATATTAACACATTCATTTGTTTTTAACTATTACTCACGCTCATAAATAATTGAATCTTATTAGTTGTCACACTGAAGAAAGTAATGCTAATGTTTTAAGATGCTACCGTGATACTTTATGTGTGTTATAGAAGAAAATCTGACTGACGATGGCCCAAGCTGCTGCGCCGTGCAGCTCTCCGAGCTGCTGTCCTGAGTGGCTCTCAAAGCTGCTGTCCTCAGCGGCTCTCCGAGCTGCTATCCGGTGAGGCTCTCCGAGAAACTGTGCGAGTGAGATGAATGTAAGGCATGGAATGTTTTTTTTTGTTTTCATTGCATAATGTGGTGCGGGTGATGGTAGTCCAGAATTTTATCGTAGTACGTAGACAGATATTAACACATTCATTTGTTTTTAACTATTACTCACGCTCATAAATAATTGAATCTTATTAGTTGTCACACTGAAGAAAGTAATGCTAATGTTTTAAGATGCTACCGTGATACTTTTTGTATGTTATAGAAGAATATCTGACTGACGATGGCCCAAGCTGCTGCGCCGTGCAGCTCCCCGAGCTGCTGTCCTGAGTGGCTCTCCGAGCTGCTGTCCTCAACGGCTCTCAGAGCTGCTATCCGGAGAGGCTCTCCGAGAAGCTGTCTTTGGGTGCGAGTGAGATGTATGTAAGGCATGGAATGTTTTTTTTTGTTTTCATTGCATAATGTGGTGCGGGTGATGGTAGTCCAGAATTTTATCGTAGTACGTCGACAGATATTAACACATTCATTTGTTTTTAACTATTACTCACGCTCATAAATAATTGAATCTTATTAGTTGTCACACTGAAGAAAGTAATGCTAATGTTTTAAGATGCTACCGTGATACTTTTTGTGTGTTATAGAAGAATATCTGACTGACGATGGCCCAAGCTGCTGCGCCGTGCAGCTCTCCGAGCTGCTGTCCTGAGTGCCTCTCCGAGCTGCTGTCCTCAGCGGCTCTCCGAGCTGCTATCCGGAGAGGCTCTCCGAGAAACTGTGCGAGTGAGATGTATGTAAGGCATGGAATGTTTTTTTTGTTTTCATTGCATAATGTGGTGCGGGTGATGGTAGTCCAGAATTTTATCGTAGTACGTAGACAGATATTAACATTCATTTGTTTTTAACTATTACTCACGCTCATAAATAATTGAATCTATCTGTTGTCACACTGAAGCATGTAATGCTACTGTTTTAAGATGCTACCGTGATACTTTTTGTGTGTTATAGAAGAATATCTGACTGACGATGGCTCAAGCTGCTGCGCCGTGCAGCTCTCCGAGCTGCTGCCCTGAGTGGCTCTCCGAGCTGCTGTCCTCAGCGACTCTCCGAGCTGCTATCCGGAGAGGCTCTCCGAGAAGCTGTCTTTGGGTGCGAGTGAGATGTATGTAAGGCATGGAATGTTTTTTTTGTTTTCATTGCATAATGTGGTGCGGGTGATGGTAGTCCAGAATTTTATCGTAGTACGTCGACAGATATTAACACATTCATTTGTTTTTAACTATTACTCACGCTCATAAATAATTGAATCTTATTAGTTGTCACACTGAAGAAAGTAATGCTAATGTTTTAAGATGCTACCGTGATACTTTTTGTGTGTTATAGAAGAATATCTGACTGACGATGGCCCAAGCTGCTGCGCCGTGCAGCTCTCCGAGCTGCTGTCCTGAGTGGCTCTCCGAGCTGCTGTCCTCAGCGGCTCTCCGAGCTGCTATCCGGAGAGGCTCTCCGAGAAACTGTGCGAGTGAGATGTATGTAAGGCATGGAATGTTTTTTTTGTTTTCATTGCATAATGTGGTGCGGGTGATGGTAGTCCAGAATTTTATCGTAGTACGTAGACAAATATTAACACATTCATTTGTTTTTAACTATTACTCACGCTCATAAATAATTGAATCTTATTAGTTGTCACACTGAAGAAAGTAATGCTAATGTTTTAAGATGCTACCGTGATACTTTTTGTGTGTTATAGAAAAATATCTGACTGACGATGGCCCAAGCTGCTGCGCCGTGCAGCTCTCCGAGCTGCTGTCCTGAGTGGCTCTCAGAGCTGCTGTCCTCAGCGGCTCTCCGAGCTGCTATCCGGAGAGGCTCTCCGAGAAGCTGTCTTTGGGTGCGAGTGAGATGTATGTAAGGCATGGAATGTTTTTTTTGTTTTCATTGCATAATGTGGTGCGGGTGATGGTAGTCCAGAATTTTATCGTTGACGTCGACAGATATTAACACATTCATTTGTTTTTAACTATTACTCACGCTCATAAATAATTGAATCTTATTAGTTGTCACACTGAAGAAAGTAATGCTTATGTTTTAAGATGCTACCGTGATACTTTTTGTGTGTTATAGAAGAATATCTGACTGACGATGGCCCAAGCTGCTGCGCCGTGCAGCTCTCCGAGCTGCTGTCCTGAGTGGCTCTCCGAGCTGCTGTCTCAGCGGCTCTCGGAGCTGCTATCCGGAGAGGCTCTCCGAGAAACTATGCGAGTGAGATGTATGTAAGGCATGGAATGTTTTTTTTGTTTTCATTGCATAATGTGGTGCGGGTGATGGTAGTCCAGAATTTTATCGTAGTACGTAGACAGATATTAACACATTCATTTGTTTTTAACTATTACTCACGCTCATAAATAATTGAATCTTATTAGTTGTCACACTGAAGAAAGTAATGCTAATGTTTTAAGATGCTACCGTGATACTTTATGTGTGTTATAGAAGAAAATCTGACTGACGATGGCCCAAGCTGCTGCGCCGTGCAGCTCTCCGAGCTGCTGTCCTGAGTGGCTTTCAGAGCTGCTGTCCTCAGCGGCTCTCCGAGCTGCTATCCGGTGAGGCTCTCCGAGAAACTGTGCGAGTGAGATGAATGTAAGGCATGGAATGTTTTTTTTTGTTTTCATTGCATAATGTGGTGCGGGTGATGGTAGTCCAGAATTTTATCGTAGTACGTCGACAGATATTAACACATTCATTTGTTTTTAACTATTACTCACGCTCATAAATAATTGAATCTTATTAGTTGTCACACTGAAGAAAGTAATGCTAATGTTTTAAGATGCTACCGTGATACTTTTTGTGTGTTATAGAAGAATATCTGACTGACGATGGCCCAAGCTGCTGCGCCGTGCAGCTCCCCGAGCTGCTGTCCTGAGTGGCTCTCCGAGCTGCTGTCCTCAACGGCTCTCAGAGCTGCTATCCGGAGAGGCTCTCCGAGAAGCTGTCTTTGGGTGCGAGTGAGATGTATGTAAGGCATGGAATGTTTTTTTTTGTTTTCATAGCATAATGTGGTGCGGGTGATGGTAGTCCAGAATTTTATCGTAGTACGTCGACAGATATTAACACATTCATTTGTTTTTAACTATTACTCACGCTCATAAATAATTGAATCTTATTAGTTGTCACACTGAAGAAAGTAATGCTAATGTTTTAAGATGCTACCGTGATACTTTTTGTGTGTTATAGAAGAATATCTGACTGACGATGGCCCAAGCTGCTGCGCCGTGCAGCTCTCCGAGCTGCTGTCCTGAGTGCCTCTCCGAGCTGCTGTCCTCAGCGGCTCTCCGAGCTGCTATCCGGAGAGGCTCTCCGAGAAACTGTGCGAGTGAGATGTATGTAAGGCATGGAATGTTTTTTTTGTTTTCATTGCATAATGTGGTGCGGGTGATGGTAGTCCAGAATTTTATCGTAGTACGTAGACAGATATTAACATTCATTTGTTTTTAACTATTACTCACGCTCATAAATAATTGAATCTATCTGTTGTCACACTGAAGAATGTAATGCTACTGTTTTAAGATGCTACCGTGATACTTTTTGTGTGTTATAGAAGAATATCTGACTGACGATGGCTCAAGCTGCTGCGCCGTGCAGCTCTCCGAGCTGCTGCCCTGAGTGGCTCTCCGAGCTGCTGTCCTCAGCGACTCTCCGAGCTGCTATCCGGAGAGGCTCTCCGAGAAGCTGTCTTTGGGTGCGAGTGAGATGTATGTAAGGCATGGAATGTTGTTTTTGTTTTCATTGCATAATGTGGTGCGGGTGATGGTAGTCCAGAATTTTATCGTAGTACGTCGACAGATATTAACACATTCATTTGTTTTTAACTATTACTCACGCTCATAAATAATTGAATCTTATTTGTTGTCACACTGAAGAAAGTAATGCTAATGTTTTAAGATGCTACCGTGATACTTTTTGTGTGTTATAGAAGAATATCTGACTGACGATGGCCCAAGCTGCTGCGCCGTGCAGCTCTCCGAGCTGCTGTCCTGAGTGGCTCTCCGAGCTGCTGTCCTCAGCGGCTCTCCGAGCTGCTATCCGGAGAGGCTCTCCGAGAAACTGTGCGAGTGAGATGTATGTAAGGCATGGAATGTTTTTTTTGTTTTCATTGCATAATGTGGTGCGGGTGATGGTAGTCCAGAATTTTATCGTAGTACGTAGACAAATATTATCACATTCATTTGTTTTTAACTATTACTCACGCTCATAAATAATTCGGTATGTAAAGTTTTTTTTTGGTATTTTTTTTATATTTTTATTTCGTAGATTAGGTCATTATAAGAAACTAATTTCAATATTTTTGTTTTATATTCAGTAGTTATTTTATAATATTTTTTTGAAAATTTGAATCCTATGACGTCACTTTTTTGCACAAATATGTAGTTGCGTTGAGGAGCCAAGAAAAGCACGCGAGTAAAAAAAAAGAAACTAGAATTTACTTTGACACTTGACAGTGACACCTACTAATTCGTAAGTCTCTATTCAATCAAAACAAAAGTCCGCTCGTGTTGTGAATCGATAATAAAATGCAAAAAAGTGACGTCATTTAGAGGTCAATGAAAGTCGAATTATTTCATCGTTTTTTTGTTAAAATAAATGTCATCTTATCGTTTTAAAAGGTCAGAGTAGAAAAATAAGGGTTTGTAACATAAAATCTCGAAATGGTTTCGGAATTGGCATAGGTTAATTTTTTTTAGCATACCGAATTGAATCTTATTAGTTGTCACACTGAAGAAAGTAATGCTAATGTTTTAAGATGCTACCGTGATACTTTTTGTGTGTTATAGAAGAATATCTGACTGACGATGGCCCAAGCTGCTGCGCCGTGCAGCTCTCCGAGCTGCTGTCCTGAGTGGCTCTCAGAGCTGCTGTCCTCAGCGGCTCTCCGAGCTGCTATCCGGTGAGGCTCTCCGAGAAACTGTGCGAGTGAGATGTATGTAAGGCATGGAATGTTTTTTTTGTTTTCATTGCATAATGTGGTGCGGGTGATGGTAGTCCAGAATTTTATCGTAGTACGTCGACAGATATTAACACATTCATTTGTTTTTAACTATTACTCACGCTCATAAATAATTGAATCTTATTAGTTGTCACACTGAAGAAAGTAATGCTAATGTTTTAAGATGCTACCGTGATACTTTTTGTGTGTTATAGAAGAATATCTGACTGACGATGGCCCAAGCTGCTGCGCCGTGCAGCTCTCCGAGCTGCTGTCCTGAGTGCCTCTCCGAGCTGCTGTCCTCAGCGGCTCTCCGAGCTGCTATCCGGAGAGGCTCTCCGAGAAACTGTGCGAGTGAGATGTATGTAAGGCATGGAATGTTTTTTTTGTTTTCATTGCATAATGTGGTGCGGGTGATGGTAGTCCAGAATTTTATCGTAGTACGTAGACAGATATTAACATTCATTTGTTTTTAACTATTACTCACGCTCATAAATAATTGAATCTATCTGTTGTCACACTGAAGAAAGTAATGCTAATGTTTTAAGATGCTACCGTGATACTTTTTGTGTGTTATAGAAGAATATCTGACTGACGATGGCTCAAGCTGCTGCGCCGTGCAGCTCTCCGAGCTGCTGCCCTGAGTGGCTCTCCGAGCTGCTGTCCTCAGCGACTCTCCGAGCTGCTATCCGGAGAGGCTCTCCGAGAAGCTGTCTTTGGGTGCGAGTGAGATGTATGTAAGGCATGGAATGTTTTTTTTTGTTTTCATTGCATAATGTGGTGCGGGTGATGGTAGTCCAGAATTTTATCGTAGTACGTCGACAGATTTTAACACATTCATTTGTTTTTAACTATTACTCACGCTCATAAATAATTGAATCTTATTAGTTGTCACACTGAAGAAAGTAATGCTAATGTTTTAAGATGCTACCGTGATACTTTTTGTGTGTAATAGAAGAATATCTGACTGACGATGGCCCAAGCTGCTAGGCCGTGCAGCTTTCCGAGCCGCTGTCCTGAGTGGCTCTCCGAGCTGCTATTCTGAGCGGCTCTCGGAACTGCTATCCGGAGAGGCTCTCCGAGAAGCTGTCTTTGGTATGCATTAATAAAGAATAATATCACTAAACTGTGCGAGTAAGATGTATGTAAGGCATGGAATGTTTTTCTTTGTTTTCATTGCATAGTGTGGTGCGGGTGATGGAAGTCCAGAATTTTATCGTAGTACGTCGACAGATATTAACACATTCATTTGTTTTTAACTATTACTCACGCTCATAAATAATTGAATCTATCTGTTGTCACACTGAAGAAAGTAATGCTAATGTTTTAAGATGCTACCGTGATACTTTTTGTGTGTTATAGAAGAATATCTGACTGACGATGGCCCAAGCTGCTGCGCCGTGCAGCTCTCCGAGCTGCTGTCCTGAGTGGCTCTCCGAGCTGCTGTCCTCAACGGCTCTCAGAGCTGCTATCCGGAGAGGCTCTCCGAGAAGCTGTCTTTGGGTGCGAGTGAGATGTATGTAAGGCATGGAATGTTTTTTTTTGTTTTCATTGCATAATGTGGTGCGGGTGATGGTAGTCCAGAATTTTATCGTAGTACGTCGACAGATATTAACACATTCATTTGTTTTTAACTATTACTCACGCTCATAAATAATTGAATCTTATTAGTTGTCACACTGAAGAAAGTAATGCTAATGTTTTAAGATGCTACCGTGATACTTTTTGTGTGTTATAGAAGAAAATCTGACTGACGATGGCCCAAGCTGCTGCGCCGTGCAGCTCTCCGAGCTGCTGTCCTGAGTGGCTCTCAGAGCTGCTATCCGGTGAGGCTCTCCGAGAAACTGTGCGAGTGAGATGTATGTAAGGCATGGAATGTTTTTTTTTGTTTTCATTGCATAATGTGGTGCGGGTGATGGTAGTCCAGAATTTTATCGTAGTACGTCGACAGATATTAACACATTCATTTGTTTTTAACTATTACTCACGCTCATAAATAATTGAATCTTATTAGTTGTCACACTGAAGAAAGTAATGCTAATGTTTTAAGATGCTACCGTGATACTTTTTGTGTGTTATAGAAGAATATCTGACTGACGATGGCCCAAGCTGCTGCGCCGTGCAGCTCTCCGAGCTGCTGTCCTGAGTGGCTCTCCGAGCTGCTGTCCTCAGCGGCTCTCCGAGCTGCTGTCCTCAGCGGCTCTCCGAGCTGCTATCCGGAGAGGCTCTCCGAGAAACTGTGCGAGTGAGATGTGTGTAAGGCATGGAATGTTTTTTTTGTTTTCATTGCATAATGTGGTGCGGGTGATGGTAGTCCAGAATTTTATCGTAGTACGTAGACAGATATTAACACATTCATTTGTTTTTAACTATTACTCACGCTCATAAATAATTGAATCTTATTAGTTGTCACACTGAAGAAAGTAATGCTAATGTTTTAAGATGCTACCGTGATACTTTTTGTGTGTTATAGAAGAATATCTGACTGACGATGGCCCAAGCTGCTGCGCCGTGCAGCTCTCCGAGCTGCTGTCCTGAGTGGCTCTCAGAGCTGCTGTCCTCAGCGGCTCTCCGAGCTGCTATCCGGTGAGGCTCTCCGAGAAACTGTGCGAGTGAGATGTATGTAAGGCATGGAATGTTTTTTTTGTTTTCATTGCATAATGTGGTGCGGGTGATGGTAGTCCAGAATTTTATCGTAGTACGTAGACAGATATTAACACATTCATTTGTTTTTAACTATTACTCACGCTCATAAATAATTGAATCTTATTAGTTGTCACACTGAAGAAAGTAATGCTAATGTTTTAAGATGCTACCGTGATACTTTTTGTGTGTTATAGAAGAATATCTGACTGACGATGGCCCAAGCTGCTGCGCCGTGCAGCTCTCCGAGCTGCTGTCCTGAGTGGCTCTCCGAGCTGCTGTCCTCAACGGCTCTCCGAGCTGCTATCCGGAGAGGCTCTCCGAGAAGCTGTCTTTGGGTGCGAGTGAGATGTATGTAAGGCATGGAATGTTTTTTTTGTTTTCATTGCATAATGTGGTGCGGGTGATGGTAGTCAGAATTTTATCGTAGTACGTCGACAGATATTAACACATTCATTTGTTTTTAACTATTACTCACGCTCATAAATAATTGAATCTTATTAGTTGTCACACTGAAGAAAGTAATGCTAATGTTTTAAGATGCTACCGTGATACTTTTTGTGTGTTATAGAAGAATATCTGACTGACGATGGCCCAAGCTGCTGCGCCGTGCAGCTCTCCGAGCTGCTGTCCTGAGTGGCTCTCCGAGCTGCTGTCTCAGCGGATCTCCGAGCTGCTATCCGGAGAGGCTCTCCGAGAAACTGTGCGAGTGAGATGTATGTAAGGCATGGAATGTTTTTTTGTTTTCATTGCATAATGTGGTGCGGGTGATGGTAGTCCAGAATTTTATCGTAGTACGTAGACAGATATTAACACATTCATTTGTTTTTAACTATTACTCACGCTCATAAATAATTGAATCTTATTAGTTGTCACACTGAAGAAAGTAATGCTAATGTTTAAAGATGCTACCGTGATACTTTTTGTGTGTTATAGAAGAAAATCTGACTGACGATGGCCCAAGCTGCTGCGCCGTGCAGCTCTCCGAGCTGCTGTCCTGAGTGGCTCTCAGAGCTGCTGTCCTCAACGGCTCTCCGAGCTGCTATCCGGTGAGGCTCTCCGAGAAACTGTGCGAGTGAGATGTATGTAAGGCATGGAATGTTTTTTTTTGTGTTCATTGCATAATGTGGTGCGGGTGATGGTAGTCCAGAATTTTATCGTAGTACGTAGACAGATATTAACACATTCATTTGTTTTTAACTATTACTCACGCTCATAAATAATTGAATCTTATTAGTTGTCACACTGAAGAAAGTAATGCTAATGTTTTAAGATGCTACCGTGATACTTTTTGTGTGTTATAGAAGAATATCTGACTGACGATGGCCCAAGCTGCTGCGCCGTGCAGCTCTCCGAGCTGCTGTCCTGAGTGGCTCTCCGAGCTGCTGTCCTCAGCGGCTCTCCGAGCTGCTGTCCTCAGCGGCTCTCCGAGCTGCTATCCGGAGAGGCTCTCCGAGAAGCTGTCTTTGGGTGCGAGTGAGATGTATGTAAGGCATGGAATGTTTTTTTTTGTTTTCATTGCATAATGTGGTGCGGGTGATGGTAGTCCAGAATTTTATCGTAGTAAGTCGACAGATATTAACACATTCATTTGTTTTTAACTATTACTCACGCTCATAAATAATTGAATCTTATTAGTTGTCACACTGAAGAAAGTAATGCTAATGTTTTAAGATGCTACCGTGATACTTTTTGTGTGTTATAGAAGAAAATCTGAGTGACGATGGCCCAAGCTGCTGCGCCGTGAAGCTCTCCGAGCTGCTGTCCTGAGTGGCTCTCAGAGCTGCTATCCGGTGAGGCTCTCCGAGAAACTGTGCGAGTGAGATGTATGTAAGGCATGGAATGTTTTTTTTTGTTTCCATTGCATAATGTGGTGCGGGTGATGGTAGTCCAGAATTTTATCGTAGTACGTAGACAGATATTAACACATTCATTTATTTTTAACTATTACTCACGCTCATAAATAATTGAATCTTATTAGTTGTCACACTGAAGAAAGTAATGCTAATGTTTTAAGATGCTACCGTGATACTTTTTGTGTGTTATAGAAAAATATCTGACTGACGATGGCCCAAGCTGCTGCGCCGTGCAGCTCTCCGAGCTGCTGTCCTGAGTGGCTCTCAGAGCTGCTGTCCTCAGCGGCTCTCCGAGCTGCTATCCGGAGAGGCTCTCCGAGAAGCTGTCTTTGGGTGCGAGTGAGATGTATGTAAGGCATGGAATGTTTTTTTTGTTTTCATTGCATAATGTGGTGCGGGTGATGGTAGTCCAGAATTTTATCGTAGTACGTCGACAGATATTAACACATTCATTTGTTTTTAACTATTACTCACGCTCATAAATAATTGAATCTTATTAGTTGTCACACTGAAGAAAGTAATGCTAATGTTTTAAGATGCTACCGTGATACTTTATGTGTGTTATAGAAGAAAATCTGACTGACGATGGCCCAAGCTGCTGCGCCGTGCAGCTCTCCGAGCTGCTGTCCTGAGTGGCTCTCAAAGCTGCTGTCCTCAGCGGCTCTCCGAGCTGCTATCCGGTGAGGCTCTCCGAGAAACTGTGCGAGTGAGATGAATGTAAGGCATGGAATGTTTTTTTTTGTTTTCATTGCATAATGTGGTGCGGGTGATGGTAGTCCAGAATTTTATCGTAGTACGTAGACAGATATTAACACATTCATTTGTTTTTAACTATTACTCACGCTCATAAATAATTGAATCTTATTAGTTGTCACACTGAAGAAAGTAATGCTAATGTTTTAAGATGCTACCGTGATACTTTTTGTATGTTATAGAAGAATATCTGACTGACGATGGCCCAAGCTGCTGCGCCGTGCAGCTCCCCGAGCTGCTGTCCTGAGTGGCTCTCCGAGCTGCTGTCCTCAACGGCTCTCAGAGCTGCTATCCGGAGAGGCTCTCCGAGAAGCTGTCTTTGGGTGCGAGTGAGATGTATGTAAGGCATGGAATGTTTTTTTTTGTTTTCATTGCATAATGTGGTGCGGGTGATGGTAGTCCAGAATTTTATCGTAGTACGTCGACAGATATTAACACATTCATTTGTTTTTAACTATTACTCACGCTCATAAATAATTGAATCTTATTAGTTGTCACACTGAAGAAAGTAATGCTAATGTTTTAAGATGCTACCGTGATACTTTTTGTGTGTTATAGAAGAATATCTGACTGACGATGGCCCAAGCTGCTGCGCCGTGCAGCTCTCCGAGCTGCTGTCCTGAGTGGCTCTCCGAGCTGCTGTCCTCAGCGGCTCTCCGAGCTGCTATCCGGAGAGGCTCTCCGAGAAACTGTGCGAGTGAGATGTATGTAAGGCATGGAATGTTTTTTTTGTTTTCATTGCATAATGTGGTGCGGGTGATGGTAGTCCAGAATTTTATCGTAGTACGTAGACAGATATTAACATTCATTTGTTTTTAACTATTACTCACGCTCATAAATAATTGAATCTATCTGTTGTCACACTGAAGCATGTAATGCTACTGTTTTAAGATGCTACCGTGATACTTTTTGTGTGTTATAGAAGAATATCTGACTGACGATGGCTCAAGCTGCTGCGCCGTGCAGCTCTCCGAGCTGCTGCCCTGAGTGGCTCTCCGAGCTGCTGTCCTCAGCGCCTCTCCGAGCTGCTATCCGGAGAGGCTCTCCGAGAAGCTGTCTTTGGGTGCGAGTGAGATGTATGTAAGGCATGGAATGTTTTTTTTGTTTTCATTGCATAATGTGGTGCGGGTGATGGTAGTCCAGAATTTTATCGTAGTACGTCGACAGATATTAACACATTCATTTGTTTTTAACTATTACTCACGCTCATAAATAATTGAATCTTATTAGTTGTCACACTGAAGAAAGTAATGCTAATGTTTTAAGATGCTACCGTGATACTTTTTGTGTGTTATAGAAGAATATCTGACTGACGATGGCCCAAGCTGCTGCGCCGTGCAGCTCTCCGAGCTGCTGTCCTGAGTGGCTCTCCGAGCTGCTGTCCTCAGCGGCTCTCCGAGCTGCTATCCGGAGAGGCTCTCCGAGAAACTGTGCGAGTGAGATGTATGTAAGGCATGGAATGTTTTTTTTGTTTTCATTGCATAATGTGGTGCGGGTGATGGTAGTCCAGAATTTTATCGTAGTACGTAGACAAATATTAACACATTCATTTGTTTTTAACTATTACTCACGCTCATAAATAATTGAATCTTATTAGTTGTCACACTGAAGAAAGTAATGCTAATGTTTTAAGATGCTACCGTGATACTTTTTGTGTGTTATAGAAAAATATCTGACTGACGATGGCCCAAGCTGCTGCGCCGTGCAGCTCTCCGAGCTGCTGTCCTGAGTGGCTCTCAGAGCTGCTGTCCTCAGCGGCTCTCCGAGCTGCTATCCGGAGAGGCTCTCCGAGAAGCTGTCTTTGGGTGCGAGTGAGATGTATGTAAGGCATGGAATGTTTTTTTTGTTTTCATTGCATAATGTGGTGCGGGTGATGGTAGTCCAGAATTTTATCGTAGTACGTCGACAGATATTAACACATTCATTTGTTTTTAACTATTACTCACGCTCATAAATAATTGAATCTTATTAGTTGTCACACTGAAGAAAGTAATGCTAATGTTTTAAGATGCTACCGTGATACTTTTTGTGTGTTATAGAAGAATATCTGACTGACGATGGCCCAAGCTGCTGCGCCGTGCAGCTCTCCGAGCTGCTGTCCTGAGTGGCTCTCCGAGCTGCTGTCTCAGCGGCTCTCGGAGCTGCTATCCGGAGAGGCTCTCCGAGAAACTATGCGAGTGAGATGTATGTAAGGCATGGAATGTTTTTTTTGTTTTCATTGCATAATGTGGTGCGGGTGATGGTAGTCCAGAATTTTATCGTAGTACGTAGACAGATATTAACACATTCATTTGTTTTTAACTATTACTCACGCTCATAAATAATTGAATCTTATTAGTTGTCACACTGAAGAAAGTAATGCTAATGTTTTAAGATGCTACCGTGATACTTTATGTGTGTTATAGAAGAAAATCTGACTGACGATGGCCCAAGCTGCTGCGCCGTGCAGCTCTCCGAGCTGCTGTCCTGAGTGGCTCTCAGAGCTGCTGTCCTCAGCGGCTCTCCGAGCTGCTATCCGAGCTGCTATCCGGTGAGGCTCTCCGAGAAACTGTGCGAGTGAGATGAATGTAAGGCATGGAATGTTTTTTTTTGTTTTCATTGCATAATGTGGTGCGGGTGATGGTAGTCCAGAATTTTATCGTAGTACGTCGACAGATATTAACACATTCATTTGTTTTTAACTATTACTCACGCTCATAAATAATTGAATCTTATTAGTTGTCACACTGAAGAAAGTAATGCTAATGTTTTAAGATGCTACCGTGATACTTTTTGTGTGTTATAGAAGAATATCTGACTGACGATGGCCCAAGCTGCTGCGCCGTGCAGCTCCCCGAGCTGCTGTCCTGAGTGGCTCTCCGAGCTGCTGTCCTCAACGGCTCTCAGAGCTGCTATCCGGAGAGGCTCTCCGAGAAGCTGTCTTTGGGTGCGAGTGAGATGTATGTAAGGCATGGAATGTTTTTTTTTGTTTTCATAGCATAATGTGGTGCGGGTGATGGTAGTCCAGAATTTTATCGTAGTACGTCGACAGATATTAACACATTCATTTGTTTTTAACTATTACTCACGCTCATAAATAATTGAATCTTATAAGTTGTCACACTGAAGAAAGTAATGCTAATGTTTTAAGATGCTACCGTGATACTTTTTGTGTGTTATAGAAGAATATCTGACTGACGATGGCCCAAGCTGCTGCGCCGTGCAGCTCTCCGAGCTGCTGTCCTGAGTGCCTCTCCGAGCTGCTGTCCTCAGCGGCTCTCCGAGCTGCTATCCGGAGAGGCTCTCCGAGAAACTGTGCGAGTGAGATGTATGTAAGGCATGGAATGTTTTTTTTGTTTTCATTGCATAATGTGGTGCGGGTGATGGTAGTCCAGAATTTTATCGTAGTACGTAGACAGATATTAACATTCATTTGTTTTTAACTATTACTCACGCTCATAAATAATTGAATCTATCTGTTGTCACACTGAAGAATGTAATGCTACTGTTTTAAGATGCTACCGTGATACTTTTTGTGTGTTATAGAAGAATATCTGACTGACGATGGCTCAAGCTGCTGCGCCGTGCAGCTCTCCGAGCTGCTGCCCTGAGTGGCTCTCCGAGCTGCTGTCCTCAGCGACTCTCCGAGCTGCTATCCGGAGAGGCTCTCCGAGAAGCTGTCTTTGGGTGCGAGTGAGATGTATGTAAGGCATGGAATGTTTTTTTTGTTTTCATTGCATAATGTGGTGCGGGTGATGGTAGTCCAGAATTTTATCGTAGTACGTCGACAGATATTAACACATTCATTTGTTTTTAACTATTACTCACGCTCATAAATAATTGAATCTTATTAGTTGTCACACTGAAGAAAGTAATGCTAATGTTTTAAGATGCTACCGTGATACTTTTTGTGTGTTATAGAAGAATATCTGACTGACGATGGCCCAAGCTGCTGCGCCGTGCAGCTCTCCGAGCTGCTGTCCTGAGTGGCTCTCCGAGCTGCTGTCCTCAGCGGCTCTCCGAGCTGCTATCCGGAGAGGCTCTCCGAGAAACTGTGCGAGTGAGATGTATGTAAGGCATGGAATGTTTTTTTTGTTTTCATTGCATAATGTGGTGCGGGTGATGGTAGTCCAGAATTTTATCGTAGTACGTAGACAAATATTAACACATTCATTTGTTTTTAACTATTACTCACGCTCATAAATAATTCGGTATGTAAAGTTTTTTTTTGGTATTTTTTTTATATTTTTATTTCGTAGATTAGGTCATTATAAGAAACTAATTTCAATATTTTTGTTTTATATTCAGTAGTTATTTTATAATATTTTTTTGAAAATTTGAATCCTATGACGTCACTTTTTTGCACAAATATGTAGTTGCGTTGAGGAGCCAAGAAAAGCACGCGAGTAAAAAAAAAGAAACTAGAATTTACTTTGACACTTGACAGTGACACCTACTAATTCGTAAGTCTCTATTCAATCAAAACAAAAGTCCGCTCGTGTTGTGAATCGATAATAAAATGCAAAAAAGTGACGTCATTTAGAGGTCAATGAAAGTCGAATTATTTCATCGTTTTTTGTTAAAATAAATGTCATCTTATCGTTTTAAAAGGTCAGAGTAGAAAAATAAGGGTTTGTAACATAAAATCTCGAAATGGTTTCGGAATTGGCATAGGTTAATTTTTTTTAGCATACCGAATTGAATCTTATTAGTTGTCACACTGAAGAAAGTAATGCTAATGTTTTAAGATGCTACCGTGATACTTTTTGTGTGTTATAGAAGAATATCTGACTGACGATGGCCCAAGCTGCTGCGCCGTGCAGCTCTCCGAGCTGCTGTCCTGAGTGGCTCTCAGAGCTGCTGTCCTCAGCGGCTCTCCGAGCTGCTATCCGGTGAGGCTCTCCGAGAAACTGTGCGAGTGAGATGTATGTAAGGCATGGAATGTTTTTTTTGTTTTCATTGCATAATGTGGTGCGGGTGATGGTAGTCCAGAATTTTATCGTAGTACGTCGACAGATATTAACACATTCATTTGTTTTTAACTATTACTCACGCTCATAAATAATTGAATCTTATTAGTTGTCACACTGAAGAAAGTAATGCTAATGTTTTAAGATGCTACCGTGATACTTTTTGTGTGTTATAGAAGAATATCTGACTGACGATGGCCCAAGCTGCTGCGCCGTGCAGCTCTCCGAGCTGCTGTCCTGAGTGGCTCTCCGAGCTGCTGTCCTCAGCGGCTCTCCGAGCTGCTATCCGGAGAGGCTCTCCGAGAAACTGTGCGAGTGAGATGTATGTAAGGCATGGAATGTTTTTTTTGTTTTCATTGCATAATGTGGTGCGGGTGATGGTAGTCCAGAATTTTATCGTAGTACGTAGACAAATATTAACACATTCATTTGTTTTTAACTATTACTCACGCTCATAAATAATTCGGTATGTAAAGTTTTTTTTTTGGTATTTTTTTTATATTTTTATATCGTAGATTAGGTCATTATAAGAAACTAATTTCAATATTTTTGTTTTATATTCAGTAGTTATTTTATAATATTTTTTTGAAAATTTGAATCCTATGACGTCACTTTTTTGCACAAATATGTAGTTGCGTTGAGGAGCCAAGAAAAGCACGCGAGTAAAAAAAAAGAAACTAGAATTTACTTTGACACTTGACAGTGACACCTACTAATTCGTAAGTCTCTATTCAATCAAAACAAAAGTCCGCTCGTGTTGTGAATCGATAATAAAATGCAAAAAAGTGACGTCATTTAGAGGTCAATGAAAGTCGAATTATTTCATCGTTTTTTGTTAAAATAAATGTCATCTTATCGTTTGAAAAGGTCAGAGTAGAAAAATAAGGGTTTGTAACATAAAATCTCGAAATGGTTTCGGAATTGGCATAGGTTAATTTTTTTTAGCATACCGAATTGAATCTTATTAGTTGTCACACTGAAGAAAGTAATGCTAATGTTTTAAGATGCTACCGTGATACTTTTTGTGTGTTATAGAAGAATATCTGACTGACGATGGCCCAAGCTGCTGCGCCGTGCAGCTCTCCGAGCTGCTGTCCTGAGTGGCTCTCAGAGCTGCTGTCCTCAGCGGCTCTCCGAGCTGCTATCCGGTGAGGCTCTCCGAGAAACTGTGCGAGTGAGATGTATGTAAGGCATGGAATGTTTTTTTTGTTTTCATTGCATAATGTGGTGCGGGTGATGGTAGTCCAGAATTTTATCGTAGTACGTCGACAGATATTAACACATTCATTTGTTTTTAACTATTACTCACGCTCATAAATAATTGAATCTTATTAGTTGTCACACTGAAGAAAGTAATGCTAATGTTTTAAGATGCTACCGTGATACTTTTTGTGTGTTATAGAAGAATATCTGACTGACGATGGCCCAAGCTGCTGCGCCGTGCAGCTCTCCGAGCTGCTGTCCTGAGTGCCTCTCCGAGCTGCTGTCCTCAGCGGCTCTCCGAGCTGCTATCCGGAGAGGCTCTCCGAGAAACTGTGCGAGTGAGATGTATGTAAGGCATGGAATGTTTTTTTTGTTTTCATTGCATAATGTGGTGCGGGTGATGGTAGTCCAGAATTTTATCGTAGTACGTAGACAGATATTAACATTCATTTGTTTTTAACTATTACTCACGCTCATAAATAATTGAATCTATCTGTTGTCACACTGAAGAAAGTAATGCTAATGTTTTAAGATGCTACCGTGATACTTTTTGTGTGTTATAGAAGAATATCTGACTGACGATGGCTCAAGCTGCTGCGCCGTGCAGCTCTCCGAGCTGCTGCCCTGAGTGGCTCTCCGAGCTGCTGTCCTCAGCGACTCTCCGAGCTGCTATCCGGAGAGGCTCTCCGAGAAGCTGTCTTTGGGTGCGAGTGAGATGTATGTAAGGCATGGAATGTTTTTTTTTGTTTTCATTGCATAATGTGGTGCGGGTGATGGTAGTCCAGAATTTTATCGTAGTACGTCGACAGATATTAACACATTTATTTGTTTTTAACTATTACTCACGCTCATAAATAATTGAATCTTATTAGTTGTCACACTGAAGAAAGTAATGCTAATGTTTTAAGATGCTACCGTGATACTTTTTGTGTGTTATAGAAGAATATCTGACTGACGATGGCCCAAGCTGCTGCGCCGTGCAGCTCTCCGAGCTGCTGTCCTGAGTGGCTCTCCGAGCTGCTGTCCTCAGCGGCTCTCCGAGCTGCTATCCGGAGAGGCTCTCCGAGAAACTGTGCGAGTGAGATGTATGTAAGGCATGGAATGTTTTTTTTTGTTTTCATTGCATAATGTGGTGCGGGTGATGGTAGTCCAGAATTTTATCGTAGTACGTAGACAAATATTAACACATTCATTTGTTTTTAACTATTACTCACGCTCATAAATAATTGAATCTTATTAGTTGTCACACTGAAGAAAGTAATGCTAATGTTTTAAGATGCTACCGTGATACTTTTTGTATGTTATAGAAGAATATCTGACTGACGATGGCCCAAGCTGCTGCGCCGTGCAGCTCCCCGAGCTGCTGTCCTGAGTGGCTCTCCGAGCTGCTGTCCTCAACGGCTCTCAGAGCTGCTATCCGGAGAGGCTCTCCGAGAAGCTGTCTTTGGGTGCGAGTGAGATGTATGTAAGGCATGGAATGTTTTTTTTTGTTTTCATTGCATAATGTGGTGCGGGTGATGGTAGTCCAGAATTTTATCGTAGTACGTCGACAGATATTAACACATTCATTTGTTTTTAACTATTACTCACGCTCATAAATAATTGAATCTTATTAGTTGTCACACTGAAGAAAGTAATGCTAATGTTTTAAGATGCTACCGTGATACTTTTTGTGTGTTATAGAAGAATATCTGACTGACGATGGCCCAAGCTGCTGCGCCGTGCAGCTCTCCGAGCTGCTGTCCTGAGTGCCTCTCCGAGCTGCTGTCCTCAGCGGCTCTCCGAGCTGCTATCCGGAGAGGCTCTCCGAGAAACTGTGCGAGTGAGATGTATGTAAGGCATGGAATGTTTTTTTTTGTTTTCATTGCATAATGTGGTGCGGGTGATGGTAGTCCAGAATTTTATCGTAGTACGTAGACAAATATTAACACATTCATTTGTTTTTAACTATTACTCACGCTCATAAATAATTCGGTATGTAAAGTTTTTTTTGGTATTTTTTTTATATTTTTATTTCGTAGATTAGGTCATTATAAGAAACTAATTTCAATATTTTTGTTTTATATTCAGTAGTTATTTTATAATATTTTTTTGAAAATTTGAATCCTATGACGTCACTTTTTTGCACAAATATGTAGTTGCGTTGAGGAGCCAAGAAAAGCACGCGAGTAAAAAAAAAGAAACTAGAATTTACTTTGACACTTGACAGTGACACCTACTAATTCGTAAGTCTCTATTCAATCAAAACAAAAGTCCGCTCGTGTTGTGAATCGATAATAAAATGCAAAAAAGTGACGTCATTTAGAGGTCAATGAATGTCGAATTATTTCATCGTTTTTTGTTAAAATAAATGTCATCTTATCGTTTTAAAAGGTCAGAGTAGAAAAATAAGGGTTTGTAACATAAAATCTCGAAATGGTTTCGGAATTGGCATAGGTTAATTTTTTTTAGCATACCAAATTGAATCTTATTAGTTGTCACACTGAAGAAAGTAATGCTAATGTTTTAAGATGCTACCGTGATACTTTTTGTGTGTTATAGAAGAATATCTGACTGACGATGGCCCAAGCTGCTGCGCCGTGCAGCTCTCCGAGCTGCTGTCCTGAGTGGCTCTCAGAGCTGCTGTCCTCAGCGGCTCTCCGAGCTGCTATCCGGTGAGGCTCTCCGAGAAACTGTGCGAGTGAGATGTATGTAAGGCATGGAATGTTTTTTTTGTTTTCATTGCATAATGTGGTGCGGGTGATGGTAGTCCAGAATTTTATCGTAGTACGTCGACAGATATTAACACATTCATTTGTTTTTAACTATTACTCACGCTCATAAATAATTGAATCTTATTAGTTGTCACACTGAAGAAAGTAATGCTAATGTTTTAAGATGCTACCGTGATACTTTTTGTGTGTTATAGAAGAATATCTGACTGACGATGGCCCAAGCTGCTGCGCCGTGCAGCTCTCCGAGCTGCTGTCCTGAGTGCCTCTCCGAGCTGCTGTCCTCAGCGGCTCTCCGAGCTGCTATCCGGAGAGGCTCTCCGAGAAACTGTGCGAGTGAGATGTATGTAAGGCATGGAATGTTTTTTTTGTTTTCATTGCATAATGTGGTGCGGGTGATGGTAGTCCAGAATTTTATCGTAGTACGTAGACAGATATTAACATTCATTTGTTTTTGACTATTACTCACGCTCATAAATAATTGAATCTATCTGTTGTCACACTGAAGAAAGTAATGCTAATGTTTTAAGATGCTACCGTGATACTTTTTGTGTGTTATAGAAGAATATCTGACTGACGATGGCTCAAGCTGCTGCGCCGTGCAGCTCTCCGAGCTGCTGCCCTGAGTGGCTCTCCGAGCTGCTGTCCTCAGCGACTCTCCGAGCTGCTATCCGGAGAGGCTCTCCGAGAAGCTGTCTTTGGGTGCGAGTGAGATGTATGTAAGGCATGGAATGTTTTTTTTGTTTTCATTGCATAATGTGGTGCGGGTGATGGTAGTCCAGAATTTTATCGTAGTACGTCGACAGATATTAACACATTTATTTGTTTTTAACTATTACTCACGCTCATAAATAATTGAATCTTATTAGTTGTCACACTGAAGAAAGTAATGCTAATGTTTTAAGATGCTACCGTGATACTTTTTGTGTGTTATAGAAGAATATCTGACTGACGATGGCCCAAGCTGCTGCGCCGTGCAGCTCTCCGAGCTGCTGTCCTGAGTGGCTCTCCGAGCTGCTGTCCTCAGCGGCTCTCCGAGCTGCTATCCGGAGAGGCTCTCCGAGAAACTGTGCGAGTGAGATGTATGTAAGGCATGGAATGTTTTTTTTTGTTTTCATTGCATAATGTGGTGCGGGTGATGGTAGTCCAGAATTTTATCGTAGTACGTCGACAGATATTAACACATTCATTTGTTTTTAACTATTACTCACGCTCATAAATAATTGAATCTTATTAGTTGTCACACTGAAGAAAGTAATGCTAATGTTTTAAGATGCTACCGTGATACTTTTTGTGTGTTATAGAAGAATATCTGACTGACGATGGCCCAAGCTGCTGCGCCGTGCAGCTCCCCGAGCTGCTGTCCTGAGTGGCTCTCCGAGCTGCTGTCCTCAACGGCTCTCCGAGCTGCTATCCGGTGAGGCTCTCCGAGAAACTGTGCGAGTGAGATGTATGTAAGGCATGGAATGTTTTTTTTTGTGTTCATTGCATAATGTGGTGCGGGTGATGGTAGTCCAGAATTTTATCGTAGTACGTAGACAGATATTAACACATTCATTTGTTTTTAACTATTACTCAAGCTCATAAATAATTGAATCTTATTAGTTGTCACACTGAAGAAAGTAATGCTAATGTTTTAAGATGCTACCGTGATACTTTTTGTGTGTTATAGAAGAAAATCTGACTGACGATGGCCCAAGCTGCTGCGCCGTGCAGCTCTCCGAGCTGCTGTCCTGAGTGGCTCTCAGAGCTGCTGTCCTCAACGGCTCTCCGAGCTGCTATCCGGTGAGGCTCTCCGAGAAACTGTGCGAGTGAGATGTATGTAAGGCATGGAATGTTTTTTTTTGTGTTCATTGCATAATGTGGTGCGGGTGATGGTAGTCCAGAATTTTATCGTAGTACGTAGACAGATATTAACACATTCATTTGTTTTTAACTATTACTCACGCTCATAAATAATTCAATCTTATTAGTTGTCACACTGAAGAAAGTAATGCTAATGTTTTAAGATGCTACCGTGATTTTTTTTGTGTGTTATAGAAGAATATCTGGCTGACGATGGCCCAAGCTGCTAGGCCGTGCAGCTTTCCGAGCCGCTGTCCTGAGTGAATCTCCGAGCTGCTATTCTGAGCGGCTCTCCGAACTGCTATCCGGAGAGGCTCTCCGAGAAGCTGTCTTTGGTATGCATTAATAAAGAATAATATCACTAAACTGTGCGAGTAAGATGTATGTAAGGCATGGAATGTTTTTCTTTGTTTTCATTGCATAGTGTGGTGCGGGTGATGGAAGTCCAGAATTTTATCGTAGTACGTCGACAGATATTAACACATTCATTTGTTTTTAACTATTACTCACGCTCATAAATAATTGAATCTATCTGTTGTCACACTGAAGACAGTAATGCTAATGTTTTAAGATGCTACCGTGATACTTTTTGTGTGTTATAGAAGAATATCTGACTGACGATGGCCCAAGCTGCTGCGCCGTGCAGCTCTCCGAGCTGCTGTCCTGAGTGGCTCTCTGAGCTGCTATCCGGAGAGGCTCTCCGAGAAGCTGTCTTTGGGTGCGAGTGAGATGTATGTAAGGCATGGAATGTTTTTTTTGTTTTCATTGCATAATGTGGTGCGGGTGATGGTAGTCCAGAATTTTATCGTAGTACGTCGACAGATATTAACACATTCATTTGTTTTTAACTATTACTCACGCTCATAAATAATTGAATTTTATTAGTTGTCACACTGAAGAAAGTAATGCTAATGTTTTAAGATGCTACCGTGATACTTTTTGTGTGTTATAGAAGAATATCTGACTGACGATGGCCCAAGCTGCTGTGCCGTGCAGCTCTCCGAGCTGCTGCGCCGTCCAGCTCTCCGAGCTGCTGTCCTGAGTGGCACTCCGAGCTGCTGTCTCAGCGGCTCTCCGAGCTGCTATCCGGAGAGGCTCTCCGAGAAACTGTGCGAGTGAGATGTATGTAAGGCATGGAATGTTTTTTTTGTTTTCATTGCATAATGTGGTGCGGGTGATGGTAGTCCAGAATTTTATCGTAGTACGTCGACAGATATTAACACATTTATTTGTTTTTAACTATTACTCACGCTCATAAATAATTGAATCTTATTAGTTGTCACACTGAAGAAAGTAATGCTAATGTTTTAAGATGCTACCGTGATACTTTTTGTGTGTTATAGAAGAATATCTGACTGACGATGGCCCAAGCTGCTGCGCCGTGCAGCTCTCCGAGCTGCTGTCCTGAGTGGCTCTCCGAGCTGCTGTCCTCAGCGGCTCTCCGAGCTGCTATCCGGAGAGGCTCTCCGAGAAACTGTGCGAGTGAGATGTATGTAAGGCATGGAATGTTTTTTTTTGTTTTCATTGCATAATGTGGTGCGGGTGATGGTAGTCCAGAATTTTATCGTAGTACGTAGACAAATATTAACACATTCATTTGTTTTTAACTATTACTCACGCTCATAAATAATTCGGTATGTAAAGTTTTTTTTTGGTATTTTTTTTATATTTTTATTTCGTAGATTAGGTCATTATAAGAAACTAATTTCAATATTTTTGTTTTATATTCAGTAGTTATTTTATAATATTTTTTTGAAAATTTGAATCCTATGACGTCACTTTTTTGCACAAATATGTAGTTGCGTTGAGGAGCCAAGAAAAGCACGCGAGTAAAAAAAAAGAAACTAGAATTTACTTTGACACTTGACAGTGACACCTACTAATTCGTAAGTCTCTATTCAATCAAAACAAAAGTCCGCTCGTGTTGTGAATCGATAATAAAATGCAAAAAAGTGACGTCATTTAGAGGTCAATGAAAGTCGAATTATTTCATCGTTTTTTGTTAAAATAAATGTCATCTTATCGTTTTAAAAGGTCAGAGTAGAAAAATAAGGGTTTGTAACATAAAATCTCGAAATGGTTTCGGAATTGGCATAGGTTAATTTTTTTTAGCATACCGAATTGAATCTTATTAGTTGTCACACTGAAGAAAGTAATGCTAATGTTTTAAGATGCTACCGTGATACTTTTTGTGTGTTATAGAAGAATATCTGACTGACGATGGCCCAAGCTGCTGCGCCGTGCAGCTCTCCGAGCTGCTGTCCTGAGTGGCTCTCAGAGCTGCTGTCCTCAGCGGCTCTCCGAGCTGCTATCCGGTGAGGCTCTCCGAGAAACTGTGCGAGTGAGATGTATGTAAGGCATGGAATGTTTTTTTTGTTTTCATTGCATAATGTGGTGCGGGTGATGGTAGTCCAGAATTTTATCGTAGTACGTCGACAGATATTAACACATTCATTTGTTTTTAACTATTACTCACGCTCATAAATAATTGAATCTTATTAGTTGTCACACTGAAGAAAGTAATGCTAATGTTTTAAGATGCTACCGTGATACTTTTTGTGTGTTATAGAAGAATATCTGACTGACGATGGCCCAAGCTGCTGCGCCGTGCAGCTCTCCGAGCTGCTGTCCTGAGTGGCTCTCCGAGCTGCTGTCTCAGCGGCTCTCCGAGCTGCTATCCGGAGAGGCTCTCCGAGAAACTGTGCGAGTGAGATGTATGTAAGGCATGGAATGTTTTTTTTGTTTTCATTGCATAATGTGGTGCGGGTGATGGTAGTCCAGAATTTTATCGTAGTACGTAGACAGATATTAACACATTCATTTGTTTTTAACTATTACTCACGCTCATAAATAATTGAATCTTATTAGTTGTCACACTGAAGAAAGTAATGCTAATGTTTTAAGATGCTACCGTGATACTTTTTGTGTGTTATAGAAGAATATCTGACTAATAAACAACTAAAAACGGATTATATCGCGTATTGCGTACATTTTTTTTTATCAAACAATAAAATATAAATGTATATATACCTATAACTCAATACTGCCATTTTAGTTATACATTTTTGTGTGTTCTTTACTTCGAAAGCCCTTGGACCTCGAAAATCTGGTATATTTAAATTCGATAGTTCAAAACAAGTTAGATCCTGATTGAGAGTATCATTTTCTTCGGCTTCATTGATTTCTTCTAGTTCATCTTTCTGTAGATCTATATTAAGATTAGTAAGTAGCTTGTTGGCGTCTCTTTGGCAGTTAGAGTTACGGCTGTTGGAGCTTGTAATTCCGGAGATAATTGAAGCCCGTAAAGCTGTAACAAAAGATGCACAAGTGGGATTCCTATCTGTGGGATTGTGCTGGCGGATAGCTCCGAATAGGTTTTCCAAACTGTCTTGGTTTAACTGTTTTAAATTTAAATATTTGAATCCTAACTTGTGCACCTCATTCCAAATGTCTTGTAAGCAGCTAAGTGTCATGCAATAACCTTCAATGCATTTAACATTTTTTGCTTCAACACCGGATGCTTTTACAAACTTTACTGTTCTTAATTTTTTTCTAAATTCAGTCCATGTTTTCAGATGATTTGTCTTTGACATGACATTTTCCCTGATTTTTTTTAAAGTCTTGTGGGCCTGATAGACCATTTGAGGCATCAAATAGCCTGTCCAGGTCAAGGATTACTTCACCAGTTTCCATCATTTCTTTAGATTTTTCCTCATTTTTTTCCGCCTCAGCCACCAGTTTTAAAACAGCAGAAACAGTACGGCTCAACATTTGCGCCGCATACTTAACTCGCATTTTTGATTTAAATTTGGGTTGTATGTGTATAGGGGATATCTTACTTAGATATAACAGCGAGTTGTTTTTTGCTTCTACTTGTTGAAGGTGTTCCCATTTTGCCTTTTTCCCGTCCATCACTATCGTCCCATTATTAAAAAAGTGGTTTCTTATTGATTTAAAGAGGTGTGGCACGTCAAATAAGGTGTACACTTTCTGTTACCTACCCAAAAAGTATTCATGGCGTTTTCTGCCTTTTTAGGGTCGGATTTTAAAATCTTCAGTGCTCCCATGTTTGTTGGACCTTGATCACAAACTGTGGCGAGAACTCGATGCCCCACTTGTTCAACACATTTTACTATCTCTTTTATGATTAAGGCAAGTTTTTGAGAGCTGACTGTCCCTTTTACAAAATAAAATGCTAAGGGCTGTTAAAATTTCTTTCGTAGTCCTTGTAGCAAAAATACAAGGGCATGATCAGCCAATTCAGGACCTCGCTCTTCTGGAATGCCATAGTCTGTGTAACCTTCTACATAGTCTGTAGCTTGGTTAAATATTAATCGCGGTTTTAATGCGATCTCGTCGAAGGCAAGCACTCATATTTTGTTGTTAGGTTCTTCTGTATCCGAAACTTTTCTTAAATGCTCAAGAACAGCTTTGTTAATCCCTGTATTTATGGGAATTTTGTTTAAAAATACCTGCAGAGTCCTTTCATTTGGTAAACGCATTAGCTGTTGAAGACAACGATAGGTTTTTGGCGACCTCTTATAAATTGCGAGGGCCGAAATTTGGTTCTTTGTTGTCCACCGTCTTCCTATGGGCTTGCCGCGATTACAATTTCTTTAAGTTCTGGCGATTTTAACTGCAATATTAGAGTCCTATTGATTTCTCTGCATATGTAAACATTTAAATTACTTTAGCATTAAGCCACCGTAATTCAATAATATAATTCCAAATTTTTGTTACACTATGTATGCCTATTTAGTAATATGTCCAGATTGTAAGATCTGATCAGGTTATTATTGTCTTTGTCAAACATATGTTTGTGGCACACTGTGCATGAAATTTAGATAGTGAAATGTATACTGAAAAAGCGAATATTATATTCAAATTACGCCAATACGTACCGTAAAAAAACGAAGTATTACACAATTGTAATTATAAACGTTAACTTGATGACGAGGTGGAAAATTTTTAAAATTAGCCATCAGATTAGAATTATTGGCAGTTTTTATCATTCCTAAGTTTAATTAGTTTGTTAACTAACCATAAATGACTGGAGTGAAGCTAGTTAGAGTTTCTTTAATGTTAAATTTAAGTGTTATTGATTTTGTTCGATGTAGACAACATAATTAATGGTCTATTACCACTGTAATTTTAAACGTCAAGTCAAATACAACACAACAGAAACAGTGGTCTGTTACCACTAATTTTGTTGTATTTTACTAAACGTTTAAAATTACAATTATGTAATATTTCAGGTTTGAAATGTAATATAATTGGTAATAGTTTGTTAAATCGGTAGTATCGGTACTGCAGTGAGAGTACGGTATTTTGTCGATTGATAAATTCGATATATGTATATATATATAAGATCGATAAAAGAACTTTTAAGTTTTAAATATTGTAAAATGTTACATTTATCTATATACATAACGCGTGAATGGATAGAAAGATTTCGCTAATTCTGTTTTTGTTGTGTTATTGTCAGGAGAAGGTTCCTGTGAAAGGCAAATCAAGAAAAAATTGAGGTTATGGTGACGCCGAAGGCCGAAGGCTACTACGCGAACGATGTTGCGAGCAGTCGCTAGTTTATATATAAATTAATTTATATTTTCCTTGGTCATCGCATTATGCTTGAACGAATGGAACAATTTCGCAATTTTTTTTTGTTCTGTTATTTAATTGTCAGGAGAAGGTTCTTATAAAAGAAAAATCAAGATAAGATGGGTCATGGTCATGGCAAGGCCGAAGGCCACGTAAATACGCGAACGATGTTGCGGGCAGATGCTAGTAATTAATAAAACCGATTCTGTCTACGTCGAAGTGTCGAATTTATCGATCTACATATCAATGATGATGTTTTTAATTATTAAAATCGATTCTGTCGATGTCGTGTCAAATTTAACGAGCGACAAAGTACCGTGCTTGCACTGCTGAAATGATGTTAAGAGCATTTACCTTACTGTTACTGTATTTTAAACTCCAATAGAAGTATAGTGCTAATAAACTAAATAAATCATAATATGAGTACATGAAGATGCATTTTTATTAATAAAAATATAATAAAATTCTGAATTTAATACTTCCATTATTTATAGTGGTATGGGTCAATATCGATAAATAGTGTCGTAGGCACACCACTAGCATCGATATTATGCCCCATACAGCATGCACATCACTAATGTTAATATTTAGGAGGTTTTTATTCTATGTTGGTACTATTGACTGTCAGCGCAAAAGAAAACGAAAGTTTGCTACAGTTGTCTAAACATTGTATACAATATCTGTAAAAATGAATCTATGGAAGTTCGGACTCTAACTATAATTATATGCTCTTTGGCCATCTCGTCGCCAGTGCGACCGCTTTTATAGGTTACGGCGTACTTGCACGTGGTCGTTTTAAACATTAAGATTGCAATACAAAGTGATGGCATGTTTTAAAATTAATTGTACATCGTAATAAACTTAAATAATTTTGAGAATAATGATATTATTAATTTTAATTGGAATAATTTACTGTAAACAATTTCAATAGTAGGAATCTATGTTTTATAAATCAATTCAAATAAATAAATTTAACATATCTAATTGTTATAGACTAATTATTATTGGCAAATTATTGTATCCGCGCCGATATATATATATATATATTTTGTTGGAGACGAAAATAGCCTAGTAGACCAAAAAGTATAAAAGGCGGCGCGCAGAGCGCTCGTAGCTCCGTCCGGTGACGTATCCGTCCGGTGACGCTGTAAATGCCGGTAGAGGCAAACAGCATTAGTCCGTTCTAAAAAAAAAAAAAAAAAAAAAAACGCTCGTAGCTCACTCTGCCTTCAACCGTCGACGAGTCAACATCTCCGAGTTCGTTATTGCGGTGAGTCAATCCTTGTCGTGATTTTGTTTAGATATATATATTTATGTAATATACATTATATATATATATATATATAAATAAATATATATATATTTTTTATAAATCCTTGAATTTTATTAGTTGTTACACTGAAGAAAGTAATGCTAATGTTTTAAGACGCTACCGTGATACTTTTTGTGGGTTTTTACTCACGCTCATAAATAATTGAATCTTATTAGTTGTCACACTGAAGAAAGTAATGCTAATGTTTTAAGATGCTACCGTGATACTTTTTGTGTGTTATAGAAGAATATCTGACTGACGATGGCCCAAGCTGCTGCGCCGTGCAGCTCTCCGAGCTGCTGTCCTGAGTGGCTCTCAGAGCTGCTGTCCTCAGCGGCTCTTCGAGCTGCTATCCGGTGAGGCTCTCCGAGAAACTGTGCGAGTGAGATGTATGTAAGGCATGGAATGTTTTTTTTGTTTTCATTGCATAATATGGTGCGGGTGATGGTAGTCCAGAATTTTATCGTAGTACGTAGACAGATATTAACACATTCATTTGTTTTTAACTATTACTCACGCTCATTAATAATTGAATCTTATTAGTTGTCACACTGAAGAAAGTAATGCTAATGTTTTAAGATGCTACCGTGATACTTTTTGTGTGTTATAGAAGAATATCTGACTGACGATGGCCCAAGCTGCTGCGCCGTGCAGCTCTCCGAGCTGCTGTCCTGAGTGGCTCTCCGAGCTGCTGTCCTCAGCGGCTCTCCGAGCTGCTATCCGGAGAGGCTCTCCGAGAAACTGTCTTTGGGTGCGAGTGAGATGTATGTGAGGCATGGAATGTTTTTTTTGTTTTCATTGCATAATGTGGTGCGGGTGATGGTAGTCCAGAATTTTATCGCAGTACGTAGACAGATATTAACACATTCATTTGTTTTTAACTATTACTCACGCTCATAAATAATTGAACCTTATTAGTTGTCACACTGAAGAAAGTAATGCTAATGTTTTAAGATGCTACCGTGATACTTTTTGTGTGTTATAGAAGAATATCTGACTGACGATGGCCCAAGCTGCTGCGCCGTGCAGCTCTCCGAGCTGCTGTCCTGAGTGCCTCTCCGAGCTGCTGTCCTCTCAGCGGCTCTCCGAGCTGCTATCCGGAGAGGCTCTCCGAGAAACTGTGCGAGTGAGATGTATGTAAGGCATGGAATGTTTTTTTTTGTTTTCATTGCATAATGTGGTGCGGGTGATGGTAGTCCAGAATTTTATCGTAGTACGTAGACAGATATTAACACATTCATTTGTTTTTAACTATTACTCACGCTCATTAATAATTGAATCTATCTGTTGTCACACTGAAGAAAGTAATGCTAATGTTTTAAGATGCTACCGTGATACTTTTTGTGTGTTATAGAAGAATATCTGACTGACGATGGCTCAAGCTGCTGCGCCGTGCAGCTCTCCGAGCTGCTGCCCTGAGTGGCTCTCCGAGCTGCTGTCCTCAGCGACTCTCCGAGCTGCTATCCGGAGAGGCTCTCCGAGAAGCTGTCTTTGGGTGCGAGTGAGATGTATGTAAGGCATGGAATGTTTTTTTTTGTTTTCATTGCATAATGTGGTGCGGGTGATGGTAGTCCAGAATTTTATCGTAGTACGTAGACAGATATTAACACATTCATTTGTTTTTAACTATTACTCACGCTCATAAATAATTGAATCTTATTAGTTGTCACACTGAAGAAAGTAATGCTAATGTTTTAAGATGCTACCGTGATACTTTTTGTGTGTTATAGAAGAATATCTGACTGACGATGGCCCAAGCTGCTGCGCCGTGCAGCTCTCCGAGCTGCTGTCCTGAGTGGCTCTCCGAGCTGCTGTCCTCAGCGGCTCTCCGAGCTGCTATCCGGAGAGGCTCTCCGAGAAACTGTGCGAGTGAGATGTATGTAAGGCATGGAATGTTTTTTTGTTTTCATTGCATAATGTGGTGCGGGTGATGGTGGTCCAGAATTTTATCGTAGTACGTAGACAGATATTAACACATTCATTTGTTTTTAACTATTACTCAGGCTCATAAATAATTGAATCTTATTAGTTGTCACACTGAAGAAAGTAATGCTAATGTTTTAAGATGCAACCGTGATACTTTTTGTGTGTTATAGAAGAATATCTGACTGACGATGGCCCAAGCTGCTGCGCCGTGCAGCTCTCCGAGCTGCTGTCCTGAGTGGCTCTCAGAGCTGCTGTCCTCAGCTGCTCTCCGAGCTGCTATCCGGTGAGGCTCTCCGAGAAACTGTGCGAGTGAGATGTATGTAAGGCATGGAATGTTTTTTTTTGTTTTCATTGCATAATGTGGTGCGGGTGATGGTAGTCCAGAATTTTATCGTAGTACGTAGACAGATATTAACACATTCATTTGTTTTTAACTATTACTCACGCTCATAAATAATTGAATCTTATTAGTTGTCACACTGAAGAAAGTAATGCTAATGTTTTAAGATGCTACCGTGATACTTTTTGTGTGTTATAGAAGAATATCTGACTGACGATGGCCCAAGCTGCTGCGCCGTGAAGCTCTCCGAGCTGCTGTCCTGAGTGGCTCTCCGAGCTGCTGTCCTCAACGGCTCTCCGAGCTGCTATCCGGAGAGGCTCTCCGAGAAGCTGTCTTTGGGTGCGAGTGAGATGTATGTAAGGCATGGAATGTTTTTTTTGTTTTCATTGCATAATGTGGTGCGGTTGATGGTAGTCCAGAATTTTATCGTAGTACGTCGACAGATATTAACACATTCATTTGTTTTTAACTATTACTCACGCTCATAAATAATTGAATTTTATTAGTTGTCACACTGAAGAAAGTAATGCTAATGTTTTAAGATGCTACCGTGATACTTTTTGTGTGTTATAGAAGAATATCTGACTGACGATGGCCCAAGCTGCTGCGCCGTGCAGCTCTCCGAGCTGCTGCGCCGTCCAGCTCTCCGAGCTGCTGTCCTGAGTGGCACTCCGAGCTGCTGTCTCAGCGGCTCTCCGAGCTGCTATCCGGAGAGGCTCTCCGAGAAACTGTGCGAGTGAGATGTATGTAAGGCTTGGAATGTTTTTTTTGTTTTCATTGTATAATGTGGTGCGGGTGATGGTAGTCCAGAATTTTATCGTAGTACGTAGACAGATATTAACACATTCATTTGTTTTTAACTATTACTCAAGCTCATAAATAATTGAATCTTATTAGTTGTCACACTGAAGAAAGTAATGCTAATGTTTTAAGATGCTACCGTGATACTTTTTGTGTGTTATAGAAGAAAATCTGACTGACGATGGCCCAAGCTGCTGCGCCGTGCAGCTCTCCGAGCTGCTGTCCTGAGTGGCTCTCAGAGCTGCTGTCCTCAACGGCTCTCCGAGCTGCTATCCGGTGAGGCTCTCCGAGAAACTGTGCGAGTGAGATGTATGTAAGGCATGGAATGTTTTTTTTTGTGTTCATTGCATAATGTGGTGCGGGTGATGGTAGTCCAGAATTTTATCGTAGTACGTAGACAGATATTAACACATTCATTTGTTTTTAACTATTACTCAAGCTCATAAATAATTGAATCTTATTAGTTGTCACACTGAAGAAAGTAATGCTAATGTTTTAAGATGCTACCGTGATACTTTTTGTGTGTTATAGAAGAAAATCTGACTGACGATGGCCCAAGCTGCTGCGCCGTGCAGCTCTCCGAGCTGCTGTCCTGAGTGGCTCTCAGAGCTGCTGTCCTCAACGGCTCTCCGAGCTGCTATCCGGTGAGGCTCTCCGAGAAACTGTGCGAGTGAGATGTATGTAAGGCATGGAATGTTTTTTTTTGTGTTCATTGCATAATGTGGTGCGGGTGATGGTAGTCCAGAATTTTATCGTAGTACGTAGACAGATATTAACACATTCATTTGTTTTTAACTATTACTCACGCTCATAAATAATTCAATCTTATTAGTTGTCACACTGAAGAAAGTAATGCTAATGTTTTAAGATGCTACCGTGATTTTTTTTGTGTGTTATAGAAGAATATCTGGCTGACGATGGCCCAAGCTGCTAGGCCGTGCAGCTTTCCGAGCCGCTGTCCTGAGTGAATCTCCGAGCTGCTATTCTGAGCGGCTCTCCGAACTGCTATCCGGAGAGGCTCTCCGAGAAGCTGTCTTTGGTATGCATTAATAAAGAATAATATCACTAAACTGTGCGAGTAAGATGTATGTAAGGCATGGAATGTTTTTCTTTGTTTTCATTGCATAGTGTGGTGCGGGTGATGGAAGTCCAGAATTTTATCGTAGTACGTCGACAGATATTAACACATTCATTTGTTTTTAACTATTACTCACGCTCATAAATAATTGAATCTATCTGTTGTCACACTGAAGACAGTAATGCTAATGTTTTAAGATGCTACCGTGATACTTTTTGTGTGTTATAGAAGAATATCTGACTGACGATGGCCCAAGCTGCTGCGCCGTGCAGCTCTCCGAGCTGCTGTCCTGAGTGGCTCTCTGAGCTGCTATCCGGAGAGGCTCTCCGAGAAGCTGTCTTTGGGTGCGAGTGAGATGTATGTAAGGCATGGAATGTTTTTTTTGTTTTCATTGCATAATGTGGTGCGGGTGATGGTAGTCCAGAATTTTATCGTAGTACGTCGACAGATATTAACACATTCATTTGTTTTTAACTATTACTCACGCTCATAAATAATTGAATTTTATTAGTTGTCACACTGAAGAAAGTAATGCTAATGTTTTAAGATGCTACCGTGATACTTTTTGTGTGTTATAGAAGAATATCTGACTGACGATGGCCCAAGCTGCTGCGCCGTGCAGCTCTCCGAGCTGCTGCGCCGTCCAGCTCTCCGAGCTGCTGTCCTGAGTGGCACTCCGAGCTGCTGTCTCAGCGGCTCTCCGAGCTGCTATCCGGAGAGGCTCTCCGAGAAACTGTGCGAGTGAGATGTATGTAAGGCTTGGAATGTTTTTTTTGTTTTCATTGTATAATGTGGTGCGGGTGATGGTAGTCCAGAATTTTATCGTAGTACGTAGACAGATATTAACACATTCATTTGTTTTTAACTATTACTCAAGCTCATAAATAATTGAATCTTATTAGTTGTCACACTGAAGAAAGTAATGCTAATGTTTTAAGATGCTACCGTGATACTTTTTGTGTGTTATAGAAGAAAATCTGACTGACGATGGCCCAAGCTGCTGCGCCGTGCAGCTCTCCGAGCTGCTGTCCTGAGTGGCTCTCAGAGCTGCTGTCCTCAACGGCTCTCCGAGCTGCTATCCGGTGAGGCTCTCCGAGAAACTGTGCGAGTGAGATGTATGTAAGGCATGGAATGTTTTTTTTTGTGTTCATTGCATAATGTGGTGCGGGTGATGGTAGTCCAGAATTTTATCGTAGTACGTAGACAGATATTAACACATTCATTTGTTTTTAACTATTACTCACGCTCATAAATAATTGAATCTTATTAGTTGTCACACTGAAGAAAGTAATGCTAATGTTTTAAGATGCAACCGTGATACTTTTTGTGTGTTATAGAAGAATATCTGACTGACGATGGCCCAAGCTGCTGCGCCGTGCAGCTCTCCGAGCTGCTGTCCTGAGTGGCTTTCCGAGCTGCTGTCTTCAGCGGCTCTCCGAGCTGCTATCCGGAGAGGCTCTCCGAGAAACTGCGCGAGTGAGATGTATGTAAGGCATGGAATGTTTTTTTTGTTTTCATTGCATAATGTGGTGCGGGTGATGGTAGTCCAGAATTTTATCGTAGTACGTAGACAGATATTAACACATTCATTTGTTTTTAACTATTACTCACGCTCATAAATAATTCAATCTTATTAGTTGTCACACTGAAGAAAGTAATGCTAATGTTTTAAGATGCTACCGTGATTTTTTTTGTGTGTTATAGAAGAATATCTGGCTGACGATGGCCCAAGCTGCTAGGCCGTGCAGCTTTCCGAGCCGCTGTCCTGAGTGAATCTCCGAGCTGCTATTCTGAGCGGCTCTCCGAACTGCTATCCGGAGAGGCTCTCCGAGAAGCTGTCTTTGGTATGCATTAATAAAGAATAATATCACTAAACTGTGCGGGTAAGATGTATGTAAGGCATGGAATGTTTTTCTTTGTTTTCATTGCATAGTGTGGTGCGGGTGATGGAAGTCCAGAATTTTATCGTAGTACGTCGACAGATATTAACACATTCATTTGTTTTTAACTATTACTCACGCTCATAAATAATTGAATCTATCTGTTGTCACACTGAAGACAGTAATGCTAATGTTTTAAGATGCTACCGTGATACTTTTTGTGTGTTATAGAAGAATATCTGACTGACGATGGCCCAAGCTGCTGCGCCGTGCAGCTCTCCGAGCTGCTGTCCTGAGTGGCTCTCTGAGCTGCTATCCGGAGAGGCTCTCCGAGAAACTGTGCGAGTGAGATGTATGTAAGGCATGGAATGTTTTTTTGTTTTCATTGCATAATGTGGTGCGGGTGATGGTGGTCCAGAATTTTATCGTAGTACGTAGACAGATATTAACACATTCATTTGTTTTTAACTATTACTCACGCTCATAAATAATTGAATCTTATTAGTTGTCACACTGAAGAAAGTAATGCTAATGTTTTAAGATGCTACCGTGATACTTTTTGTGTGTTATAGAAGAATATCTGACTGACGATGGCTCAAGCTGCTGCGCCGTGCAGCTCTCCGAGCTGCTGCCCTAAGTGGCTCTCCGAGCTGCTGTCCTCAGCGACTCTCCGAGCTGCTATCCGGAGAGGCTCTCCGAGAAACTGTGCGAGTGAGATGTATGTAAGGCATGGAATGTTTTTTTTTGTTTTCATTGCATAATGTGGTGCGGGTGATGGTAGTCCAGAATTTTATCGTAGTACGTAGACAGATATTAACACATTCATTTGTTTTTAACTATTACTCACGCTCATAAATAATTGAATCTTATTAGTTGTCACACTGAAGAAAGTAATGCTAATGTTTTAAGATGCTACCGTGATACTTTTTGTGTGTTATAGAAGAATATCTGACTGACGATCGCCCAAGCTGCTGCGCCGTGCAGCTCTCAGAGCTGCTGTCCTGAGTGGCTCTCCGAGCTGCTGTCCTCAACGGCTCTCCGAGCTGCTATCCGGAGAGGCTCTCCGAGAAGCTGTCTTTGGGTGCGAGTGAGATGTATGTAAGCCATGGAATGTTTTTTTGTTTTCATTGCATAATGTGGTGCGGGTGATGGTAGTCCAGAATTTTGTCGTAGTACGTCGACAGTTATTAACACATTCATTTGTTTTTAACTATTACTCACGCTCATAAATAATTGAATCTTATTAGTTGTCACACTGAAGAAAGTAATGCTAATGTTTTAAGATGCTACCGTGATACTTTTTGTGTGTTATAGAAGAATATCTGACTGACGATGGCCCAAGCTGCTGCGCCGTGCAGCTCTCCGAGCTGCTGTCCTGAGTGGCTCTCAGAGCTGCTGTCCTCAGCGGCTCTCCGAGCTGCAATCCGGTGAGGCTCTCCGAGAAACTGTGCGAGTGAGATGTATGTAAGGCATGGAATGTTTTTTTTTTGTTTTCATTGCATAATGTGGTGCGGGTGATGGTAGTCCAGAATTTTATCGTAGTACGTAGACAGATATTAACACATTCATTTGTTTTTAACTATTACTCACGCTTATAAATAATTGAATCTTATTAGTTGTCACACTGAAGAAAGTAATGCTAATGTTTTAAGATGCTACCGTGATACTTTTTGTGTGTTATAGAAGAATATCTGACTGACGATGGCCCAAGCTGCTGCGCCGTGCAGCTCTCCAAGCTGCTGTCCTGAGTGGCTCTCAGAGCTGCTGTCCTCAGCGGCTCTCCGAGCTGCAATCCGGTGAGGCTCTCCGAGAAACTGTGCGAGTGAGATGTATGTAAGGCATGGAATGTTTTTTTTTGTTTTCATTGCATAATGTGGTGCGGGTGATGGTAGTCCAGAATTACTCACGCTCATAAATAATTGAATCTTATTAGTTGTCACACTGAAGAAAGTAATGCTAATGTTTTAAGATGCTACTGTGATACTTTTTGTGTGTTATAGAAGAATATCTGACTGACGATGGCCCAAGCTGCTGCGCCGTGCAGCTCTCCGAGCTGCTGTCCTGAGTGGCTCTCCGAGCTGCTGTCCTCAGCGGCTCTCCGAGCTGCTATCCGGAGAGGCTCTCCGAGAAACTGTGCGAGTGAAATGTATGTAAGGCATGGAATGTTTTTTTTGTTTTCATTGCATAATGTGGTGCGGGTGATGGTAGTCCAGAATTTTATCGTAGTACGTAGACAGATATTAACACATTCATTTGTTTTTAACTATTACTCACGCTCATAAATAATTCAATCTTATTAGTTGTCACACTGAAGAAAGTAATGCTAATGTTTTAAGGTGCTACCGTGATACTTTTTGTGTGTTATAGAAGAATATCTGACTGACGATGGCCCAAGCTGCTAGGCCGTGCAGCTTTCCGAGCCGCTGTCCTGAGTGGCTCTCCGAGCTGCTATTCTGAGCGGCTATCCGAACTGCTATCCGGAGAGGCTCTCCGAGAAGCTGTCTTTGGTATGCATTAATAAAGAATAATATCACTAAACTGTGCGAGTAAGATGTATGTAAGGCATGGAATGTTTTTCTTTGTTTTCATTGCATAGTGTGGTGCGGGTGATGGAAGTCCAGAATTTTATCGTAGTACGTCGACAGTTATTAACACATTCATTTGTTTTTAACTATTACTCACGCTCATAAATAATTGAATCTTATTAGTTGTCACACTGAACAAAGTAATGCTAATGTTTTAAGAGGCTACCGTGATTTTTTTGTGTGTTATAGAAGAATATCTGACTAACGATGGCCCAAGCTGCTGCGCCGTGCAGCTCTCCGAGCTGCTGTCCTGAGTGACTCTTCGAGCTGCTATCCTGAGCGGCTCTCCGAGCTTCTATCTGGAGATGCTCTCCGAGAAGCTGTCTTTGGTAAGCATTAATAAATAAACTGTGCGAGTGAGATGTATGTAAGGCATGGAATGTTTGTCTTTGTTTTCATTGCATAGTGTGGTGCGGGTGATGGAAGTCCAGAATTTTATCGTAGTACGTAGACAGATATTAACACATTTGTTTGTTTTTAACTATTACTCACCTATTGTTTTTTATGTCTGAAGCTATTTGTTTTGAATAGGCATTGCTACAAGAACCTTTGCCATGGACGCTTATGTACATACATGTCTGCGCCGGTGGCACAGGAGCTAGCCTTTTTTATTTAGAACTCATGCTCATAAATCATTGAATCTTATTAGTTGTCACACTAAAGAAAGTAATGCTAATGTTTTAAGACTCTACCGTGATACTTTTTGTGTGTTATAGAAGAATATCTGACTGACGATGGCCCAAGCTGCTGCGCCGTGCAGCTCTCTGAGCTGCTGTCATGAGTGGCTCTCCGAGCTGCTGTCCTGAGCGGTTCTCCGAGCTGCTATCCGGAGAGGCTCTCCGAGAAGCTGTCTTTGGTAAGCATCAATCAAGAAAAATATCACTAAACTGTGCGAGTAACATGTATGTAAGGCATGGAATGTTTGTCTTTGTTTTCATTGCATAGTGTGGTGCGGGTGATGGAAGTCCAGAATTTTATCGTAGTACGTAGACAGATATTAACACATTTGTTTGTTTTTAACTATTACTCACCTATTGTTTTTTATGTCTGAAGCTATTTGTTTTGAATAGGCATTGCTACAAGAACCTTTGCCATGGACGCTTATGTACATACATGTCTGCGCCGGTGGCACAGGAGCTAGCCTTTTTTATTTAGAGCTCATGCTCATAAATAATTGAATCTTATTAGTTGTCACACTGAAGAAAGTAATGCTTATGTTTTAAGACGCTACCGTGATTTTTTTGTGTGTTATAGAAGAATATCTGACTGACGATGGCCCAAGCTGCTGCGCCGTGCAGCTCTCCGAGCTGCTGTCCTAAGCGGTTCTCCGAGCTGCTATCCGGAGAGGCTCTCCGAGAAGCTGTCTTTGGTAAGCATCAATCAAGAAAAATATCACTAAACTGTGCAAGTAACATGTATGTAAGGCATGGAATGTTTGTCTTTGTTTTCATTGCATAGTGTGGTGCGGGTGATGGAAGTCCAGAATTTTATCGTAGTACGTAGACAGATATTAACACATTCATTTGTTTTTAACTATTACTCACCTATTGTTTTATATGTCTGAAGCTATTTGTTTTGAATAGGCATTGCTACAAGAACCTTTGCCATGGACGCTTATATACATGCCTGCGCTGGTTGCACAGGAGCTAGCCTTTTTTATTTAGAGCTCATGCTCATAAATCATTGAATCTTATTAGTTGTCACACTGAAGAAAGTAATGCTAATGTTTTAAGATGCTACCGTGATACTTTTTGTGTGTTATAGAAGAATATCTGAATGAAGATGGCCCAAGCTGCTGCGCCGTGCAGCTCTCCGAGCTGCTGTCTTGAGTGGCTCTCCGAGCTGCTGTCCTGAGCTGCTCTCCGAGCTGCTATCCGGCGAGGCTCTCCGAGAAGCTGTCTTTGGTAAGCATTAATAAAGAAAAATATCACTAAACTGTGCGAGTGAGATGTATGTAAGGCATGGAATGTTTGTCTTTGTTTTCATTGCATAGTGTGGTGCGGGTGATGGAAGTCCAGAATTTTATCGTAGTACGTCGACAGATATTAACACATTAATTTGTTTTTATTTTCACTTACCTATTGTTTTTATGTCTGAAGCTATTTGTTTTGAATAGGCATTGCTACAAGAACCTTTGCCATGGACGCTTATGTACATACATGTCTGCGCCGGTGGCACATGAGCTAGCCTTTTTTATTTAGAGCTCATGCTCATAAAAAATTGAATCTTTTTAGTTGTCACACTGAAGAAAGTAATGCTAATGTTTTAAGACGCTACCGTGATACTTTGTGTGTTATAGAAGAATATCTGACTGACGATGGCCCAAGCTGCTGCGCCGTGCAGCTCTCCGAGCTGCTGTCTTGAGTGGCTCTCCGAGCTGCTGTCCTGAGCTGCTCTCCGAGCTGCTATCCGGAGAGGCTCTCCGAGAAGCTGTCTTTGGTAAGCATTAATAAAGAAAAATATCACTAAACTGTGCGAGTGAGATGTATGTAAGGCATGGAATGTTTGTCTTTGTTTTCATTGCATAGTGTGGTGCGGGTGATGGAAGTCCAGAATTTTATCGTAGTACGTAGACAGATATTAACACATTAATTTGTTTTTACTGTCACTCACATATTGTTTTTATGTCTGAAGCTATTTGTTTTGAATAGGAATTGCTACAAGAACCTTTGCCATGGACGCTTATGTACATACATGCCTGCGCCCGTGGCACAGGAGCTAGTCTTTTTTATTTATAGCTCATGCTCATAAATCATTGAATCTTATTAGTTGTCACACTGAAGAAAGTAATGCTAATGTTTTAAGATGCTACCGTGATACTTTTTGTGTGTTATAGAAGAATCTCTGAATGACGATGGCCCAAGCTGCTGCGCCGTGCAGCTCTCCGAGCTGCTGTCCTGAGTGGCTCTCCGAGCTGCTGTCCTGAGTGGCTCTCCGAGCTGCTATCCGGAGAGGCTTTCCGAGAAGCTGTTTTTGGTAAGCATTAATAAAGAAAAATATCACTAAACTGTGCGAGTGAGATGTGTGTAAGGCATGGAATGTTTGTCTTTGTTTTCATTGCATAGTGTGGTGCGGGTGATGGAAGTCCAGAATTTTATCGTAGTACGTAGACAGATATTAACACATTCATTTGTGTTTAACTATTACTCACCTATTGTTTTATATGTCTGAAGCTATTTGTTTTGAATAGGCATTGCTACAAGAACCTTTGCCATGGACGCTTATATACATGCCTGCGCTGGTTGCATAGGAGCTAGCCATTTTTATTTATAGCTGATGCTCATAAATCATTGAATCTTATTAGTTGTCACACTGAAGAAAGTAATGCTTATGTTTAAGATGTTACCGTGATACTTTTTTTGTGTTATAGAAGAATATCTGAATGACGATGGCCCAAGCTGCTGCGCCGTGCAGCTCTCCGAGCTGCTGTCCTGAGTGGCTCACAGAGCTGCTGTCCTGAGCGGCTCTTCGAGCTGCTATCCGGAGAGGCTCTCCGAGAAGCTGTCTTTGGTATGCATACATAGTACGTCGACAGATATTAACACATTAATTTGTTTTTACTTTCACTCACCTATTGTTTTTTATGTCTAAAGCTATTTGTTTTGAATAGGCATTGCTACAAGAACCTTTGCCATGGACGCTTATGTACATACATGCCTGCGCCGGTGGCACAGGAGCTAGTCTTTTTTATTTATAGCTTATGCTCATAAATCATTGAATCTTATTAATTGTCACACTGAAGAAAGTAATGCTTATGTTTTAAGACGCTACCGTGATACTTTTTGTGTGTTATAGAAGTATATCTGACTGACGATGGCCCAAGCTGCTGCGCCGTGCAGCTCTCCGAGCTGCTGTCCTGAGTGGCTCTCCGAGCTGCTGTCCTGAGTGGCTCCCCGAGCTGCTATCCGAAAAGGCTCTCCGGGAAGCTGTCTTTGGTAAGCATTAATCAAGAAAAATATCACTAAACTGTGCGAGTGAGATGTATGTAAGGCATGGAATGTTTGTCTTTGTTTTCAATGCATAGTGTGGTGCGGGTGATGGAAGTCCAGAATTTTATCGTAGTACGTAGACAGATATTAACACATTCATTTGGATTAAACTATTACTCACTTATTGTTTTTTATGTCTGAAGCTATTTGTTTTGAATAGGCATTGCTACAAGAACCTTTGCCATGGACGCTTATGTACATACATGCCTGCGCCGGTGCCACAGGAGCTAGTCTTTTTTATTTATAGCTCATGCTCATAAATCATTTAATCTTATTAGTTGTCACACTGAAGAAAGTAATGCTAATGTTTTAAGACGCTACCGTGATACTTTTTGTGTGTTATAGAAGAATATCTGACTGACGATGGCCCAAGCTGCTGCGCCGTGCAGCTCTCTGAGCTGCTGTCCTGAGTGGCTCTCCGAGCTGCTGTCCTGAGCGGCTCTCCGAGCTGCTATCCGAAAAGGCTTTCCGAGAAGCTGTCTTTGGTAAGCATCAATCAAGAAAAATATCACTAAACTGTGCGAGTAACATGTATGTAAGGCATGGAATGTTTGTCTTTGTTTTCATTGCATAGTGAGGTGCGGGTGATGGAAGTCCAGAATTTTATCGTAGTACGTAGACAGATATTAAGATATTTATTTGTTTTTAACTATTACTCACCTATTGTTTTTTATGTCTGAAGCTATTTGTTTTGAATAGGCATTGCTACAAGAACCTTTGCCATGGACGCTTATGTACATACATGTCTGCGCCGGTGGCACAGGAGCTAGCCTTTTTTATTTAGAGCTCATGCTCATAAATCATTGAATCTTATTAGTTGTCACACTGAAGAAAGTAATGCTTATGTTTTAAGACGCTACCGTGATACTTTTTGTGTGTTATAGAAGTATATCTGACTGACGATGGCCCAAGCTGCTGCGCCGTGCAGCTCTCCGAGCTGCTGTCCTGAGTGGCTCTCCGAGCTGCTGTCCTGAGTGGCTCCCCGAGCTGCTATCCGAAAAGGCTCTCCGGGAAGCTGTCTTTGGTAAGCATTAATCAAGAAAAATATCACTAAACTGTGCGAGTGAGATGTATGTAAGGCATGGAATGTTTGTCTTTGTTTTCAATGCATAGTGTGGTGCGGGTGATGGAAGTCCAGAATTTTATCGTAGTACGTAGACAGATATTAACACATTCATTTGGATTGAACTATTACTCACTTATTGTTTTTTATGTCTGAAGCTATTTGTTTTGAATAGGCATTGCTACAAGAACCTTTGCCATGGACGCTTATGTACATACATGCCTGCGCCGGTGCCACAGGAGCTAGTCTTTTTTATTTATAGCTCATGCTCATAAATCATTTAATCTTATTAGTTGTCACACTGAAGAAAGTAATGCTAATGTTTTAAGACGCTACCGTGATACTTTCTGTGTGTTATAGAAGAATATCTGACTGACGATGGCCCAAGCTGCTGCGCCGTGCAGTTCTCCGAGCTGCTGCCTTGAGTGGCTCTCCGAGCTGCTGTCCTGAGTGGCTCTCCGAGCTGCTGTCCTGAGCGGCTCTCCGAGCTGCTATCCGGAAGAGCTCTCCGAGAAGCTGTCCTGAGCTGCTCTCCGAGCTGCTATCCGGAGAGGCTCTCCGAGAAGCTGTCTTTGGTAAGCATTAATAAAGAAAAATATCACTAAACTGTGCGAGTGAGATGTATGTAAGGCATGGAATGTTTGTCTTTGTTTTCATTGCATAGTGTGGTGCGGGTGATGGAAGTCCAGAATTTTATCGTAGTACGTAGACAGATATTAACACATTAATTTGTTTTTACTGTCACTCACCTATTGTTTTTATGTCTGAAGCTATTTGTTTTGAACAGGCATTGCTACAAGAACCTTTGCCATGGACGCTTATGTACATACATGCCTGCGCCGGTGGCACAGGAGCTAGTCTTTTTAATTTATAGCTCATGCTCATAAATCATTGAATCTTATTAGTTGTCACACTGAAGAAAGTAATGCTAATGTTTTAAGATGCTACCGTGATACTTTTTGTGTGTTATAGAAGAATATCTGAATGACGATGGCCCAAGCTGCTGCGCCGTGCAGCTCTCCGAGCTGCTGTCTTGAGTGGCTCTCCGAGCTGCTGTCCTGAGCGGCTCTCCGAGCTGCTATCCGGAGAGGCTCTCCGAGAAGCTGTCTTTATTATGCATACATATTACGTCGACAGATTTTAACACATTAATTTGTTTTTACTTTCACTCACCCATTGTTTTTTATGTCTGAAGCTATTTGTTTTGAATAGGCATTGCTACAAGAACCTTTGCCATAGACGCTTATGTACAAACATGCCTGCGCCGGTGGCACAGGAGCTAGTCTTTTTTATTTATAGCTCATGCTCATAAATCATTGAATCTTGTTAGTTGTCACACTGAAGAAAGTAATGCTAATGTTTTAAGACGCTACCGTGATACTTTTTGTGTGTTATAGAATAATATCTGACAGACGATGGCCCAAGCTGCTGCGCCGTGCAGCTCTCCGAGCTGCTGCCTTGAGTGGCTCTCCAAGCTGCTATCCTGAGTGGCTCTCCGAGCTGCTGTCCTGAGCGGCTCTCCAAGCTGCTATCCGGAAAGGCTCTCCGAGAAGCTGTCATTGGTATGCATTAATCAAAAAAATATCACTTAACTGTGCGAGTGAGATGTATGTAAGGCATGGAATGTTTTTCTTTGTTTTCATTGCATAGTGTGGTGCGGGTGATGGAAGTCCAGAATTTTATCGTAGTACGTAGACAGATATTAACACATTTGTTTGTTTTTAACTATTACTCACCTATTGTTTTTTATGTCTGAAGCTATTTGTTTTGAATAGGCATTGCTACAAGAACCTTTGCCATGGACGCTTATGTACATACATGTCTGCGCCGGTGGCACAGGAGCTAGCCTTTTTTATTTAGAACTCATGCTCATAAATCATTGAATCTTATTAGTTGTCACACTAAAGAAAGTAATGCTAATGTTTTAAGACTCTACCGTGATACTTTTTGTGTGTTATAGAAGAATATCTGACTGACGATGGCCCAAGCTGCTGCGCCGTGCAGCTCTCTGAGCTGCTGTCATGAGTGGCTCTCTGAGCTGCTGTCCTGAGCGGTTCTCCGAGCTGCTATCCGGAGAGGCTCTCCGAGAAGCTGTCTTTGGTAAGCATCAATCAAGAAAAATATCACTAAACTGTGCGAGTAACATGTATGTAAGGCATGGAATGTTTGTCTTTGTTTTCATTGCATAGTGTGGTGCGGGTGATGGAAGTCCAGAATTTTATCGTAGTACGTAGACAGATATTAACACATTTGTTTGTTTTTAACTATTACTCACCTATTGTTTTTTATGTCTGAAGCTATTTGTTTTGAATAGGCATTGCTACAAGAACCTTTGCCATGGACGCTTATGTACATACATGTCTGCGCCGGTGGCACAGGAGCTAGCCTTTTTTATTTAGAGCTCATGCTCATAAATAATTGAATCTTATTAGTTGTCACACTGAAGAAAGTAATGCTTATGTTTTAAGACGCTACCGTGATTTTTTTGTGTGTTATAGAAGAATATCTGACTGACGATGGCCCAAGCTGCTGCGCCGTGCAGCTCTCCGAGCTGCTGTCCTGAGTGGCTCTCCGAGCTGCTGTTCTAAGCGGTTCTCCGAGCTGCTATCCGGAGAGGCTCTCCGAGAAGCTGTCTTTGGTAAGCATCAATCAAGAAAAATATCACTAAACTGTGCAAGTAACATGTATGTAAGGCATGGAATGTTTGTCTTTGTTTTCATTGCATAGTGTGGTGCGGGTGATGAAAGTCCAGAATTTTATCGTAGTACGTAGACAGATATTAACACATTCATTTGTTTTTAACTATTACTCACCTATTGTTTTATATGTCTGAAGCTATTTGTTTTGAATAGGCATTGCTACAAGAACCTTTGCCATGGACGCTTATATACATGCCTGCGCTGGTTGCACAGGAGCTAGCCTTTTTTATTTAGAGCTCATGCTCATAAATCATTGAATCTTATTAGTTGTCACACTGAAGAAAGTAATGCTTATGTTTTAAGACGCTACCGTGATTTTTTTGTGTGTTATAGAAGAATATCTGACTGACGATGGCCCAAGCTGCTGCGCCGTGCAGCTCTCCGAGCTGCTGTCCTGAGTGGCTCTCCGAGCTGCTGTCCTGAGCGGCTCTCCGAGCTGCTATCCGGAGAGGCTCTCCGAGAAGCTGTCTTTGGTAAGCATTAATAAAGAAAAATATTACTAAACTGTGCGAGTGAGATGTATGTAAGGCATGGAATGTTTGTCTTTGTTTTCATTGCATAGTGTGGTGCGGGTGATGGAAGTCCAGAATTTTATCGTAGTACCTAGACAGATATTAACACATTTGTTTGTTTTTAACTATTACTCACCTATTGTTTTTTATGTCTGAAGCTATTTGTTTTGAATAGGCATTGCTACAAGAACCTTTGCCATGGAAGCTTATGTACATACATGCCTGCGCCCGTGGCACAGGAGCTAGTCTTTTTTATTTATAGCTCATGCTCATAAATCATTGAATCTTATTAGTTGTCACACTGAAGAAAGTAATGCTAATGTTTTAAGATGCTACCGTGATACTTTTTGTGTGTTATAGAAGAATATCTGAATGAAGATGGCCCAAGCTGCTGCGCCGTGCAGCTCTCCGAGCTGCTGTCTTGAGTGGCTCTCCGAGCTGCTGTCCTGAGCTGCTCTCCGAGCTGCTATCCGGCGAGGCTCTCCGAGAAGCTGTCTTTGGTAAGCATTAATAAAGAAAAATATCACTAAACTGTGCGAGTGAGATGTATGTAAGGCATGGAATGTTTGTCTTTGTTTTCATTGCATAGTGTGGTGCGGGTGATGGAAGTCCAGAATTTTATCGTAGTACGTCGACAGATATTAACACATTAATTTGTTTTTATTTTCACTTACCTATTGTTTTTATGTCTGAAGCTATTTGTTTTGAATAGGCATTGCTACAAGAACCTTTGCCATGGACGCTTATGTACATACATGTCTGCGCCGGTGGCACAGGAGCTAGCCTTTTTTATTTAGAGCTCATGCTCATAAAAAATTGAATCTTTTTAGTTGTCACACTGAAGAAAGTAATGCTAATGTTTTAAGACGCTACCGTGATACTTTGTGTGTTATAGAAGAATATCTGACTGACGATGGCCCAAGCTGCTGCGCCGTGCAGCTCTCCGAGCTGCTGTCTTGAGTGGCTCTCCGAGCTGCTGTCCTGAGCTGCTCTCCGAGCTGCTATCCGGAGAGGCTCTCCGAGAAGCTGTCTTTGGTAAGCATTAATAAAGAAAAATATCACTAAACTGTGCGAGTGAGATGTATGTAAGGCATGGAATGTTTGTCTTTGTTTTCATTGCATAGTGTGGTGCGGGTGATGGAAGTCCAGAATTTTATCGTAGTACGTAGACAGATATTAACACATTAATTTGTTTTTACTGTCACTCACATATTGTTTTTATGTCTGAAGCTATTTGTTTTGAATAGGAATTGCTACAAGAACCTTTGCCATGGACGCTTATGTACATACATGCCTGCGCCCGTGGCACAGGAGCTAGTCTTTTTTATTTATAGCTCATGCTCATAAATCATTGAATCTTATTAGTTGTCACACTGAAGAAAGTAATGCTAATGTTTTAAGATGCTACCGTGATACTTTTTGTGTGTTATAGAAGAATATCTGAATGACGATGGCCCAAGCTGCTGCGCCGTGCAGCTCTCCGAGCTGCTGTCCTGAGTGGCTCTCCGAGCTGCTGTCCTGAGCGGCTCTCCGAGCTGCTATCCGGAGAGGCTTTCCGAGAAGCTGTTTTTGGTAAGCATTAATAAAGAAAAATATCACTAAACTGTGCGAGTGAGATGTGTGTAAGGCATGGAATGTTTGTCTTTGTTTTCATTGCATAGTGTGGTGCGGGTGATGGAAGTCCAGAATTTTATCGTAGTACGTAGACAGATATTAACACATTCATTTGTGTTTAACTTTCAAATTCAAATTCAAATTTTTTATTAGCATAAATTCAAAAGACTTAAGAATAAAGATTTTTAGAAACTTAAGGTAACATCAAATTTGCATCATCAATAATTAAAATATCAATATTCCATATAAAAATGATAAGCCTCAGAACCCTATGCTAAGCTAAGAAGCCTGTGTTATAGGGTTCTGTGCTCCCCCAGACAATTTAATGACAAATATTATAATTATTATAAATTGGGTATATATGTGATGACAAATTGACAATAATGGTGTAAATTAAATTTAAATAGTTAAATACAGAATAATTTCAAAATAATACAAATCTAAACATAACTAAACTCAATAATTTAAATCAAGTATTCTGCCAAGATCTCGGTAATCTTTTATGTGTGTGTGTGTGTGTGTGTGTGTGTGTGTGTGAGAGGAGGATGTATGTAGAATAAGGTAAATTGTGTATAGACTATCATAATAACCTCTATGTTTATTTTCGAATTATTAGCATATCCTCTGTTTGTACATAAGAACATGCCTTTAGTATCTTTGTAACCGTTGTTTTAAGTTGAAAGTTATTTAAATTTTGTAAAGGAACTGATTTGGATAATTTGTTATACAGAAAACTACCCAGGAAGCACTGAAATCTTTTTGCAAATTTTGTTTTAAAACTAGGAACATTAAACACTCTGTCGGTACGTCGCTTATTACGCCTACTCTCTGAAGCCTCGCTTTGAAAACATTGTTTGTGCTGTTGTTGGATTAGTCGTAGGATAAATATTTGTCTAACAGATAGAACGTCAGTTTCAGTAAACAACTTGGATGTAGAATACCTGTAAGGGAGGAAATTGCTTACTTTCAAAACTGCTCGCTGAGCTCTTTCCAACAGTAACATATAGGTTTTTGCTGCTCCACCCCAAACATCTACACAGTACATAAGTAGCGACTGACAGAGGGCAAAATAAGCGGTCTTAAGAGTGTCCTTATCCGCCGCATGTCGTATGTTCTTAAAAATAGCGATGAGTTTGCGGATTCTACAAGTGAGAGCTTTAATATGGCAATTAAAATTTAGTTGACAGTCCAACATGACTCCTAAATAGCGCAAGGAATCCACTCTTTCTAAGATATTACAGTCGCAAGTGTTTAGGGCACATGAATTGACATCTTTATAATAATGAGCCTTTATATTATAATGATCTGATGTTGGAGGTTTTGAGTTGCTCTTTATTGTGAATGTTATAATTTTGGTTTTATCTGTATTTAAACTGAGCACGTTTTCGTGTAACCAATTGTTTACCTGATCGAAACCTTTCTGTGCATAAGAAAATACTCTGTCCCAACTCTCTCCCCGAAATATTAACGCAGTGTCGTCAGCAAAAGTTACAATTTTACCATGTTTAATATTTAGGTTGCATAATCCATTAATGTATATAAGAAAAAGAGTAGGGCCAAGAATACTTCCTTGGGGAACACCATATGAGACTAATTCCGGGTCACTTAGAGTGTTTTCATCTAGTTTAACACGTTGCTTACGATCAGTAAGATAATCTTTGAATAATGAGAGTTGAGAACCACGGATCCCGAGAGACTCTAGCTTACGCAATAGAAGTGGAATGGACACGGTATCAAAAGCCTTTGCAAGGTCTAAAAAAACTGCTAGACACCTGTCTCCCGCATCCAAACCCTTGACCACATAGTCAGTAAGTTCACCGACGGCGTCCGAAGTAGACCTATTTTTTCGAAATCCGAATTGCTGTTGAGATAACAAATTATGCTGTTCCAGATATTTAGTTAATCTAATGCTTATGATGCGTTCTAGTATTTTTGAAAAAGATGGGAGAATTGATATTGGTCTATAATTATTAACTACTTCTTTGGGACCATTTTTATGGATAGGTATAATGACGGATGTTTTAAAGGCTTTGGGAAATTGACCTGAGTTGAGAGCTAAGTTGCAAATATGCACAATAAGTCCCGCAAAAATAGTTTTATTATCTTTAATGATTTTCGTTGAAATTTTATCTATGCCAGACGTATTACTTAGTTTTAAAGAATTAATTATACTAATAACTTCAGTCATGTCAGTTTCCAGTAATGTGAAAGAGTTTAAACACGGCTTTGTTGAGATAATTGAATTAGGAGAGATTAATTTGTTTCCAAAATTAGCAGAGACTTTACGCGCAAGAGTCTTACCTACACTGGCAAAATGTTTGTTAACTATATTTGAAGCTTCTGTAGGTGTGGGGGATATAGTTAATAGTTCCTGAGATTTATTTGATGACGGCTTCCTATTTGATATCCTATTAATTACTTGCCACAGTTCCTTAGCATTCTTAGCTTTTTTAATTTCCGAGCGCTCATATTGTCTTTTTAATTTTCTAAGTAACCTGGTGAGAAAATTCCGATACCTCGTATAAGTAGTCTTTAGAATATCATTAAGTGGTTTTTTCTTCAATTGTTTATGCATTTTGTCTCTGTTCCTCATGCAGCGGATAAGCCCAGGAGTGATCCATGGTTTAAGTGGTGCTTTACGTCGGGAAATTCTTACAGCGATCGTGTTAGTTTTAATTATTGCAGATACTTGATTTACAAGCATTTCCGCTGCCGCATTGCAATCATTTAAATTTAAAACGGGTGAAAAGTCAGTGTTTTTTAATTGTGAAGTTACGGCACCATAATTAATTTTATTGTACGAGGTCTGGGCTCTTATAGCACTACTTTTTGTGTTTATAGAAACCATTACAGTGTCGTGATCAGTAAGACTGTTTTGAATGATTAAAGTCGTAGATGAAAGTTTTGTTTTTAGTAGAACATGATCCAAACAATTATTTTTACGTGTCGGTATAGTATGAGCCGGGAGGAGGCCATGAGATGCGGTTAAGTTTAGATAATTATTCGCATGCCTGTCGATCGAGTCTGTTTTTATGTCTATATTAATGTCACCAATAACTACAACAGACTGGAACCCCTCTAACGATAAAAGTACCTTATCCAAAGCCACAAGAAAATTTTCAATGTTTTGAAATGATGGTGGTCTATATATGGAAACAATAGCAAGTCTTTTTTCTTTGGTGATAACTAGACAGTTGGCATCAGAAAAAGAAGGTTCGTACACATTGTAGTTATGGTTAGATTTCATAAAAATTACTAGTCCATCGTTCTGATTAAAATGATGTGTCGATGCAATTGAGTTATAATTACTTATCTGTGGAATAGTCGGGTGGCATGACAACCAGCATTCCGTGAGAACTATCACATCAGGCTCGACTACAATTCTATGTAATAGTGCAGAGAACCCATCCATGTTGTGTGCAATGCTTCTTATATTCTGAGTAATGATATTTAATTTATTACATTGACTAGGTTCTAAGAACGAAGGGCAATCCTCAGGCTCACAGGAATAAGGAACAGAAATGCTAATATTGTCCAAATTTTTTTCTATTTCATAAATCATGTCATCCATTATCGAAGGGTAAGTTAAGTAATTGACGCATTCTTAACATGTAACTAAGCACAATTGAAGTCGTGGAATAAAAAAATGAGGTAATATAAACGTGCAATTTTATAAAAGTTAATAAATGAGTGAGGCTCGAAAAAATAATTAATATGTCTATACGAGTGTGAAATATGTGTGTTGTTTTAATTATAATGGATAGTACAAAAATGCACATGTCCAACTCTGAGTTAGATGAATTGTACAAAAATAACCGAGATTCTAGCATAACATTGTCATAAAAATAGGCAAAATACAAAAATATGCGCAATATATATATTAGAACAGTACAAGTGACTATATAAGTACGTGCTAGTCAATTGGACTCTCGCAGCCTATTTAAGTCCGATTCTTGATCCACTCGAACTAAAGGTGCTTTATCTCTTTTGCGGAGATATACTACGCCGTTGGACGTCCAGCAATAAGAATAATCATGTGTTTTCGCAAAATCTCGAGAAAGGTAAAATAGCATTTTCGTTTTAGCGGTGAGCAGTTCTGACGTATATATAGGCCTTTTCGGCCCTTTTATTTTTAAATGCGTAGTGTTTAGTTTTTCGTCACTCTTCTTACCTTTATTGAACTTCTTTACCGAACTTAGGATCTCTTCCTTTTTTATAACAGAAGTGAATTCCACTACCACTGGCCTATCCGACTCTTTCTTTGTTCGTAACCTGTAGATATCCTTTATGTCCGAAATGTCAATATTGGTGTTAAGTGTCTGCCCCATCATAACTACAGCGTCACAAAGTTGGGGCTTACTTTCAGATGGTTTGGAGGAGTCCAATAATGGGACGTTTCTTATCTCTATACAAGTGTGGCGGGACCACTATTACTCACCTATTGTTTTATATGTCTGAAGCTATTAGTTTTGAATAGGCATTGCTACAAGAACCTTTGCCATGGACGCTTATATACATGCCTGCGCTGGTTGCATAGGAGCTAGCCATTTTTATTTATAGCTGATGCTCATTAATCATTGAATCTTATTAGTTGTCACACTGAAGAAAGTAATGCTTATGTTTAAGATGTTACCGTGATACTTTTTTTGTGTTATAGAAGAATATCTGAATGACGATGGCCCAAGCTGCTGCGCCGTGCAGCTCTCCGAGCTGCTGTCCTGAGTGGCTCACCGAGCTGCTGTCCTGAGCGGCTCTTCGAGCTGCTATCCGGAGAGGCTCTCCGAGAAGCTGTCTTTGGTATGCATACATAGTACGTCGACAGATATTAACACATTAATTTGTTTTTACTTTCACTCACCTATTGTTTTTTATGTCTGAAGCTATTTGTTTTGAATAGGCATTGCTACAAGAACCTTTGCCATGGACGCTTATGTACATACATGCCTGCGCCGGTGGCACAGGAGCTAGTCTTTTTTATTTATAGCTTATGCTCATAAATCATTGAATCTTATTAATTGACACACTGAAGAAAGTAATGCTTATGTTTTAAGACGCTACCGTGATACTTTTTGTGTGTTATAGAAGTATATCTGACTGACGATGGCCCAAGCTGCTGCGCCGTGCAGCTCTCCGAGCTGCTGTCCTGAGTGGCTCTCCGAGCTGCTGTCCTGAGTGGCTCCCCGAGCTGCTATCCGAAAAGGCTCTCCGGGAAGCTGTCTTTGGTAAGCATTAATCAAGAAAAATATCACTAAACTGTGCGAGTGAGATGTATGTAAGGCATGGAATGTTTGTCTTTGTTTTCAATGCATAGTGTGGTGCGGGTGATGGAAGTCCAGAATTTTATCGTAGTACGTAGACAGATATTTACACATTCATTTGGATTTAACTATTACTCACTTATTGTTTTTTATGTCTGAAGCTATTTGTTTTGAATAGGCATTGCTACAAGAACCTTTGCCATGGACGCTTATGTACATACATGCCTGCGCCGGTGCCACAGGAGCTAGTCTTTTTTATTTATAGCTCATGCTCATAAATCATTTAATCTTATTAGTTGTCACACTGAAGAAAGTAATGCTAATGTTTTAAGACGCTACCGTGATACTTTTTGTGTGTTATAGAAGAATATCTGACTGACGATGGCCCAAGCTGCTGCGCCGTGCAGTTCTCTGAGCTGCTGTCCTGAGTGGCTCTCCGAGCTGCTGTCCTGAGCGGCTCTCCGAGCTGCTATCCGAAAAGGCTTTCCGAGAAGCTGTCTTTGGTAAGCATCAATCAAGAAAAATATCACTAAACTGTGCGAGTAACATGTATGTAAGGCATGGAATGTTTGTCTTTGTTTTCATTGCATAGTGAGGTGCGGGTGATGGAAGTCCAGAATTTTATCGTAGTACGTAGACAGATATTAAGATATTTATTTGTTTTTAACTATTACTCACCTATTGTTTTTTATGTCTGAAGCTATTTGTTTTGAATAGGCATTGCTACAAGAACCTTTGCCATGGACGCTTATGTACATACATGTCTGCGCCGGTGGCACAGGAGCTAGCCTTTTTTATTTAGAGCTCATGCTCATAAATCATTGAATCTTATTAGTTGTCACACTGAAGAAAGTAATGCTTATGTTTTAAGACGCTACCGTGATACTTTTTGTGTGTTATAGAAGTATATCTGACTGACGATGGCCCAAGCTGCTGCGCCGTGCAGCTCTCCGAGCTGCTGTCCTGAGTGGCTCTCCGAGCTGCTGTCCTGAGTGGCTCCCCGAGCTGCTATCCGAAAAGGCTCTCCGGGAAGCTGTCTTTGGTAAGCATTAATCAAGAAAAATATCACTAAACTGTGCGAGTGAGATGTATGTAAGGCATGGAATGTTTGTCTTTGTTTTCAATGCATAGTGTGGTGCGGGTGATGGAAGTCCAGAATTTTATCGTAGTACGTAGACAGATATTAACACATTCATTTGGATTGAACTATTACTCACTTATTGTTTTTTATGTCTGAAGCTATTTGTTTTGAATAGGCATTGCTACAAGAACCTTTGCCATGGACGCTTATGTACATACATGCCTGCGTCGGTGCCACAGGAGCTAGTCTTTTTTATTTATAGCTCATGCTCATAAATCATTTAATCTTATTAGTTGTCACACTGAAGAAAGTAATGCTAATGTTTTAAGACGCTACCGTGATACTTTCTGTGTGTTATAGAAGAATATCTGACTGACGATGGCCCAAGCTGCTGCGCCGTGCAGTTCTCCGAGCTGCTGCCTTGAGTGGCTCTCCGAGCTGCTGTCCTGAGTGGCTCTCCGAGCTGCTGTCCTGAGCGGCTCTCCGAGCTGCTATCCGGAAAGGCTCTCCGAGAAGCTGTCCTGAGCTGCTCTCCGAGCTGCTATCCAGAGAGGCTCTCCGAGAAGCTGTCTTTGGTAAGCATTAATAAAGAAAAATATCACTAAACTGTGCGAGTGAGATGTATGTAAGGCATGGAATGTTTGTCTTTGTTTTCATTGCATAGTGTGGTGCGGGTGATGGAAGTCCAGAATTTTATCGTAGTACGTAGACAGATATTAACACATTAATTTGTTTTTACTGTCACTCACCTATTGTTTTTATGTCTGAAGCTATTTGTTTTGAACAGGCATTGCTACAAGAACCTTTGCCATGGACGCTTATGTACATACATGCCTGCGCCGGTGGCACAGGAGCTAGTCTTTTTAATTTATAGCTCATGCTCATAAATCATTGAATCTTATTAGTTGTCACACTGAAGAAAGTAATGCTAATGTTTTAAGATGCTACCGTGATACTTTTTGTGTGTTATAGAAGAATATCTGAATGACGATGGCCCAAGCTGCTGCGCCGTGCAGCTCTCCGAGCTGCTGTCTTGAGTGGCTCTCCGAGCTGCTGTCCTGAGCGGCTCTCCGAGCTGCTATCCGGAGAGGCTCTCCGAGAAGCTGTCTTTATTATGCATACATATTACGTCGACAGATTTTAACACATTAATTTGTTTTTACTTTCACTCACCCATTGTTTTTTGTGTCTGAAGCTATTTGTTTTGAATAGGCATTGCTACAAGAACCTTTGCCATAGACGCTTATGTACAAACATGCCTGCGCCGGTGGCACAGGAGCTAGTCTTTTTTATTTATAGCTCATGCTCATAAATCATTGAATCTTGTTAGTTGTCACACTGAAGAAAGTAATGCTAATGTTTTAAGACGCTACCGTGATACTTTTTGTGTGTTATAGAATAATATCTGACTGACGATGGCCCAAGCTGCTGCGCCGTGCAGCTCTCCGAGCTGCTGCCTTGAGTGGCTCTCCAAGCTGCTATCCTGAGTGGCTCTCCGAGCTGCTGTCCTGAGCGGCTCTCCAAGCTGCTATCCGGAAAGGCTCTCCGAGAAGCTGTCATTGGTATGCATTAATCAAAAAAATATCACTTAACTGTGCGAGTGAGATGTATGTAAGGCATGGAATGTTTTTCTTTGTTTTCATTGCATAGTGTGGTGCGGGTGATGGAAGTCCAGAATTTTATCGTAGTACGTCGACAGATATTAACACATTAATTTGTTTTTACTTTCACTCAACTATTGTTTTTATGTCTGAAGCTATTTGTTTTGAATAGGCATTGCTACAAGAACCTTTGCCATGGACGTTTATGTACATACATGCCTGCGCCGGTGGCACAGGAGCTAGTCTTTTTTATTTATAGCTCATGCTCATAAATCATTGAATCTTATTAGTTGTCACGCTGAAGAAAGTAATGCTTATGTTTTAAGACGCTACCGTGATACTTTGTGTGTTATAGAAGAATATCTGACTGACGATGGCCCAAGCTGCTGCGCCATGCGGCTCTCCGAGCTGCTGTCCTGAGTGGCTCTCCGAGTTGCTGTCCTGAGCGGCTCTCCGAGCTGCTATCCGGAGAGGCTTTCCGAGAAGCTGTCTTTGGTAAGCATTAATAAAGAAAAATTTCACTAAACTGTGCGAGTGAGATATGTTTAAGGCATGGAATGTTTGTCTTTGTTTTCATTGCATAGTGTGGTGCGGGTGATGGAAGTCCAGAATTTTATCGTAGTACGTAGACAGATATTAACACATTCATTTGTTTTTAACTATTACTCACCTATTGTTTTATATGTCTGAAGCTATTTGTTTTGAATAGGCATTGCTACAAGAACCTTTGCCATGGACGCTTATAAACATGCCTGCGCTGGTTGCACAGGAGCTAGCCATTTTTATTTATAGCTCATGCTCATAAATCATTGAATCTTATTAGTTGTCACACTGAAGAAAGTAATGCTTATGTTTAAGATGCTACCGTGATACTTTTTGTGTGTTATAGAAGAATATCTGAATGACGATGGCCCAAGCTGCTGCGCCGTGCAGCTCTCCGAGCTGCTGTCCTGAGTGGCTCTCCGAGCTGCTGTCCTGAGTGGCTCTCCGAGCTGCTGTCCAGAGCGGCTCTCCGAGCTGCTATTCAGCGAGGCTCTCCGAGAAGCTGTCTTTGGTAAGCATTAATAAAGAAAAATATCACTAAACTGTGCGAGTGAGATGTATGTAAGGCATGGAATGTTTGTCTTTGTTTTCATTGCATAGTGTGGTGCGGGTGATGGAAGTCCAGAATTTTATCGTAGTACGTAGACAGATATTACCACATTAATTTGTTTTTACTGTCACTCACCTATTGTTTTTTATGTCTGAAGCTATTTGTTTTGAAAAGGCATTGCTACAAGAACCTTTGCCATGGACGGTTATGTACATACATGCCTGCGCCGGTGGCACAGGAGCTAGCCTTTTTTATTTATAGCTCATGCTCATAAATCATTGTCAAAGTCAAAGTCAAAGTCAATTGAATCTTGTTAGTTGTCACACTGAAGAAAGTAATGCTAATGTTTTAAGACGCTACCGTGATACTTTGTGTGTTATAGAAGAATATCTGACTGACGATGGCCCAAGCTGCTGTCCTGAGTGGCTCTCCGAGCTGCTGTCCTGAGTGGCTCTCCGAGCTGCTGTCCTGAGTGGCTCTCCGAGATGCTGTCCTGAGCGGCTCTCCGAGATGCTATCATTGGTATGCATTAATCAAGAAAAATATCACTAAACTGTGCGAGTGAGATGTATGTAAGGCTTGGAATGTTTGTCTTTGTTTTCATTGCATAGTGTGGTGCGGGTGATGGAAGTCCAGAATTTTATCGTAGTACGTAGACAGATATTACCACATTAATTTGTTTTTACTGTCACTCACCTATTGTTTTTATGTCTGAAGCTATTTGTTTTGAATAGGCATTGCTACAAGAACCTTTGCCATGGACGCTTATGTACATACATGCCTGCGCCGGTGGCACAGGAGCTAGTCTTTTTTATTTATAGCTCATGCTCATAAATCATTGAATCTTATTAGTTGTCACACTGAAGAAAGTAATGCTAATGTTTTAAGACGCTACCGTGATACTTTTTGTGTGTTATAGAAGAATATCTGACTGACGATGGCCCAAGCTGCTGCGCCGTGCAGCTCTCCGAGCTGCTGTCCTGAGTGGCTCTCCGAGCTGCTGACCTGAGTGGCTCTCCGAGCTGCTGTCCTGAGCGGCTCTCCGAGATGCTATCTGGAAAGGCTCTCCGAGAAGCTGTCTTTGGTATGCATTAATCAAGAAAAATATCACTAAACTGTGTGAGTATAATGTATGTTAGGCATGAAATGTTTTTCTTTGTTTTCATTGCATAGTGTGGTGCGGGTGATTGAAGTCCAGAATTTTATCGTAGTACGTAGACAGATATTAACACATTAATTTGTTTTTACTGTCACTCACCTATTGTTTTTATGTCTGAAGCTATTTGTTTTGAATAGGCATTGCTACAAGAACCTTTGCCATGGACGCTTATGTACATACATGCCTGCGCCGGTGGCACAGGAGCTAGTCTTTTTTATTTATAGCTCATGCTCATAAATCATTGAATCTTATTAGTTGTCACACTGAAGAAAGTAATGCTAATGTTTTAAGAAGCTACCGTGATACTTTTTGTGTGTTATAGAAGAATATCTGACTGACGATGGCCCAAGCTGCTGCGCCGTGCAGCTCTCCGAGCTGCTGTCCTGAGTGGCTCTCCGAGCTGCTGTCCTGAGCGGTTCTCCAAGCTGCTATCCGGAGAGGCTCTCCGAGAAGCTGTCTTTGGTAAGCATCAATCAAGAAAAATATCACTCAACTGTGCGAGTAAGATGTATGTAAGGCATGGAATGTTTGTCTTTGTTTTCATTGCATAGTGTGGTGCGGGTGATGGAAGTCCAGAATTTTATCGTAGTACGTAGACAGATATTAACACATTTGTTTGTTTTTAACTATTACTCACCTATTGTTTTTTATGTCTGAAGCTATTTGTTTTGAATAGGCATTGCTACAAGAACCTTTGCCATGGACGCTTATGTACATACATGTCTGCGCCGGTGGCACAGGAGCTAGCCTTTTTTATTTAGAGCTCATGCTCATAAATCATTGAATTTTATTAGTTGTCACACTGAAGAAAGTAATGCTAATGTTTTAAGACGCTACCGTGATACTTTTTGTGTGTTATAGAAGAATATCTGACTGACAATGGCCCAAGCTGCTGCGCCGTGCAGCTCTCCTAGCTGCTGTCCTGAGTGGCTCTCAGAGCTGCTGTCCTGAGCGGCTCTCCGAGCTGCTATCCGAAAAGGCTCTCCGAGAAGCTGTCATTGGTATGCATTAATCAAGAAAAATATCACTAAACTGTGCGAGTGAGATGTATGTAAGGCATGGAATGTTTTTCTTTGTTTTCATTGCATAGTGTGGTGCGGGTGATGGAAGTCCAGAATTTTATCGTAGTACGTCGCTAGATATTAATACATTAATTTGTTTTTATGTCTGAAGCTATTTGTTTTGAATAGGCATTGCTACAAGAACCTTTGCCATGGACGCTTACGTACATACATGCCTGCGCCGGTGGCACAGGAGCTAGTCTTTTTTATTTATAGCTCATGCTCATAAATCATTGAATTTTATTAGTTGTCACACTGAAGAAAGTAATGCTAATGTTTTAAGACGCTACCGTGATACTTTTTGTGTGTTATAGAAGAATATCTGACTGACGATGGCCCAAGCTGCTGCGCCGTGCAGCTCTCCGAGCTGCTGCCTTGAGTGGCTCTCCGAGCTGCTGTCCTGAGTGGCTCTCCGAGCTGCTGTCCTGAGCGGCTCTCCGAGCTGCTATCCGGAAAGGCTCTCCGAGAAGCTGTCATTGGTATGCATTAATCAAGAAAAATATCACTAAACTGTGCGAGTGATATGTATGTAAGGCATGGAATGTTTTTCTTTGTTTTCATTGCATAGTGTGGTGCGGGTGATGGAAGTCCAGAATTTTATCGTAGTACGTAGACAGATATTAACCCATTCATTTGTTTTTAACTATTACTCACCTATGGTTTTTTTTGTCTGAAGCTATTTGTTTTGAATAGGCATTGCTACAAGAACCTTTGCCATGGACGCTTATGTACATACATGTCTGCGCCAGTGGCACAGGAGCTAGCCATTTTTATTTATAGCTCATGCTCATAAATCATTGAATCTTATTAGTTGTCACACTGAAGAAAGTAATGCTTATGTTTGAAGATGCTACCGTGATACTTTTTGTGTGTTATAGAAGAATATCTGACTGACGATGGCCCAAGCTGCTGTCCTGAGTGGCTCTCCGAGCTGCTGTCCTGAGTGGCTCTCGGAGATGCTGTCCTGAGCGGCTCTCAGAGATGCTATCCAGAAAGGCTCTCCGAGAAGCTGTCATTAGTATGCATTAATTCGTCCGCATCAGGACAAAAAATAACAATAGATTTATGAATGAAACTTGCCTGGAATGAGAGTTGCTGATTCGGACGGGTTAATCAAGAAAAATATCACTAAACTGTGCGAGTGATATGTATGTAAGGCATGGAATGTTTGTCTTTGTTTTCATTGCATAGTGTGGTGCGGGTGATGGAAGTCCAGAATTTTATCGTAGTACGTAGACAGATATTAACACATTCATTTGTTTTTAACTATTACTCACCTATTGTTTTATATGTCTGAAGCTATTTGTTTTGAATAGGCATTGCTACAAGAACCTTTGCCATGGACGCTTATATACATGCCTGCGCTGGTTGCACAGGAGCTAGCCATTTTTATTTATAGCTCATGCTCATAAATCATTGAATCTTATTAGTTGTCACACTGAAGAAAGTAATGCTTATGTTTAAGATGCTACCGTGATACTTTTTGTGTGTTATAGAAGAATATCTGAATGACGATGGCCCAAGCTGCTGCGCCGTGCAGCTCTCCGAGCTGCTGTCCTGAGTGGCTCACCGAGCTGCTGTCCTGAGCGGCTCTTCGAGCTGCTATCCGGAGAGGCTCTCCAAGAAGCTGTCTTTGGTATGCATACATAGTACGTCGACAGATATTAACACATTAATTTGTTTTTACTTTCACTTACCTATTGTTTTTATGTCTGAAGCTATTTGTTTTGAATAGGCATTGCTACAAGAACCTTTGCCATGGACGCTTATGTACATACATGCCTGCGCCGGTGGCACAGGAGCTAGTCTTTTTTATTTATAGCTCATGCTCATAAATCATTTAATCTTATTAGTTGTCACACTGAAGAAAGTAATGCTAATGTTTTAAGACGCTACCGTGATACTTTTTGTGTGTTATAGAAGAATATCTGACTGACGATAGCCCAAGCTGCTGCGCCGTGCAGCTCTCCGAGCTGCTGTCCTGAGCGGCTCTCCGAGCTGCTATCCGAAAAGGCTCTCCGGGAAGCTGTCTTTGGTAAGCATTAATCAAGAAAAATATCACTAAACTGTGCGAGTGAGATGTATGTAAGGCATGGAATTTTTTTCTTTGTTTTCATTGCATAGTGTGGTGCGGGTGATGGAAGTCCAGAATTTTATCGTAGTACGTAGACAGATATTAACACATTCATTTGGATTTAACTATTACTCACTTATTGTTTTTTATGTCTGAAGCTATTTGTTTTGAATAGGCATTGCTACAAGAACCTTTGCCATGGACGCTTATGTACATACATGCCTGCGCCGGTGGCACAGGAGTTAGCCTTTTTTATTTATATCTCATGCTCATAAATCATTGAATCTTATTAATTTTCACACTGAAGAAAGTAATGCTAATGTTTTAAGACGCTACCGTGATATTTTTGTGTGTTATAGAAAAATATCTGACTGACGATGGCCCAAGCTGCTGCGCCGTGCAGCTCTCCGAGCTGCTGTCTTGAGTGGCTCTCCGAGCTGCTGTCCTGGGCGGCTCTTCGAGCTGCTATTCGGAAAGGCTCTCCGAGAAGCTGTCATTGGTATGCATTAATCAAGAAAAATATCACTAAACTATGCGAGTGATATGTATGTAACGCATGGAATGTTTTTATTTGTTTTCATTGCATAGTGTGGTGCGGGTGATGGAAGTCCAGAATTTTATCGTAGTACGTAGACAGATATTAACACATTAATTTGTTTTTACTTTCACTAACCTATTGTTTTTATGTCTCAAGCTATTTGTTTGAATAGGCATTGCTACAAGAACCTTTGCCATGGACGCTTATGTACATACATGCCTGCGCCGGTGGCACAGGAGCTAGTCTTTTATATTTATAGCTCATGCTTATAAATCATTGAATCTTATTAGTTGTCACACTGAAGAAAGTAATGCTAATGTTTTAAGACGCTACCGTGATACTTTTTGTGTGTTATAGAAGAATATCTGACTGACGATGGCCCAAGCTGCTGCACCGTGCAGCTCTCCGAGCTGCTGTCCTGAGTGGCTCTCCGAGCTGCTGTCCTGAGTGGCTCTCCGAGCTGCTGTCCTGAGTGGCTCTCCGAGCTGCTGTCCTGAGCGGCTCTCCGAGATGCTATCTGGAAAGGCTCTCCGAGAAGCTGTCTTTTGTATGCATTAATCAAGAAAAATATCACTAAACTGTGTGAGTGTAATGTATGTAAGGCATGGAATGTTTTTCTTTGTTTTCATTGCATAGTGTGGTGCGGGTGATGGAAGTCCAGAATTTTATCGTAGTACGTAGACAGATATTAACACATTAATTTGTTTTAACTGTCACTCACCTATTGTTTTTATGTCTGAAGCTATTTGTTTTGAATAGGCATTGCTACAAGAACCTTTGCCATGGACGCTTATGTACATACATGCCTGCGCCGGTGGCACAGGAGCTAGCCTTTTTTTATTTAGAGCTCATGCTTATAAATCATTGAATCTTATTAGTTGTCTCACTGAAGAAAGTAATGCTAATGTTTTAAGACGCTACCGTGATACTTTTTGTGTGTTATAGAAGAATATCTGACTGACGATGGCCCAAGCTGCTGCGCCGTGCAGCTCTCCGAGCTGCTGTCCTGAGTGGCTCTCAGAGCTGCTGTCCTGAGTGGCTCTCAGAGCTGCTGTCCTGAGCGGCTCTCCGAGCTGCTATCCGGAAAGGCTCTCCGAGAAGCTGTCATTGGTATGCATTTATCAAGAAAAATATCACTAAACTGTGCGAGTGAGATGTATGTAAGGCATGGAATGTTTGTCTTTGTTTTCATTGCATAGTGTGGTGCGGGTGATGGAAGTCCAGATTTTATCGTAGTACGTAGACAGATATTAGCACATTAATTTGTTTTTACTGTCACTCACCTATTGTTTTTATGTCTGAAGCTATTTGTTTTGAATAGGCATTGCTACAAGAACCTTTGCCATGGACGCTTATGTACATACATGCCTGCGCCGGTGGCACAGGAGCTAGTCTTTTTTATTTATAGCTCATGCTCATAAATCATTGAATCTTATTAGTTGTCACACTGAAGAAAGTAATGCTAATGTTTTAAGCCGCTACCGTGATACTTTTTGTGTGTTATAGAAGAATATCTGACTGACGATGGCCCAAGCTGCTGTCCTGAGTGGCTCTCCGAGCTGCTTTCCTGAGTGGCTCTCCGAGATGCTGTCCTGAGCGGCTCTCCGAGATGCTATCCGGAAAGGCTCTCCGAGAAGCTGTCATTGGTATGCATTTATCAAGAAAAATATCACTAAACTATGCGAGTGATATGTACGTAAGGCATGGAATGTTTTTATTTGTTTTCATTGCATAGTGTGGTGCGGGTGATGGAAGTCCAGAATTTTATCGTAGTACGTAGACAGATATTAACACATTAATTTGTTTTTACTTTCACTCACCTATTGTTTTTATGTCTGAAGCTATTTGTTTTGAATAGGCATTGCTACAAGAACCTTTGCCATGGACGCTTATGTACATACATGTCTGCGCCAGTGGCACAGGAGCTAGCCATTTTTATTTATATTTCATGCTCATAAATCATTGAATCTTATTAGTTGTCACACTGAAGAAAGTAATGCTTATGTTTGAAGATGCTACCGTGATACTTTTTGTGTGTTATAGAAGAATATCTGACTGACGATGGCCCAAGCTGCTACGCCGTGCAGCTCTCCGAGCTGCTGTCCTGAGCGGCTCTCCAAGCTGCTATCCGAAAAGGCTCTCCGGGAAGCTGTCTTTGGTAAGCATTAATCAAGAAAAATATCACTAAACTGTGCGAGTGAGATGTATGTAAGGCATGGAATGTTTGTCTTTGTTTTCATTGCATAGTGTGGTGCGGGTGATGGAAGTCCAGAATTTTATCGAAGTACGTAGACAGATATTAACACATTCATTTGGATTTATCTATTACTCACTTATTGTTTTTTATGTCTGAAGCTATTTGTTTTGAATAGGCATTGCTACAAGAACCTTTGCCATGGACGCTTATGTACATACATGTCTGCGCCAGTGGCACAGGAGCTAGCCATTTTTATTTATAGCTCATGCTCATAAATCATTGAATCTTATTAGTTGTCAAACTGAAGCAAGTAATGCTTATGTTTGAAGATGCTACCGTGATACTTTTTGTGTGTTATAGAAGAATATCTGACTGACGATTGCCCAAGCTGCTGTCCTGAGTGGCTCTCTTAGCTGCTGTCCTGAGTGGCTCTCGGAGATGCTGTTCTGAGCGGCTCTCCGAGATGCTATCCGGAAAGGCTCTCCGAGAAGCTGTCATTGGTATGCATTAATTCGTCCGCATCAGGACAAAAAATAACAATAGATTTATGAATGAAACTTGCCTGGAATGAGAGTTGCTGATTCGGACGGGTTAATCAAGAAAAATATCACTAAACTGTGCGAGTGATATGTATGTCAGGCATGGAATGTTTGTCTTTGTTTTCATTGCATAGTGTGGTGCGGGTGATGGAAGTCCAGAATTTTATCGTAGTACGTAGACAGATATTAACACATTCATTTGTTTTTAAATATTACTCACCTATTGTTTTATATGTCTGAAGCTATTTGTTTTGAATAGGCATTGCTACAAGAACCTTTGCCATGGACGCTTATATACATGCCTGCGCTGGTTGCACAGGAGCTAGCCATTTTTACTTATAGCTCATGCTCATAAATCATTGAATCTTATTAGTTGTCACACTGAAGTAAGTAATGCTTATGTTTGAGATGCTACCGTGATACTTTTTGTGTGCTATAGAAGAATATCTGAATGACGATGGCCCAAGCTGCTGCGCCGTGCAGCTCTCCGAGCTGCTGTCCTGAGTGGCTCTCCGAGCTGCTGTCCTGAGCGGCTCTTCGAGCTGCTATTCGGAAAGGCTCTCCGAGAAGCTGTCTTTAATATGCATACATAGTACGTCGACAGATATTAACACATTAATTTGTTTTTACTTTCACTTACCTATTGTTTTTATGTCTGAAGCTATTTGTTTTGAATAGGCATTGCTACAAGAACCTTTGCCATGGACGCTTATGTACATACATGCCTGCGCCGGTGGCACAGGAGCTAGTCTTTTTTATTTATAGTTCATGCTCATAAATCATTTAATCTTATTAGTTGTCACACTGAAGAAAGTAATGCTAATGTTTTAAGACGCTACCGTGATACTTTTTGTGTGTTATAGAAGAATATCTGACTGACGATGGCCCAAGCTGCTGTCCTGAGTGGCTCTCCGAGCTGCTGTCCTGAGTGGCTCTCGGAGATGCTGTCCTGAGCGGCTCTCCGAGATGCTATCCGGAAAGGCTCTCCGAGAAGCTGTCATTGGTATGCATTAACTCGTCCGCATCAGGACAAAAAATAACAATAGATTTATGAATGAAACTTGCCTGGAATGAGAGTTGCTGATTCGGACGGGTTAATCAAGAAAAATATCACTAAACTGTGCGAGTGATATGTATGTAAGGCATGGAATGTTTTTCTTTGTTTTCATTGCATAGTGTGGTGCGGGTGATGGAAGTCCAAAATTTTATCGTAGTACGTAGACAGATATAAACACATTAATTTGTTTTTTCTTTTACTTACCTATTGTTTTTATGTCTGAAGCTATTTGTTTTGAATAGGCATTGCTACAAGAACCTTTGCCATGGACGCTTATGTACATACATGTCTGCGCCAGTGGCACAGGAGCTAGCCATTTTTATTTATATTTCATGCTCATAAATCATTGAATCTTATTAGTTGTCACACTGAAGAAAGTAACGCTTATGTTTGAAGATGCTACCGTGATACTTTTTGTGTGTTATAGAAGAATATCTGACTGACGATGGCCCAAGCTGCTGCGCCGTGCAGCTCTCCGAGCTGCTATCCGAAAAGGCTCTCCGGGAAGCTGTCTTTGGTAAGCATTAATCAAGAAAAATATCACTAAACTGTGCGAGTGAGATGTATGTAAGGCATGGAATGTTTGTCTTTGTTTTCATTGCATAGTGTGGTGCGGGTGATGGAAGTCCAGAATTTTATCGTAGTACGTAGACAGATATTAACACATTCATTTGGATTTATTTATTACTCACTTATTGTTTTTTATGTCTGAAGCTATTTGTTTTGAATAGGCATTGCTACAAGAACCTTTGCCATGGACGCTTATGTACATACATGCCTGCGTCGGTGGCACAGGAGTTAGCCTTTTTTATTTATATCTCATGCTCATAAATCATTGTATCTTATTAATTGTCACACTGAAGAAAGTAATGCTAATGTTTTAAGACGCTACCGTGATACTTTTGTGTGTTATAGAAAAATATCTGACTGACGATGGCCCAAGCTGCTGCGCCGTGCAGCTCTCCGAGCTGCTGTCTTGATTGGCTCTCCGAGCTGCTGTCCTGGGCGGCTCTTCGAGCTGCTATTCGGAGAGGCTCTCCGAGAAGCTGTCTTCGGTATGCATTAATCAAGAAAAATATCACTAAATTGTGTGAGTGAGATGTATGTAAGGCATGTAATGTTTTTCTTTGTTTTCATTGCATAGTGTGGTGCGGGTGATGGAAGTCCAAAATTTTATCGTAGTACGTATTAACACATTCATTTGTTTTTAACTATTACTCACCTATTGTTTTTTATGTCTGAAGCTATTTGTTTTGAATAGGCATTGCTACAAGAACCTTTGCCATGGACGCTTATGTACATACATGCCTGCGCCGGTGGCACAGGAGCTAGCCTTTTTTTATTTAGAGCTCATGCTTATAAATCATTGAATCTTATTAGTTGTCACACTGAAGAAAGTAACACTAATGTTTTAAGACGCTACCGTGATACTTTTTGTGTGTTATAGAAGAATATCTGACTGACGATGGCCCAAGCTGCTGCGCCGTGCAGCTCTCCGAGCTGCTGTGCTGAGTGGCTCTCCGAGCTGCTGTCCTGAGTGGCTCTCCGAGCTGCTGTCCTGAGCAATTCTCCGAGCTGCTATCCGGAGAGGCTCTCCGAGAAGCTGTCTTTGGTATGCATTAATCAAGAAAAATATAACTAAACTGTGCGAGTGAGATGTATGTAAGGCATGGAATGTTTTTCTTTGTTTTCGTTGCATAGTGTGGTGCGGGTGATGGAAGTCCAGAATTTTATCGTAGTACGTATTAACACATTCATTTGTTTTTAACTATTACTCACCTATTGTTTTTTATGTCTGAAGCTATTTGTTTTGAATAGGCATTGCTACAAGAACCTTTGCCATGGACGCTTATGTACATACATGTCTGCGCCAGTGGCACAGGAGCTAGTCTATTTATTTATAGCTCATGCTCATAAATCATTGAATCTTATTAGTTGACACACTGAAGCAAGTAATGCTAATGTTTTAAGACGCTACCGTGATACTTTTTGTGTGTTATAGAAGAATATCTGACTGACGATGGCCCAAGCTGCTGCGCCGTGCAGCTCTCCGAGCTGCTGTCCTGAGTGGCTCTCCGAGCTGCTGTCCTGAGTGGCTCTCCGAGCTGCTGTCCTGAGCAATTCTCCGAGCTGCTATCCGGAGAGGCTCTCCGAGAAGCTGTCTTTGGTATGCATTAATCAAGAAAAATATAACTAAACTGTGCGAGTGAGATGTATGTAAGGCATGGAATGTTTTTCTTTGTTTTCGTTGCATAGTGTGGTGCGGGTGATGGAAGTCCAGAATTTTATCGTTGTACGTATTAACACATTCATTTGTTTTTAACTATTACTCACCTATTGTTTTTTATGTCTGAAGCTATTTGTTTTGAATAGGCATTGCTACAAGAACCTTTGCCATAGACGCTTTTGTACATACATGCCTGCGCTGGTTGCACAGGAGCTAGTCTATTTATTTATAGCTCATGCTCATAATTAATTAAATCTTATTAGTTGTCACACCGAAGAAAGTAATGCTCATATTTTAAAACGCTACCGTGATACTTTTTGTGTGTTATGGAAGAATATTTGACTGACGATGGCCCAAGCTGCTGCGCCGTGCAGCTCTCCGAGCTGCTGTCCTGAGTGGCTCTACGAGCTGCTGTCCTGAGTGGCTCTCCGAGCTGCTGTCCTGAGCAATTCTCCGAGCTGCTATCCGGAGAGGCTCTCCGAGAAGCTGTCTTTGGTATGCATTAATCAAGAAAAATATAACTAAACTGTGCGAGTGAGATGTATGTAAGGCATGGAATGTTTTTTTTTGTTTTCATTGCATAATGTGGTGCGGGTGATAGAAGTCCAGAGTTTTATCGTAGTAAGTAGACAGATGTTAACACATTCATTTGTTTTTAACTATTACTCACCTATTGTTTTTTATGTCTGATGCTATTTGTTTTGAATAGGCATTGCTACAAGAACCTTTGCCATGGACGCTTATTTACATACATGCCTGCGCTGGTGGCACAGGAACTAGCCTTTTTTATTTATAGCTCATGCTCATAATTAATTAAATCTTATTAGTTGTCACACCGAAGAAAGTAATGCTAATATTTTAAGACGCTACCGTGATACTTTTTGTGTGTTATAGAAGAATATCTGACTGACGATGGCCCAAGCTGCTGCGCCGTGCAGCTCTCCGAGCTGCTGCCTTGAGTGGCTCTCCGAGCTGCTGTCCTGAGCGGCTCTCCGAGCTGCTATCCGGAGAGGCTCTCCGAGAAGCTGTCTTTGGTATGCATTAATCAAGAAAAATATCACTAAACTGTGCGAGTGAGATGTATGTAAGGCATGGAATGTTTTTCTTTGTTTTCATTGCATAGTGTGGTGCGGGTGATGGAAGTCCAGAATTTTATCGTAGTACGTATTAACACATTCATTTGTTTTTAACTATTACTCACCTATTGTTTTTTATGTATGAAGCTATTTGTTTTGAATAGGCATTGCTACAAGAACCTTTGCCATGGACGCTTATGTACATACATGTCTGCGCCAGTGGCACAGGAGCTAGTCTTTTTATTTATAGCTCATGCTCATAAATCATTGAATCTTATTAGTTGACACACTGAAGAAAGTAATGCTAATGTTTTAAGACGCTACCGTGATACTTTTTGTGTGTTATAGAAGAATATCTGACTGACGATGGCCCAAGCTGCTGCGCCGTGCAGCTCTCCGAGCTGCCGTCCTGAGTGGCTCTCCGAGCTGCTGTCCTGAGCGGTTCTCCGAGCTGCTATCCGTAGAGGCTCTCCAAGAAGCTGTCTTTGTTATGCATTAATAAAGAAAAATATCACTAAACTGTGCGAGTGAGATGTATGTAAGGCATGGAATGTTTTTCTTTGTTTTCATTGCATAGTGTGGTGCGGGTGATGGAAGTCCAGAATTTTATCGTAGTACGTAGACAGATATTAACACATTCATTTGTTTTTAACTATTACTCACCTATTGTTTTTTATGTCTGAAGCTATTTGTTTTGAATAGGCATTGCTACAAGAACCTTTGCCATGGACGCTTATGTACATACATGCCTGCGCCGGTGGCACAGGAGCTAGTCTTTTTTATTTATAGCTCATGCTCATAAATCATTGAATCTTATTAGTTGTCACACTGAAGAAAGTAATGCTAATGTTTTAAGATGCTACCGTGATACTTTTGTGTGTTATAGAAGAATATCTGACTGACGATGGCCCAAGCTGCTGCGACAAGCAGCTCTCCGAGCTGCTGTCCTGAGTGGCTCTCCGAGCTGCTGTCCTGAGCGGTTCTCCGAGCTGCTATCCGGAGAGGCTCTCCGAGAAGCTTTCTTTGGTATGCATTAATCAAGAAAAATATCACTAAACTGTGCGAGTGAGATGTATGTAAGGCATGGAATGTTTTTCTTTGTTTTCATTGCATAATGTGGTGCGGGTGATGGAAGTCCAGAATTTAATCGTAGTACGTAGACAGATATAAACACATTCATTTGTTTTTAACTATTACTCACCTATTGTTTTTTTATGTCTGAAGCTATTTGTTTTGAATAGGCATTGCTACAAGAACCTTTGCCATAGACACTTATGTACATACATGCCTGCACCGGTGGCACGGGAGCTGGCCTTTTTTATTAAAAGCTCATGCTCATAAATCATTGAATCTTATTAGTTGCCACACTAAAGAATGTAATACTAATGTTTTAAGACGCTACCGTGATACTTTTTGTGTGTTATAGAAGAATATCTGACTGACGATGGCCCAAGCTGCTGCGCCGTGCAGCTCTCCGAGCTGCTGTCCTGAGTGGCTCTCCGAGATGCTTTCCTGAGTGGCTCTCCGAGCTGCTGTCCTAAGCGGCTCTCCGAGCTGCTATCCGGAAAGGCTCTCCGAGAATCTGTCTTTGGTATGCATTAATCAAAACAAATATCACTAAACTGTGCGAGTGAGATGTATGTAAGGCATGGAATGTTTTTCTTTGTTTTCGTTGCATAGTGTGGTGCGGGTGATGGAAGTCCAGAATTTTATCGTAGTACGTAGACAGATATTAACACATTCATTTGTTTTTAACTATTACTCACCTATTGTTTTTTATGTCTGAAGCTATTTGTTTTGAATAGGCATTGCTACAAGAACCTTTGCCATGGACGCTTATGTACATACATGTCTGCGCCAGTGGCACTGGAGCTAGTCTATTTATTTATAGCTCATGCTCATAAATCATTGAATCTTATTAGTTGACACACTGAAGAAAGTAATGCTAATGTTTTAAGACGCTACCGTGATACTTTTTGTGTGTTATAGAAGAATATCTGACTGACGATGGCCCAAGCTGCTGCGCCGTGCAGCTCTCCGAGCTGCTGTCCTGAGTGGCTCTCCGAGCTGCTGTCCTGAGTGGCTCTCCGAGCTGCTGTCCTGAGCAATTCTCCGAGCTGCTATCCGGAGAGGCTCTCTGAGAAGCTGTCTTTGGTATGCATTAATCAAGAAAAATATAACTAAACTGTGCGAGTGAGATGTATGTAAGGCATGGAATGTTTTTCTTTGTTTTCGTTGCATAGTGTGGTGCGGGTGATGGAAGTCCAGAATTTTATCGTAGTACGTATTAACACATTCATTTGTTTTTAAGTATTACTCACCTATTGTTTTTTATGTCTGAAGCTATTTGTTTTGAATAGGCATTGCTACAAGAACCTTTGCCATGGACGCTTATGTACATACATGTCTGCGCCAGTGGCACAGGAGCTAGTCTTTTTATTTATAGCTCATGCTCATAAATCATTGAATCTTATTAGTTGACACACTGAAGAAAGTAATGCTAATGTTTTAAGACGCTACCGTGATACTTTTTGTGTGTTATAGAAAAATATCTGACTGACGAAGGCCCAAGCTGCTGCGCCGTGCAGCTCTCCGAACTGCTGTCCTGAGTGGCTCTCCGAGCTGCTGTCCTGAGCAGTTCTCCGAGCTGCTATCCGTAGAGGCTCTCCAAGAAGCTGTCGTTGGTATGCATTAATAAAGAAAAATATCAATAAACTGTGCGAGTGAGATGTATGTAAGGCATGGAATGTTTTTCTTTGTTTCCATTGCATAGTGTGATGCGGGTGATGGAAGTCCAGAATTTTATCGTTGTACGTAGACAGATATTAACACATTCATTTGTTTTTAACTATTACTCACCTATTGTTTTTTATGTCTGAAGCTATTTGTTTTGAAAAGGCATTGCTACAAGAACCTTTGCCATGGACGCTTATGTACATACATGCCTGCGCCGGTGGCACAGGAGCTAGCCATTTTTATTTATAGCTCATGCTTATAAATCATTGAATCTTATTAGTTGTCACACTAAAGAAAGTAATGCTAATGTTTTAAGATGCTACCGTGATACTTTTTGTGTGTTATAAAAGAGAATCTGACTGACGATGGCCCAAACACGCTGCGTCGTGCAGCTCTCCCAGCTGCTGTCCTGAGTGGCTCTCCGAGCTGCTGTCCTGAGCGGTTCTCCGAGCTGCTATCCGGAGAGGCTCTCCGAGAAGCTGTCTTTGGTATGCATTAATAAATAAAAATATCACTAAACTGTGCGAGTGAGATGTATGTAAGGCATGGAATGTTTTTCTTTGTTTTCATTGCATAGAGTGGTGCGGGTGATGGAAATCCAGAATTTTATCGTAGTACGCAGACAGATATTAACACATTCATTTGTTTTTAACTATAACTCACCTATTGTTTTTTATGTCTGAAGCTATTTGTTTTGAATAGGCATTGCTACAAGAACCTTTGCCATAGACGGTTATGTACATACATGCCTGCGCCGGTGGCACAGGAGCTAGCCTTTTTTATTTATAGCTCATGCTCATAAATCATTGAATCTTATTAGTTGTCACACTGAAGAAAGTAATGCTAATGTTTTAAGACGCTACCGTGATACTTTTTGTGTGTTATAGAAGAATATCTGACTGACGATGGCCCAAGCTGCTGCGCCGTGCAGCTCTCCGAGCTGCTGCCTTGAGTGGCTCTCCGAGCTGCTGTCCTGAGCGGCTCTCCGAGCTGCTATCCGGAGAGGCTCTCCGAGAAGCTGTCTTTGGTATGCATTAATCAAGAAAAATATCACTAAACTGTGCGAGTGAGATGTATGTAAGGCATGGAATGTTTTTCTTTGTTTTCATTGCATAGTGTGGTGCGGGTGATGGAAGTCCAGAATTTTATCGTAGTACGTATTAACACATTCATTTGTTTTTAACTATTACTCACCTATTGTTTTTTGAGTATGAAGCTATTTGTTTTGAATAGGCATTGCTACAAGAACCTTTGCCATGGACGCTTATGTACATACATGTCTGCGCCAGTGGCACAGGAGCTAGTCTTTTTATTTATAGCTCATGCTCATAAATCATTGAATCTTATTAGTTGACACACTGAAGAAAGTAATGCTTATGTTTTAAGACGCTACCGTGATACTTTTTGTGTGTTATAGAAGAATATCTGACTGACGATGGCCCAAGCTGCTGCGCCGTGCAGCTCTCCGAGCTGCTGTCCTGAGTGGCTCTCCGAGCTGCTGTCCTGAGCGGTTCTCCGAGCTGCTATCCGTAGAGGCTCTCCAAGAAGCTGTCTTTGGTATGCATTAATAAAGAAAATTATCACTAAACTGTGCGAGTGAGATGTATGTAAGGCATGGAATGTTTTTCTTTTTTTTCATTGCAAAGTGTGGTGCGGGTGATGGAAGTCCAGAATTTTATCGTAGTACGTAGACAGATATTAACACATTCATTTGTTTTTAACTATTACTCACCTATTGTTTTTTATGTCTGAAGCTATTTGTTTTGAATAGGCATTGCTACAAGAAACTTTGCCATGGACGCTTATGTACATACATGCCTGCGCCGGTGGCACAGGAGCTAGTCTTTTTTATTTATAGCTCATGCTCATAAATCATTGAATCTTATTAGTTGTCACACTGAAGAAAGTAATGCTAATGTTTTAAGATGCTACCGTGATACTTTTGTGTGTTATAGAAGAATATCTGACTGACGATGGCCCAAGCTGCTGCGACAAGCAGCTCTCCGAGCTGCTGTCCTGAGTGGCTCTCCGAGCTGCTGTCCTGAGCGGTTCTCCGAGCTGCTATCCAGAGAGGCTCTCCGAGAAGCTTTCTTTGGTATGCATTAATCAAGAAAAATATCACTAAACTGTGCGAGTGAGATGAATGTAAGGCATGGAATGTTTTTCTTTGTTTTCATTGCATAATGTGGTGCGGGTGATGGAAGTCCAGAATTTTATCGTAGTACGTAGACAGATATTAACACATTCATTTGTTTTTAACTATTACTCACCTATTGTTTTTTATGTCTGAAGCTATTTGTTTTGAATAGGCATTGCTACAAGAAACTTTGCCATGGACGCTTATGTACATACATGCCTGCGCCGGTGGCACAGGAGCTAGTCTTTTTTATTGATAGCTCATGCTCATAAATCATTAAATCTTATTAGTTGTCACACTGAAGAAAGTAATGCTAATGTTTAAAGACGCTACCGTGATACTTTTTGTGTGTTATAGAAGAATATCTGACTGACGATGGCCCAAGCTGCTGCGCCGTGCAGCTCTCCGAGCTGCTGTCCTGAGTGGCTCTCCGAGCTGCTGTCCTGAGCGGTTCTCCGAGCTGCTATCCGTAGAGGCTCTCCAAGAAGCTGTCTTTGGTATGCATTAATAAAGAAAATTATCACTAAACTGTGCGAGTGAGATGTATGTAAGGCATGGAATGTTTTTCTTTTTTTTCATTGCAAAGTGTGGTGCGGGTGATGGAAGTCCAGAATTTTATCGTAGTACGTAGACAGATATTAACACATTCATTTGTTTTTAACTATTACTCACCTATTGTTTTTTATGTCTGAAGCTATTTGTTTTGAATAGGCATTGCTACAAGAAACTTTGCCATGGACGCTTATGTACATACATGCCTGCGCCGGTGGCACAGGAGCTAGTCTTTTTTATTTATAGCTCATGCTCATAAATCATTGAATCTTATTAGTTGTCACACTGAAGAAAGTAATGCTAATGTTTTAAGATGCTACCGTGATACTTTTGTGTGTTATAGAAGAATATCTGACTGACGATGGCCCAAGCTGCTGCGACAAGCAGCTCTCCGAGCTGCTGTCCTGAGTGGCTCTCCGAGCTGCTGTCCTGAGCGGTTCTCCGAGCTGCTATCCAGAGAGGCTCTCCGAGAAGCTTTCTTTGGTATGCATTAATCAAGAAAAATATCACTAAACTGTGCGAGTGAGATGTATGTAAGGCATGGAATGTTTTTCTTTGTTTTCATTGCATAATGTGGTGCGGGTGATGGAAGTCCAGAATTTAATCGTAGTACGTAGACAGATATAAACACATTCATTTGTTTTTAACTATTACTCACCTATTGTTTTTTTATATCTGAAGCTATTTGTTTTGAATAGGCATTGCTACAAGAACCTTTGCCATAGACGCTTATGTACATACATGCCTGCACCGGTGGCACGGGAGCTGGCCTTTTTTATTAATAGCTCTTGCTCATAAATCATTGAATCTTATTAGTTGTCACACTAAAGAATGTAATACTAATGTTTTAAGACGCTACCGTGATACTTTTTGTGTGTTATAGAAGAATATCTGACTGACGATGGCCCAAGCTGCTGCGCCGTGCAGCTCTCCGAGCTGCTGTCCTGAGTGGCTTTTCGAGATGCTGTCCTGAGTGGCTCTCCGAGCTGCTGTCCTGAGCGGCTCTCCGAGCTGCTATCCGGGAAGGCTCTCCGAGAATCTGTCTTTGGTATGCATTAATCAAAACAAATATCACTAAACTGTGCGAGTGAGATGTATGTAAGGCATGGAATGTTTTTCTTTGTTTTCATTGCATAGAGTGGTGCGGGTGATGGAAGTCCAGAATTTTATCGTAGTACGTAGACAGATATTAACACATTCATTTGTTTTTAACTATTACTCACCTATTGTTTTTTATGTCTGAAGCTATTTGTTTTGAATAGGCATTGCTACATGAACCTTTGCCATAGACGCTTATGTACATACATGCCTGCGCCGGTGGCACAGGAGCTAGTCTTTTTTATTTATAGCTCATGCTCATAAATCATTGAATCTTATTAGTTGTCACACTGAAGAAAGTAATGCTAATGTTTTAAGATGCTACCGTGATACTTTTTGTGTGTTATAGAAGAATATCTGACTGACGAAGGCCCAAGCTGCTGCGCCGTGCAGCTCTCCGAACTGCTGCCCTGAGTGGCTCTCCGAGCTGCTGTCCTGAGCGGTTCTCCGAGCTGCTATCCGTAGAGGCTCTCCAAGAAGCTGTCGTTGGTATGCATTAATAAAGAAAAATATCAATAAACTGTGCGAGTGAGATGTATGTAAGGCATGGAATGTTTTTCTTTGTTTCCATTGCATAGTGTGATGCGGGTGATGGAAGTCCAGAATTTTATCGTTGTACGTAGACAGATATTAACACATTCATTTGTTTTTAACTATAACTAACATATTGTTTTTTATGTCTGAAGCTATTTGTTTTTAATAGGCATTGCTACAAGAACCTTTGCCATGGACGCTTATGTACATACATGCCTGCGCCGGTGGCACAGGAGCTAGTCTTTTTTATTTATAGCTCATGCTCATAATTAATTAAATCTTATTAGTTGTCACACCGAAGAAAGAAATGCTAATATTTTAAGACGCTACCGTGATACTTTTTGTGTGTTATAGAAGAATATCTGACTGACGATGCCCCAAACTGCTGCGCCGTGCAGCTCTCCCAGCTGCTGTCCTGAGTGGCTCTCCGAGCTGCTGTCCTGAGCGGTTCTCCGAGCTGCTATCCGGAGAGGCTCTCCGAGAAGCTGTCTTTGGTATGCATTAATAAAGAAAAATATCACTAAACTGTGCGAGTGAGATGTATGTAAGGCATGGAATGTTTTTTTTTGTTTTCATTGCATAGTGTGGTGCGGGTGATGGAAGTCCAGAATTTTATCGTAGTACGTAGACAGATATTAACACATTCAATTGTTTTTAACTATTACTAACCTATTGTTTTTTATGTCTGAAGCTATTTGTTTTGAATAGGCATTGCTACAAGAACCTTTGCCATAGACGCTTTTGTAAATACATGCCTGCGCTGGTGGCACAGGAGCTAGTCTATTTATTTATAGCTCATGCTCATAAATCATTGAATCTTATTAGTTGACACACTGAAGAAAGTAATGCTAATGTTTTAAGACGCTACCGTGATACTTTTTGTGTGTTATAGAAGAATATCTGACTGACGAAGGCCCAAGCTGCTGCGCCGTGCAGCTCTCCGAACTGCTGTCCTGAGTGGCTCTCCGAGCTGCTGTCCTGAGCGGTTCTCCGAGCTGCTATCCGTAGAGGCTCTCCAAGAAGCAGTCGTTGGTATGCATTAATAAAGAAAAATATCAATAAACTGTGCGAGTGAGATGTATGTAAGGCATGGAATGTTTTTCTTTGTTTCCATTGCATAGTGTGATGCGGGTGATGGAAGTCCAGAATTTTATCGTTGTACGTAGACAGATATTAACACATTCATTTGTTTTTAACTATAACTAACATATTGTTTTTTATGTCTGAAGCTATTTGTTTTGAATAGGCATTGCTACAAGAACCTTTGCCATGGACGCTTATGTACATACATGCCTGCGCCGGTGGCACAGGAGCTAGTCTTTTTTATTTATAGCTCATGCTCATAAATCATTGAATCTTATTAGTTGTCACACTGAAGAAAGTAATGCTAATGTTTTAAGATGCTACCGTGATACTTTTTGTGTGTTATAGAAGAATATCTGACTGACGATGGCCCAAGCTGCTGCGCCGTGCAGCTCTCCGAGCTGCTGTCCTGAGTGGCTCTCCGAGCTGCTGTCCTGTGCGGTTCTCCGAGCTGCTATCCGGAGAGGATCCCCGAGAAACTGTTTTTGGTATGCATTAATAAAGAAAAATATCACTAAACTATGCGAGTGATATGTATGTAAGGCATGGAATGTTTTTCTTTGTTTTCATTGCATAGTGTGGTGCGGGTGTTGGAAGTCCAGAATTTTATCGTAGTACGTAGACAGATGTTAACACATTCATTTGTTTTTAACTATAACTCACCTTTTGTTTTTTATGTCTGATGCTATTTGTTTTGAATAGGCATTGCTACAAGAACCTTTGCCGTGGACGCTTATTTACATACATGCCAGCGCCGGTGGCACAGGAACTAGCCTTTTTTATTTATAGCTCATGCTCATAATTAATTAAATCTTATTAGTTGTCACACCGAAGAAAGAAATGCTAATATTTTCAGACGCTACCGTGATACTTTTTGTGTGTTATAGAAGAATATCTGACTGACGATGCCCCAAACTGCTGCGCCGTGCAGCTCTCCCAGCTGCTGTCCTGAGTGGCTCTCCGAGCTGCTGTCCTGAGCGGTTCTCCGAGCTGCTATCCGGAGAGGCTCTCCGAGAAGCTGTCTTTGGTATGCATTAATAAAGAAAAATATCACTAAACTGTGCGAGTGAGATGTATGTAAGGCATGGAATGTTTTTCTTTGTTTTCATTGCATAGTGTGGTGCGGGTGATGGAAGTCCAGAATTTTATCGTAGTACGTCCGACAGATATTAAAACATTCATTTGTTTTTAACTATTACTAACATATTGTTTTTTATGTCTGAAGCTATTTGTTTTGAATAGGCATTGCTACAAGAACTTTTGCCATGGACGTTTATGTACATACATGCCTGCGCCGGTGGCACAGGAGCTAGCGATTTTTATTTATAGCTCATGCTCATAAATCATTAAATCTTATTAGTTGTAACACTGAAGAAAGTAATGCTAATGTTTTAAGATGCTACCGTGATACTTTTTGTGTGTTATAGAAGAATATCTGACTGACGATGGCCCAAGCTGCTGCGCCGTGCAGCTCTTCGAGCTGCTGTCCTGAGTGGCACTCCGAGCTGCTGTCTTGAGCGGCTCTTCGAGCTGTTATCCGGAGAGGCTCTCCGAGAAGCTGTCTTTTGTATGCATTAATCAAAAAAAATATTACTTAACTGTGCGAGTGAGATGTATGTAAGGCATGGAATGTTTTTCTTTGTTTTCATTGCATAGTGTGGTGCGGGTGATGGAAGTCCAGAATTTTATCGTAGTACGTCGACAGATATTAACACATTCATTTGTTTTTAACTATTACTCACCTATTGTTTTTTATGTCTGAAGCTATTTGTTTTGAATAGGCATTGCTACAAGAACCTTTGCAATGGACGCTTATAAACATACATGCCTGCGCCGGTGGCACAGGAGCTAGCCTTTTTTATTGATAGCTCATGCTCATAAATCATTAAATCTTATTAGTTGTCACACTGAAGAAAGTAATGCTAATGTTTAAAGACGCTACCGTGATACTTTTTTTGTGTTATAGAAGAATATCTGGTTGACGATGGCCCAAGCTGCTGCGCCGTGCAGCTCTCCGAGCTGTTGCCTTGAGTGGCTCTCCGAGGTACTGTCCTGAGTGGCTCTCCGAGCTGCTGTCTTGAGCGGCTCTCCGAGCTGCTATCCGGAAAGGCTCTCCGAGAAGCTGTCTTTGGTATGCATTAATCAAAAAAAATATTACTTAACTGTGCGAGTGAGATGTATGTAAGGCATGGAATGTTTTTCTTTGTTTTCATTGCATAGTGTGGTGCGGGTGATGGAAGTCCAGAATTTTATCGTAGTACGTATTAACACATTCATTTGTTTTTAACTATTACTCACCTATTGTTTTTTGTCTGAAGCTATTTGTTTTGTATAGGCATTGCTACAAGAACCTTTGCCATAGACGCTTTTGTACATACATGCCTGCGCCGGTGGAACAGGAGCTAGTCTTTTTTATTTATAGCTCATGCTCATAAATCATTGAATCTTATTAGTTGTCACACTGAAGAAAGTAATGCTAATGTTTTAAGACGCTACCGTGATAATTTTTGTGTGTTATAGAAGAATATCTGAGTGACGATGGCCCAAGCTGCTGCACCGTGCAGCTCTCCGAGCTGCTGTCCTGAGTGGCTCTCCGAGCTGCTGTCCTGAGCGGCTCTCCGAGCTGCTATCCGGAGAGGCTCTCCGAGAAGCTGTCTTTTGTATGCATTAATAAAGAAAAATATCACTAAACCTAGGTACTTATATAAGGTATTTGTAGTGCACAATACCTAATGGGGATGTTAGGAATCGATAATTGGACATGAAAGTATAAAAAAAAACTGATATTTTTATATTATTATTATGAACCCATATTCGCCTCTTGATGTGATTTCAATCGATAAACACCAACTGTATTCATAAAACTGACTGAATGGGAGGTGTTTAATAATTAAACGTTGATCAAAAATAAAAGTAGGTACTTTTTAAAATAATGCTGATTATTTATTGATTTATTATTAGGCCACCAAGACCTTTTTGTTGAAATCGGACTTAAGTTGGGTTTATGTGCTCTAGTTCTGAGAATTAGGCAGCTATCTACGTGTTTTATACACCAATCGAAAGGGCATTACTACTGGATGTTTTTAAAAATGTTTGATTGTTTTAGTCTGCAGTATTTTTTTAAATAGCATTACTTTAAAAAGCACTTTTATTTTTTATCAATGTTTAATTATTAAACACCTCCTATTCAGTCAGTTTTGTGGATACAGATGATTAATTTGGTGTTTATCGATTGAATACACATTAAGCTAGGATGCAAATAAATTTTTAGGTACTAGTTACTGTCTGTTTGAACACTGAACGAATAACCATATGACTTTGGTAAATTTTTCAAAAATCATTGATGTTATGATAACTAAGAATTCTACATTGGACTAATGTAATATAGCCTAGATAGATGCCTAACGAGGTGGGCTACCCCCCTCTCACGGCTTTGAATCGACCTTCCTTACACCCTGTATGTGCTGCTAGGTATCTATCTAGACATTGTTTTTAACAATAGATTGATTTGAAAAGGATTCAAAAAATGTATTTGTTCAGATTTAGCTTGTATAAAGGTTCGTCACAAAGGCGAGTGCTTAGGTATTTGATTGAAGGGATGGCTCGCTTTCCGATTAGAGCTTTTGGGAACAACACATTTTTGACAACACTAAGAGCAGTGAGAGTGAGTGATTCGAATAGGAGAAATGCAATTTAAGCTTCGCTGTTTAGTGGCCTGGTGTAGTTTTGTTGTTTACTTTTTGATTATTTAATGAATAGTTACTGATTGTGTTCCACAGTTTGTTAGGTGAGCGTTACCCCTTGTGAGCGTTTTTAGCGTTAGTTTCGCTTTTCGCTATATCATCATCTCAGCCGTAGGACGTCCACTGCTGAACATAGGCCTCCCCCATGATTTTCCAAAAGGACCGGTTGGAAGCGGCCTGCATCCAACGTCGTCCTGCGACCTTCCTCAGGTCGTCTGTCCACCGTGTCGGTGGACGACCTACGCTGCGCTTGCCGGTCCGTGGTCTCCACTCCAGAACCTTTCGGCCCCATCGGCCATCTGTTCTGCGTGCTATGTGCCCTGCCCACTGCCACTTCAACTGGCTAATCTTCTGGGCTATGTCGGTGACTTTCGTTCTTCTACGGATCTCCTCATTTCTGATTCGATCACGTAGAGAAACCCCGAGCATAGCCCTCTCCATAGCTCTTTGTGCGACTTTGAGCTTTTCTATGAGGCCCATCGTAAGAGACCTCGTTTCAGTGCCATAAGTCATCACTGGTAACACACATTGGTCGAAGACTCTTGTCTTGAGGCACTGAGGTATTTTTGACGAGAAGACTTCGCGAAGTTTCCGGAACGCTGCCCAGCCGAGTTGGATTCGACGATTGACCTCTTTCTCGAAGTTGGACCTGCCTAGTTTGACTGTCTGTCCCAGGTAGATGTACTCGTCAACAACTTCAAGAACTGAGTTCCCAACTGATATTGGGGTAGGTACAACATGGGCATTAGACATAATTTTCGTCTTGTCCATGTTCATCTTAAGACCTACCCGTTGGGAAACTCGATGGAGGCCTTCGAGCATTGTACTGAGGTCTTCCATGGATTCTGCCATGACTACAATATCGTCGGCAAATCGAAGGTGAGTGATGTATTCGCCGTTAATATTGATGCCAAGTCCTTGCCATTCCAGAAGCTTGAAGGCGTCTTCCAATGTAGCGGTGAACAGTTTCGGAGATATAACGTCTCCCTGTCTCACGCCTCTTTGCAATGGAATTGCCTTCGAACTCTGCTCCTGTACTCGGACTGACATGTAGGCGTTTTTGTACAAACACTTCAGCACTTCAATATACCGATAGTCAATACGGCACCGCTGGAGAGACTCAAGCACTGCCCACGTCTCGATCGAATCAAAGGCTTTCTCATAGTCCACAAACGCTAGACAAAGAGGCAAGTTATACTCTTCGGTCTTCTGTATAACTTGCCGTAGCGTGTGGATGTGGTCTATGGTACTATAGCCTTTTCGGAAACCGGCTTGTTCCGGAGGCTGGAATTCATCAAACCTGCGACTGAGACGGTTCGTTATGACCTTCGAAAACAGCTTATAAACATGGCTCAAAAGCGAGATGGGTCTGTAATTTTTAAGTAAAGTGTTGTCACCTTTCTTAAAGAACAGCACCACCACGCTTTTGTTCCATGCTTCTGGCGTTGAGCCTTCGAGTAAGACGGTATTAAAGAGCTTCTGAAGGACTTTAAGTACCGGTGTTCCACCCGCTCTCAGAAGCTCAGATGTGATACCGTCGTCACCAGGCGCCTTGTTGTTCTTAAGCTGTTTCAAGGCCATTCTAATCTCGTACAAGCTGATGTCCGGGATATCTTCGGTATAATGTCGGGTCAGCTTGGCTCTTGGGTCTTTGACCGAGCTGCTAACAGGTTTAGCGACCGAGGTGTATAACTGTCCGTAGAAACTCTCGACCTCTCCTAACACTTCCGCTTTGGTCGACGCTACACTGCCGTCTCCTCTCTTCAGCTTCGTCAACTGGCTTTGCCCAATAGACATGTCTCTTGCAAACACTTTGGAGCCTTTTTTCCGCTCTATCGTCTCTTTAATACGGTTTGTATTAAAGATCCGGATGTCGTGTCGCAAGGACTTCCATATTCGTCTATTGAGCAGCCTATATGCTTCAGCATCATTCGAAGACTGCAATTTCAATGAGCGTCGTTCAGCCATGAGGTTGAGGGTATCGTTGGAGAGTTTCTGTGGCCTATCTGTACGGTGGGGTTTAAAGTACTTGGAACCCACTGTATGGACAGTTTCTACTAACCTGTTATTGATCTCGTCCACTGAAGCGATGTTCTCAAGGCAATCGAAGCGATTGGATAGCTCAAGTTGAAAGCTCTCGGGGTCTTGAATACGGGCACGAGTGGGTCGGAGCGTAGACTTCATCAGACGAGACCTCTCCAGTTTGACATTAATATTCACCGTGCCTCTTACCATTCGGTGATCACTACCGGTTTTAACCCTGTTGATCACGGAGACATCAGTGAATATTTGCCTTTTGGTTGTCATAATGAAGTCAATCTCATTTCTCGTGGAACCATCGGGACTCAGCCAGGTCCATTTCCTGTGAGGTGGCTTCTGAAAGAAAGAGTTCATCATAAAGAGTCCCTCTTTCTCCAGGAAGTCGGCCAACCTCTGTCCCCTACGGTTCCGTTGTCCATAGCCAAATTGCCCCATTTTCGACTCATCCTCGCTTCTCTTACCCAACTTCGCGTTGAAGTCCCCCATAACAACTAGAAAGTGCGTTTCAGAGGTATGTATGGCCCGACTAATGTCCTCATACATATCCTCCACCTCATCATCCGGGTGCGACTTCGTCGGTGCGTATACCTGAATGACCTTCAGCGAATATCGTTTGGATACTCTGAGTATTAGGTATACGAATTATTAATTATATAATTATATAAATTTTAAAAGCTCTAACGCATTCTGAGCGAGACCAAACTTTGAATTTTTAAAGAGAAAAATACATATTCTTTGACGTGATTCGTACGACGGTTAAAATCAAATAGATTTAAATAAGATGCTCAGACGGCAAGCCTCGGTGACCTAGTGATCATGGCGTCTGACACGGATTGTCGGAAGACGCGGGTTCTCTAAAATTGCTAAGATTCATGACTGTTGCAATCTATCATACTATACCTACTATAGTACTCCCTATATGGGGTTCAAATACACCTCTTAGGTGATAACAGGAGGCTATATGATACCATAGATGAGTTACATTTGTCTAGTAATGATATAATAAATTGTTATCTTTGGAACGCCTGCCAAAATTATATAAGCAATACTATGCTATACACTTGGTTGGTTAAAAATCTATTTGTATACTGACATAAGACTTACTTGCATAAGCTGACTAAAGGATAAAGAAGTGAGCAGCACAGATGTAGGTCTGTGACTTGACTGCAGCCAACATGGAAAGCTTTGCTCGGCTCTATCGATAGGAGCTATTGTACTACATTTATATTATACATATAGGACACACACAATATTATAAAGGATTTATATAATATTTTGTCCGAATAAATATATTTCAATTTCATTTTCTTATTTCATGTTCATTAATTTTCATTTCATTTCATTTTTCTTTTTCATTCGTTTCATTCGTTTCATTCGTTACATTCGTTTCATTCGTTTCATTCGTTTCATTCGTTTCATTCGTTTCATTCGTTTCATTCGTTTCATTCGTTTCATTCGTTTCATTCGTTTCATTCGTTTCATTCGTTTCATTCGTTTCATTCGTTTCATTCGTTCCATTAATTTAATTAATTTCATTCATTTTCATTTACATTATATTTCGGCTGGCCGGTTGGCGCATTTGGCCGCAGCCCTACATTCGGAGCCGCTGGTCACGGGATCGATCTCCAAACCAATTCACACATTTGTCCGACGACGTGTATTTTTCTCTCTAAAATTGCAAAGACGCAAGACAGTCCCACTCTATAATATGATACCTAAGTAGTCGATATGTAGGGTTCAAATACACCTTTTAAATGATATCAGGAGGCTAGTTGATACCATAGACAAGTTACATTAGTCTAAAATAATAGATACTTGTACATATATTTAAAAATTGTCATCTTTGGTACGCCTGCCAAAATTATACAAGCAACACACTTATATCAGCTGGTTAAACATCTATTTGTATGCTTCCATAAGACTTATACCGTTACATATCTTTCTATACATATGTGTACAAGCTGACTAAGGGATAAAGAAGAGAGCAGCAGTTTGCTGATTCTGAACTAACAATAGGTGAACGAATAATATCGATCAGGAGCTATTGTACTAAATAATAAATATATTTCATTTTCATTAATTTTCATTTCATTTCATATTTATTTTTCATTCGTTTCATTCGTTTAATTCGTTTCATTAATTTCATTAATTTCATTCATTTATTTAAATTTCATATATTTAAAAATTGTAATCTTTGGTACGCCTGCCAAAATTATACAAGCAACACACTTATATCAGCTGGTTAAACATCTATTTGTATACTTACATAAGACTTATACCGTTACATATCTTTCTATACATATGTGTACAAGCTGACTAAGGGATAAAGAAGAGAGCAGCAGTTTGCTGATTCTGAACTAACAATAGGTGAACGAATAATATCGATCAGGAGCTATTGTACTAAATTAGATTTCAACATTACATTTGGAGCCGCTGGTCACGGGATCGATATCCAAACCACCTCACACATTTGTCTGCATGAGCATGTTTGTTTGACCTGTGTATATGTATATAGTATGTATATCACTCATCATGGTACCTCGTACAAGCTCTGCATAGATTGGGATCTGAATACCTTGTGTGGATTTTGACCGATATTATATTAATTACTAAAAGCGCTCCGCGGTTTCACCTGTATGCTCATGAATGATGATGATGATGATGAATCTTATATAGCCTAGGTTACTCAGGGTGAATGTAGCTTTCCAATGGTGAAAGAATTTTTTAAATAGGTCCAGTACTTTTTGAGCCAATTCTTTACAAAAATACACACAAATTTTTCCTCTTTATAATATTAGTACCATAGTCACCAGCGTGGTGATGAATGATGATAGTGGAGATGATGAATAAATTTAGCGTATGTTACTCGGGCATACTATAGATTTTTACTGGCGAAAGAATTTTTTGAATAAGATTGGTTAGTTTTGCGTTTATTCATTACAAACTAACAAACAAACAATCAAACCTTTCGTCTTTATTATTAAAAGTCCTTAAGTGGGCAGGTCACATAGCATGCAGAGCAGATGACCGATGGGACCGAAAGTTTCTGGAGTGGAGACCACGGACCGGCAAGCGCAGCGTAGGTCATCTTCCGACAAGTTATACGACGTTGGATGCAGGCCGCTTCCAACCGGTTCTTTAGGACATTTGTGGGGGAGGCTTATGTTCAGCAGTGGACGTCCTACGGCTGAGATGATGATGAGGTAACCTAAGGATTAACACCAAGGTATGAACAATGGTGTAGTGTAGATGTAGTATTTTAAGCCCGGCCGATGCAACGTCGGTAATCAATGAAGTTATGTAAATAAGTTAATTAATCAGCCAATTACATTAGTATGCACGTTTCGTAGACTTGACTATGTTGACCTTATTATTTTATCGTCCCGTCGCCTACGCCTACCCACTCATGCTTAGTGCAGTTTTCGTTGAGATTAGGTCATGTATCAACAAAGTTGATAGTGATTGATAGACTAAACAAATACATGATTGTGTATGTCATGTCACTGATGCTACCACAGATAAATTTCTAGGAAGGAATGTGGGTAATTCATAGTTGCAAGGAATTCTATATCAATTTATGTTATAGAAGCCACAGAATTCGCCCTATTTACATAGGTCCAGAAGGATAGTTTCATACAAATGACATTTGAAAGTGAAGCAATAAATATTTTTTTGAGGTTGGCCATCCTGCCAGATCTGACAATATTAAAAAACAATACTTATGGTTCTATCTTGCCACAGGAAATCTTTTACCCGAATTATCGGGTAATTAAAATATGAACGGATTGAGTGGTTTCTCAACAAAACTATCGAATTTAATGTTAATAAATTTGAGTGTTGTTTGGCGTTAGTAAACATTAACATTGCATAGTTGCAATATACTAAGTATAATGCAATGATACAGAAGCTACAGAGAGCATCTGTAGCATTGCATTAATGCGTAATCTTGTATGTGTGTTGGTATGTCTGTGTATTTGTTATTCCTTCACGCTGGAAGGACTTGCACATTTTGAAAAATATTTGCCGATACTTTGAAGATATGGGGGTTCGCTCCTTTTTTTCATCATCATTATAATTACCACTCATTACAAAATCGCGGGGTATATATTATTCTATTAAAATCACTTTAACGTGCTAGCTGCGCCACGCGGTTACACCCGTATAGTGATGCATGATGATGATGATGAAAAGTATCCTATGTGTGTATATATATCCAGCGCCTCATCTACCTCCGTATCAAATTTCCTGCGGAGTACCACAATTCAATCTTATTTCAATCTTAGTCCTAGTTTTTATTTGACTTGATTTTGTCAACTTGTCTCCACCAACGACAATGTCTCTGAATTCCGCACTAAACTCAAGTGCCTTCCCATCGTCGCCGGAATGCTCATATATTGTCCCTACTTTATAGTATACTAGCTGCTCTCCGCGGTTTCAACCACGCGGTGATGGATGATGATGAATCTTATATAGCCTATGTTACTCAGTAGTATTAAGTATTTTTTAAGCTAAAATAAAAATATTTATATGTACTAAAGTGTATCTTTAACTGGATCTTTTGGAAACCTAAATGATACCCAATCGGGAAACTAAACAAGTAGAGTGGTAACATTAATTGAGTTTTGCATACTATTAGAAAAATCTCTTGAAAAACACTTAAAAATAATTGTTTGTGACTATTTATGCGTGAAGGGAGACCGTGGTCTCCTTTATTTTACACATCCTCAAATTTTTACGCAATCTAATGACACAAAATGGTATTTTTGATTTTTCATCATATTTAGTATCCACAGCGAGTGACATTTGTCGACTGATTTTGAATTTGACAAGTGAAAACCAAGTATCCCTGCTAGGGTTAAGTTTTATTGCTGTTTGTTTCATGAATTTTGACGTATTAGGCATCTGGAGACTATATATCTATGTCTATCATTTCCAGCCTTCTCAGATTGGTAGAATAGGTAGGTATGGAAAATGTGTATGGAAAAAATATAATATGTAGGCACCTATAAATGTGTATAGTATTACGGTTGATCGATATGTCAATTGCTGGTATAGATTCAAAATTAAATAACATTTATAACGTATGTGACCAAATGAATGTTACTGTCCGTTTTGCAAAAGTAAAAGTCAGTGAACAGTATTAAAATAAAATATGTAAAATGAATTTCGAACAACAGTGACGCACCCGATTTTCTACCGACTTTCAAAAAAAGGAGGAGGTGCTCAATTCGACTGTATTTTTTATATTCTTTTTTATGTTTGTTACCTCATAACTTTCGATAGGGTGAACCGATTTTTAGAGATTTTTTTTTGGAAGCTGGTGCTTCCCGTGTGGTCCATTTAAATTTGATCCAGTAGCTTTTGAGTTACACTACAATAACCAATTTTTACTAAAGTAATAGAATGGATGTCGGTATAAAATTTTTCAAATTGCACTTGTTATTAGGTACATACATACTTGTGGTTAAGTTTTTTTAATTTTCAAAATTTCTTATTTTTCAGTAAGAGCCTTCTATAAAGTACTATTAAAAAACTTAAAAAAAGAGATTGATGAAATCGGTGGAATATGTGTGCGAGTGTTTTTTTTAATGTGTCCACTAGATTTTGAGTTTATTCGTTATAAACATATAATAATACAAATCTTTCCTCGTTATAATATTACTAGCTGCGCTCCCCTGTTTCACCCGCGGTCATGGACGATGATGACGATGAATCAGAACTTATAGCCTAAGTTCGTGAGGCATAATGTAGGATTCTAATGTTGACAGATAATTCATTTACAGACATCTAGGACTACAGAAAACAAATGTGTTACCAACCATGTATTCGTGTATGTTCCTATACTATCTACTCATGTTTTTGGCAATGGATATTTATCTTTTGGATCTTTATCTTTAAGATTTTCTCCAAGCGGTCCATTAGTTTCGGAACCTATTCAATTCAAACAAACAAACAAACAAATCTTTCCTCTTTATATTATAAAGTATATAGTGATAGTATACTTTTTTATTTTATAGATATTTTTCATGGCCGTAATGGCCACTCTGTAGCACACACGAGAAGGTATGACTGTTATATCATTGAAACTGCCTTCAATACTTCATACGATCCGCATATAGGTGCATAGTTGATGAACCCATTCGCCTTAAAGTGCACGTAATCGGGTCATTTTTACTACGATATTTACTTCAATTCAAGCCAGTGGATCAGCAACCTGTATATACAATGTAGCTTTGAGTCGCAGTACTTTTTGGCGCGCCTGAAGATAAAAGTATTTGATCAGTGTGTGTTAGTATTGATTACTTATGACACTAAAACCGGGTCTCTAACTATGGGGCTTATGTGAGGCTTAGCTATGGAGAGAGCTATGGAGAGGGCTGTGTTCGGGGTTTCTCAACGTGATCGAATCAGAATCAGATGTGAGAAGATTCGTAGAAGAACAAAAATCACCGACAAAGGCCATTAGATGAGCCATTTAAAGTAGCAGTGGGCAGGGCACATAGCACGCAGAACAGATGGCCGATCAGGCCGGAAAATTTTGGAGTGGAAACTACGGACCGGCAAGCGCAACTTAGATCGTTCACGGATAAGGTGGAAAGACATCCTCATAAGAGACAACGTTGGGTGCAGGCCACTTTCAAACAGTTCTTTTGGAAATTTACGGGAGAGGTACCTATATGTTTAGCAGTGGAGTGTTAAAATAACAAACACACAAAAACTCTGCCTGTAATAAAATAAACATAACAAATCAACTGTTCCTTATGGTAGCAAAATAAATAGCAAAATTATCCGCTTGACGCAGTTATTTGAGTAACACCTTAGTTCGTTCATAGGGGTATGCTGAAAACCAGCCTTGCGTAGACACTCGTGTTTATGCAGCCAGTGCTGAACTTAACTCCTTTTGCTAAAAATAAGTTTTATTTAAATAATTAAGTTGTATTTATCATTGTTAGACATGAATATGTTTTCATGATAGATTTTTTGGCAATAAATATTTAAATAATTATATTCTAAAAAGAACTTAATGTACATAATTACACACATTCCTTCGCATTACATTGTATCGTTGCCTAACAATTAATTTTATCAAAGAAACGAATACGAACAGTAAGTGAAGCAATAGAATTTCATCTTTAATTCAACGTACCTATCTGTCTTGAGGTAAACATGCCAGTTCGGTACTTTTTCCCATCATTTTCCAACGTTTGCCCCTGCAGGAGACGACTAATTAGAGCTCAACACTGCGACGATTGCATTATCAATGTATTAACGATACGTGGACTGCAAGCACACGATGTGTGCAATGTTCCTACCTCGGAGCCAACGGACCAATGTATACAGACCTTCGGTGACGCTATTGTCACAGAAAACTGAATACTTGAATGAGTAGGAGTAAGAGGTGCGGCGGGTCAGTGTAAGCTGGTCGAAGATGGTCGCCTCTTTCCTGCATCGAGCGACAAAAAGTCGAACGTGTGGGACTGCGGACGAACCCGTTCTGCCATACAAGGTGCTTGGAGACAAGTCGCTTCCCAACGCAACGGCTCACATAATATTGTTAGCCATTGCCGATAGCTTTTTATGTCGAATGCATTATTCGATACTCATTTAAAATTCTAACATACGCTTATAAAGAAAGCTTGCCATTTTCATCCGGTCCCCTGCTGTCGGCGGTCGTCTCTGTAATATTCATTACGTTATCTCGAATATAGAGAGTGGTTTATAAACTTATTATATTACGCAAATTCGGCTTTAGCCAACAGTTGTTCGGGCTGCCCACGCGCCAAAAATTGCGGGGGCGACATCTCAGAGGCTTCGACGCGTGCTCAGCTCTAACCTCACGCGTGCATCGACCGGCGCACACGCCTTTGTTTAATAAAAAAGTAAAATAAAAAGAAAACTGTGACGGTTCTGCCGGTGATTTAAACTGACGTTCTAATTTTTAGTGCATGCAACGACTAAATCGAATTGATATCGATAGTTCATGAATGAAGTGGAAGCAGGAAGTGACGTCATGCGTAGTGTTGTGAATGTGTCAGTGGGAAGGCGGGTGCTGTGTTGACAATGCGACATTATTAGAGCGGAAAGGTGAGTGTTACTGATTAGTAGCTTGCAATCTACCGTTTAACTAGAAGTACGACCATTACTTAGTCAGCTAGTTTATTTTAAATATAAGTATAAATAGACATCTTCTTACCTTGTTATTTCGTAGGCCTTTTCTGCAAGAGTATGAAATAAAAAAACATATATGTAGCCAGAAGCAAGTTTGTCATTGTGGATTTGTGTTTTCTACCGACTTCCAAAAAGGAGGAGGTACTCAATTTGACTGTTTTTTTTCTGTTTGTTACCTCATAACTTTCGATTGGGTGAACCGAATCTCAAAATTCTTTTTTTGTTTGAAAGCTGGTGGTTCCCGTGTGGCCCCATTTCATCAAATTCAGTCCAGTACTTTTTGAGTTACACTCCAAAAACTGAATAAATGGATGTCGGTAATAATTTTTTCAAATTGTACTTACTTGTTATTTTTTCAATTTGTCATCATTCATTCGTTCCACATTGTGTTCAACAATAATTGGTAAACGCAACATTTGAACCAGTAGTATAAGGAGGACGAGCGTTGTAATTAAATACCTACTTGACGTCAAAATATTGCTCGTACTTTGGAACGATTGCGTTCTTCGAGAAGGCTATATATATAGAATGATGTTGAACCAGACGTTGACTTTTTTACATATTTCTGATCAATGAGAGACGTTTACTTCTTGAATTTGAAGTTCAAACATGTCAAATTTTATGCTATACGTATATCCAATGAGATTAAATAACATCATTGTTTCTGATGCGTTCTATCAAATTAAAACAGTACTAGCTACGCTCCGCGGTTTCACCCGCGTACTCAGGCATAATGTAGCTTTATACTCGAGAAATAATTGTTTGAATCAGCATGTATCCATTATAAATAAACATACAATCATACATCTTTCCCCTTTATTATTAGAGTCGATAAGGATTAATGCTAGGTACGAATAATGTGGCCTATTCGTCACTATGGATTATTTCAAAATGAAAAAGTATTTATTGTGACATAACTGTAATAGCTAGACATATGGTAATGTGGACTTCTTTTAAGATATTGAAGTCTTCTATAAAACTGGGGGACAATTCTACTGTATCACAACTTTCAACAAACCACCCCGTTTCAACTTGATGTTCAGCACCTTGGGAAACATTATAGAAGTTTTCATACGGATCCCTAACTTTTTTGAAAATATTATATAGCCTATGTCCATAAGGGTAATGTAGGATTCTAATGGTGAAAGAATTTTTCTAATCGGTCCAGTAGTTTTGGAGCCTAGGTATTCATTACAAACAAATTAAACAAATCTTTCCTCTTTATCATCATCATCTTCATCATTATCAGCCAGTATCAGTCAACTGCTGGACATGGCCTCTCCTAATGCACACAACTGAGCTCGATCTTCGGCTTTGCTCATCCTCTTTATAATATTATATATTATAGAGTAGATGGATCTAATCTGGATAAATTAATCAGCTATACCAATGTTATTTTATAGCTGGCAAGGCCAGGTCTTCCTAAAGTGGCAACACTAAAAGAGCTCTGCAAACAACTGAAACAAGTTGCAAATGCATATATCATAATGTAACTCAACAATTAGCAAGTTTTTTTAAAGCATACTACATAATTATTTTTATTTGATATTGGCGCCCCTTGAAACTGCTGCTCGGGGCGGGTTTGAGCCCTCCTAGATCCGGGGCTGTGCGTTTTATATTGTGCCTATTCCCTTAGGAAAGATTTTTTTGCAATTTCCCTCCTAAGGTGGTGAATCGAGCGAAGCCGATATAGAGGCACCTGGTTGCCTTATACCTTACATATGAACTTTTTATACTATAATCTAATATGTTTGAGAGTTGTCATTATAGTGCGTTCAAATAGAACCCTTGTGAGCGTTTTAGCGAAAATAACGCTAAAACATTCACAAGGGGCTTTCGAATTGGGAATTTGTGGGTGAAAATGTCGTTCATGTCTCTTTTTGTTTCGTTCGGAAAGCTAAAAAAACCACCAAAACCTGTAATTTTTATATCCACGTCCGGATCATGATTGTTCGTGATCGTTTTTTGACAACTATGTATTTGACAGCATAATCTTGTGATCAGTTGAGCATTTTAATAGGGTGTGGCCAAAAGTGGGGAAAAATAATGTTTTTGAGCTTTACGAACGCTTTAACAACAGAGCCATCAATGACATAGCCACCAATGCCCTAAAAGCTAAACGAACGCATCTTTATGGTTGTACAAACTTGAAATGTACAGCGTACTGTACCTTAGTAAGAAAAGCAGCACGGTATTCATTATATTACATAATATTAATATATGTCTCTACAGTAAGTCATAAATAAGTAATAAAATGCATAAAGAGCTTATCTTCAATCTACAGCCGCTGGAACTGTTAGTTAAAGATGCTATATCTAACATATCCGACTTAACATCCTATTGCAAGCATTCAACCTATGCTAATGAAGTTTCTAAGTACCCATTAAATGTCTTCCTGCAATAAGATTGACTTAAAGGTATCTTCGAAGTAAAGGATATTATTAATGTCGCAAAGAGTTCAATGTAAAGTTTATTGACGTTCTGTGACATCACTCCTTTTTCCTACTGCTGAGACTCTGTCCTTCATCTCACATACCCTCACAAATAAACACTATTCAGAGGCTACAGCATCAGTAGTGTATATGTGCACAAACAATTTGCGAAAAAGTATTCGTATCGCAAGCGTCAACATATCATGCTTCGGGCACAAACTATGAGTTATCTGTGTCACAATTGCCCTAGATAAATGACAGTTTGTATGTTTCACGTGAAGGACTCGTTAAGTTACACTTACGCAGTTATTCGTGCTAGGGCCACTTATTTATTTATTTATTTAGGCACACAAAACAGAACATTGTCACTAAATTTACAATTATGAAATTACAATGTGTTGGGCTGAACAATGTTCCTAAAATGTGTGTACACAGCATGACAATATAAATCAGTTTAGATAAACATAATTAACAAAGCAGCTAATACAAACTAATTAGAAAAATACTGATAATCGCCATTATCACATATTCTAATATGATATTCTAATATGGTATCAAGTCACCTCGGATGGCGACTTGCTTATACCCACCCTCTCAGTAGAGAGAATGGCCAAAATATCCTTTTTAAACTAATAATTATTAAAAGCAAATTAAAGTAAAAAAAAATGAATAATAATAATCCAAATAATAATAATAATAATTAACCACAGGGGCGGCTTTGTGGCGAGCCGTCGGTGAGTGGCGACACCGTGGACTCTGATTTTCCCTGGGGCTAAATGAGACCCCTGACCCCCGGCTTGCCTTAATTGTCCGTCTGGGGGTGGAGACGCAAAAGCGAGTAACAAAAAGCTCCAAGGGTGGAAGTGTTAAAGGGCATAACGCCGGTAGTAGCGCTTTAGTGAAACCGCAGCACACCTCTCGACACCCTTTAGCCAGCCACACCAACGTTGCCCCTTCTGTCACCATTCATGGTGGCCTTTATGGGGGGCCCGTTTAGTGGGTGGCAAGTCACCACCTGCCCAAAAATTTTAAAATGAGACTGAATTTGGCAGGTGCCGTAGTCTCTTCCATAGCCCACTATCTTTTTATCACTAATAAAATCATTTCAATAGCCTTTTTTATAATAGATATACCATATCACCATCCATCCAAAAGTTTCTGTTTTTTTTATACTACTTTGTATTTTTATACCAAACAGGCCTCTAAGTGTTGGCTACAGCCCCACTTATGCCTTTGTAAAGGACCGGATGAAATCCGTGATTTATTTTGAATAAAAGGAATAATAATAATAATAATCTACTGTAAAGTACGTGTTTGTTTTGTGGAAAAGGTGAGTCTGTCTTCCGTCCGATGTCACAAAATAGTATACAGCGTGTGACAAAAATGCAGTAATACTGAAATATGTGCATATGTACCTAATCAGGATTCACATGGAAAAGTATCAAAACTCAATAGTTTTTTTTTTCGTATAAAGTAAAAAAAAATGTCTGTAATTTTTTAGGTAGCTCTATTAGACATGCCTTTTCTTAGAGTCCGTTCGGGTCAATGCCCTATGAAATCCCCACGCTGTGCCACTTGAGGAGGCTAGTGATCAGCCTAGTATGGAAGTTTTCAGGCCGCCCGAAAGCCTCCGACATAGACTGTTGTCCTATGACAAACGTCTGATGACAGCGTGATCTCTGAAGTACGGAAGCACTCAGTTAAAAATGCCAACAACGGTGATCCATCCAGCACGGCTAGCACGGGCAGTGGACTATTTCTCCCCGTGGAGAGCAAATAAATCTATTCCGCCATGTCATTTTTATCTCCCTTGCGAGCACGGCAACGCCAGAGGATAGTTTACCCACGTGGATAGACGGCGGGAGTAGCCTTCCTTATGGTTTGTACTTCGTAGGTGCCATTTAAAGCAAATTTAACAAAAGTCGCTGGCTAGCGTGTGCTATCCATACGTACGTTTTTTCGAGAAATGTGGAGGTAAAAAAAAATTACTAACCTTTTCAAATCAATTTATTATCGATGAAGGGTTTGTTATTAAAAAACAATAATTTTGATTGCAAAAACATTTATTATTAAACTCAGTCACTATACATTATTGACTCTATGCCTGACATCCAGTTGCAGCACAGGTTCGTTTCACCACTTGGTCTACAGGTATGGTGTACTGTTTATTTGCTTTCTCCGATTCAAAAAACTTGAGCACTTTCAAGATTAACCCGGTGAGAATGTGGTACAAAAAGTTACGTCGGAAATGTGGAGGGTCCTCATGACCCTGTATTTAATTTGTAGTTTTTATATCTACTAAGAGGTAATTAAAAAAAGATTTATCAAGAAACCTAAGTAATAGTTAGTAATTAAATAATTTAAATTAAAAAAAACACCAGTAGGCATATAAATGTTTAATTATTAGAGCTATTTGAAAAGTCTAAAAAATAATTAACTTAAAGCGCAACTTGCGTTAACATGTAACAAAATTTTTTTTTTCTTATAATCATTATATCAATTATTATTTTCTGGTAATCAGTAATGAGATCAATCATCTTCTATCATAAAATAATTAATAATCAATCTTGTAAGGCACTAATCCGCTCTAGTCGTAGCACATAGTTGACAAAATGGAACAATGTGTTCTTGGCAAATGTACTTATTACGTATATACGTATATACGGACGACTGACAAGTGGCGTGCAGCGGGGAGCGGATTTCAATAACTCCAGCTAGTGAGACGTTCGACTGCGCACGACTGCGGCCTAAACAACTGTACACAAAATGAGAGGAGTGGGGTCAAATTGACCCTACCACATCCTCGCCGGGTTAAATTTCTTGATTCGCTGTGTATTGTTTTTCCCATGACTTCAGTTTAACAGCTACAACAATTTTAATAACAACCTAACCAGTCCAAACTTAACAGTAAACAGTCTAAACTTAACAATAAATATTAAAAAACAAAACAACAACAAAGCGAAAATATCAAAATTATCGGGACGTGTATCGGCAACGAAGATGCTAACCGTACTGTCGCACCGGGGAGTGCGCGGAGAGGTGACAGGGTAAGCGGGAGAGGCGCCGCATTCCAGCGAGGTGCACAGATATTCTGACCGGGTTGTAGTATCCTATTTCGTTTACTAAGACTCAATAAGCGTATGGAAGTGGGGACCTATTGTAGATTAAAAACAAATAAGAATTATTTAAGTTACTTAGGTATTTCACAGAATGTAGATATAAAAGTTATACAATAATAACCTTGATATGCACTGGCAAACCATTCGTATGATTTCGAGGCTGCAATGCATTACAACGCCATTTTTTTATTGACCCGAAATATGTGCCTGAATTAATTATCAGGGTAATCGAAGGGGTTGTGACATTTCGGATATACCTTCGGCGTAATTTTCTTTCCATTGTTTCAATTTCCCGCTACAAAATGTTATAATAATATGCGCGAGACATTTTTGGATGAAAACAAATTATCATCCACCACCTTCAAAGAAGGTGATAACCTTTCTCCGTGTTATGCCAATCGGAGAGAATTATATCCACCTTTCGACGAGTCCGTGCTCTATAGCGGGAGTAGCGGGACATACTGTCTACGAGCAACGTCAAAAGGAAACATTTTATCTCTTTCCCCGGTTGCCGTGCTCTGTAAGATGGAGAAGACAATTATTTCCACCGACAGGTGGATAAAAACGGTGGAAAGACTATTACTCTCCGCCGCGTGCTAGGGATGCAGGTGGTATTTGCAGTAAGGGTTACTGTGTATCGCAGTGCCCCCTAGAGCTTAGTGTAGTTCTGCTTAGCACTGTACTCTCGTCACCCTGAGCGTATTATAGGTGTCTTAGGCCCAATAAATCCATTTCCTACAGTGCCCTTCACACCTAAACACAGTAGATAATGCTTGAGCACTATTGCTTCGCGGCAGAATATCTGGTACCTACCAAGACGGCCTCTTGCACAAGAGTCCTACCACCTAGTAGGACGGGTTTCCTCGCATCTTACGATTCGCATCCCGACGGTGGAGGGAATATTTATTAACACCCCTCACGGAACAGAACCTAAAACAATGTAATTGAATGATAAATATAATAAACATTCGACATTTATACTGACTATGTCATCGAGCTGCTCGTTTAGGCCTTATAATGCGAACCGTCCCTGCTTTGACTGGCCGAATTGACTTTCGGCCTCAGTCCGTATGTTAGGTTTTATGTTGGTCTGGCCTGGCACAGGTCTCATTTTTCAACCAATCTTGACGAAACTTCGTATGCCTGCTCTTCTATTGAATTATTGGTCAAGTGGTTGCCGAGATAATAGGTTGTAATGGTAGGGGAAAAAATACCGCTGATAAGACTGTGCTCTCGAGTTCTACTGTCCGCAGAACTACTAGTTTGTTATTTTATTATGATGTAGGATTGGACAGTTACATTCATTATTCTCATTTGTCAAAATATTTATAATATGTCGTTATATGTCCTTAGCCTTTTATGAGTCTTTGTTTCGTTTGTTGTCCATTCTATCCGTGCATCTGGCATTAGCAAAACTGTGGCAACGCATTACAGCTTTGAATCTTTGCTAGGTACGAGCATGATCAGCACATTATATTCCCACTGCTGGGACTCGAGCCTTCCTCCCAGAGAGAAGGGTTGGGCCATAATCCGCCACGGCTTGGTTTATATAGGCTAGTGGCCAACCCATGTCGAGGTTTTCAGGCCGCTCGTAAGGCTTTCGACATAGTCTAACGGCTGTTGTCCTAAGACAAACAACTGGGACCGATGGCTTAACGTGCTCTCCGAAGCACGGAAGCGCTTAGTTGAATACTGCCACTAGGACACACCCATTCAACTTCTGACCGCAGCAAGCGTTGCTTAACTTGTAATCGGTTAAAATCGCCAAGTCGAGCTCCGCTACGAGCGCTACCATACTATAATAAAACGTTTGTGACTCAGTAATCAAAGCATCAATCGTCTAGTAATTTACCTTACTGCAGCCTTCAAACCCTACAATACTTCAATACTTATGTACACACCGCTGCGAGCGCTAGGTAAAAATAAAAAATAAAATTAAAACCATGGACCATCATAGGTATCCATAAACCGTTTGCGCACCTCGCGTGGGAGAAAATAATAGACATAATGCCGTCGTGACATTTTGAAACTGCTCAGCTTTTAACAAAATCACTGACATAAACCTATTTAACACTTATTGCTTCTCACATAAGGTCTTATATTTAACACCGTAAGACGCTCGACGAGGGAAAATCTTAAAGCTGGCAAGTTTGAAAATGTAAATGTGATTTACAATAAACTTTGCATACATCGAACCGGAACTATTGCAGTTGTCCATGCGATCGAAAATTTAACATGTATTGATTGTTGAAATGTTTGATAGAATAGTAATACCTACTTAGTAGTAATTACTTGGTAAATATAGGTGCGGCGTCTGTTTCATAATCGTGGGTTGGGTGAAGTGATTTGTTATTGATAATATATTATGCTTAACTTAAACTTTAATAAAAATTTAATTTAATTTGCAAGTTGTGTAATTTAACGAATTACCAATAATAATAAAATTGTTATGTCTTATAGTTTTGAAAGAGTGAAAAAAAATATTTGGATGGAACTGACTTCAACACTATAGTGAGAAATAACTTGTCGCAGTCGGTACCATGGTTCAAAACTACATATCACAATATTGGAACCAAAACATGTTTTATGATTAACAAGGAAGTATTTTGTGAATAATATTTGGCCCAAAATTAAAAGGAAATATTACAGATCCCCGAATCCATACCTATCATCATCATCATCATAATGAGACCATTTTGTTCCCAATGTTCGGACTCGAGCCTCTTCCTCTCAGAGAGAGGAGTTGGGCTATAATCCACCACGCGGGCCCAGTGCGGCTTGGTGGATGGTAGTGGCCAACCCATATACAAGTTTTCAGGCCGCCCGAAGGCCTTCGACATAGCCCCGGTTGTTTGTCTTAGGACAACAATCGTTAGATTGTTTTGACTGACGGCTTAACGTGCCCCCCGAAGCACGGAAGCGCTCAGTTGAATAATGCCACTAGCTTACACCCATCCAACTCCTGACCGCAGCAAGCGTTGCTTAACTTGTTGATCGGTTCGATTGGCAAGTCAAGCTCCGCTACGATCGCTACCATACTACAATAATCATCATCCATCATCATCTCAGCCGTAGGACGTCCACTGCTGAACATAGGCCTACCCCATGATTTTCCAAAAGGACCGGTTGGAAGCGGCCTGCATCCAACGTCGTCCTGCGACCTTCCTCAGTTCGTCTGTCCACCGTGTCGGTGGACGACCGGACGAACCTTTCGGCCCCATCGGCCATCTGTTCTGCGTGCTATGTGCCCTGCCCACCTGCCAAGAGACCACGTTTCAGTGCCATAAGTCATCACTGGTAACACATATTGGTCGAAGACTCTTGTCTTGAGGCACTGAGGTATTTTTGACGAGAAGACTTTGCGAAGTTTCCGGAACGCTGCCCAGCCGAGTTGTATTCGACGATTGACCTCTTTCGAAGTTGGACCTGCCTAGTTTGACTGTCTGTCCCAGGTAGATGTACTCGTCAACAACTTCGAGAACTGAGTTCCCAACTGATATTGGGGTAGGTACAACATGGGCATTAGACATAATTTTCGTCTTATCCATGTTCATCTTAAGACCTACCCGTTGGGAAACTCGATGGAGGCCTTCGAGCATTGTACTGAGGTCTTCCATGGATTCTGCCATGACTACAATATCGTCGGCAAATCGAAGGTCAGTGATGTGTTCGCCGTTAATATTGATGCCAAGTCCTTGCCATTCCAGAAGCTTGAAGGCGTCTTCCAATGTAGCGGTGAACAGTTTCGGAGATATAACGTCTCCCTGTCTCACGCCTCTTTGCAATGGAATTGCCTTCGAACTCTGCTCCTGTACTCGGACTGACATGTAGGCGTTTTTGTAAAAACACTTCAGCACTTCAATATACCGATAGTCAATACGGCACCGCTGGAGAGACTCAAGCACTGCCCACGTCTCGATCGAATCAAAGGCTTTCTCATAGTCCACAAACGCTAAACAAAGAGGCAAGTTATACTCTTCGGTCTTCTGTATAAGTTGCCGTAGCGTGTGTATGTGGTCTTTGGTACTATAGCCTTTTCGGAAACCGGCTTGTTCCGGAGGCTGGAATTCCTCAAACCTGCGACTGAGACGGTTCATTATGACCTTCGAAAACAGCTTATAAACATGGCTCAAAAGCGAGATGGGTCTGTAATTTTTAAGTAAAGTGTTGTCACCTTTTTTGAAGAACAGCACCACCACGCTTTTGGTACATGCTTCTGGTGTTGAACCTTCGAGTAAGACGGTATTAAAGAGCTTCTGAAGGACTTTAAGTACCGGTGTTCCACCCGCTTTCAGAAGCTCAGATGTGATACCGTCGTCACCAGGCGCCTTGCTGTTCTTAAGCTGTTTCATTCACGCCATTCTAATCTCGTACAGGCTGATGTCCGGGATATCTTCGGTATAATGTCGGGTCAGCTTGGCTCTTGGGTTTTTGACCGAGCTGCTAACAGGTTTAGCAACCGAGGTGTATAGCTGTTCGTAGAAACTCACTACCTCTCCTAATACTTCTGCTTTGGTCGACGCTACACTGCCGTCTTCTCTCTTCAGCTTCGTCAACTGGCTTTGCCCAATAGACATGTCTCTTGCAAACACTTTGGAGCCTTTTTTCCGATTCCCGAACTTACAATATTATTGTTATAAAACGTTTGTAACTCAGTAACCGAAGCGTCAATTGTTTAGTAATTTACCTTACTGCAGTGCCTTTCAAACCTTACAATACTACAATACTTACCTACACTCTACAACTTAAAGAGAGGATATATTCTAGTACAGCTGGTTTTACAAATTGTCGCCTAGAGGATAATAAAAAACTACAGTGCCATACTTCTAACTAAAATAGCTATGTCACAATAACTACTTTTTCACCTTAAAATATGCAATATCAACGCCGGTACAAACTAAGTTACATTATTCGTACCTTTCGTATTTAATACTAATAATAAATAAGAGAGATTTCATTGTTTCTTTGTAAGTAGTGGAAACGCGAAAATTACTTAGCCGACTCTCAAAAAATCTTTCATCAGTAGAAAGCTACATTATGTCTGAGTAACTAACATACGCTATATTTGATTCACCATCATCATCATCCATCACCACGCTGGTGCAACCGCGGAGCGCAGCTAGTAGGATATAAAACAAACACCGGACATACTCGTAGAACAGTAAAGCACGAAATTTTCGTACAATGTCGTGTCACAAATAAAATTAATATTATTTTTTATTGGGCTAGAAGCAAAAAGTTAGCAGCAGAAAAAAAATCCTGAATAGGTCCACTAGAATAAACTTTCACGTCCAAACTCTCAGAATTGTCAGCGATAACACTTTATTTTTTTTTAGGTAATACTTAGTCAGCAGATTTTTCAATTGTGTTAGTATATATCGACAAATATAAAGAAAACGTACATAATTAACGCATTTTCGCATTACATCGTCCAATCTAACAAGCGATTTTCAACCTTACGTAAAGCATTGTAAATTATTTTAAAATTGGGGCTGGTCGCGTCTCAAGCCTTAACAAAAATCTGCATTTAATGTTATTTTTAGATAAAATTAGTGGAATCGCACTCAGGCGACGAAATTCAAAACACTACTTACCTACTTGATAATTTACCTTTTGTTAGTCTCCCGTTTAAACATATGTATCTTATAGATAAATATTTGACGTATCCAATGTAATGTTTAACTCCTGTTACACTTTGTATGTATTACCTATATTGTTATTTTAATAAACATATTGCTACTTACGGGATGAAAACCGTGGTAATTATTTAATTGAGCTCCCGATATTTCGACACTGTTGCAAGCGCCATGATCGCGGGACGACTGTAGAATGCGGGTGGGTGGATGAAACATTAAGAGCAGACATATCTGTCTACCCTCTTTCTCTGTCTTTTGCTATTATGGAGCTCAATTAAATAATTACCACGGTTTTCATCCCGTAAGTAGCAATATGTTTATTAAAAACAACCGTGAAAGTTTAAAAAAGTGCTTATTGTTATTTTGTTATTGGTTTTATACAATTGTTTAAAGTATTTTTATAATTTTTAGTGTCTCTCTACCAATTCATTACTTTACTGCATCGCTACAATTGTTCTTGCACATTCAGGATGACTAGTACAAAATACTACTTAGCTTTAAGTCATCATTGTACATTTGTTTTGTGTTAAAGAATAAATAATTACTTGAAGAATAACTCTACCACTTCCTTAAAAGCACGTAAGCAAGTGCGTTACTAACAAATTAGTTTGAAATTAATCAACTGACATTATTTGATAGTTCACTATCATACAACGGGATTTGCAGTTCATGAGTTGCGCTAACTTGAGGCTTAAACTTTACGCAAAGTTAGTGTTTGCAGCTGGACGATCTCCGTAAACTATATCAAAGTCAAAGTTGTTGAGCTCTTAAGTTTGTCATAATTTGCACAAATACCTAACAAGCTTCACGGTCCAGTACACATACTTGTATGTATGTTTGATCAAAATTTGGTGCTTAGTAATACTAACTTATTGATATTGATTATTATCGTTACATAAATTAAACTAGAGAGGGTTTTGAATCACCTAATTTTGACTTATTTTTTATGCATTGCCTTTAAGTTATGTACGCCTGTTGACTTCGAGTACAGTTCGAAATGTGTCGTGCTTATTGTATTGTATATAAACATGTAGCCTTTGCGGTATATTATTTTCAAGAGATAAAAAGTAGCCTTAGAGCTAATTTCACCAAACTCTCATAAATCAGTCATTATCAAATGCGTCGTTAAAAATAACAAAGATGTTAAAATAATTTACGTTCCATATAGTAAAAATAACAGACCATTACTAAATGCAAAGTGTGTGTATGTTGAGTGAATGATAGAAAAAAACGTTAATTCAAATTTTTACGCGACCTAAACGAAATATCATACTTTGCGATATCATTGATACATATTAGTGTACTATTTACAATAGTCGTGTAATAATTCCCATGTTAAGCATTGCGACCGAATTTAAATACCGCTTATTCTGTAGAATACCAACACAGTCAGGTATTGTTTGTTTAGCTGGATAATTGAAATGTATAATAATACAACTAAGTAAATACAGTACAGAAAAGAACTGATGAGGTTATGTTGGTGTGCATATTTTTATTGTTTGAGACTTATCTAAAATTTTATCTGATTATTGATTTGTAGAGTTTTTGCGTCTAATAATATTAGCGATGTCGAAGAAAGCGCGCGGGCGGAATTTTTGATCAAACTACATAGTCAATCAGTCTACATTGAAACAAAACCTAAAGATATTGTGGATTGCGAGTAGTGTCTTCAATTAATTCCAACACAACCAAAACCAGATCATTTCGATAGACGGAACCTAGTGCGAAAATCGACACCATCATATTCTTCATAATAATTACGCCGTTCTTTGTAAGTTCTGGCACGACGTACAATATTATCTAATACATAAAATTTTACTAAAACATCTTCATTTTCCAAAATATACCCACGTCGTTTCCATATTGACAGCTTAATTTTAAGCTAATCGTCGGTTAACGACTTAACGGACCCCTAGAGCAGTAATTAAAATTAACGCCTGATTTAGAAAACTAAACAGACGTTAGCGCGTGGTGAAACACTTGATAACTTTAACAACCCGTTAACGGAATGACAGAGCATTAAACTAACAAACAAAGCATGGTGAAATTAGCTCTTAATGTTCCATATAATTTTAATACCAATGTTAAAAAAGAGATATGTGACCTGTAGAGAAGAACAGCCGGACATATGGACATCCGGAGATACTAAAGCGGTTTTGCCCAAGCTATTGCAGAGACGCTTCGCTGGTGCTTCGCACTAGCACGGTCAAAATAATATACATATATTAAATTGCTTTATGAAAATAGAAAACGAAAATCCAGAGTGCGATTCTCCAAGAGCAAACATCGTTCCATCTTTGGCAACATCCGTGAAACAAATGACGAGATGACTCCTTGTGTACAAGGGCTATAGATATCTCATAAATCATTGACATCGGTGAGCATCATTAGAGAACCACACGGCAGCTAAATAAGAATTGGTCCTCGCTTTATTTGGATATTGTGGATAGGATAAATGTTCAGTTTTAATACGAGAGGTTACGTTAACCACATCTTAATTTTGAGGTCTATGATATATACAACAAACGTATATATCATAGACCTCAAAATGTTTTGGTTAAACCTTGAAAAATAAAAATACACATATATCGTTTTAGTTTGAACCTATTTAAATATTAGCTTCGACATTTATTTAAATTATACTCGATTACTCCAAACGTAATCGCGAAAACTTTCCATCAGTTTTCATCAAAAATAATTCACTTGCGGGTGTTTCGTTTTTGGTTTTCATCAAATAATGAACCAAAAGCAAGTTCATTCTAAATTAATAATTAGGTATAGACCGCACACCACTAATGTCTGGTTCACAATCACCGTTAACCACGTGTTTGAAGCGCAACTATAACAAATAACTCCCTGGAATGATCCGGATAACGCAGCGCGTAGGGTAACCAGATACACATCATAGACCAGGACATTTTTTTATGTCATTAGCTTACACGAGGCAAGACAAGCACGAAGCCAACCTGGTATTAAGTGGTAACCTCCTCCTATAAACAGATCCATTCCGTCACTAGTAACTGTTGTCCACTTCGCCATCACTCTAAAGGCTTATTCTAACCTGGGCGTTATTCGCTACCGCGAGCGACAGAGAAATCCGAAAGTGTATGCGTTAATTTCACTGTTCACACCAAAGCGGATATCTCTACCGCGCGCGGTACATATAACATATTCGTTGGCAACGGTTAGCGGGGCGGCGCGGCGGAACTAGTTTCGCCAAACAAGAGATAATACCGCCTCACTAGGCGGTACAAGTTTCGCTGCAGTTATGGAACTTCATACTATTTACCCATCGAGTTCCGCGTGGTATTTTTCGCTACCCACAGCGGTAGCGAATAACACTCAGGTCTGAATAGGCCTTAAGACATAAAGTTGTTAATTTATTGATTCAGGCGTTACATTGCGGAAATCCATTATCAAAAAACGATATAAAGTATATATATAGATAATAAAGTTGTTAAGCCTCATGCCCGTAATTTCAACGGCCCATACGTTATACATTACATTACATTAACAGAAAACAGTAATACGAACATTACTGCTTCGCGGTAGTAATAGATATGGTGTCTTCGGACGAACTCTTTCACAGAGATTTTTACAGATTTTTTAAACCAATATATTTATTAAATATTTGCACGCATGCAGAGCCATTATATTAACTAACGGCCTTATTTATAAACGTTGCTTAAATTTAAATAACGTCATTTAAAGTTAAGCGGCGTTTATACGAGTAAGTAGGGCCGTAAGAGTTCCTTTCGGCGGAGCTTAAGAAATCATGACAAATTACCTACCAACTAATATTAAATCTATACAAGCCCATTGCCCAGTGTAAGTGTTTACATTCATTTTTATGCAAAAAAAATGTTATTTACTTTAACAAATACATTAAAAAGTAATAACTTTAATCTACAGTACAATGGACAAACTTCTAGTCGAAAGCGATCCATTCCATGTAACCTTAGGAAAGAAAATATGATAAGATTTATACAGGTTGTGCAGATACGTAATAAGGGGTATACTTATAATATAATAAAACAATACTTATTAAAGTAAAAGTAGATAACATAATCAGCTTATTATGTTCCCATGGCTGGGACTCGGGCTATCCTCTCAGAGAGAAGAAAAATCCACCACGCGCGTGCAGCGCGACTATGGGTTGATAATCTAGCTTAGAACAGCCGTGCGATTCTCTAAGAGCAAACATCGTTACATCTTTGACAACATGCGTGAAACAAATGACGAGATGACAAGAAACATTGGAAAAGCAACCTTATGTACAAGGGCGTTATCTCTTTGGTATTTGACATCGGTGAGCTCGTCGACGAGTGCATCGGCGAATCATTAGAGAATCGCACGGCTGTTATCCTGGGTGTGCCAGTCATACGATCGACCCAAGTCGCGAAAGCGCGGAAAAATATTTAATTTAAGAATTTGCAAAATTCCTTCACAAAATGCAAACTACACTAATACTCGTAGTACATAGTAACTTGTAACTTTCTGAGTTCGGCCCTCAGCTTCAACATTGAGACGTCGTTAGTTGCGCCCCCAGTGGCACTCGACGATCCTGCAACAAAAGAAAATTTGTTAGTGCAAAAAACTATGTAAGTACTCGTAACTGAAAATTCTTCGTAATTCTGTGTTATCGCATTGTATATATTATTACACTAGCTGCTCTCCGCGGTTTCACCCGCGCGGTGATGGATGATGATGATGATGAATCGTATATAGCCTATGTTACTCAGGGTGAATGTAGCTTTCCAATGGTGAAAGAATTTTTGATATCGGTCCAGTACTTTTTGAGCCAATTCGTTACAAACATACATACATACAAATCTCTGAAGGTCATATCAAACTATATAACTGAAAATTCTTCGTATCAGACGCCATTGACCAACTAGGCCACCGAGAATCTAGTCCAAGCATCGAATTAGTCATTCGGCGAATAAAATTCGATGCTCGGACCAGATTCTCGGTGGCCTAATTGGTCAATGGCGTCTGACACGGAGGGTCAGAAGACGCGGGTTCGAATCCCGTCCGAGGATGAAATTTTTCTCTCTATAAATTTCAATGTTTGAGATCGCTCGAGAAAGCAGGCGTTAGTGCTTTAAAAAGTAATACTATGAAAATTCTTCGTAATTCTGGGCCATCGCATTGTATAGATTAAAACAAGATCTGAAGGCAATACCACCCACTCTTATGGGCAAGCGTGAAGCTTATTTTCAAACAACCTTAAAAAGTAAACCGGTAAAATTAATATATTTTCACGGATAAATGTTTCTCTTGCTCCACCCGCGTTCTAAATGAAGCTAGAATTACTAACAAGTTGGTAAACAGGCTTTTGTAGAGTCAGCCTGGGGAAGTAGTAGTGTGCAAACATTACAGGCCAAGAGATTTATCATCTTATATCTCGTCAAAGTTATAGTCAAAATCATTTATTCAATTTAGGCTTCAAAGATTCACTTATGAACATCAATTATTCATTATAATGTACTTTAAAGACTGTACCGCCGCGATCCAAAATGTATATTCCCTACCGAGAAGAAGCGGCAAGGAACTTGAGGCCGTTCTTTTCCTATACATTTTTACAATGTTTCTACTTAGGTATGTACTACTATTATTACATTTTATGGGGTGACAAATGCAGTGCATTGCCATGGATTGGGTTTTTAAAGTGTTATAGTGTACAATTCTGAATGGCACTGAACTGTTATATGGAGCTAAGGTACTGTCGCCCGAACCTGATAGCTACCATCAATCAGGAGTTGTTGTGCACACACCAGAATCCCATGGATGTCGCGTACGCGTTGAGGGAAATATATTCAGGTATATATTCCTCAGCCCCACGTATTAGGTTCCTGAAGCAGAGAAGGTACAGAGATGTGCATATACCCAGCACCCTTCCCAACACCCTCTTCCTAGTACACACTCAGGAAGAAAAGGAGACCCTGACCAACCAGGTGGTAGTATGGTGAAGGCCAGGGGTCGCGCATCCTTACCATCCATGAAGCACAGGGACTGACATACGAGTCGGTCATCGCCATTAAAACCAAGGGCAACATGAGTCTGCACGAGAGCGTCCCGCACGCAGTGGTTGCAGTCTCGCGGCACACCAGGACCTTCACCTACTACACCGACGACGAAGAAGACGCCATCAGCCATTTCGTGCGACGTGCGGTGTCTGCGTCACCAAATGCTATCCGCAACTACAACTTGCAGAATGCCATAAAAGATCGGAATGTGGATGTGACGGAGGCCCTGGGCCGGGTGGAGAATGCCGACTTATATAAAAATTAGTTATAAAAAAATATATTAGACAAGTTTAGGTTTTTGTATTATTTTGTATGTATGCGTGAGCGTTCACGCTCACTAAAAGGCTTCTTCTCGAGGCGGCGTCGTGTGGCGGGTCGTCCTCTTCACTCAAATATGGTTGAGAACGGGCGCTGCTTGCGGGAGCCGGTATGCTCTCGGTATGTACGATATTTAGAAATTAGTTAAAAGTCTGTTTGTGTACAAAAAAAATGTATTATGTAAGTTTAGTTAAGAAAAAAAAAAATGTCCTGTATTCCGTTAGTAATTATAAAAAAAAAATTATAAGTTTAAAATATAAATGAAAACAATGCCACGGACCCCATTGAGTCTGCGAACAAAAGCAATAATAAAAAAAATACTGTTATATGGGCAAGCGTGACGATTATATTATAATAATTATTAATCTAGTACATTACTAGTTGACCCGCCAGCGGCTTCGCTCGCATGGCCTCGCAGTATACGGTTAATTACAGTTTTTTTAACTATCCCACGGGAACTCTTTTATTTACCGGGATAAAAAGTATATTATATGTTGACCAGGTATATAAGCTACCACCATACAAAACTTCGTTTACTCGTAAATCGGTCCAGTCGTTTCGGAGATTAGGCCGTACACACAGACAAACGGACAAACAGAGAAACAAAAAAATATTGAAAGATTATTAGTTCGATTTCAGTCCTTATATCCCCTTGACTCGGTTTATAGCATTTTTTTCATTTCTCAGGCACTTACCACTAAATGTCTCAGTGTTACAGGCGCGGTGCAATTTGTCACTTGTGGGGAAATGCATCTGTTCTAGGCAGAGGTGAGCACTTAACATCAGGTGGGCGTGTTGCCGTTTCCCAATAACATAAAAAAGAAAAAGGTGAGCGACTTGTTCGTGTTCACCGTTTTACATAAAATCCACTGATATATGTGAAAAAAAGGTTAGTTTGTACCTAGTCTTTAAATTTTTACTGCTTTGAAAGTAAGGAGTGTGTAATTTCTTTTTTAATTCCTACGAAAAGCAGATGACTGGTAACCCTCTCGCGTACAATAGAGTTTCATTACAGGATAACGGCTATACCTAATAATTAACGACACGATTATCCACAAAAGCTTTTAAGCGCGAGCACATTTTGTAACTTCGCATGTTCACGTCATATATCTCGGTCAGAGCATGCTGGCAGCACTGTGGGGTAACGAAGGCAGTATTACACGTTCCGACAGTGTAGCGGAAAGTAACGTTTTGTTCGACCGCAGTGAAGCCCGAAAGGAGCATTCTTTCCTTCAGCGGACATAGGAGGAGTTTCCTATGTCAGCTCGTAACAACTCATTTGCTCTGCTTTCCGATTGGAGTCAACACCGATTTTGACCATATTAGCACTTTTCGCAGCACTGATTTTCAATCCGATTCAATATCGCGCTTATGACAGGCGAGATCTGTCAGTCATTCGGAATGGGTTGGATTCACGCTTACGTTGCTCACGGCATGGGTGTCAGAGCAGTGATTCGTTATACGCTTCTTAGAAGATATTAGACGAGACAATATGGACACATTTTACTAAACCACGAAAACACGTTTAAAACAGGACATAAAAACCTTTGTTTTGCAGGAAAAAAGAAAAGTAAACACACGCATACATCAACGAACTGTAATTTTTAACAGAACTGCTCACGGTGTGTTCAGTTCGTGGTCAAGGTAATATTATCTAGCATCCTTGGTAATGTAATCTATGACGTCATAAGGGTCTACGTTTTCGCGCTTGCGTTGATTTGGAATAGATAGATAGATAGATAGATAATTCTTTATTGTTACATCACTTAATATACAAAAATAACATAAAAGTAAAAGAAAGCTTAAAATAAAGTGTTACAATGGGCGGCCTTATCACTAATAGTGATCTTTTCCAGGCAACCTTAGGATGGAGAGGAAATACAGGAATAACAAGACGGGGCGTAATATAAAGATAAAGGTACAATCAAATCAAGACAATAATACATTACTAAATCAAATTAATAATAAATTATAAACAAGAAAAGAAAAATATCTACTAATACCTAAAAATACACTAATACATATTGAAATATATATAAACATATAATTAATTCATTGATATACTTACATAATATATATATATATACATATACACTACAATACAATATACTTCCATACATATATTTATACATTAACTCTTTGATGTATTATAATAAAAACCCAAGTTCATACGGGTTAAACTAATTGGCGAGATAGAAACTTTTTACTTGGCTTTTGAAGGTCGACAAGGATTGTGCACGTCTGATAGTAACTGGTAATAAGTTCCATAAGCGAACAGCTTTCACTGAAAAAGAGTGATCATAAAATACTGTGCCATGCTGAGGCATACTGAGGGCAAGATTTTCTGATGACCTAAGATTGAGAACGTTGGCATTGTGAAGGAAATTGAAACGTTCCTTAAGATAGCGCGGGGTCAAAGGATTGAACAAAATATTGTAAAGGAGAGAGAGTATGTGAGCATTCCGGCGAAGACGTATAGGGAGCCACTTGAGCTTTGAATGACGATCACAACGCCAAAATTGGTTTTGACTTCAATCGGAAAGCAGAGCTTATTTGTATTGATGGCGCGAGTGCCACTAAATGGCGGAATGTATGCGCTTAATATGCTAGCTATTACTTTCGTAGTCAAGTTATTTGACTTTTAGATTATTTTCTTGTTATTATATGGTTTTTAAAGCACCTTACCTTAATAATGACCAAATGTTTATGAAGCCCCGAGTTGGAATCTAGTCCGAGGATGTGTAATCTTTCTATCTATAAAATTGCAAAGGGAGATACGATTATAGTACTGATAAAGGTAGAATACAGTTTTCTTGTCCGAAATATGGTAGTTCTATATTATATTATTTATTAGTACCTGTTGTTTACGTCACGGACGGCATATTGGACTCTGAGCGTAACTGGGACTCTAGAGTTAATCCCTTAGCGCATGTAATGCCTTGTTTTACGTCGAGATTGCGTGATATGTAATCGGACATTGTCGAGCAGGTGGTATGAACATCTATTTTTATCACATCTATTTGAAGAGGGCTGCTTTGTGTCTCGTAATCAGGGAACAAAATAGCTTTTTAATCCCAAAAAGTGATATTCAATTTGCAATTTTCGAATCTGGATATTGTAAGTAAATGTTCCAATCACCAAAGAAATCAATCAGTACTGCAGCAAAGAAACCACGCTCTAATTAAAAAAAAAAGTTTGTGAAGAAGTGAAAATATATTCCGCCTTCGTTTATCCATATATTATATATATATATATATATATATATATATATATATATATATATATAGCTGTTAAAACTGTTAAAATTAAGCAACTCTTTATAATTATGTTGTAATGTAATATGGTAATATGTAATAAGAAGCTATTGTTTCTTTTCTATGATTGTAAAGTGTTTTAAATAGTTATAGTATTAATATATGTATAGTATGCTTAGTATATGCTGTGAAGAAAATAAATAAATAAATAAATAAATATATATATATATATATATATACATCATATATATATATATATAATTGCACAAATTCGAGTTTTAGACTTTTAGCTATATATAATTTTATTTTTAAATTTTATTTATTTTATAAAATTGTATGCATGCATTTTCCATAATTGTTCAAATATAAACATTATACTCTAATTAATTCCATTGTATATCTCATTGTACCTAAATTTATGTAAGTAAATAAATGCGCTATTCGTAGGATTAATAAGTTGCACTTACTTATTTTTTCATAGAGAGTATTTATAAAAGTAGAGTTTCCACCTCGAGAGCAACAATTTTTAAAAAAATATTTGTTTGGCTTCCTACTATTTGTACCATTCCTAACCTGACCGAGTCTAGAGAGTTTTTGTACTGTTCGCTTTATTCTGTGATCCGAATAAGTTTCGGCAGTAACTTTGTTATGATATAGTTAGATACATACATTTACCACAATACTTGTATTTCATGTTCCCCTTGTTATTAGCGCTTTTGCTTACTAGTTCGCGGTATAACATCTTTATTGATCCTTTTAGAAATTAATACATATAATATATACAATTTGCATATACTCAGTGACGCTCGGTACGGCTATTATGTATCTCAGTTGCTAAGAAATGTTGATTTAAATCGAAAAAAATGGCACTTATGTCAGCTCCAGTCATCAACTTCCTAACATTTTTGCTTACTAGAATTATCAAAACCGATATAGAACCGCCATTTTCAAGATTTCAATCAACATTTGTTAGCAACTGAGAAACATAATAGCCCTGTAGGTAACCAAGACGAATCTTGAGTCTGGCAGGGCTATTATGTATCTCAGTTGCTAACAAATGTTGACTGAAATCTTGAAAAATGGCGGCTCTATGTCAGTTTTGGCAACGCCAGTAAGCAAAAATGTTTGTAAGTTGATTACTGAAGCTGACGCAAAAGTGACGTAGAGCGGCCATTTCTTCAGATATCAATCTACATTTGTTAGCAACTGAGATACATAATAGCCCAGCTGATCAAAATCAGTCGAGCCGTTGAGTTGTTACGAGCGGACATAGGGACGGACATTTCTACATACATATTTATAGATCAAACACGTAACCCCCTTTCACCGCATTCGGGTAAAAAATAATAGGTAACCGATGAAATTGGAGATTCAATAACCAGAGACTTCAGGTTTAATTATATGTGAATTGATGCGCAATTTGAAATTCAAATAAATTTTATTGGAAAGCCGTGTTCTTTTAATTTCAAATTCAGTAATTTTAATAAATTGTTTGTTTTAGTGAAATTTGTATTAGTTTTTGGTTTTTGGATAAACTGAAAATTTGTACAATTGTCGAAGATATGTGTGGAAATACCGCTGCGCAAACACGAAACATTAAATACGGCCTTACACTACTTACATAAATACGGTTCATTAATGGTCCAATCGTTTTAAATCTGCCGTGAGATTCTCTAAGAGCAAACATCGTTGCATACTTGACAACATCCGTGAAACAAATGACGAGATGACAAGAAACGTTGGAAAAACAAACTTATGTTCATCATTCATCCATCATTCATTCATCTCAGCCGTAGGACGTCCACTGCTGAACATAGGCCTCCCCCATGATTTTCCAAAAGGACCGGTTGGAAGCGGCCTGCATCCAACGTCGTCCTGCGACCTTCCTCAGGTCGTCTGTCCACCGTGTCGGTGGACGACCTACGCTGCGCTTGCCGGTCCGTGGTCTCCACTCCAGAACCTTTCGGCCCCATCGGCCATCTGTTCTGCGTGCTATGTGCCCTGCCCACTGCCACTTCAACTGGCTAATCTTCTGGGCTACGTCGGTGACTTTCGTTCTTCTACGGATCTCCTCATTTCTGATTCGATCACGTAGAGAAACCCCGAGCATAGCCCTCTCCATAGCTCGTTGTGCGACTTTGAGCTTGTCTATGAGGCCCATAGTAAGAGACCACGTTTCAGTGCCATAAGTCATCACTGGTAACACACATTGGTCGAAGACTCTTGTCTTGAGGCACTGAGGTATTTTTGACGAGAAGACTTCGCGAAGTTTCCGGAACGCTGCCCAGCCGAGTTGGATTCGACGATTGACCTCTTTCTCGAAGTTGGACCTGCCTAGTTTGACTGTCTGTCCCAGGTAGATGTACTCGTCAACAACTTCGAGAACTGAGTTCCCAACTAATATTGGGGTAGGTACAACATGGGCATTAGACATAATTTTCGTCTTATCCATGTTCATCTTAAGACCTACCCGTTGGGAAACTCGATGGAGGCCTTCGAGCATTGTACTGAGGTCTTCCATGGATTCTGCCATGACTACAATATCGTCGGCAAATCGAAGGTGAGTGATGTATTCGCCGTTAATATTAATGCCAAGTCCTTGCCATTCCAGAAGCTTGAAGGCGTCTTCCAATGTAGCGGTGAACAGTTTCGGAGATATAACGTCTCCCTGTCTCACGCCTCTTTGCAATGGAATTGCCTTCGAACTCTGCTCCTGTACTCGGACTGACATGTAGGCGTTTTTGTACAAACACTTCAGCACTTCAATATACCGATAGTCAATACGGCACCGCTGGAGAGACTCAAGCACTGCCCACGTCTCGATCGAATCAAAGGCTTTCTCATAGTCCACAAATGCTAAACAAAGAGGCAAGTTATACTCTTCGGTCTTCTGTATAACTTGCCGTAGCGTGTGGATGTGGTCTATGGTACTATAGCCTTTTCGGAAACCGGCTTGTTCCGGAGGCTGGAATTCATCAAACCTGCGACTGAGACGGTTCGTTATGACCTTCGAAAACAGCTTATAAACATGGCTCAAAAGCGAGATGGGTCTGTAATTTTTAAGTAAAGTGTTGTCACCTTTCTTGAAGAACAGCACCACCACGCTTTTGTTCCATGCTTCTGGCGTTGAACCTTCAAGTAAGACGGTATTAAAGAGCTTCTGAAGGACTTTAAGTACCGGTGTTCCACCCGCTTTCAGAAGCTCAGATGTGATACCGTCGTCACCAGGCGCCTTGTTGTTCTTAAGCTGTTTCAAGGCCATTCTAATCTCGTACAGGCTGATGTCCAAACTTATGTACAAGGGCGATATCTCATAAAGTATCTGACATCGGTGAGGTCGTCGACGAGTGCAACGACGAATCATTAGTGAATCGCACGGCGAATGGCTGTGCGAGGCGAGACACAACCGCGAGCGTTCTGCACTCTCCTTGAAAAATACAACTGGATGTGGTTGAAACTATAATTGGAAAAATCTGACATATTTACGTGAGTGCCTCCCGCTTTTCATTGTAAAAATGTGTATAAACCACGTTAGTTTTCATAATAAAATCATATTGTAATATTTTTATTTTCTCACTGTATAGTTGCTATGTATAATAATCAATCTGAGTGTTAATTTAAATGGCTAAGTGTCTACATAATGATTCTATTCACGAAGCATCGATGAGCTCGAGGAAGTATGCAACATGTACTGAATCACCAATAAATGTGGCGCCAAGATAAATCTATTAATAGTTAATGATTTCTTAGTCTTTCATGATTATTGTACCTTGAAACTTTATCATTTGTAGTGGTTGTACTTTTGTAGAATCGGTCTGGGGAAGCAGTAGTATACAATATTATACTGTTTCGGTTGAAAGGGTCATTTTACGGGGCACAAGTATTCAAATCTTATAACTCAGGGTGACGATCGCAGGGTATCGCCTTGCGGTTCCGAACTGTTACAGCAATAATAAATAATATTTATTCCATCATCATCATCATCAGCCCACATTCGTCCACTGCTGGACATATGCCTCTCCTAAAGTACGCCACAGAGCTCGGTCTTCAGCTCTCTGCATCCAGTTACTGCCAGCTGCCTTCAGTATAGGTATAATCTATGCTAATACGAGTAGATAAGGAGTATGAAATGTTACAGATGGGATGAAGGATGGGATTAATTACATTACAATTAGGCCATTAAAGTTATAAAGCCGGTATCACAATTAGTTTGCATCCAATCACCACTGCTCCCAGGAGACCAAAAACGCGGCCCGAATGGCCCATATTCAGCAGAATATATTTATTATGAAGATATATTGTGAGGCCAACTATAGAGGCCACCCATTGTTCTAGCTAGAATATGAGCCGGGCTATACAAAGGTGTTCGCATCATACATAATGTTGTGTTAACCATCTTTTTCCGTAAAATAGGACGTGGCGAGCTGTTACCGCGGGCATTCTCCGGCCATCACTTTTCTATTCTTTCTTTTCTCTATCCACTTGAATGGACCGCTGTGCCAATTTTGTATCTGAGTGTTTCTTGCTTCATCAGGATCCGATTCCACTAACAAAATTTTGCTCGCACTGCAATCGAACCGTAGCTGAACGATGGGTTTTACACATTTTTATCTGCTATTGAAAAACATTCCAGCTGCAGTTACGGTTCTATTGATGCCAGCGATTGGTCAAAACTTTATATTCTGCTAACTCAATAGATCATGAACGCGACGCGAACTCATACTCGTATACATGGTTATTGGTTATGTCCTACCTGTCAACCTATTCCCGTTAGTGGCGTGTAGTTTTTTTATTACTTTAATATTTCTACCTACAGACTCGCCAGGGTCCGTGCCATGTTTTTTACATTTACTTAACTAATAAATCAACTATCTAATATACATCTTTGCATTATATAAGAAGTAATATAACAGAGAGAAAAACAAAACCAAAATTAGGTATCCATTGGAATTCCGAGCAGATCGGTCTCCGCAAGCAGCACCCGTTCACGAGTTGACGCATGTGCCAGCCATCGCCTTCCCTCAACCATATTTGAGGGAAGATGGCGACCCGCCACATACGACGCCGCCACTTGCCATGACTGGTCGGAATGGCAATGTTTACCCGTTACATTACATAGGCAACTACAGATATTACAGTTTTTTTTGTTTGACGTAAAGAAATAAGAAAACTTTTATATATTTATTTATTTATAGGTACTTAACTTTTATATTTTTTTAAGTAATAATGAGACTTACACATTTCAATAAAATTGAAATATCTCGAAAACGGTTAGATTTAGGAAAGGGTGTTTCATAGTCAAATCAATCAGAAACGATGTAAGCTGCACGCCTTAAATGTGAATAGGTCGACTTAACCAATAACCCTGTATAGTAGCGTTTATAATAGATATAAATATAATATAATAGCGTTTTAAATGAAGTTGCGTTTCTACCAATTTGTCTTTAGAAATAGTAGATAGCTTTTGTGATAGCCTGTGTAATGATCGAACGACAACCGGAGTCGAATTGCAGTTTCAGCGGGATAGATTATGGACCTTTGAAATATTGCCGGTTTGTTTCGTGCACATTATGGGTACATTAGTAGGTAGTTACAATACAAGTATGGATCCCTATATCTCTGTTATTAGCTCTGCTCTACGGCTCCTTACTTACACACACACTTTCGCATTTGTAATATTTGTGTGATAGAAAGGAATCGGCTTAAGTAGGATACCTATTTTCAAAAACATGTACTACATACAAAAGGAACTAATAGGTTCAAAATGTAGTAATCAATATGGTTTGTTTCAGTATGGCTCTGTTACATTAAACTATGATGGGCTATGAAGGTATGGCGAACCTATATATCTATCAACGTGCCATTTTTCTAATGAAATGTTTAACAAGACCATAGACGTTCCCAAAAATATTCTTAACTATTCCTATCCACACTAAATACATTTTACACAGTATATTCTTAGATGTCCCTCGGTCCACTTAAATTTTATATAAATATCCATTGATGGATCTTCTTGCACCTTTATTATGTCCACTTTATGATTTATTTTTTATTATTCCAAAATTTTAAGCAAGGTCGATTTTTTAAGAGTAACGTGTGTCTAAAAATCCGACATTTGTCGTCTCATTTTATGAACACATATACATACTTCTTGGCAGTAGCGTAGTTGTTTTCAGTAGTAGGTCACTATCATTCGTAATACTCGAATACTCAGTGAATTTTGTTGAACTAAAGTGCAAATCGTGCCCCAAATCATTGTGTCGCCACACCTGGACTATGACATATTATTAGAAGAAGAAAATGTTCTCCTTTTTACCCTGTTGTTGAGTGTGCCGAAGCCCAATATGAGGGTTAAATGTTTGTCCTGTAAGTATGTATGTATGTTCGTTGTTATGTCCGCTTGTACCTCAACGGCTCGACCGAATTTGATAAATGACACCTTATTAGATTATTCTCGATGTCACCAGTGTTACTGGGTATACACATGAAATGCTTAGATAAACAAAAAGGTGGATGTTATGCTTTTTTATGGAATAGGTTAGCAAACGAGCAAGCGGCTCACCTGATGGTAAGTGATACCTTCGCCCACGGATATCCATAATACCAGAGGTCTCGAGGATGCCTTGCCGACCTTTGAGGAAGGATGATAGGAAGGAAGAGATAGAAGGGGTGAGGGTGGATGGGGAAGGGGAAGGAGAGGGAGAACGGGGAAGGAGGGAATCGGGCCTCCGGAACCTCCCACAAACCGACGAAACGCAATAGCAAGCTATGTTACTGCACCTCGGGGTTATGTGGGAGTGTGGTATTTCCCCGTCGTGCCGGCCCGTTCGGCTGCGGGGTTGCAGCGTGGCACTACCACAAAAATGTGCAGTGAGTTTTCTAATAATAAGTCATGGATGTGGTTACTCAATATACTGTTATATCTATTCTATTCTTTTCTTAATATTTCCGTACTCAGATTATTACACTTCTTGATTGTTATCTTGTTCGTATGTTCGATATACACGAATACGATATGTTCACTGGTGGATTATGTTCCCATTGTGAGTTATTCTAGAATTGCTTTGTTTCGTATTTCTCTAAAAAGCCGGTGTTCCCAAAGTTTGTACCAAAGTTTACAGCAACAAGGGTCAGACCTTTTTGTCCATTTAAAACCGCGTTCACTTCACGCAATTGCTCACAAATTTGGGAATCATTTAATTATTTATTGTTTGCCACATGGACTATTTAGTTATAGATGGTTAACATGCCTCAGTGGTATTATTATATTTATTTTTAAATTAATATTAGTTTATTTCCAAAGAATCTGGTAATTAGATGGCTATTATATAATTAATACTAGCTGCGTGTCCCGCGGTTACACCCGCAATGATGATGAAAAGTATGTGTACCAAGTTTTATCAAAATTGGTCCAGCTGTTTAAGCATCAAAGAGTAACAAACATCCATACATACAAACTTTCGCGTTTATCATATTAGGGTAATAGAAATACTAAAATTTCACCACAATCCATTTTTCTGATACAAAATTAGATGCAATTATCGTTCCTACATACCTTCGCATTTATAAAATTAGCCTATTCAGTGTGATATTAGTATGTACTTGCCTATTAATTCTACGCTAAAAGTGTATGGCAGAATGAAATCTTTTCCAATCAGTTAAAATTTTGTGGATGTAATCATTTCATTTCATCAATATATTGATCAAAGTTTTTAATAAACATGTCAAAGTTACAATTATAAATGCAAATGTTACTAAGGATACGTTCCGGGAAGCGCCGTAAACGCTCACAACTGCTTTCGCTGCTCGCGCCTCGGTTTGCCGTTCCCTTTGGTTGACAGTGACAGCTCGCAATGATCACGTAGACCCACCTTCGAACCGCGAGCGATGTGGTCGCGGCGTGAGCGTTTTCGGTGACGTGTCGAACGCCGCGAGTGATTTTGGCGCTTTCCAGAACGTAGCTTAAGTATACAAGATAATGTAAGCAAGAAACGGTTCGACGGATTTAGGCGAAAATTTAAAACAACATAGTTACGTATAACTTTTATTCAGATACAACCCGATTCTCATTAATATATACTCAAATATTCCCGGTACTTCTTGAGGAATTACGACTACTAATTCCTTGCGGATGAAGTCACGGGCAGGTTCTAATAAGTTCTCTTTTAGTTACATTTTAGTTGTCCACCCTAATGCTGTGTTACTGTAGCACTACCATGAAACGGCAACATAAATGCCACCTATAGTCGATACTCGATCTCGCCTACCTATTAAGCTTGTGATTGGCGTACTCGCTATCAATTTTAGTTCTACAATTGACCGCAAGGTGGAACGTTTCATTTTTTCATACATGTTTTCGCGGCATCAATAGGTGTCAACGTTGTAAACTCGTGGTAGACGCACTGTTCTATAATCGCTGTCTCCACTCTAGAACACACCATTCTCACAAAGGTTATCATTTCGATAGTAGTTTGCAAAGATTTCAATGCAGTGATCATAATAATAATAATATATGTTTATTCAGTTCAGATCACAAAGTACATATCTTAACTATACCTCTAATTAAATAAAGTATGTAATTTATATAATTAACACAAAACTTAGGTAAGTAGGTACAATTGATATTCATTGACAACTGTGCTAGGTCGTAGTTACCTGTGTTACAGCTGTCAATGTCTTCCTCCAGTAGCTCTACCATGAGTTGGCAACGTAAAACGTCATCGATAGCCGATACTCGCTAGCGTCTACACGATCGTCGATTGCGAGCTGATTTAATTGGCACCATGAGTCGTTAAAAAGGTGCTTTCGACAATTCGATACTCGTTAGCGGGTCTCGTGTCGATTTGGTTATTTCTTTATGTTGGCATTATCTAAGAACTAGCTTCACACGTATTATGTTGTCTTTTTCTATCAACGTACTTAAGAAGGAGAGCGTATGACGTCAATATAAACCAACAAAATAAAATAAGCTTAATTTACTTATTACTTACTGTGAAGTCCATTACTTTCGAATTTATATTCATTATACGTACCTAGCTGACAGCTCCTCTTTCGGCTGGTATTTGCGGAGAAGAAGACAAAGAAAAAATTGTATGAGGAGATATTTATTTTGTTTTGTAACAAGTACATGGTACAATAAATAGTATATTAAAACCAGTTAAAAGTGTTTCTTTTTAAATCAAGAAATGGCGAGAATGAGCCTATCCAAATGTTTTTATGCTGGTGGATTTCATGGAACTAGTAAGTACAAGTAACTTAGCCCGATTTAGTTTATTGATCAATTTTCTTACATTATTTCTACAATGATCTCTACTGTACTGTTGCTTTCTAATCATACACGACGACGATGTGAAAAATGAAGTAACAGGGATTATTGTATTGTGATTCTCTGACATACTAACCATACATAACCTCTATACGTACTTGTGTAAAAACATAATAATAACGTTAATTCCTACAATAACATAGGCCTTAGCCTTCGCTTCTTAATCTGGGAGATAAAGTAAACCTATAATAATAGTCATCACCTACATGAGTTACTTACATGTATTTTGTTACTTATACTTTACAGGAAATGGAGACCTTAGCAAGCCTGCTAATGGACCACTAGAGCTACTGGTACCACATCCTTTTCAAGCCGCAGGAGGACCCAGCCTCACAATCGAAACCAGCAAAGCAGGCATTTGTGAAAGCTGACAATGAACGGCAGGTTTTCCAGCAAGATGCAGAGACAGCTTGATTTGAGGGACGGAGTTAGGAGAAAAACTAACTGATGTTATTGGAAAACGATAATTGTGTTGAAGTTGGCCTTCCTCAAATGTTTCCACAACTACCTATACATATTAGTTTTAATTAGATAATTAGTAATAGATGATTAGTAAACAATAAAACAAGTAAACTCATACTCATATTGTATTAAATAGGTACATGACGAGCCACCATGTTACTCTACCTTCCTAGCTAGACCCTACCTTCGAACAGAGGGTTGCCAGGTTTGATCCCTGGCAATGACAGACATATTTGGCCCGGAACTTGTTTGTCACTGTTTTTCACAAGTGTCCATGCCTTCCATGACACAGGGGAATTCTAATGGGGGTATGAGTGTAAATGTTATTATGATCCTAGTTTTAAAAACAACCATAGTAAATTATCTAATATTATTGTAAATAAAAAGCAGATAAATCATTTCTATACATGTTTGTAGCTTTTTAAATATAATCATTGTACCTGAATGATGTGATAGTAGGATTAAGTTGATATATGATTCCTATATGTTTTAAGGTAGGTGAAATAAAAGACATACATACTACATAAGTAAGACTAATGTTTTTGGTGAGTAGGCCATGATGTGGGCCACTCAGTTTTTTTCTGAACTATTCTGTAAGTTGTATGTTGAAATAAAACGTTTTGAATACAAATAAAGATGTTATTTATTATCACTAAATATTATTACTTATTCTTCAAGCTAATTGATCATGCAATGTCCTATACACTATCGGTTCACTGCAATTATTGCTTTCATCACCACTTCTCCACGTTCATATGAGTAGGATTCTATGAAAGAAAGAAATTTTGTTAGTGTGCACATGAATTTGTGAGTAAGAGACCATAAGGAATATTTTTGCTAAAGAAACATGACTACATAGTACAAAGAATAACCCCTATAATTACAGTAACTTCACAATCATAATTTGCACAACACATTTTACAGCTAATCCTTTTCGTTCAAATGTCAGTTAAAGAAGATATTTAGATTTATTTAATACTAAAATCCACATTCGTGTTACACTTACAATGATAATTATAAACATAAGATAATTCTATTCAAATATGGGTAATTTTATATCAGTTAGACTGGTTTAGAGAACACGAACTTACATGATGGTTAAATTTGCACTAAACATATCCACAATTAAACAGAAATGGCAAATTTAAGAAGTGTCACTTGCAAACATTGTATGAATTTGGACATAAACATTAACAGATTATAATTAACAGAACAGATGATAATTTACTAAAAACAGCTTTTAGTTCGCTAATTTAGTTTGGTGTTCTTAACAAGCGAATTACTACCAATGACCTGGATAACTTCCTGCCATAATATTAGTGCTCATCTTTTAAGCTGGGTGTAAATATTTCAAAATGTCTTCCATCAACACATCCAATTACCCTTGGGATTATAAATTTACTATTAAATCTGAAAACAGAGTGTCTGATAAAAATAGTCAATAGAAATTTCATTATATATGTATAAAAAATATAGTAAGCTACCGTTGTTTTATAACATTCCTATCCTTTTTTGTGTTTGATAACTTGATGATTGTATTTAAGATGTTTAGGTACATGGTTTAGTTAGAGCAACAGTGATTTCTTCTATTTAGATACACTGATCTCTTATTCTTATTCGTTTTGGGGGTGATGAGGCCTGCACTGACGTCCCGCTTGGGGTGTTTTGTGCATTCCACCCTGCCAACATTTACTCAAGCCAGCCTAACTTCTTCACATAGAGGAGTAAGGCCTTGGGGCGCTGGCACAACTGCTGCAATGTAGTTTGAAATGTTGTATGAACAATCGTCGATGATGCTGATGATGCATCATGCGTTCTGGAGTAGACTTCCAGTAATCCTGTTTTTGATCTAATATCTTCCATAGCTCTGCAGTGCAGCAACACAGTCTGCACAGTCTCCAGATAGTGGGCTGTCCGTAGCTCCGATCTTGTGCAACTGGTAATTTAGATTACTGTGAGCAGTGATAATGCCCACCATTAGGCGAAGGTCCTGACGTTGTATTCATAGTAATTTGTTCGTAGTATTTTTGTTTAGGATTGGAAACATGGATTTCGCATGTTTACAGTCCTTCCTGTCATCCCAACCGTTTTGGTGTTTTCTTACTGTGTAGCTACTCAGGAGATTCTGCACACTGATCTCCTTGGAGTATTAATTATTCGACACTGCCTCCTGGGAAAAATGATTTGCTGCTTCAAATACTTTTTGGGTGGTCCCCGTGCCGTGCATAGAACAGCAATGCAAATAAAACCTGTGATGCAAAGATAAAAAAGTAGTATACCTATCTGGGTTTATAATAAAATAATAATAAATAGCCTGTAGTTTTATTTGTAAGTTATTAGCATAACCTCAAATATGTAAAAAATAAATATGTTTACAGCTTACCTTAGACCCTAGTGAGACTCTTTGTGATGGTATTAAATCTGTTGAATCCACAATTAAATGTCTTCAAAAGCATACACAGGTAAGATGCTTTTAGAAAGTCTTTAAAGCTTTCTTCACTAAGGTTTAGTGGACATCCAACTTGTTTTCTCATTTCGGCTTGAAATTGAGAATTCTCGTTGCTGATCTTCATTTTCAGCTGCTGTCACCATATTCAAAGCCAAATAAATTATTCCTGCCATTTTTATCGTAATACAAATAAACTTATTTGATTATGTAAGTATTTTGAATTGAAACTCGATAGGTTATTTTCCCTTTCACGCGATTCCACACCTCAAAATTCTCGTGAGTGGCGTAGTCGCTAACGTCTATCGAAATTTTCGAAGGCGATTGTCAAAATAATGACTTATGGTACCGTTTGAGTGAAAATCCAAGCAAATCGCGTATCGACATCGATTGTCGCTATCGACTCACGATTCGTTTTCGAAGCGACTGTTAATAAAATAAACTTGTGGTGCCGATTTTAGTTCTACAAGTGACCGCAAGGTGGCACTGTTCTTTTTTCATAAAAATTTTCTTCGACAGTCGCTAGCGAGCATCGATTGGTGTCAATATTGTCAACTCATGGTAGAGCTACAGTATAGTAACAGTTCAAACGGTTCATTAATTTACAAAATTAAACGCCTATCCAAGTAACGCCCATCTAAATAAATACATACCAGATTTATGACTAAAATTTCTCATGCCTACCTCCATATTTTGTTGTTTTAAATTATTTTGTGATTCACTTAACCTAGGTAAGCAAAACAACAAAATTAACAACGTAAGTAGCTATTAGCTCTTAATTAACAATACCTAAACCGATACACTAATAAAGTAATACATATTTATCAGCACACGCAAAGTTTTGCCGATGTGAAATAAGATGTCACCCTTAATAACGTAGTGTTAAAGTGCATTTTGTTTATTCAAAATACGGTAGATATCGGCTCAAGTAAAACATTCTATGCATGCGGATAACCAGTTTCTAGTATCGCTAAGTTACTCGCTGCATTGCGCGGTTCACGAAAAGAGGAACCTGAGAATGCTTAATAGATTTAGTACTTATATAAATAATTGACAAATGACAATGGTTGTGGGACATTGAATTGACGTTAGTTCTAATGACTAATTAAATAATAGCATGCAATATAATATTTGACAATTTAAAATTAATGAGTATTCATAATTTGATTCATACTATCATGGACTTAACTGTAGAGAATTTAACCATGTGATGAACTAAAGTGAAATGTGGTCACTCAGTTTGTTTGACCTATAATTGCGAATAAGCGCATTGTTATTAACTCTGAGCGGAGCGGACTCCTTTACTTTTGATTATTTTACTTCTTATAACCTCAATTTATTTTCGGTTTTAGTTGTAGGAAGGTGTGCGTGTTTTCTACAGGTACCTACATAAAATTGACGAGACGGGAAGTAGTGTATCTGATGCATATCCTTACTACCGTTTCAGTGATACCCAGAGCTTTGAGCTGAAGTTTTGCATGGCTGTACTGCAATCGTCACCCAAAGAGATTAGATTTTTGAGGGTTCAAGGGCATTCTTTTAAATTAAGACACTACTAATGATACTAACGGCTAATATAAAGTACAAAAAGGAACAGCTGCTGGAAGAAGAGAGTGCGCGGTGGGTTTATTGTAGGTAAGTATGTATAAGTAGCAAAGTACAGTAGGCAGCGCTCGTAGCGGAGCTCGACTTGGCGATCTTAACCGATCAACAAGTTACGCAACACTTGCTGCGGTCAGGACTTGGATGGGTGACCGCTTGTAGCATTTTTTTTAACTGAGCGCTTCCGTGCTTCGGAGGGCACGTTAAGCCGTCGGTCCTGGTTGTTTGTCTTAGGACAACAGTCGTTAGGCTATGTTGAGGGCCTTCGGGCGGCCTGATAACTTCGACATGGGTTGGCCACTAACCTATCCACCAATCCGCACTGGGCCCGCGTGGTGTATTATAACCCAACTCCTCTCTCTGAAAGGAAGGCCCATTGACCTTAATAATAATTTAACTTGTTTTTGTTTTTTATTTTTTTATTTACAAAAATTGGTTGTAAAAATATGACTTAATATTTTCCTATTTATTGCGTTTTTCATACTTGCATTACTAATATTTTTGATATCCGTAATATTAGCTAGGGCTAATAAATGCAATAAATTTCAATAATAGTGTCTTAATTTAAAATGATGCGCATACTTTTGTAATAAAACTCACAATTGCTGCACGCAAAAGCTTTCCAAAAAAACCCTATTCAATAAAAGGCGCGCTCTACTTGTTAGTTTATAGGAGTTCAGGATTAGTTGAAAAATACGATCTTAATAACAGTCGCAACTGGCTACCGAATTACCTCCCAGCGGATATCCAGAACTAATGGTTAGTATTTTTCAATGTTGGCCTATGCATCGATGTAGTTTCAGCGACAAAAGTCGTTTGAATATTCCTCGGGCTCAGTTTTATTCATACACTAGCTGCTCTCCGCGGTTTCAACCGCGCAGTGATGGATGATGATGATAATGATGAATCTTATATAGCCTATGTTACTCAGGATGAAAATAGATTACCAATGGTGAAAGAATTTTTGAAATCGGTCCAGTACTTTTTGAGTCAATTCGTTACAAACATAATTACATATAAATCTTTCCTCTTTATAATATTAAGTATAGATTTAGATACACTGATGATGATATTAGCAATATTTATGATTGTTAGTGATTATTAACCTTCAGAATTCTAAAACAATCACCTATCGGACTTTAAAAAAGGTTATCTTACACCTAACACTTCTCTTTTCTACTTATCATCGTATAAAGCATTTTTAACACAATTATGGAACCGACTTCAACACTAAAAAGTGTGAAATAACTTGTTGAAGTCGGTACCACAATAATGCAAAAGTACCTATTATCACAATATTGTGCGCATGGTACCGAGTGCGACAAGTAATTTCACACTTTTTAGTGTTGAAGTCGGTTCCATTTATTTTGTAAATCAGTTTTTCATCCTTTTTAGTGACCTTTCCTACTTACGGGGTCGTATCGGGGTATTTCATTAACCGTCAATTGCAATGTCATCAAGATAGGCGAAACATTTTCAGATAACTGAATGTATTGTAATTCAAAAACCGCTCAAACGAATTTGATGAAATTTAAATGGGACCAACCTTAGAAGTATATTCTATCAAACAAATAAAGAATTATCAACTCTAACTGACTACTCTTTAAAAAAATTATGCATGATTATACATAAAAAAGAAAAAAATATACGCGTCAACATGAGAACCTCATCGTTTTGTTTTGGAATTCGGTTGAAAATAACAATTTCTCTATTACCAATCACCTCGTGAATTATCATACGTAGAGGACTTTTGTAATTTGTTTCAGCGTTAATTATAGAAGAAGTTACTCGTTTTATATATTATGGTAATATTTTCTGCATTGATATGCAGATTACCGATGACCATTATCAGACCTATGCGGTCGATGTTAACAATTCACTCATGCATGACAGATTCTAGCTATCTGTTATGCAGAAACTCAAGTTGCTCAGCTGTGGTTTCGCAGTAAACTTAGGTACAGGTGAGACAGATCGCCGAGGTAGGTCTACATAATATTTAGAGTGGCCTATGTGTCTTATCACTTATAGTATAATAGTGAAAATGTGCTACAAGTGAGGTCGCGTTATGCACAGGATAGAGAAGAGACGCTAATGGACGGTTTGTTTCAATGGTTTCAACATATGCATACGAACTTGTCTAAGTTTATATTCAAACATTTTCATACAAACAATGAGCATGAATAATTTGCGTGAAATGTTCTTATCATAAACGACGGAGATCCTACCGACTGCGCCATGTTAATACTCACAATTCCTTTACATAGGTACAATGCTGAATTACCCATAGTAAATAATTTGAAATCGCGTTTCGCTTCTTCTTACACACTGAGATTTGTGCCACAGCAGTAAAACTTAATATATAGTTTGTACTAAATTCAATTGTTACGACAACAATACAATTATTATAAAGTTTAATTAAAATAAAATTAATATCTAAGTCATGCTACTAGCGATTACGTGTACATAGGATATTTAACATTAACGTGATATAGGACACTCAGTCTTGAGCCAAACTCACCTGTTTAGTCTACGTTGCTAGGCAACATATCTCCTTGACTTTTCCCGTTCCTTTCGATCGCGGAGATTTCAATTGCAGCAATCTTCGCCAAAGGTGAAACGTGCTGAAGTGGGACGTGTACAATAGATATACCTGGGGGCCTACTACCACCTTTTACCAAACTATCATAAAACAGTAACGTTTTCTAATATATACCTACAATCGTACTACCACCAACGCGCAATAGAGGCAATGCGTTATTTTAATACTACTTAACTTTGGAACATTTTAGGTGAAGTCACGTCGGATTACGCGAATTTTTTAAGTTTTTTATTGCCAATAGTAGGCACAAAAATAGGCGGCCCACCTGATGGAAAGTGGTCACCGTCGCCAATAGACGTTTGCAAAACCAAATGCCGTTACCAACCTCTAAGAACTTTAATGACGCCCTTTTTATATCGTAGCGCAGAGGGCGGAAGTTTCTCTCTCTCTATCTCGTCTACTTTGTTGTGTGCGACGTCATAAAAACTTCTAGCGTTACCATTACTAATTTAAGCTTGCTATACCTATTGACGTAGAGGTACCTAATTTAATAGTAAGGCTGAAATATGTCTACGTTAGAGGAACTTACATAATTGTGAAAGTGAAGGGATAAATAATATGAGGTAACGTAGCTTCCCGAGAATTCTTAAGTGTATTCAAGCTAAAATTACAAAAATCACATCATAATGAAGATCGAAGAAGAAAAAAGGGAAAATGAGGATTATCTACTGCAGTTTTAGGATGCGTAGATAATCCTAAGACTAAGGTTATGTGATATGATTCACTTGTTCAAAACGTAACTAAACTAGCGAACTAAAATTTAATTATATATCCTTATTCTGTTAACACTAAAATCCAGATTCAAGTAACACTTAGAGTGACATTTCTAAAAATAAGATAATTCCACTAAATTTTGGGTACTAAGTACTAATACATGAGTTTAGCGAGCACCAAGTTACGTGGCGACTAACATGTCTAAAATATACTCACAATTAAAGATACATATCTAATTTTAGTGCTGTCATTCGGAAGTGATATACTAATTTGGATTTTATTTTGTACAGAATAAGAACTGCCAAAATTTTAAGGATTTTTATCATGATGCTCACAGAGTCGACAACATTATATATATGCTATTATATCTATATTATAGCATATGGGTATAATAGTTAATTTTTACATATTATTCAGAGCATTCTGATGCTGCATTACCATATAAGTCAAATCAACTCGACGTGTGTGGTATAGGAAAGTGGGACGTATGTTTGATACACATTCCGAAATATCTAATCAGAACATTGTAGAAATATATCGAGTAGGTGTTTTATTGGCCCATAGAAATGTAAAATTTATGAATTTTGTAGGAGTCGATAAAATCTTGAATTGTGTGTCTGAAATTTTGTAAGTTACGTACTGTGTACAATTCTTCAGACTTAAATAGAAAATGTAAAGTAGATGTGTACTAGGTTGGTGGACATCTGAAGATCTTTTTGATAATTTTAGTATAAACAAATTTGATTTTGGGTCAATTTATAAATATTTTAGGTTTTGTTTACAATAAATAGTACACACAACAATGGTGCTGGCATACCATGTTGGGAAACGCCCCGAAGTACCTAAACATTGAGTTAAAAAAATCTTGTGCAAGAGGCGCTTTGGTTGGTAGTGCCGCAGTGCCATGGTATTCTGCCGCCAAGCAGTAATGGGCAAGCTACGAGTATAACACCTTCAAGAGTGGAGGAGAATAAAAACTGTCAAGAAACATTTTACGGTGTGGGCCTACTCGACTATAGCCTATCTACCTATTATTAAAAAGAAACATCACTAATCGCATCACACCCCATTAAGCGAGTCGTCATCGACGCCGGCGTCGCTAACACTTCTTAAAAAAGACCACCGGACGTGTCGTAACTGATCTGACAAGTATGAAAAAACTATGATAGAAGAAATAAACGAATGTATAATGTATATGCTTGGAGTGACTAACGCAGCGCAGTGTCATGTAATGCTTTAGTTATAAGGTCTGTGTGGCTTTGGAACTGTCATGGGCAGGTAAGGTCAATGGTAGTACTTACCATTAGGCTTATCTATTGACCAAAATACAAATGATAGTATAAAAATGTGAATAAAAATATGATGTATGCGGCCTGCATACATCGTCGTCCTGCGACCTTTATCAGTCCACCTTGTCGGTGGACGACCTACGCTGCGCTAGCCAGTCTGTAGTCTCTACTCCAAAACCTTCCAGCCCCATCGGCCATCTGTTCTGCGTGCTATGTGGCATGCCACTGTCACTTCAACTGGCTTATCTTCTGCGCTATTTCGGTGACTTTAGTTCGTTTACGGATCTCCTTATTTCTAATTCGATTTGAATGTAGAGAAACCCAGAGCACAGACCTCTCCATAATATAATAATAATAATAATAAAATAAAAAAATAATAAAACCGCAGGGGCGGCTTTGTGGCGAGCCGTCGGTGAGTGGCGACACCGTGGACTCTGATTCTCCCTGGGGCTAAATGAGACCCCTGACCCCCGGCTTGCCTTAATTGGCCGTCTGGGGGTGGAGACGCAAGAGCAAGTAACAAAAAGCTCCAAGGGTGGAAGTGTTAAAGGGCATAACGCCGGTAGTAGCGCTTCAGTGAAACCGCAGCACACCTCTCGACACCCTTTAGCCAGCCACACCAACGTTGCCCTTTCTGTCACCATTCATGGTGGCCTTTATGGGGGGCCCGTTTAGTGGGTGGCAAGTCACCACCTGCCCAAAAATTTTAAAATGAGACTGAATTTGGCAGGTGCCGTAGTCTCTTCCATAGCCCACTATCTTTTTATCACTAATAAAATCATTTCAATAGCCTTGTCATTTTACCCATTTTTATAATAGATATACCATGTCACCATCCATCCAAAAGTTTCTGGTTTTTTTTTTTATACTACTTTGTATTTTTTTTTTTATACCAAACAGGCCTCTAAGTGTTGGCTACAGCCCCACTTATGCCTTTGTAAAGGACCGGATGAAATCCGTGATTTATTTTGAATAAATAATAATAATAATAATAATAAAATTGTTTATTGCAGGCAAAAGGACCCATCTAAATATCAAATTACATATTGTATAATATACAACACACATCATCAAATTACAAACAAAAATAAAACTAAATATACAAAATAAACTTCACCTGTATAGGGGGCGTTATTAATAACTTATAAACTAACTTGCACAGTTGTGCTTGGTCATTTGTTTATTCTCGTTCATGTGGACCGAGATCCAGTACCTGAACATGGGACTGCTTATGTCGTCAGAGATGGCCACGAGTATTTTGTTGTCCGAACGGCGCAGACGATGCCAGAAGTAAGCCACGCGTGATCTAAGGACCGCATAAAAGTCTGGGACCCTCGCCTCAGCGAACATACTCGACGCACTGCAGTACCGCGGAAGTTTCATAAGAGCCCGGAATGCATTATTATACTGGACTCTTATGGTGTCCATTGCCTTCTGCGAGAACGTTATCCACAGCTGACACGTGTACATGCAAAGGCAATATGCTTTGAACAGTGTGGTCTTAACATCTTTACTGCAGCTAGCGAACCTGCGAGCGAGCATGTTGCTCCTGACGGCGAGCGCCCTGCGTTCTCGCTCAATGTCTGCATCGTCTTGCAGCCGTTCCGTCAACAAATGTCCTAAGTATTTAAACTGGCTTACAATACTAACTGCTGTTCCGTTCAAATATACTTCGGGTACCCTATCCGGACCCCGACCCGACCTGAACACCATCATGACAGTCTTAGCTACGTTGTATTTCAATCCGTGTGCATCGGCGTAATGCTCACAAATCGAAAGCAGCTTGCTCAACCCTTTGATCGAGGGACTTAGGAGCACCATGTCATCCGCGTAACTCAGGTTGTTTATACACACGTTGCCTACATGACAGCCGACATTGGAGCTCCTCAGCTCCTCGATCAAGTCATTGATGTACAAGTTAAAGAGGTCCGGAGAGGTCACCCCCCCTTGGCGAACTCCACAGCCTAGTCTATACTTACTAGACGTTGTGTCGCCCCATTTAACACTATTCGTTTGATTTCCGTACCAGAACCTCAACAGACTGACCACTTTACTCGGCACTTGAGATGCTAATAATTTGGCCCAGAGAATGTCATAATTAACTAGGTCAAATGCGCGGCTGAGGTCTAAGAAGCACGCGTAGACTGTTGTGCTGCGCTTGGTGTAATAGCTGATAGTACTTTTTAAGCTTACAATGGCGGCATCTGTTGAGAGCCCAGGACGGAAACCAAACTGCGCATCATCAATCTTCAAGTTCTTAAGCAGTTTGGGCTGCATAAGGCGCTCTAATATCTTACCTATGATGGTACCTAAAGATATAGGACGATAATTAGACGCAGCACCAAGATTGCCAGTTCTATTTTTAACTATAGGAACCACTATTGTACACATTAGAGCTTCAGGTAAATAACTATATTTCAAACAGAGATTAAAAAAATAACACAAATGATAATTAATTTTATCACTGGCCCAGAGTATGTGCTCAATACTGAGCCCGTCATGTCCCGGTGATTTACCACGTTTCATACTCATTATGACCTTGGAAATATCCCTACGTGTAAATTCTGTGACTTCATCGTTAAGACATGGCTCAATAGTACGCACACACTTCGCGGGGAGTGGGTTCACTTTGAACCGCGATGCGAACAACTCTGCAATAGCGGATGGATCCTGGAGACCCTCCACGGATACTGGTAGGCTTTGTTTACAATTTAACTTTTTAGTAGCATTCCAAAATTTTGTAAAGTTTTTGTTCCGTCTATGCAATGCTAATATATTCATTTTAATACTCTCTTCGTTTCTTTGACACCATCTAATTTTGTTTTTAAAAACAGTTCGACTATTTCGCATATTCTCATACTCAGTGCCGCCGGAGGGCCTGCCAGCAACCACCCAGCACCTAAAATAAAGCCTAGCCTTTTCGTGGCTGTCTCTGACGTGATAATTCCAACCGGCAACTTTTTTATGGCGCTTTTGGGCACATGAACGAGAACTTACAATAGCAGCATTTTGCAAAACATCAACTATATGTCTATAATATCTATCAATATATTCATGATAATTGCTGTGATGAGTACATTTTATTATATCCTTGCAGTCACATATATTTAATTCAGTAAAAACATCTAAATTATTAAAACAAAATTCCCCATATTTATTAATTTGACTAGTAGTTCTCTCGCCCCACCTAACATACTTTAGCGCATCCGGTTTACAAGAGACGGCTGGAGCAGTAGCCACCCCCGAGATATCACACTCAATGCTCAAAGGGCTGTGGTCAGACCACCTGACGTCATAGGCAACCCGAGCGCCAACCACGGTACTCCACGCGGCCTTCGTAGTGATGCAATGATCCAGCCATCTCCTGCTACCGCTCGCTTCACACTGAAAGGTGTATGTATCGGAATTCATACCAAGTATATTAAGATCCGCCCACTCCCATAACATGTCGTCACAAAATTTAGCTAACTGCGTACCAAAGCGCGCACGCGGGTGTGCATTCATGTCCCCCATAATGTAAGCGCTCTGGACGTCACACTCCTCAATAATTGCACTGACCTCAGCTAAACAGTCCGTAAACTCAGCGACATTCTCACTATCGTCCACCGGCATGTACACGTTCACCAGTAGAAATGAACCCGCGTCAACGTACACACGAATAGCTTGAATTCTTTTGTTCGAGCAGTCCACCGGAGTAACGTTAGGGAACTTGGACTTATCCCACATAATGGCGAGGCCGCCGTAGGGCCGACCGCGCAGCATACCAACAGAGGTATCCACTGAGGACTTTGCAACACAGCCAAACGATTTATTAATGTTGTGAATAAAATTCAAATCATGCTCTAGTAGCCACGTCTCCTGAAGAACTATTAAATGAGATGTACTGGTCAAATCACGTACAGCCTGCACAGATCTTTTGATGCTTTTACAGTTAAAAGATGAAATTATTATCCTTGAGGTCGTACTATCCATATTAATGTTGTGTAGGTTGTGTAGGTCCATAGCTCGTGTGCGACTTTGAGCTTGCTTATGAGGCCAATAGTAAGAGACCACGTATCAGTGCCATATGTCATCACTGGTAACAATTCCGCTAAATATAGGTACGTAAAAAATTCTATTGTCTATATCAATAATATAATTTCTCCTCAACTCAGGCACCAAATGGTACCTTCTTTATCGTATTCTTCAGTTCTGTTTCGATAAAACTACGACAGGAAACAAGAGATTACCAAACAATTAATTAGCCATTCTGATCTGTGTGGAGTAACAACAGTGGATCGGATCGGGCCAGCCCACGCTCCACAATTAGTATGTGGAAATTAGCATACCCAGTAGATGCGGAGGTATTTAGGTTGCGCATGGCCGCAGCATTTCAAGCGTGGTTTTGTATTAATACAACGGGCTTACTCTTACTTTATCTGTGGTACCATTAACGTAGCGTTTTATAGACAAAATAAGATCAAGTTGATTTTTGACACACTAAAGTTACGTTTTCCAGAAGTAGGCTCAGTTGTGGATCTATACTTGAGTACAGATAATACTGAGTATATTGTGAATCTAATTATTAGATTAAAGTATTAAAGTAGTAGTAGTTTAAAGTATTAAATACTTTAAACTCGCAATTCTTGTATACAGGTTGTCCAGTAATTAATGGATAATCCAGCAGGTACTCGCCAAGGCGGTTCCGAAAAAAATTAAAAAAAATTCGGACTGGTTCGGAAAAAAATAATTTTTTAAAAATAAATTAAAATTTTCTGCCTATGACAACATTATTGGCCACTACAACGTTAACTATCTCCTAAGTTAAGGAATCACCATTTTTTTGCCAAATGTTCCTAAATGTTGCGCCTTGCTGACTTAAGTCATAGTAAGCTTCAGCCATTTTTATTAAAGTGTTCAAAGAACCACAACAGCCGATTTCTGTTTTAATGCCCAAGTTTGAGTACCTCTGGTGAAGGAAAAACGTATGGCGACTTGGGTGGTTTACTATTTTATAAACATGCTTACTTTATGCAGTTTGTAAAACATTTAATGCTTACATTTAGGTATTACATTTAATGCTTTTATCTGAAAATTAGTAAGTTACTAAAACATCAGCTAAGGTTCCTATATTATAAGTAGTGTGTCTGAATAGTAGTATATGCAACTGTCATATAATAGAGGGTATTAAAACATGAGTGTAGATTACACAAGTGTTTTAATACCTAATTATATGCAGTTGCATACACTACTTTATTTAATATCATGACATTTTTGCTACTAAAGTTTTATCCAACAAAATATTACTCAAATTCGTATGTACAACCCGGTCAGAATATCTGTGCACCTCGCTGAAATGCGGCGCCTCTCCCGCTTCCCCTGTCACCTCTCCGCGCACTCCCCGGTGCGACAGTACGGTTAGCATCTTCGTTGCCGATACACGTCCCGATAATTTTGATATTTTCGCTTTGTTGTTGTTTTGTTTTTTAATATTTATTGTTAAGTTTAGACTGTTTACTGTTAAGTTTGGACTGGTTTGGTTGTTATTAAAATTGTTGTAGCTGTTAAACTGAAGTCATGGGAAAAACAATACACAGCGAATCAAGAAATTTAATCTTGAAAGTGCTCAAGTTGTTTGAATCGGAGAAAGCAAATAAACAGTACACCATACCTGTAGACCAAGTGGTGAAACGAACCTGTGCTGCAACTGGGATATCAAAGAGGACTCTAATGAAAAATTGGCTACGTGAACACAATATACCATTTAATAACAAAATGACAAAGAGGGAATTGTATCCCATTATACTGAGAACAAAGCCGCCGAAATAATATGGCGTCGACGATTTGATGCGAGAGCATGGCCAAGAAGTTGTGCGTCTGCCACCTTATCATTGTGACCTAAACCCTATCGAATATATATGGAACTTGGTAAAGCAAAGGGTGGCATATAAAAACATTGACCAATCGGAAAAGAAAATAGAACAACTTACAAAAGATGCGATTAAGTCAATTACGCCAGCTGACTGGAAAAAAGAAGTGAATCACGTGGAGAGACTACAGCGAGAATACTGGGAAAAGGATCATCTAACAGATGACAACATCACACAATTTTTAATATCACTAGGGGAAGACAGTTCGGAGAGTTCAGAAAGTGAGAGTGAGGAAGATACAATGTCAGGCATAGAGTCAATAATTTATAGTGACTGATTTTAATATTAAATGTTTTTGTAATCAAAATTATTGTTTTTTAATAACAAACCCTTCATCAATAATAAATTGATTTGAAAAGATTAGTAATTTTTTTTTACATCCACATTTCTCGAAAACCTTTTTTTCACACCGTACCCAGACCGCCGATATAACGTCACGAGGTTAGGTGCACAGATATTGTGACCGGGTTGTACGAAATAGCGCCAAAATGGAAAAGTCTTCTTCTTCTTCTTGTTTTTGCTTGTGCGGCGTAACCACAATTTTGCCAATATCAGTGGAAAAAGTCTGCTATTGGTCTATTGGCTCGGATCCAGTGCTCACCACAGATAATGTGTACTTAAATTGAATTGAAACCTCCTTGGTCGGGACACATTGTACTTTAATAATTAAAAAAATGTTTTAAAGCATTGTTTTGTTAGGAGAATAATGCTTTAAATTATTTTTTTAATTTTCTTAAAGAAGTATGTAAATAAAATATGCTAATAAAAATCTGTATTTTATATACATATAGTATGTTATTTCATAATTAGAATATTACCGAATGAGATTATATAAATAAAATTATAGTCTCATTTTTATTATAAAAGAACCGGCTATAGGACTTGTGTAATATTTCAATAGCCGTTTCATTTGTCTGGTTAAAGGCAGATTTTGTCGCTTAAACCAAAATAACACTGGCGATACAAGATCCATCTTAGTGCTCAGTATGGAAACTTTCGAGGGGAGACATTACGTACATGCTGCACCTAAATGATGGATAACTAGGATCGAGTCTATATCTCAGAGTTCATTGTTAGTTCAGTCAGGTTACGCGGTAACTATTTAATATTCTGTGGTTATAATACTATTTAATCTTTTAAAATTTCAGAATCATGTGAATAAGTAGGTTTACATATAGGTAAACCTACTTGTTCACATTTTTCTGATTCTGATATTTATTAACTCTTATTACTTTATTCGTAAAGATGTATTAATTATTAATTTAATGAAACTTTATTACATATAAATATGTAATAAAACTACCTATCTAGTCATGTAATACATCATTTCGAATAATATAATTAGGATTATACTTATAATTATAATTATTTACTTACTATTGTCTTAATAAAATATAACTTGTATGGTTAAAAAGATTGTTAGGCCCTAGATCTGCCCCCATCGGTATGGAAAAGCAGAGTTCGTTTACTAAGGCGGCCTCGATGGTAACCGACCGTGTCTTCGGTATTAAGGGGCTATAATATATAAATGTTACTCCCGACTCAAGAAGGACTCCAAGTTGGAACGAGTTAAGCAAATATGTACTAGTTAAATTATTGTATTAATACCTGGATGACGAGCTTTGCTGGTCAGTAATCAATTTTGATTGCATCCGTAATGTTGCTAATTTAAACTCGCTTCCAAAATAAATCTCAATTCGTCTGTATTTTTTATGTAAGTATGTACTCGTTGATACCAAACTTTTTACGTAGTGGTTTTTTTCAAAGGTGGTGATTCATTATGGTCTTATTAATTATAATAAAAAGGAGTATGTCATCGTTCAAAGATGTGTAGGGTCTGAACAAACCTATATATTCGTATTTAATGTAACTTCCTAAAAACCACTTCATTTAATAGACCGAGAGAGCAATGCGTTGTAGTTTCGAGATTGGCCACAAACTCAGTCCGTCTGTTTTTGCCTACAGGTCGCATTTTCAACCGATTTTGACGAAAATTGGCACACACTTTCCTTAGCTTATATAGATTTTGAGTCGCGATTTTTGATTTGGGGAAGTTTGCTGTAGTGTTATTTATCAACGGATTTCAAACAAATTTCACAGGTACATTAAGGACTTCATTCTACACAACCTGTTGCGAAAAAATCTAAAAGTTAGTGGAGGTAGTTACTGCATAGTTATAATAAAGGTCGCGAGGTCTACTGCTCTCACAGTACACCACTAGTAACTTTGTTTGACAAGATAAACGAGTTTTTGACGGAGCGGAATTGTAACTATTAGCTCAACTTCTCTTGTGACCATACACAGTTGCAAATTCACACATTCATCAATCGATTAAATTCAGAACTGAGATACAAAAGCGTTAATTTACATCACTGGTGGGCACATAATTACAATTTCGCCCACACAATACCTCCGCAGGCGAGGGCCCACGCTCGTCTCGGAGTGAATGGGCGCACATCAATGGAGCCACAGTGTAGAGACCTTTCCTATTATGTCTGTAAGTGCTATGGTTATTTGTATAAAGTTTTATTTAGACTGTGATAAGTTGAGAGGCTTCTGTAGAAGCTTATCTGATTGGTGCGATTGAGCAAATAGTGGGTTGGTATTGTTTATTTTGGTTTTGTACTTACCTTTTAAACTTTATGATATGATGGCAGAGTCGAAACTATGAGTGCTTAGAACTACAAGTCCATGAATGAAACTAATAAACATTGCAATTTTTAGAGAGAAAAATTCACATCTTCAGACAGGGTTCGAACCCGTGTCTTCCGACAATCCATGTCAGATGCCATGACCAACTAGGCCACCGAGGGTCGAGGCCCAAGCATCGAATTTTAACCGGGCGTTCGTCCTACGATAGTTAAATTTACGAACCAGTGTTCGCAAAAAAATTCCAAAAAAGTAGTACTAATTTTCATATAAATATGAACTTTATTATATACCAAATATAGGTCATAATCGCGCTCACACAAAATGGCCACAGTCTATAAAAAAACATATTTTAGCTGAATCATAAGATTCTCCTTAGAATTTTTTACTCGAAATGGCAATAATACTACTACTTTGTACTAAATAATACACCAGCAAACACGTACTTGCATACAATTAAAAAAACAAGTGACTGTAGATTTTTTGCTTATATTAACGATCTGTTTTCCTACAAATGATATGTACAAAAATATTCCAGGTCCTTTACAGCATCAAAAAAACTAAACGTAAGCTGAAATCTATTGTACTCGTATATTTGAATAGATAACATTTTTAATTGGATCCTTATTTGATTTGGCCTTGGCGTACCTGTATGCCAAGGCGGCTTTACGAAAGTATTGTTTGGCATACAGATTTGCCAAGGGTGCTTTATATTCTCTATCTGATTTTAACCGTCGTATGGGGACGTTAAGCAGGCGTTAGTGCTTTAAAAAAGTACCTAATAAGTACTATAAAAATTTAAAATAATAAAGTTTATGCAATATATGAATTCTAATTTCTGAAATTAATTTTACGTTATTTCTTAGGTAAGTTACGTGGAATGATCACGCTATTTTTATTTCTACTTTTTCATGCTGTCAAGTAAAGAGATGGGCGAGTCGGTTGCCAGATGGTAAGCACCACACCTGCTCTGCTGCTGGTTGCAGTATCACCCAGATGTTTACGAGGCATGCCGAGATATTGGGTCTTGAATCGCTATCTCGTAATGAATTTGTTGCTGTAATGCTCATTATTTGATGTTGAGTTGAGTTTATTAATTACAAACATACACACACACACACACACAAAAATACAATTTTTTCCTCTTTTTAATTTTATTATTTTTTAATATATTATAAACAAATATAAATACACGACGAACTATTGTTGCTCGCGCTAAGATACAGGGAGATATTATTACAAAACTTATCTTTGTTACATCAATGCAAAACTTACTTAACTTTTAAAAAACTCTTCTTTCGGTTGGAGAAAGCTTGTCAAGCTGTTCAATAGATGTCGCTCCGTCCCCATACGACGGTAAAAATCATATAGAGAGTTAGGGCGCGGTCCAATCCTAATTTTAAATAAATTTACGATCCTTTACATAAGATCGTACATCCTTTACATAGGGTTGAGAATTGCTTATCAGATTGGAGGATGTAATGCGAAGATGCAATTGAATACGTGCTAATACTTTTTATATTTAGTTCGTACAATCAAAGCTTAAATTTAATGATGAAGGAATCTATAGTTCACTAGTACCTAAATTTCATTGGGAATTCGAATATGATACATTCATTAAAATATATTTGCCCATAATTGAATAAAAATGCTTTTTCCCTCGAAGCTCATAAGGCATGCAAAATTTAGGGAATGTTGCCGATTTTTTCTATTGAGCCAAGTTTGCTCAATCGTGTATTGGCTTCCATAGTTCATAAGAACGTATATTCAGTTTACATTACGTTTTTTCGTACTTCGGTTATTAGGTTTAAGCGCAGAAAAACTAAGTTTTCGCGAAGTCGAATCATGAAATTTGGTCGTAATCTCATTCCGCCTTAAATTCAATGCTCGGATGCCTCGTTGGTCTAACGGTCATGGCGTCTGATACGGATTAGAATCCGCTCCGAGGATGTGCATTTTCTTTCTTTTTTTGCAAGTTTTTTTCTTAAGTAATAGGATTTGTGCAAGTTTAATTGCCGAAACTTTTTCTTCGAATACATTTTCCTTCATTTCTCAAAACTAATGTGTGAACATTTCAACTGGCTACCTTTTAAAACTAAAATAAACCATGTGACAGACATGTGGCGGCAAAAAACTAGCGTCGACGAAAAGTTGGCTCCGTATGGATAAGGAACCCTAAAAACAGATATAGTGTTGAATCATATAATTGATTACCATAAATACATTGTACTAAACGCATGTTTATAGGCGGATGGGTTCAGATCGCATAATTTGTAAACTCGTTTGAGCAAGTTTGTAAAGATGTAGTCGAGAGATAAACCTCACTGTAGACTGTAGACAGATGTAGTTTAGATAATTTTGACACGTGGTTTAGAATACATTATCATGATGATCAGTGAATGATGAAGGACATATTAAAATTCTTATTACCCGACTGCAGCAACCTTAAAAAGAAGGTTTTGGGTTTGACTCGTATTTATGTATGTCCGTTCCTATGTCTTCTTGTAACTACTAAACTGCTCAACCGATTTTGATAAAGGATACGTCATTAGATTAGTCTTGATGTCGCGAGTGTCGCTGGGTAAAAATAAATTGCTTGAAAATAAAAATGGTGAAATTTGAACTATCTACACATATTATTAATAATATTATAATTCAAATTAATTCATTCAAATTTTGTTTTTATACACTTTTGAATTTTTTATACCAAACAGGTATCTAAGTGTTGACTACAGACCCACTTGTGCCTTTGTAAAAGACCAGATGAGATCCGTGAAAGAAATGAAATAAAGATACTATTAATAATATTTATTACCATGAAATATACAAGTTTACAATTAACTTAAATTATCTTTCATCATCATCATCATCTCAGCCGTAGGACGTCCACTGCTGAACATAGGTCTCCCCCATAATTTTGAGCGGTTGGAAGCGTGCATCCAAAGTCGTCCTGCGACCTTTATCAGGTCGTCTGTCCACCGTGTCGGTGGACGACCTACGCTGCGCTTGCCGGTCCGTGGTCTCTATTCCAGAACCTTCCGGCCCCATCGGCCATCTGTTCTGCGTGCTATGTGCCTTGCCCACTGCCACTTCAACTGGCTATCTTCTGGGCTATGTCGATGACTTTCGTTCTTCTACGGATCTCCTCATTTCTGATTCGATCACGTAGAGAAACCCCGAGTATAGCCCTCTCCATAGCTCGTTGTGCGACTTTGAGCTTATCTATGAGGCCCATAGTAAGATACCACGTTTCAGTGCCATAAGTCATCACTGGTAACACAAATTATCTTTAAAGATGTATTATATGCTTATATTGAGTATCTTTTGTGTTGTATGACGAGACGGGCAAGTATTGAACTTGATGGCAATAACAATTGCAGTTCCACTCAGAGCTTAGAACCGTAGTTTTGCTGGCATTGAGACATTAGTTTCTGACTTGCTATCGCCCAGTAATTCCACATACTACAGTGCCCTTCACACCCTAACACAGAAATGCTTGCGCATTATTACTTAGAATATCTGGCATTGTGGCGATAAGTACTTACCGAGACTGCCTCTTGCTCAAAAGGCCTATCACCTACCCTGATTTCCGATTGAAGTCAAAATCGGTTTTGCCGCTGTGATCGTCATTCCAAGTCAACAAAAGCGCGATAACGTAGACCTATGTGACGGCATGGATCACGTCACCATGGACGCCATTTTGCGACTTCAACTACCACGCTCCGAATTGAATTCACCGTGAGCAGTTCTGTCAAAAATGATAGTTCGTTGCTGTGTGCGTGTTATTACTCATTTTCACGTTTTTCATGGTTTAATAAATTGTTTCCATACTGTCTCGTTAAACATCTTGTAAGTAGTGTATAACGAATCACTACACTGTCAGCCATGCCGTGAGCAACGTGAGCGTGATTTCAACTCATTCCGAATTGCTGAAAGATCTCACTTGTCAAAAGCGCGATCTTGAATCGGAACGAAGAACAGTGACAATATCGTAAAAATAATGTTGACACCAACAGCAGTGCTAGTGAGTTGGACTTCCTATACCCTAACGATGAGCATCCGGACCGGTGGCCGTGAGTGTAGATAGAATCAGATAGATTTACTTGCGAGATCAATGGAAATAATAGTCCCTAATAAAATAAATAACTCTCTGTGACAAAATTACTGTGATACGTTCTTTAATTGAAACTAATTTACAGATAAACCAACTGGTATTATATCAAAATTAAAAGCATCAGATATTTTAATATAATGCATAAGTAAAAAGAACAAATAAAATACCGGTTTTAGCGTTTATTTATATGAAAATTATGCCAAAAACACCAGCTGTATTTGGTATGGAACTACATTGAACGGCTCCCAGCGTGATTTTTGAAATTTTATTATCATTTTGAATAAATTATGCGCTAAGTGTATTAATAATGACGTACTTTTAGGGCGAGGATGTTTTCATAGGTGACAGCGAATTGCTTTAGGAGTCCGCCTAGGGAAGTATTACACCTTTGTTACTTATTCAATCTTGAAAAAGTAGCGTGGAAATATTACTTTGTTTTGTTGAAAGGCAACGTTTCCAGTAAAATTACAGGGCAAGAGAACATATCTCAGTAACGTATCTCAAGGTGATGACTGCAGAGCATTGCCATGGAGAGTTTTGAACTGTTGTAGTTTACAATGCTGAATGGCACTGAACTAGTAAGGGTAAGCGTGCCATATAACATCAGGCTTACGTATATCGCAATTTTGGAGTGAAAAATGCACACCCTCGGATGAGATTCGAATCCGTGTCAGAGGCGAAGTAAGCAGGCGTCAGTGTTTTAAAATCATATAAAAACTAGCTTGCGTATGTTCGAATGAAGTCAAAAGTGCCCTAGTCACTAATATTATTCGATGGCAACAATTTACATTTGTTATACAAACAATTTTTTTCATGTGAGTAGATTACGGACCAAGCGAGCGAGACTCACCATGTGTTAAGCAATAACCATGTAAGTCTCATGTGCCTATAGTTTCGCCGGCACCCTTCAAACTTTCGAAAACTATATAATAATAGAAATAACAAAAAGCCTTCAGTGTTTAGTGACGCTGCAGCACACCTCTCGACACCCTTTAGCCATCCACAACAACGTTGCCTCTTTTGTCGTCAATGGTGTCCCTTATGGGGACCCCTTAGACCTGGGGGGTCTATCTTATCTATCGTGTGTACGTTTCTAATAATAATAAATACAAAGACTACTGATTTCAAAAATGCTTTCACCATTGGAAAGCTACATTCACCCTGAGTAACATATGTGTAATATATGTGATTACATCATCATCACCCATCACCATGCGGGTGAAATCGCAGAGCGCAGCTAGTCACTTATAAGTTGTCTAAGTATAACCTTACTATTTTATCCATTTATGTAAAAGATATACCATGTTATCCTTCATCCAAAATGTTTCTGTTTTTTGTAGATACTACATTGTATATTTAATACCAAACAGGCCTATCTACTGTTGCCTACAGCACCACTTTTATGCCTTTGTAAAGGTCCGGATAACAAATCCGTGAAAATAATTAAATAATAGTAGGTGTTATAAATTCGGATGTGTGTTTGTCTGGTCGTCGTTTCTTTATACTTCATTCACGCTGCAACTACTGAACAGATTTCGATGACAAATGGAAATACGAGTATATACCTCAAAGCCCGGAAATGGACTCTTGAGTGACAGGCACGCAGGCGCTGCCTGCCACTCAAGAGCTGCTGGAGACAGGAGCTCAGACAAAATAAAAAAGTGTAGACAAAATATTGTGAACAGAGGAGTGAGGCCGGTTTCCTAAACATTTTGTGCTTGCTGCCCTTTGTGCTTTGTGCGTGCTTCTGTGCTGCCATGATAATTCAAATTAAATTAAACTTAATCGATTATTCATAAATTTTCATTAAATTGATATTGAGAGAATTGATAATGATAATTAAAGTCTTACGTGTTGCTTCCACGCGCCGCAATATTTCGCCTTCTTCCATATCATAAGGTTTACAATATGATGTAGACAAAATAAAAACTTAAATTAAAATATTAGGAAGGAGGGATGTGAGTTTTTGTTTGCGGGGTCTAGGTGAACACGCTTTGTCGGAGACACTTTGTTTGAAAACACCATATAATTTACATGACTCACGATTCCGACGTTCAGCCATGTTTAATCGCGCACTGTTCACTTCACTTGCCCGGATATTAGCATCACTAGCATCACTAGCATAAACGTTCACTTCACTGACACTGGCCGGGGTCGGCTGAACATATTTTTGGTCCTTCGAGCCAGATTTGAACCAGCGACCCTTGGATGAATGATATCCAAAAATATGTTCGAGATGATACCGTCCTGCAGTGAGGAGGAATGTTAAAATGTTCACTGTTATTTGTATTCACTGTAATTACTCTGTACTTATATTAAACATGTTATCGTAAATCATTGCTTGAGTTTCAATGATCTCCGCCATGTTGTAAATGTTCTAAATATAAAATATGTAGTTAGAGAAAAAAATTAAATGAAAAGTTTCTGCTGGCAATACTCAGCCTCCCCTGTAAATGTTGTTGATATCCGATATCACTGCAATCATTTACATCACCCACTAACACAGTTTGTTATGCTAGTTCAATTCCTCGCTCCACGAAATACCGACACTATTATGAAATTATGAGACGCGAGGACTTTTGGAAGGACCGGCCGCGATAGGCCGTTCAAGGCGTAGTTTCGTTGTACGTGTTGTGTGTAATATGTATGTACACGGCGTGGTGTAGTTTTACCGGCATCACTTTTCTGCTCACAGCATTCTGTCTTGACTTTTTTATTTTGTCTGAGGACAGGAGATAGTATTTTGTAAAACTTTTGCAGTCGAAGCAATCTGTCGCTAATCGCTAATCGCCAGTCTTATCACCATGGTATCGATCTAAAACGCTCCTAAGCGAAGACATTAGCCTCCGAAGCCTGTGTCAGTGAGCCGCCCCCGCACACGTGGGCGATGTGCACCTACCTTAACTTTCCAATTTTAGATCGCGGCCGGCTGTTTTATGGGCGACCATATGAATGGTGGGTATCTTTATAGCATAATGAATTTGTACTTGTCTAAAGAAACAAAAATATGCCACATCGATGTACTTGTCTATGTTACAGACATGTTACATATGTAGATTGTGTGTACATGTCTAATAAATGTTGACTTTTTCACAGTTTTCGAGTTCCGTACCCAAAGTGTAAAACGGGACCCTATTGCTAAGACTCCGCTGTCCGTCTGTCTGTCTGACTGTCTGTCTGTCACCAGACTGTATCCCACGAACTCCGTTACGAACACTTAGCGATTAATAATCCACTACTATTACACGCCAAAATTCAAACAAACATATCTAACACAAGTACAATTTGAAAAATTTAATACCGACTTCCATTCTAATCAGTTATTATAGTGTATCTCTAAAACTACTGTACCGAATTGGTGAAGTTTGAATGGGACTACACGAAAAAAAAACGAAAAAAGAATTTTGAAATTTGGTTCACCCAGGCGAAGGTTATGAGGTAACAAACATAAAAAAAATACAGTCGAATTGAGTACCTCCTCCTTTTTTTGGAAGGCGGTAGAAAATTAAACAAAAAATGCGATAGCCATTGTTGGCTAATATTTAATAAGTACTTGATGATGAGCGAGCGTTGCTGGTAAGTAAACAATTGATTTTCTTGGTCTAACCTCAAACCAGTCATTGCCTTAGTTTGGCTTAACAACGCCATCTATTGTCAAGTAGCTTTAGTGTTACTGGTTTTTCATTGCTTGAAATCACGGATAAAACTACGTTTTCTAAAAACTAAAGCTACCGCGAGCTAGCTAGATCGCGAGACGAAATTCCATGAAAATCGATGGTGCCAAGATACAGATTAAATAATATATTTGATAATTGCTCGTTTAAAAGTATTAGATATCCAATCATAGGGCTTATAATAGAGTATAGAAACTCCATGGTATACATTACAATATTGTTTGCTTTTGTCTCTATGCTCAACGATTCATATATATATATATTTATATATTTATTTATTTATTCATTCATTGCATCATGCAATTATACAATATAGCACAAATACATACCCTGTTAGTATATATAATGTACCTAGATCATAAAATTATTCTTATAAAGTCTACATAGCTACATTATTCATTATATTATTTATTTATTCCACTATACATTATTAATTAATTATGTTTATATAAAATTAACTGTCACAATTATCAAATGGGAGTATCAATCAATCAACTTAAAGTCTATAAGTACAGCTACATTACATTAAATATATTTTTATTCCACTATATATTATTCATTCATTATGTTTATATAAAAATCAAAATAAAATTAAATGTCACAATTATAAATATTATGTCATCAAATTCAAATAGGTGTATAAATATTGTAAATTCAAATTTTATGAGGTACTTACATTATCTAATTCATTTAAGCGTGAAAAATTAATTGTACACCCATATCTAGGATCTAATCAAAAATGAGATAAAACAGAAATAAAGATAATATAGATAATTATTGTGAGTGTCAAACGTTTTTATCTTCCAAAAATTCGTCACCGGTGTAATAACATTTCTTCGTTAATATATCTCTGAGTTTTAGCTTAAACTTTTTTTGATTTGTTTCGTTTCTTAGATCAAGTGGCAATTTATTATATATTTTTATTGTTCGACAGTGAGGCCCTCTTTTTACTATTTCTAATTTTGATTCTGGTGCTAGGAGTTGATTTTCCCGCCGAGGATTTGTATTATAGTTAAACATATACTGGTACTTTCTTACGAATATAGATGCTTCCAGAATATAAATACAAGGAACTGTTAAAATATTGTGACGGATAAAGTGAGGTTTACAGCTATCTCGTTGACGGATGTTTACTTGTTTTGCAATACAAACAGGTCATTGGCGTCAGTACAATTACCCCATACAACTATTCCATACGATAGCCAGGCAAAGGCGTATGCATAGTACGCACTAATTGCAGTTTTTAAATTGGTGCTAGATTTTAAGATTGTTAAAGCGTATATAAACTTAGACAATTTCGCCTTGATTTTCTCAATGTGGCTCTTCCAGTTGAGGTGTGAATCAATGTTAATACCTGATAGATTGAATTTATTTACTTCGTCAGTGTTGAGGGTGTTTGATAAACTCTTGAGATTTAAAGGTGTTTTCTGGTAAGGATGGAATTGTATAATTTTTGTTTTGCTGATATTTATCTCGAGATTATGAGATTCTATCCATGTTTTAATACCCGAGAAAGTGTATTTTATTGAATTTATAGCACTAGCGTCTGATGAGCATTTGAAGAGTAGTGAGATGTCATCAGCAAATAATATACATGGTGAGTCTATTAGTTTCGGTAGGTCGTTTATGTAAATTAAAAACAGGACGCACCCCAACACACTCCCTTGCGGGATTGATGAGTTTAGGGTGAGTATTTTTGATTGAATGTTTTGTATCGTCGTTGCTTTTTGACTGTATTTATTGTTATCAATTTGTACCAGCTGATTTCTATTAAGTAAGTAAGATTTTAACCAGTTTTGGGGTTTTCCTCGTATACCTATTTCGTTTAATTTTTTTAGAAGGATATTATGCGAAACTTTGTCATATGCCTTTGTCATGTCTAGAGCATTATTCCAATAGAGTAATGTTTATCTTTAATATGTTCTAAAATTTGCTTTATATAATTGTATATTGCTAGGCTGGTAGAATTATGTTCTCTGAAACCATACTGTTTTCTGTTTAAAAGTTTATATTTTTCAAGGAAAGAATAAATGCGATTTGACATTACGCGTTCGAGTATTTTTGAGAATGTAGGTAACAAAGCGATTGGTCTGTAATGACTTACATATGCTAGAGTAAAACCATCTTTTATTTATTTTTGAGCCTTATTCGTGGTATATACTCGTTCGTATACCCAAGTAGAATAAGTGCAAGAAGCGTGTTGGCGTTACGGTAAACTTACATTCAGACATACCTATCCATTATACTTACTGTCCGTCACGCAACTGTCAAGTGTGAACTTCGACTTAATAAAACTATAAAACTGCCGTGCGATTCTCTAAGAGCAAACACCGTTGCATCTTTAACAACACCCGTGAAATAAATGACGAGATCACAACAAATCTCAGAAAAACAACCTCATGTACGAGGGCGAACCTCATAAAGTCATCGGTGAGCTCTTCGACGAGATCGTCGACGAATAATTAGAGAAACGCACGCAGTATATTAGTTGTAATTTGTATTCAGCTTTTTTATTTACTTGGCAGAAAATCGTAAAATTAGCACACGCGCGACCTCATTCAGTTGTGACCTGTAGGTCAATACCTAGGCTGCTTTTATTTTGCACATACTATCTATTTATATCTATACTATATATAATTATCTAATCTATGACTCTATCTGAGGAAATTGTGTACATGCAGATTGTCGGTAAATCGATCGGATGTTCTGCAACAATGTTGTTATAAGCTAAGCTAACTCAATGTGTTTGCTCTTATTCACCAATACCTACCGAAGTTCACTGGATTGTTTTACGAGTCGCAAACTCCATCGATAGTTTAAGAGCTATAGGCACAGAATAAGTAATGGTACTTGCCATAGGTACGTAAGTTATACTTTGAAAGGTAAATTATTTTTTGACTTTACGAGTATACACTTACAGGCTAGGTTCTGCCCACGATTTTGGAAATAAGATTGTAGCGACCACTCAGGATGAACCGTGTATAATTTTCACGATAAAACATAAAAAAGCATCGTTGTATATTTTCTAATGGCTAATTAAACTGGCATATTTACCTACAACCATAGATAAACTTTGTATAATAAAAGAGATACAAATTAAGATTATCCCACATATTATTATTATTATTATATGTGGGATATTATTTACAATTACTACTTATTTCAAAGTCGTCTATAGTAGATAGACAGAAATATATGGCCCTTTGACATGCGACAGTTCTTCTTTAGATTTCATTGGTAACTCCAAAACAAATCGATTCTTAACAACAAAAGTAATGTTTGTGTCTTATAGTTAGGTACCTGCAAGTTATGTCCATTCCAAATTCAATCTAAATACCTTGAGCCGTTTTATGGTCAAGAAATAACATACCTTCTCTCTCACTTACTCAAGAACTCACAAACTAGACTAAGGTTTAGTATCCGTTATATAACTAGTTTTTCATCGGACAGGATGTCATGACTTCGTGTTAGCCTCGCACCTAATTTCCCATCCAATATTTTTATAAGGTTTAGGGTCACAAATAGTAAGTGACAGTAAATGACCCTAAGCCATATAAAAAATTGGATAGGACTATTTTTACTTGCCGAAGAGTTGTAAATTACGCGAACTAACAACGTGGATATTATGTCATACAAATAGTAATTTAAATATTATGTATATGTCACCGGAAGATAACAAGATCCGCAAGTTTATAAATGTCCTAGGAAATTTATAAGTATGGATAGAAATATACATCTATGTATCCATAGATCGTACTCGTATATCAAACGAACGATGAGTTTGTGCCTTGTGTTTAGGGGGAGTAAGACTATGAGAGAAGATCTTGCTATTTAACCCTAGAAAGATAACCATATTCTATCTTACATAAAAGATAACCATGCGCTTCGGAGGCGCCGCGGTATTCAAATGCTTATATTTAAATTATTTAGCAAGATTTGTGTGATTTGATTATACGATTTAAATGGTATTATAGTTGACACATTTTTATAAACGAAAAATATTGTACTTTATATTTGTTTATTATTAATAATTGAAACCAAATGAGTAGACCTCTAAAAAACTAACAAAAATCACGAATATCGTTTAACTATCATAAAATATTGTATTTTACTATTAATATGTATAGTATAAGTCAAATATAAGTATAAAGTCTAGGAAAGCTAATCAGTACCTTATAAAATTTTGTTTAGACAGTCATACATACGTCGATCTTGAAGATAACCATACGCCTCAGGAGCGCATCAACTCGTTCAACTCGTCATAACTCCAAAACAATAATACTTACCGCACAAAAACAGCTGGCCCTCGACGCGGTTGACCGACAACTGAGTTGGCTGAGAAGCACAGATATACACGGGTTTCGTATTAAAAGATATAGTACTATTTAATTCGTGCGGGCGCCTCTGAAGCGTAGGTTATCTTTCTAGGGTTAAAATCGGATATGGCTATTTTTGGAAATATGAATCTGGCCTTACGGAACTCAGTGAGAACTTTCCAAAATAAGTTACCTAAAATGAGTATTGGCTCTCTGACTAAAGCCTCAATATAGGCCAAACATGATACTGTACTATGCTGCTAGTAATATTAAGCACTCGTGGGCGAAGTTTACAGTAAACATGTACGTGAACTGGAAAAGTATTTTAGTGTTGAAAAATTAACACCTTATTAGATAGGTAAATATTCCATTGGAGAAACAAGGTTTTGCCTTTTTGGGTACAGAAGTAACTGTATATTATTATGTATGTTATTAGTATTATTTGTTGGTTTTAAAAGCAGATATTTACCCTAATGTGTAACTAGTGTTTACTTTTTCTGTTGATTGAAACATTCAACCTAGACGTCTAGATAATATATATTAGTCCAAACTATTCAAAAACACGATGTGAACTTATTAAATACGTTTATGTATGATCAAGCGTAACTATTTACAGAGTAGTCCGATTTAGATAATTCTTGTATGTTTGCTAGAGTATACTTTCGAGGTAGTCCCTTTTTAATTTCAAATTATTCGGTCAAGCGGTTTTTGATTTACATTACAATGACTAAAAAGTATGTTGCATATTTTGATGACTAGCCTGCGACTTCGTTTGCGTAGTAGACTCTGCCTTCGGCCTCGCTATAACCTCCCATCTTTTCTTGGTTTTTCTTTCATAAGAACCTTCTCCTGACTATAATTAACACAACGAAAAAAGAATTAGCGAGATTGTTCCATCCGTTCTCAAATTATAGCGTGACCAGGAGAAATAGAGGTTTATTTTTATATATAATACCTACTAGCGACTGCCCGCAACTTCTTTCACGTAGTAGGCTCGGCCTTCAACCTCACCATAACATACCATATTTTCTAGGTTTTCCTTTCATAAGGACCTTCTCCTGACAATAATTAAGACAACAAAATAGAATTAGTGAGATTGTTCCATCCGTTCTCAAGTTAAAGCGTGACCAGGAGAAATAGGGGTTCATTTTTATATATACTACTAGCGACTGCCCGCGACTTCCTTCGAGTAGAAGGCTCGGCCTTCAGCTTCGCTATAACATCTCAGCCTTTCTTATAAAAAAAGATGAATGAAATCGGTAAAGCCATTCCCAAGTTTTAGCGTGACCAGAAGAAATTGGGGTTTATTTTTATAATATAGATATAGATATATATATAGATATCGTAATTGACGATACATGACAGTCGATCCCGTAAGTAGCAATGGTCAATAAAAAGGTGTGTTAGAGGCGGTTTTATTTGTGTCCGTAACTTTTATTATTATTATAATTGCTGCCAAACGTGACAATTTCAAAACGGGCCATAAAATAAAACCGCATATAGATAGACAAGTAAACACATTTATGGCAAGTCCCTGTCGCGCGCCGTCTTCGCATTTCTTATCTCGATTTTCGCAAGCATCATCAATCCTTTCTTCTAATTCATCAGGCAAAGACACCGAGGCATTTGATCGACCAGAAAAAGCGGAGAATTCCACATTCCTCCGTGTAAGGTAAAGAATCTGCACAGTCGGAGACAATGCGACGGGTTTGATCGATGGGCAACAATTGTACATGTACCTAGGTAGATAGTGTTTCTGACGGTTTTGAGAATTACTTTTGTTTGCAACTTACTGATCTCGCGGCTTCGCTCGCTTTTCCTACGCGATACGAAAATAGATTAGATGAAACTATTAAATAAATGATACAATTCTAAGTTACTCCTTATTACGTTTTATAGAACATTATATAGAAGATAAAGATGCTTGGAATACTCCACTTCTGGCAAGCTGTCTCTCTGCCACCCATAAAATGTAATATTTGTAATACCTAAGTAGAAACATTGTAAACATCTATATAAAAAGAATGGCCCCGAGTTTCTTGCCGCTTCTTCTCGGTGGGCTCTATATATTTTGGAACGCGGCGGTAGAGTCTTTAAAGTTCATTATAATAAAAAGTTGAAGTTCATAAGTGCGTCTTTAATGCCTAAATTGAAAAATGATTTTGACTTTTTTGACTTTTACTTTTATGTCAGCTATCTGTCAGCGAATCACGTCCAAATTGGTCGTGATGTTTCGAAAATTAAACAGACAGAAAAACAATACAAAAAAGTTCTTTAGAAGTTGTACTTACAAGTACTTACATAGGTAAATACTTATAATTCTAACATCTACCGTCTTCCGGCTGTTATTGAATGATGACATAGGTAAGTACATATAACTCGAATTTTTTTATATTGTTTCATATATAAGTATTTAGTGAATTATGTATTAAAACCGGTTAGGACTCGCGTTCATCTTCTGGAAGAAGGACTTCAAATAAGCTCGAAGCTGGTCGGAGACTATTTCCAGTAAATATTACGCGATTCCTAGCCGGTTTTAAAGCTTAATTATGAATATAACTCTCGAAAGTTTCCTATCTCACTTAACTTGTAGTATAATGTCAAAATTTGTTATTTTGACAATATACTACATCAAACATTTAGTTTTACACAATTAACATACTTTTTTTGTTTTCATACAGATGTTTAGTATAGATTTATAGCATTTATAATGCTATACTGCTACAAACAAATATAATACCGACTTTCATTCTATTCAGTTATTGGAGTGTATCTCAAAAACTACTGGACCGAATTTGATAAAATTTAAATGGGACCACACGGGAAGCATCAGCTTTTAAAAGAAATAGAATTTTGAGAATCAGTTCACTTAGTCGAAAGTTATGAGGTAACAAACAGAAAAAAAATGTATAGTCGAATTGAGTGCCTCCTCCTTTTTTGGAAGTCAGTAGAAAATCTGTATTAATCCTTCCTATACCGTGATAATTGAAACAAAAGATTTGTGACCGAAACTGACGTATATTTGCGTCTCTGGGACGCAAAGGGTTAAGCTAACTAGTAACTGGTTCTTTGCCAGAGAGCACTGATCGTCATTTGTTTCTGTTTATATAATTTGCATACAGTATTGTATCACATTGTATTGAGATAATGTACTAGTGTAACTGAAACAAAAGAGTTGGCCAACAGCAATCAGCACGAGTGATTGTCGAGATTGTGTTCGGCCACAAGACATTAATCTTGGCCTACACAATAGGAGTTTGATGCGCGCCTTCAATATTTGGACGGGCGTGTTTATCTTGCAGTCTGCGGATAGGTATTGTTGGAAAAGCTTACAGTTCTTCATAGAAATATAAGTCTTACTACAACCCTATAGTGTTTGTATTTGAGGTTTTTCTAAAGTATAGTAGGTATCCTCTTTGCTATTCAACTTTGTTGACGAATGGGAGAAAAATAATGTTTCGTGTGTTATGTTAAGGTAGGCCAAACTTATTTAAATCTTTATTGGTGCGAAACTAAGCGTTTGCTTATTATATTTATGGTACAGTTACCTACGAGTATAAGGTTCAGTTATATATAAAAATACCAGTCAATAAATCAATTTGAAAAGTATTTTTATTAGGTTACTGATGTTACTAAAATGGTGTACACATGTTTTATTAAAAATTAAACCGACTTCAATACAAAAGAAAGTGAAATAACTTATTTCACACTTTTTGGTCTGAAGTGGTTTCATTGGTGGTGGAAGTCGGTTAAATTTTGAGTGAATTTTTTTTCTAGATTTCATTCAACATTTTGATTGTTACTGAGATACGTAATTGCCCTGCGGGTACTACACTACTCCAGACATAACATGGTAGGACGTAACATACCCTACAAGGTTATATTGGAGAATCTGCCCCGAATGCATTACTCATACGATCGCATAGCTGACGTCACTTATGATATTCCTTGAATTAATATTGGCTTTTAGGATGAGGCTGCATTCTGGCTTGCTGAGTTTGGTAGTTGCATGGGATAGTTTCTCAAAATATTAGCTGATAGCATAACAGGCGAAATGTGGTTGCTTATACAAGTCTACCGATCCCTTGGGCGTGATATTATGTTATGCTTAAGCAAGATTTATTTATTAATCCAGTTTAAACTACAGACGTCCTTGGGCTAAAATTTATATAAACCAGAGCTGAAGGAGGTCGTATTTTTAGGAAATATATATTTAGCTTTTTACATTGCTAAATCTAGAATCACAAGTAAAAAAACAAGCTTATTCGCGACCGTTTAGGACCAAAAAGTTGAATTCTCATAATGTTGAAACCTCAAAATGTATAATTTCCCCGAATGTTGAATTACATTCCCGTAGGTATCTTTGAATTTTGACATGATAACCGTCTTATAAATTGATGAACGCCGGCTGCACGCCCAAAAAAGTATGATTCATTGTCACGAACCTCTTGAGCCGAGCGTACAAGCGAGAAAGCGGAACAAGCGATAGAGACGCACAAACGGCCCAAGCGTTCGGCTTGTCTTATGAAGTTATCACGTTAAATTATCGTTCGTAAACCGACTTTACGGACAACCATTTTTTTTGTACTCAGCGCATTTGTTATGACGTACCTTGCATACTTTTTTTTTTACTTTTAATTAAAAATATAATAAAAAGCTTTTAGATATCCTTAAACGAAATAGTCTTAAGGCGCGCTCGTACCCTGATTAAAGAAAAAGCAGAATTTTTAAACACCTAGTGTAACGAAACAGATCGATAGTATATTACGAAAAAAATACAAAGGTCAGAAAAGGAATAGGAAAAGAGTAATAACCGAATAGAATTCATAAATATAACTCTCTTTCAGAAGAAAAAAATCCTGAATAGGTCTACAAAAATAAACTTTCACGTCCAAACTCTCTGAATTTTCAGCGATAACACTATATTTTTTTTAGGCAATACTTAGCCAACGTAAAGTACTAAAGTTATAACCAGCAGTTTTTTCAATTGTGTTAGTATATATCGAAAAATATAAAGAAAACGTACAAAATTAACGCATTTTCGCATTACATCGTCTAATCTAATAAGCTATTTTCAACCTTACGTAAAGCATCGTAAATTATTTTAAAATTGGGGTTGGACTTAAACAAATCCAAATATACTTTTGGATAATGGTGGTATATCATTAGTACTTATATCATAATCATATTTAAATACTAATAATGATATCATAGGAACATACATTCAAAATACTAAGCGATTAAAATGAAGAATTTATATACTAAAAATGTATAAGCTACGTGTTAGTAAATTCTTCCGTATAAGGGCCGCCTGTAGAGGTAAAAACCTGCTCCAAACTTTGAATTATGTGTATAGTGTCTTTTTAATCATTTTATATCTAATACTTAATAGTAATCTAAAAGATCTAGGAAATTTCGTGCTCAGTTTTCCACGCGGGTGCCTTTTTAAAGAAATTCCAAGTAATGGAGGCTGAATACTCACCACCATTTAACACACACATACTTGATAGGTTCTGATCTTTTTGTTGCATTAAACATCTTATATGGTAGTTTACAGTCCTCATAATTTATGGTTTCCTTGACAGATTATAATATAAACTTTTATATGCGTTTATTTCGTATGCATGGCCGAAACCCTTCAAGCCCTTTAAGGTGTAGGATGCGCCTAAGGAATATATCATCATCATCATCATCATCTCAGACGTAGGACGTCCACTGCTGAATATATGCCGGTACCGGTAGGAGGCGGCCTGCGCCCTGCGACCTTTATCAGCTCGTCTGTCCACCGTGTCTGTGGACGACCTACGCTGCGTTTGCCTGTCCGTGATCTCCACTCCAGAATCTTCCGGTCCCATCGGCCATTTGTTCTGCGTGCTATGTGGCCTGCCCACTGCCACTTCAACTGGCTTACTTTCTGGGCTATGTCGGTGACTTTAGTTCGTCTATGGATCTCCTCATTTCTGATTCGATCACGTAGACAATACCCGAGCATAGCCCTCTCCATAGCTCGTAGAAGTCTTCTCGTAAAATATACCTCAGTGCTTCAAGACAAGAGTCTTTGATCAATGTGTGTTACCACTACCAGTGATGACATATGGCACTGAAACGTGGTCTCTTACTATGGGCCTCACAAGCAAGCTCAAAGTCGCATATGCATATGCGTGGCCGAAATCCTTTAAGCATTTTAAGCTGTAGGATGCGTCTAAGGAATATATAGTGTCGATATAAACATACATATATCACACACCTTAAATCAAAACACTCCTGACCGGTTCTGCAAATAATCTTTTTGTCAGACAGTATTCGATAACATGGATTTTGTAATTTCTGTATCAATATCCTTATCAAAATGTTACCAAAATAAAATTAATAAAAAAATCCATTTTCTACCGACTTCTAAAAAGGAGGAGGTACTCAATTCGACTCTATTTTTTTAATGTTTGTTACCTCGTAACCTTCGCCTGGGTGAACCGATTCTCAAAATTCTTATTTACCTATACTTTCCGGTACTTTACGGGTACTTCCCATGTGGTCCCATTTAAATTTTATCAAATTCGGTCCAGTAGATTTTGAGTTACACTCCAATAACTGAATAGAATGGAAGTCGGTAACAAATTTTTCATATTGTACTAGTTTACTAAACAATTTTTTTCACCCATTTAGATAGGCGAAAAAAACTCAAAAACAAATTGACCAAGTTTGATGAAATTTGAATGGGTCGGAATGTACTCTAACAAACAGTAGTACGCTCCACAAATGGGGGAGAATTCAGTGAACATACACAAAAAATATCATACAGTCAAGCATATAACCTCTTTCTTTTTTCAAGTTGGTTAACAAAACAACACATTCATCAAGGAAAATAACAAATTTTCAGCATTTCTTCCCCAGCTTGTCAGTTCTCAACTATCTCCCGCAATGAATAGAACTACCATTAATCTATTAACTCCGCCTCCGTTCATTAATTACATCTCATAACTTGCCAACGCTTCCTTAGGTATTTAATATCAACAAACGAAACTTCTCTCGTTAGTGGTGGCATCCGAGTCGGGCCGAAGGAATCGATTGCAAAAAACTCGAAAACTCAAGTTCCGATCACGTCAACGACCTATCGATGAATCGACGAGTATCGAGACGTGGGAATCTGCCTGGGACATTATATGGAAGCAGGGTACGTGAACAATCAGTGGTAAACCGTCATGCGAAGGTAATGTCCCTTTTACGAATCGTTTTATCAAATGATTTGTAAATATCGATTCTAGTTCTATAAATAAGACTGTTACCATGTATCAATGCGAATAGAGCTGGAGACTAGATGGTGACTGTTTTTTTGATGCATCGTTCATTAAAACTGGCCGTAAAAGATCATAGGTTGGAATGAAATTTTTTTTTTTATTTTACTTTACCATAGACGCTTGTCATCACAGATGCATGAGCCCACCAAATGGAGTACGAATAGAATAAGAACTATAAGAACTACCATAATTTAGGTACAAATCACAGACCATATAATATGGTCTGTGGTAAAAATAAATAGAATATAGTTTGGTAGTTTAGTTACGCGTTTGCAAAAATGAATAGCTACCAATGCTTTGGTAATTTACCACAGCTTTTTCGAAATTGCAGTAGCTTACTTTGATTTAATGTTCTCATGGTTGCGGACAAAACTCCAATTGCGTTAAGAATTCAAAACGATGTACTGCCGTACGATTCTCTAAGAGCAACATCGTTCCATAATTGACAACATCCGTGAAACAAATGACGATATGATGACAAGAAACGCTGGAAAAACAACCTTGTGTAAAAGGGCGATATCTCATAAAGTATTTGACATCGGTGAGCTCGTCGACGAGCTCGTCAAATATTTACAGAATCGCTCGGCTGTCACTTTTCCAACGTTTCGTGTCATCTCGTCATGATTTCGAGAATCGCACTGCTGGAGAGACTGATTTTTCAAATGTCATTAAGTGACTAATATCACCGAAATGGTTTGTATAGAATATGTGTGTGAATGAATACAAGTCGCCATTTAATTTTGAAGTCGCGTGACATTTAAGTCGCTGAGAAATTTTAGGAACCAACTTATACAACTAGGTACTTTTTCCTTTACCATGTTATGCCTATATATATATGATATATATATACCTATATATGTATATATTATATAATAAGTTTTATGATCTAGATCAATGCAATTGCTTATTGTAAAAAAATAAGTGTTTTCGAAGATCAGGTAATCTCTGCAAATACTTCTTTTTTACAATAAGTTTAAAAATACAATAAAATTATCCAAATTTAATGTTTAAGGGTTCCGTGCTTCAACAGGAACAATTAACCCTCATACGAGTATGATCACTTTGTTGTCCGTCTGTTATCTGTTAAGAACCATTTTTTTAGGAACGCGTAAAGTTATCAAGTTGAAATTTATATGAAAGAATCGGTAGTGTCTTTCAACTGTGACCCTAGCACGACTGCGCAAGTGTAACGTAACGTGTCGTTCACGTAAAACAGTCAAACTGTCATTTATCTGGGGCAACTGTGATACAGACAACTCATAGTTATTACACTGAAGAATGACACCTTGAAGCTTACGATACAAATACTTTTTCGCAAATGGTTTGTTTTACACTTCAATAAGTACAGTAGCAAGTTAATTTATGACATCGGCGAGTTAAGTTGTTATTGTCGTTTGAACGACACAAGCGAGTTAAGTAGTAGGTAAGTTGACTTGAATAGATTGCGTACTTATTTATTGGCAAGTCCAGTGCGAAGTAGGCCCCTCTCTCGCGTCTCCCGCACTCCTGGCCGGAATGTAGGCCGAGTTTAGTACAGTCCATAAGTTTGTACACGCACACACGTGTTGTTTTTGACGGTAACTTATGACTACCAAACTCACGCACGTTTGGACGCTACTTACAACTTACTACTCGTACTTGCTACTTAACTGACCGGTTACTTAACTCGCCACTGTACTTATTGATGTGTAAATCGGGCTTTAGTCAAAGAGACAATAAGATATGACCGTTTATGTTGCTCATGATCGAATATTTTGCGAGTTCATCATCATCATCATAATTATGTGCAGGCATAGCCTTGTTCCGTAATTATATTTTTTTTTGCCTGGTGGTTTACACAAGTAACAACGTAGTAAAGCACAGACGACTTTTCTACCGACTTCCAAAAAAAAAGAGGAGGTACTCAATTCGACTGTTTTATTATGTTTGTTACCTCATAACTTTCGATAGGGTGAACCGATTCTCAAAATTCTTTTTTGTTTGAAAGCTGGTACTTCCCGTGTGGTCCCATTTAAATTACATCAAAACGGTCCAGTAGTTTTTGAGTTAGACTCCAATAACTGAATAGAATGGAAGTCGGTATTAAATTTTCTACCGACTTCCAAAAAAAGAGGAGGAACTCAATTCGACTGTATTTTTTAAAATGTTTGTTACCTCATAACTTTCGATAGGGTGAACCGACTCTCAAAATTCTTTTTTTGTTTGATAGCTGGTACTTCCCGTGTGGATCCCATTTAAATTACATAAAAATGGTCCAGTAGTTTTTGAGTTACACTCCAATAACTGAATAGAATGGAAGTCAGTAATATTTTTTTCAGATTGTACTTGTTCAAATTGTACTTACTTGTTTATATGAGTAAAGTATATAGTTTTTTAATAATAACGTATAATCTATGTCCAATTAACTCGTAGTGTTTTGTTACAAAAATAGAATACCATATCAGAAAATTTCCTTAAAAAAGTTATCACAGTTATGACCCATTCTCCAAATATTATCGTGGAAGCAAACGACATGGCTGCTAGTTCGAGATGGCCTTTCGTAACTTCGTACCGGCTTTCTATGGGAAGTGAATGAAATTTCCATTCTAATAGGCGAATCGGAATATTTCCATGTTCGCGTAGGTATCTGAACAACTTATTTTACATCTATGACTCTTATCTTTATTGCTGAGGAATTATTTTGTGGCTTTATTTGATTTTTTATTGAGAAAAATCAGTTTAGGTAATTTGAACGAAATTGGGGACATTGATGTATATATTGTAATAGTGCTCATTGTTATCTTTAGGTATTTAATGTTTATTAGGACTACGAATATATGCAATTCTGTAATGATTCGTCGTTGCGCTCGTCGACGAGCTCACCGATGACAAATACTTTATGAGATATCGCCCTTGTATATAAGGTTGTTTTTCTAACGTTTTTTGTCATCATTTGTTTCACGGATGTTGTCAAAGATGCAACGATGTTTGCTCTTTGAGAATCACACGGCAGTTTTATCCTATTAACATAATAAAGTGAAAGTATGTGTGTTTGTATGTACGTTTGTTACTACTCCATACTGAAACTGGTGTTAAATAGTGCTGTATGATACAAAATATAGAATAAGCTTTTGATAATAGCTTTTTTTGGTTTATTGACCAAATTCGCCTTTTCCGAGGCTAAGCCTTTAAACCTTTGAATTTTGATCATAGCGTATCATAAACAAATCAGATCAGATCATGTTGTTTTGTAATATTAAAACGGAATTAATGTGAGACTTGTTGTCGAAATCACGCGATTAATTCTAACGATTCGTCGATGCGCTAGTCGACGAGCTCACCGACGTCAAATACTTTAGAGACTTCGCCTAATCGCCCTTGTACACAAGGTTGTTTTTCCAACGTTTCTTGTCATCCCGTCATTTGTTTCACGGATGTTGTCAAAGATGTAACGATGTTTGCTCTTAGAGAATCGCATGGCTGGACGAAGCCAAAACAATCGTCGATCGTGATATCGACATCGCGTAAGTGTCACGTTAATGTCGTTTTATTGTTACAAAATTATAATGAACGTGAGTTTCAATAAAATCATATTATTTTAGTTTTGGATTCGCTAAATATAATTGTACTTCAGTAAAAATATAACAGGAAATGCTATCATCATCATCATCATCTCAGCCGTAGGACGTCCACTGCTGAACATAAGCCTCCCCCTTGATTTTCCAAAAGGACCGGTTGGAAAGCGGCCTGCATCCAACGTCATCCTGCGACCGTCATCAGGTCGTCTGTCCACCGTGTCGGTGGACGACCTACGCTGCGCTTGTCGGTCGTTGGTCTCCACTTCAGAACCTTTCGGCCCCATCGGCCATCTGTTCTGCGTGCTATGTGCCCTGCCAATAAATGTAAATGCTATAGGTACCTTTATAATATTTACTCAGAACTGCACTAACTCTTGGCGGAAAAGGGCTCAAAAAAAAACCTAATATAATATTTAGTTACATCTACGTGACTAAAAAAAATGTATGACCCTTGCTAATTACGGGACCCATTGTCATTCACCGTCAATGATGATATCATCAAATTATCAAGTTTTGCGAAACACTTTTCAGTTATTCGAGTGTAACTCAAAAGCTGCTACGAATTTGATGAAATTTAAATAGGGAAGCGCCAGCTTTCGAATAAAAAAAATCATCAAAATCGATTTACCCAGTCGAGAGTTCGGAGATAACAAACTTAAAAAACTGTCGAAATCAGAACCTCAAAATCTTTTCTAACGACTTCCAAAATAGGAGGAGGTACTCAATTCGACTGTTTTTTTATGTTTGTTACCTCATAACTTTCGACTGGGTGAACCGATTCTCAAATTTCTTTTTTGTTTGAAAGCTGGTGCTTCCCGTGTGGTCCCATTTAAATTTCATCAAATTCGGTTTAGTAGTTTTTAAAATACACTCCAATAACTGAATAGAATGGAAGTCGGTATTAAATTTTTCAAATTGTACAGCTGAACTTTACTATTGATGCAACTATAAAAATGTATACCTACACAAATTGAGGACCGGCAACTGTACAAAAGAACGAGTCCACTTATAAAAGAAAGATCTACATTACATTCTGCACACGAGCATACGTCTGCCAGTTTACCTTACCACCTCCAATCATTGAGGACTAACAGAAATTATACCAATACCTAGGGTATCTATATACCCTAGGTATTGGTGTCATTGTAGAGATTACTTACAGATTAAAGTAATCTAAGTAAGTAAGTAAGTAATCTATAAATTATTATGGCAGTTCTTCTTATGTTAGATTAAAATTAGTGTAACACTTCCGCATAACAGCACTAAAATTAGATATTTCCGTTGTGGGTATATTTAAGACAGATTAGTCGTCACGTAACTTGGTGCTCGCTAAACTAACGTATATTATACGGAAAATTTATTAGAATGAACCTATTTTTTAATGCCAACCACGCAGTATTACGCATGAATTTTAGTGTTAATAAATTTCTCCAAATCTCCCGATCGTTTAAGAATAATTTTAATTATTTTTGTGTTACCAGAGACGCGTTAATTACATTTTCGTGGATACCCACTAATTGGCATTAATCAGCGAAACCTTCTGATAATCGACAATGATTATCTTAATCACCTTGAAGTATCGAGGCTGAGTCGAATATCAGTTCTTGCGCGAATATCGATGATATTTCTTATTCCTTAACATTGGTATTCAATAATCTAGCACTTCCAAAAAGCAGGAGGTACTCAATTCGACTGTATTTTTTATATTTGTTACCTCATAACTTTCGACTGGGTGAACCGATTTCCAAAATTCTTTTTTTTGTTTCAAAGCTGGTGCTTCCCGAGTGGTCCTGGTTTTTATCAAATTCGGTTCAGTAGTTTTCAGTTAAGAAGAACTGATTTTAACCAAAGTAGTAGAATGGAAGTCGGTATTAAATTTTTCAAAGTGCACTTGTTTAAGAGCTCGATATAATATATATTTTATACTTGCTGACCCACTCCCTCAGGGGTGAAATTACCTAAACTTCTTCCTTAGTAGATGCTTACAACATAAAAGGCATCACTGCGACAATATTTAAAGTTTGTAGCCCCTGCCATTTAGGCTCTCCCTTGAGGAATCATCCAGGATAAATTACTTTTTAGATATGTTCTCGTGTACATAAATTACACTAATACACTAGTACATAAAGTCCGCTTTAGGAAGTACCACACCATAGCCATTTATTATACCCTGAAGCAGTATAGTGTTAAAAACGCAACATTTCTGTGTTTCGTTTTGAAGAACATTGTTTTAGTGAACGACAGATTTGTGGAGCGCCGATATATAACTATCGAGTTGAAATGTTTAATAATTTACTCTATTTAGAATTACAAAACACTAACTATGCCTATCTTTTTGACGTAAATAGAACTCTCTCATATACCATGTTCTCATACAAAACTGGGAAAATTAATACATTTGGTATCAAGAATATGTATGAAAATATAATTAATAATATTGGTTATGGCATTGAACATGAACTGGCACAGCCTGACAGTTGCGTAGCTTCTGGGTCTATTTCTACAAGGCATTCACAAAATTTTTTTCGTTTCTTACTGCATACATGTATTACATCAGAATATAGATGGCTTAATTAAGAAGTCAGATTCTCTCTCTGTTAGTCTGGACACTTTGTTGGACGGGGGAATCATGGTAGATGTCATCGGTATAACTGAACACAACATGACAGAAATAAATATACCTCATCTCAGTGTTATAAATTATAAATTAGCCTCGGCTTGTCCGCGTAAAAATGCAAAAGGTGGCTCATGTATATTGATAAATAACAAGCACCAATTTAAACAATTACCAGCATTAAACAAGCTTAGTGTACCTGGGCTCTTGGAGTGTTGTGCAATAGAACTTGAGGAACATAACATGGTTATAGTTTGTATATACAGACCGCCAAGAACTTTAGTTTTAGAGTACAATAAATTTTTTAAAGCTTTTGATTCAATACTCCATGAGCTTAATAAATTAAATAAAAAAACAGGAGTGTGCGGTGACTTCAACATCAATTTATTAAAACAAACTCCATATGAGAAGCAGTTTAAACATACATCTAAAAACCATAATCTTAAAATTGCAGTTAAACAACCTACTCGTCTAAGGAGTGGTACTTGTTTGGATAATATTTTACACAATTTTAGATCGTGTAAAGTGCAAGTAATTGATTTTGCTCTATCGGATCACACAGCGCAGTTATTGTCATGCCCTGTGAAAAGGTTTTGTTCTCTGAAATATTGGTTTATTAAACAAAGGGACCACAGTCATGAGAACATGGTAAAGTTTACGGAGTGCCTTAAGGCTTTAACATTTAAAGATGCCTACGAAACTGATAATCCAGAGAAGGCGTTTGATAACTTTTATGAAGACTTTTCTATTTTTTACTATTTATGCTTCCCTATGCGACGAATAAAAATAAACACAAATAAAAGGCCAAAATCGATCAGTAAAGGCATAAAACTATGTTCTAAACGTAAAAGAGAACTATTATGGCAGTACAGAAAAAATAAAAATGAATTAACGCGAAAAACATTTAAACAGTACTCTACACGCTTTAGTCGTATCATTAAGCTAACACAAAAATCGCACAATAATTACTTCATTAAATCGGCCCCTAACAAGTCTAAAGCTACATAGACGATCATTAATAATAAAAAAACAAACCTTCCTAACGATGCCATTTCGCAGATAATTGTAAATAAAAAAATTTTTACACAATCCTAGTGACATAGCACATGCATTTAATAATTTTTATGTTGACCAAGTAAACTCTGACATTAATAATGATAACAATAATTTAATACCTAACTCCAACAATCCTAATTGTATCAATTCTATATTTTTGAAGCCCAGCACCCCTTTTGACATTATTAAAATCATACAGTCACTAAATAATACCAACAGCACTGGTTATGATGGCATTAGCACGAAAGTTTTAAAAGTAGTAGCACAATTAATAGCCCCCATTCTTAGTCACATTATTAATATGTGTTTAGTTAGTGGATGTTTTCCTACTAAACTTAAACGCACAATTATCAAACCTCTGTTTAAAAAAGATAATAAAAATGACATGCAGTGTTATAGGCCAATTGCTCTTATACCCACGATATCTAAAATATTTGAAAAATTTATATATGACAATCTTTACTCTTATTTTGAAAGCATGAATATTTTAGTAGAAGAGCAACAAGGCTTTAGAAGACATAAGAATATTAATTTGGCAGTATATCGTTTTCTTAAGGTTGTAATGTCCGATCTGAATAACGGGCGAAAGGTGTGTGCGCTCCTTATGGATTTAACTAAGGCGTTTGACCATGTCGACCACACAAAACTTACAAAAAAACTCTAAATGTATGGCATTAGAGGTAATGCATTGGACTTAGTAAAATCATACTTGAGTAATAGACAACAGGCAACCCAAATTACAAGGATTTGTCCAATTACCAAAACAGAAAAGATTTATCTCTCTGATTACCGCCAGGTTAAATGTGGTGTACCGCAGGGCAGCATTCTCGGGCCTTTACTGTTCATAATTTATATCAATGATTTCCCTAAATCAATAAAGCAGCCCATGGTACTGTTTGCTGATGATAGTACTGTTATGTTCTCAGCCAAAGATTATCTATCACTAGAAATTGACGCTATTGATACTCTTGGCGAAGCTGTGAATTGGTTACGCTCAAACAATCTTTTGATAAACCTAAAAAAGACCAGCATGATACCATTTACAAATACCGGTACTCAACCAATAAACCTCAAAATAGCACATAGTGGTTGTTTAGTTCAGGAGGTTGTGTTAGCTAAATTTCTGGGCCTTACACTGGATCGAAATTTAAACTGGAAGGAACATGTTGCTAGTGTGTGTTCAAAATTAAGCCAATTTTCTTATGCATTATATAAACTGAACAAAGTTGTTAACGTTTCAACTGTTTTGACGTCCTATCATGGGCAAGTGGAAAGTGTATTGCGTTACGGTGTTATGTTTTGGGGCAACTCAGTTGACCAAAATTAAAGCTTTTAAAGCCCAAAAGAATTGTGTAAGAGCCATATTTGGTTTTAAACGGAGAGACAGCTGTGTTCCCTACTTTCGAAAGTTTAATTTAATGACCCTACCCTCTCTGTACATATATGAAGTCTCGGTCTTTGCAAGATTAAACTTGTATTTATTTGACACATTACGCACCAAAAGACATCAACATAAAATTAAATCCTTTAAGATTAATACTGCTTTATTTAGAAATAGTATATTTGGTATGATTTCGAAAATATATAATCATCTACCGAATAGTATATTACAAGAGCAAAATACTCGTGCATTTAAAAATAACTTAAAAAAGCTTTTGGTGAATAAATGTTATTATAGAGTTGATAAATATTTAAATGAAAAATTATTGTAATGCTACTTTGGCAATAGGTATATAGTATTATGAACTGTTTTAATATAATTTCCTTTGAATTATCTAATATTGTGATTATTCGCCTCATTTAATAATTTAATAATTCTACATTGTACCTACTTAATTTTTGTTTGACGTTGTGATTTACTACTGATTATTCTATTATTTATGACCAATTTAGTAAGTAATTATTTCGTTAAAGTTATAAATACCTAGTATTTATGTAATATTGCATGCCTCGTGTAAAGGCCGGATAGAGTGTATCATAAAACGTTAAATGTAAGATCTCTGTATCACCTTTATTCGCAATAAATGACTTGAATTTGAATTTGAATTTGACATGTAACATGTTATAACTCAGGGTGACGAGCACAGTGCATTGCCTTGCAGGGTTATGAGTTGTATTTTAAAAAATCTGAACAGAACTGAACATATCATTAGGCGAGTGAGTTGCTCATCTCGCCACCGAATGACATAAAAAAGATTATCACACGGTAAATTGTGTTACTTTACGTTGACGTTTTTTAATAATTTGGTAGCATCCGGTATGACTAATAGATAATTTTCATAATTTTTTTTTATATTGGTTCATCCAAGTGACTCCCTCCGCCTGATGGAAAGCGAAGATGGAATCAAGAAGCGATGACCATTAATGCAGCCGTAAGCTGCACTAATCGCCACCCCTATGATGAACGGAGAGAAGCTTTTTCACGCCCCGCTTGAAAGACCTAGGGTTACAGCTGCAAGGACAAAAGTAGATAGATAGATAACACTTTATTAATGGGGGATGCCAATAATCTATCGACCCACAGTTTACCTTACTACCGATAGCAATTTGACACTATTTGTATAGTGTCAAATATCGATCTCTAGTAAGGTAAACCGACGATACATAGATTATTGGGACCGGCCGTTAGACACCACATTATTGACTTAATTATAAAACAAGTCCAAAAACTAAGTCTAACAGTAAGCGGTCTTATCGCTCAGAGCGATCTCTTACAAATAACCCATAGTAGTAAAGTAGTGAAACACAAGAAAAAAAACAAGGGTTTGCACAGAAACGTAATAGAACAGCTAGGCCTTTTACCGTTCTATTGCGAAACATAGCTAGTTATAGCTATGATATATTCTGTTCTTTAACTCGTTGACTCGCGATTTGCCTTATTTGGCCAATAATACAATAGATTTCGCAGAAATCAACCTACTTTTCCAGGAACTGCACCGTGTGGTTAACGCTTAAAAGCTATAAAGTTTAATATTTTATGACGCTTGCAACATTACCTTTGTCCAATATCTATGTTACGAGTATATACGAGTACATACCTATCTATAGTATACCAAAACCATAAAGGCAGCTGTCCGACAATACGGTCAGTCAATAAAGCCGACGTACAAAAGATGGATCGCGCTACCGAAAACCAATATTCATACAGAAAATACGATTGCTACGTGTCCGACCCGGACGTATTGTAAAACGATGAAAACTGCTGTAAAAATTGGCAAAGTGCGGAGTATTGGGTGTTGACGGTTCCGTATTTATAATAAGTAAAGCGGGAGACTGAAATCGAAGGATTTCTTTATATATCACAATACTGTGTATATAAAACCTATCTTTTAATTAAGGTGGATATCAAGAATTTAAGTTAGTGAATCATATTGTATTATACTAGCTGGCCCTGTTAGTAATTTTATATTAAGCGGTGAAATAAAGAACACACAAACATAGGATTTTAAAATATGGAAGTAAATTATCTTTTATAACTCGGGCAAAGATTATCTTTTTGCAACAGATAATAAAATAAATCAATAGGCCCACCAGCAGCTTTGCTCGCTTGGCCTTGGTGTGGTGAGAACGACGCTTTGTGATTTCGGTACTCGGGTCGCAGTTCAGTCAAATTAGGCGATATTTTGCAAAAGAGTGAAAATAATACGCGAATGTAGGATTTTTTGTTTATTATGGTGTAATATGCTTTAGGACCTAACTCAACCTCATATTTTTATACAATATTTAAAGTATTATAATCTACCTTATTTATTGTCATCATCATCTCAACCGTAGGACGTCCATGACTTCTGAACATATGCCTCCGCCATAATTTTTCAAAAAATATTTTGCTTACCAATTATTTTTAAAATATAGTAACTTATTACCTCTGAAATAAAACCAAAAATGTATAAATTATTTTTAATTTTTTGTGTCACGAGGAAAGGCAGGAGAAATGGTGCAAATTGACAGAATGATCGCTGAAAAAACCTAAATCTAAGGAAAAATTCAAATTTTATCAAATTCGGTCAAGCGATTTTCGGGTTACAGTTCAATAACTGAATAGTTTTTCGGCTCTCTTCCATCACGAAGGATATTTTGATGGTATTCTTAGTGACGATGAATGATAATCGTTCACGTAAATAGGTCACTAAAAATTTTTAACCAAAAAATGGAACCGTCAGGAATCAACCCTAAAAAGTGTTAAATAACTTGTCGAAGGTATCATGCCCTCGATGTTGTGTTAATAGGTACCTACTTTTGAACTATCATGATATCGACTTCAACAAGTTATTTCACACTTTTTAGTAATGAAGTCGGTTCCATTTTTTTGTATTTTTTTATCCTATAGACAATCCACAAATAAGGAAAATATACAAAAATAAATCTGATTATGCAGTTTTCTCCATGTACAGGGAAAGGTTTAAAACAGAATCACGTACCTGCTATAATAAGTATATGTCTTCAGTCGAGGATAGTATTCGCAAAAATGTTAAGTACTTTTGGAAACACATAAATAATATGAGAAAAAGGTCTGATATCCCGGATAGTGTAGTATTTAAAGATCAAACTGCAAACAATCCAGCTGATATATGTAATTTGTTTTCAATTTACTTTAATTCAGTATTTGAGCCATCATCTGTCATCAAGGACTACGATGTTGAAACTATACCGGATAGTAACAATACATCTGACCTCATTCTCAGTAACATAAAAATACCTGAAGATGCAGTTTTAAAGGAGCTGCGCACACTTGACGCAACTAAGGGTTCTGGAGTAGATAATATCCCGCCAGCCTTCTTAAAGTCAACTGCTCTTACCATATTTAAGCCATTACACCATATATTTAACTTGTGTTTACAGCAAGGGGTATTCCCCTCTGTTTGGAAATCTGCGCGAATCGTGCCAGTTTTTAAAGGTGGTGATAAATCAAACGTAGAAAACTATCGCCCTATATCCATTCTACCCACTCTGTCAAAGATTTTCGAAAGGGTAGTGCACAATGACATATATCCATCATTACATAATTATATTATACCACAACAACATGGTTTTGTTAAAAGACGGTCTACAGTTACCAACCTTTTGTCTTATGCATCTTATTTGTTTGAGGGACTTGATATGAATAAGCAAATAGACAGCGTATACACTGACTTTCAGAAGGCATTTGATAGAGTGGATCATAAGATACTTCTGGAGAAACTAGCTTATAATGGAATTCGAGGCAACTTATTGCGATGGTTCAAATCCTATGTAACTAATCGCAATCAAAAGGTGGTTCTCAATGGGCATGAGTCAGAGATTGTATCTATTAGTTCTGGTGTACCACAAGGGTCAATATTGGGACCACTGCTTTTCGTACTGTTCATCAATGACGTACATGACTGTTTTAAATTCTGTCACTTCCTGCTATACGCAGACGACTTAAAAATGTACCATACTATAGACAACGCTGCTGATCATGAGCGTTTCCAACAGGATCTTGACCGTCTGTCCACTTACTGTATTAATAATAAGCTAAATTTTAGCATTAAAAAGTGCAAAGCTATTACTTTTACAAAAAAAAAGTATGTAAGTAATTTCTCGTACAGGTTATGTGGTGAACAACTGGGGACTGTTGAAGCGATCAGAGATCTTGGAGTCGTATTAGATAACAAATTACATCTTGACGTACATATTGATAACATCATCAATAAAGCTTTTAAACTGTATGGTTTGGTAATACGATTTGCTACTAAGTTCAGACGGCCCTATACTTACCTGCATCTTTATAAGTCCTTAATTCGCTCTCAACTTGAATATGCTGTGTCCATTTGGGATCCTTATTATAGTAAATATGTTGTAGCTCTCGAACGTGTACAGAAAAAATTCTTGCGCTGTATGCATTATAAATGTTTTCGTAGCAGTTTATCATATGAACAGCTCTTACATAAATATAAACTATTGAAACTCCAGGCTAGACGTAAACAACTGGAAGCAATGTTGCTTTATGACCTATGTCACAATAGATATGATTGTATACCTATCATTAGTAAGATATGTTATAAAATACCTACTAGAACGCACTGCCGTAAACCTTCACAATTGTTTGCAACCTTCCGTTGCCGCACTAACGCTGGTAAGCGTTCTCCGCTATATCGGCTGGTACAACTGTATAACACAAATTTCAATAATATTGATATTGCGGCAACGCGACCTAGTATATTTAAGAATAAAATTATACAACTTCTAGAATAGATAGTACTACCACCTATCGCATTATGTACCTAAAGTTAATACTTTTTAAATAATCCGTGGTAAACGGTGCTGATACCATAGTTAGTACTATGTTAAATATAAGTTTTATTAGGCTTAAGCTTTTACTGTGGTATTGTTTGTTTACCCCAATAAATTAAAAAAAAAAAAAAAAAATCCGTGCCTGCAGTTTCGTTTCGTCTAGTATTGAACCCTATAAAAATGGGCTTCAACACAGCTCTTTTAAATGTTGGTATTGCATTTTTTCGTGTATGTGTATGATGTATCGGAATTTCTGTATCGGGTCCGTAAAGTGTGTGATCCAATATTTAAAAAGCATATTTTTATGACTAGCATTTTGCAGTTTTACGTGTGATGAAAAATGATAGTAATGATGATTTATGTCAATCAGTGATGAGACGAGCAAGTCGGTCGTCCGATGTTAAGATGTCATGCTTGCCCATAACAGAGTGCCATTCAGAATTTTAAACTACACCCACCTTATTATAAAACGAGGACTAAATATAGTCCCTAGTTTAAACCATATTCTAAGGGCATTTCATATACAACACACCCAGATATAAGATGTTTAATCTCTTGCCCTGTTTAATGTATGTACACTACTGCTTCATGAAATGTATAGGTACTAACTACTACTTGCCGTGGGGTACCGGCTTAGAATAGTACCCCCCCAACTCTACCCGTGGGTGCGTAAAAATCTGCTAAGGGATAACAATCGGAAGGTGGGCAGCAGCACCTTCCCAGTATTAAAACCTCAAAACTGCGCTCGCCAACCCGCCTCCCAAACGTGGCGAGTATTGGCAAAGTCCCCCCAATGACAGACACATTAGGAACCAGGCCCCCAGTCCCCGGCAGCCCCGCTATTCCTGGCTATGGTAGCGGCCACGGTAACGGTGGGGCAGGGGGTGCTAAGAATCCCCGGCAGACGCCCGGCTACCACCCCCAACGACGACGACTGGCCCTGGTGACACACAACATACGCACGATGAGGACAGACGAGAAGATATATGAGCTGGAAGAAAAAATGAGTAAGTTACACTGGGACATTGTGGGGTTATCTGAAGTCCGTAGAGCGGGTGAGGACACGATAACCCTAAAATCAGGTAACCTACTCTACTACCGGGAGGGCGACCAACAGTCCCAAGGTGGTGTCGGTTTTCTCGTCCACAAGTCCCTTACTAACAACATAGTTAAGATCGATAGCGTTTCCAATAGGGTCGTATACCTAATACTCAGAGTATCCAAACGATATTCGCTGAAGGTCATTCAGGTATACGCACCGACGAAGTCGCACCCGGATGATGAGGTGGAGGATATGTATGAGGACATTAGTCGGGCCATACATACCTCTGAAACGCACTTTCTAGTTGTTATGGGGGACTTCAACGCGAAGTTGGGTAAGAGAAGCGAGGATGAGTTGAAAGTGGGGCAATTTGGATATGGACAACGGAACCGTAGGGGACAGAGTTTGGCCGACTTCCTGGAGAAAGAGGGACTCTTTATGATGAACTCTTTCTTTCAGAAGCCACCTCATAGGAAATGGACCTGGCTGAGTCCCGATGGTGCCACGAGAAATGAGATTGACTTCATTATGACCACCAAAAGGCAAATATTCACTGATGTCTCCGTGATCAACAGGGTTAAAACCGATAGTGATCACCGAATGGTAAGAGGCTCGGTGAATATTAATGTAAAACTGGAGAGGTCTCGTCTGATGAAGTCTACGCTCCGACCCACTCGTGCCCATATACAAGACCCCGAGAGCTTTCAACTTGAGCTATCCAATCGCTTCGATTGCCTTGAGAACATCGCTTCAGTGGACGAGATCAATAACAGGTTAGTAGAAACTGTCCAAACAGTGGGTTCCAAGTACTTTAAAACCCACCGTACAAATAGGCCACAGAAACTCTCCAACGATACCCTCAACCTCATGGCTGAACGACGCTCACTGAAAATGCAGTCTTCGCATGATGCTGAAGCATATAGGCTGCTCAATAGACGAATATGGAAGTCCTTGCGACACGACATCGGGATCTTTAATACAAATCGTATTAAAGTGACGATAGAGCATACAAAAGGCTCCAAAGTGTTTGCAAGAGACATGTCTATTGGGCAAAGCCAGTTGACGAAGCTGAAGAGAGAAGACGGCAGTGTAGCGTCGACCAAAGCAGAAGTATTAGGAGAGGTAGAGAGTTTCTACGGACAGCTATACACCTCGGTCGCTAAACCTGTTAGCAGCTCGGCCAAAGACCCAAGAGCCAAGCTGACCCGACATTATACCGAAGATATCCCGGACATCAGCCTGTACGAGATTAGAATGGCCTTGAAACAGCTTAAGAACAACAAGGCGCCTGGTGACGACGGTATCACATCTGAGCTTCTGAAAGCGGGTGGAACACCGGTACTTAAAGTCCTTCAGAAGCTCTTTAATACCGTCTTACTCGAAGGTTCAACGCCAGAAGCATGGAACAAAAGCGTGGTGGTGCTGTTCTTCAAGAAAGGGGACAACACTTTACTTAAAAATTACAGACCCATTTTGCTTTTGAGCCATGTTTATAAGCTGTTTTCGAAGGTCATAACAAACCGTCTCAGTCGCAGGTTTGATGAATTCCAACCTCCGGAACAAGCCGGTTTCCGAAAAGGCTATAGTACTATAGACCACATCCACACGCTACGGCAAGTTATACAGAAGACCGAAGAGTATAACTTGCCTCTTTGTTTAGCGTTTGTGGATATGAGAAAGCATTTGATTCGATCGAGACGTGGGCAGTGCTTGAGTCTCTCCAGCGGTGCCGTATTGACTATCGGTATATTGAAGTGCTGAAGTGTTTGTACAAAAACGCCTACATGTCAGTCCGAGTACAGGAGCAGAGTTCAAAGGCAATTCCATTGCAAAGAGGCGTGAGACAGGGAGACGTTATATCTCCGAAACTGTTCACCGCTACATTGGAAGACGCCTTCAAGCTTCTGGAATGGCAAGGACTTGGCATCAATATTAACGGCGAACACATCACTCACCTTCGATTTGCCGACGATATTGTAGTCATGGCAGAATCCATGGAAGACCTCAGTACAATGCTCGAAGGCCTCCATCGAGTTTCCCAACGGGTAGGTCTTAAGATGAACATGGATAAGACGAAAATTATGTCTAATGCCCATGTTGTACCTACCCCAATATCAGTTGGGAACTCAGTTCTCGAAGTTGTTGACGAGTACATCTACCTGGGACAGACAGTCAAACTAGGCAGGTCCAACTTCGAAAGAGGTCTTCAATCGTCGAATCCAACTCGGCTGGGCAGCGTTTCGGAAACTTCGCAAAGTCTTCTCGTCAAAAATACCTCAGTGCCTCAAGACAAGAGTCTTCGACCAATGTGTGTTACCAGTGATGACTTATGGCACCGAAACGTGGTCTCTTACTATGGGCCTTATATAAAAACTCAAAGTCGCACAACGAGCTATGGAGAGGGCTATGCTCGGTGTTTCTCTACGTTATCGAATCAGAAATGAGGAGATCCGTAGAAGAACGAAAGTCACCGACCTAGCCCAGAAGATTAGCCAGTTGAAGTGGCAGTGGGCAGGGCACATAGCACGCAGAACAGATGGCCGATGGGGCCGAAAGGTTCTGGAGTAGAGACCACGGACCGGCAAGCGCAGCGTAGGTCATCCACCGACACGGTGGACAGACGACCTGATGAAGGTCGCAGGACGAAGTTGGATGCAGGCCGCTTCCAACCGGTCCTTTTGGAAAATCATGGGGGAGGCCTATGTTCAGCAGTGGACGTCTTACGGCTGAGATGATGATGAACTACTACTAAGTAAAGTAAAAACCAGCCTACCATACATGCCTACATAGCCTAACATACCTGTACATATCATGTAATATTATACATAGTATAATATAAATCATATCATTTTGCACTCACACACACGAAACTATTGCCACCATAGTCATCATGAAGTATAAGTAATCATGAAGTCGTGAAGACTTTGACTTTTGACAGAATTTGACCGCTATTATGGCTTGTCACTGAGTGGGTGTGACCCATTCAAGAGGATTGCATAGCTAGTACTTTCCATGCTAAAAGAGAAAACTCTTTTCTACCTCTTAACATTGTCCGATTTCAGTGATTTTTTTTCATGGTATCATGACATTGTTTAGTAGAGTTTTCTCTTTTAGCATGGAAAGTCCTAGCTATGCAATCCTGTTAAAGTTTTTTTTATTACAGAGAAAACAAAAGTTATATTTGAGTGAAAGTTTTATTTATTAAACACGTACGAGTTAAAATTATATATTTAAATAAGAAGCTGCATGAAATGAGCAAGCATTAGGAACATTAATTGATTTGTTCTATTGAACACGATCATTTTTAAGAATAAAAACTTTTTTGAGAACAAAGTACTTCGACCAATAAAATTTAAAAAAAATCTATAACTCGCTAGTGAGTTGAATAATGAAAAAGACTCAGTTTGATTATGTGTGTCATTCTGTGCCTAATTGCGGTGACCATAGAGCCACTTTATGAGCAAGTGTGTTGAAAAACATATTATAATATATTATTATCAAAGACCAGTTTACCAATACAAGCGTAGCTTATTGGTGGTCTGGGGGCCACTGTTAGCATTAAAAGCTTCGCAAAGAAGACAGTTACAATCTCTGTAGAAGATCTTAAAGGGATGATATCACAAAGATAACAAGACTCGGCTGTCCGTCCACGGGATCGATCCCCACCTCGGCCTTGAGCTATCGTGAAAGTACTAGCAGAATGACGTGCCCTACCAACTATATATCGTGAAAGTTCCAAAAATACGGATGCAACGATTTCGTTTCTCGTTTTTAATACATACCTACCTAAAGCCGTGCCGTGCGATTCTCTAAGAGCAAACATCGTTGCATCTTTGACAACATCCGCGAAACAAATGACGAGATAACAAGAAACGTTGGAAAAACCACTGGCTGCCGTGCGATTCTCTAATGATTCGTCGTTGCGTTCGTCGACGAGCTCACCGATGTCAAATACTTTATGAGATAATAGCCTTGTACATAAGGTGGTTTTTCAACGTTTCTTGTCGTTTCTTCATTTGTTTCACGGATGTTGTCAAATATGCAACGTTTGCTCTTAGAGAATCGCACGGCTGAACTGGAAATCCTTGTCGTCTTCTGTTTTGACGTGACAAAAATAGTAATATTATGATAATAAATACGTCTTATAAATCGATGAACGCTGGCTGCACACACGAAAAAGTATGACTCATTGTCACGTTCCGCCTTAGCCAAGCGGACACCAGAAGTGCCCAACCACCATGATGTGGATTTCATCACGATGTCTTTCTTTTACTCTAATAGTTCTACGTTTGGCCACGACCTCGCCTGGTGGTGAGTGATTAGCCCTAGATGAAGTAAGACAACTAGAAACAATCTATTTATTCTAGCCTTGAAGATGCCTAGATTGTATTTCTCCAGAAAAATGGTAGTCTGTAAAATCGGTTTACGGACGATAATTTTACGTGAAAGCGTCTATGACAAGCCGAACGCTTAAGTCGATCATTCCAGTCTATCGGTTTTTCCGCTTCGCGAGATGCGTTTTCATATTTCTGGAGAAATACAATCTAGGCATCTTCAAGGCTAGAATAAATAGATTGTTTCTAGTTGTCTTACCTCATACGCAACTTATAAGCGACGGTGATCAATTTCCATCAGGCGTCTCGTCTGCATGTTTGCTATATATGGAATAAAAAAAAAACGTGCTGCTTATTAGGGGTGATCTTTGCTATATGCTTGGTGTACTTGGGGTGCTCGACAATTCTGACAATATGTGCATATCTCTTTCTAACACTGTTATAGCTTCGCCAGCATCGAAGGTTTGACACTTGTATAATAAGGTAAACCGTCGATAGGTCGGTTGTCAGAGACAGACATTTCACATAAAAGATGTGTCCAACTTCTATTCCCCGTAAAACAAACCCTCGTTAGGTACCTAAGAATTTAAAGAAACTGCAGTAAGTGTCGCATTGGTCATAGTCTGACTAAATATGTCTGTACGTACCAGTAAACAAGGACAATTTGAAAAATTTAATATCGACTTCTGTTCTATTCAGTTATTGTAGTGTAACTCTATAAGTATTGGACCGAATCGGATGAAATTAATATAAATAAATGGGACCACACGGGAAGCACCAGCTTTCATACAAAAAAAGAATTTTGAGAATCGGTTTACCCAGTCGAAAGTTATGAGGTAACAAACATAAAAAAATATACAGTCGAATTGAGTACCTCCTCTTTTTTGGAAGATAACAGTAACACTGTTATCATATCACTTGGTTAATTCAAACAAAAGTAATAAATCATTTTCAAACCAATTGCAAAAATCCTCGCGCAGCTTTGAACAAGAGAACTAGACCCACCTTGCCTCTCTATCTTTAGATATGCATCTTCTCTTCTCCGCCTTTTTTTCTCCTGTCATAAGGCAGTATCTACATCGAACAATCCTGCCAATCTAACGGACTCTTTCAATAATTGATACATGAAGCCTGAATTCTATATATAGGTAACGTAAATTTAATTACTCCTTCCTAATCAGTCCATTATGTTCCCGCTGCTGGGACTCGAGTCTTCCTCTCAGAGAGAGGAGTTGGGCCAGAATCCACCCCGCGGACCCAGCGTGGCTTGGTGGATAGGTTAGTGGCCAACCGACGTAGAAGTTTTCAAGCTGCCTGAAGTCCTTCGACATAGACTAACGACTAAGTCGTAAGACAAACAACTAGAACCAACGGCTTAACGTGCCTTCCGAAGCACGGCTCAATTGAATAATGCCACTAGCGGTCATCCATCCAACTCCTGACCGCAACTTGCATTGCTTAACGTGTTAATCGTTTAAAATCGCCAAGTCGAACTCTGCTACGAGCGCTTAGTTATTACTTATAATTGCTTATTTCAGAGATACTTACTTAGTATTTATGTATTTACTTACATACTTTGTTGAATGAAACTTTTATTTCGTAGCAAAATATGTTCAACAGCTACAATTGGAAGTAAACAACAGTACAAATCCTGAAACCTATCTGAAACTCCAATCTTCGTAAGCCGCGAGCACACACGCTCTCGGTGCCTGAAACTCGTGGTTCGTTACAAATTTCAAAGCTGCCGGATATTACTTAGGTACCTACTACACGATCTCATATTTCAGTTTCATTTTTAAAATGAGATTGGGATTTTGGCTTTGCTTTGACGCTATTTTGCTTTACGTGTTCCGCTTGGACATACGACATACTCGTATGTCAAATAGATCATAATCTCGGAATCGATAATTTTCTTTATAAATAATAAAACATCGAAGAAAGGTATAAGGCCCATACTTTCCGAACGACTTTACCGATTTTAATAATTCTTTTTAGGATTCCGTATCCAAAGGGGAAAACGGTTTCATCATCATCATCTCAGCCGTAAGACGTCGTCCACTGCTGAACATATGCCGCCGCCATAATCTTCCAAAAGAACCGGTTGGAAGTGGCCTGCATCCAACGTCGTCCTGCGACCTTTATCAGGTCGTCTGTCCACCGTTGGACGACCTACGCTGCGTTTGCCGGTCCGTGGTCTCCACTCCAGAACTTTCCGGCCCCATCGGCCATCTGTTCTGCGTGCTATGTGCCCAGCCCACTGCCACTTTCACTGGCTAATCTTCTGGGCTATGTTTGTGACTTTCGCTCTTCTACGGATCTCCTCATTTCTGATTCGATCGTGTATAGAAACCCCGAGCATAGCCCTCTCCATAGCTCGTTGTGCAGCTATAGCATTTAAATTAATTCTACGAGTATTAATACTGCTCGGGGTTTCTCATGTGTTGGCATCGGGATAAAAAAGATGTGCCAGGATTATTCTACAGACATACACAATGCGATTAACTATTAGATAGATAGTTATTAGAGTCAATTTAAATTAAAATATTTTTTTCCATGTTTGATAGATAAAATAGAAAAACAATACATACAAATGAAAAGATACATTATTTTTGTTTTTTAACACTCCCAGTATATGTTCTGCAGTTTCTGAACACATAAGAAGGCATTTTTTCCTAAATGTTGGATACGTGCTCCGTCGTTGCCAGACAGGCTGGAACTAAGTTAACTCAAGACAACTAGCTTGTGTTGATGTCGCCAAGCCGAGCGCAGTAATGTGTATCTACCTCAGTTTATATTATAACATCATTGGACATACACGTCTTGATGGATTTAGATAAATTAGGGTTCATTTTCAGTTTAACCGAGATAGAATGAGTAAGTACATGATCTTTGCAATCATTTATGGACGCTGTAAACCAAAATTTGAATTTTCAATTATACAAAAAAATATCAATTATGCTATCGAGTTGAATAACTAAATTACCTACTCACTGAAGAGTCCATTTAAAACATGTATATGGACTGTAACGTTTACTAAAGAATATTCGTAACCAATGTATGTTCGTAAAAATTTACATAAATATTAGTTAAATAGTGATCACCAAACTTTTAATACCAGAAATACAAATAGGATAACTGTACCTAGTTTTAGACTTGCGAAGTCTAATAAGTCATTCCTAGGAAATTGTGTGCGTTTTTACAAATCCCAAAACACATAACTGAGCTCACAGAGGGCAAATTCAAGTTGACTGTAAAAACTTTATAATAAAAAAAGGTTATTATAAAGTCTGACATTATATAGAAGACAAAGATGCTTGGAATACTCCACTTCTGGCAAGCTGTCTCTCTGCCACCCATAAAATATATTACTTATTAGTAGTACCTAAGTAGAAACATTGTAAACATCAATATAAAAAGAATGGCCCCGAGTTTCTTGCCGCTTCTTCTCGATATACTCTATATGTTAACGAACTTATGTTAAAGTTAAGGAACGCAGTGGTAGAGTCTTTAAAGTACATAATAATGAAAAATTGACGTTCAAGTGCGTCTTTGATGCCTTAATTGAATAAATGATTTTGACTTTGACCAAAAATACTTTTAAAATTATTTGATGGAATTAAACATGGCTTAAAACATAACAAAAATACCATGACATAAACCCTTAAAGTAGGTACTTACTAAAATATTGAATGAATTTTAATTAGCCTCATTTGACTAGCCACGCATTTCCATAGCAATGGCAGTGTCATCCATGGTTTTAAGTTTTATATTCACTATGCTTCCAACTTTTAACTATACTTCCAAAATACATATAATACCGTGTGTTTTATGCTTCAAAACGTATCGCAAAGGATTATTGTGCAGTGTATTTCCCCGAGTAGTTCAGTCTCAGTACAGCGCCTGCAAGTTTTGTTACGGCAACAAACGCACACGAGTTAATGCGCTTGAACAAACTCTGACAGGCGTCGCTTTGAGTTAGGAAGTTGAAAGGTTTTGAATAATATCGTGTGACTTAGTTGTGAAACACAATAACTACAGTTAACACTACGACTCCTTAATAATAATGAGATAGTTATGTAAGCGTAACACTATGGCAAATTGCATCATGCATAATTTAATGTCTTTGTTTTGCAGGTAATGTCCATGATGAATCTGCCCTTGGAGTCCTTAGAAACCTAGGTAAGATGTCGTTTGCAGAGCTGCGAGTAGATATTTTGTAACTGACGCCTTTTAATAGAGGTTCATAAACTGAGCATTACATCAAAATACTTAGTAGAAAGCAAAGCAAACACAAAATGCAAATAAATTGTTGTTTACTCAATAGTGCATTTACTTGATAGAAGTAGGTAAGTATAGTTTTAAACAAAATATACGTTAAGAGCATTCACTTAAATCACTATTTGGTATAAACATTATTATGATATTATAATTAGTACTCACGGGATGTACACCACGATTAGGCAGGTTTTGGAGTTCCCGATATTTCGGCGCAGTTACATGCACCATGTTCACAGACTGAATATGCGTTATAGGTGTAGGTTGTCTAAAAAGGATTAACAATAGTCCAAAATGTGATCAAAACAACATTCGCATTGATACAGTTAGTGTGTATTGTCGAGACTTACAATTGAGTTCGAGGGCAGTGGTATCCGTAGTAAAAGAGTGAGAAAGAGACTGTTTGTCTGCTCTTAATAACTTCGAACTTTTTTCACATCCACCCGCAAAGTCTAGCCGTGAACATGGTGCATGTAATTGTGCTGAAATATCAGGAACTCCAAAACCTGCCTAATCGTCGTTACATTTCGTGAGTACTAATTATAATGTAGTTAACAACCGCGAAAGTCTAAAACAGTGTAATATTATGATAGTTTTATAAGTTTTATAAGTATTATATTATATCGCCTAAATATCTTACTTATCTATAACTAGCGACCCGCCCCGGCTTCGCATGGGTGCAATGCTGATACTAAATAATATACCTACCTACTACAGAATGTCCTTATAAACAACGGTTACAGTTTTTTTGTCATTAGGCAATACAAACATATTTTGTTTAGAAGTTACTCTTGAAAGAGCGACATATACAATTGACTATGAGAAAAACACTCAACGCTCAAATCTAACCGCCGCGCCGCCGCCGCGCCGCACCGCTATGTCCCTGTATTTTAAATCTGTAATATCTTCGGAAATATTCATTTAAATTACATGCTGTAATGAGCCATATTGATTTATATTGAATGGACAATCTATTTAAGGTACTTAATTGGATAAGGATTAATGCTGTATTGCTTAAAATAACTTCCTAAATAAGCTATATTTTTCAGTAAAATGTAAAGGATATAAAATGGTAATTGTGGGTTATCCTTAAGAGATAGACATATACCATCGCGGCCTTTTTTGTCGACCTTTTTATGGTGTACAATACCGTAGTACATTATTTTGATTTATCTCGTGGGGTTCAGTCAGTGTTTGCAATGTAAGCGTAAAAAAATGTGTTTATTTACGACATCACATTATAAACCTGTTAATTCATAAGCGTTTCTCTAAAATATTATGCATGTATCATACATATAAACCTTCAAAATCCGTTGAGTGGTTTTGAAGATATAAGCATACATAGGGACGGACAGACAGCGACAGCCACTTTGTTTTATACTATGTAGTGATAGTGATAGTGATGTGTGTTTAAAACTATATAAAATTATTGTGTACGTTTTTATAAAACTCAAAGTGAATAGGAACACGTACCTAATAGATTAAAACAACACGAATCAATGATCGTCATTTAATTAAATGCAAAATAAATACATAGAAAACATTCCTTAACTAAAAATAACTTAAAATACTATTTAATATCTAAAGAAGAATATCTAAGGTTTGTTTAATGTCCATAAGAATCTGGGTTAGACTTATGCAAGATAAGTTCTGTTATTGCGTGGCTTAAACAATTGCATTATGGCATTTCACGAACCCATAGTTTAAGGAACCATTTATAGGGAACTTTCAAGGATTATCTACACTATAATGTCAGCATATTCTCACAAGTATACAAAACTGTTTTCATACTAACATCTTTGTAAGCTTAGCTGCATTCTTAAGGCTTATAATATCATTTATTAAATCTGGCATAACGTCTATAATTAAACAATTTAATTGAATAATAAATTTACTGAAATCACATTGTAGATAATTGTTGAGTGTAATAATCTATAGAGACTAATAAAAATATAATGTTTCTATTTCTAAACCTAAAGAAGTAAGTTTATTCCCAAGACAGCCTTATTTACCTGATGGCTGAGTTGGGAAGAAACTTCTTGTTAAAATAACTTATTATAATGAACACTTATGGTGGCCATCTTCAAAGTTCTAGAACATACCTAAAGGCGAACATCAGCTGAGGTTTTCTTTAAAAACTATTGAAAATGTATGCAGTTATAACTATATTCGTTATATTTAATTTATCACCGTACTTATATCAAAAACTCAATAGATAAACTACAAAAATCAGTAGAAATAGTATACATTCATAATATAATAGAGTAGTAAGTTCGTGGTAGCAATTTTATTTTTGAGGTAGCACACATATTGTAATTAATGATAAACTTGTATTTACGTATTATTATTTATTCTAAGTATAACGAATTCTAGATTTGATTGCTTGAATTGATACAGCGTTAGTACATATGCTTCTTTTAATTCTTCTTTCTCATACACGTTAGAAAATTAATATTGGGCATCAAACAGAGTTTTCTTAATACAAAATTTCAGGATCACCATCATCAACCAGAAACTGGATAATACATACATACTCATATCAAAAAACCCTGTTTGAAGCCTTTTAAAATTTAGTCACGCTAGCAAACCGACTAATCCCTTAAAACTTAAATATATCGAACACGATACGGTAGATATCTCAGAGGTCTACAGTATGCACATGAGTCAATTTCTTCAATCAAGATAGCATGAATTTAATGCATACTAACTATATAAGCCCTACGCATTCTAGAAAACAGATGGTTACAGCAGAGGGCTTGAGAGTCGGTAGTCCATTTCACGGTTACAGCGGGCTCTAATCTCCGAAACTGGAGCTATGAAAGCAACATTGTGCATTCCACAGGGAAGGACACTTTTTGGTGGTCACCTGGTTGATAGCATCCAGTCTCCAGTAGAACATTCGACGCTATACAATTACGGTGTGCTTCAGGAGCTGTCCTTGTGAGACAATAGCCATGCTAGGCCATTGTCCTCTTAGTCTAGGAAGCCATCAAGTAGTATGATTGCAACACCCAGCTTATTGAAATAGATAGTCATTGCTCTTGCATTCAACTTCATTTCGAATCCTATTTATAGAAGTGTTTATTCTTAAGTTTGGTTTGAATTAAATCCATGTGCATACTGTAGTACAAGTATTCGTCAATATTTGCAAAGTTACATGTAGTTTTAGCATCGAGATAGATCAGGCATTGCCTTTTCTTTGCAATACGAGTAGGAAGACGGCCATGCCTTGAAGCCGACTCGATCGTAGATTCTCTTGGCGCATCGCACGTCGTCTGCTAGGTCTTCGTTGATGAGATCTGTAGAAATAAGCAGGTTATTTAATTCTTTGACCACAATTCCAGGAACTGTATTGTTCGGTGAACCACGTTGCCTCTCTCTCTTCTCTCTCTTTTGGAACTCTTGGAAGCGCTACTCAACTAGTTAAATAAGAATTAATCATCATCATCATCATCATAATCAGCCCATTTTTGTTCCCACTGCTGGGACTCGAGCCTTCATCTCAGAGAGAGGAGTTGGGCCATAATCCACCACGCGGGCCCAGTGCGGCTAGGTGGATAGGTTAGTGGCCAATCCATGTCGAGTTTTCAGGCCGCCCGAAGGCTTTCGACATAGCTTAACGACTGTTGTCCTAAGACAAACAACCGGAGCCGATGGCTTAATGTGCCCTAAGAACCACGAAAGCGCTCAGTTGAATAATGCCACTAGCGGTCACCCATCTAATTTGCTGCGGTCAGGACTAAGCCTGACCGCAGCAAACGTTGCTTAACTTGTTGATTGGTTAAGATCGTCAAGTCAAGCTCCGCTACGAACGCTTCGCCAAGTCAAGCTCCGCTACAAGCGCTTCGAGAATCAATATAGATAAGTACTTATATATAAGGTAGATCTAGAGAATCGGTGCTACAGTTGTAATAGACAAATGGTACTGTTTATTGCAGTTTATTGCAATTTAGTTAATCAATAAATTACTAAACTAAACTAAACTAACATAATAAATAGTAGTTCTGCGAACAAGTAGACTTCGCGAGCACATATTCTTATCAGCGACAATTTTCGCAGTACTGCACAACCTATTATCTTGGAAATCACTTGACCAATTGTTCTTATATTCAAAATTCCTCTTTAAATTCAAGGTACCTAATGTATGCACCAAATTTTATCAAAATCGGTCTATAAATAGCGCCGCAACAAACGTCTCCCCTTTTTCGGAAATATACCCCCCCCCCCCCAAAAACACCGACGACAAAAACATTACGTTAAATAGAGACTGTCCACGCCAAGCTTGGTTAAAAATGCGACATACAAGAAGACGTACATAGAACCTAACAAACATACGTACAGTTGAAACTCAACTTTTCAGCCGTGCAATTCTGTAATAATTCGTCGAAGAGCTCGTCGACGAGCTCACCGATGTCAAATACTATACGAGATATCGCCCTTTTGTACATAAGGTTGTTTATCCCACGTTTCTTGTCATTTGTTTCACGGATGTTGCTAAAGATGCAACGATGTTTGCTCTTAGAGTATCGCACGGCTGAGCAGAAACACTTCGCCCGTTTCGCTCGCTCGGTAAATTATTTAGTGGTAAGTTTTTTAAACATTACGGCATTTGAGGCCATACTTATAAACGCTGCTTAAATTCAACTAACGTAATTTAGTTCGGCCCACAACAACGTTGCTGTGCGCAGTACTAAATAACAAAGTCAAAATCATTTATTTAACACGCACTTATGAACGTCAATTTTCCATAATAATGTACTATAAAGACTCTACCGCCGCGTTCCAAAATATATAGAGCCTACCGAGAAGAAGCGGCAAGAAGCTCGGGGCTATTCTTTTTATATAGATGTTTACAATGTACTTAGGTACTACTAATATTACATTTTATGGGTGGCAGAGAGACAGCTTGCCAGAAGTGGAGTATTCCAAGCATCTTTGTCTTCTATATAATGTCGGACTTTTTAATAAGCTTTTTTTATCAAAACATTTTTTTAACGTCATTTAATGTTAAGCAGCGTCTATAATTGAGCCCTTGTAAGGCCCCTTATAGAGTAAGTTATCTTTAGCTTTGTATCTTATTGTTTACGAACTATTTATATCAATAATGTAAATAAATATACGTGTAAAGTTGTAATTGGCTATAAATGTACATGTGGAAGGAATGTATGCTTATATCTAACTGTGAGATAGATAATGAACCAGATTATTGTGACCTCTCGCACGAACAAGTATTCGAGGTAAGTGCTATTCATATACTTGATCTGAATATTATAATTATCATTCTAAACATATGTAATAACTCCAAGGCCCACAGCAAGCTCAGCAAGTAGTGAGTTGGATCCGCTTCTACTATCACGTTCAATTCGTCGTCGTTGACAATGGTTACCAGCCGACCGTGAGGCTTGTTCTTCAATACACAATTTACAGATTTAAAATGATTGAAATAATAATGGACCGTGTTTATTCAAGCAGTTTTAGGCCCATTCACGTCGGTAATGTTTCACTCATATTAAAAAAATGTACGAATTTTCAGCCGTGTGATTTTCTAAGAGCAAACATCGTTGCATCTTTGACAACATCCGTGATACAAATGACGAGATGACAAAAACGCTGGAAAAACAACCTTATGTATAAGGGCGGTATCGGTGAGCTTGTTAGAGAATCACACGGCAGTTTATCCATGGCACCAAAAACTACCACAATTTCATACAAATAAAACACTATCTAAAAACAAATGAATGATTTTTTAAATTAAAATAACACTGCTTTCGAATAAAATTTATTTGAACTTCGAATTGTGCTCCAATCTTTCTAATGATTCGTCGACGAGCTCACCGATGTCAAATCCTTTATGAGATATCGCCCTTGTACACAAGGTTGTTTTTCCAACGTTTTTTGTCATTAGGCTGAGCACAAACTTGAGTCACGATAGTTTTAAGACAGACTATTGCTTTACAAAAATTATGAAGACGCGCAAACTTCGAACAAAACGTCTCATATATAAAATTGTCTAATATACAAGAACAGCACGCAGGGGCGCACATCTGCGACAAACCAGTCTAGTGACATACCCCCCTCTTTTGGCGGTCAGAGAGTAAACACATCGGATCATGTTTACAGACGAAGAACTCGTAGAAAAATTAATTGACGAGGTTGAAAAGAGGCGTGTACTTTTTAATAAACTGTGTAAGGGATATTCTGATGTCAATTAAAAAAAAATCAAATGGAATGAGGTTACAATGCAACTAGTCGTTATTGTGAGGTGGGGAGAAATGTCACCTGAAGAAAAGACAAATTCATATAAGTATACTCGTAATTGCGAAACAACAGCATCGATGAAGTCCATTTTCATTTGACGCAGACGCGACGGTGCGCGTCGTCGTAGCAGTTAAAACAGTTTCTTTTTACGCAGCGGTCCGTTTTGCGATATTTTTGCTCACAGTGCTAACGTCTACCAAAGCCGGTCCAAATATCGCGATTTTGACAGCTCGTGGCACTGTAAGCGTGTTGATAAATCGGACCAGAGTTGTAGCAATAACGAACCATTAGCGAAAGAAAAAAAAAAAAAAAAAATATCGTGCATAGTGTGAAGGTTAACTATGTGGTGTGTGGATTAAAAAGAAATAATGGAATGGATGGACCGACTTTTACAACTTTTACATCAAAACAAGGGACACCAGTAAAGACATTGTAGAAATAATCAAACACCTGTCACTTTTGACAGAACGCTCACGACGATTATGGTGTAGAGCATGGTTCATGTAATCGTCAATATGGCGGCAGTTAAGACGTCACCGATGACGTACCGTAGGCCATCGTAATCACGCTCACGGTGAATGGGACCGACTGCTATCGCGCTAATATCGATTATGGCTCAATTGGGACCGCACTGTTAGATGTACGCCGTGTCATAGGCAAAACAATTTGGTTTTAGTGTTAAGACAGACTTGTCTATGTGAAGAAAGTCTGTCTTAAAACTGTCGTGACTCCAATGTGCGCTCAGCCTTAGAGAATCGCATGGCAGATAATTACATCTGAAAATGATGAGTATAAAACTTCCAATTACATAGGTAAAGTCCTATAACTATCTATAAGTACCTAAGTATGGATATGGATAAATATTATAAATGCGAAAGTTACTGTGTTTGTATGCTACCTTTTCACGACTTAACAGCTGAATAGATCGTAATGAAATTTGGCAAGGATATAGATTGTATACCGGGAAAGGAGGACATTGGATACTCTTCATCATCGTCATCATCGATCACAAGGTAGGTGAAATTTTAGGGCGCAGTAGATAGATACTCGTAGATGCCGGAATATAAAGCACGATATGAGGGGCTGTTGTAGAATTTGTAGTAGAAATTAGAATCTTAAATAACATATTACACTAATTTATTATAAAATGTTGACGAAAGATAGCCTTGAGTTTAAAACGTTCTTTTACAGAATTTCGTTTAGGAAATTCGCTTAAACCTGTATGTAAAATCTACTAAGTATATATAGTCTACGTTTAATAATAAAGTAGATTGAGGTCAATTCTGTAAGCATTAAAGTCAAAATTATGTTAGTTCATTCACATTAGTATACCACTTTCGAATGACAGAAAAATTCGATATAACTCTTCAATTGTGGGTATATTTTAGACAGATTACTCCTCACGTAACTTGGTGCTCGCTAAACTAACGTAAACATACCCAAAATTGAATGTAACAATCCTATTTTTTCAAATGTCGTTGTAAGTGTTACATGACTTTGGGTTTTAGTGTTAACAGAATATGGGCTACCATAATTTAATTTTAGTTAGGTAGATTAGTATAGTTTTGCCAATGTTACGATTACTCAAATACCTAATGGTAATGAGACTTTTACGAGTACTCAAATACCTAATGGTAATGAGACTTTTACGAGTACTCAAATGCCAAATGGCAATGAGACTGTTACAATTACTCAAATATCAAATGGTAATGAGACTTTAACGGGTACTCAAATACCAAATGGTAATGAGACTTTTACAATTACTCAAATATCAAATAGTAATGAGACTTTTACAATTACTCAAATATCAAATGGTAATGAGACGTCACCAGTTTAGTTAGAACATGTCACAGCTCGCCTTGCATGCGAGCACAGACTCAGCTAAACGAGGAGCGACTGTTTATTTATTCAAATCTAATTCGAAGAAACTACTATTGTTTGTACAGACGCCAGTGTGCACGGATGACTAGCCAAATGTTCAGTGCAAATAAATTGGACTGGACGTTTGGAAAATCGACAATTTTCAGGAGAGAAACTGGTTATTTAACGAGTGATTTTATTTTTCACTGAACATACCCATTTGTAGTATGATTCATGCA